>OY728163.1:89666465-90971465 GCA_963277665.1 Viscum album
CTCTGAACTACTTTTTCTTATATGACAACAGTGTAAACAAAGACAAAGGAACTGATAAGGTTCATATGTACTATCTTTGGAAAACTTGATAAACTATCTCATGCCATATTCATACTCTTATTTCAACCTATTTAAATTAATCCATTCTTTATTAATATTCATCCTATTTGATATAGTAATAATGATATTTAAAAAAATAATTACACAAAAGATGTCCAACTTCGGTCATCATCAAACTATATTCAATGGAACTAGTTATTTTAAACAATAACCTTACCTCTCCATGTATTATTGAGGACTAAAGTATATCACACCCATCTTCCCAACCACATAAACATTATAAGTAGCTATGAGATGCCCTTGCAGAAGAATATTTTAATATCCCACATGTGATCAATTTGCATTGATGTAAACAAGTTTTCTAGTGTTTCTATAGAAACATAATGTCCCGATTCAAGAGCTATGGTACTAAACTAATATATGGTATGATTTTTCATTCATTGGTTGTTGTTGGAATGATTCATTACATGTTTTATTTTGGTTTTTTGACTACGGTGTCAATAAAGTGTCCCATATAGTCCTCTAGTGAAGTGGTTTTCATAGATTCAGTGGAATTTCATTAGTAACAAAGTTGTGGTTCCTTTGAAATGGGTAAGGTTTGGATTGATATTAAATGGAAGAGGAACTACAACATGGAAAAAAATGGCATACCCATCATTCCAACAACCTCAAAAACATACAATCACATAATCGTTCTCACAATTGCAACACCATACAAACCAATCAAACACAATTTAAGATTTTATAAATCATCCCTTATTCAATTAAAAATGTTAATTCAGGAATTATCAAAAATAATTTATCATATTAGAGAATTCATTCATTAGATAACTATACTTAAATTACCAATTTTTATGTTTAAATGTTCAACGGGAACCCACCAACTTTCAATTCATTTAGTGCACAATCAAGGACCACCAACGACCATGATTTTCAGGGGTGTGTTTGGCTTATACAATTCACAACATATCCATCAACATAAAATAGTAATAACACGAGAACAAGAGGAAACCAATGAGTAAGAGGGGAAAAATCACTACAAAGGTGCGGTTCAACACACAGTGGAGGTGCATTCACGGTGGAGCAGAGGCGCGTGAAATAGGTGATTTCCAACTGAAATGAAAACATAAAATCAAAACTCATACGTTATACCTTTCCAAAATAGGTCTAATTAGATATATGAATGGGAAATGTCTAGTTAAATAGTTTAATTATTAAATATTGGGATTTTATTTTCCATCCATGATATTTTCTTCCTGTTTATTTATTTTTTTGCATCTACTATTTTCCTAGATGTTCAACTTATGAATGGGTCATGTCTGGTTTTCAAGAGAAAGATCATTTTTAATTTACTATAATTTAGGGGTAAAATATTCCATATTAATTGTATCTTTTTTTCTAGGGGATCATTTCTATCCCATAGGGGTCATGAATGCCTCTTATGTTAGTGGAATGTCAAGTCAGTTATTGGTTATGATACCAGCCTGGGCCGTATCATTACATTTCCAATTATAACAGATCCATGTTCAATTGAATATAGGATTAGGGGTTTATACACTAACATATTCCCAACACCACTGTATTTCCTATAGGGGTGGGTTCTGATAGTATCATATCTCATAAATCTTATATAGATTAGACATTTGAGTAGTCACAAATAAGAATTTCCTCATTCGTATGGTAGTAATGTTGGTTGAACCTAGCGTGTGAAGTAGTGATCAGAAACTAACAGGTGATTAAAACATCTGTGATGAATTTATATCCTGAGGAAAAATATATATGAAAAATATTACAATCTACATTGAATCTTAATAGGATTGGTATCATTCATCATATATTTACAGGTGATGTGGAAGGTGTAAATGATAATCTTGGGGGATAAATGATGTGGATATGTTGATGGAAATGATGATGTGGTAGCGTGTTTAAATATTGATTGTATATTTTTCATTACAATGATGTTGTTTTAAGTAATTATATTTTGGCCAGTTGTGTTATCCCTTCACGAGGTTCAATAAGAAGAGGTACATCAAGCATTAGAGGATGTGCATCATAGACTAAAACTAGTGGCTGGGAATGTAATGAAGTTATCTTGAAGGGGGTTATATATATATATATATATAATATATATAACAATGATGGTTTTGTTGGATGTAATGGGACTTAGTGATGGTTATATAAATTTGATATTGTATTTCATCTATTCTAAACTAGAGATATACTTTAGGTTCCTTTTGGGGTGAGTTTGTTTTGAGGCTCAACATGGTAGATGTAGATTTATTTTATAGGTTGTGTATGAAATACCATAGAGGTTATAGGTATATTGAATATATATTGATGATTGATGGGTTTTTTTATGTTTGTATATAATCTCATTATATGACATGGCAAAGGATATTTTCATGTTGATCTCGGTAGAGATAAGATTAATAAGAAATTGTTATTACATTGATAATTAGTGTTCTCTAAAAGGACATTTTATCATATTGCGTGGTATATAAATTACATTTATAAATGATAAATCATAAGACTAGTTTATTAATAAAATTAAATCATGGGGATTGGTACTGTTTTTTTGTAATATTTCTATTAAAATACTCATTGATAAGTTGGATGCTCTATGGAGTTGAGGGATGTTTCATTGTAAATATGTTCTATCAAGTTAAATTGAATCATGGAATGAAGAATATGATTTTTTTCATGATGTTAATGAAAAGGTCGACGAGTTTACTCATAAATAATTAATTCATGTATATTAAGACCATGTTGAAAATGATCACCCTGAGATTATAGGTGAATCTAGGTGTAGCATATTTAGAACTATTATCTTTATGATGTTGACACCTTTTATAAAATATTTTTACCTCATTTAATGGTTCTCATTAAATCCTTCAATATTAATGGTTCCCAATTAAAAACAAACCCAAATGAATAAATATAATGAAAATACGTATTTTAGATGGTTTACTATAAGGGGATTCTTCTATAGAGAACACATCATTGAGGAGTAAATGTGAAATAATACAGTATACTCACATTCACTAGATTAAAATTTTAGTGACAGTCATTTCATAACAATGTTATTGTGAGGTGCAATGAATAGCCATAATGAGACAGATGCATTGAGACCCAATGTAAAAAAACAAACAACCATGAGGCATACAAAACCAAGAAAAGAACATAAACCTAACAGCCACCCCCAGTCCATCTTGAAAAACCAAACACACGATGAAACCATTTCTAAAAAAAATACCAATTTTATATAAACATACTCACATGGGACTTTACACCAAGGATTTATGAAAAAGTTCCCAAGTACCTTTTTAAGCCATTTTAAAGCACACAAAGCATATGAATGTTCCAAACAGTCCCTTGAGGTTCAAACACACAGACACCCAAACATTTAACAATTTAGAAAAGGGCCCTTATCGTTTTCCAATACAGACCAAATAATTTACATAAAAACCCATCAAAAATATATAATAATGAAACTATTATATAAAAAACCAAAAATTGTATAAATAATTGTACAAAAAATATAAAAAAAATTATAAACAATTATATAAACAGCACAACCAATTTATATACAATTTTATAACAAGATATCAAGTTTATGAACAATTGATTTTACAAGCCATACAATGTATAAATAATTTTATAAGAAACACAAAAAGTTTACTAGACATTCTATAAACAAATAAAACAATTTATAAAAAATTCATAAACGGGCCAAAAAATTTATAAATAATTTTTTATAAACAAACCAAACTATTTATTAAAAATATTATAAATAGATCAAAGAAATTACACAAACTATAAAACACAATAAAAAAATTCAAAAGTAATATGAAGAAACATTATCAAAACAACATTTTACATCCACTAGAACAAAATTTCCAAAATCACTCATAAACCTAACCAAGAAAAAATACTTCGAAACTATTTTTAACAATACATACTAATTGGAAAAAACTATAGTAGATTAACTAGGTTTGTTGTAAAGATTTGAATGAAGTCAAAGTTCTAACAAAAAAATATTTAGCCATCAAATAGACATAATTAGAAGGGAAAATATGGATTCTCCTACCTTAGATGTGTGAAAATGTGACGACACTTCAATAGAAGGGAGAACAAGACATCTTTGACCCTCTGCACACCCTAAAAACCAAAGTAAATGCATCAATCCTAAGAACTACCCATAAGTGTTCTACGAAACCCTATACACCATTTTGAAACTAGGAAAACAATAATAGAGACTCACTGAGGGAAATCCATGTGTAGTAGAGGAGACTGTCTGGACAGTCATCTGATGAGGAGGGCGCACTAGAGTAGGTCAGGAGGAAAAGGGGGTCGTGCAAGAATGAGGATGAGAATGAGGGAGAGGAAGAGGAGGAGGCATCGATAGTGGCAGAGGAGGATGAGTCTGTGGCCATGGTAGAGGAAGAGGAGACAACAGTAGTGTAGGAGGAGGAGGAGGAGGGGTCTTGGTGGAGGAGGGCTCGACGACAGATGGGTCATCTTCGATGATGTCTTGAAAGGGTGTGAAGGAGGAGGATCCTGTTAGAGTTCTCTTATAAAACCCATTAGAACCTTTATCAGTGCTAGTCAAAAGCACTGATAATGGTATATTTTATCAATGCTAATAAAAGACCTATTTATCAATGTTAAAATTATAGCGCTGATAAAGACATCTTTTTTCCAATGTTAAAAAAGCACTGATAAAGGTATATTTTTAATAATTTATTTATATTAATATATATTTATTTAAAATGATATGTAGTATAAATATATATATATATACATATATTTATTAATAATTATAACTTTAAAAAAATATTTATTTATTTATACTTATAAAGTTATAATATAATTAATTGTAAAGTTATAATAAATGTACTTATTATATTTATAATCATATAAATATATAAAATAAAGATATTAAATATTTATATTTAAAATATTATTGATATATATTACTATATTTCTTCAAATTTTATAAATATTTATATAAAATAAATATTTATTTATAAATATAATTATATATATATTTAAATAATTATAAAATTATAAATTTTTTATGTACCGAATATTTATATTTTTTTAATATATAAAATTAATATATTTATTATAATTTAAAATTATTTAAATATATCTTTATTTATTTATAACTATAAGAAAATTTGTATTTATTTATTAATATTTGTATAAAGATTTATAAATATATATTTAATTAAATATATATAAAATATTATATATGAAATAATGAATATATTTTATATAAATTAATAATCATTTAAATAAATATAAATTGTTTTGTATTTATTTATAATTATTTGTATAAATTTATAAATATATCTATTTAATTATATATTTATAACTTTATAAGTCGTATAATAAATATTATTATTATCATTTTATAATTATTTACATATATATATAGTTAAAATTATAACTATAAATATTATTTATTTATAAATATTTGCATTTAATGATTAATATATATAAATATTTATATTAGTAAAATTATAATATTATGTGTATAATTCTATAATTATTTACATATATAAAGTTATAATTAAAAATACAGATTTATTTTAAAAGTATTTATATATATCATTACAAATATAAGAAAATATATTTATTATTTAAATATATTTAATGAAATTTTATAAATATATTTTTTAGAACCTATATATAGTTCATATGGGTAAAACTATGAATTAGTCAATATACCACATCAATGGGCAACATTATGTAACATATATATTAACATTCATGTATGATACATAACATATACAGATGATTAATAAACCCATTGACCAAATTCATTGGTAGTCATATATATATTTAATAATTATAATTATATATATATATATATATTAAAAAATAATATATATTTATAAATAAAATAAATTTAATAAATATATTAAAGATAAAAAATATAAAAAAGATAATGAATTAATCCAATAAATCTAATAAATCAATCTAATAAATATAATAAATATAAATCTAATAAATCTACAATAAATCTAATAAATGTAATAAATCTAATAGATCTAAAAAATATAATTAATATAATTAATATAATTAATATAATAAATAATATAAATATATTTATTATTTAATTTAATTTATTATATTCTTATAATTATTTAATTATATATAATTATTTAATTATAATCGTAGAAATACCTTTTCAATTAAAACATCACATATATATATTAATTATTAAAATATATATATTAATTATAAACAAGCTTTTTTATTTAATGCATATAGATAAACATTATTTTTGAATTTAAATATAATAAATTTATATAAATTAATAATATTAATTATTAGAATCTTTAATCTACACTAATAATAGTGATGATAAATGTAACCTATATTAGCACTATGAAAAGCATTGATAAAGGGTACACCTTTATAAGTCTTTTTTTAGCACTGATAAAGGGTACATTTATCAGTGCTTCTAGCTGGCGCTAATAGAGGTCCACCCATTTATCTATACTTTCTGCTTAGTGCTGATAAAAGGTAGTGCTTCCCCTGACCTTTTGTGGAACTGATCACTTGAGTTCCTCTATTACGAACAATAGAGCATCAGAGGAGAACCATTATCCCATTATGGTAGAGAAATCTCCGTGAATGTGGCTCATCCGCGTTGAAGGCATACGACAGTGGCATGTCCTAGGAGTAAGGGGTGCAGACGTGGAGGCCATGTGGTCAGGTGGACCACATGAAATAGGCCATGCATTTAGGGAGGACACCATGTACTAGCAGGGGACGTGGTTGGCGTGGGCTGCGTCGGGTGCACAGGACGACCCACAATGCAGGATAGACCAGATGAGCTGGGCTTCTCCAACGGCCTAATGGGCTAGACTCAGCGGCCAGGCAGGACCTAGTGGCCAGCCTAGACCCCGTGACATAGGGGGATGAGCTGGTTTGAGGTAGATAAGGTTGGTTTGCGTCAGCTGGCTTGGGTTGACCGGAACAGGTCGGGTCGGCCGATGAGTCAGATCGGGTCCACGTGGGTAAGGTTGGACCTAGACTAGACCCTGTTCATAAATTTTCACTAAAATGGAAATATCATTCAAACAGATCATCTGATTTATGAGTTGTCTGCAATTTTGGGAACCTTGAAATAATGAGGTACTGTTCATATGAATTGGTAGTGTTTTAGTAGGATCACAAGAGGTTTAGATATTACACATGGTATTTTCTTGTGAGGGTTCATTGTAGTGTCTCGTTCCCATCATAGAAGACGACCCGTATTTTAATTTGAATTGTCTCAGCCCAGCTTGAATCATTGAATCAAAGGGTTGGATCATGTATCACACCAAGAGGCTCAATATTTCATCACATCAGATTATGATACCTTAGATATGGATTGTGTAGAAGGTGTGACCAATATTTACAGGGGCTATCCCTTTTCGTGGATGATGTTTCAAGTAGGGAGAGGAGTCCCCCCGTGAGCCCGAGGCACAGAGGACCCCCTATCTATATCTTAAGGTAAAATTATTTTTGTTCTACATGACTAGACATGATGAGTATTCTTCAGTCCTTTTTTAGTAGTTAATGTTTGGTTTTCACTTAGAGACTACATGAATAGGGGACTACATGACTTATCTACACTCCGTGTGATACCAAAACTCTATGTGTCAGAAACACTCTGTGTGTTACTGACACTCTGTGTGTTTTTGAAACTATTTGTCTTAGAGAGACTATATGTCTCATGGAAACTATATAACTTGTCGAGAACCTAGTGTTCTCTTGGGTACTTTTTGTAGACCTATTGTATGTGGTTCTATTAGATAGCTAGAGAAGGGAGATCTCCCAAGATGAGCATTCTATGAGAGGAACGTTGTAGCTAGCAGTGGATGAGACTTTGAGGCTTGGAATCCTTTATGAGTATACTTGGATGTTGTAGAGGCCCGAAGCTTGACGTACATTGACATTACATTACATTTGCGGAATACTTAGTACATAACAAAAACACACATGCAAGTATCGTAATAGTTTAGTGTCTTTGGAAACTCGGAACGTAATCTTCTAATCGTGGTGAAAGATCTTCAACATATCCCATAAAGATCTTCCTTTTTTTTATACCTAAAACCTTTCTTTATATCCTGGGGAAAATAAAACATAAAAGGGTGAGCTCAAATGGTCATTAAGGGTAAACAAAAGAAATATCAATCCCATCATATACATAAACACATAACTTTTGGAAATCTTAACCTGTAAAAGAGATCATAATTTCATAACCTGGGATAACTCATGTAAGTGAATTGTAATCACAATAATCATAACTTAAAACATTAAACTTTTTGGCATACACACATAATCATAGAGAATCATTTCTTGTTAGTCAAGACTCATTGCCAAGACTATCTTAGTGGACAAAGTCCCTTTCTGAACCGAGTCACCCTCGTTTCAGTCCTGTTTCACTGAACTGGTATAACCTACAATTCCAGCCATGTCTATCTCATGAGATTAAAATCTTTACCCAATTCATTGGAGGGAGATATAGGTCCCACACATCTCATAATGATACCATTCTTATGTGTGCCACAAAATCATAAATCATACATCATTTCATAACCCATGTAATAAAAATGGGAATCTTAAACATCGTGACATCATAAAACAATTCATATAAGATAAAGGAATTCATAAAAAAAATATTTCCATGACAACATAATCAATGTAATAATAGGGATAAAAACAGAACCCTTTATTATCTTAGATGGAAAATAATTTTGATAAAACACTTGAACTCCATTCTTGAGGAAAATATCATTTCTTCTTCCAAAACATTTTTCCTTTCTTAACATGTCGTACAATTATAAACTAAAAGAAGTTGATTAAAAATAAACTTGAAAACTTTTAAAGGAAGATTATTTGAAATAATGTTTTAAAAATCCATTCATGCCATATAAGTTAAAAAAACATTCTTCTCGTACTTTTGTCGGAAAAGTCAAAAAGTACCTCGTACGAAAAAAGACAAAAGATTCCTTTCATATCTTTTACTAAAAACTCATCAAAGGGTAAAATTGGATTTAAAAAATTGTAGGTGAATGGAAATAATATTACATATTGAGGAAACATGGATGTGGATGATAAAATACACCCTCAGTAAATTTCAAAGTATAAACAATCTCAGATAAAAATGAGATTGTGATATTTCCCTTACCTTAGGTCCGACTTGCTTTGTAAGTGTCCGAACCTCCTGTATAATGATTTAAATAATGTTATTGACTTATTACAGAATCATACTTACTTTTATGATATCATATATGGTCATATTCTTAGCTTCTTAGTAGTAATATTTCATTGCTACTTGTTATTCGGGTGTTTATAAATTTTTTTTCTTATGCGTGTTTTGTCGAATAAATTCTTATTCTTTTCTTTAGGTTATAGATAAATCATTTCCAGAATGATATTAGTGTAATATATATCATATTCATTCATTCATTTATATAATCATTATGAAATGAAGATCATGTAGAACGAGTCGCATCACATCGTGGAGACGGTATTCCGTACGTACACACGAATGATGATATCGTTCCTATGATCGTGGAATTGTATTGGAGTATATGTATACTATTTCAGAATCAATATCACTTTATAATAGTCATATATAGTTATTATTTACACCATTATACCAATCCAAGTAAGGTGGTGGTGGAAAATAGATTTCACCACGGCGTGGAGACGGTATTCCGTACGTACGCACGCGCGGTGATTTCGTTTTCCGTAGGATGGATAGATGGTGAAATATGGTTGTTTCATACTTATAATAACATATCAGTATATGATTGATACTGATTTTATTACTTCATAATGAAACAAAATAAGAAGAAGAAGTGGAATAAGAAATAAAGGTGAAAGAATCGGTAACGGAAATTACCTCTTCTTTGAAGCGCCTCTTTGAGACCTCCTCTTAGGGAACTAAACTTGGACTTTTAGGAAGCCCAGAACCTCTAGGATGTTTCTAGGGAAGTGGAGAAGAGAATTTGGCAGGGTTTGTCCGAGATTGAAGGCTCAAAGTTGTGTCAGGAATAGAGGGAGGAGGTGCCCTTTTATAAGGGAGGAGAGGGGCACCTTTGGAATAACTAAAAATATTATTTTATTATAAAGTCAAGTTCGGTTTTAAATAGCTCCAAATTGATATATTTAGAAGCTAAGGTGGGGATGGGTCGAAATCCTCTCATCCAATAGAATTTAGACAAGTTTAGGTCCCTATTTTAACCTTATCATTTAGATTTAACATTAAGTTAAATAATTGTACTTTTACCGTGTCTTCTTGTGTTCTTACACTATAAGGTTAATAAACTTACTATAAGAAGCCAGACGAACCCCAAGTTGTTTATTATTATTATGTATAACCGTATCTAAGTCATTGGGCAGAACCTTAGATTTTTAGGAATAAAATAACAATTAATAATATAATATTTGTTTTAAAAACTATTTTATGTCAATTTTGACACTATTTAGTAATTGATTTTTGTGAAAATACTAACAGAATTATAAGTTAGAAAAAGGTTAATTAAATCCATACTAACATGTCATATTAAGCTAGAAAATTAGTGTAATTCATAAAAAGTCTCAAATTATATTTATTTGTGTATTTATAACATCAATTATGTCAATATTTCATTAATAAGATAATTACTGCATCATCGTTGTGTCATAAATAAATTAACTTATTTAATGTCTAAAAATTACAAATAAAATACCATTATGTAGGAAATAGTTTTAGCTTTCTAATGAATATTTATAGTCGAATTTATCTTATGTATAACCCCATATTAAAAATGTTTTAGTAAATAAACATTGACTTTACCACTTTTAACCCTTCTTAATGGTCATATTTTATTCCTATGTTTGTTTTTGGTCGAATAACACTTGTCCAATAGAATTAGGACATGTGTTAGGGTAATAATAATATCATTTCTACCCTTAATTACCCTATTTACTTTTTACCGTGGTAAAAAAAAGTAAAAAGTTACAATTCACCAAAAATTATTTTCATCTCATTGAACCACATTTTAGTGCTTGATATTAACCGTGTCTCTCGGATTTTCGAAATTCCACTCCCAAAAGCGGTAAAATTAAGTTTTATGAAAAATTCAGTTTTTTAACAACCACTTAGTGGTTTCACTATTCATCAAAAATTGAAAGTTTTCAGAAAATTACCAAAATTTCACCCTAGGCTAATTTCGATATTCCGAATCCAAAAATAAATTCAATTTTGAAAAATAAAATTTACAAAATTTCAAAAAGTGGTTATTACTATTCATAACGGTTAGTTTTAATAATATTTTAATAGCATATTGTTTTTTAGTGAAACTCGTTATTGTGTACTAGACACGCTATCGAGGAAGGTCGTGATTGCGTGTAATGCATGGCAAGTCAAAGATGCGTGTTGTGCAAGATCCTTTTGGTGTAGCGTACAACACAAGACATTAGTGAAATTAAAAAGAATATTTTTCACAAAATCTCGGGGTGTTACATTCTACCCCCCTTAAAATGAATTTCGCCCTCGAAATTCGTCGGGGTTATAATTGGTTTACTATTCGAAAGTTTCTTTAATCGAAACCCACATCGTAAAAAGGAATACCAAAACCAATTTTTAAAAACAAATGTATGAAACGTAACAGTTACCCAAATAAACTAATCACTGGGTTTCCACATAGGTGAAAATATGGATATGGAAGAGAAATCTAACCATCATGTTCTGATGGAGAGTGGTAGAGAACATGGCTATGGAAAAGCTAGCAATCACAAAGCCATAAATTTGTGATGATCTAAGGTACCATCTGATTCATCATATATAAGAGCACTAAGACAACATTTTTGGTTTTCAAGATCATTTCCCTAAAGTTGATAAAATTGGAATTAGAAGAAATACTTTCGTGATTTTGGTATAGTCTCACCGTTTGTCGTTCTTTGGACAATTTCCACTTCATCTCTTAAAGAAATGAAGTTGAATTTGTCATGCGTGATATGTTAGCAGATCATGTGATAGAATGATGGGTCATTCCATCTCTTTCAAACAAAAGTTTATCAAAAGTTATAAGTCCATCTTATGGTTAATCGTATATGGTTCCAAAAATGAACTTATACTTCATATATCATACCGCTTAATAAAATAAAACTAGTTTCTACTAACCAGGGACTTCCTGTAGTCCAGTGGTAGGCGATAAAGGCCAGTCGCACTTCGGTTGTGGGTTCGATTCCCACAGCCTTGTCTGAAGTGATGGGCTGTCGCCCATCCTGCAAATTTTCCTTTTTCTAAAACTATATTACTATAACATCCCATCAATAATATCGAAAAAACTTCTATCCTTAAACAATACTAACTTATGTCCAACATAATCCATTCCAATCTTTAGGCTTATCCATAATACTGCAGTCCACTCTCATAACATAGTGAAAACGATTACCAGAGATTTAATACCATTGTTGATCCCCATATATCATAAGATATGTTTTGTTGGTCACATTCCAAACATTCAAAGTCATTAATCATGTATTCTCTTAAATACCCATTGATCTTTGGTGAAAACATGAATGCAGTTTAAAGTTAACACCTTCCACATACCAAAATCCTCAAAATTCTATATACTAAAACCATGATATCACTTAGTCCTTATATCAATCACGAGCTCATGAATACTGTTAAACATTTCTTTTTCTCGTTTTCCATTCATTATGCGCATATCATCTTATTTCCAAAAATATCTCAAGCACTTTGAATACCACATTAGACTAACACATAAATATTCCAATACTTTATGATACAACATTATTTTGGAATCCCATTACATAAACACTTAATCATTCCACCACGTCGTTGTCATATTCAACATCGCCAATAGTGATCGCATGTAACTTCCCTTTGTCCTTTGCCTTAAGTGGTTGCTCATGTTGATCATCACTAACCCTTGGATTAGGGTATTTATTAGCATAATGCCCCATTTCCTTGCACTTGAAGCATTGAAGTGTTGGTGGTGCGTTCTCTGCAGTGTTTGCTTTATTCACATCATTAGAAAACCTTTTTCCATTACTTTGACACTCAGCTGCTCGATGAACTTCTTTTCCACACTTAAAACATTTTCTAGTCCCTTTAAGACAATCTCCACCATGCTTCTTTCCACACTTTGTGCATAAGAAAACATTCATCTTCTTTTCGCCATTATTTTGAGATTTCTCCTTGAACTCCATCTTTCGTTTCTTGTCAAAACCATGAGATGGATATGTAACACCAACTTCTATTTCTACCTTGATAGCACAACGCACAATTTCTTCATAACTACTGAAGTCTCTTATAGCTAATGCCCTTCGAAGACTTGGTTTTAAGCCACTAAAAAATCGATCAACTTTACTTTCAGGTTGGATGATAATGCCAGATGCATACCTTGCAAGTCTTGTAAAATTCGCTTCGTATATACCAACAGATTCATCATCCTTCTGCTTCAGCTCAAGAAAATCCTTTTCCATCTTTGTTCAAAGAATACGAGGGAAGTACTTACTGAAAAAAAAGTTCTTGAACTCGTCCCATTCCATGGACTCAATTTCATCTCTTGGCCTTGTATTCTTGATAAGATTCCACCATTGATCAGCTTCACCTTCCAAACAATATACTTCTAAGATGACTTTATCATGTTCAGAACATTGAATAATTGAAAATATCTTTTCAGAGAAGACCCACTGAATGAAGGTGGGCGTTGCCTCATGAAGGACTCAATAGAATATTTTTCCCTTCTCTGCTCATTTGGAATTCCAGAATGATTCATAGCTTGTGTAAGTATAGCAATAAGATCTTTCACTCCATCTCCCATAACACTTGTTTGTTCAGGAGGACAATCATTGCATTGTCCATTGCATTGATCAACACGGTTCCTTCGGGTTCCAGCCATCGTCTAAAACCCAAAAAGAATAGTGTGAGAGGAAAAAATCATGCTAGGGAAAACAACATAATAAAGGGGGAGTACCTTCAATATATAATATATTAGGTTTAATTATATGATCATTAGCATAATTCTAGGACTATAACCTATACGTATACTTAACCTTAGGGACATCCCTAGACATACCTTAGAAATATCTATATGGATCTCACTAAAGTTCTGGCATCCTAGTTTCCAAAGGTTGACTAAACCTTTCCTCTGATACCAACTGTAGCGGTCTGTATTACTTCCAGTGGACTATAATTGATACCTATCAGGGCACTCCATGAGTGGCTACACCCCCTGGGCGGGACACACCACCATCCCCAGTGGCAGCCATTTCCTCATGAAGCCCTTGGGCGGAGAGCCATGCTTCGTCCAACGCTCACATGTGAGAGTTCCCAAGGATCAGATATATTCTTACCTCCTTTTCCTCTGATACCAACTGTAGAGACCCGAAGCTTGACGTAAATTGAAATTACATTACATTTGTGGAATACTTAGTACATAACAAAAACACACACGCAAGGATCGTAATAGTTTAGTGTCTTTGGAAACTCGGAAAGTAATCTTCTAATCGTGGTGAAAGATCTTCAACATCTCCCATAAAGATCTTCCTTTTTTTATACCTAAAACCTTTCTTTATATCCTGGGGAAAATAAAACATAAAAGGGTGAGCTCAAATGCTCAGTAAGTGTAAAAAAAAGAAATATCAATCACATCATATACATAAGCACATAACTTTTGGAAATCTTAACCTGTAAAAGAGATCATAATTTCATAACCTGTGATAACTCATGGCAGTGAAATGTAATCACAATAATCATAACTTAAAACATTAAACTTTGTGGCATACACACATAATCATAGAGAATCATTTCTTGTTAGTCAAGACTCATTGCCAAGACTATCTTAGTGGACAAAGTCCCTTTCTGAACCGAGTCACCCTCGTTTCAGTCCTGTTTCACTGAACTGGTATAACCTACCATTCCAGCCATGTATATCTCATGAGATATAAAATCTTTACCCAATTCTTTGGAGGTATTTATAGGTCCCACCCATCTCATAATGATACCATTCTTATGTGTGCCACAAAATCATAAATCATACATCATTTCATAACCCATGTAATAAAAATGGGAATCTTAAACATCGTGACATCATAAAACAATTCATATAAGATAAAGGAATTCATAAAAAAAATATTTACATCACAAAATAATCAATGTAATAATAGGGATAAAAACATAACCCTTTATTATCTTAGATGGAAAATAATTTTGATAAAACACTTGAACTCCATTCTTGAGGAAAATATCATTTCTTCTTCAAAAACATTTTTCCTTTATTAACATGTCGTAAAATTATAAACTAAAAGAAGTTGATTAAAAATAAACTTGAAAACTTGTAAAGGAAGCTTCTTGGAAATAATGTTTTGAAAATCCATTCATGCCATATAAGTTAAAAAAAACATTCTTCTCGTACTTTTGTCGGAAAAGTCAAAAAGTACCTCTTATGAAAAAAGACCAAAGATTCCTTTCATATCTTTTACTAAAAACTCACCAAAGGGTAAAATTGGATTTAAAAAATTGTAGGTGAATGGAAATAATATTACATATTGAGGAAACATGGATGTGGATGATAAAATACACCCCAGTAAATTTCAAAGTATAAACAATCTCAGATAAAAATGAGATTGTGATATTTCCCTTACCTTAGGTCCAACTTGCTTTGTAAGTGTCCGAACCTCCTGTATAATGATTTAAATAATGTTATTTACTTATTCCAGAATCATACATACTTTTATGATATCATATATGGTCATATTCTTAGCTTCTTAGTAGTAATATTTCATTGCTACTTGTTATTCGGGTGTTTATAACTTTTTGTTCTTATGCGTGTTTTGTCGAATAAATTCTTATTCTTTTCTTTAGGTTATAGATACCTCATTTCCAGAATGATATTAGTGTAATATATATCATATTCATTCATTAATTTATATAATCATTATGAAATGAAGATCATGTAGAACGAGTCGCATCACATCGTGGAGACGGTATTCCGTACGTACGCACGAGTGATGATATCTTTCCTATGATCGTGGAATTGTATTAGAGTACATGTATACTATGTCAGAATCAATATCAATTTATAATAGTCATATATAGTTATTATTTACACCATTATACCCATCCAAGTAAGGTGGTGGTGGAAAATAGATTTCACCACGGCGTGGAGATGGTATTCCGTACGTACGCACGCGCGGTGATTTCGTTTTCCGTAAGATGGATAGATGGTAAAATAGGGTTGTTTCATACTTATAATAACATATCCGTATATTATTGATACTTATGTTATTACTTCATAATGAAAAAACCTAAGAAGAAGAAGAGGAAGAAGAAATAAAGGTGAAAGAATCGGTAACGGAAATTACCTCTTCTTTGAAGCGCCTCTTTGAGACCTCCTCTTAGGGCACTATCATTGGTCTTTGAGGAAGACCAAAACCTCTAGGATGTTGCTAGGGAAGTGGAGAAGAGAATTTGGCAGGGGTTGGCCGAGCTTGAAGGCTCAAAGTTGTGTGAGGAAGAGAGGGAGGAGGTGCCCTTTTATAAGGGAGGAGAGGGGCACCTTTGGAATAACTAAAAATATTATTTTATTATAAAGTCAAGTTCGGTTTTAAATAGCTCCAAATTGATATATTTCAAATCTAAGGTGGGGATGGGTCGAAATCCTCTCATCCAATAGAATTTAGACAAGTTTAGGTTCCTATTTTAACCTTATCATTTAGATTTAACATTAAGTTAAATAATTGTACTTTTACCGCGTCTTCTTGTGTTCTTACACTATAAGGTTAATAAACTTACTATAAGAAGCCAGAAGAACCCCAAGTTGTTTATTATTAATATATATAACCTTATCTAAGTTATTTGGCCGAACCTTAGATTTTTAGGAATAAAATAACAATTAATAATATAATATTTTTTTAAAAAAATATTTTATGTCAATTTTGACACTATTTAGTAATTGATTTTTGTGAAAATCCTAAAAGAATGACAATTTCGAACAAAGATAATTAAATCCATAATAACATGTCATATTAACCTATAAAATTAGTGGAATTCATAAAAAGTCTCAAATTATATTTATTTGTGTATTTATAACATCAATTATGTCAATATTTCATTAATAAGATAATTACCGCATCATCGTTGTGTCATAAATAAATTAACATATTTTATGTCTAAAAATTAAAAATAAAATACCATTATGTAGGAAATCTTTGTATCTTTCTAATTAATATTTATAGTCTAATTTATCTTATGTATAACCTCATATTAAAAATGTTTTAGTAAATACAATTTGATTTTACCTCTTTTAACCCTTCTTAATGGTCATATTTTATTCCTATGTTTGTTTTTGGTCGAATTACACTTCTCCAATAGAATTAGGACATGTGTTAGGGTAATAATAATATCATTTCTACCCTCAATTACCCTATTTACTTTTTACCGTGGTAAAAAAAGTTAAAAGTTACTATTCACCAAAAATTATTTTCATCTCATTGAACCACATTTTAGTCCTTGATGTTAACCGTGTCTCTCGGATTTTCGAAATTCCACTCACAGAAGCGGTAAAATTATGTTTTATGAAAAATTCAGTTTTTTAACTACCACTTAGTGGTTTCACTATTCATCAAAAATTGAAAGTTTTCAGAAAAATACCAAAATTTCACCCTAGGCTAATTTCGATATTCCGAATCCAAAAATGAATTCCATTTTGAAAAATAAAATTTACAAAATTTCAAAAAGTGGTTATTACTATTCATAATGGCTAGTTTTATTAATATTTTAATAGCATATTGTTGTTTAGAGAAACTCGTTATTGCGTACTACACACGCTATCGAGGAAGGTCGCGATTGTGTGTAATGAAAGGCAAGTCAAGGATGCGTGTTGTGCAATATGTTAAAGATATATACATGTGTTGATCTAACAATATCTTCTTCCTTGTGTTTTATTTTGTGTTATACCTTGGTGTTTTTAGGGTGTCCTACAGAGTATTGTTTCACTTAACTCTTCATGGGCTTTTCCTCTATGTGTCGTGTCCTTTACATACATTAGACCTCGTTATGATGTTCTAGGAGGACCAGGACCAGATGATGCTTGGTGAGATCAACTAGACTGGGGCGTGCTCCTACAACTGTTGATAGTAGTCCCAGTACCATTGTTTACATATTGGACATTGTGTTTTTCAAACTCTTTTTGGTGGGCATGTATTCTGGACCAACTTTACTTTACTACACTTTACATTCCTGTCATACTCTGTTGGTTGGGATATAGTGGTATGCATGAATTATTTTACTTATTGTTTTTAAATTATAAAATTTTGAGCTTATTGATGTGTGTTTATGTATAGTTGCATTGTAAAATTCCTCCCATTTGTTATATATTCCTACTCGGTGCTAGTCGCCAGCCCCTGACCTATTGGAGGCAGGATTGGGGTAGTCATGGCATGAGCCCCTCTAGGACGGGACGTTGCAAATGTGAATTTTTTCATCCTATTTAATTACACATACCTCTCAAGTTAATAACCTATAAAATATACAAAATGAAAATATATTAATATAATCCTTGAGTATAGGTTTTCTTATATGAAAATATTTTTATGAAATTGGTTAAACACTCGGTTCCAGCAGAATCTTCTTAAACACCTGCCTAGTAAACAATTTTTTGAATAATTCACCACTTAATTTTTAGTATGAGTGAATTATAATTTCACAATATTTTACTCAACCTTCAATTCTATAAAGTTTTAGTAGATTTATGTATTATTTTTGTTGGAATGTTTTACTCATGTTTTTTTATCTTTATAGTAATCCTCTAGTCACAATAGACCATCCTTTCTTATCACACCACTTATGAAATAAATTTTAACTACTAATTCATCCACATTAATTGTTTACCATTAATATTTAGTATAATATAATATACCTTTTCTATTCTCAAAGATTTTATTTCTTTCTTTTTTACTTAGCAATCGAATAATTGTTTTCTAGTGAAAAATGATCAACAACTTATGGATTTTTATTCTTGAATGTTTCCAGCTTAATATATATCTGATTAATACAGAAAATATCAATCGTCCCCTACATTCAATATCAATACCTATTTCAATTTTCCATGTACATGTCCCATTAATCTCTTTAATAATTGGATATTTTCTTCCTTGAGGAAGCTTTGAAATCATACTGACAAACATGTATGATAAAAAATATCCATTATTATTTCTATAAGATAATTTAGACTACAAATAATTATTTGTTTACAAGATTGAGTCCCATACCATTCTATCCTAAATGATTTTAAAGTTTAATTCCAAAAAAAAATAAGAGTTGAAACTAGTTTGGAGTCTAAAATTCCATACTTATTTAATATATCACTTTCTTGATTTAGCTATAAAATGAATGTGTTTCCCTTATTTTGATATAATTCCATCCAAGGAAAATATGTTAACTCTAAAATCATTAACATCTAAAAATATGAATGTATTAAATTTATAAAACTTTTAATATAATTTTTCTTTTTCTAATAAATATAATGCCATAAATAAACTCCATAAAAATATACTATTATTTGTATGTTTTTCTCATATACAGTTTTCCATCAGTCCCTCCTATTTTAAATTAAATTTTTCTTCAATATGCATTCAACCATGCATACCAAGATTATAGAGAATAATTAATGCTATATAATTCCATTTTAAAACTTCAATAATTTTTTTCCATATCCAATAAGAAATCTAATAAGATATTTGATATATAATTCTTCCTATAGAATTCCATTTAGATATTACAAGTGTACATTGATTTGATAAATATTAAACACCCATTGAATAGACACTATAATTAATTATAATGATTTTATAGGTAACCTAGATAAAAATATAAAAATATTATATTTATTTCATGATTTTTACAACACATATCACAAATATTCTCACAACATGAGGACCGAGATGTTTTAGAGTCTTGGATACTAGTTATTTAAAAATATTATTTTACAAGAATTAGGAGTATTTACATACGATTATACTGATATAAGCCCTCTTTTCCAAATATACTATGATAAAATAATATTCATAATATTTAGAAGGAGAATATAAGATATGGTTGAGCTCAAATTATCAATAATATTCACTTATGAACTAGTCACGACCATTAGATCACAAACATTATGTGAAAAAGGATAAATGGATAAATATTAGACAAAAATATCATGGTATCATAAGTGATAATAATAAAACTTGATTGACCAATATAGATATTGAAATAAAAACATTAGACCAAATAAAGTACATAAAAACATAGATTAGAAACATATAACATAAATCATACAATGCAAGTTATTAGTATGTAAAAAAATTAAATAACATTAGAACATAGGATATAAAAAAATGATTATGCTTTTGAAATAATGTAGAATTTAGTGAAGTCACATAAACATAATCATAGAAACATATTATGAACCAATACAAGTATACCCATTTTTAATTGTGTGAAATAATCCATGTATTTCTAGATTTAGATTGTCAAAAAAATAAATTATGCCCATGATTAATTATCTCATGAGATATAAAACCATAACCAATTAATTTTATAGAGATATAAGACCCTACCATAATCATCTATACATATGTGTCCTTTAATGAACCATATTTTCCCAATGGTATGGATCGCCATTTTTTTCATTTTTAATATCTCAAATGGCCCTAATTTTGAGTCTTCATCATGTCATGGATGTACTAGGATCCTTTGAGGCTCATTTTGAGATCTAAGTACTTCAAATGGTTTAAGTAATTAGGTCGCATAGTTTTTCTAAACTATGTGACAAAGGGCATCCACCCAAGAGGTTGTAGACAGGGGAACCTGCTAGTCTGCATGGTTTGAATACAATTGTGTGGGCTAATACACATGACCATGTTTCCTCCTACTTTTTGGGGTAGATGCATAATGCATGGTTTGTAAAAATGTCTTCCTAAACCGTGCATATTGGATTTTGGGGAAAAATTAAAAATTTCCACCACTTAAACTTTCAGTCAATTTTCATTCTCTCATGTTTTCCAATGGAAAAATTAATGGGCTTATCTCCAATTTGAGCACAAAACCTCCCTAAGCTTCAATATTTCACAACACCCCCACCTGGCATCTGTTTTCAATTTTTTTTCAAAATCATTGGATAGCCCAAGGTAAGGCTAGCCTCAAACACGTCTCTTTCTTTGGAAAATCACTCCATATATTGCCCTATTTAGATGTAAGCTCATTTTCTCTATTTTTCGGGAATTGGATTGAAACTCATATTTCTTACATACTACATCAAATATGAGGTTGATATCGAGTATGTAATCATATATGGCCCAAATATAGGTTTTCATGTAGTTTTCCATTTTTGATTTTCTCATTTCATATTTATTATATTGTGCCATATGTCAACCTTTTCTAATAATTTCATTTGTGTTTGTTCCAACATGTCTAGATGACCCTATCACCTTGAGAGAGGTTAATTGGTCTTTATTTAGGGGTTAGTCATCATTCTTACCCTACATGGACACCTTTAGGTTCACCACCATGAAAATGGCCATTTTGGACAAATGGATTATAATGTTTGAAACCTAATTTGGATTCTTGATTGACTATTTAATGAAATGACTTTATCTCAAGGGTCCTATTGTCATCACAATACAACCCATGAGTGTTTACTCTTAGTAGAATCATAATTTACCAAGTGGGAATTCTATTTGTTTCCCATGGATTCTTCTTTGACCCTTAAACCTTTTAATTAGAGTTTCCTTTTATTTTGAATTAGATTATTTTATTATGGTAGATGGATTTGGTTAAATGGCTAGTTTAATATGGTATCATCCATTAAATGTATTTAACATGACCACTTCTTTATTAATTTTACCATATTATGTCAATTTTCATTTTTTATGAATATTTAGTTAGATGACCTTGTAAACGATGGATCACCCAAAATGGAAGGATTTTAATAAATTGATCAAATGGGTTTCAAATTAAATGTTCTCGTTGGATGGTAAGACCGTGATCCCTATTTTAATTTTGAAGTTATTCTTATAAAATGGAATTTATTAATGTAATTGAACATGGTTAAAGGAACACAAGAGTGGTTGTTCCTCATATTCTATGTAATATACATGATAATGCCTTGGTTATTTTAATGTCATGATAACATAAAATAATAGGTAATTCCTTATGATACTCTTAAAAAATTTGAACATCCTTATATAATTGAGTACATAAAAATGATTTTTATGAGAGTTAAATCATCATGCCATTTATACATATTATATACCATTATATAGGCGGTGACTAATGGTAAGGGACTCAGCGGGGAATGATGACCCATGCTCCCCTTACATCGGTGTTGGGAATGGTGAACATGACATGTTCTTCGATATGGGTGTTGGTATTTTGAGTGATAAGTTTCATCTAGAGTGTTTCCATGTCTTGAGCACTCTCCATCCCGAGTACTAGGTGTGATGAACACCACTCTATTGGAATGTAGGGATTACTATTCCTTGAGTAGAGCTTATCAGATCTTATACTACTGTTGGATTCCTATGTGTTATGTCCTGGTCCACTCCAATATATATATATATATATATCTGTGTGTCTGTGTGTGTATCTATATAAACTATATACATAGTGACATGTTCAAACATACCATCCATGAGTTGAAACATGTAGACCTATGAGGTGTCCCAAATGAACCTACATAGGAGGTTATTTATTTTTGTTATCATTTCATTACTTTCATTTAAATACATAAACACTATTTTTTACGAGCACAAACTTAGATTACACATAGACACCATTGGTGGTGGCCTAATGATATTTTTATCCCACACCTTAAGCAGGCCACCATTGGCACCAAAGAAGTTTATATTACTATATGTACTCTTTAGATTAAATAACCTTATACAGCATGTCTTGGACTTGTGTACATATCTAGATCTTAGGATTAGAGGAACATGCTTAGTCTTGAGATTCAATAGACCAATTTTGTTTTCCTTTTTTCTTTTGTAATACTATGTAGAATGCTTGTACTTATTCAATTATTTTATTATTACTATAATTTAATGAATAATTTTAATATACATTACCTTTTTGGCATTTTTTAATATATATATATATATATATTCCAGTAGTTTAGTTACTCTTTTCTTCGGCTACTTTTTCCTTTTAATAATCTGTTTATGCTTCCTATCTATTGTATTATTCTTATACCAATATTTACTATTCTTTGTATCCATTTTGATACTCTAACATGAGGGTATAGTCTCTCCACCATATTACCTTTACACCACCATTGCTAGTCATTAGCCATTGGTGTATAGGGAGACACACATTAGGTCTTGTGGGAAACCGAGCCCATGGTACATGATAAGTGGAATCTGGGTTCATGAAATCAAAAATTTACATCGGAGTGGTTCCTTTATTATATTAATATTTGGCTACAACATATTGGATATTGGTAAATTCTTGGTACATTGTCACAAGTTGTGGTTGGGCATCAGAAACCCACGTAAGAGGTAAAGTCCATGTTTCCTGAGATATCAGTGTTATTCTATTTATGATTATTGCGATTGATATGATTTCACTATTGGGTTATACAAATAACTTTTGATGTTTTTGATAATTAGGTCATTGAAATTATGATTTCCATATTATCGCATTATGAAATGGGTGGTCTACATTAAACCATTCATAACGATAGGCACAACATGAATATACCATGCATTTTTCGAATGTCAGGTTTAATTTTCACCGAGCATTTCCTATTTCATAGTCATTGTGCCTCATTACATATATAGTTGGGATAATTAATTTTTTAGTATTTTAATCTTACTATGGTGTAAGGTTAATGGGTTTCAAATTTTGATTCATAAGGTGTAGAGCCCCCTATGGTCCTGAAAATGACATTCCATCTAGCTCAACCATTCTAAAGGGAAATTTCATCCATGTGAATGACAATTACAAGTTCACCAGGTGTATGGGATATTTTGGATTGGAAAATGGTAAATCATTGGATCTATTTGTTTTAAAATTAAAAATTTTTAAATGATAGCAATTTTCAAATGGGATATGATCTATATTTTGATAACGACCATCTTACACATACCAGGAATGAAATTTTGACATGAACTCGGATTTTGTAGAGGTTAGTGGGTGTTTCATCATTATTATGGATTTTTATGCTAGGTTATATCATCTAGACCTTAACTTTAAAGTATCATGGGAGGTGTGTTTCTTCTTATATGAAGCATTTAGTAATTTTCATAGCTTCTTGAAATCAATATTCTAATGTGAATTAAACCGTTCTAATACATTGTTTGGAATTGTATCTTTATGCCACCATGAATTCCACAACCCACACACCCTGAAGGCAGAATGGATCATGTTCCTTGGTGGTGGTCCATGAGTTGCCCGTAAATCCTCCTATTGATCCACACATGGCTCCTCTTCCTGCTCATGATATGGGTTTCAACACACATTGTTTAGAGATTTTTCATCATATTTTTTAGAGAATGTATGGAAGAGTGTGATCTGGCCCATGTATGGAATAGTTTACACATGTGTTTCAGCAGAAACTTCCTCCCACTTTATAGGGGATGGTAGAAAAGTAGAGACATAGTATTGGATTGAGGCGGTCTTGCCTATTTTCAAGAACTAAAATACACCACTTGAGGGGAGGGTCAAGCTAGACTCTTATATACTTCCGGACTCTGCTAAGAGTTAATGAGATTTCATCACCTGGGAAGATTGGAATAGAGAGATGGTATGGGAAGGCTTTCAGATCATCTTCTATGACTACTTCTTTCCTCACACTATAGTGGATAACAAGGCTAAATAAATTATGAACCTGTATCAGGGAACCATCTTTTTTATGGACTGCAAATCCAATTCCTCTAAGATGTAGTGGATTTATCCTTATCTAGATGCTGATTATCTGATGACTGCTTGTCGATTTGAGGATGGGTTGTGTTATTCTATCTGGTAATTAGATAATTTCATCATCTTGAAAACCATATATTAAATTGACATCCATGACCAAATTATTTAGTGGAATTTGAGGGAGGAATATATTGAGATTAATGGTGGTTCCAACCATAGGGATTCCAGTGAATATTCTTTTGGAGAAAAAATATGATTTGAAGTATATCACATGGTAGTAGTGGTCAGGTTCCTCTCACTAGTATCACTCTTGTATGTCACCAGTGTGGATTGGCAGGTCATGTTAGAAAAAAAGTATTCATAGGAACCATTTGAGTGTAGAGGGTGTAGAAGGATGGTTCATCACCATCATTTCTGTTAGAATTTCCCTCCAGTTCTAGGGAGTGGGGATATTCAACTACTCGTCGGTCTGAAGTGAGATTCCTAAGATCATGATAATTAGGTAGCTAAAATACCACTGGTTGATCAGGCCAAGGTGGTGGTTGAGGTAGAGTCATCCATACATTTTGATTCTCTTCGCCAACATATCAGGTATGATTAGGTCAGTCAAGAAGTCACTTAAAGCCAAAATACATTCATTCTATTTTACAATGTAGGATAAGAGAATCGTACCATCTATTGTATGATGTACCATTCTAGTTACCTCAACGTTAGTTCTTTCTTTGTTTGATATAGGAGTGTCTCACTCATTTATATCTGAGACAATCACTATGGGTATGGGCCGCTACATTGAGTATTATCAAGGCATAATGACACTAGATTCACCCATTGGTAGCCATTCAAAGGGTGTTCACCATTATCATAATTAACCCTTGATGTAGGTGGAAACCTTTTTCTATAAAATTTCTATGTCCTCGAAATGTATCGATTTCATGTAATCATTGGAATGTACATGTTAGTTCCCTATAGAGCATGTATTAACTGTTACTATCAAAAGGTGACATCTAGTTAACTAGAGGGTGTTACACATCTGCCTATGTTATAATGGTATCTTAGTGAGACATGATCATGAAACGAGAAGAAAAGGTCAGGAAATGTTACATCATAGGTCACCAGAATTTATCTCAATGACTAGGGGTTACAACCCACTATATTTCCTCTTATAATGGAGTATTTATAATATATTTTCCCTAATGACTTCTCTATTCAACCTTAGGTGTGAGAGTAGAGGTTACTATTGCGCCTATTCAAATGCCATCACCTAGGACCATTACTCCTTATTGAATGGAACCTAAAAAGATTTTGGAAATAAAGAATCAGTTGGAAGATATAAAGGTGAGAGGATTTATATGTCCCAACACTTCTCCATGAGGTCTTTCAGTCCTCTATTCTGGGAAGGTGGATGGTACCCTTAGGCATTGTGTGATCTATCAATGGTTGAATCAACTAACTATTAAGAATCAATATCAAATATCATGAATAGACAACATATTTGGTTAGAACTGAGTATGTAATGTGTTTTATAAGATATATTTGAGTCCACTATATCATTTGTTTCATGTCAAGACTTCATACATACCTCACACATCTTTTAGGAGAACTTATGATCTTTATGGGTACCTGGTTATGTTGTTTGGACTAACGAACCTACCTACAATTGTCATGGCTCTGTTAAATTGACATTTTTTAACCATATATGGATTCATTTGTGGTTTTCTTTTTTGAATATATGTTGGTGTATTCAGGCTCTAGACACTACCATGCAACCTGTCTTGGGATTGTGTTGAATACACTACTAGATCATAAAAACCATAATATTCTCAATAAATTCCACTTCAATATTGATAAAGTCCACATCTTGGGTTATATAATTTCAGAATCGAGAGTTTTTTTTGACCCATATGAATGTGAGTGTTTTGGTTTATTGAGAGAATCCAAATAACTTCATTGATAGAAGGATTTGCGTGGGGATTTTTGTTAATACAAGCACATCATCCAGAATTTCTCACTACTCACAGCATAGAATAATTTATTTCCAAATAAGTGTTTATAATTCAAATGGTATAAATCATGAGAAGCCACCTTTCAGGAGGTAAAACTCAAAATTACATTAGCACTGATACAGATTATTCTAGAGGTAGGTAAGACCTATATAGTCTACTATGACAAAACCTTTTTCTAGATAAGAGTTATTATTATGTAGGATGAGTGAGTCGTTGCATATGGTTCTTGTTAGTTGAGGCCTCAGGAGCGGAACTACCTGATGCATGAACTCATGCTCACTACAGTTTTTGATGCCTTTTAATTTTGGAGACACTATCATATAGGTGAGCATTTATTGGTGTAAAATAACCATAAAATCCTCAAATACATACTTATGCAATGGGATCTGAATCTAAGGTATCATTGGTTGGTCGAGTACCTATAATTGTTTGACCTTGAGCTAACCTACACTATAGATGATGGGAATACAATATCTTATGTTCTGAGATGAAAGTCACAGACATAGGCAGTTCCAGAATCTAGTGATACATGAACAATTATGGACTTATTCATGGAGATGCATGTTGGGATTTAAATGTAATTTGGTTAGACTATACTCTCAACCTTAATTGTAACTTCTACTCTTCTTGAAGGGGTATATTCAAGGATTTTATTTTATTTCTAAGGACATTTCCTATGGGAATGTGTCTAAAATAATGATAAATCTACTTGTGGATAGTGTATAGGGATGATACTCTATTTTTATGTGGGTTTGTATGGGTCTTTTTAGAATCTAGAGTGGAGATGATGTAGTATATCCTTGCCTCATCCTTGGTGATTAACCATAGAGTCACAAAAAAGTATTGATACCTATGAAAACAATACTAGTGGCCCAATATGAAATGTAAGATAACCAGTTTTATCACACTATGTTCCATCTGTTAGTAGGTGAAAGAGGAACAGTAGTGTAAGGTAGATAATCTTCAATCATTCCCCATTATTGAGTGGAAATGGGATGATGTTTCAATGCCATAATGATTGGTTAACCTAGATCACCTTGTTAAAATGATGTGGTGTGGGTGGTCATTGATCATCTGATGAAGTCTGTACAATTTATACATATACGAGAGAACATCTAAGTAGATGATATAGGAAGGGTGTATGTCAAAGAGGTGGTACATCTTCATGAATCTCCTCGTTCTTTATTTCCTGATAGACATAGTCTTTTTTTTCACTTTTGTAGTAGGGGATACATATATATTTTTCTAAACTGGTACTTTTTAGAACGACCAATCACCCAAAAACCAATGGATAAACAAAATGTACAATTTAGCGTCCTGAGGACATGCACCAGGCATGTGTCCTTAATTTTGGGGTTTATTGAGTGAAGAACATTCCTCTATTCTATTTCGGTAATTTCAATATATTCCAAGATACAATTGTGATGGATCCCTATGAAGTCTTCTTTGGTAGGCCTTGTCGTTGACCTCTATGTTGGGTAGATGAGGGGGAAGAAACTATTCTTGGATCACGTCTCCTACAGGATACAACAGAGTAGTTCCAATTGATTAAAAAGTACATATTGATAGATCATTCTATATATCAGTCTTATTCCAATGGACACTCATGGCCTCTTGCTTTCAAGTTTGGTTCCCAGGTTTTCTTATGAGCCTCGACTAGGTTAAGACATAGACTTACTCAAAAGTAAGTTATGCTATCAATGTGGTTCATTGGACCCTTCGAGGCGATGAATTAGATTAGAACTATGGCCAATCATTTGTTATTATCTCAGAGATAATGTTCTATTCATTATGTATTTCAAGTATCTTAGATTCTATAATACTATATAAAATCATCACATTTATTTCATCCTAATGAGGTTGAGATAGATATAGATGTTTCATTTGAGGAGTATCTAATGCATATTGTTCATCAGAGCATGAAGACATTCGTGGAAGGTTAGTTCCTCTTTTATGGGTGTTATGGAAGAAAAAAATTTAC
The DNA here is from genome assembly GCA_963277665.1 of Viscum album. Lineage (NCBI taxonomy): Eukaryota > Viridiplantae > Streptophyta > Magnoliopsida > Santalales > Viscaceae > Viscum > Viscum album. The sequence continues at coordinate 89,695,435 of OY728163.1, forward strand.
ATGATGAGACTTAGGAATGATAATGTGATATAGGATCACAATGGTTGGAACACTTTTCCTAAAGAACAACTTTACCATTAGATGGCCATCTCAAGGATGAGTTCCTATAAGGAAGGGAAGTTATAATTACCCTATTTTTTCAAATGGTAGATATCATTATTTTTTACATTTTTAATACCTAAAATATCTCTAATAATGAACCTCAATCAATTCACAATGGTCACTAAATAATCTTATGGTCGTTCAGAAACTATAGTTCTTAAAACGAGCTAAGTGATTTGGCCACACGGTTTGTCTAAATCATGAAACCTAGGGCGCATGCCCGTGTGACTGTAGACATGGTAACTTACAAGTGTACACATTTTTTTTTCAACCAAGAGGGACTGGGAACATGACCATGCAAACTACATTAGTTTGGGTGTAGATTATTAACACACAGTGTGTGCATGGTTTTACAAACTATGTGCTGGGGTATTTGTAGCAAAATTACCACTTTCTCCCAATTAATCCTTATGTCCATTTTCCTTCTCCCTTTTTTTCTAGTGGAAAAACTAGTGGGATTCTCTCCCCTTTGATCTCGAACACCCCTCATGCTTTAATATCATACTACTCCCTTATTCGACATTTTTTTTTTCAATCACGTAGGAATAATTAGATAGACTAACATAATTCAAAACTCACACATCTCTCATTATTAGGTTAATATCCATAAACATTATACTATTTAGAAGTTGTCTCATTATCCCTATATTTAGGATGTTGGAAAAACAATTATATCTCTCCTAAATAACTTAAAATCTGAGTTTGATATGAATTGAGGCATCGTCTATGGCCCTAAGGTAGGTGGTCTCATAGTTTTTCATTTGATATTAGGTCATTTCATATTTCTTCCATTATTCAATGAGTTGACCTTTTTAAGTATCTAATTGTTTTTGGTGCTTACATTTCTAAATGATCATAGAGCCTTGAGATAGGTTAATTGGTCATTGATTAGGGGATTATACATCACTCATAACCTACATGGACACCTTTATGTGTTCCACCATGAAATTGATCATTCTTTCCAAATGGATAAAAATGATTGAAAACTAATTTGGCTTTAATAATAACATTTAAAAAAAATGAACCTCCTCTCTGTTGTGATACATTAATACCAAGACACTCCAAGGGTGTTTGTCCTTACTAGAGTTAGAATTTCCCAAATGGGAAAACACGTTCTTTCCCAAGACTTCCCTTTGAGCCTTGAACATTTGAATTGGTTTTCCTTATCATTTGGATTATATGCCTTGAGTATGGTAGATGTGTTTGGTTAAATGGATCATTAAAGATAGTAGAATCCTTTAAATGTAGGGATCATGATCAATTTCTTGGAACTTGTACCATATTAAGTAAATTTTCCATGTTTTTGTAAAATTGAGTGAGATAACCTTTTATAGGATGGCTCACACCAAATGGAATGATATTAATTAAATGGACAAATGGTTTTCAAATGAATGGATCCCTTGGAATGGTAAGAGAATTATAATTATTTTCTTTATGAAATTTTATGTTATTAAATGTAATGTATTAAATGGAATTGAACATGGTTAAAGGAACACATGAGTTGTTTTACCTCATTCTTCATGTTATATAATTGATCAAAACTTTTTTATTTGTAAGGCCTGATGACATTACATAATAGGTAATTCCTTATATCTATCTAATTATATATGAAAATGATTATTTAATGGACTATTTATAATTGATTATTGTGGGAGGTGAATCCCCATAATTCTTATACATATTATATGCCTTTATAGAGGCTTAGAATGATGGTAAGGGACTTAGTGGGGCATTAAGACCCACACTTCCCTTACATATGTGTTGGGAATGAAAAACCTCATTAGTTATTCAATATGGGTGATGGGATTTTGAGCACTAGATTCGATCTGGAGTGTTTCTATGGCATGGAAACTCACCATCCAGAGTATTGGGTATGATGACCCTCAATTTAAAGGGATTTAGGTCTTATTACCCCTTTAGTAGAGCTTATCGTCTCATAGATCGGTGTTTGATGCTTGTGTGTTATGTTCAGATCCACACCAGTATATATTTATAGTGACGTGGTCAGACATACCAATCATGAGCTGAAGTGGGTAGACCTGCTGGGTTTCCCTTAGGAACCTGAGTGGGAGGTTATGTTTTTCATCATTTCTTTAATTTTCTATATAAACATGCACACTGTCTATTTATGATCACATACTTGGATTACCTACAAACATCGTTGGTGGTGGCCTACTGAGATGTTTGTCACACACACTACTAGGGACACCATTAGAAGATAATAAGATTATATTGTAGCAGGCACTAGTAATGTTAAAAGCCCTTATACAGTTTGTTGACATCGGTACTTAGCAAATTACGAGAAGAGGATTTGGCTTAAGATTTGAATGTTATGAAGATTTTTTTATCATTTTTTTCTTTTATACTACCATATAATACTCTAGTATCTATTCATTCATTTATGTATTATTATCATGCAATTTTGTAATAGAAACCTTCTTTAAGACATTTATTGATATGTATATATATCCTAGTTGTTCAATTACAATTTTCTTCTGCTCTTTTCCCCTTTCAATTATCTATTTATTCTTTCTGTCTACTGTAATATGATTTTGTTACTATTTACAAATTTTTTATTTGTTTTCTTACTCTTACATGATTGTATAGTCCCCCCCCCCCACCATATTAACCATACTCCCTATCAGTAGTCATCAACTTCTGGAATATGGGTAGATGTCCCAAAGGTGATCTGGACAACATGGCCTGGTTCATGGGATAATTGGCATCTTGGTCTAGGACATCACATGTTAACACTTAAAAATAAAATCATCCATCTTATCATAAATAACACCAAAGATGAAAATCAGTTTTATAATTTCCCTAACTTGAATCACATGAATAATAATGATCATAAGATACTAAAAATATAATCACCAAATAGATGTATTTACAAAGAGAACATGGGTCTTTATTTAAGAACCATTACTCTATTGAATAATATTCCTTAAAAATAAATGGGAAATCATAAAAATGGTTTTTAATGAATGTGTTTCTTAGTTTTATGATAAAAAACATAATTTTCAAGTTACATTCCATTTTTTGTGTAAAAAAATGAAAAATTTCTAAAAAATATACTTTATAAAAAATTAAAGCAAATATACATTTATAAAAAATCATGTGTTAAAAAATGAATAATAAAGGAAGAATATATAATCATGGTAAAGATAATATTTTAAAATATTTTTAAAAAGAATTTTTGAAAACCAACATCATTAAATTGAAAATGAAAACGTTGTTGTAAAATGGGTATAGGGGAATAAAATAATCATTCTTTGATAAAAAAATTTGAAATTAAACTATGTAAAGGAGGATAATAGTATAAAGTAGAAATATGGATATGGTAAAAAACAACATTAAAATAAATGGGAACTATAGTTGAAATTTTCTCATTTTCATTAAAAAATAGATCCATTGAGGAATAAAGCATTAGTTTGAAACGTGATTTCCCTATAAAGGATGGTGGGACTAAAATATAACATCATAAAAGGATATATTATATCAATCAAGAAATATAATTTTCAAAGAGGAGTTATTATGATCCACTAAAAATATTTGAGTCAGAAAAACTCCTTTCAACATGGGGAGTATTTTAATAAAATGAAATGGATAGAGAAATATTAAAAATGAACATCATTTACAATGAATAAAGGAACATTTATGGTATAATATATCAAATTTTATGTATGTACACTACATAAATGTAATTATGTGTGTAATAAAAAGCTAGCGTTAAAGATATGGATTTGAGATGGAATCTCTTTCCCTGTATTCCCGCTTACTTGACCATGATCCTACCGTTCATACAACAAACATAACTACCCTAAAAACATATCTTAGAATATTAATATAAAACATAATTACTATTTTATAATTATTTTACTGCCATATATAAAATATATATTAACTGATTATATTTTATTTTCAATGTTGTTTATTAGAATTTTATATTGTTTACATCAAAAAAACATCAAGAATAAAAGATTTGTTGTCATAAAGTGGTTTCATTTTAATAATTTATATATCATTAAATAGAGAATAATAATGTAATTTAAAGGATTACATATGTCACATTTTCATTATTTGAAATACACAAATATGACCTATGAAAATAGAAATCACTCTAAACTAGTTTTGGAATTTTTTAACGATTAAAATATGATATGTTAATATATATTTAAATATTAGAATAATACTTCAATAATAATTAAAAAATATTAAATATAAAATTATTAAATTATATTACCATTATTTTTCCTCACATAATTATTTATGACATAATCAATATAACATGGTTTACATAGACTATTAAATCCACCCAAATGGAAATATATTTTAATGATTTAATGAGTAAGTTCATGTATTTAGAAAATAATAATGTAAAATATAAAAAATAATAAATTTAATAAGAAACAAATATTATTATTAATTATATTATAAGGACTATCAATTATTCCTGGTGATGACAATGAAATTCATCATTTGTCGAAGTGGTAGTTCGCACATACACATGATTAACTATACCATTTATCAATGATTGGCTGGAATGATGGTATATGAAAAATGATCATTTAAAAAGAGTGAAATATAAAACATATTTTTCATTCAAATCAATCCTTTATATCATTCAATATGGTCATTGATTACAGATGAACAATATCACTTTGTGGAGGTGGTAGTGCAGGCACATACAAGATCGTTGTTCTGGTCTCTCATAGTGGATGGAAAGTAATGCATAATTGATGTTAAATTAATATAATGAAATTTATGTCTTAAAATTAAAATTATTTAATTATATTAATAATATTATGGAATATTTGGAAGTGAAATATTTTAATAAATACTAATAGTAATATAAAAATCACATTGGTAACATTAGTTTTCCCTTGGAAATATCATTGGAAATGGAGGTCTTATGAAAACAAATTATAACTAGAGGCTTTTGTTTCTGTGAGGGGTTTATATTTAGATACTATGGGAATAGTTTTAGGATGAATTTAGAAATAATGAAGGTCAAATGATTGTGGGTAATTGATTCCCTTTTATAAGTGATATAATGGTCGTTTTCAAAGTATACTTTATGTTTCAAGTATTATCTCTCACTATTCTAGGTAAACAAATCAACAAATTTATAAAGAATGTTTTTTTGAAAATGTTAATGAAAAACATATCATCCATATATTTGGAGACAAAATTGATTTATTTAATGAGTTTCCCCATTATTGTTCACTTTTATCCTTCGTTACTTTTAACTAGGCTGTCTTTTTTACCCTTGGTAATTAATTTAAATTTCCAAAATTAAATTTTGAATTATTACCTAATATTATCATTTTAATCCCAAATTGGAAAATAATTTTTTAAAAACCAAAATTTATATGGTTGAGAAATGTTGATTCAAAAAAACCACTTAAAATGTAAAAATAGTTTTTATGAAAAGTGTGGTTTTAGATTAAAATATGAATATAGGATAAAATTTATAAATTTTATTAACTTTAATGGAATAAAATGATTTATTATAAATCAAATAAGGTTTATTTTGATTTTTGGTCAAGGGAAAAAAATTTAATAATATAATATTTAATTAAAAGAAAATTCCAAGAAACAATCTTTATAGGGAAAATGATTACATGAGATCTATAATTATATGAATATGTTATATATATATATATATACAAGGTTCTCAGGGGTATAATTACATTCAAACAAAAACACACAGACACCGTATAAAAACATTCTATAATGGTATGTCATATCCCCCAAAGGGGTAACCCACCTGTTCAACACTATTCACTTATATATTAATGGTCTGTAGACCCATCATGGAAAGAATAAAGGTATATTCATTTTTATAGACCAAATACCATTCTTGCATCTTCATGTCCCTGATTATACACCCCTTTCCTTAGAATTGGATTATTCACAATATTGAGTTTTTCACTAACTATTTGGCCCAATATTATTCTATTATTTAGTATCAGGGGAATTTTTATTAGTTTTTTAATTAGGATATTATTATCATTTTTTTGATAGAGTACTATATTATAATATCAAAAAAAAATTCCCTAGTATAAATATCTTCTTCTGTAAATGGATGGAACCAATAAATCAATAAAATCACATTAAATTTTTCTAAAGTACGAATAATAGGATTTCTATAATTATAATTCATATAAACATAAACATGGAATACAATAATCACACCATTACATGATTTATTCAATACTCAGTTCATCATGGTGGTGATTTAATGATTATATAACACTTCTTAGATATATTATTGTTCCTTGAATCAAATTACCACAAGACATATATAAGTATTAATTCAAGGGTGCATGTACATTATATATCATGATCCACAAAAAGAGTAGTTCTTCCATAATAATTCTATTATCCACTTAGACATGGAGGTGGGGTATGCCCATCGTCTTGACTATTCCTTGAATTCGGGAATATTCATAGATAATGAAAACAATATCCACTGATATGACATTGAATTATTAATGGAACCTTCAGATTTACTCTATTTAATTGAAACATGTTAAATAAAATCTTCATTTTTCTATCATTGTCTGATTTTCTATGGCTCCTTCATCTATATGTAAAGTGTGTTTCATTCCCCTTGAAGCAATCCCCATAGTGAATATTTCCTCATTTTGGAAATATAATAAATTGAACATTAATTCATTTATCATCTTCATCACTTGATCTTTCATGAGAATCCATATTTGTCTTATTTGATGTGTTTTAGACTTCAATTAATTTTACTTTATTAGAAATATTTCAAAATAACTAATTTGGAATAGTAAGATGGATTCTCACTCCAACTTCCCTTATGATGGGTTGTTTTTTGAGGTAAAATATTTATTGTCTCTATAACCCATGGTTCCCAGTAGTCAACACCATTACAAAAAAAGGTTAATATGAGTGATGAAACACCAAAAATATGGCCGAATTATCTTAATCAGTATAGTAATTCAAACCTTAAATTTATTATACATTTATATTATCAATTTTTCAAATATTTCCTTTAGATTAAACTATATAAATCATAGTTATTCTTAGGTTTTATTATGTTTTGTTATCTTATACTTATCAACCTAATTCCCCAATGTTACATGGAAAACAATTATTTATGGTAGATCATAAATAAAAAATTATCAAATAAAATGCATTCCATGGGAGTGCATAACCAAGTGTATAGTCTTACACCCACTCATCACACATCTGAGTGATGTCAGAGTCAATGATAAAAAATATATTACATAGATAATCACTTATAAGTGTATGAAAACCCATATCTTTAATAAACATTTTTCAGTAATTTATTATATAAATTTAACATTCTAAAGCCATATAAGATCATGTGGCATATTATCTTTGTAAAATCAAGTACAAGATATAATAACATAAAATATTGGTATAACATCATTATTTAAAAACTCAGAAACATGCCCCGATATTCCTAAGATCGTCTAAATCTACATGGGATAAATTGAGGATGTTTATAAAGAATTTTTGTGCTATAAATTTCAAAAATGGAATCAATACAGAATAACATGATGAAATTAAAAAATGTGATCTAGTAGATATATCAAGATGACATTATTGGGTTAAAAATTCCTATCTTAATCAATAATGAATGATATAACATGATAACATAAGGACCACATTTTAATGTGACAGCAAAATGAAACATTACACCATAAAACAAGTTGAGGATAACATGAAAGAAAACATAAAATAGTGGGACTAAGATAACCTCTTGTGCTACATTCATGGAATATCATTATACAAAAACCTTATATGATAAAATGGAGGGATATATAATGTTGGTCCCACCCATTACATTCCTATAATATACATCCATAAGTGTTCCATATTGATCATACAAAATGAGTATGTCCTTCATCATTTTTAATCACATGATTAAGGAGTGTTTGTTACATATGAGGAAATACCAAATAAATGTTTTATAAGTACATCTAGGTGAATACACATGAGTGGATGTGGGGATTGGTATTCACTATGAAATTTTTTTCATGTAAATTCACATGATTATTTCAAGAAACATAAAAGATGTGTATAAGGATTCATGAAAGTGTTTAATGAGAGTAAAATGGATCTGTAATAATTTTGAATTTAAAAGTACAATTATAGTAATGTGTATGAAAATATCCCAACATGTACAATTGGAATGTAAAAATCCAAATATAAATAAGTTTATTTAATAATTAATAGAATGAGAGGATCACCAAACATGATAATGAGCCTATAAAGTCCTGAGAGGATCTTCTTATGATCTTGGTGGGACCTTTGAAGGGATAAATATAATAATTTTCAGATTAGCATCATGATCCCAGAGCCTTTATATATGGAGAATGGGAGGATGAGTGTCTTTATATAAAAAAGCGAGGAGAATTATTTATAAATTTCGAAAATTAGGTTTTGGAATCTATATTATATTCTAATAGAATCCATTAAAAGTTCCATGGGTTTTCCATTGGTTTCCTACAAATTGGAATGGTTTCATTATTTTATAATTACAAGAATAAAACAAAAATTAAAATAATGAACTTGGTGGTGAAGTAGTTAGTAATATTTATATAGAATTGATAATTAAACGATAAAAAATAATATAGTTGTTGTAGTATTCATTGACGGTTTATAATATTAATAAAATAACATAAAAACACATTATTTTAAAGTTGAAACATAATTTTGGTCATCAATATTTTATATTAATTATTACATTATTTATGTTTTTATGATGTCATAATACATATTGTATATTTATACTATATGTATGATTTACCTAAAAATTCAATGGTCTTATAAAAATATTGAAAAATTAACAGTTAGATAATTTTCAAAATTTTATTTCAAAAATAATATTTATTCTATCAAAATAATTGAATAAATATGTGACTATAAACTTTGAAATCAAAGTTACTCATTTACTAAAAAATATTGGTTTTTTGACAATAAAATTTTTCTGGCACTGATAATAATTACACCTGAATTTGAAAATTTATATGATCATTCTTATTAAATTAATATTATTATGTCACAGTATTTTATTAAAATATAATTTATCTAAAAAATTATTGATTTCATCAAAAATATTTTCTTGAAGGAATAAATAAATGTTTAAAAAGTAAAATTGTTTTCATCATATCTAAATATAATTTTTATAAAACTCATTATATAATAACTTTATATTATTTATAATATTGTAATATATATTAATTAATGTATTATAAATAAATAAAAAATTATACTATTAGGGTTTGTGTATATATCCCTTCATTACCCCATTGTTTTCCCTAAGATTAAGTTGCGTGAAGATAAAATTTTATTTGAGTGGTTCATCGAACATGGTTTGGACAATGATCTATATAAGTTTGAAATTCTCTAATAAATGTGGTTTCTATTTCTTTAGTTTATGAATATAAACTTGGGATTGGGCAAGGGAAAATACTAATGGTGTTATCTTCCTTATAACCATTAATAAATTGGCTTTACATGGAAGGATCTTACTGGCCGAGGCCATCTACTCCTTTCTCAATGTAAAATAGAATTTATCCTAACCCATAATATAATAATCTCAATATTCATAATAAAATTGATATATTGTTAATTATTATGAAACAAAATGATATTTTAGATTTTATAGACCATATAATGATACAAAATAACAAAATAGTGCATGTGTTTTATATAACTTCATTTCAAAATAAGAAATTTACTCATTTAAAAAAGGAATTTCATTATTGTTTGGGCCATTACATTATTCCCCTTAATAAATTTCTCCACTAAAAGTTTCATTTCATAAATTATAGGATATCCAAGGTCTTCTGTTTTATCACCTCTTCTAGTTCCCATGTCACTTCCTCAAACTCATAGTTCTTTAACAACACTTACCATATGAGTTTTCATGTTTTATAAAGCACTGTATATACAATCTATGATCTACACTAGCTCCTCCTCATATGAAATATCATCTCCAATGGTACCATATTTGGACTCAGTACATTTCAGGGGTATGTTACATGCTTCATCAAGAGGGATAAAATGAACACATCATGTCACTAAGATATATTAGATGAGAGTGTTACTCGATAGGACACTGCTCCAATGTGATAAAGGATCAAAACTATGAGGATGTATTTATAACCATGCTTTAACTTCTTCCAAGACCACATTACTTTATTGCACTTCCATATTAGAGGGAAACATTTATCACCAAACATAAACTCTATGTTCTATTAATGATTGTTTTCATGGATTTTCTATCAACTATATGTGGATTTCATATAAAAATTAGTACTTTGAACCTGATATGTCATTTATTTGATAAGACTACGTAAAATTATCTTGCACTCTCAAAAATCATCCCAAAATTTCATAGTTTGATACATATTCCCATACATAGCCTCATAAGTCCCCACTTGAATGATAGAATGTAAAGTATTGTTATTTAAGTACTCCACAAGGTGAAGGATATAATCCCAACATCCTTGGAAATACATTGAAAATGATCTCAGTATATCCTCAAGAGTTTAAATGGTCCTTTTAGACTAATTATCTATATATGGGTGATAAGAGTTCATGCTTATTCAGGATCAATGTATATCCGATAAGGGGAGGGGTGAATCAGTTATATATTTTTCTTTTAAGTTTACTTTATTTTGAATCAACATGTTCCTCTAATTAAAGATATATTAGTTTTATTAAAACAGAACATTCACACATCCACAGTAACAGAAATCTTTGTTAGGTTCACTACTCAATAAGAGTGGTTATGTCCTTATCATGGATTGGAAACAATCCAATACTACCCAATCCACTATAAAACAATCCTTTTGTGTTGATAGAATAAGTATGAAATAACCTTACACTTTTTTTGCACTATGATCAATACAATAATACAGGTTCTTCTTCTAGAATGAATGATATAAAACAATTTGGTGTAAAAAATAAGCAAATATTAAAAATTTGGTTGATAAAAAGATATAGTGTTGCCTCATCAAATTATACTACATAATTTTTCAAATTAAAATTATTCACATTCCTATGAAGAAGTTGGTATAATCATCACTTTAAGACATTATAAAAAGACTCATTCTGATGGATTAGTCTGATTCTTGTTTATGTTTCCAAATTCTAGAAAACAAATAAGAAATATTACTCCCAAAACAATTCTGAATGACTTTAATCATTCCCCACATAACTACTCATGATTTCTCGGTTTGCTCTAGTAACCACTTATTCTCTTATTTCCAACCAAAAACTGCCTCAGGAATATTCTGTCAAAATATTTTTTCTCTCTTCCGTAACATTTTTTTCATTCTATTTCTTTACATGTGAGAATTATTTTGTTCACATAAATTACAATGTACTTACTAAAATTTATAGATGCACCAAAAGTGGTTTTGTTTGGAATCTGAAAAATATTTTTACACATAAGAAAATTGAATTATACTTGGATTCCATGTTCATTTAAACTTTGTTTTTTAAATTATTTTAACTTATGTTTTCTTGTCAATTAATATCGAAACATATTGATTCTTATCATAAAATCTTCTTGATTATTATTTTATAACATTTCTTAAGTCTGATTATTCAATCTCAATCTTTAGTATGATTATTTTATCTTTTTCATCATTCGGGTCCTCTATTTTGATTATTTAGTCTGATTCATGATTTAAGTTCATTAGTGTGATTCCTCTGTCTAATTATTCTGTCTAATTCATCATTGTGACTCATTAGTCTGATTCATATGTCTGATTCTTCATTAAAATTAATCAATCTAACTAAAAATCTCTATCTTAGTCTGGTAGACTCTCTTCCTCTGCTTATTCATTTAAAACATTATCATATTAGTTATATTTATTTACAAATACTTTTATACCTATATGACACTCACAAATATCTGATCACAAGTGTTTCAAACAACTTCTAATATGAGAGACATACAAAACAACAAATCATCATCATATTTATGTTTCAAAATTATCCAATTTTCCATATCATCTAACATTGATTACAAAAAAAATTCTTAATAAAGATGAGTCTGGTTTACTTTTTTAACAAAGCTAAAACTAATTATACTTTCTTATCAAAACACAGTTCGATTAGAATTTCTTAAAAAATTGAGTCTAATATTATGAAACTTGTGAAACTTTTTTCTGATCACCCTAAAATGAAAATTTAGGTGATTTCATTTTTTTAGGACCCGTCCCAATAGCGTTCGTTCCATGACTCCCCAATTCCACCTCTAATAGGACAAAAACCAATGACGATATTTGAATAGTTATATCACTAACTTATGAGGTCGTGACCTATAATCCCGCACACACACACATCTCTAAGACAATACATATTGAAATTTAAAAACAACTGAATGAACATGCATGTATACCTTTATATCCCATAACTAGAATACGACATGAAGTAAAGGAATGTAAAAAAAGATAAATAAAATCCCACCACAAGAGTCTAAAAACAAGTCCATATTAAATTTAAAACCAAGACTGCTATCGAAATAGCATAGAAAAACACCTTGTTCTATCTTGTCTCACTAAGAAACATTTGGAACTGGTGTGCCAAGGAGTATTTCAAAATTTTGATTGTCTAACCAGCACACAACACATATAAGAAAAACGATTTCAGCAGTGAGTATAATAATACCAAGTAGGACACCCAAATCCCACAAAGCATACAACAATGTAAATATAGTCAGGTCTACATATACCCAAGTGGGTATATGTCTACATCACATATAAAAAAATCTAGATATACTCTATAATTACACACAATCTAAAGGTAAGTCACAACCATGATATGCTAGCCTAAGATTACATTTCAATGGTTCCATATAACACTCGTCCAGGTGAATATACTACTGATTCTGATAAAAATGATAATGTTTGTCACAGAGGTAGTGCTCACTGGGTCTCACCATTAGAATAATATGTTGGATGTATAAAGAGATGTGATACATAGATGATGATCCCTCAAAAGGCCTTGGGGTAAAACAGAAACTCATTCTAGATTAAGTGTCTAAGTAACAGATTTGACCCCATGTAGTTACAATCACAAAACACCAAAATCTCTACCTAGGGAATGAATATAAATAAAGGATATCACTCGAGGCCTCACAAGAGGATTCTGACAACTCTATTAAATAATTCCTATGAAAGGTATCATTGTCCTGGTATTAGGTGGTGATTCCATAATAACCCACATGGAATAGATATGGGGAACATTCCCTAACAAAACATTTCCTTGATACAGAGGAAAATGACTCCAATAATTCTTTTTGAAACCACCCAATGGGTATATGGGTTATGTACTGTGTACCTTAACCTAAGGTCCTTACCATGCCGATGACCCATGTTTCATACCTAGACTCACACAACATCTTAACCCCTGGTATCAATAATATTCAATACTATTCAAAACAATACATAAAAAAAACTAGTATTTACATTGTCCCGACCTAGGGTGTTTATGTTCGTAAAAATTCAAAAAAGGTCTACACAAAGAGATGTGGGTACTGAGCATTAATTTAAGCCCCCCGCACCCATGTTCTCTCTAATATATTCCCATTCTTCCACCAGACATTCAATAATGGAATAGGTAACCCAAAAAAGATCCTTAATCCCTAATGGGTAATAAACAAATGTATCTCAATCCTCAATGTTCATATTTCCCCAGTCAATAACGTATGGTATGTCATGCACATATCTCCTCAAGTGCGACACATGGAAGACATCATGAACACAATTTATCTATGGTGGTAGAGAGTAGTGCTATTGCACCTAATTAACTCTATTTAGTTTTTATAAATGTCCATTAATCTTAGAGATCACGTGCCGCCCCAGCCAAATATCTAAAATCCATGTCATGGTGAAACCCATAGGAACTACTGGTATCCTTCTTCAAACATGAATGAAAAACATCATCCTTCAGTATAAGAATTATGATGGATATATACAGTATTTATCTACTCCTAGATGACTTATACCTTGGGTTAGTTTCCTGAACCAACTCTGGTTTCAGGACTACCAACTCTATTTGGTTTGTACCAAAAAGTGGTGTTATACATGGTTGCTTTTATAAAGCCTCAAATGGTTCCACACTGATGGTGGAATGTTATATTTTTTTTTGTATGAAAACTCAACTAGTGTTAGGTGATGCTACCAACTATGTCCAATATACAACATGCGTGCTCACATCATGCCCTCCAGAACCTGAATGGTCGACACATTATGGACACTAGTTTCGGGGTGAAACACTATTCTCAAATGTAACTGAGTCCCAAAATTGTAACATCCCAAGTAAGTAATGAATAATAGATATTTTCATCTATGTCTATTAATGAACAAGATAGTGTTTCAGAGGCTTAAAATGAAAATAAATCCAATCTTAAGCATGGAATACACTAATATTTTTAAAAGATTGTTTTACTACCTTTTGATGGCAAACCATTTTTAAATCTATCTTTTGACAATTTTATAGACTATGTTTTTCAAAATAATCTTATTCTCTATGATTGGAACATCAAAATTTACTTTGTGTGAATTTTTGGTATTTTTCTGACAATGTTCATTTTTTAATGAATAGTGAAAAATACTCCATTTTACATCAAAACTGATTTTTAATCTAATTTATTTATATGATTAGATTATGTTTTGAATGGGTTTTGAAGTGAAATTAGAATATATTTTTACCATTTAATCCAATGGTGGTCATTGGAATCAATTTCACTTTGAAATTGGACTTAAACTGGTGTCAATCTTTTGATACTTATTGTTTCATAAAAACACGCTATTTTCTCTGACAACGGGAATTAATTATTAAATTAATTAATGTGACTTATATGTTTTTAATTTTGTAAAATAGACTTCATTTTTGAATTCAGAATATCAAATATAGCTTAGGGTGAAGTTTTGGTAATTTTCTGAAAAACTTCAATTTTTGATGAATAGTGAAATCACTAAGTGGTAGTTAAAGAAACTGATTTTTCGTTTAAATGAAATTTTTCCACCTTTGTGTTTTGAATTTCAAAAATCCAACATACATAGTTGTCATTAGGAAGTAAAATTTGGTTCAACGAGATTAAAATATTTTTTTTGGTGAATAGTAACTTATTAAGTTTTTAATCGCGATTAGTGGTAATTAGTGTAGTTTAAGGTAAGAATAATGTTTTAATAAAATGAAATGACCTAGACACATGTCCTACGCTTATTGGTTGTGTCATGGCCGACCAAGACAAGCCATGGGTCAAATTGGGGACCCCATGGAGCCACTTTGGTTGGAAAATGACATAAATAACTTTTTATTTAATGTTAAAGTAAAAATGACACAAACATGAGTTATTTTACTAAAACAATTTTTACATGTGGTTATAAAGATCATAATTTTGATTATAAACATTCGTTGGAAATCTAAAACTATTTCCTACATCATAGTAATTTTTTATAATTTTTATACATTATATAAATTAAATTATTTATGACATCATGATGATGCAGTGATGACCTAATTTAACGATTTAAATAAAATGGAAAGATAATGTAATATCTAAGACCGACACATGTCGAAAACCTATTGGATGGGTGGATTTCGAAACCCTATCACTGTATCCACGAATTATATCAATTTGGGACCTTTTAAATCCAAAACTCATTTTCAAATAAATTAATATTTCTTTACCTTCCAAGAGTTCCCCTCCTCTCCTCTTATAAAAGGTCCCCAACTCTACCACCTTACCCACACTCACAAAGCCTTTGGCTCGGCCAGACCCTACTCATTTTGTCTCTCCACATCCCTATCTTACTCCATGAAGCCTCACTTTTGGCAGAAGTCTTCCCAAAGAAGCCTTTGAGCTCAAACCAAAGGGAGTTACCCGATTTTAAGGTAATGTCTTCACTTGAGTCCTTTTGTTTTATTTTTCATCTCCAACCCCCTAAACAATTTTTATTTAGTTCTTTTGTAACAACTCCAGTATCTTCAATATACTAGGATGTTTTTATAAGAAGGATTCGAGCTACACTGACACACACCTACATCTAATGGTTAACGAACATACTGTTTCCGTGGATGATAAATTTAAGCCTCCCGAAACGATGATTGTTCAACATTCTTTTAACACCTTCAAAGGTGGACATTAAGGTGTCACTATATTTATATATGATATATAATATGTTTATGTTTTCCTTAAGCTTCTGTATTTTTCATTTTGGGTATACCTTTATGGTTTCCATTATGGGTAAACACGATATCTTCATTTAAGGAAGTGCAGACTACCGCCCCCTCAAAGTGAGTTGATTCGTTAAATACCATAATTGGGATGTATAAAGGATGGAACTATGATATTATATATGATATTATACTGGAATTATAATATACCTTTATATCATTATGATTCCATTCTATAAAATACGAAATAGAAATGAAAGTAGCGTTCATGCGTACGTACGGCTTACCGTCTCCATGAACGGTGCATTTCATTTCTTACCTCTAAATGATTATGTAATATTATAAATGCATGCATGTACTGGATATATATGACATATATGATATCTACATCATGAATACCATTCTGGATATAATGGATACATGAATAACATGTAATTATAAAGGGCTTATTGTTTTTACTCATGTACCAATGATCGTTAAAACGACCGTTATTAACTTAAATAATTACATAGTGTTCATGACATGGCAATAAGTGATATAAAAGGAATAATGAACTTGAAAATTTTTATTAAACAAGTAGAAATTAACTCAAGTTTATTATTCAGGACATTAAAGAATGATCGAGTCAAGTCGGACCCGAGGTATGGGACTTCGTCTCAATCTCCTTTCATTGAGGCATATTTTGTTTTATACACAACCTTCTTTTATATGGTGTATAAACCCCTTTGACTTTTACGCTTATTCAAAAGGAGTCTTTTTTATACGAAGCGTTTACTAAACTACAAAAGGGAATGTTTTTGTCGTACGTATGCGGCGACAACGACTTCTCCACCGTCGTGACCATTATTTGAGTTTCGGCTTCCTCTACAAGCCATACCTTCTTTTTTAAAAGAAAAATAAATACCATGTTTTACTTTTATTTTGTTTTGGTATTGAAAATGGTTTTCATAATGTTTTTATATCAATGTGTTGTAATGATATCTTGTGATTGAAAGGTGGGAATGTTATGTTTCCTTTATGCATGTTTTATGTGATACAGTTATGTTGAGGTTCTTGGGCATTATTATGAAGATGGGTGGTTCCGTGATAAACTAAGGGCGGGTGAGCCCGATATAGCTCTCCAATGCATTGGGTAACGCAAAGGAGTGAAACATTAAGGTTTCTCCGAAGATATTTAAGGGAATATATTGTTATTGGTATTCCAAACGTAACCAAGAGGGTTACTCCCTATGTAAGAATGTTATGAATGCCTCAAGTTACCTTTATGTCTTATGATTTCTTTGATTTATTCATGATTTGATAAGGTATGTTAATGTGCTTATGTTTTATGGGTAAAGTATGATTTCATTCTTATGTATATATGTACCCATGTCTCCTTTCCATATTTTCATATCCCTTACTGAGATTTTTATGCTCATCTCAAATTTTTTTGAAATGTTTTTCACAGGTCAAGGGAAAGGTACATGATATGATGATAGTGTCAAGAAAGTGTCAAGAAAGAATCCATGTTTTATTTTAAATATGTTTCCATTGATGGGAATAAATAATACTATATTTATGTAAACACTTTGTTTATATGTGGAATGTAATGCAAGTTTTATGATCTAATTCTCTAAAACTCTAAACCTGAAAAGATCCTCAATGTGTAATCTTGTAATAACTCAAGATTAATTAAGGTTTAAGGCTGGGGCCTTATAGTTGGTATCAGAGGTCGGTTTAGATAACTTTAGGGGTTAGAATTCTATTAAATGATTATCCAAAAATATTTTTTTTTGAAATGATATCGCATTTGAAGATTACCATGTTGATTCATCTAAGACATGTTAGTTCAGAATGGTTTTCCGCAGAGGAAACAAGGAAGCAGTGCTAGGAAGGCATACAAAAGGAAATAACCTTCTGAATCAGCATCCCGAGATGGTCGGAATTGGAACTGAACAGTTTGTTACAGTAATGGCGTAGTTAACTCAAGCGATAAATAGTGATGGTATCCATGCATGAGATCATCCAGATCAACCGCAGAGGAACATGTCAGTGGTGGAACATTTAATGAGGCAACATCCCCCATCATTTAGAGGATCATCTGACCCTGTTCTAGCTGAAGGGTGGATTAAATCACTGGATAAGATTTTCGATGTCATGGGGTGTTCAAACAATCAAAATGTTAGTCTTGCTATTTACCATTTGGAGGGTGAGGCAGATCAGTGGTGGTCTATGGTTAAAAATATCAGGGACGCAGATGAGATTGATGCTCTCGACTGGGATGAATTCAAAGGAATGTTTCTTGAGAAGTATTTTCCTAAGGCTATTTGACTTAGGATGGAAAAGAAATTCTTGGAATTGAGGCAAGAGGAAGACTCAGTGGCTGCCTATGAAGAAAGGTTCACTCGATTGGCATGGTATGCTCCAAATTTTATTCAAGACCTTGATAGTAAAATCAATCATTTTTACTCAGGATTAAATCCAAAATATCGAAGGGCATTATCTTCTCGTGAGTTTAAAAGTTATGAAAAGCTTGTTCGATGTGCTGAGAAGGTGGAAATGGAGTTTTCTGATGATCAAGTGTTCTATAACAGCCAACAGAAGATGAGACTGAGGTGGCAGGAGAAAGGTAAGAATTCTTCAAAAAAGTCTGATGGTAAGAAAACTAAGTTTCCAATTTGCGATAAATGTGGAAAAAGGCATGTGGGGGAATGTCTTTTGAATTCTGTAAAGTGTTACCGATGTGGTAAGATGGGACATAAGGCTCGTGATTGCACTGAAAAAGATCAGGGTGATGATAAGACCAAATTTGATTTACAGTTAGTGAAATGTTATAAGTGCAATGAGATGGGTCACTATGCAAACGAGTGTCCGACAAAGAGCTTGGGTGATGGGAAGCAGTCAGACTACAAGCAGAAAGGGGTGGTGAAATCCTTTGCAACTACTTCAGCAGATGTCGGGCCATCAAATGAAGTTGTATCAGGTACTTTGTTTTTTCAGATTATTCCAATGTGTTGTTTGATTCGGGGTCTACACATTCTTTCATCTCTGAAAACTTTTCTAGTAAAATTGGAATACCATCTCAAGAAGTGACTCCTGAACTTGTGGTAAAAACACCTGGGGGAAATGTTGAGGCAAAAAGAATTTATAAGAATCTTCCTATCCTTATCCGTGGAAAGAACCTACATGAAAACCTTATTGTTCTACCTCTAGTAGAGTTTGATGTTATCCTGGGTATGGATTGGCTCTCTATTTACCATGCTAAGATTGACTATAGAGCTAAAGAAGTTTCTTTTCAGAAATACTTTCAGTTTGTGTACAAGAATGAACCCTTACTGTTGATAACTTATCAAGAGGCCAAGAAACTTGTAAAAGATGGAAATGAATGTTACCTTGCACACATCGTTTAAAATAAAGGAACTGTTCAGATTAATGATGTGCCAGTCGTAAATGAGTATCCTCATGTTTTTCCTGATGAGTTTCCTGGAATAATACCAGATCGAGAAGTTGAGTTTACTGTTGACTCAGTTCCTGATGCTAAGACAATTTCAAAACCCCCTTATCGAATAGCTCAAATTGAACTTTTAGAGTTGAAGGAGAAATTGCAAGATTTATTAGAGAAAGGTTTCATTCGACCTAGAACATCACCTTGGGGTGATCTTGTTTTATTTGTAAAAAAGAAAGATGGTTCTATGAGACTATGCATTGATTATAGAGCCTTGAATAACATCACTATTAAGAACAAATATCCTCTGCCTCATATCGATGATTTGTTTGATCAGCTCCAAGGAGCTCATTATTTTTCAAAGATTGACCTGAGATTGGTGTACCATCAGCTGAAGGTAAAGGAGGCAGATATTCCAAAGACTGCGTTTCGTACAAGATATGGCAATTATGAATTTGTAGTAATGCCTTTTGGGCTAACCAATGCACCTCCAGTATTCATGGACTTAATGAATAGAGTTTTCCCTGAGTTCTTAGATAAGTTTGTGGTGATTTTCATTGATGATATTTTGGTGTTTTCTAAAAGTAAAGAGGAGCATGAAAGACATTTAAGGGTTATCTTGCAAACCTTAAAAAAACTGTATGGAAAATTCACCAAGTGTGAGTTTTGGTTGCAACAAATTTCTTTCCTTGGTCACATTGTTTCTAAAGATGGGATAACTATTGATCCTGCAGAAAAAAAAGTTGTGGAAGACTGGCCAAGACCCACAAATGTAACTGAGATTCGTAGCTTCCTTGGTTTGGTAGGCTATTATCGAAGGTTTTTTAGAAATTTTTCACGGTTATCTAGTCCAATGACTGTGCTAACTTGGAAGGGTGTTAAGTTTATCTGCACAAAAGAATGTGATGATTGTTTTCAGGAATTGAAAAGAAGATTGGTGAATGCTCCAGTTTTGGCACTACCTTCCAGGAATGGTGAGTTTGTTATATACAGTGATGCTTCATTGAAAGGACTTGGTTGCGTCCTAATGCAGAATGATCAGGTAATTGCTTATGCTTCACGACAGTTGAAAACTCATGAGGTAAATTACCCTACACATGATTTGGAATTAGCTACTGTTGTTTTCAGTTTAAAAATTTGGAGGCATCATTTGTATGGAGTAAAGTGTGAAATATATACTGATCACAAAAATTTAAAGTATATATTCACTCAGAAAGAATTGAACATGAGACAAAGGATATGACTAGAATTAATCAAGGATTATGATTGTACAATTCATTACCATCCGGGAAAAGCAAATAAAGTGGATGTTGCTTTGAGTCGAAAAAGTAATGCTTCATTAACAATGTTGCATTTGGAACATGATCCTTTGGTTAAGGATTTGATGAACTTTGGCATAGAAGTTGTTAGTGCAGGATGTTCTTCTATTTTTTTTGAGGTATCAGTGAGATCATTTCTATCAGATAGAATCAAGCAAGCACAGAAGCAAGACAGTGAGTTGTAGAAAAAGGTAGAACTGGTTTAGAAAGGTAAGTTTCCTGAATTCAACATTGATAATGATTGTGTTTTGAGATTTGGGAAGATATTGTGTGTGCCTTGTGATTCAAAATTGAAGAGAGAGTTGTTATGTGAATCTCATAGTTCTCCGTTTTCAGTTCATTCAGGCAGTACTAAGATGAATAGAGATCTGCGGGAGTATTACTGGTGGGATGGAATGAAAAGAGATATTGTTGACTTTACTGTGAAGTGTTTGACTTGTCAACAGGTTAAAGTAGAGCGGCAGTTACCGAAAGGGATGCTTCAGCCTTTACCAGTGCCAGAGTGGAAATGAGAGAATATATCCATGGACTTTGTTGTGGGATTACCGAGGACATCTTGAGGTAATAATGCAATCTAGGTTATTGTTGATCGCTTGACAAAATATGCTCATTTCCTTTCAATACAAGATACTTTTTCCCTTGATCAACTTTCCCGTTTGTATCTTAATGAGATATTCAGGTTACATGGAGTTCCTCTCTCCATTGTATCTGACCGTGATCCCAGGTTTACTTCTAACTTTTGGAAAGGACTTTAGAAGTCATTGGGTACTGAATTAAATTTTATTACAACATTTCATCCTCAATCAGATGAGCAGTCAGAATGAACAATTCATACCTTGGAGGATATTCTACATTCTTTCTCTATGGATTATCATGGAAGTCGGGACCAACATCTTTCTTTGGTTGAATTTTCATATAATAACAGTTTTCATTCCAGTATACAGATGGCACCATTTGAGGAGTTATATGGGAAGCGGTGTCGAACTCCAGCTTTCTGGGATGAAGTGGGTTAAAGGAAGTTGATGGGACCAGAATTGGTAGAAGAGATGGAAGAAAAAGTTTAGCTGATTCAGAAACACATGATAACAGCTCAGAGTAGGCAGAAGAGTTATGCAGACAACAGGAGGAAGGATCTAACTTTTGGGGTAGGTGATCAAGTTTTTCTCAAAGTCACACCATGGAAAAGTGTGATGAGATTTGGTAAGAAAGGAAAGCTGAGTCCAAGGGTTATTGGACCATATGAAATTATGGAGAGAGTTGGATCATTTGCTTACCGAGTGGCATTACCTCTGTGTTTATCTCAGGTACACAATGTTTTTCACGTTTCAATGTTAAAGAAGTACATGCCAGATCCATCTCATGTTTTGAGTCCAGAGGTAGTTCAGCTGGAAGAGAACCTATCTTATGAGGAACAACCAGTCCAGATTCTTGACCACATGGAGCAAGTGTTATGGAATAAGGTGATTAATCAGGTAATGGTTTTGTGAAAAAACCACATAATTGAAGAGGAAACATGGGAATCTGAAAATGCAATGAGGGATAAGTACCCCCATTTATTCGATAAGTAAATAAATTACGGGGACACAATTTTCTAAAGGGGGGAAGGATGTAACATCCCATGTAAGTAATGAATAATAGATATTTTTATCTATGTCTATTAATGAACAAGATAGTGTTTTAGAGGCTTAAAATGAAAATAAATCCAATCTTAAGCATGGAATACACTAATATTTTTAAAAGATTGTTTTACTGCCTTTTGATGGAAAACCATTTTTAAATATATATTTTGACAATTTTATAAACTATGTTTGTCAAAATAAACTGATCCTCTATGATTGGGACATCAAAATTTACTTTGTGTGAATTTTTGGTATTTTTCTGACAATGTTCATTTTTTTAATGAATAGTGAAAAATACTGCATTTTACATCAAAACTGCATTTTAATATAATTTATTTATATGATTAGATTATGTTTTGAATGGGTTTTGATGTGAAATTAGAATATATTTTTACCATTTAATCCAATGGTGGATATTGGAATCAATTTCACTTTGAAATTGGACTTAAACTGGTGTCAATCTTTTGATACTTATTGTTTCATAAAAACACGCTATCTGCTCTGACAGCGGGAATTAATTATTAAATTAATTAATGTGACTTATATGTTTTTAATTTTGTAAAATAAACTTCATTTTTGAATTCAGAATATCAAATATAGCTTAGGGTGAAGTTTGGGTATTTTTCTGAAAAACTTCAATTTTTGATGAATAGTGAAATCACTAAGTGGTAGTTAAAGAAACTGATTTTTCGTTTAAATGAAATTTTGACACCTTTGTGTTTTGAATTTAAAAAATCCGACATACATGGTTGTCATTAGGAAGTAAAATGTGGTTCAACGAGATTAAAATATTTTTTTGGTGAATAGTAACTTATTAAGTTTTTAATCGCGATTAGTGGTAATTAGTGTAGTTTAAGGTAAGAATAATGTTTTAATAAAATGAAATGACCTTGACACATGTCCTACCCTTATTTGTTGTGTCATGGCCGACCAAGACAAGCCATGGGTCAACTTGGTGACCCCATGGAGCCACTTTGGTTGGGAAATGACATAAATAACTTTTTATTTAATGTTAATGTAAAAATGACACAAACATGAGTTATTTTACTAAAACAATTTTTACATGGGGTTATAAAGATCATATTTTTGATTATAAATATTCATTAAAAATATAAAACGATTTCCTACATCATAGTATTTTTTTATAATTTTTATACATTATATAAATTAAATTATTTATGACATCATTATGATGCAGTGATGACCTCATTATTTAACAATTTAAATAAAATGGAAAGATAATGTAATATCTAAGAAATACACATGTACAAAACCTATTGTATGGGCGGATTTAGAAACCTTATCACCTTATCCACTAATTATATAAATTTGGTACCTTTTAAATCCGAAACTCATTTTCAAATAAAGTAATTTTTCTTTACCTTCCAAGAGTGCCCCTCCTCTTCTCTTATAAAAGGCCCCCAACTCTACCACCTTACCCACACTCCCAAAGCCTTTGGCTCGGCCAGACCCTGCTCATTTTGTCTCTCCACATCCATATATTACTCCTTGAAGCCTCAATTTTGGCAGAAGTCTTCCCATGGAATCCTTTTAGCTCAAACCAAAGGGAGTTACCCGATTTTAAGGTAATGTCTTCACTTGAGTCCTTTTGTTTTATTTTTCTTCTCCAACACCCTAAACAATTTTTATTTATTTCTTTTGTAACAAATCCAGTATCTTAAATATACTAGGATGTTTTTATAAGAAGTATTAGAGCTACACTTACACACACCTACATCTAATGGTTTACAAACATACTGTTTCCGTGGATGGTAAATTTAAGCCTCCCGAAATGATGATTGTTCAACATTCTTTTAACACCTTCAAAGGTGGCCATTAAGATGTCACTATATTTATATATGATATATAATATGTTTATGTTTTCCTTAAGCTTATGTATTTTTCATTTTGGGTATACCTTTATGGTTTCCATTATGGGTAAACGGGATATCTTCATTTAAGGAAGTGCGGACTACCGCCCCCACAAAGTGAGTTGATTCGTTAAATACCATATGTGGGACGTATACAGGATGGAAATATGATAATATATATGATATTATACTGGAATTATAATATACCTTTATATCATTATGATTCCATTCTATAAAATACGAAATATAAATTAAAGTAGCGTTCATGCGTACGTACGGCTTACCGTCTCCATGAACGGTGCATTTCATTTCTTACCTCTAAATAATTATGTAGTATTATAAATGCATGCATGTAATGGATATATATGACATATATGATATATACATCATGAATACCATTCTGGATATAATGGATACATGAACAACATGTAATTATAAAGGGCTTATTTTGTTTACTCAAGTACCAATGATCGTAAAAACGACCGTTATTAACTTAAATAATTACATAGTGTTCATGACATGGAAATAAGTGATATAAAAGGAATAATGAACTTGAAAAAGGTTCTTAAACAAGTAGAAATTAACTCATGTTTATTATTGAGGACATTAAAGAATGATCGAGTCAAGTCGGACCCGAGGTATGGGACTTCGTCTCAATCTCCTTTCATTGAGGCATATTTTGTTTTATACACAACCTTCTTTTATATGGTGTATAAACCCCGTTGAATTTTACTTTTATTCAAAAGGAGTCTTTTTTATACGAAGTGTTTACTAAACGACAAAAGGGAATGTTTTTGTCGTACGTATGCGGCGACAACGACTTCTCCGCCGCCATGACCATTATTTGAGTTTCGGCTTCCTCTACAAGCCATACCTTCTTTTTTAAAAGAAAAATAAATACCATGTTTTACTTTTCTTTTGTTTTGGTATTGAAAATAGTTTTCATAATGTTTTTATATCAATGTTTTGTATTGATATCTTGTGATTGAAAGGTGGGAATGTTATGTTTCCTTTATGCATGTTTTATGTGATACGATTATGTTGAGGTTCTTGGGAATTATTATGAAGATGGGTGGTTCCGTGATAAACTAAGGGCGGGTGAGCCCGATATAGCTCTCCAATGCATTGGGTAACGCGAAGGAGTGAAACGTTAAGGTTTCTCTGAAGAGATTTAGGGAATATACTGTGACGGGTATTCTAAACGTAACCAAGAGGGTTACTCCCTACGTAAGAATGTTATGAATGCCTCAAGTTACCTTTATGTCTTATGATTTCTATGATTTATTCATGATTTGATAAGGTATGTTAAAGTGCTTATGTTTTATGGGTAAAGTATGATTTCATTCTTATGTATATATGTACCCATGTTTCCTTTCCATATTTTCATATCCCTTACTGAGATTTTTATTCTCATCCCAAGTTTTTTTGAAATGTTTTTCATAGGTCAAGGGAAAGGTACATGATATGATGATAGTGTGAAGAAAGTGTCAAGAAAGAGTCCATGTTTTATTTTAATTATGTTTCCATTTATGGGAATGAATAATACTATCTTTATGTAACCACTTTGTTTATATGTGGAATGTAATGAAAGTTTTATGATCTAATTCTCTAAAACTCTAAACCTAAAAAGATCCTCAATGTGTAATCTTGTAATAACTCAAGATTAACTAAGGTTTAAGGCTGGGGCCTTATAGTTGGTATCAGAGGTCGGTTTAGATGACTTTAGGGGTTAGAATTCTATTAAATGATTATCCAAAAATATTTTTTTTGAAATGATATTGCACTTGAAGATTACCATGTTGCTTCATCTAAGACATGTTTGTTCAGAATGGATTTCCATAGAGGAAACAGGGAAGCAGTGCTAGGAAGGAATATAGAAGGAAATAACCTTCCGAATCAGCATCTCAAGATGGTCAGAATTGGAACTGAACAGTTTGTTGCAGTAATGGCGTAGTTGACTCAAGAGATAAATGGTGATGCTATCCATGCACGAGATCAGCCAGATCAACCGCAGAGGAACATGTCAGTGGTGGAACATCTCATGAGGCAACATCCCCCATCATTTAGAGGATCATCTGACCCTGTGCTAGCTGAAGGGTGGATTAAATCATTGGAGAATATTTTCGATGTCATGGGGTGTTCAGACAATCAAAAGGTTAGTCTTTCTATTTACCGTTTTGAGGGTGAGGCAGATTAGTGGTGGTCTATGGTTAAAAATATCAGGGATGCTGATGATATTGATGCTCTCGACTGGGATGAATTCAAAGGTATGTTTCTTGAGAAGTATTTTCCTAAGGCTATTTGACTTAGGATGGAAAATCAATTCTTGGAATTGAGGCAAGAGGAAGACTCAGTGGATGCCTATGAAGAATGGTTCACTCGATTGGCATGGTATGCTCCAAATTTTATTCGAGACCTTGATAGTAAAATCAATCGTTTTTACTCAGGATTAAATCCAAAATATCGAAGGGCATTATCTTCTCGTGAGTTTAAAAGTTATGAAATCCTTATTCGATGTGCTGAGAAGGTGGAAATGGAGTTTTCCGATGATCAAGTGTACTATAACAACCAACAGAATATGAGACCGAGGTGGCAGGAGAAAGGTACGAATTCTTCAAAAAAGTATGATGGTAAGAAAACTAAGTTTCTAGTTTGCAATAAATGTGGAAAAAGGCATGCAGGGGAATGTCTTCTGAATTCTGGAAAGTGCTACTGATGTGGTAAGATGGTACATAAGGCTCGTGATAGCACTGAAAAAGATCAGGGTGATGGTAAAACCAAATTTGATTTACAGTTAGTGAAATGTTAAAAGTGCAATGAGATGGGTCACTATCCAAAAGAGTGTCCGACAAAGAGCTTGGGTGATGGGAAGCAGTTTGACTACAAGCAGAAAGGGGTGGTGAAATCCTTTGCAACTACTTCAGCAGATGTCAGGCCATCAAATGAAGTTGTATCAGGTACTTTTTTTTATTTTTTTCAGATTATGCCAGTGTGTTGTTTGATTCTGGGTCTACACATTCTTTCATCTCTGAAAACTTTTTTAGTAAAATGGGAATACCATCTCAAGAAGTGACTCATGAAATTTTGGTAAAAACACCTGGGCGAAATGTTGAGGCAAAAAGAATTTATAAGAATCTTCCTATCCTTATCTGTGGAAAGAACCTACTTGTAAACCTTATTGTTCTACCTCTAGTAGAGTTTGATGTTATCCTGGGTATGGATTGGCTCTCTATTTACCATGATAAGATTGAATGTAGAGCTAAAGAAGTATCTTTTCAGAAAGACTTTCAGTTTGTGTACAATAATGAACCCTTACTGTTGATAACTTATCAAGAGGCCAAGAAACATGTAAAATATGGAAATGAATGTTACCTTGCACACATCGTTGAAAATAAAGGAACTGTTCAGATTAATGATGTGCCAGTGGTAAATGAGTATCTTGATGTTTTTCCTGATGAGTTTCCTGGGATAATACCAGATCGGGAAGTTGAGTTTACTGTTGACTTAGTTCCTGATGCTAAGCCAATTTCAAAACCCCCTTATCGAATGGCTCAAATTGAACTTTTAGAGTTGAAGGAGAAATTGCAAGATTTATTAGAGAAAGGTTTCATTCGACCTAGAACATCACCTTGGGGTGCTCCTGTTTTATTTGTTAAAAAGAAAGATGGTTATATGAGACTATGCATTGATTATAGAGCCTTGAATAACATCACTGTTAAGAAGAAATATCCTTTTCCTCATATCGATGATTTGTTTGATCAGCTCCAGGGAGCTCAGTATTTTTCAAAGATTGTCCTGAGATCGGGGTACCATCAGTTGAAGGTAAAGGAGGCAGATATTCCGAAGACTGCGTTTCGTACAAGATATGGCCATTATGAATTTGTAGTAATGGCTTTTGGGCTAACCAATGTACCTGCTGTATTCATGGACTTAATGAATAGAATTTTCCATGAGTTATTGGATAAGTTTGTGGTGGATTTCATTGATGATATTTTGGTGTTTTCTAAATGTAAAGAGGAGCATGAAAGACATTTAAGGGATATCTTGCAAACCTTAAAAAAACTGTATGGAAAATTCAGCAAGTGTGATTATTGGTTGCAACAAATTTCTTTCCTTGGTCACATTGTTTCTAAAGATGGGATAACTATTTATCCTGCAAAAACAAAAGTTGTGGAAGATGGGCCAAGACCCACAAATGTAACTGAGATTCATAGCTTCCTTGGTTTGGCAGGCTATTACCGAAGGTTTGTTAGAATTTTTTCACGGTTATCTAGTCCAATGAGTAAGCTAACTTAGAAGGGTGTTAAGTTTATCTACATAAAAGAATGTGATGATTGTTTTCAGGAATTGAAAAGAAGATTGGTGAATGCTCCAGTTTTGGCACTACCATCCAGGAATGGTGAGTTTGTTATATACAGTGATGCTTCATTAAAAGGACTTGGTTGCGTCCTAATGTAGAATGATCAGGTAATTGCTTTTTCTTCACGACAGTTGAAAACTCATGAGGTAAATTACCCTACACATGATTTGGAATTAGCTGCTGTTGTTTTCGCTTTAAAAATTTGGAGGCATCATTTGTATGGAGTAAAGTGTGAAATATATACTGATCAAAAAAATTTAAATTATATATTCACTCAGAAAGAATTGAACATGAGACAGAGGAGATGGCTCGAATTAATCAAGTATTATGATTGTACAATTCATTACCATCCGGGAAAAGCAAATAAAGTGGTTGATTCTTTGAGTCGAAAAAGTAATGCTTCATTAACAATGTTGCGTTTGGAACGTGATCCTTTAGTTAAGGATTTGATGAACTTTGGAATAGAACTTGTTGGTGCAGGATGTTCTTTTGTTTTTTAGGTATTAGTGAGATCATTTCTATCAGATAGAATCAAGCAAGCACAGAAGCAAGACAATGAGTTGCAGAAAAAGGTAGAGCTGGTTTAGAAAGGTAAGTTTCCTGAATTCAACATTGATAATGATTGTGTTTTGAGATTTGGGAAGATATTGTGTGTGCCTTGTGATTCACAGTTGAAGAGAGAGTTGTTATGTGAAGCTCATAGTTCTCCGTTTTCAGTTCATCCAGGAAGTACTAAGATGTATAGAGATCTGCGAAAGTATTACTGGTGGGATGGAATGAAAAGAGATATTGCTGACTTTACTGTGAAGTGTTTGACTTGTCAACAGGTTAAAGCAGAGCGGCAGTTACCGAAAGGGATGCTTCATCCTTTACCAGTGCCAGAGTGGAAATGGGAGAATATATCCATGGACATTGTTGTGGGATTACCGAGGACATCTTGAGGTAATAATGCAATCTAGGTTATTGTTGATCGCTTGACTAAATCTTCTCATTTCCTTGCTATATAAGATACTTTTTCCCTAGATCAACTTTCCCGTTTGTATCTTAATGAGATAGTCAGGTTACATGGAGTTCCTCTCTCCATTGTATCTGACCGTGATCCCATGTTTACTTATAACTTTTGGAAAGGCCTTCAGAAGTCATTGGGTACTGAATTAAATTTTAGTACAGCATTTCATCCTCAATCAGATGGGCAGTCAGAACGAACAATTCAGACCTTGGAGGATATGCTACGTTCTTGCTCTATGGATTATCATGGAAGTTGGGACCAATATCTTTCTTTGGATGAATTTTCATATAATAACAGTTTTCATTCCAGTATACATATGGCACCATTTGAGGCGTTATATGGGAAGCGGTGTTGAACTCCAGCTTTCTGGGATGAAGTGGGTGAAAGGAAGTTGATGGGACCAGAATTGGTAGAAGATATGGCAGAAAAAGTTCAGCTGATTTGGAAACACATGAGAACAGCTCAGAGTTGGAAGAAGAGTTATGCAGACAATAGGAGGAAGGATCTAACTTTTGAGGTAGGTGATCAAGTTTTTCTCAAAGTCACACCATGGAAAAATGTGATGTGATTTGGTAAGAAAGGAAAGCTGAGTCCAAGGTTTATTGGACCATATGAAATTCTGGAGAGAGTTGGATCAGTTTCTTACCGAGTGGCATTACCTCCGAGTTTATCTCAGGTACACAATGTTTTTCACTTTTCAATGTTAAGGAAGTACATGCCAGATCCATCTCATGTTTTGAGTCCAGAGGTAGTTCATCTAGAAGAGAACCTATCTTATGAGGAACAACGGGTCCAGATTCTTGACCACAGGGAGAAAGTGTTACAAAATAATGTGATTAATCAGGTAAAGGTTTTTTTGGAAAAACCACATGATTGAAGAGGCAACATGGGAATCTGAAAATGCAATGAGGGATAAGTACCCCCATTTATTCGATAAGTAAATAAATTGTGGGGACGCAATTTTCTAAAGCGGGGAAGGATGTAACATCCCAAGTAAGTAATGAATGATAGATATTTTTATCTATGTATATTAATGAACAAGATAGTGTTTTAGAGGCTTAAAATGAAAATAAATCCAATCTTAAGCATGGAATACACTAATATTTTTAAAAGATTGTTTTACTGCCTTTTGATGAAAAACCATTTTTATATCTATCTTTTGACAATTTTATAAACTATTTTTGTCAAAATAAACTTATTCTCTATGATTGGGACATCAAAATTTACTTTGTGTGAATTTTTGGTATTTTTCTGACAATGTTTATTTTTTTAATGAATAGTGAAAAATACTTCATTTTACATCAAAAATTCTTTTTAATCTAATTTATTTATATGATTAGATTATGTTTTGAATGGGTTTTGAAGTGAAATTATAATATATTTTTACCATTTAATCCAATGTTGGTCATTGGAATCAATTTCACTTTGAAATTGGACTTAAACTGGTGTCAATCTTTTGATACTTATTGTTTCATAAAAACACACTATCTCATCTGACAGCGGGAATTAAATATTAAATTAATTAATGTGACTTATATGTTTTGAATTTTGTAAAATAGACTTCATTTTTGAATTCAGAATATCAAATATAGCTTAGGGTGATGTTTTGGTATTATTCTGAAAAACTTCAATTTTTGATGAATAGTGAAATCACTAAGTGGTAGTTAAAGAAACTGATTTTTCATTTAAATGAAATTTTGCCACCTTTGTGTTTTGAATTTCAAAAATCCGACATACATGGTTTTCATTAGGATGTAAAATGTGGTCCAACAAGGTTAAAATATTTTTTTGGTGAATAGTAACTTATTAAGTCTTTAATCACGATTAGTGGTAATTAGTGTAGTTTAAGGTAAGAATAATGTTTTAATAAAATGAAATGACCTAGAAACATGTCCTACCCTTATTGGTTGTGTCATGGCCGACCAAGACAAACCATGGGTCATGTTGGGGACCCCATGGAGCCACTTTGGTTGGGAAATGACATAAATTACTTTTTATTTAATGTTAAAGTAAAAATGACACAAACATGAGTTATTTTACTAAAACAATTTTTACATGGGGTTATAAGGATCGGATTTTTGATTATAAATATTCATTGGAAATCTAAAACGATTTCCTACATCATAGTATTTCGTTTTATAATTTTTAGACATTATATAAATTAAATTATTTATGACATCATGATGATGCAGTGATGACCTCATTATTTAACGATTTAAATAAAACGGAAAGATAATGTAATATCTAAGACCTAAACATGTCCAAAACCTATTGGATGGGTGAATTTAGAAACCGTATCACCTTATCCAAGAATTATATCAATTTGGGTCCTTTTAAATTGGAAACTCATTTTCAAATAAAGTAATATTTCTTTACCTTCCAAGAGTGTCCCTCCTCTCCTCTTATAAAAGGCCCCCAACTCTACCACCTTACCCACACTCCCAAAGCCATTGGATCGTCCATCCCCTGCTCATGTTGTCTCTACACATCCCTCTATTACTCCTTGAAGCCTCACTTTTGGCAGAAGTCTTCCCAAGGAAGCCTTTGAGCTCAAACCAAAGGGAGTTACCCGATTTTAAGGTAATGTCTTCACTTGAGTCCTTTTTCTTTATTTTTCTTCTCAAACACCCTAAACTCTTTTTATTTATTTCTTTTGTAACAAATACAGTATCTTAAATATACTAGGATGTTCTTATAAGAAGGATTTGAGCAACACTTACACACACCTACATCTAATGGTTAACGAACATACTGTTTCCGTGGATGGCAAATTTATGGCTCCCAAAACGATGATTGTTCAACATTATTTTAACACCTTAAAAGGTGGCCATTAAGATGTAAATATATTTATATATGATATATAATATGTTTATGTTTTCCTTAAGCTTCTGTATTATTCATTTTGGGTATACCTTTATGGTTTCCATTATGGGTAAACGCGATATCTTCATTTAAGGAAGTGCGGACTACCGGCCCCTCAAAGTGAGTTGATTCGTTAAATACCATATGTGGGACATATAAAGGATGGAACTATGATATTATATATGATATTATACTGGAATTATAATATACCTTTATATCATTATGATTCCATTCTATAAACTACGAAATAGAAATGAAAGTAGTGTTCATGCGTACGTACGGCTTACCGTCTCCATGAACGGTGCATTTCATTTCTTACCTCTAAATGATTATGTAATATTATAAATTCATGCATGTACTGGATATATATGACATATATGATATCTACATCATGAATACCATTCTTGATATAATGGATACATGAACAACATGTAATTATAAAGGGCTTATTTTTTTTACTCAAGTACCAATGATCGTTAAAACGACCGTTATTAACTTAAATAATTACATAGTGTTCATGACATGGCAATAAGTGATATAAAAGGAATAATGAACTTGAAAATTTTTCTTAAACAAGTAGAAATTAACTCAATTTTATTATTCAGGACATTAAAAAATGATCGAGTCAAGTCAGACTCGAGGTTTGGGACTTCGTCTCAATCTCCTTTCATTGAGGCATATTTTGTTTTATACACAACCTTCTTTTATATGGTTTATAAACCCCGTTGACTTTTACTTTTATTCAAAAGGAGTCTTTTTTATACGAAGCATTTACTAAACGACAAAAGGGAATGTTTTTGTCGTACGTATGCGGCGACAACGACTTCTCCGCCGCCGTGACCATTATTTGAGTTCCGACTTCCTCTACAAGCCATACCTTCTTTTTTAAAAGAAAAATAAATACCATGTTTTACTTTTCTTTTTTTTTTGGTATTGAAAATGGTTTTCATAATGTTTTTATGTCAATGTGTTGTATTGATATCTTGTGATTGAAAGGTGTGAATGTTATTTTTCCTTTATTCATGTTTTATGTGATACGATTATGTTGAGGTTCTTGGGCATTGTTATGAAGACGGGTGGTTCCGTGATAAACTAAGGGCGGGTGAGCTCGATATAGCTCTCCAGTGCATTGGGTAACGCGAAGGAGTGAAATTTTAAGGTTTCTCCGAAGCTATTTAGGGAATATACTGTGATGGGTATTCCAAACGTAACCAAGAGGGTTACTACCTACGTAAGAATGTTATGAATGCATCAAGTTAACTTTATGTCTTTTGATTTCTATGATTTATTCATGATTTGATATGTTATGTTAAAGTGATTATGTTTTATGGGTAAAGTATGATTTCATTCTTATGTATATATGTACCCATGTTTCCTTTCCATATTTTCATATCCCTTACTGAGCTTTTTATGCTAATCCCAAGTTTTTTTGAAATGTTTTTCATAGGTCAAGGGAAAGGTACATGATATGATGATAGTGTCAAGGAAGTGTCAAGAAAGAATCCATGTTTTATTTTAAATATGTTTCCATTGATGGGAATGAATAATACAATCTTTTTGTAACCACTTTGTTTATATGTGGAATGTAATGCAAGTTTTATGATCTAATTATCTAAAACTCTAAACCCTAAAAGATCCTCAATGTGTAATCTTGTAATAACTCAAGATTAAGTAAGGTTTAAGGATGGGGACTTATAAAAATACACCTATAAGACATTCCACAACTGGGATGTTAAGCATGAATCATGGTAAAAAATGATCATTTATGGAACTCCATGGAGTTATACTATCTCATACACTTAGAGGTTACCTATGTTCTTTGTTAGATTCTACTCTCAAATAAGTTAGAAGTCGGCCAACATGGTGAGTTGGTAAATAATCACCTAGAAGGAATCATTTACCATGGATGTACATGGTAATCACATCACAAAGTATATGGATAACCAATCCCACTACTATTATGGATCTTCAAGGGGTTGATATAAACATATTGGAAATTGGTGCTCAGCCTTCACAGATAAAATGTAATTCATTGAGAGAAAAAAATGAAACTCCTTTCTTCATCCTTGGCCACCAGAAATAAATTCAGAGGTTCTGGTATATATTTTACATAACAAGATATACCACAAAAACAGATTCATGAAACACTATCAAAATGTCCTCATGTAACACCATTGGAACCATCATGCATCCTCTAAAAATAATTACATTCTATCCACCGTATGAAAATACAATAGGAGAATGCATGGTGGATATCTGAGTACATAGTGTCTGATAGCTGGGATCCCCAATTTGGGCCTCTATGAATTATTTTACAAGTGGAGGGAAGAAAACCAAATTTTAGATGCATGATTCTCCATCTCCCTCACCAAAGGATAATTTCAACAAAGCCAACATCTAGGATTACTTGTTTTGCAACCGAGAACAAGATATCGTAATCAGATCATCTACTACTATAATAACATTCACAAAAATATATTTAATTTCAAATTCATAATATTAGAGGAAATTTAGCCATATCTTATATCTCAAGATAAGATCCTTTTAAGAGATGATGTACATGAGACTCTTTTGATTAGAATAGAGGATAAACCAATCACCCATCAGGTAGTGTCTCCACATCTTTAGTTATAACACAAAAACTTCTAATTCAGTTTCATGGGTCACGTAGTTCTTCCCATATGGTCTCCAATACTATGAAACATTGGAAATGACCAATTTCCTCTACATTAGAACATAATGAATCCCAGTTCCTGATGCATCTAAGAACAATATGTACTCGAATCCCTCCTCTGGAAATCTAATTATTGGAGTACTCATCAAACTCTTTCTCAACGGCTAAAAAGCCTTTTGGTATATCTCCATCATCACAAATGGATTTCTCTATGGAAGAAAATATATCATTGGTGCTAATATTCATGATAAATATTGTATTAATATCTTGTAATACCCTACCAACCCAAGGAAGCTGTGGACCTCCAACACACTACTGAGTGGATCCCATGCTAACAGTGCCTCAACCATAGTTGGATCAAGTACCAGACTATATTATGAGATAACATGTCCCATAAAGTGGACTTATTCAATCAAAAAAGAAAAGTTGATATAATTCTGTAAATATAGTTCTATCAGAGTACATCCAGAACCATCCTCATGTGTTTCACATGATCCTCCTCAGATTCTGAGAATACAAGTATATAATCAAGGAAGACTACCAAAAACTATTCTAATAAATGATGGATGATCTAATCCATGAGTACCATGAACACTATTGTGTAATTAGTCCCACCAAATGGCATCAAAATGTCCTCATAGTGAGCATAGAAAAATCTAAATGTCATTTTCAGTATATCTGTGTCATGTACATAGAGCTGATGATAGCCTGATTGGAGGTCAACTATCGAGAACCATGATGCCCCTCCCAGATGATCAAATAGATCATTAATAATCATTAGTGGATAATTTTTCTTCACTGACACCTCGTCCAATATTTGGTAGGAAGAACATAACCATAAGCTCTTGTTGACATTCATGGTGAACAAAAATGTGTATACCCAGGGTGAAACACTGGGCCTAAAAAATCTCCTCCTCTACAAGTCCTCTAACTTCACCCTATAATCTTGAAGCTCTTTATAATCCATCTCATATACTAGTATAGATATCAAAGCCTTCCCGAGGTATAGACCACTACATAATTGTATCTCTCAGTGAAGAGGTAATCATTGAGCATCCTAATGGAAGACACCCATATAATCCACCAACACTACATGAAACTGAGAACTCATAACTTCTACTACACCATGGTCCATGCTATCTAATTGGTAAATAATTGGCTGCACCTACCTATGCAAGAGTCAATCCTTTGCTTCCTAGGTTTCCTTTTCACCAAAAAAGGAGAATATGGCCCTATCATTGTGGACTCATTGTATCGTTTACCCAAAATAGTAAATATGGGATGAACTATGGATAAACATTCCATACTTAAGATTACAACATAAGGCCTCATCACTACTACAAAGAGATCCCACCACAAACTCTCTCCTCCCAGAGTCAGGTCAGACTATCATCACTAGTGCATTATCACTAAATCTTCTCTAGTAGAAGTCTCCAGGCAAAGGTTTTGAGATGAGGTATCAAAAAGAATCCTTATGTATTTAGCAATATCTGTGGATATAAATTACTGAATAACAACTCTATCTATCAGTATAGTATATAAGGTCGATAAGAAAGATGTCATGACTCAAATCATTCTTAGAGCCTCTGGGTCATAAGCTTCTACCACCTGCAGTTTTCCATACCCATGTCCTCCAGCTCCCTATGCCTGGAAAAGACTATATGGGAGTGGTGGTGTTAATAATTCAGGGAGTCTACCACCTCCCGCTGCTCTCCCAACTCCACTGCCACATCTTCTACCTTACATACCTTCCTACTCCTTCTTCTGTCTATGCCTTGGTTGACCATCTATGATCTCCCTTTAAGATATACAACAAG
Organism: Viscum album; assembly: GCA_963277665.1. Classification (NCBI taxonomy): domain Eukaryota; kingdom Viridiplantae; phylum Streptophyta; class Magnoliopsida; order Santalales; family Viscaceae; genus Viscum; species Viscum album. The sequence goes on from OY728163.1 coordinate 89,732,695, forward strand.
TCAAACATTCTCATGAAAATTTTTGGCTGCCATCACATCAGTAAAACTGCCTCTCCCTAGATTGGCTGGATTCATCTTAAGATCCCTGAACATAGACACTATATATTTGGAACCTTTCTTGTATCAACACGCACATCCTTGTCCCTGAGACATTTCCCCCTATGGTTGAGGTGTCTACTCATATGTTCCTACTAATTATGACCACTATCTGTTTCTAATCAACTAAGAATCTATTTACCACAAACCACTCACCCTGGAGCCCCAACACAACATTGTTGAGATCCCCCTATGGTTGAGAGCCCCAACATTGTTTGGAACTTATATAGGGATAACACAACATCATATGTATCTATGCATAACTCTCTTGAAGGATGGATACCAAAGGAAATAGAAACATAAAATATCCATAAATTACATGGAGATGTTGGTAATCTAAGATGTACACTCAGATACTTTAATCCTTCCCTTATAGAGCTCCAGAAGCTCCTGGACACATACAATCCTCAGTATAGATGGTGAGAAATTCTGTATGAAAAGGTTCCAAAACACTATCTATATAATATTTCCCTTGTCCTAAGATTGGTTCACCAAACCCAACCCTCACCCTGTTGGTCCATGAATATGGATCACCTTGAATAACCCCATCTAGTCAGTTATTTTCCCTACTAGATGCAAAACCCTAGTCACCACCCCAAGACCATTCTCAACCTCCTGTCAGTCCAGATCTCCTTCAAACCTATGGGGTTGTTCTCATTGAAACCCTTGAAGTGTGCACATCCTTAAAACCTCATCCAATAGTACTATGAGTAACACAAACATCTCAATGGGTGGTGGGATAGCTATTGAACCACTTAAAGGTAACATCGCAAAAATAGGTCCCTATATCAACACCTCGTCACTAAGCGAATCATCCTCATGATCCTGATATAGAATCATAGTTTCCAGAAATCATAAGGGCAGCTTAAAATAAACAAGATGTACCATTTTCAATGAGTATATATGGAGTGATGACTTATGAAATAAATATAAACCACAACCCATTCCTATATGATTCTTCTATAATTTGTTTCCTACGACCATTGTTTTCATGTACTGAGTTGAAAATTATATGATCAGAGTCCTGGTGTATGGATACGACAACTACAACACCAACACTGGAGTTCCTTGCATGAATTATAAACATAAAACAGTTAAAACAGTTTCCCCAAACCAATCTTATTTAATTCAATCTTAAATTATAACCAATGACTCTGATACCACTCTTTCATGACCTGTCCTAATGGGATCATGCTGCAACTCCCCATTCCAATCTCTAATAGGTCAGCAGATGGTGACTATCACCGAGTAAGAATATCACTAACATAAGAGGCATTACCATAAGTATATGTACACATGCATACATCTCTAATCCCATACAATTCTAATATTTAAAAATAACTAAACAAACATAAATGTATACCTATAAATACCATAAATAGAGTACGATAGGTATTAAATGAATGTAAACAAGGATAAATACTATGCCACCATATTGTTTATAAAAACAAGCCCTACCTAAAATTAAAACTAGGGCAGCAATCAAAAGTCTACATGAAAACATCTCAGTATGTCCTGTCTCACTACGAACTATCTAGAACTTGTCTGTCAAATGGTCGATCATCTAGACAAGACATGAAACATGTGGGAAAATACCATGTTGGTGTGAGTATAAAAATACCCTGTAGGACACCCTGAAACCTAAAATCATGTAACAAAGGAAATATAGTCATATCTATACAAGTATATATCTGCAACACAAATAAAAATAATCTATAGATATACACAAAAAAGACACAATGTTTAAAGGAAATTCACAACTGTAATATGTCATCCTAGGATTCCAGCTCAAAGGTTCCACATATCACTCATCTGAGATAACACACTCTTGAGACTGGTAACACTATTGACATCCATCTGAGAGGTTGTGATCATCATGTATCACCATTATAAGTATGAATTGGAATTCCAAAGAGATATGATACAGATATGAGGGTCACTCCCAATGCCATTGTCTATACTAACAGCTCAATCTTGATTAAATTTCAATGTATAGGATCAATATCTATGTATTATCGATCATGATAATACCAATAAATCCCCATAGAGAATGAAGATGTATTGAGGATCTCACTCCCGGACTCACGAATGGATTCCAACAACTCTACCCAAGTAGTTCTGCTGATGAGATCCGTTTCCTAGTTGTAGGAGGTGATTCTATTCTAATTATTAGGGATTATATAAGGGGAATATACTATAAAATATCTTATTCAGGATGCATAGGATAAGGGATCCAATACATCATTTAGAATGTAAGAAACATGTGTATGGGTTACATGCTATTTCCCTTGACCCTGGGTCTTACTCGTGTAAGTGGACCATGTATAATGCCCATGTCTATGTAATAGTACACAGAGTATTGGCTTCCCATGTACTCTACCCATGTACAACCACACGTCTTAGCACATGTACTTGTCTAGGTCATGTCTGTGTATGTAAGTACATGACAAGCTCCAACCCGTGTACCGAAACCTATGTCTGTGTACCCTCTAAGGTACATAATGAGTCTCTAGGAGGTCACATGCCATGTGATTGTCTCATAAACCATGTTATCCTTAATGTTCTCTGGAAACCAATATCACCATAAGGGGGAACCCACTCATTGTGTGGATCTGCATTACACACTCTGTATTTCAAATTTTTACAGATTCCTATATAAATTTTCCACATTTCTATCAATTTAACATAACATTGATCCAGAAATTTCCCCACTAGAGAGTTGTCATCCAATCCATGAAGACTCATTCCATCATCGAACAACAAGATCAATCCCTTACATTCATTCAAAAATTGGCCACATTAATCATTATTTGCTTCAGGGAAAAGAAAATTAAATCATGTATCCCAATCCATTTGATTCAGCTATTCTTCCATCATCGCTCAACCATCATTTCATTAAAATCATGGATCTATAATAAAAACTCATTGCTCCAAGAAATGGGTGCACAACAATTTTTTTCATCGGTAGACATGGAACCATAGACTATACAATGAATGCTCAAGATGTATAAAGAATTGGGAGAGAAATGTACAACCAAAAAAATGACAAACGAACCTTGGACATTGTTAATGTTGGCGTTGATACTTTTTCATTTTAATAACAATGAATAATCAATAATTACAATGAAATTATCTTGATAAAATCCCACAAATAAACACATCCTTCAAAACAACCGATCCAAAAAAATATCTGTTGGCTAACTAATTAACTTTCATCCTAGAAATTAATAATTGGGAAAAAATACTATAAAATATATATCCTAACTTGATTTGGAACAATTGATGATGAATAATGATGCTGCATCTGGATCATTGGTGAGATCCTTCAATTTTGTCTCTCACCGATCGTCAATATTCTGTTTGGTCGTTTTCTGGAAAAAAATCCCATTTTATTGTTTTAAATGGTCCAATGGATCTATAATTTTTAGCATATAAACCTAGGAATACAAATAAAAATGTATTTATAAAAGATGCTAGGTCACATTGTTAGGGACATAAAATAAAATAATTTATTAAATTATATTAGTCATTTCACATTGACGATGAATTTTCTAAAAATGACCTACACCAACCATTTTTATACCACACCTAGCATAAAACTCATGTTCCGATCTCAATGGGTCCCTCATATTTCTAATTTATGCCTCTCATTTATAATTTTCTCCAATTTCTTAAGAAAACTATGTGCACTTGCTATTAAAAATATTTAACATATTTCAAACAATTATTTTGGGTACATTGGGACTTAAAATCAGATACCGTCAAAGTGGATTGCCTTGAAAATAATCTATTTCATTTCCAAAAATAGTAGATGGAAAATATAATTCATTACAATTTTCATGACAAAAAATGAAAAAAAATCCTCATAAAATACTTCCAGAATCTAAAAAACCAGATCCAGTAATGATGGCCCCAACAATCTCCCCCATTGGTTTTTTTCAACCAATGTTAATAAATTACTAAAAATTACAACCTTTAGAAATGTATTACTTATAAATAATTATATGGTTATGTGATATAACTCATTGGAGTAAACATGAGTCACTAACAAAAAAACCATGTTGTCCAAAATTAGTGACTCATGTAACATTTTCAAATTTTTAATATTCATTCACATATTTATTCACTTCATTATTTACTTACTCTAATTAAATATAAATAGAAGTTTCATAAAATCACTCTAAAAAACTGTAATAATAGTTCAGAAACTTGCATGTTGAGCTCATATCTTACCCACAACTAATCGTTTATACATGCTTCCTTAAATGGTTTAGAACATATCAATGTATATATTTATGAAACATTTTTAAGCCTCTACACCACAATCCAATGTGAAGATGGGAGAGGGTAAAAATCGACATACACCGAACTTATCATAAAAATTACTTCCTTCAGTAAATTTTTTGTGAATATTTCAATTACTTGTTTCAATTTAGGAATATAATCTATCTTGAGTTTATACTTCTCAACATTCTCTTTGATGAATTGATATATGATATCAATATGTTTTGAATGAGAATGTTGTACATTGGTTTTATATGGTTTATATAACTCTCATTATTACATCCTAAGGGTAGATGTAACTTTACTAAAAAAATCCATTCTTTACACTGAATCTCAATCCACATACGTTTAGTAGCATCATTAGTGATAACAACATACTCAGCTTCATCCATGCTAAGAGTTACTGAATTATTTTCTTAGTATTCAAAATAACACAACATTTCCCCAAAAATAATGCTAAAATTGATGTGTATATTATATAATCTAAACTTCCTTCCCAATATACATCTAAATACATGAATAATTATATTCATTATAAGATGTAATATTTTATTCTGAAATATTATCATACACTGATTTATGTAAGAACAATCCCCCCATAACATGTGATTCTTTTAGAGAACTCTTGAAACTTGCACATATGGGGACATAATACATAGTGTATGTCTTTAAAGTAGTTAGATATAAAAAATATATAATTGGATTCCTAAACACATTGGAGTACACTTATAAACCTTCTCCATATTTTTTTGACTTGTTTCCCACTATTTTTTTTTAGAAATTGGATATGAATTTTTCATGCCAAACTTATTAGGAAGTTGTTTTTCATACATTTTTTGATAATGAAATATTGTTTAATTATATTTTAAGAGCCATTATAGAATAATACATCTCATTTATCCAAGAATCGAAATTTCCAATAAATTATTTATTTATTTAGAAAACCCATTAGAAGTTCTATCATAATTCAAAAATAGTATTATGTAATAATCATAAAAAACAACAATGATAGATGTATCCAAATTTTATTTGATGTATATATTAGTATAAACCCTTCCATTTTAAAAGTTCTATTTCTTTAAGAAAGTACCCAACTTGAAATAGAAATATCTCAGGGACATATTTATCCCATACAATGATTTATTCAACATGAACACATAATGTTAATCTATCCAAATAACAAACAAAAAATTTGGATCAACATATACTTATTCATTAATTTCTCCATTAATAAATGGGTAATTCACAATAATCCAAAAACATTTATAACATCAGTTGAAAGTAATAATTGGAAACATTATAATTATTTATAACATTTAAGATAGAGTGAATGTCTTCTAAAAATCAATTCTTTTGATATGGGATTAAACTTTTCACAACAATATTTCTTTGTTTCTTATAGCATCACTATTTTCAATCATCCTTTTCGGGAAAACCCACTTTATACTAGTTTCATTTGTATTATTTACGAGTTCTAATTTTTCATTCTTCATTATCTGATCCAACTAATAATTCATAAAATGAATCAATTTTGGAATCTTAATATATTTATGGACATCTTTCAGCTCAATTTTTGAATATAATGAAATATGTGTAATAAGATTTGATTTTCCTCTTGTGTGATAATTTTTATGTTGACCACCAATTTTGTTTTGATCATTCACTTGCTTATTAATCCTATGATGAGATTTTTGAACATATTACTCATTAATAGAAATAGTGTAGTATTATTATTCCAATTGTGTAGGATTAGCGTATTTTATAATCCGTCTCAATTTCATTAACAAAATGTGTTTTAGCCTCTTCATATTCCTCATCTTAATGTCATTTTAAAACATCATCCCCATCGTTTCCAAAAAAATTTACATCAATAGAATTAATAATTATCATTATTTGTTTTTTAAAGATCCATATCATATTCCCTCTTGATCATAGAGAAGAAATATTCAATCTTCAACACTCTGATCAAACCTTACAAGTTTTCCACCTTTGTTCTTTGTTATACATGAAATCCCAAAAACTCTTTAGTGTTTCAGACATGTAATTTTATCATAAAATATTCCATAATGAGTCATATCAAAACTTAGACTATAGAAACATTGGTTTTAATATAAAAACCACTTACTATAGCTTGGCTCCAAAATTAATGAAAAATACCTTGTTAATGTAAGATAGTGTTCCCCATTTCAAAAAAAAAACAATTCTTTCTTTGAATAACACGATTTATTTGTGGTGTTTATAGTTTTCTCAACTAGTGGGGAATTCCATGTTATTAAAGACAACTTTTTATCTCTTTTGATTATTACACTCACCACCATTATCACTTCTCAACTTCTTCATGGAATACCCACATAACTTTTTAGTTCTTCCAATAAAACTTTTAAACATCTTTAGAGAAGTTGACATATTTTGAAAATAAAAAACACAAGTAATGTGAGTAAAATAATATATCAAATAAATTATATACTTCTCTCTAAAATTTGATAATTTTTTAATTACACCATATATATAAGAATTAATAATTTTCATAGGTTGATTTGACCAAATATGAACTTTCTTATATACTAAGATTATAATCTTCCCATTTTGAAAATATGTGAATAAAAAATCTATTCTACACAACATATCGGAAATTCCATATAAATTTTTTTATTGGATACATTTATACAATTTCTCTATCACACATGTACCAAAATTATATGCGACAACTAATTTTCATCTTTCATGCTTATATAACAGTACTTTTGAACTACACCAACATGAAATGTGTTTCCTTTTTTGAGTTGTTCTATTGTAACAATATTCCCAACTTATTATCTTTTCCCAACCAAACCATATTTTCTAAAAATGACTTTATTTTTCTAATCAATTATTTTTGAAAACATAAACATGTTTTTTTTCAACCCCTAAGAAAATATTTCCCAGATTTACACTTTTCCTCCCATAGATATTGGATCCAAAACCCATTATTATAGGAGATTAATCATTTCCAAATGAAAAATTTACTTTTTTACATATTTCACATTATTAAAAAAAATTAAATCTCCTATCTTATAAGAAGAACTCACAGTATCCATGAACCCCAGTTATTCTCCCTTTATATCTTTAAGAGCGGTTCCATCAATAATACCTTTCTCTTCACCGTTATATTTCTTCACTTAAAGATTCTGTGAATTGTTATAAAAAAATTACAACTGTAATAAAATAAGAAATCATTTTTCAATATTTAAATTTTTTTCACATATTTCACAAATAGATTCTAATGGTTGTAATATATAGTCAAATTTTAGAGAATCCTTTTCAATTTTCATCAAAACATTATTCTCAGATTTATTCTTTGGAGAATAGTGCATCCCTTTGATCTTTTCCTTCTATAACTTATAGAATAGTTTTAATATGTTTAATTGAAATGATGAAATATTTTTCATATTTTTAAATTCGCCACAATATGAGTAGTATCCAAAGAAAGAATATTTTCCTTTATAACATTTATACTATTTGTAATTATGAACATGTTTCTCAACAACCTTATTATGTTTCACAATTATAACTTTTTTTGTGACTCTAAATTTTTTTCATCACATGGAATCATCATTTTTAAAACGAATTTATTTCCATCCTTATCAGAATCAGAAGGGGTAGAATTTTTTGTTAACAAACTATAAATTTTTAAAAACATCATAACATTAAAAGTTTTTTGTTTTTTCCACCTAAACAATTTCTTGAGCCTTCTCCTCCTTGGGATTATTTTTAAATTTCATTCCAACCATTCAATTAAACATTTTATCCCTCTCAATATGACCATTCGAGAACTTTTTCCAAATTTAAATATAGAACTATTGAAACATGAAACTCCATACTCTAATCTAGAATGTTTTTATTGAACATGTTTCATCTATACTTCCTTTACCTTCATATTCACTTGTAGATATTTATTTCTATTATTTTATTTATTATATATTACATCAAAAAATCAACTTCTTCAAATAACATTTTGTTTTCTTTTGTGATGACATTATTCATAGATTGTTTTAAGTAATTTTTTATTCAAAATCATGATTTAATTCTCAATTCTAAAATTATTTATAAGACATTCATTCAATTATATCTTTAAATAAAATATAAGATCAGTCTCTTCTTATTTAGAACTACCAATACCAAATTATTCTTTATTAAATATTTCTATTAAATTATATTCTCCATAAACTTTAGAAAACGTTTTTTTTTTCTTTAAATCACTTTCTTAATCATCATTATTTTTTTTGTAAAAAACTTCTCATTTTGGATTTGGTGAAATTTTTATCTTTTCCCTTTGAAATATTTAAACTAATCAACATGACTCTCAAGTATTTTATTGATCTTCTAATATATTCATCACTACCATCTTCATTCATTGTTTGGGGAAAATTAGAGGTAAAGTGTCCAACATATCCAAATTCAAAAAATCAGTATATGATTCCATTTTTACATTCCATTACATATTTTCAAAATTTATGAAAATAATGATATAAATTGATCAGGATCGTTACATGCCTAATTTGTGGATTATGGGTTAGAAAATTCTTCTTATTTAATAATCTCCTTAGAAATTCCTTTCTTTATAGACATGAAGTAAATTTTTTAATAATCCATTGGTCTTTCTTTCATAACATTCTCCCTTCTCATTTTATAAGTAATGAGAGTACTATATAGGACATCCAGAGAGAGATTTTCCGGATCACTATCCCCTAAAGATGAAACATTGGTATCACAAATATCATAATGAATTCTAATTATCATTTTAATGATAATTGAGTCATTTATATTTTCACCAAGACATTTAATGGTACTAAAATTATCATTAACCCATGTAAAGAAGTCACCAACATATTCAAATTAACCCGGTTTAAGATCATCAAACTTCGACAACCAATTTTGTAACTTGTAATTCTTTACCATTGTATTGAAATTATAATTTTCATTAAATTTTCCTAGACACCATTATAATTTGAATCTCCCTTAACTCTTAGAGACTCACATTTGCAAAGTGATTAGAGTAAAAAATTCTTAGTGCTTACATTATTCGCATGATTCTTCATATTTATAGATTTAAGAGGGAATTTATCATTAGTAGAAGGAAATACATCTTCATCTGCTTCAAGAATATCATTACAAAGAGACATAAGGAAAGGAAAAATTCTATCTTTATAGATATGATATTTCTTCCTATTAAAAATCAAAAATTTCTTACTATTAACATAATTCAGATTCTCTATCACAACATCTCTTCAAATACATCAAAAAAGATTACACAACGTGAACCATCACCCAAATACCAATTGTCAATACACAACCATGATCAATGTCTCACTAATAGGGGGAGGGTGTGAATTAGGTATATATTTTTATTTTATGTCAACTTTTTTAAATTAAGTTTCACCACATGTTAATGATCTATCACTTTGTCGAGGAAAAACACTCACACATTCATAATAGAACAAGTATTTACAAGGTTATCTACTCAAAAAGAGTATCTAAATCCTAATCAAGTTTTTGAAACAATCCAAAACCATGAAATTCAGTATAAAATACAGTTTTGTGTAGATTCAATAAGTATGATATACCATTAATCTTTTGTAGTATTATGATCAATAAAATAGTCCATGTGATACTTATAAAATGAATGATGTAAAAAAGGTTTTTAAAAAAAATAAGGGAACCATAAAAGGTTAGTTCAGAACAATTTTTAAATTTCTTTATCAACTTCCACAATATAATTGTTGAATAAAAAATTCTTCAATTTCATAACCAATAGTATGTAATAACCTAACCATTGGATTTGTTTTGAAGACTCGGTTGAGTGGATAAATCTAATTCCGATGTATGATTCCTCAGTCTAGATAATATATAAAAATAATACTTTGAAAATAATTATAAACCACTTTAAACATTACCTAAAAAATTGATTCTGATTTCGTGGTTTGATCCATTATCCCCTTCGTATTCTTCTTCTATCTAGAATACTTCCTCGTAAATTTTTTGTCAAAAAACCTGTTCTCTCGTCCAAAAATTTCAACTCTTTCTATTTCCTCACACATGAATAATACTTCATTATGAGAAAGTAAAATATACTTCCTACTATTTATAGGTGTTCCAAAATTTGTTTGGGTGCGAATCTAAAAATGGATTTCTTCTCAACAAAATTTCCTTAAACATGAATTTCACCTTTTTTTACTTCATTTTTTTTACCTTTTTAGTGATTATTTAGTATCCTCGATACTTCTCAACATAAATTGAATGTTCTGGAAACATCAGACTTCTTGGAATATTATAACCATTCTTCAGTCCAATTCTTCAGGTTTATTCTATAGTCTGATTTTACAGTATGATTCTTCAGGATGATTCATCTGTTCGATTTTTCGATCTGATTCTTCAGTCAATTTGTTTAGTATGATTCATCAATTGGAATCATCTATATAATTCATCATCTTAATTTTTCAATATAATTTTCATCTTGATTACTTAGTATGATTCTTCATTCTAATTATTCAATCCAATTTTTTAGTTTGATTCATTAGTATCACTCATAGTTTGATTCTATAATCAGATTCTTCAGTCCATTTATTTAATTTGATTCATTAGTCTGATTATTTAATCTAATTGAACTTATTTAGATTAGTCTTATTGATTTTATTCCTTGGCTATGTCTATTGGAACTTCCTCATCTCAGTTTGATTGACATTAAAATATTATATCCTCCTTCTAAATTCACAAAACTTAGATCAAAAGTGTTTTAGACAAATTTTGATACTGGAAACTGAAAAATTAGAAAAGAATCATTATATTTACATAGAAAATTTCTCCAACATTCCATCGCTTCAAACCTTGATTCCAAAATAACTTTCTTTGCAAAGCATATTCTTATTGAATATATAAACAAAAATGAGTCTGATTTGACATTCTTTTCGAAATTCTATTTGATTATAATTTCTTAACCAAAAATAGTCCGATATTATGAAATAAAACAATAATAATTATGACCATAATGAAATAAAATGTTTGGTGATTTTGTTTTCTTGGAATTTTTTTTACAATCTTCTTCCAGTATCAAAAATGAACTTTCAACAAACTTAGTCCAAACAATATGCTTTGGTGAAGCTTAATTCAGTATACAATGCTCATTTAAGGATTTTACAGAATATTTAGGTAATCCTCAGTTCTAAACTAGTTTCATAAGAGAGTGGACATACACATAGTCTTACCACATCCCTTATTAATATCATAGCATGTTATTTGAGAGATAAATCTTCCTTGATAGAAATTAAATGTTCCATCATTGTAAGGTGGTCAACTATGACCCATGAAGACTTATTTCCATTAATTATTTTGGGCCGTTAAATGATTAAAAAAAGAGTTATGTTTTCCCATTTCCATGATTGTATGAGAAATGGTTTCATCATACCCTTAAAAGTTTTTCATTATACATTCAATTTTGGGCATACCAACCATCGATATAAAAACTCTCAAATATAACTCATCTTGTTATCCCACTAGATTTTTTACTCAAAATATCTATACACATAGTGATTAATAGATTAATAATGAAGCATGAGTTATCAACATCATCTTGAAATTCAATATTCAAATATGGTTTTTAAGGGACACATATCCAGGATCCAAAACTTATAACTCCATCTTCAACAATGTTGAACTCAGAAATATTTGATACCTTTTTTCTACAGTACATCATCTTATTTTTGGGTCTTCTTGATTCTCTCAAGAAAATATGGTTTAGTTTTTATTTATGATATATAGGATGAATACCCTTTTATTATTCTTGTATTCATCGTGTTATTATCCTGGAATATTTGTTGCCTTTCAATCCTTATCATGGATAGGGTTGTGGGATCTTTTATACTCAGATAATTTACCTATTTTTCTACCTTCCCAAGATGTTAATGGATTGAATAATCCTTGAGAATCTCTAAACACCTTCATTGGATTATAATAAGATCATTCTGTATGAGTTTGTACTTGAGTATTTTATTATGTATATATGTAACACTTTTCTCCATTAAGGTAATGTCACTACTTATATAATGTGAAGACCCCTTCAGCATATTCTAGACCGTGTTTTGGGTAGATTTACTCATTGATATTTAACTATAATGATTCATAGGATAAAACTTTTTCATATTCATTGATAAAAATACCCAAGACCTATTTGGATGCATCACTATAAATATTAATCCATTCCAAACTTATGGGAATTGTGATCATATCTTTAGTGATTAGCATCTTCATTAAATATTTAAATATAACATTTCATTCATTAGTGCTTGAAAAAAACACTCCTTCATTAGATATATTGGTTATTGGGTGGATGACCATGACATGTTTCTTAAAATTCCTTGATAGAACACATATACTCTATGGAAGCTACTACTTTATGTAATAGATGTTGGTCTAGGATAGTATTCAACTATGTTTATTTTTAAAGGTTCCAAAATTACACTTTCTAGTGATAACATGACCTGGGATTGTAACATTTTCTATATATAACATAAATTTACTATAATTTTCAAATAAATGTTCCTTTCAAAAAATCTTCCATATATAATTTAAATTGATCTAATGTTCCACATTATTTTGGAGTAGATGTGAATATAATATATAAAAACTACTAAATATTTGATGAGTTAACCCAAAAATAATATATTTATCACATTTATCAAAATTTATGGTGAATTATTAAGTCTAAATGGAATCACTATGAATGCATATTTCTTGTACCTTGTACAAAAAACAATCTTGGTGACATCCTCCTTATTCATCTTTCCTGATAACATCCCAATTGAAGAAACACCATTGAGATGAATTGGGATCCATGAATCTAATCAAAAAATCGTTGAGGATACATTTTAGTTATCCTTATCTTTATAAGATAATGATTATCAATTTAAATTCCCAATGACCAATACTTCTTCTAAATTAAGAGACCCATTTCAACCCCTAGGGAATCACTTGGGAAATAAAACCTTTATCAAGATTCATATGTAGTAGCATATTTATATCTTCATTTACATTATTGGACATTCTCTATGGATTATTCAATATTGGAAAGACCTGAGTATAATCTCGGTTGAGAACTCAACTTCATGGTTTGGAGGATGAACATGAAATTAATTGGGAAATACATGAGCATATAATTTTATAGTTGTCATGTCATAAAATATGATATTTTACTTAGTACAATTAATTTGATAAAGATACACTTTCTCATAAGCTAATATTATCCATGATCAGGATCATGATACCAAGGAAGATTTATCCACCACCTTACACATGTATATAATTGGAGGATTATTCACAATACAAAGGGTGATTTCATTCTCTCATAACTTTAATTTGGTACTATATAAGGAATGACAATCCATATACATAATTGTATAAACTTACACTAAAGGGAGTATCACAAAAGTTTCTGGGGAATTCATCCCTGAAATATCTATATATGTTGATTAATATAGATTGAATGAAAAAATTACCAATATACCATATTCACTAACAAACCAAAGTCCATTTTTGGAGGTGGTATACGAATAGTTCTACTAAACTTGCAGGATATGATAAAAAGAATAGAACCATAGATGACTAGCCTGACATTAACTATTTTACTCTGGTTTTAACCATTTTATTCATCTAAAATATACAATGTCATGTTATATTAGGTGAGTATTAATTCCCATTTATGTGTACCAGGTGACGATTGAGTCCTTATCAATGCACTATTTTTTGTTTTATTACCCGTAGGTACAACTTTTCCAAAGCCAGATTCAGTTGTGGTATCTTGATATGGATTTATTTTATTGTAAACCAATTACTATATATTAATGACCCAAAAATTTCATATATTGATAATACTTCAAAATGGAATGATATTAATTAAAAATATAATAATTATGTGACATGACCGAATTGGTATATTGTCTTTAGAAATTGGGCAACATAAAAAAACCAGTTCATAAAACATATACATTGTGTCCTTTTTATTTCATCATAACTAGAGTCTTTTTTTACATATCTTACATAATCACATTCTTCATGACCTGGGGAAAAGAAAGGTATGAATGGGTGAGATCAAATTCTCAATAATCGGTAAATAGGGAAGATATAAATCATACAATAATCATATGATATAAAAACATAACATTTTAAAATCATATCCTCTTTATAAAATATTATGATATCATTTCATTAGATAAATCATAAAAGTTCAATGTAATCCCAAAAGTCATTACATAAGACATTATGTAAAATCCCGACCCTAGTTGCCTGGAGTAATGCCTTATTTTATTACATTGCCATATAAACAAGGAATATGCATCCTGATGGAAAGGGTAATTTAGTACCCTTCAAATAAAGATACATACATAAGTTAATCATTATAACATGAAATTAAATACAACCTATATGTTTTATTTGGAACATCCACAAATCTAATCTTATCCCTATAAATCATTCCTAATATTCATCTTCATGTCTGGGTAAAAATGAAACATATGAAGCGTAAGATTAGATGCTCAATAAGGGTCAAAATTATAGTGGAATTTAACATAAACATTAGGCATGGGGAATAATTGAAAACACAATCCTTTAAAAATAATCTTGAACATAATATTGTAGGAAAATGAGCTGTGTAAATGTTTTCATAATGAAACATAATCATGGGTATTCTACAAGTCGAATATCTTAATGAACTATGAATTTATAGCATCATAATTAGGAAAATACATGTGCCCGAAAATATAAAACAAAACATTAATGCATCTTCTATGACATCTAAAAATGATTTATCCGTTGGCTAAAACCATATCTTAAAATGGGTAAGGCCTCAGCCAAGTCTATATCTATTTGTCTCATGAGACCCATTGATGCATTGAAATAACATAGAGGGGCCCACCCATCCGATGATATTTCCAATCCATTCCTCATATGAATGAATATAATCATAACAAACATATAAATTCATATTGAAACTAACATATTAAACATAAATAAATTTCCCCAAACACTAATCATAAACACTAACCATTTGGATTAAATTGGTGAATGGTTTTAGGATAGAATATCCACTGTAAAAATAATCATAAACGATTCAATTAAATATGTTAGATTATATCATATATATTTATACAAATAATACAAAATAATCAATTGTATTGTTGAAACCGATGAAGATGCTCTTATAAAATCATCGAGTAATTCTTGAGATAAATACACATTTACTTTGAAAAGAAGAGTTCAACTAGAAGAGTGTTTGTATAAATCCAGATTTAAAGTAGGATAGTATTTTCATAATTGATTTTGTGATTATGGAATGATAATTGTTTCTATAAATATAATATAGTGTTCCCTTTAAAATAAGTAAGAATTTGAAAAATTCTCTTCAGTAGGGCTTGTATATCGGAAATAAATTTTGAAGGATCCATTTTAAAAATATAACTCCCCACGAATGATGGTATGATTCTAGTTTTTACACATATATAGAAAAATAAAACTGAATTTTTTGGGTGTAAATATGAATGAATAATAATTTATTGGAGGTAAGTTGATAATAATTGTATCCCAAATGAAAATGGAGGTTTAGGTGGAAAACAATTACCTTAAGTCTGAAGGTGTTACTCACTTGATATTAATGACCAGAATAATCAAATATAGGTTCATATATCAATGTTTACAGAACCTATTATAAATTTTAATGATTTTTTATAACCATAATAGGTTCATTAATGCCCTTTTCATGGGTTAATACATTTAATTTCATTATTTGGGAGCGTTTTAATCCTTGGTTTTCATGATCGGTTTACTTATACTAATATATGGATAAACATGTAAAATGAAATGGTTTTATAGAATATAAGATTTATTTTATTAGTGAACAATTATAATATTAAATGGTTATATAATTAATTTTGTTAATTCGAGTGATGATGGATCATTATATAAAACATTAATGACAATTTTTTGGGTTAATTGGTGTTTTTTTATCACAACGAACACATTTTGATTTATAAATTAATATCATGTGTAAAAAAAATGAAAAAAATTGTAAATAGTTTACATTACATATATTATGGTCTTTTTAAACCATTAAAATTAATTTATGACCACAATTGGATACAGTAATATAAATTGAATACTCTTCTTCCCTGAATGTGACAAATTAACACATCTTAGATGGTGTTTTCATTTCTAGTATAAAAGAAGGGAAAATGAGAGAAGTTGAAGAATTATTCGATTATCATAACAACATTTGTGTACATGTAAGGTACTATTGTTCTCACAATATTTGGATGAAAGGATGTGGGGAATTTAAATGAAATGAAATGAACTTGAAATAAAATAAATGAAAAGGGGAATTTACCTCTTGAAGTAATCATCCTTGAGAGCCTCTTTAGGGGAGATGTTTTAGTATTTTTATGAGTCCAGGGGATGATGAACATGGGGAATGATCATGGGAGTATTTTTAGTAATAATGAGGCTTGTAACAAGGATTTAGTTGTGTGAAGAGAATAGATAGGGAGGGGGGTTATAGTAGATGAGAAGAGGGTGTTCCCATTATTTTACTCATTAATTTATTATTTTTTCAAAGATAACCAATAATATTGATTCTTGTGAACAAGAATAGTAATATGTGAATGTTGTTTCGAACCAAGTGTTCTTACATCATCCATAGTTCTAGGAATAGTGAATTTAACCAATAATGTATATATACAGTAAATTACAATATATTATTATTCATAACAAATTTGAGTATTTCAGAAAAATGCAAAATATTGACCCTAACCATTTTTTGACATGTAGAATTTGAAAATTAAATACAATTTTTGAATATTATTTTTTAAATATTATTAATTTAATTTTTAAATAAATTTATAATTTATTCAAAAAATAACCTTTTTAAAACAATAATTCATTTTACATCACATTTAAAAATTAATCAATATCTCATTATCTAATAACCTTAAGTCAATAAAATAATAATATGATTTAATATTCATAAGGGTAATATTACTATTCATATCACTATACATAAGGGTATATTACTCTTCACCAAAAATTATGTTTGTCATATCACACCCAAAATATATTACTGAACATAACTGTGTATGTCAGTTTTTCAAAATTCAGATCACAGAGGTATAAAATTATGATTACTGGATAGGTTATAAAAAATGTTGTTTTTTAGAGACTTAATGTTTTATACATTCAATATTAAATTTATTTTTAAAATCATGGTGTGTTACATTATAACCTCCTAACAAAAAAATCATCCTCAAATTTACCAAAATGGTACCTCACAAAATGATTTGGGTAGTTCTACATCATACGTTTCTCAGGCTCCCATGTTTCCTCTTCAATTTTATGAATCTCAAAAGTATATTTACCAGTGGAGTCATCTAATACCTCAAAACATGTTCTGTAGTGTCTAGAATCCAGATTGGCTCTTCATAGAAAGATAGGCCAGGTTCAAAATATATACCTTCATAATTTAGGACATGTGTTGGGTCTTGAATGTACTTTATCAGTCATGATGCATGGAACACATTGTGTACTTTAGATACTCTAGGCGTCATATCAAAATGATATGCTAAATCTCTAATTCTATCGAGAGTTTAAAAATGCATTATGTACCTAGGGCTCAATTTTACTTTCTTCCCAAATCTTATAACTCACTTCAATGGAGATACTTTCAAGAAAATGTGATCTCCCACTTGAAATACCAAATCCTTCATTAGATTATCAACATAGCTATTTTTACCTTTATTAAGGTGTTTTGATATGGGTTTTAATAGTCTTTACCTTTGCTGTTGTTTCCTCTATAAGGTCTAGGCCCACATGTTTCCTTTCTCCAACATCATCCCAACAAGTTGGTGTATGACATCTCTTTCCATAAAATGCTTCATATAGTTCCATTTGAATACTTAAATGGAAACTATTATTGTAGGAAAACATACCTAAAGGAAGGTATTGATCCCAAATACCTTGAATGTCAAGTGAACATGATCTCAACCTTTCCTCTATAGTTTGGATCATCTTTTCTAATTTCATGTTAGTTTGTGGGAGTTAAGTAATACTCAATCGAAGCTCATTATAAAAATCATTCTGAAGATATTTCTATAATTTCATTGTAAATCATGGGTCACGATCATAGAAAATTGAGATAGGTTCTCCATGATGTCTCACAACTTAATTGACAGACAATCGTGCTAGGTACTCGAGTGTAAAAATCCTCCCTTATAGTAAAGAAATGTTCATATTTCATAATTCGATCAATAATTACCCATATTACATCATTTTTTCTTATATTTTTGGGTAATCCAGTGAAAAAAATCCAAGGTGATGTCATCCCATTTCCGTGTAGGAATAAGTAGATGTTTAATGACTTCTCTAGGATGTTTTCATTCAGACTTCACTTATTGACAGACTAAAAATCTTGATACATAATCAGTTATTTATCTCTTTATGTTATCCCACTAGAAATGTTCCTTCAAATCACTATAAATTTTAGAGATAATAGTGCTTATAGTGAAATTTTTTCTATGACCATCTTCTAATGAATCATTTTTCATCTCAGTTATAGAGGGAACACATAAACTCTTCCAAAATTTCAAAATTCCATCTTCTGAGATGAAGTCATCCAACTTCCAGTATTTCAGATAATTAATTTCCTATTGAAGGTTCTCATGATCAGAATGAGTTATTTAATTATTTCCAATAATTATGGTTGGGAAACCATTTCTAAAATTATTGATGTTTCACCTTCTTTGATAATTTCCATATCCATCCTCACTAGATCCATATACAAAGGGTCCTTGTCAATGCTCATTTTTTTGAGAACATAATGATCCTTCCTGATTAATGCACCAACTACCTTATTTTCCTTTTCTGTGTGGTATTGTATGGAAGAATAATAATCCATGAGTAGTAAAAGTCATCTCCCTTTCCTCATATTGAGTTTTTTCTGTGAGAATATATATTTCAAGCTCCTATGATCCATATATATTTCAATATTTCCCCATAGAGATAATGTCTCCATATATTCATAGAAACGATTATATCTAGAAACTCAAGATCATGAGTAGGATATTTTTGTTCATAATTTTCTAACTACCTTGATGTATATGCAATAACTCCTTCATTCTGCATAAGGATACAACCAAGTTCATTCTTTGAGGCATCACAATAGATCACAAACACATCATTATCCAATGGTTGAGTTAGGATCAATTCATTCACTAATCTACTTTTCAATTATTCAAAACAGTCCTCACATTATTTTTTCCATAAAAAATTAACCCATTTATGTGTATGCATGCTCATTGGGTTGGATAAAAAGGAGAAGTTCTGAACAAAATGCAGATAATAACTTGTTAAACCAATAAAAATTCATACCTTAGGTATGTTAATTGGAGTAGCCCATTATTTCACAACCGTGATCTTCGCAGGTTCAACAGATATTCCATCCTTAGAGACAATGTTGATATGAAAGAAAACTGATTAAAGCCAAAATTCACACTTTCTAAACTTCTCATATAATTCATTTCATCTAAGAGTCTTTATAATAGGGAACCTGTGATTTTCATGAACTTCATACCTTTTGGATTATAGTAAGATATAATCAATAAATAAAACAACAATATCATCAAGATATTTCTTAAAAATTGTTTTCATTAGATCCATTAAAATATAGAGTGAATTAGTCTATCAAAAAATAATTACTATAAACTCGTAATTCCCATACATGGTACGAATTGATGTGTTTGGAATATCATTCTTACTCATACGCAATTGTTGATATCTAGGTCAAGGATCGGTCTATAAAAAATATTGGGGTCTAGAAATTTGATCAAATAAGTCATCAATATGATGTAGGGGATTCTTATTCTTTATTTTTATAGTATTGATCTCACTGTATTAATTGCACAACCTCATGGATCCATCTTTCTTCTTAACAAAAAGAACACGGGCTCCCCATTGAAGGAACACTCGAAAGAAGAAATCCTTTATCAATAAATTCCTATATTTGTTTCATTAATTCCACTAATTACACAGTTTCCATTTTATAAGGGGTATCTAATATAGGACCTGAATCAAGAATTAAGTTAGTGGAAAACTCAATTTCTTGCTCTAGAGGATGTCCATGTAACACCTCTTGAAACAAATCAACATAATCTTTCGCAATAGCTACATACTATATTTGAGGATTCTTATCCTCAACCCTAGATATTTCGTTCACATCCTCCCTAATAATCTAATTAAGTAGAGAAACTGGGGGTAGATCAAGATGGGAATTAGACTGTGAGGTTTCTTCTCTAATGATAAGGGATTCCACATCATCCTCCAAAATAGTAACTTCCTTCTTTATGTAATAAATTTTTGTACCATGGTTCGAAAGATAATCCATACAAAGGATTATATCAATTTCAGTAATGGGTATGATTAACAAAATAGCAGAAAAATATTTTTATATTCTATAATGGTGACTTCTGGGCACAAATTTGTTGCAATAATACTTTCCTTAAGAGTTTTGACTAAAAAATCCCTTATAAAAACAAATTGGAAATATCTAATGTTCTTGAAAAAACATGATGATATGAAAGAATTCCACGATACAAAATCAAATAATGAATTGTCTATGTTTAAAGAAACAATTAATATACCTACCACCATGTCATTAAAAAACATCAATATCAGTAGCTCAGATCACATAACCCTATTCCAACTCCCTTATCCTTTACTAAGGCATGTTTTCTGGACTCTTTGGACAATCATTAGTATAGTGTCCTATCTATCTACAATTATAGCATTGAACATTGCTGTCTTCTTTCTACCCCTTGCAAACACAATAATGATGGCATTTCTGTCCACACTAGTAGCACATCCATTTTCATTTTTAGTAGGCATGAAGTTCTTTCCTTCCACAATCATCATAGAGTGGAGTTTAAACTCTTCCCATCTTCACCATTTCATTATTTAATTTTCCATGGTTTTCAAAAACCCTATTATTCTCTTGCTTTACTTTAAAGTCATAATACATAGAGAACTCATTTTCCATCTTTATAACACGTGAGATTATATTTTACTATGATGATAGACTTTGGTAGACTAGTGCCTTCTAGAGTAATGGATTTAAGACATTAAATAATAGATCAATATTTCTCCTTGGATTACATATAAAGTCCACAATGTGCATTGCTAACCATGTGATGTAAGCTTCAAACTTTTCAACATTATTATATTCTTTTTTTCATGAAATTCAGAAATTGCCTTTCCTTATTTGGCCATTGAATGTATTTTTATAAGAAAATTTCTTTAAATTGACTCCATTACATGTTTTTATATCTCTTATTACTCCTTTTTGTTTTAAATTAGTGACCACCATTGATAAGAATATTCTGATAGATGGAAAACCGCCATGAAAACCTTCTCTTTTTAGTTACATCCCATGTTTTGAAATATATTCTCTAAGGAACTTATCCACATATCTACTAAGAATGGGTTTGTATTCCCATTAACAGATAGAGACATTTTTTTTATAATGTGATCTAACATATCTTCTCCACATTGTTGGTTTATATGATCTATATGGGTTAGCTTATTGTTCATAACCTGAGTAATGTTTTCCATTATAGTTATAAGTTTCTCTGCACCAGTCACAACTTTAGAGCCAACCTCATTATATTTTATTAGAGGGAAATCCCTATATGGGATATGCACGTTCATCCGGTTTCCATTCCTTACACGAGGTTCCATTTCTAGATAATGACATACACTTGATTAGGTAATGAATCATAATTTACTATCTCAACATAGAAAAAATACTTAACTTAAATTTATATTCTAGGAAACACAAATCCCATAATAATAAAAAAATGGTATCTTTAAAGAAAAAGTTACATTTAAATCCTTCATAATGGATTGTAAAAAAAATTGAATTAACCTATGAATATCAACTGGGAGTGTGAAACCAAGTTCACAGTAGGCCCTGTTGTTGTGTACCAGGATACTCGGGGTTAGGCGTTAAAATCCATTACAAAATTTTCACTCCTAGGAACATCTATTCCAAGACAACGTCCACTTGTAGAATCTAGAAATGGATTTATTTTCTATAAATATCCACAAAATATATTACTTATCAAAATACCAGTTTGTTATTTTATGTTCATCCTTGAAGACTATCTTTGGGATTTGTTCCCTAATGTACATTTTCAAAATCTAGTTTCCAGGTTTTCTAATAAACATCCACTAATATCAATTATTAAAAACTAACCCCAATATCCCAGATCCAGTACCTTGTTTTATTTCATTGGAACATAAACAAGGAATATGCTTCCGAAAGGAATGAGCATTTTAGTATAATTTTATGCAAGATACATACATAATTTCCACATAGAAACTTGAAAAGAAATAGAACATAAAAGTTTTATTGGGAACATCCACAACTCTAAGCATATCCCTATGTGACATTCATAATGTACCTCTACATGTCCTACAAAAAACAAACCATAAGAAGGTGTGATATCAGATGCTCATTATGTGTAAACATTATAAGATAATATAACATAAACATATGGCATGAAAAATAATTTAAAACACATGCATTTAAAAACAAAATTGAACGTAATATGGAAGGATTATGAGTTGAGAAACTATTTCCATAATAAAACATAATCAGAGGTATTATACTAGTTGAATAAACTCATGAACTATGAATTTATATATTCATAATGAGGAAAATAAATATGTCTAAAATTGTAAAAAATACCATCTGGTCATCAATCGAGTCATCTAAAAATTATTAAGGCCTCACCAACAACCATATCTAAAAATGGGAAAGCCCTTAGCCAAGTCCACAACTATTTGTTGAATGAGTCCTACCGATTACTTGAGGGGATATTGCAGGCCCCATGAATCATATAATAAGTAATATTCTTCCATCATATAAATGGAGAGATACATAAATAAAATATATATTCATATTAAAACTATCATATGAAACGTAAATGACCTACCCCAAACATTATGCATAAACACGAACCATTCAAAGTAAATTAGTGAATGGTTTTGAGATAGAACATCCATAGAAAAAATAATCATAAACCATTCAATTAATTTTGGTAGATTATATCATAAATATTAATCCCAATAATAAATAATAATCAACAATATTGTTGAAACAGATGAAGATACTCTTATAAAATCATCCAGTAATTCTTGAGATAAATAATCTTTTACTTTGAAAAGAAGAGTTCTTTTGGAAAACTGTTTGTATAAAACCATAAATGAGGTATGATAGTATTTTAATAATTAAATTAGTGATTCTATAATGATAATGGTTTCTAAAAATATATTATAATGTTCCCTTGAAAATAGGTAATAATTTTAGAAATTACCTTGATTCAGGCTTGTATTTTAGGAAGAATATTTGAAATATCATTTTAAACCATTTAAATACCCATAAATAAAGGTATTATTATGGTTGGTAAACATATATATAAAATTAAAATATAAATTATGAGGTTTAAATATGAATAAATAATAATTTAATTAAGTTCTATAGATAATAAATGTAACCTGAATGAAAATGGAGGTTTGGGTAGAAAACCCTTACCTTAAGTCCAAAGGTTTTCTCACTTGATCTTAACGACATGAATAATAAAATTTAAGATCATAAGTTAATGATTATAGAACCTAATATTCATTTAATTTAGTTATTATAACCTTATTAGATTCATACATGGACTTTTGATGTGTTAATACATTCAATTTCATAGTTTGAGAGCATTTTCTTCCCTGGTTTTCATGATCGGTTTATTTATATTCATGTATGGATAAACATATAGAATGATTATAGTTTTCTCGTATATAATTTTTATGTAAATAGTAAACAAATATAATATTACATGGTTTTAAACATAATTTGGTTAATGGGAGTGATGATAGATCATTATATAAAACATTAATGATAATTGTTTCGGTTAATTGGAAGGTTTTTATCACAATGAACTCTTTTTGATTTATAAATTAATATAATATGTAAAAAAAGGATTAAAAAACATTAAAATTTTTATAATACATATACTATTGTTTGGTTCAACCATAAAAATGGTTACATGTCTATAGTTTAATATGGTAATAGAAATTTAAATCCTATCATCCTTTAATTTGATAAATTAACACATGTCGGATAGTTTTTTCATTTCTACTATAAAAGCTGGTGTAAGGGGAGATGATGAAGAATTTTTTATTTATCATAAAAAAATGATAGAACATGTAAGGTAATGGATTCATCAAAACATTTGGATGAAATGAGGTCAGGAAAGCAAAAGAAAAGAACGGAACTTGAAATAAAAGAAATGAAAAGAGGAATTTTCCTCTTGAAGCAATCTTACTTAAGAGCCTCTATAGAGGAGTGGTTTTGGTCTTTTTATGAGAATAAGGGATAATAGACCTGGTGGAGGATATTGGGAGTATTTTCTAATATACATTAGATATGAAAAAATTGTTGAGAGGAGTTAAGAGAATATGGAGTGAGGAGGGGGGGTTATAGTGGAGGAGAGGAGGGTTCTCCCATTATTTGACTCATTATTTTTTTATTTTTCCAAAGTCAATCAATAGTAATGATTCTTATGACCAAGAATAGTAATAATTTCTTGTGATTTTAAATTAATTGTGCTTACATCATACATGATTATAGTAATAGTGAATTTGGCTCATAATGTATATATACAGTAAATTTTCGTATTTTATTATTCCTAAATTATTATAGTATTTCAGAAAAAGCCCAAAAATTCACCCTTACAATTATACAACGTGTAAAATGCCAAAATAAAATCCATTTTTTGGGAATAATTTTATAATTTTTATATAAAATAACAAATTTTTCAAAAAATAACAATTTTAAAACTATAATTCATTTTATATCACCTGGAAAAATTGATCAACATCTCATTATCTTATAAACTTAAGAAAATAAAATAAAAATATAATTTATAATTCATAAGGGTCATATTAATATTCATATCAATATTAATAAGGGTATTATACTATTCATAGAAAATAATTTTTTCTTATTGGACTCGAAATATCTTTCTGAACACAATAGTTATGTCAGTTTATCAAAATTTAAATCACAGATATAGAAAAAGTATATTTAATATCCAGGTTATAAAAAATTGGTGTTTTGTAGAGACTTAGTTCTTCATGCATTCAATGTATAATTTATTTGAAAAATCAGTGGGCGATACAAATGATATTTTGTGGAAAACATATAAGCATATGAAATCATTTCATATTAGTCAATGATCATTTCCAAGGCCATCACATTAGACATATTTTATTACTAAATTGAGTTCACTACTCGTTGCAGACCTCTATTATTGAACCAGATTTACTAACCATTCCAGTGATTTCTATCTCATGTAATATAGATCTTTATCCAATCTGTTGGAGGAGAATCTAGGTCCCACCCATGTAACATCCCAGGTAAATGAAGAATAAGACGTATTTTATATTTATTAATATTTTATTAATTAAATATTAATTTTACTTTAAAGGGGTTTCTATGTTCGATAGCATACGCGATACGCAACAGTGGGTTTCTTTGGAATCTTAGGTTGCACACTAATAATATAATATTATTATTTTAAACAGTAGTTAACTCCTAGCCTTTGTATTGGTAGGAATGAACAAAACTAACTACAATATTATTATACATGAATGTTAAATATATTTAAATTTATCAAATAAAAGATAGAGGCTTAAAAAGTGAATGAATATAATTTTAAGCATAATTTTCATTAAAAGGCCGGTTTATTGCCTTTTAATGGAGAGCCCTTTTTAAATCTAGTTTTTGTCACTATAATATATTCTATATGGAGAAATAAAATCCTTCATTATAATGGGGACATCAAAATTTACTTTGTGCAATTTTTTAGAATTTTTCTGATAAAGTTCATTTTTTAATGAATAGTGAAGATTATTGTATTTTAATTCAAAAGTGCCTTTTAATATAATTTATGTATATGGTTAGATTATCTTTTTAATTGGTTTTAAATTGAAATTAAAATATATATTTTACCATTTAATCCAATTTTGGTCATTGGAATTAATTTCACTTTGAAATTTGACATAAACAAGTATCAATCTTTTGATAGCTATTGTTTCTTAAAAACACGCTATTTGTTCTAACAGCGGGAATTAATTTTTAAATTAATTAATGCCACTTCTATGTTTTGAATTTGTAAAAATAGACATCAATTTTTAATTCAGAATATCAAATAATTCTTACGCTGAATATTTGGTATTTTTCTGAAAAACTACAATTTTTGATGAATAGTGAAACCACTTAGTGGTAGTTAAAAAATTAACTTTTTCATTTACATGAAAATTTACCTCATCTGTGAATTGAATTTCAAAAATCCTACATACATGGCAGTTATCAATAAGTGAAATGTGGTTCATTATGATGAAAATAATTTTTTTGTGAATAGTAAATTTTGACTTTTAATTACTGCGGTTAAAGGTAAATAGGGTAATTCAAGGTAAAACGAATATTATAATAATTAAAAATTACCTTAACAGTTTTACAAACATTATTGGTTGAGTCATTAACGACCATTGGCATCTTTGGGTTGATTTTGGGACCCCATTAATCCTCTTGGGAGTGATAATCACAATTTACACTAATTAATTTAATGTAAAGGCAAAATAGACATAAACAAAAATCTTTAAGTAAATAATTTTTATATGGTGTTATATAAAGAATATTTTTCACTATAAATATTAATTGGAAGTATAAAAATCTTTCCTACATGATATTATTTTTTTATATAATTTTTAGACATCGAATAAATTAAATTATGTATGACACAATAATGATGCAGTATTTACCTCAATAATAAATGATTAAAATAAATAAGATTATAATAAATAAAATATTATCCAAAACAAGTCCAATTCTGATTGGATTATTTTATTTCAACCATGACTCATCTTATCTTCGACTATAACTATTTTCGGACCATTATAAACCAAATATCATTACATAATAAAATAATGTTTCCACACTTTCCTAAAGAACCCCTCCTCTCCTTTATTAAAGGAGACCACTTCTATGCAATTCCTCAAACCTATAAAGCCATTTAAATCGTCTAAACTCTGCCCAATTAGGCTCCCTACATCCCTCTTCTCTTCTTAAAAGCCTTACATTAAGCATAAGGCACTTCAAGAAGTCCTTTGGTTCAAACCAAAGGGAGTTACCCAAATTAAAGGTAACGATTTATCTTAAATTGTTTTCTTTTATTATACTTCTCCAACACCTAAAATATTTTTATTTCCTTTATTTTGTAACAACAACAGTATCCTCAATATAGTAGGATGTTTTTATAAGAATTATTCGAACTACATGTACACACACCTCTATCTAATGGATGAAGAACATAATGTTTCTATGGATGGAAAACTAACGCCTCACGAAACTATGATTGTTCAATTACATATTACCGCCTCTCATGGTGGCCATTATGATGGAACTGTATTTATATATGATATATATTATGTTTATGATTTCCTTTTGCCTCTGCACTTCCCATTTATTTCACACCTTTATGGTTTCTATGGTGGGTAAAAACGATAATTTCATTTGAGGAAGCGCGGACTACCGAGACCTCAAAGTGATGTGATTCGTTAATGCCTTATTTGGGGTGTATAAAGGATATAGTTAATGATATTATATATGATATTATACTGAAATTAAAATATACCTATGTATCATTTTGTTTTATTTCAATTAAAATAAGAAATAGAAATGAAAGTAGTGTTCATGCGTACGTACGGCTTACCGTCTCCATGAATGGTGCCTTTCATTTCATACCTCCGAATGTTATGTACTATTATATATAAATGTATATACTGAATATATATGATATATATGAAATCTAAATGATGAATTTAATTCTGGATATAATGAACTATTTAAAACATGGACAACTTGTAAATATAAGGTGTCCATTTTTTTTACTCAAGTACCAAATATCGACAATAAGAACATTATTAACTTAAATGATTACATAATGTTTATAACATGGTAATAAGTGATATAAAAGGAATAATTAACTTTTAAATGGTTCTTAAGCAAGTAGAAATTATCTTTAGTTTATTATTCAGGATATTAAAGAACGATCGAGTCATGTCGGACATGAGGTAAGGGACTTCGTCTCAATCTCATTTCATTGAGGCATATTTTGTTTTAATACATGACTTTCTTTTATACACTGTATAAATAACCTTGACTTTTCAAAGGGAATATTTTTCTATAAAGCATTTTACTAAACGACAAAAAGGAATGTTGCTTTTAACATATGCGGTGACAACGACCTTTTCTGCAGCTGTGAGTTTTATCTGATCTTTGGCTTCCTCAACAAGCCGTAATGTTTTTAAAATAAATTAAATACCTTATAATAATTTATGTAGTTTGGTATTGAAAATGGTTTTGAAAATGGATTTGTTATGTAAATATATTTAAGTTATATATTGTGATTAAAATGTGGAAATGTTTTCATTACTTTATATTTTTTGTATGTGTTATGATTTTTGTTGGTACTTGGACATTTGATGGGTGGTTATGTGATAAACCAAATGACGGGTGGTGCCGTGAATACTAGGTCGGGTGGTTACGTTACAACCTCCAATGCATTGAGTATAGAATTCGGCCATATGGCTATTCCATTTAGTGATATGTGTGGAAGTCAACCGTATGGTTATTCCATTAAAGTATGTATATGTCCGAAGTTACCTTTACATGTTATCTGTTCTTTATATGGGTTTTATGGTAATATTTTGGTTACAAAAGGGTAAGTAATGATCTTTCATATAGTAATGATTATTTACTTCTTCAAAAAAGGTGAAAAGTATTACTTATGATAAAGTATTCATGGTTTATTTTTTTGTTTTGACAATCTAACAGTTATTCTTCTTCGTGTATCCCTTACTGAGATTTTTATGCTCATCCCATGTTTTTGAAATGTTTTTCACATGACATAATGGGGAATAGGGTCATGGATGGGATCATGGAAAATTCATGCCATCTAAAACATAGAACTAGACATGACTCTTTTTTTAAGAGTTTATGTTTTGTAAAAAAAATGGAAACTGAGTAGAAGTGTCTACTTTGTAATATTTTGAAATGTATTAGTTATGGCCTAACTCTCTAAAACTCTAAACCTGAAAAGATCCTCAATGTGAATTATTCAATTAATCTAATACTAAGCAATGTTTAAGACTGGGTCCTTATAGTTGGTATCAAAGGTCGGTTTAGATAACTTTGGGTGTAAGGGTATTGTTAAAGTAATATCCATAAAGTAATATTTGTTAATATTGAAATCATATAGCATTTCCAGATTACCATGTTGCTTCGCCTAAGATATTTCTATGTTCATAATGGTTTTCGGTAGAGGAAACAAGGCATATTTGTTGGGAAGACATCAGGAGGAAGACAACCTTCCAAATCAGCAACCTGAGATGGTCAGAATCGGAACTAAATAGTTTGTTGCAGTGATGGAACAATTTACTTAGGATATAAATGGTGGTGGTATTCATGCACGGGATCATCCAGATGAACCACGGAGAAACATGTCATTAGTTGATCATTTCATGAGGCAACATCCCCCATCATTCAGAGGATCATCTGACCCTGTGCTAGCTGAAGGATGGATCAAAGCACTGGAAAAGATTTTCGATGTCAGGGGTTGTTCAGAACATCAAAAGGTTAGTCTTACTATTTACCATTTTGAAGGTGAAGCTGATCAGTGGTGGTCAATGGTGAAAAATATCCAGGATAGTGAGGAGATTGATGCTCTTGATTGGGATGAATTCAAAGGTATGTTTCTTGAGAAATATTTT
This sequence comes from Viscum album, assembly GCA_963277665.1. Classification (NCBI taxonomy): domain Eukaryota; kingdom Viridiplantae; phylum Streptophyta; class Magnoliopsida; order Santalales; family Viscaceae; genus Viscum; species Viscum album. The sequence goes on from OY728163.1 coordinate 89,763,022, forward strand.
CCTAAGGTGGTTTGTCTTAGAATGGAAAAACAATTCCTGGAATTGAGGTAGGAGGATGACTCAGTGGCCGCTTTTGAAACAAAGTTCACTCGACTGGCAAGGTATACACCAAATTTCATATGAGATCTTGATAGTAAGATAAATCGATTTTACTCAGGACTGAAGCCATGATATCGAAGAGCGTTATCCTCTTGTTAGTTCAAAAGTTATGAAAAACTTGTTAGATGTGCGGAGAAGGTGGAAATGGAGGTTGCCGAAGAACGAATGTTCTCTGAAAAACAACAGAATACGAGGTCCAGTTGGCAGGAAAAGGGGAAGAACTCATCAAATAATCCTGGTGGTAAGAAAAATAAATATCCATCTTATGAGAAGTGTAGTAAAAAGCATCCCGGATAATGTTTATCAAAGACTGGAAAGTGCTTCTTGTGTGGTAAGTCTGGTCATATTACTCGAAACTATAAGGAAGATGAACAAGTAGGCAATGAAAAGTCATCGGTAAGATGTTTTAAGTGTAATGAAATTAGTCATTATGCAAATGAGTGTCCAGAGAAGAACTCAGCTAAGGGAAAGCAGCCAGACTGCAAGAAAAAAGGGGTGGTGAAATCCTTTGCAACTACCTCAGCAGATGTTGGTCCATCAACTAAAGTAGTATCATGTACGCAGTTTCTTTATTCAGATTATGCCAATGTGTTGTTTGATTCAGTGTATACACAATCTTTCATTTATGAGAAGTTTTCTAGAAAATTGAAAATTCCATCTCAAGATAATAATACTAATCTTATGGTAAAAACACCTGGAGGAAATGTAGAAACAAAAAGAAAACATAAAAACATTCATGTACTTCTGTGTGGAAAGAATCTACCTGCAGACCTTATTGTTTTTCCTCTAATAGATTTTGATGTTATTTTGGGCATGGATTGGCATTCTGTTTATCAAGATAAGATTGATTGCAGAGCTAAAGAGGTTTCTTTTCAGAATGATTTTCAATTTGTGTACAAGAATGAACCCTTGTTTTTGATAACATATCAAGAAGCTGAGAAACAAGTAAAAGATGGAAATGAATGTTACCTTGCACATATTTTTGAAAACAATAGAACCGCTCAGATTAATGATGTTCTGGTGGTAAATGAGTACCTTGATGTTTTTCCTGATGATTTTCCTTGTATTATACCTAACTGGGAAGTTAAATTTACTGTGGACTTAGTTCCTGATACTAAGACAATTTCAAAACGTCCTTATCAAATGGCTCAAATTGAACTTTTAGAGTTAAAGAAGCCATTGTAGGACTTATTAGATAAAGGTTACATTCGACCTTGCACATCACCATGGGGTTCTACTGTCTTGTTTGTTAAAAAGAAAGATGGTTCAATGAGACTTTGCATTAATTATAGAGTATTTAATAACATTACTATTAAGAACAAGTATCTTTTTCCTCATATCGATGATTTGTTTGATCAGCTCTAGGGAGCTCAGTATTTTTCAAAGATTGACTTTAGATCGGGGTACCATTAGTTGAAAGTAAAATAAGCAGATGTTATCAAGACCGCGTTTCGTACTAGATATGGCCATTATGAATTTGTAGTTATGCCTTTTGGGTTAACCAATGCACCTGATGTATTCATGGATCTTATGAATAGAGTTTTCCGGGTGTTCTTGGATAAGTTTTTGGTTGTGATCATTGATGATATTTTGGTTTATTCGAAAAGTAAAGAGGAGCATGAAATTCATTTAAGGGTTGTCTTCCAAATATTAATAGAAAAGAAAATTTAAGGTAAATTCAGAAAGTGTGAGTTTTGGTTACAAAAAATTTCATTCCTTGGTCACATTGTTTCAAAAAATGTCATAACTGTTGATCCTGCTAAAACGAAAGTTGTTGAAGAATGGCCAAGACCCACAAATATAACCGAGATCCATAGTCTTCTTGGTTTGGCAGGTTCTTACTGGAAGTTTTTTTGAAAATTTTGCACGGTTATCTAGTCCAATGACTAAGTTAACTCGAAAAGGTGTTATGTTCATATGGACAAAAGAATGTGATGATTGTTTTCAGGAATTGAAAACAAGATTGGTGAATGCTTTAGTTTTGGCACTACTTTCCATAAATGGTGAGTTTGTTATCTATAGTGACCCTTCATTGAAAGGATTGGGTTGTGTCCTAATGAAGAATGATCAGGTAATTGCTTATTCTTCACTTCAGTTGAAACCACATGAGTTAAATTACCCTACACATGATTTGGAATTAGATTTTGTTGTTTTTGCGTTAAAAATTTAAAGGCATCATTTGTATGGAGTGAAGTGTGAAATATCTACTGATCATAAAAGTTTGATGTATATATTCACATAGAAATAATTGAACATGATAAAAAGGAGATGGTTGGAAATAATCAAGGATTATGATTGCACGATCAATTACCATCTGGGAAAAGAAAATAAAGTGGCCGATGCTTTGAGTCAAAAAAGTAATGTCTCATTATCCATGTTATGTTTGGAATGAGATCATTTGGTTTTTGATTTGATGAAATTTGGCATAGAAGTTTTTGGTATAGGAAATTATTCTGTTTTGGTTCAGGTTTTTCTGAGATCATCTCTATCAGACAGAATAAAGAAAGCGCAGAAAGAAGACAGTGAGTTGCAGAAAAAGGTAGAGTTGGTTTAGAAGGGTAAGTTGCCTGAATTTTACATTGATAATGATTGTGTTTTGAGGGTTGGAATGAGATTATGTGTGCCTTGTGATTCACAGTTGAAAAATGTGTTGTTATGTGAAGCTCATAGTTCTCCATTTTCAGTTCATCCTGGAAGTACTGAGATGTATAGAGATCATTGGGAGTATTACTAGTGTGATGGAATGAAAAGAGATATTGCTGATTTTACTGTGATGTGTTTGACTTGTCAGCAGGTTAAAGTTGAGCAACAGTTTCCGAAAGGAATGCTTCATCCTCTACCGGTTCCAGAGTGGAAATGGGAAAATATATCCATGGACTTTGTTGTGGGATTACCAGATACAACTCAAGGTAATAATGCAATCTGGGTTATAGTTGACCGATTGACTAAATCTGCTCATTTCCATCTTATTATAGATACATTGTCTCTAGATCAACTTGCTCAGTTGTATGTTAAAGAGATAGTCCGGTTGCCTGGAGTTCCCTTATCTATTGTATCTGATCGTGAACCCAGGTTCACTTCTAACTTTTGGAAAGGCCTTCAAAAGTCATTGGGTACTGAATTAAATTTTAGTACAACTTTTCATCATCAATCAGATGGTAAGTCAGAACGAACAATTCAGACATTGGAGGATATGTTACGTGCTTTCTCGATGGATTATTATGGATGTTGGGACCAATATATTTCTTTGGTTGAATTTTCATATAATAACAGTTTTAATTCAAGTATACCGATGGCTCCATTTGAGGCATTATGTGGAAAGCATTTTCAAACTCCATCTTTTTGGGATGAAGTAGGTGAAAGGAAGTTGATAGGACCAAAATTGGTAGAAAAGATGTCAGAGAAAGTTTAGTTGATTCAGAAGCACATGAGAACAGCTCAGAGACGAAAGAAACGTTATGTAGATAACCGGAGGAAGGATCTTTCGTTTGAGGTGGGTGACCATGTCTTTCTCAAAGTTTCTCCATGGAAAAGTGTGATGCGTTTTGGTAAGAAGAGAAAGTTGAGTTTGAGGTTCATTTGACCTTATGAAATTTGGGATAATGTTGGATCAGTTACGTACAGATTGGCTTTACCTCCATGTTTATCCCAGGTACACAATGTTTTTCATGTTTCAATGTTGAGAAAGTATATGCCAGATCCATCTCATGTTTTGAGCCCAGAGGTAGTTCAGTTAGAAGAGAATCTATCTTATGAAGAACAACCAGTCCAGATTTTTGACCGTAGAGAGCAAGTGTTGCGGAATAAGGTAATTCACCAGGTAAAGGTTTTGTGAAAAAACTATATGGTTGAAGAGTCAACGTGGGAATCTGAAAATGCTATGAGGGATAAATAACCCCACTTATTTTGATAAATAAATAAAAATTGCAAGGAAACAATTCCCAAAAGGGGGGAAGGATGTAACATCCCAGGTAAATGAAGAATAATACATATTTCATATTTAATAATATTTGTGAATTAAATATTATTTTTACATTAAAGGGGTTGCTATGTTTGATAGCATACCCGATACGCAACAGCAGATTTCTTTGGAATCTTACGTTGCACACAAATAATATAATATTATTATTTTAAATGGTAGTTAACTCCTAGTCATTGTATTGGAATGAATGAACAAAACTAACTAAAATATGATTATACATGATTGTTAAATATATTTACATTTATCAAATAAATGTTAGAGTCTTAAAAAGTGAATGAATCTAATTTTAAGCATAATATTCATTAAAAGGCCGATTTATCGCCTTTTAAAGGAAAACCCATTTTAAATATAGTTTTGGTCACTTTAATACAGTCTATATGACCAAATATAATCCTTCATTATAATAGGGACATCAAAATTTACTTTTTTCAATTTTTTGGAATTTTTCTGATAAAGTTCATTTTTTAATGAATAGTGAAGAATATTGTATTTTAATTCAAAAGAGCCTTTTGATCTAATTTATTTATATGGTTAGATTATCTTTTTAATTGGTTTTAAAGTGAAATTAAAATATATTTTTACTATTTAATCCAATGTTGGTCATTAGAATTAATTTTACCTTGAAATTGGATATAAACAAGTATCAATCTTTTGATAGTTATTGTTTCTTAAAAACACGATATTTGTTTTAACAGCGGGAATTAATTATTAAAATAATTAATGTCACTTATATGTTTTGAATTTTTCAAAATATATATCAATTTTGAATTCGTAATATAAAATAATGCTTAGGCTGAATTTTTGGTATTTTTCTGTAAAACTTTAATTTTTGATGAATACTGAAACCACTTAGTGGTAGTTAAAAAGATGACTTTTTCATTTAAATGAAATTTTACCACTTCTGTGAATTGAATTTAAAAAATCCGACATACATGGTTGTTATCAAGAAGTAAAATGTGGTTCATTAAGATAAAATAATTTTAGAGAATAGTAACTTTTGACTTTTAATTAGCACGGTTAAAGGTAAATAGGGTAATTCAAGATAAAAAGAATATTATAATAATTCAAAATTACTTTAAAACATGTCCAAAACTTATTGGTTGAGTCAATAACTACCATGGAAATATTTGGGACGATTTTGGGACCCCATTGATCTACTTGGGAGTGATAATCACAATTTAGACTAATTAATTTAATGTAAAGGCAAAATAGACCTAAACAAAACTCTTTTATTAATTAATTTTTATATGGTGTTATATAAGGAATACTTTTTACTATAAATATTAATTGGAAAGCTAAAATGATTTCCTACATGATAGTATTTTTCATAATCTTTAAACATCGAATTAATTAAATTATTTATGACACAATAATGAAGTAGTATTTACCTCATTAATAAATGATTAAAATAAATAAGATTATAATAATTAAAATATTATCCAAAACATGTCCAATTATTATTGGATGATTTTATTTCGACCATGAATCATCTTATCTTCGACTATAATGATTTTTGGACCATTATAATCCGAATATCATTATATAATAAAATAATGTTTTCACACTTTCCTAAAGAGCCCCTCCTCTTCCATATAAAAGGAGACCACTTCTATGCAATTACTCATACCTTTCAAGCCATTTGACTCATCCAAAATCGGCCCAATTAGGTTCCCTAAACCCCTATAATCCTACTAAAAGCCTTACTTTAGGCATAAGGCACTTCAAGAAGTCCCGTGGTTCAAACCAAAGTGAGTTACCCAAATTAAAGGTAACAGTTTCTCATAAATTGTTTTCTTTTATTTTACTTCTCCAACCCCTAAAATATTTTTATTTCATTTATTTTGTAACAAAACCAGTATCCTCAATATACTAGGATTTTTTATAAGATGTATTCAAACTACACTTACACACACCTCCATCTAATGGATGAAGAACATAATGTTTCCATGGATGGAAAACTAACACCTCACGAAATGATGATTGTTCAATTACATCTTACCGCCTCTCATGGTGGCCATTATGATGGCACTGTATTTATATATGATATATGTTATGTTTTTGATTTCCTTATTCTTCTGTAATTCCCATTTATTTCACACTTTTATTGTTTTCATAGTGGGTAAAAACGATAATCTCATTTGAGGAAGCGCGAACTACCGCCCCCTCAAAGTGATGTGATTCATTAATGCCTTATGTGAGATGTATAAAGGATGGAGTTAATGATATTATATATTATATTTTACTGGAATTATAATATACCTATGTATAATTATGTTTTATTTCAATTAAAATAATAAATAGAAATGAAAGTAGCGTTAATGCGTACGTACGACTTACCGTCTCCATGAATGGTGCATTTCATTTCTTTCCTCCGAATGTTATTTACTATTATATATACATGTGTATACTGGATATATATGATATATATGATATCTAAATGATGAATTTAATTCTGGATATAATGAACTATTGACCAATGGACAAATTGTAAATATAATGTGTTCATTTTTTTACTCAAGTACCAAATATCGACAAAAAGAACATTATTAACTTAAATGATTACATAATGATTATAACATGGTAATAAGTGTTATAAAAGTAATAATTAACTTGAAAATGTTTGTTATGAAATTAGAAATTAACTTTAGTTTATTATCCAGGATATTAAAGAACGATCGAGTCAAGTCGGACACGAGGTAAGGGACTTCCTCTCAATCTCCTTTCACTTAGGCATATTTTGTTTTAATACACGACTTTCTTTTATACACTGTATAAATACCCTTGAATTTTCAAAGGGAATCTTTTCTACAAATCATTTTACTAAATGACAAAAAGGAATGTTTTTTTAACGTATGCGGTGACAACGACCTTTTCTGATGCCACGAGTATTATTTGATCTTTGGCTTCCTCAACAAGCCGTAATGTTTTTAAAAGAAATTAAATACCATATACTCTTTTAGGTATTTTGTTATTGAAAATGGTTTTGAAAATAGATTTTTCATGTCAATATATTTAAGTGATATATTGTGATTGAAATGTGGAAATGTTTTCCTTTATATTTTTTGTATGTTTTATGATTTTTGTTGGTACTTGGACATTTGACGGGTGGTTACGTGATAAACCAAATGACGGGTGGTGTCGTGAATACCAAGACGGATGGTAATGTTATAACCTCCAATGAATTGGGTATGTAAGTCGGCCATATAGCTATTACATGTAGTGATATGTTTGGAAGTCGACCGTATGGTTATTCCATTTAAGTATGTTTATGTCCCAAGTTACCTTTATATATTATGTGTTCTTCATATGGGTTTTATGGTAATATTTTGGTTACAAAAGGGTAAGAAATGATCTTTTATATAGTAAAAAGTATTTTCTTCTTAAAAAAAGGTGAAAAGTATTACTTATGATAAAGTATTCATGGTTTATTTGTTGTTTTGAAAATCTAACAGTTTTCCTTCTTTGTGTATCCCTTACGGAGCTTTTTATGCTCATCCCATGTTTTTGAAATGTTTTTCACAAGACATAATGTGGAATAGGGTCAAGGATGCGATCAAGGAAAAGTCATTCCATCTAAAACATGGAACTATACATGACTCTTTTTTAAGAGTTAATGTTTTCTAAAAAATGGAAACTGATTAGAAGTGTCTACTTTGTAATATTTTGAAATGTAATAGTTATGGCCTAACTCTCTAAACCTATAAACCGGAAAAGGTTCTCAATGTGAATTATTCAATTAATTCAATAGTAAGAAATGTTTAAGGCTGAGTCCTTATAACCCATCTCATAATGAAATAATTCTTATGTGTAGTACAAAAAACCTAAATCATAGCATAACCCATGGAATGAAATGGGGTTCTTAAACATCATTCCATAAATATACAAATTAAAAAATTGAATTAATTAATATAATTCCGTCATAAACATAACTCAAATAGTAGTGATAATAGGGATAGAAACATAACCCTATTTAATGAATTTAATCTTACATGGACAATTAATTTGATAAAATGCTTGAAATTAATTTAGGTGGGAAATCTCTTTTCATATACAAATTGTTTTCCTATTATCAAAATTCTATGCAATTTTAAATGAAAATAATTAATTTGAAGATAAAATTAAATCTACTTAGATGAAGATTCATGTAAATAAGGCTCTATTAATATGTAAAAATCCATTCATTCCATATAATTTAATAACATTATCCTCATAATGTTTCCAGAAAATTCATAAATTACCTCATATCAAATAATGAAAAAATATTCCTTTCATACTATTTAATATAAATTAACAAATGTGTAATATTGAGTTTAAAAAATTGTTAAAGAATAAAAATAATATTACATATTTCATAAGCATGGATGTGGATGATAAATATACCCATGTTAATACTAACGTATTAACAATCTTAGATAATAATGACATTTTGAAATTATCCATTACCTTAGGTACAATTTCCATTGTCTGTATCCAAACATCCTATATAATGATTTAAATAATTTCATTTAATTATTACATAATCATAGAAATTTTTATGATATCATATATGATCATATTACCATCTATTTACTAATAACATTTCATTGTTACTCGCTATTCAGATATTAAATAATTTATGTTTTTATACATGTTTTATCAAATAAATTATTGTTCTCCTTATTAGTCCATAGTTATATCATAAAAAAATATTATTAACATATGATATACACTATTAATTCATTCTATATATTTATATAATCATGCTTTAATAAATATCATGTAGAATGAATCACATCACATCGTGAAGACAGTAAGCCATATGTACGGACGAGCGATGGTATCATTCCTATAATCATTGAATCATGTTGAAGTTGATGAATTATAATATTCCACAATTAATATAATTTTATAATAATCATATATATTTATGTCCTCCACCATTATACCCATCCTTGCAAGGAGGTGGTGAAAAAACAGATTACACCACGGCGTGGAGATGATAAGTCGTACGTACTCACACATGGTGATTTCAATTTTTGGTGGATGGATATAATATAGGATATGGTTTTTATAATAAACATAATAAAATATCAGTATATAATTGATACTAGAGTTATTATTTTATAATGATACAACTCATGAAGAGTAAGTATAAGAAGAAATATTTTTGAAAGAATAAGTAGAGGTGATTACCTTATCTTCGACGTGCTTCCTATAAATCTCTTCTTATAGCTCTAGAGGATGTATTTGAAGAAGACTAGAACCTCTATATAGTTAATATTTAAGTTTAAAATGCAAAAGGTAAGGGTATGGAAGAGATTTAAATCTTAATGGGATGTGAATAGATGAGTGAGGATGTTCCCTTTTATAATTAGGTTAGTGGCACTTTTGGAAACCTCACAAATATTAATTTATAATAAACAATTACCCCATACAAAAACATCCAAAATGACCCAAATTCGATGATGGGCTTAGAAAAGGTTGTAATATCATCAACTAATAAATTTTTTACTAGTATTTCTATCAATTAAAACCATATATTTTTAATAACACTTAGATATTCTATTTGATTTTTAACTAGGATAACAAACAATTCAATATTAAAAGGGTGAAATATTTATTTATTAGATGTAAAATAGACTATAAATAAATAAATTAAAACATATTATACCATATAATAGTTATTATATATTTTAATTTTTTTTTTAAATAATTTAAAAAATATTATTTTGATAAATAATCAGTATTTTCAATTTTGACACTATTCAATTCATTGAGTTTTGAAACTATTAATATAACAAGTTAAATTCAAAAAAATATTTTATTATATTAATAGGAGGTTAATGTAATCCATAAGATTTATTATAAATATTAATTATCCAAAATTATATTTCATTTAATTTTTTTCATAAAATTTATTTGTTATCTCTACTAATAAAATAATCAATACATCTATTTTGTTTAATTATTTAATATACTTATTTTTTGAATAATAATTAAAAATAAAATACTATGATAAAGGTAAATATATTAATTTTAAGAGTAATATATGAAGTAGAATTTATATTATAGAAAATATAACATTTAAAATGTTATACATATTAAATTATGAAGGTGAAAACATTATCATCACATTAAATAAAATAATATAAGTGTCATAATCCCTTCTACAAGGATCCAAATGGTCCATAACTCAACCCTTGGATGATTGTAGTCAAGATATATATTCCGATTCAGATTTGGTCATATGCTTTGGTATTTTAATGTTTATTTTTATTTTTAATAAAAATAATATTAATTTTTTATCAATTAAATAATTTCTACATCAATAATGTATACGCTATTGAAGAAATATTTTATTTCCTAAAAATCACATATAAATTACCATGATAAATAAAAAAATTATATTTAAAAATTATATTTATAGTATATTTTATCTATTTTATATCCTATATCAAAAATTAATTGGTTATGAAAATTTTAGTGAGACAAATTATACTTTTCTTTAAATAAAATATGTTAAATGTTCTAATGTCACCCATGTGTATTCCAATGGATACCATTTCCACCCAAGTATGATTTAGGTCAAAAAAACTCATCCAATTATATTAAGATAAGTGTTTGGGTTATTTTATAATAGTATTCTTATAGAGACCCAAAGATTGATGTACATGGACATTACATTACTTTTGCAGAATACTTAATACATGACAAAAACAAATGCCCAAAGGTCGTATTAGTTTAGTGTCTTTGGAAACTCGGAACGTAATCTTCTAATCATGGTGAAAGATCTTCAACATATCCCATAAAGATCTTCCCCTTTTGGTTTTCTTACCTAAAACCTTTCTTTATTTCCCGAGGACAAGAAAACATAAAAAGGTTGAGCTCAAATGCTTAGTAAGTGTAAACATAGTGAACATAAAACAATCAATAAACATTTGAATTCAAAAACATGAACATAAAATCTAAATATCAAAATCTTGAGAAAAGACATAAATATTGGACGTACGTAAGGCATATATACTAAAGGAACACGAATCATGATAAAATGGCATGTGAATAAAACATGTGATTGTGGAAACCATTAAGCACATGATATGATTTCTATAGTAGCCAAGGCATTGTTTCCAAGAACATCTTAGTGGACAAAGTCCCTTTCTAAATCAAGTTCACTCCTCGTTCTAGTCCTGTATTACTGAACTATACTAACTTACCATTCCATCCATGTCCATCTCTTGATATATATATTTTTACCCAATGCATTGGAGGGAGATATAGGTCCCACCCATCTCATAATGAAATCATTATTACGTGTGCAACAACATAAACATAAATCATTCATCATGACCCAAAGAATAAAATAGTTCATAAACATAATCTCATCATAACATAATCCATATAAAACAAATGGATATCATTTCATCATAAAAAAATTGAAGCCATTTAATTCATAGAGACATCATACTTGAAATATTCACATATGAAATAATTTCATCATAGATGGAAAATGGTTTTGATAAAAAACATGAAATGAATTCTTGAGGAAAATATACTTTCTTTTTCAAAATAATTTTTTTTTCACAAAATTCCATGCAATTTCAAAAGAAAATGATTTTGTTGAAAATATTCATGAAATCATGTAGATTAAACTTCATTAAAATAAGGTGTTATAAAACCATAAAAATACATTCACGCCGTATATGTTAAAAAAAGATTCTCCTCGTACTTTTAACAGAAAAGTCAAAAAGTACCACGTATGGTAAACATAAGAAAGATTCCTTCCATAACACAATGTAAAATTCAAAGAGGTGTAAACATGACTTTAAACATACATGGAAGTATATTAAACACTTTATGAAAGAAGTTTTTATGGACATGGATGAAAAATATAACCCCAGTAAATACTTACGAATAAACAATCTCGGATAAGAATGAGATTGAAATAATTATCCCTTACCATTTGTACAATTTCTTCAGTATGTGTTTGAGACTCATGTATAGTGGGTTTAAAAATATTATTAACTTGTAATAGAATCATAATAATATTTATGATATCATATATGATTCACTTATGGCTTTATATTATCTGTTCATTTGTCAATTCCATGATAAAGCAGCTTTTTGGGTAAAATCGTTTCATTTATCAGCCGTGTTTTGACTTGTAATTATTAATATGATTAGTTAGATCATTATTAATTAATTATAGAATATAAAACATTATTTATATATAATAAATATTCAGAACATACATGTATATAATAGATCGATGAATGGAAAGAAATACACTGTTAATGGAGACGGTAGGTCATACGTACACATGAACAATGTTTTTCATTTCCTTATTGAATTGAATGGAATTATGTAGATAAAAAATATATATAAATCCAGTATAATTATTATTTCATATATATCATGATTACTTATCATCTACACTTTATAATCATTCTTGAATTGTTAACATGGAAATGAATCTCATCGCATCGTGGAGACGGTAATCCATACGTACGCACGAGCAATGATATCGTTCCCATATTAACTGAATGGTATTGGAGTGGATGATATAATATCATAGAATCAATATGATGTCATAATAATTATATATAGTTATTATTCACACCATTATACCCATACAAGTAAGGTGGTGGTGGAAAAACTGATTACACCACGGCGTGGAGATGATATTCCGTACGCACGCACACGCAGTGATTTAGTTTTCCATAGGATGGATAGAAGGTGAAATAGGGTTGTTTCATATTTATAATAAAATATAATCATATAAGTAATACTGATGTTTCTACTTTATAATTAAACAACTAATGAAGAGGAAGTAGAAGAAGAAAGAAACTTGAAAGAGTCTGTAGAAGAGATTACCTCATCCTCGACGCACCTCCTTTAAACTTCTTCTTAGGGCAGTAGATTTGGTATTTTGAGAAAACTAGAACCTCTATTATGTAACTATAGAGGTTGAGAATAGTAATTTGCAAAGTTTAGTCGAGATTCAAGGCTCGAAAGTGTGTGAAGAGAAGAGGGAAGGGGTGCCTTTTTATAAAGGAGGAGAGAGGCACCTTTGGAAAAACATAACAAATTATTTTATAATAAAATTAAATTCGTTTTATAATAGCTCAAAATTGATTTATTTTTATGTTAAAGTTTGGATGTGTCTAATTCCTCTCATCCAATAGGTTTTAGACAAGTTTAAGTTAATATTTTAACATTATCTTTTAGATTTAACTCTAAGTTAAATAATTTATCTTTTATCATGTCTTCTTGATTGCTTACACTATATGGTTAATAAACATACTATAACAAGACAAAAGAACCCCAAGTGGTTCATTATTAATATATATATCCTTATATAAGTAATTTTGAAGAACCGTAGATTTTTAGGAATTTTATAACAATTAATAATATAATATTTGTTTTAAAAACAATTTTATGTTAATTTTGACACTATTTGGTAATTGATTTTTTTTAAAATCATATAAGCATGATTAGTTCAAAAAACGTTACTTACATAAATAATAATATATCATATTAACCTATAAAATTAGTGGAATTCATAAAATGTCTCATATTACATTGATTTGGGTATTTATAATATCAATTATTTTAATATTTCATTATTTAGGTAATTACTGCATCACAATTGTGTCATAAATAAATTAAATTATTTAATGTCTAAAAATTATAAATAAACTACCATTAGGTATAAAATATTTTTATATTTCTAATTAATATTTATAGTCGAATTTATCTTTTGTATAACACTATATTAAAAATGTTTTAGTTATTAAACTTTGATTTAAATATTTTAACTATTTTTTAAATAAAATAATAATAAATGTCCTAATCTAATCCAAGTGGAGATAAATGATAATATTATATTAATAAGGTTGTTTTTGGTCGAATCATACTTATCCAATAGAATTATTACATGTGTTAGGGTAATAATAATATAATCTTTACCCTTAATTACCCTATTTTCATTTAACCGTGGTAAATAAAAGTAAAATGTTACTATTCACCAAAAATTAATTTTATTTTATTAAACCACATTTTATTCCTTGATATTAAACATGTATCTCAGAGTTTCAAAATTCCACTCATAGACGCGGTAAAATTATGTTTTATGTAAATTTTCAAATTCTCCTAGGAGGTGGGTAAAAGACGGTAAAAAGTTCAATAAAATTTTTATATATCTAAAATTATTATAAAATGACTCCAATGAATTAAATTGAACTTATATAGGTATTATGTATCAATTTTGACCTAAAATAAATTTAAATAAAATAAATATTTATTTAAATAAAAAGTCAGTTTTTAAATAGTAACCTAATGTTTTCACTATTCATCAAAAATTGAATGTTCTCAGAAAATTACCAAAAATTTACTCTAGGCTAATTTCGATATTATGAATCTAAAAATGAAGTCCATTTTGAAAGATAAAATTTATAAAATTTCAAAAAGTAGGTATTACTATTCATAACAGTTAGTTCATAATAATATTATAATAATATCTCGTTTAGTGAAACTTGGTATTGCGTACAAAACACGCTATCGAAGAAGGTCTTGATTGCGTGTAATGCAAGCCAAGTCAGGGATGTGTGTATTGAAATCTCTGTTTAGTGGTGGGTATAACAGAATCAAAAATATTTTTCATTTATAAATTAAACAAAATCTATACTTAATGTTGTGTAGAATAATTTCCACAAAAGAAACATGAAATTGTGTATTACACGAGCCAAGAATAGTGTTGCATATACTACAGGCTAATTCGGTGTTGCGTATAGTTAAAGCTAATCTTAGTTTAGTGTATAATAGAATTCATCAAAGAAATTAAAAGTAATATATCCCATAAAATCTCGGGGTGTTACATTCTACCCCCTTAAAATGAATTTTGCCCTCGAAAATCATCAGGGTTATAAATGGTTTACTACTTGAAATTTTCTTTTATAAAAACCCACAACGTAAAAAGGAATACCAAAACTTATCTTTAAAAACTAAAGTATGAAACATAACAGTTACCCAAATTAACTAATCACTGGGTTTCCACATAGGATAAAAAAAGGTGAAAATGGATATGGAAGAGAAATCTAACCATCAAGTTCTGATGGAGAGTGGTAGAGGATATGGCTATGATAAAGCCAACAGTCACATAGCCATAAATTTGTGATGATCTAAGGTACCATCTGATTCATCTGATATGAGGGCACTAGTACTACATTTTTGGTTATCATGATCATTTCCCTAATGTTCAATATTTTTTTAATTAAAAGAAATACTTACTTGATTTTGATATAATCTCACTGTTGTTTGTGCCTTAAACAATTTCCACTTCATCTCTTAAAGAAATGAAGTTGAATTTGTCTTCTGTGAAGTGTTAGTAGATCATGCGATAGAATGATAGGTCATTCCACCCCTCTCAAACATAATGTTAGCAAAATATATATATATAAGTCCATCTATGGTGAGATTAATCGTATATGGTTCCAAAAATGGGCTAATACTTCATCTATCATACCACTTATTAAAATAATACTAGTTTATACTAACCAGGGACTTCCTGTAGGCCAGAGGTAAGCAATAAAGGCCTGTCACACTTCAATTATGGGTTCGATTCCCACAGCCGTTTCCGACGTGATGGGTTGTTGCCCGTCCTATGGGTTTTCCTTTTTCTAAAAATACACTGTTATAACATTCTAGAAATAGTATCGAAAAATGTTCTATCCCTAAACAATTCTATCTGATGTCCAACTTAATACATTCCAACCTTTAAGATGTTTGAAAATACTTCTGTCCAATCTTATAGTATAAAGAAAATGATTAGTAGAACTGTCATCAACCAAGCATGTGAATACCATAATTTATACACGATATAAGATATATCTTGTTGGTCACATTCCAAAAATGTGAATACCTTAATCATGTATTCTCTTGAAAAATAAATACCCATTGAACCTTAGTGAAAAGATGAATTCTGTCAAAAGTTAACTCTTTCCACATACCAAAATCCAAAAAATTCTATATACTCAAACCATGATATCACATTGTCCTTATATCATCCGTAAGCTCATCAATACTATAAAACATCTCATTATCTCTTTATCCCTTCATTATGATCATATCATCTAATTTCCAAAAATATATTAATTAACCTTTCTTGGTTATCGATACCATTCATCATATACTTTCAAATACTTTAGGAAAAACAATAGTGTAATAATCCTTATATGTTTCTTTATTCCATAGTACCATTACCTATACAACATAACTCTTGATAAACATAACTCATTCCACTACCTTCTTAATTCATTTACAAAGCTTCAACACTTCTTTCATCTCATATATCATTTTTAGTCTCCTCATCATCATCCACATAAATACTACCCATATGACCATGCTGATTCTCTTCATGAGATTTTCCCTTACGGTATTGGTTTGCATAATGTGCATACATTCCACATTTAAAACATCTAATCATTGTTGATGTCGTAGAAATACCATTATAATTCTCCATGGTGTTAACTAAACCTTTTCCTTTGCACTTACTGGATCTATGTCCTTCTTTTCTGCGCCCAAATCATCTTCCCGTTCCATTGAAACATTCTCCTTGATGCCTCTTCCCACATGATTTACATGAGAGAAATTGATCTTTCTTTCCTCTATGATCACCATGAAACTCCATATTTCTCTTATTAGATGAGTCGGGAAACATACCAAAGTTGAGATTATGGATCATATTATGAGATTGCTGATTAGGCATAATAATGATGTTTGAACTTCCAATTCCTGTTTCATTTGGTTTCTCAAGAAGAATATCATTCCATTGTCTATCATATCCTCCATTATCATGAATCTTCATATTTCCATCCATTTTCTAAAACCCAAAAAGAATAGCATGAGAAGAAAAAATGATGCTACAGAAAACAACATAATAAAGGCGGAGTACCATCAATATCTATCATCTTAGGTTAAATTCTATGATCTTTACAGTAATTCTAGCACTATAACCTATACGTATACTTATCCTTAGGGACATCCCTAGACAAACCTTAGAAATATTTATAGGGATTTCAATAAAGTTTTCGCATCCTAGTTTCCAAAGGTTAACTAAACCTTCACTCTGATACCAACTGTAGAGACCCCAAACTTAACATATATGAACATTACATTACTTTTGCAGAATACTTAATAAAAGACAAAAATAGATGCCCAAAAATAGTATTAGTTTAGTGTCTTTGGGAACTTGGAACTTAATCTTCTAATCATGGTGAAAGATCTTCAACATCTCCCATAATGATCTTCCCCTTTTGGTTTTCTTACCTAAAACCTTTCTTTATATCCTGGGGAAAAGAAAACATAGAAAGGGTGATCTCAAATGCTCAGTAAGGGTAAACATAGATAACATAAAACAATCCATCAACATTTGAATGCAAAAACTTGAACATAAAATCTAAACATCAAAATCTCAAGCAAAGACATAAATCATGGAAGTACGTAAAGAATATATCATAAAGGAACATCAATCATGATAAAATTGCATGTGAATAAAACATGTGATTGTGGCAACCATTAAGCACATGATATAATTTCCATAGTAGCCGAGGCATTACTTCCAAGACCATCCTAGTGGACAATGTCCCATTCTGAATCGAGTTCACTCCTCGTTCTAGTCCTGTATTACTAAACCAAATTAACTTACCATTCCAACCCTGTCTATCTCATGATATATAAATCTTTACCCAGTTAATTAGAGGGATATATAGTTCCACCCATATCATAATGAAATCATTCTTATATGTGCCACAACATAAACATAAATCATTCATCATAACCCAAAGAATAAAATGGGTTTCATAAACATCATACCATCATAACATAATCCATATAAAACTAATGTATATCATTTCATCATAAAAAATGTGAAACCATGTCAATCATGGAGACATCATACTTGAAACATACATATATGAAATAATTTCATCTTAGATGGAAAATGGTTTTGATAAAACACTTGAAATGAATTCTTGAGGAAAATATTCTTTCGTTTTGAAAATAATTATCTTTTCACAAAATTCCATGAAATTTTAAAAGAAAAGATTTTTTTTGAAAATAGTCATCAAATCATGTAGAGTAAGATTAATGAAAATAAGGCGTTATAAAATCGTAAAATTCCATTCACGCTGTATAAGTTAAAAAGAAGATTATCCTCGTACTTTTAATGGAAAAGCCATAAAGTACCACGTATGGTAAAAAAAAGAAAGATTCCTTCCATATCACAAAGTAAAAGTAAAATAGGGTTAAACATGACTTTAAAAATACATGAAATAATATTAAACAATTTATGAAAGAAATTTTTATGGATATGGATGAAAAATATAACCCCAGTAAATACTTACAAATAAACAATCTCGGATAAGAATGAGATTGGAATAATTAAACCTTACCTTATGTCCAATTTCATCTGTATGTGTCCAAGACTCCTATATAATGGGTTTAAACATATTATTAACTTGTAACATAACCATAATAATATTTATGATTTCATATATGATTCACTTATGACTTTATGTTATCTGTTTATTTGTCAATTCTATGTTAAAGAAGCGTTTTGGGTAAAATTGTTTCATTTATAATCCATGTTTTGACTTATAATTATTAATATAATTACTCAGATAATGATTAATTAATTCTAGAAAAAAAACATGATTTATATATAATATATATTCAGAATATACATATATATAATAGATCGATAAATGGAAATAAATACACCGTTCATGGAGACGGTAGGTCGTACGTATGCATGAACGCTGTTTTTAGTTTCCTTATTGAATTGAATGGAATTAAGTAGATGAAATATATATATAAATCCAATATCATTATTATTTCATAAATATCATTATTACTTATCATATATACTTTATAATAATTCTTGAATTGTTAACATGGAAATGAATCTCATCGCGTCGTGGAGACGGTAATCCGTACGTACGCACGCGCGATGAAATTGTTCCCATATTTATTGAATGGTATTCGAGTGGATGATATAAAACCATAGAATCAGTATGAGGATATAATAATTATAAATTGTTATTATTTACACCATTGTACCTATACAAGTAAGGTGGTGGTGGAAAAACTGATTACACCACGGCATGGAGACGGTATTCTGTACGTACGCACGCGCGGTGATTTAGTTTTCCATAGGATGGATAGAAGGTGAAATAGGGTTGTTTCATATTTATAATAATATATCAGTATATAATTAATACTGATGCTATTACTTTATAATGAAACAACTAAATAATAGGAAGTAGAAGAAGAAAGAATCTTGGAAGAGTCAGTAGAAGATATTACCTCTTCCTCAACGCACATCCTTTAAACATCTTCTCAGGGCACTAGAGTTGGTATTTTGAGAAGACCAGAATCTCTATAATGTAACTAGAGAGGTTTAGAAGATGAATTTTCAGGGTTTTTATGAACATCAAGGCTCAAAAGGGTGTGAAGAGAATAGGGAAGGTGTTCCCTTTTTATAAGGGAGGAGAGGGACACCTTTGGAAAAACATAAAATATTATTTTATAGTAATGTCATATTCGGTTCATAATAGCTCCAAATTGATTTATTTTGAAGCTAAAGTGGGAATGGGTCTAAATAAACTCATCCAAAAGGTTTTATATAAATTTAGGTTACTATTTTAACCTTATCGTTTAGATTTAACTCTAAGTTAAATAATTTAACTTTTACCATGTCTTCTTGTTTTCTTACACAATATGGTTAATAAACATACTATAACAAGCCAAACTAACCCCAAGTGGTTCATTATTTAAATATATTACCTTATCTAATTCATTTTATCGAACCATAGATTTTTAGGAATTTTATAACAATTAATAATATAATATTTGTTTCAAAAACTATTTTTTGTCAATTTTGATACTATTTGGTAATTGATTTTTGTGAAACTTATATCAGCATGATTACTTAGAAAAAAGTTAATTAAATCAATACTAACATGTCATATTGACCTATAAAATTAGTGTAATTCATAAGAATTCTCAAATTACATGTATTTGGGTATTTATAATATCAATTATTTTAATATTTCATTATTTAGGTAATTACTCCATCACCATATTGTCAAAAATAAATTAAAAATTTTAATGTATAAAAATTATAAATAAAATAATATTAGGTATGAAATATTTTTAGATTCTAATGAAGATTTATTGTCTAATTTATATTATGTATAACCCTATATTAAAAATGTTTTAGTTATTAAACATTGATTTAATCTATTTTAACTATTTTTTAAATAAAATAACAATAAATGTCCTAATATAATCCAAGTGGACTTAAATGATAATATTATATTCCTAATGTTGTTTTTGGTCTAATTATACTTATCCAATATAATTAGAACATGTGTTAGAGTAATAATAATATAATTTTTACCCTTAATTACCCTATTTACTTTTAACCATGGTAAATAAAAGTAAAAGGTTACTATTCAAAAAAAATTATATATATCTTATTGAACCACATTTTACTCCATGATATTAACCATGTCTCTTGGATTTTCGAAATTCCCCCAAGAGAAGCAGTAAAATTATGTTTTATGTAAATTTTCAAATTCTCCCAGGAGGTGGGTAAAAGACGGTGAAAAGTTCAATAAAGTTTTTATATATCTAAAATTATTATAAAATGACTCCAATGAATTACATTGAACATATATAAGTATTATGTATCATTTTGACCAAAAAAATTTGTATAAAATAAATATTTATTTAAATAAAAAGTCGGTTTTTAAATAGTAACCCAATGTTTTCACTATTCATAAAGCATTTAATGTTTTCAAAAAAATAGAAAAAATTCATCCTAGGATAATTTCGATATTCCGAATATAAAAATGAAGTCCATTTTGAAAGATAAAATTTATAAAATTTCAAAAAGTGGCTATTACTATTCATAACAGTTAGTTCATAATAATATTATAATAATATCTTGTTTAGTGAAACTTGGTATTGCATACTACACACGCTATCGAATAAGGTCTTGATTGCATGTAATGCAAGCTAAGCCTGGGCCACATGTAATGAAAGCTCTGTTTAGTGTTGCTTGTAACATAATCATAACTTTTTTTCATTTATACATTAAAAAATATTATACTTAATGTTGTGAATAATAATTTCCACAAAACGAACTTGAAATTATGTATAACACGAGCCAAGAATAGTGTTGCGTATATTGAAAAATAATTAGGTTTTGTGTATAGTAAAAGCTAATCTTGGTGTAGTGTATAATAGAAGACAAAAATGAATTTAAAAGTAATATATCTCATAAAATCTCGGGGTGTTACAATTCTTACCCTTAATTACCCAATTTACGCTTTCACCATGTGAAAAAAATCACCAAAGTTATTATTCATGATGCCCAAAAATAACATAAACCTATTAAAATAATTTGGACCTACGTATTCAAAATATGGAATCCATTTTTTCAAATTTCAAAACATAGAAGGTGAATTAATTATTTTAACATTATTCCCATTGTAAGAAATAGGGAATGAGTTTTAAAAGTTAAGACATAACAAATGATTGAAATATTTTACATCTGAATTCAATGTAAAATTAATGGTAATGACATAAATTATACTGAATGATAAAAATATATTATATTTATACATTAAAAAAATTCAATATTCTAATTTAACCATGTAAATAATTTCAATTAAAAAAGTTGTTTTCAAGTACAATTTAGTGTGTTTTTACTATTCATAAAAATTTAGAAGTTATCAGAAAGATAATACAATTTCATAAAAAGAAAATTTTAATATTCTATTACCAAATAACATGTTTATGTTATCATATAAAAATTGTTAATGTGTCAAAATATTATGTAAAAAGGGGTTCACCTATAAAATGTGGAAAATTACGCTTTAGAAAAAAATAGGTTTTTATACATCACATAGAGTTTATTCATACACTATGAAAACAATATCCATTGGATGAATATAAAAAATAATTTATCAGGTATATAAGATATATCATTCCTTAATTTCATTTACTAATAATAATTCACATAAATATAAAAAATATAATTTATTTATATATATTTTTATACATTTTCATAAGTTAGTTATATTTATTCCCTTTAACCTAACAACTATGCTATAATGGTCATTTTATATTGAGGTGTCTAGTGGTTCATTTAAACTCTTGATTGCATGGAATGAAAAATATTGAATAATTATTATTTAGATAATATATTTCATTAAAACATACAGGTGTTACATTATACCACCATTAAACTGAATTTCACCCTCATAATTCATCACTTGGATAAAAATAGATTAGGATACCTCTGCCTCATCACATCCTAAAGTTCCCATGTAGCATCATCAAATTGGTTGTTCCCCCACAAAACATTAACCAAGTGAGTGGGTATGTCTCGAAGATCTTGTTTGTTAAGATCCAAAATCTCTATCAGTTGTTCTTCCTAAGAATGATCTTTCTCCAGTGGTACAAATTTTGAGTTTAGTACATGTGAATGATCAATTATATACTTTGTCAACAGAGATACATGGAACACATCCTGAACTAGAGAGAGTTTTGGGGAATTTTCTAATTGATAATCTAACTTCCTAATATGATCCAACAATTTAATAGGACTGATATACCTAGGTCACAACTTTCCTTTTTTTCTAAATAACACAACTCTCTTCCTGGGAGATATTTTTAGATATACCAAGTCACCCACTAAAAACACTAGGTATTATTATTGGTTGTCAGCATAATTTTTTTTCCTACTCTAAGATGCACTTATGTGTTGTTGAATATATTTTAATTTTATGCCATTTCATTAATAATATTAAGTCATAATATATTTCATTCCCTAACTTCATCCCAACTAGTTGGAGTTCTGCACTTTTTGCAGTAGAGGGATTCATAAGGAGCCATCTGAATAATGGTGTGAAATCTATTTTTGTGTGAAAATTCCACCATAGGATGGTGTTTGTCCCAAAAACCATTTAAATCCATAGAGTTAGATGTCAACATGTCACCTAGAGTTTTAATTGTCCTCCCATACTGACATTCTGTCTGAGGGTGATTTGTAGTTCTGAAACATAAGATTGTGTCCAGAGCCTGCTAATGAATTTTACAGAACATCGAGGTAAACAATGGATACCGATCAGATATAATGGAAATAGGTAATCCTTTAAATCTTTCCAATTAATCTAAACATGTCCCAGAAAGATGATCAAGAGAGAAATACTCTCTAATATAAATGAAGTGTACTGACTTCGTAAGGTTATAAACTATAACCCAGATAGCATTATGGCCTTTAAATGTTTTTGGAACTCTAATGACAAATTCCATAGTGAGGTTTCCCCATTTCAATTCATGTATGGGTAATGGTGGTAACATACCTTAGAATTAATCATCTCAACCTTAACTTGATGATAAACCCATCACTGAGATACATATTCAGCAACATCTCTTTTCCATCCATCCCACTAGAATTACTCTTTTAGGACCCTTTACATCTTGGTGCTTCCAGGGTGAATAGAGAATGAAGAACTATAGGCCTCATCTAATAGCTCTTTATTTAATTCTGGTATGGGAGGAACACAAACCACGTTCCTAAACCTTATCATTCCTTCACAATCAACATTGAATTCAAGAACATCTCTCAACTTCTTTTGTAGATATCCATCTTCCTTATGTTCCTCTTTAATCATCACTTGTATATATGGTAGAATATTCATTTTATAAAAACATGATTTCACCCTTTCCTTTAAAATTTCAATATCTGTCATTTGAAAATCAATAAATATATGATCTTTTGTGATCCTCATCAAGGATAGGCTAGCATGGCCCTTTCGAATCAAAGAATCTACCACATTGTCCCCTTTCCCAAAGAGGTAATGTATTCAGTAGTCGTGATATTTAATCAACTCAAACCATCTTCATTGACACATATTAAACTCCTTTTGTGTGAAAATATTCTTCAAACTATTATAATCAGTATAAATAGCACATCATTCACCGTAATGGTAATTCCTATATATCTTTAATGAAAAATATTTCCACTGCTAACTCTAAGTCATGAGTTGGGTAATTGTTCTCATGGATTTTCAGTTTTCATGAGTTATAAGCTATCACACTATCATTTTCATGATACAACATCCCAGACCCTTTTTGTATGCATCACTATAGCTTAAGAGCCATTCTACACTACAAGGATGTGTGAGAACTGGTGAACTAGTGAATCTTATTTTTAGCTCTTTCAAATTCTCTTCATATTCCCTTGTCCACAAGAACATAACTCCTTTCTGAGTCAACCTATTGGGTGGATTATAAAATAATGAATAATATTTCAAAAAACATTTATAATATCAAGCCAAACCAAGAAAACCTTTGATATTAGTTATTGTTTCTGGTCTCATCAGACATTGAATAACTTCTATTTTTGCTGGATCCATAGATATCCCCTATCTTGAGATTAGGTGACCCAACAATAAAAATTTATAAATCAATAATTCACATTGGGTAAATGTTTCTTACAACATCTTCTTTATTATATAATTTAGTGGAATTATCAAGTGATTTTTATTTTCTTCCTTTATATTTGAATGAAGAAGAATATCCTTATTAAATACCACCATAAACAAATCAATATAGTCTCTAAAGACACTATTCATTAGATCCATGAATATAGAGGTGGAATTAGTTATACCACAAGGAATGAATATAAATTTATAGTGTTAATACCCTATACAGACTGTCATATTTGGAATATCCTCCTTCTTAAACCTTAATTAATGAAATCCTTAATGAAGATCAGTTGTAGAAATATATTGTTCTATATGTAGTTGCTCTAGTAATTCATAAATATTGGGAGAAGTATATTTTTACTTGATATTGATCTTATTATGTTCTCAATAATCAATACAGAGTCTCATTGATTCATCTTTCTTCTTTACAAATAAAATAGGTGCTCCCTATGGTGATGTACTAGGTAGTATGAATCCATTGTCAATATTTTATTGGATTTTCTTCTTAAATTCCCACAACTCAATTGGGGCCATTCTATAAGGTAAATTTGAAATAAGAATAGAACCCTTTATTAGTTCTATTGAAAATAAACATCATGATTTAGTAGAATACCTGGCAATTATTTCAAAAATATACTATCAAACTTCTATACAATAGGTGTATTATTATTTTTGGGATTCTACATAACCATTTGAGATAAATTACCTTCATTTATAGGGGTCATGTCCCATAAGATAGAAGAAATGTTCACTTGAATTTCACACTCATCCTTGCAATGATAGATGATCATATATTGATCTTAAATAGGAAATGTGACTTACCTTCCTTGGAAATTGATATGATCTCCATATAGAGAAATCCAATACATGCCAACAATAAAACCAAATTCCACTATATAAAGGATTAAAAGACTTATAATAAGTACATTCCCATAAAATTCTAATAGAGAAGAATTATAAACATTTTATGCATTCATTGTGCATTAGGAGTTCTCACCTCTAATTGAACATCTAATTGTTGATTTAATATAGTGAAACACTTAAAAAATTAATAATAAAGAAAAGAGTCGGTGGATACATAATAAAAGAAATTAATTTAGAGTGGATGGTAAGTGTAACTTTCTCCCAATTCATTATCAAACTCCACACCGCTGATAGTGATAACATGTGACTTTCCTTTTCCATTATCCTTTATGATCTTTTGATGTCGATCATCATCAATTTCCCTTTCATTAGGGAATTGATTGGTATAATTCTCCATTTCCTTTCACTTTTATTTATTGAAGTATACGAGGTTCTTTCTGTGTAGCCTTTTTTATATTCACATCATTAGAAAATTTTCCCATTACATCATCATTCTACTTCCCCATGACCTTCTTTTCCACAAATAAAAAATTTACCAGTCGCTTCAAGAACATTTCCCCCATGTTTCATTCAATACTTTGATCATAATAGAAAATTCATCTTCATTTCATTATGATATTTAATTTTTCCTTTGAATTATACTTTTCTCTTATTATCAAACCAATAAGACTGATGGGTTACTCTAATCTCCATCTTATCCTTGAGATCACATCGAATGATTTCCTCATAGCTATTAATATCTCTTATGGATATTTCCCTTCAGAGACTTAGTTCTAAGACAATAAAGAATTAATTAATTTTACTATGATGTTGGATAATAATTTCATAAGTGTAACTTTTATTCCTTTTAAATTTTTCTTCCTAGGTACCAATGGATTCATCATCCATTTTCTTAAGTTAAAGGATCCCATTCTACCTATTTGTTAGAAGAATACAAGGAAATTACTTATTGAAAAATAATTTCATTAACATATATCATTCCCTGGATTCAATCTATTTGACTAATATTCTAGATAAGGTTATACCATTGATCAGCTTCACCTTCCAAATGATATACTGCTAGAATGATTTTATCGTGTTCTAGAAATGGGGAAAATAAAAATATTTTAGTCACTAATAGATGAGAAGTGCCATTAAAATAATGTGGAAACTACCTCATAAAAGACTCAATATAATGTTGTTCTCTCCTATTTTCACAAAGATGTAATGCATGATTCATAGATTTAAAAAGATGTGTGAGCATATCTATATGATTTTTCATCAAAACTCTAATAAAATACGGTTTATTACGGGGAAAATCATTTCCCTTCCAGTCATAATCGGCATTAACATCATTCATTAATGTTTCAACCATTAACTAATACCAAGATTTATAGTGTGATAAACACTTATCATAATGGGAAAACCACAAAATCAAGAATAAAATTTCAATTTAAGACACATTTGGTTTTATTTGAGGTTATTCATGATCATTTCTAAAACACTAGGATTGTAACCTATTATTTGAAATATCCTTTGGGTTCTTACTATGTTTTTCTCATCATAGTTACCAAAGGATAACTATACATTTACTCCGAGACTAACTATAACGACTCATAGTTTATATACATTGATATTAGATAAAAATTGAATTTTATTCATTAAAAATATAAAAAACCGTGATCGGAGAATATAGTTATAATTTCTTTATAAAATGGGAAACATGAACAAATGGTTCATAAAATATCTATATTGTATCCCACTTATTTATTCATAACTATACTTCTTTCTGAAAAATATTACTTAATACCCTTCTTCATGACCTAGGGAAAGGAAAAATATGAAATTTTGAGCTCAAATGCTCAGTTATATTGAACATGAGTGATATCAATCATATCATAATTAGAGGACATAAAAAAAACATTTGAAAATTTTATCCCAAATATAAATGATCATGATATCATTCCATGAGATATATTATACATGTTCTATATAATACCAAAAGTAATATCATAAGACATTAATTTTTTTGGCATAAACATAATCATAGGATATCATTTCGTATTAGTCTTGGAACATTTCCAAGACCATCATAGTGTACAAATTCCATTACAGAACTGAGTTCACTCCTCGTTCAAGCCCTATATAACAAAACCTGGATTTCCTGTCATTATAGTCATGTATATCTCATGAGATATATATATTTTCCCAATGAATTAGATGTTGTAATAGGTATCACCCATCTTATAATGAAATCATTAATATGTATTCTATAAAAACATAAATCAAAGCATAAATCAAGGAATAAAATGAGTTTCTCAAAATTCATTCCATCATAATCCATATAAAACAAATGGAATTCATAAATAGAATTACGTCATCAGACCAACTAAAATCCTAGTGATAACAAGGATATAATCATAACCATAATTAAATAATATCATCTTAGATGGAAAATCATTTTTATGAAACACTTAAAATTAATTCTTGAGGAAAATATCATTTCTTCTTCATAAACATTTCCTTTTTAGAAAATACCATGAAATTTTAAAAGAAAATAATTTATTTTAAAATAAAAATGAAATAATGTAGAGGATGATTCATTGAATTAAGGTACTATGATGACTTACAAATTTGTTCATGCTATATAAGTTAAAAAAATCTCCTCATACTTTTGTTGAAACATTCAAAAAGTACCATGTATCAAATAATGAAATAACATTCCTTTCATACACTTCAATAAAAATTAACCATGGGTAAAATTGAATTTAAATAACTGTAGAATAATAAAAATAAGATTACATATTTAAGAATCATGTATGTGTAGGGTAAATATACCTCAGTTAATACTTATGTATAAACAATCTTAGATAATAATGACATTTTGAAATTGTCCCTTACCATAGGTACAATTTCATTTGTACTCATTTATAATGATTTAAATAATTTCATTTAATTATTTTAGAATCATAATAATTTTTATGTTCTATTATCTGATCATTCTAGCATCTGTTTGTTAATAAAATTTCACTGTTACTCGTTATTCAGATATTAACTGTTTTATGTTCTTAGGCATGTTCAGTCAAATAAATTCATGTTATTCTTATTAGGATATAGTTATATCATTTAAGAAGTATATTAAATTAATATATACCATATTTATTCTTTATTTACAATTATAAAATCATGTTTTACTGAATATCATGTCAAATAAATCATATCACATGTTTTGAAGGCCTTCAGGCTGTTGGGTGGATTGTATGATGTTTGTCCGTACAAGTGATGATATCTTTCCCATAATTGTTGAATGGTATTGAAGTGAATATTTTATAATATTTCATAATAAATATAATTTTATAACAATAATATATATTTACTACTTCTATCATTCTACCCATCCAAATTAGACGGCGGTGAAAAAACTGATTACACCTTGGTGTGGAGGCGGTTAGTCGTATGTACGCATGTGTGGAAATTTCATTTTTCATAGGATTTATAGCAGATGAAATATGGTTGTTTCATTATCATAATAACATCTAAGTATATATGTGATATTGGAATTATTAATTTATTATGAAAAAACTCATGAAGAGTAAGTATAAGAAGAAATAAGATGGAAACAATCAGTATAGGTGATAACCTCTTCTTCAATGTCCTTCCTCTAAATATCCTCTTAGAGCACTATAGTTTGCATTTGAAGAAGAAAACAACCTCTATAATATAACTAAATATGTTTATACGGGAAATGGTTGGGGATGGGGGAGCTTGATGATTCAACGTGAAATTAACAAGTGAGGGAGGATGTGCCCTCTTATTATTGAGGTTATGTTAACTTTTGTAAACCTCACAAATATAACTTCAAAATAAAATCAAAACCCATAAAAAACCTAAAAAATGAACCAATTTAATATATGAGATTATGTATGTTTGTAATATAATCATCCAATGAATCTTTTAAAAGTATATTTGTCAATTTAAACCTAATCTTTTTAATTAACACTTAGTTATTCTATTTGATTTTTTACTAGGGTAATAAATAAATCAATATTCAAAGCATGATATATTTACTTATCTAATGTAAAATAGACCATAAATAAATAAATTATAATATTTTTTTACCATATCAAATTTATTTATTATTTTATAAAATGATTTTTGGTTTGTAAATATTTAATAAAACATTATTTTGACAAATAGTCAATAGTGTCAATTTTGACACTATTCAATTAATCGATTTTTAAAAATATTAATATAATACGTTATCTTTGAACGACATATTTTATTATATAAATATTTGGTAAATTTCATCGATAAAATTATTAGAAATATTAATTATCCGAAATTATATTTACATAATATTTTAAATAACATTTATTTCTTATCTCTACTAACAACATTATCACTACTTCAATTTTTTGTAATTATTTAAAATACATATTTATAGATTAAAAGTTAAAAATAAACTACTAATATTAATATAAATATATTAAATTTCCGAATAATAGATTTAGTTAAATTTATATTCTGTACAATATAACTTTGAAAATGCAACACTTATTAAATTATGATGGTGAAAAATTTAACATGCCTTTAAATAAAATAATATAAGTGTAATAATCCCTTTTATGAGGCCCCAAATGGTCACTAACTTGACCCTTGGATGACTAATATCAAGATATAAATGAAAAATAATATTTGGGCAGGTTTTGGGTCTTTCTATTGGTATTTGTATTTTATTAAAAACTATATTATTGATTTTTTATCAATTAAATAATTTCCGCATCACTAACGTATAAGCTATTATGGTAATAATTTATTTTCAAACATTTATATATAAATTATCATGATTAATAAAAAAACCCTTACTTTAATGTGATTATTAATAGTTTAATTTATCTATTTTATAACATTATATTAAAAATGATTTAGTTATTAAAATTTGAGTGAGACATACTAGATGTTTCATTAAATAAAACAAGTTAAATGTATTAATATCATCCAAGTGGATTGAAATTGATACCATTTCAACCCAAGGATGATTTAGGTTGAAACACAATCATCTCATAATATTATTATAAGTGTTAGGGTAATTTTAAAATAGTATTCTTACCCATAATTACTGAATTTACCCATTTACAATATTAATATAAATTACTGAAGTTACTATTCATACTACCCAAAAATAAAATTAATATTTTGATATAATTTGGAACTAAAGATTCAAAATATGGGATCCATATTTTGGAAATTTAAAACACAGATTTTTTAGTAATTAATTTAAAATTAATGTCATTTTTAGAAAGAGGGAACGAGTTTTAAAAGTTAAAAAATTACAAAATATTAAATTTCTTTTACATATGAATTAAATGTAAAATTAATTCTAATAACATAAAATATATTGAATGATTAAAATATATTCTATTTATTCATTAAAAAATTAAATATTATAATCTAACCATATAAATTATTTCAATGAAAATTTTGTTTTCAGTTTAAATTTAGTGTATTTTTACTACACATCAAAATTTGGAAGTTATCAAAAAGATATTAAAATTTCATCCAGGGTAAATATTTATATTCTTATACCAATGAACAAGATTATGTTGTCATATAATTATTATTAATGATTAAAAATATTAATTTAAACAGGGTTCTCCATTAAAATACATAAAATTGCCCTTTTGAAAATTATAGATTTTTAAACATCCAATAGGGTTTATTCAAACTCTATGACAAAAATATACATTGGATGAATATAAAAAATATTTTATTATGTATATGACATATATATTTAATTATTTTCAATTACTAATATTAATTCACATAAATATTAAAATAAATAATTGATATATATATATTTTATACATTTTCATAAGTTAGTTATATTTTTCCTACTAATCTAGCGTCTATGTTATTAATGTAATTTTATATTAACAGTGTCTCATCATTATTTTAAACTCAAGATTGTGTAAAATGAAATCTATTGAATAAAAATTATTTAGATAAAATATTTCACTGATACATCCAGGTGTTACACATTAATTTACAAATATTTTGGGATGTTTTCCAACATTTATTATTATATATAAGGATTCCAATATTGTTTTCTAATCATAATCTTAGAAAATAAGTAGACATTTCACCTATAAAAACAATGCCACCCACTTATTTAATATAATTTTTTTAGTAATGTATTATAAAAATATTCACTTGATAAAACCCCATAATATTATGGGTCCTATTCTCCTTTGGAAAGTAGGTACATGACATAATAATATAAAACATGTGAACAACATCATTGATTAAATACTATAAAACATTCCATTATGTTCCTAGGATATTTTAAAGCTATAAGGGACAATATGGGGACATAAATAATAAAGGGGTGTGGTATAAATCCCAATAAAGTAATAATGAAAAATATCATGATGAACATACTACATGTTATTCAATAGGTATATCTAGATAAAATTCGAGGGGTGATATTCATAATCTGGTATAATGAGTCATGATATAGAATGATAACACAAAGGTAACATAAGAATTTTGAAATAATATAAAACATTACATCCTAAACACAAGGCAAGGATGCATTTTAAGAAAAAAAACATAATGTTCTTCAAATAACCACCCATGAACCATACATGTCATCTCATGAGAAAAAAACATTACCCAATGTATTAGATATCTACATAACTTCAGTCCCACCCATCACCTTCATATCATGTACATGAAACACAAAGATTATACAACATAATAATGTATTTCATAACTTTTATTCCCATTATTACGATGTGGGGGTCACATACATAGAATTTCCAAATCAAGGATGTATAGTTACATCTATGTGAATTACCATGATTAGAAATGGGTATGGGTATTCATAATGAAAATTTTTTGTCTTGAAAATCGTTGGATAATTTTAGCAGCACAACAGGGGTACATAAAGATTTATGGAAGGATTTAATGAGTGTGAAAGGACTCTAACATCACTTTTAAATTGTAAGTACAGTAAGAGTAATATGTAAGAATGTATCCCAATAAAAAATGGAAATAAAAACAAATATCATAAATAAGGCGATTTAATATATTTGAGGATAGTTCCCCTTACCATTAAAGAGAGTTTCAAAAAGAATTATAAGAGCTTATTAAGATCATGGGGAAACATTATGGGGGATCTGTAGAAGTAAATGAAAAGTAACTTCCTTATCCAAAAAAATTTATAGAAGGGGAATGGGAGAATTGGAGGGTTTACAGAGATAAAAGGAGGTTAATTCTACATTAATTTCCAAACATAGGTTTTGGAAACTCATTGATAATATAACAAAAATGACAAACCATAGCATGAATTTTTCACATTGTTCATACCCAAGAGAAGTGTTTGTAGTTACTTTATAATTAAAAGATGTTTACATATTAAAATAATGACCTTGGTAATGTGGAAGTGATTCATGTTTCTAAATAATTCAATATTAAACCACACAATATAATATTGGTTTTGAAGGATTCATTAATGTGTTATAAAATTACTCATAAAACATTGAAAATACATTATTTTCAAATAGAAAGATAATTTTGTTAATGGTTTCTCTTTATAGTATTTTTTATAAGACATTTTATTATGTGTGGCCTTATAATACATACCATTTATTTATATTGTATTTAATTTTTACCCAAAAATTTAAATGTCTTTAAATATTTTAAAATATCATTTAATATATAATTTTAATGGTATTATTTACAATATTATATTTATTTTATCAAAATAATTATATAAATATAATATTTTAAACCTTAAAATGACTTAATCATGTTTATATAAAATACGATTTTTTATAATAATTATTTTCTTATAGTTATGAAAAATCCATTTGACTTTTTGAAGATATAACATTATTCAAATTTAATAAATATTGTTTAAAATTAATATTTTATAAATATTTAATTTACATAAAAATCATCTAATATATAAAAAATGTTTCTCGATTGATAGAATATAATTTCAAAAAATAAAATTTGTTTCTCATCTTGTGAAAATTAATTTTTTTGTCAAAACCAATATCTAATAATATAAAAGTGATAACAAATATTATAAACATCATAATTTTGTTTTAAATAAAAATGTAACAATTTATACCATTATTGAATAGATTCATTAACACATAATTACACTGGTATATTTCCTATGTTTAAGCTGTGTGATGTTGAAATTTTATTTGGATGGTTAGATGAACATGGTTTGGGATTTCATATCAATTAGATTGAAATTATAATGTAAATATTTTTCAAATAATTTAGTAATTTATTATTATAATAGGATTGTAAAAGGGATAAAACCAGTGTTTATATATTCTTGGAAGGTTCTGATAATGGGATTTATAAGTAATGATCCCACTATTCGAGGTTATCGCTTCCTTTTCCTATGTCAAATGGAATTTATCATAACTCTTAATATTATAATATTAATGGTCCTTATACAATTTATATTTTATAAATGGTTATTATTATTGTTGATCTTTTAAATTTGATAGTCCAAATAACAATCATGAATAATTAAATGTGTTTTTCATGACATCATTTTTTAATATTTCATTTACTCAATTTAAAAATTTATTTTATTTATAAATGTTTATAAAATTACAAGGTGAATATATTATACATTGACATCCAAATTCCAGTATCCAAATAGTAATGTATTTCTAGGAAAACTACTTACTCCATAATTTAATAGTATTTTCAGATATCATCCTATACATAGACCTATCTCTAGGCTTTTCACTATGGTTCTATAACCATAATAGCAAAGGTGAATAATATAATCTAAAAAAATAAGTAAAAATTATATTGGTACCAACTATTGTCACCCAAGATGACCCAATATAAATATTACATTGACTTAATGATTAAATTAACACTTTTCACAAATAGTTTCAAAACCTATTAAACAAAAGTTGCAGTGTCTTGAAGAATAGCTACATAAATATATTAGTTTAGAAAAATTTATAATATTTTCCCACAAATATATCAATATAGACCTAATTATGTAAGTCTTATATGATATAATCACATTCATAAACTGGGTAATGAAATCATAAGAAATGGGTTATATCAAATTCTCATTAGGGGAAGCTTATCAACTAGTCATAACAGTTTGATTATAAATGCGAGAAAAAATAGTATCAGAGTAGACATATAAAATAAAAATATCACAAGACTATGAGTGAAAATAATAATATATTTTTGATAATTAATGATCCTATGATATAAATATAATATCAAATATGGCCTGGAAAACATGTATCAGAAACAAATAATATAAATCTAACAAAATATAAATCATAATATAAAAAAATAAAATATTAATATAACATGGAATAACATAATCATTTGAAGCATCTAGGAAATGAGTCACAATTTATATAAGGTCCATAAACAAAATCATATAAAATCAATGTTAAAAAATCCATGTATCTGCACCCATTAATTTATTAAACATACCCAATCATGGACAAGGTTTACTTTGTTAAAAATCAAATTATTTCCATGCTTCAATATCTTATGAGATGTAAAACCACACCTGATGTGTTGGAGGGTGTTATTGAGCCCTATATATCATCATCCATAAATATGAGATCCACTTTAAAAAGATATCATTAATCTAATCATAAAAAAAAGGGGAGGAATTAGGTTGCATAAATTTTAATGGAATCATATAAAAACATCATCATTTAATAGGAATAACATAATATAAAAAATAGTTATTTATTATGAGAACATATATGGTTATTTATGAACCATTTCATCATTTTATAATAATCACTTCAAAATGGATTATAAATCTTAAAAAGTATTTTTCTTAAAATGGGATTCTTAAAATTATCTTTAATATGTATTATTTTCAAATAAAATTCAAAATACCATTTTTTAAGAAGAATAGTAAAATTATAATAACATTAAATAAAATTAAAATTCCAATAAAGGTACCTTGATAAAAAATAATACATGTGTCAAAATGTGAAGTATAATGGCACAGTATAAGATTGGGGTGAAGAAAATACTTTTAAATATTCTAAAATTCCATTATAGAAAACCTAAATTAATAAAATTATAATGAAATGTTTTTATTAAAATGATTTATGTATAATTATATGATTGGTTTTTACAAAACCTTATATTTCATATAGTTAAAGGATAGTATAGGATGATAGTAAAAACATGGATATGGAGGAAAATCCCTTTAAAAAAATTGGAAATATTCATGAAATAATTTTATTTAAAAAAAATTGATTCATGAAATAACAATGATTTATTTTTGATATGGTGTAAATATATCATAAAATAATCATATATTAAAATATATCTATCTTGAAATATTATAGTTAATGAGAAATTATTGAGACCCGAGGAAAATATATGAGTCACAAAACACTTACTACTTTGGTAGAATTCCAATCAAATCATCATGAAATTAATATCATTAAACTGAAATCCAATTAACTTGAATAAACCTTAATCTACTGTATCTCAAATGGGTAGTGTATATAACATATAAATTATATTACTAGCATAATAAAAACATATTTCAAAGAGAGGAATTTGAGACGGAACACAATACCTTGTACTGCTACTTACATGACCATGCAAAAATGCCCTATGTAATGAACATAAATATATTAACAAATTATCTAATAACCCCCAAAAAATATACCATTTTATAGTTATTTTATTACCATATTTTACACATATAATAATTTATTGTAGTTTATTTTCGTTATATTTTGTAATAACATTTCATTGTTTATTTTGAAAAAACATCATAAAAGAGGGATAGATTCTCAAAAAGTTGTTTCATTTATTTCATTACTATAAAAAATTAAACTCATAATAAATATTATATTTCAAATAATAATTATGTCATTTTTCTAATTATACGTGTGTCATGAATACGACCTATGAAAATAATAATCACGAAGAACTAGTTTATGACATGTTAAATGATCAAAATGGTATATGTTAACAAATATTGTAAATGTTAAAAATAAAATTCCAAGTTAAATTAAAATAATAGTTATATAATTATTTAATTATATTAACATTTTATGACATCCAATAATAATTTATGTTTTAATTGTTATGATATCAGTGACATTGATGTTTTAATCAACCCCAATAGTAACATGTAATAATAACTTAATGAGTAACTAGATGTCTTTAGATAATGGTACCATGATTTATAGAAAATAAAAAAATGTAATAAAAATAATATATCCTAAAAAATCCATTCTTTTAACCATCAAGGATGTGTGGCGATGATAATGAAATGTGTTGTTCATGGAGGTGGTAGTCTGTAGACATGTGCGATTAAATATCTAATTTCTTAATGAATGGATGGAATGATGGTATATAAACAATTATCATTTTACAATAGTATTTGAGAATTTGAAAACTATATATATATATATATAATACATCCTTCATACCATTCATAATAATTAATTTGGAAAACTGACCCACATTGTGTCCTGGAGGAAGTAGTCTAATCGAACACCCGGTCAATGTTTTGGTCCCTCCTAGTGGATGGAAGATAATGCATATTTTTTATTCAACTAATATAAATAAATTTTAGTATAATAATTATATTTCGTTGATTATTTTAAAAACAATTTGGAATATTAGGATGATTAATATTAAAATATTGGAAAAGAGGAAAGTAATACTCATTTTTATAAATTTAGTTTTCTTTTAGAAATATCAATTTTAATGGATGAATTAGGCTAATTAAATTTGGCCTGAAGATTTTGGTCGTGGGATATGGTTATCGTAGTAGAAAAAGGAATTTTTTTTGGATTTTTTTAAACAATGGGAATATTATATAGTGGTGGAATTAACCCCCTTTCATAAGTGTGGGAACGATTTTTTTAGAAGAACCCATCACATTTCAAATATTAACATTGAATTTTTTTCACCGATAAGTCAAATTGTTTGAAAAAATGGAGTTTGGAACATTTTAAGTTAGAATAAAAATATCATCAACTCTTTTTAGTTACTCGTATGTTTTACTTAATGAGTTTTCTCTTTATTAATCTCTTTTACCCAAGTGTAATTTCACATATAAAACTTTAATTTGTTTACTCATGGTATTTAATTTAAATGAAAAATATATATATTTACTTTTTAAACAAAATTCTAATTTAAATCCCATGTATTGAAAGTATTTTATTAACTAAAATTTCATTGTTTTATAGGATCTAATTTCAAATTTAATGTATATAATATTTAGAAGTAGTTTTTAGGAAAAAATCATTTCTATGCTTATAATAAGTATGTGTGGTAAAATTTATCAATGTTATTAATTTTTAAGAAATGAATTGATTAATAATGTATAAAATATATTTTTATTATCTTTAATGAATCCAAAAATAAATTTTACTAAAATCATATTATAATAAATGAAAGGACCAATAAAAACATTTATTTTGGGAAAACATTTACAGAGGTTCTTTGATTCTAGAAAAAAAAATTATATGTTAAACCTAATATTTTAAAATAAATAATTTTTTACATAAATATATATTTGAATAATATTATTTTATAGATTTTAATGGAAATTATTTCTTATAATGAGTAATAAATATTATAGTTTAAAAATATTTTTTTTTTTACGATTCATCAAAATATTAATTTTCCAGAAAAACAAACTATGCTACTTATGATATTTTTATTTCTAAAAAACATAATTTTATCCAATTAATATTATATGAGTGATATAAAGTTATTTAATTTATGAATTATTTATATTGTATTCACTATTTATACATTTTATTTCTATGAATATGTAATAATAGTGATTGTAAATATTCAAAATATATCAATGTTTTTTATTTTAGTTTGGAATAGTGAGTGAATCATAATATTTAATATAATATTTATTTAAGGATAATATAAAATAAAATATTGGGTCATTAAAGATTCCATCTTTCACATTGAAGAAAATATTTCCCTGATATAGACTCCTTCAATTTGAGAATATACTTTATATATAATCATTTTGTCATTTTAGAATTGGTTTCCATTTTACTTATGCTTTTTGGAGAACTATTTTACACAAATCACATTGTGGGGTTGACATTTTTCTGCAAGTTGTCATTTCTTGTTCTTGTAATTATTATGTAATTCATAATTTAATGGTTTTACCTATGATTAATCCTTCATCATGTCATCAAAAATAGTTGTTTACCCCTTTGTTAATATAGAATTATTCTCTATTATTCTCATTATCTTGGACTATTTTTGACAATAATTTTCACAAATAATGTTTATTTGGGTGATATTAAAATTTCTTCTCCTTTTGTGTTCCATAGATGGTGACCATTTAATACTGTGATCATTTCTTGATTTAACTGTATAATCATATTCATTTGAAATACTTTTAACCATTATAAATTTTCATCACCATATACATTTTCTTTACAAACATATTTAAATACCTAATATATATAATTTTACACAACATCATTATCATCTGCTTTCATATCACTACATTAAATAATTGTTCCCTATCACTTATAGAAACCTTTTTAATATTTACTCATAGATCATAATTATATTGATATACCTTCATGCACTAAATATTTAAATATTTATATATTTACTTGTTTATTCTAGAAAAAACATTTTCCTCTAAAAATTTGAAATTTTTAAAAGATGTTTTTATACCATGAAACATTTCATATGGAATTTTCTATCACCCCAGGATAATAAATGGTTGCTTATAAGTATACATGGACACATAAAATTCCACTTTCCTATAATTTTAAAAGATATCACTCAATTTTAATTGGTTTTTAACCATGTCATTATGTATAAAATTTATACATTCAAAAAATTCATTCCTTTTAGGAGATCATACAAAACAAACCACATTCTTTATTCCATGTCTCTTCTAGTAATTTTATAATTTAACTAAAGTGCATTAAATTCCATTATTTTGAAATATTATCTTAATTTTTCATCATATTTAATTTTCCACTCTTCTCTATAAAATATTTATACATTGCAATACCTCATTCATAGATAACATAAAAATTGTTCACCCTTTCCTAATGTAGTTATCAATAAATAATATATGCATTTCACCATGAGTTTCAAAGTTATTGATTAAAATATATAAATGATTGAAGAAAAAATCAAGCAGTTTTGATGTTATATTTTTCTTTAGATGATAGATATTTCTTACAAGATATCCCCTCATGAATTCTTCACACACCATTCCCTGGGTGTTTTAGACATTCTAGTTTAATGTGACTTTTATTTCAAGGTCACATTTCATAATTAAATTGAATAAATTTTTCCATAGACCATACATATATAGGAATTTCTTATTTTAAATTTAATCTCTTGGAAAATAAATTTTACTATATACAGTGATCTTTATAGATCCATTATTTTCCAAGAGTCTTTTTCCGTCAACTGTTCATTTCACTTTCTTGAGAACATTCACGTTTCTCATCAATTGTAGTGAATACCCAATATCTATAGTCCACATATTATTGTTCTTTATTTCCATCAAGTAAAATTTAGATAATATTGATTTCTCTTCCATCTCCAACATCATTAATTTTGATGAAATTCAAGGTTTAGTTGACACATATTCTAATCGATTTTTATTTTATTAAAGTCTAAAAACCAATTAATATTTTTTTCTCCAATTGAAAACATTATATTTCCTAAATTAGTTGATTTAAATGGCCTTTTTTAAACTTTTATTTTATTTACAAAATATAATTCTTGTTTTCTAATTTCACGCAATTAGTGATTTTTTTCAAATTCTAGATAAATTCAAACAATATCCATATAATGAATTAAGATTAAAATATAAAGGATATGTTCCTATTATTCATTAATTATTTTTAATTACTTTTCTTTAAAATGTTTTTTTATCTTCATCATAATATAAAAATTGTGACCTAAGTTTCCATATTCATCAAAGTATGATTTTTTCTCCCATATCTACACATATGTCAAGCTTTTGAATAAATCTATGATCATTGATATTCTCTCATGGATTTATAAATTTCACCAACTTTCTACTTAACTTTTATATTTTCACTTACATTATTATATCATGATGTTTTATTATCGAATTCATGATCAATTTTAATCATAAAATTTGGCTTTGATGACCTAAAATTTCCTACACAATTCATGTAACATTATAACACCTTTCCCTTTTTATTCATATGAGAATATGTTTTGTTGAACACTTTTTAATTACTATTTTGATGTATGACAAACTGAAACATCATTCCTGAAGTCACTGCTTCCTCTTTGAGTGTATATTTATTCTTTGATAAATCCTTAATAGATACACTATTATTAATAATGATCTTAGACTACTACTAAATATTAAACATTTTGTTAACTTTTTATTAAGTTTCACTCGAAAAATTTATTTTTACTATATAAATTATTTTAGTGATATAATATTTTTTCTTCAATATCACTAAAAAACATGAGGAATATTTTTATAAGACTCTAATGTTATTTTTCTTTTTTTAGGATAAGTATTTAAGAGACCCTTATATCTCCACTTTTAAATCAACAACCCTGTCTTGTTAATCATCCTTTTCTATTTTTGATTTTTATTTCTTCAATATAAAAATAATAAAATCTACCATGACTGAGATAAACATTGTTTTAAAATATTCCATGTGATCTTCTTCGCCATCATACCCCAATTTTCATTGTAACATTTTTCTCTAACACATATTTCAACAAGAATTTCTTTTATATATCATTTTCTTGAAGAAAAATTCTTTTTTGTTTATTTTGTGTATTCAATTTCACTATCCTCTAAAAAGTCATTTTATATAACTATTAGTAGTTTTTCTAATATGACAAAACAATTTGTAATCCAAATGAATGTGATGATAAAATATTACATTACCTATCATAAAAGTTATATCCATAAGTGATAATAACTCATTTGGAATATGTTCTTCTTTATTTAAGTCCACAGGAATGTCTAGATTTACTATATATTTAAATTACATGTCATTTAATGAATATCGTGAAGAAAGTTTTTCACCACTTTTATTTTTTATGTCACCATATTTATATATGGATCACCAATATATAATTCCATAATAAGTAATTATTCAAGAACCAACCCATATAGATTATATATTTGATAAAATATAGGTATAATATTTTTCTTAATATAAAAATCATAAATCACATCATAAAATACATATATAGATTTAAAAATTCCTAAAACATGGTTAAATGAATCATTAATATTTTCACTTTGTCACATCTTCAAATCATTAAATTTGTTATGAAGATCATATTGGTTTCACTCTTTCAATATTATATCATAATAAAATTTATTTCCATGCCCATCATAAATTCCTT
The DNA here is from genome assembly GCA_963277665.1 of Viscum album. Classification (NCBI taxonomy): domain Eukaryota; kingdom Viridiplantae; phylum Streptophyta; class Magnoliopsida; order Santalales; family Viscaceae; genus Viscum; species Viscum album. The sequence goes on from OY728163.1 coordinate 89,804,896, forward strand.
TTATAGATGTAAAAATCATTAATATTAGGTAAAAATTATTTAACACCACCCTATAGAGAGAATTTGGTGCCTTTGTATTAGTATTAAACAACATAATATCTGCTTTAATTATTGAAAATTTTATTTCAAAACTAACCTATATATCAAAAAAAATTTAGAAAACATTTGACTGAATATATAAAAAGTGTGATATCTCTCTATTCTTTCAACCATACTTATTATAACTATTAAATAATTTTAATATATTTACATTCACAATATTCTCCATAAAACAAATCCTTCATAAATTCACCAATATTTTACTCAAGGGTCTAATACAAATGATTTTAAAAGGTGGTATTTCTATACCCTCTAAGAGTGAGAGGAAATTATGGCATTGAAGAATTATTTTTTTATTAAACTATGATATATCAAATCATAATATATGAAAAGACACTTGTTACCAGTCGTGTAATGTATTGTGTTTTGAACCTGTTGTAAATTCCATGACCATTTTAGATTTTCCATTTCATGGATGGGAAACATCCTTTTTGTGTATCAGAATATAATCATGAGAGTTATAACATTTTAGCTTGATGCGTCTGGAAATGGATTAAGTTAGTATGGGTGTCTCATAAGTTTGGATGAGTTTCTTGAGCTCCAAGATCTAAAAAATCAAATTATTAAAAGAACAAATTGTTTTCGCGGTTTATTTAAGTAATAAATTCCTTAAAAGGATTCTGTGAGACCATGTACTATTTTGTAAATTTTTTAATGTGGGAAAATTGAAATGTATAATTTTTATAGAAAAATATAAAGGTTAGAACACGGGCTGAGCAGGTCATTCCAAACTATTCTCCCATCCTACATGGTTTTTGGCATGTAACACATAACACTACAAGGGTAGAAAATATAATACCAAAAAATATGTAGCCAATCCATGAAGGGTATGGAAATTTGATAACATGAGTTCCATGGTTTTTACATGACTATCCAAAATGTGCACCAAAACTGTGCACCAGATTTAACAAAGAAAATAACATTTTCCCCTCCCACTGATAAAGGGTTTTCATGCCTTTTCTCCAACCATTCAAGAAAAGGTCACTCCCAAATGCACCTACTCTTTCTGCATCCACCATGGTGATCTCTAAATCATTATTAGTCTTATTCAAGCATCATTAGAGGTGTTGGAAAATATTAGTATGTCTAAGACTTCAAATACCTCATTTCTACATTTATTTCACCTTCTTAGGTTCTATATTCATCCTAGTTAATTAACCATATTTTCAAGGAATATGAAAATTAATTCTATTTTTCTTGTTATGGATCAAACAAAATTATTATATTGTATGAGTGGGCTGTCCAAATAATAATTCAGATGGTCCATATGATTTCGCCTTAAATTTATGTAGTTTATAAAACGAAATGCTGTGTTGCATACCATAATTTCCATGCATTCCCTTTAAAATGTAGAATTACATAAATAAACATCCTACATAATAACATATATGTTCCTTATAACCCTTATTATTTTTTGGTTGGAGGCCAATAACCACATCCCAAACAACTTCTTAAGGTGAGTTTAATCACATGTTTTTTACAGGCCTAGATTAGTGATAAAACAACCCATCAGGCATGTTACTTCAATCCCCATGAACATCTTGGAATGAATAAAATAATTTAAATTCATTAGATGTACCCCTTTGTCTTTGATTGATTTCATTATGAATGACATTTTGACTTAGACACTCTCATTAAATTAAACTGAATTGAAATTAAATACATGATATAATTCTAAATGAAAAATATTATGGCATGGACATTTCTCATGGACTTCATTAAATTTAAATGAAAATTCTAAAATTTAATAATTAACTATATATAAGTGATTTTTGGGACATAACCATCTTTAATTATTTATAAATTAATTTGGAAAGTTGAATTATAATTTACATCTTATTGAATATTATTATAATTTAGATATGATGTGTTATGTTATATGCATTCCCCCTTTATTAATATAACTGAACTATAATATATAATGATTAATATCATGGGATATCATCTATTTAGAACTATAATGAACCAATTTATTAATTATTTGATAAAAATCATTTTTTTCTGAAACGGAAAATGATAATGGCACCAAGGGCGTTCAGTGATTTATAAAAAGATCGATGGGTTTGACACCTTAGGCACAAATTCACTTATATTATGATTGAAGAGTATGGATCCCTAATAATTGAATAGCTTTTACAATTATTTAAGTGTATGGAACCAAAAAAATGGAATCCCATAAACTCTAATTTTGGATATGTAACCCTATGAATGGAATCCATTATATTGTGAGCGATAGGTATGGAACCTTGGGCCAAATGACCTTTATCTGATATGTGATCATCTCATGTGGATTCCTTGGTACTAAACCTTGGGTCCACGTCATTTTATGTATATTTTTCCATATTATTCTATTACATATGAATATATATTCATATATATATATAAATATATATATATGATGTTTGGTGTACCAAACTTTCTAGTATAAGATGAAGCATGTATTGTCAGTCAGATTTCTTCAAGGAACCTAATCATGACATGTTATTAATTATTTTTTTCTAATTCATTTTGATATACATAAATGTTAATTATTTTAAAATTAATGGCTATATATATTTAGAAACTATTAGTGGTCATTAAAGAGTGTATCTCACACCCTTTTCATCCCTCCATTGGTACCCGAATAAACCTCATGGTTGTCGGTTAAGGATAATGGATTCTGATTTGTGCTATATTTATTATGGACTGTGATTGGACAAGATAATTTAGGTTTAGTGGATGGGAGTATACTCTAGATTCCTCCATGGGATGGAGTATTTTATTTATGTATTTCCTCGTTAGTTTTTTTCTATTGTATTCTCCAGGTGCTTGTATTCATTGTCTGTATTTATGGATTAACATTAATCTAGGAATGTTCATTATATTTTTTATATTAATATTTTATCTTAATATTTTGTTCTTTAATTATTTTATTCATCCATTTTTATATTAAAGATCCATAGGGTATAGTCTCCTCATTGTACCACCATTAGACCCTCACTTTTAGTCATCACCCGCTTATGTATGGGGAGGAACACTTACAGCCTAGTGGAAAGATGCACTAGGGAACCGTTTTAGTGGATATGAGGTTGGGGTGTCACAAGTGGTATCTAAGATATCTTTCTTCTATTATTTTATTATTTTGGGATGGTATACATGTGGATAGAAATGTGTTAAAACTTCATAAATAGCTTGTTTGTGGGTCAATCCAACCAACACACGATGGAAATATCATGATTCTAATGATCAGATTGTTGTTCATGATTCTCTATATTTCATATGAATATTATTTCTCTTTTATGATTGATTAAGTTTAACTGGATATTGATTTATATTTTATGAAATTTACACTTGTCTGAGTATGCTTTGGAAATATTGTTACATGAATTATTATAGTGATAAAGACGTCAATTATTATATATATTCCACACCATGTAGTTTTCATTTTAAATTGATGGATGTATGATGATTTTTATACCTTAAAAAGATATTAAGTTAATATGTTAACATGTATTCCATACTAATCATACGAAATTAATTGTATACTTATGATATATGTAATTGGTTATTAAAGTGATTTCAACAATCTGATTATTTTTCGCCAAATAGTTAGATCTTGGAACCTTTATAAATAAATTCTAATGTTTTTTGAGGTATGATCCATTGTTTTCATGGGATGATATACTATTATTTGTAATTAAACGGGATCTAATTGTTAAATTTAAAAAATTTATTGGCCTTTATAAATTAGATAATGGAGAACCATATGATTGGATCATTACATATGAACATTTTTTATTTCTAAATACTAGATACACCTTTGGGTGTACCTACATGAATGAAGATTGTAACTTATAATGTAATGTACCATTATAATTTGGGAATAGTAATTCACTTACTATAGTATGATATATATAAATGATGACATGAATATTCATATATAGAATTAATTATTTTAAATAAAGAGAATATGGAATCTTTAAGAGGCTTGTACCACCATTAATTGGGCATGGTGACTCGTGTGACAAAATCGTTAAATGAACTGCTGGAACCATGTATTATGGTTGGGGAATGATAATTATAAGATAAAGTTTTTAATGCACAACTGGACCCAAGTAGGTCATTTGGGGAATTTTTCTTATGATATAAACCCACTAAGGGAAATTAGAATAATTAATAAAATAAGTAATATGAGATGAATTTAAATGGGATTCCAATTGTAATTTGTAGATCACTAAATCCATAAATTGAGAATATATTCTCATTAAATTTAACCCATATTTCCATGATCATACCATCATAGGTCACCTAAATAATTGTATGACTTAGTTTTTAACCCATTGGGGGTATGATTATGTTAATGGGATGGTAATTTAAAGTGTCCACAACCACTTATATGGTGTTACATAAATATTTATTGTCACATCATACTTGATTGGTCCACTAAATTGATAAAATTAATATAATATTACATTGTTATTTTTTATTATGAGGCTTTTGTCAATTAAAATGAATATTACTAACTCAAGAGAGTTTTCCTCTATAGATTGAAAATTAACATTTTCTATAATTAGGCCCCATTGTCAAAACCCTTTAGGTAGATTTAATGATGGTTTTAAAAGAAAAGTTTGAGAGATTATGCTGATATTTTATGTAATCAGATAAATAATGATCATGGTTTATTCTTTCTTGACAAATGGAATTTTAAATCCATTTTATATGAGTTGATTTAAATGTAATTATGAATGAGTATCAGTTAAATGCCCTAAAATTAACTTTTATAGGTGATATAGCTTGAACTATCTTATAAGGGTCATCTTTAGAATGGATTTGAGTAGGAACATGAATGTTTCTTATATGTCTCAGTTACATTCCAACATTTTGTTACATAAAGATAAAGGATAGGTGGTAGAGTGTAGTAACCTTTTAGGCATGATCCATGTTAATAATGTTGATGAATTATGTTAAATGAAATGTTATCCATGTACTATTCCCTGTAACCGCCCATGTTTTTATGGAACTTTTTTTAATCAATTAAAAAATTCAAATATATCTTTTGTTAGACTCATTCAAAAATTCCTTTAACATGGAACCGACGTTCCATACGTAGTATGAAACACCAACTTGGCAGACAATACACATATCATTGTGTTTTTACGAAACATATATTATTATTATTATATAAATGAGATAATTATAACCTATCCATTAAACATACCTATATGAATTGTAATAACTACTTTTAAAATATTGATAATAAAGGATATGATTCTTGGTAAAGACCTCTTATTTAAAAAAAAATTTCGTGAATGAACTAATTTTAATGTCCTTTTAATAATGATAATTTTAGACACTCTTGAAAATTAATTTTGGTAACATAAAAATCATTTTTCAATTCATAATATTGAAATTATATTACACAGAATATTTGGTATATTTATGAAATGTTTTAATTTGTATGAATATTGATAAATACTACAAAGTAGTTAAATACCAAATTTTTCATTTAAATAATTATTTTTACATTAAATTTAAATAAAATTCAAAATTGATAAATAATAGATATATTAATCCAATTTTGGTGATTGGAGTCATTTTTACAATATAATTACATATAAAAATTATTGACTTTTTGAACGTCTCTTTTACCTACCTTTTAGCCACATTTTCCGGATTAGAAACAAATGTAATTTTACCACTTATAAGAATTTTAATTTAAAAAATGGACATAAATGGTTGTAATCAGGATTAAAAATATGATCTAATAGTATCTAATTAATTTTTGGTGAAAATAAACTTTTAAAGTTTATTAACCATGGTTAATGGTAAATAGTGTAATTAAAGGTAAAAATAATATTATAATAATATAAAATTACACTAAATCTTGTTTTAATTTCATTGGATATGTGTTTTTGGAACTAAATACTCATTAGATAAAAAATATGATCCTCTTTAATCCACTAGTGATAGATTAATACATTTATTATATTTTATTTAATAAAGAGTTGAAGGAGTCATATTAAAATTTGAATATGTAAATCTTTTTATAGAGGCTTGTACATAAGATAAACTCGAATATAATTATTCCATTAAAATATAATAAATTTATAAACATAATGAAAATTTATTTTTAAATTTCAGTGAATATAAAATAAATTAATGTCATTTACCATAATATGCAGTAAGTGTTTAATTAGTTGAGATATAAAATTAATGATATTAAAAATATTAAAATAAATATAATTTGACATAATTAATGAAATAGAATAATTTTATAGATAACATAGACATTTTAGGGGCATATCTGTTTTATTGGTTCGATGTTATCGTTTAAGAATGATATTTTAATAAAAGCAATTATTGAATAGTATCAAAATTGACAAAAATGATTCTTTAAAGTAAATAATATTTTATTAAATTATATAAAAGTAATAAAAATATAAGGTTCGTCCAAATAACATGCATAATGTCAAATATTTTATAAATTATCTAATTGTGGTTCTTTTTTCATTTTATAGTATTTATATTAACCTTATAGTGTAAAAAATAAGTTTTCACCTTAAAAGTTCAATTATTTAACTGAGTGTTAAAGAAAAAATATATGGTTATTTTTTTGAATTAAACATTTATAAAATTATTTGTTGATAGGATTTAGGCTTATAGACATATTAGAATCTAACTAACTCACTGTGAAGCTATGTAACATCGAAATTCATTTTATAATACATTAACAGTTTTGGAGTTTCCAAAAGTGACCCTCCTCCCATTTATAAAAGGGCACCTCTCCTTATATTTTATTCACACATCAAAATCCTTTAGGCTTGGAAAAACCTTGAATATGTATCCTCTCAACATGACTACCTTCATTCAATCATCCTTCTCTTGGGAAAAAGTAAACTCGAGGAATCCTTTTGGCACAAACCAAAAGTCAATACTCAGTGAAGAGATAATGTCTTCTTTCAAGCTATTTTTCCTTATTTTCCTTCTCCAACCCCTCAAATATAATTATTCCATTATGGAATGACAAAAATAATATCCTCAATAACAGGGGATTTTTTTATTCTTAGGGTTCAACCTAAACTTACACACACATCCATCTAATGGATATTGAGAATATTATTTCTGTGTACGACGAACTACTTCTTCATGAAATGGTGATTGTTAATTTTTCTTTTTCAACAAATCATGGTTTCCATTATGATGGAAACTCTGTTTATATACATGAAATATTATATTTATTATTAATTTATCCTTTATTATTACTTTTTACAACTCAAAACATTTTACATCCCATTGTGTGTTAAAATGATAATCTTGTTTGAGGAAGTGTGGACTACCACCCCCTCAAAGGAATGTGATTCATTTACAGACCACATAGAATGTTTTATTGATGGGTTTAGTAAAATTATATGATATAACAATTATACTATACTAATTATATATATATATATACATATATATACAAAGGACATTTATATACATTCTTTCAGCATTAAAATTAAAAACTGAATAAGGGTTCATGCATACGTTTGGCTTACCGTCTCCATAAGCAGAATATTGAATTTCATACTTATTTATGCTATATATTATTAACATATAATTCTAATAGATAAAAATTATATTTATTTCATGATCTAATTATGGAATTACAATATAATTAAAAGGACCAATGATGTAACAAATTAAGACACATTCAAAGAACAAAGAGAATATTACCTGAACTAAAACCTTAAAACAAGATCGTTAACAAGAAAGTAATATAAGGGAATAATAACACCATATAGGGTATTATGTATAATACTATTCTTAATTAAATTATCTATAATAAACATATATTTATTATACATGAATATTTTGGGAGTACGATGTTATTCAAGACATATGGTAAGGGATATTTTCGCAATCTCATTATTATTTGAGTTTGTTTATACATAATCATTTACAGTGCTTTATTTATTATCCATGCTCTTTTTTTTCTAAAACTACTTTCAAAAAAAATATTGTTATCCTATGTATGTTAAAAGTCATTTTTACACATTTTTAACTTTTTACTAAATGATTTGGATGAAATACTTCTTTCATTTTCCATACCAGGATCATTTTCACTTTTCCAAAAAACATATGAGAAGAATGTTTTATTAACTTATAAAAAATGACTGAATTTTTATTCATTCATAAAAAATTATATCCAAGAACCCCCTCTTAAATATTTTTGATGATATTTACATATAATTTATTTTCTTTTAAAATTCCATAGTGTTTTATGAAAATAAAATGTTTTAGATGAAAAATGGATATTTTCCTCATGAATTAATTTCAAGTGTTTTACCAAAAATTATTCCCCATATACGATTATGGATATTTTTCAAATATAATATCCCTATTATTTCTATGGTTTATTATGTTTATAATGGAATTATATTTATAAACTCTATTCGTTTTATATTTTTTTTATAATGGAATGATGTTTAAGAAACCCGTTTTATTCCTTGGGTTATGTTTATGATAAATGTTTAATGTTTTTGGGGAATGTATAAGAATGAATTAATTATGAGACAATTGAGACCTATATATACCTATAATTAATTGTCTAATGATTTATATCTGATGAGATAAACTAAGATGGACTTGGGAGTGAACCTTGACTACTAATATGGCCATATGAGTGAACCATGAATAATAAGATAGTATGAGGAGTGAACTCATGCTACTAATATAGTATGAGGAGTGAACCCATACTAATAATATGTTATTGAGAATGATGTCTTAGAGCCTCTGGAAATCCGCATATTCTTTTGCTTTTTCCACACTTTAATTTCTTACTCTAATGTTATGTTTTCATATCTTATTATCTTTATTTAAATATGATCTATGTACTATGACCTACCAATTTTTACGTCATTATTTATGTTATGATCTTAGATATTCAAGTTATGATCTTATATTTTTCATGATCACATTCTAATACCTGTATACACATGTTTATGCCTATATTTCTACCTTTTTTTACCCTTAATGGGAATCTTTTATCATCCCCTTTATGTTTCTTTCTCCCAGGTCATGATGATATGTATTGTGTATAATGTATATAATTAGGTTTCTAGTATAAATAACCTAGTGGGAGATTATTTAGTTTATTTATGTTCAAGTTTCATGCTTCCATATTTTAAAAGGAACTAGACAAAATATGATTCTCGTTTGTCTTTTTGTATAATGTCAAAGTATTCCAAAAATATTATGTAATGTTAATGTTTGAAAAGTGAGGGTCTCTATATTTGGTATCACAGAAAAGGTATATATATCCTTTGGAATCATGGATGAGAAATACGTAATGAGAACCATAAAGAAATTCTTAAGGATAAGTCTTATTGTAAGGAAACGTATAGGAAAATGTCTTGGAATTTTGATGATGGATAGGTGAGTGGTTTCATAGAAATACATACCCTTCGGAAATATATAAGTAGATGTGGCTCTGGAATAGATGTACCTAGGAGTATAAACTCTGAAAACATGTTCCGAACTTGACTCATAGTAATCTGGTACATGACAATGGACCTTACTACACACCTAGTATGACACTCATTTAGGATATTCTTTGTGAATTTAAAAACTATTCATGAACCATTATAAAGGATTTAAATATAAGTTTTCTATGAATAAACTTGTATAAACCTCAGATTTTATATATTAATGATGGTTTATTAACTTATACATCTAATAAGTTATTTTTCATGGTTATGTATTTTTTAATTATGATAACTATTTCTTAATTTATGCTTTTGGTTTTAGTAAATGGCTGGCACCTGAAGTAAATGTTTTAATAGCGATTGTGAGAGATGATGGAATGAATGTCCTACTGAGAAAACGAATGGTATGGGATATGGAATAAAAAACCTCATTTTTGTGATCACACATCCTTCTCAAGCAATGAATCTTGGAAGTCATAAAAATAATCAAAGGATAAAACAAAATTATATTGAATCTTTAATAAGAGAACATATACCTTAATTATGAGGATCTTTTGATCCACTTGTTACTGAATAATGAAAAAGTACTAATGAAAATATTTTATCTATTTCTCTATGTTTGGAACATGAGAAATTCATTCTAGCTTTTTATTGGTTAGAAGGTAAAGAAGATCAGTGGTGGACTCTAATCAAGAATATGTGGTAGAAAAATGATATTGAATCATTGGATTGGGAAGAGTTCAAGTGCTTATTTTTTAATATTTAATTTACTCAGATTATTTGAACCAAGATGCAGAAAGAGTTCATTGAGTTAAATAAAAGGGATAATAAATATGCTGGTACCTATGTGGATAAATTCACAAGACATTCATGTAGGCCTTTAGAACATATCATCCAACCCGAAAGTAAATATGATAGGTTCTTTGGTGCCTTAAACCCATGTCTTAGAATGTCATTGGCCATAAGAGACATTAGTAGCTAGGAAGAGATTATCAATTGTGAAATCATGGTTGACATGGAGGTGGTATTCACATATCAATCTCATGGATTTGACAAGAAGAGGAATATTGAGTGTAAAGGAATCTCTAAAATCCTTGTAGAAAAGAAGATGAACTATCTTTTATACACTATTTGTGGGAAGAAACAAGGATAAAATTTCATTAAGGGGTCTAAGAAATGTTTAATGTCTCAAAAGGAAGGTCACTATGAAATTGATTTCTGATGTGATGAGAAGATGTTAAATAATGTTTTGAATGTGAGAAAAGTGTGACAGAATGCACACCCCACATGATTTAGGGCTACACGTGTAAGTAGAATGAAAATTATTGTAACCACTTATTAAACCCATGGTATGGTGATAACGATCGATGTCAGCAACCTTTTAAGATGAGGGGAAAATGGAAATATCATGCCCTCAATATTTTTGTTGAGGGGTGTGACAATGACGTGATTAAGGGTACATTTATGATCCACTCTAGAACTCCTAATGTCATATTTTATTCTAGATCTACCCAGTCTTTCAAATAATAATATTTTTTATAAGGGTGTTAAAATTCCACCAAAACAATTTGATTTGGAATTATTATTCAAATACCCTAATAGTACGATTACGGAATTTCAAGTATATGTTTCCTATCTAGTATAATATTTTGAAAATGTGCTTCCTCGAAATCCTTTCACTCTTCCGTTGGTGGAATTTGATGTCATCATAAGCATGAATTGGATTTCTCTACATAAATCCAACATCAATTGTCATGGAAGGGAAGTTATGTTAGATATTTCAAACCCTCCTACGATCATCCATAAATGTGATGATAAGTGTGAAATGTTTATATAGATTAAATATAGTGTATGGGACTTAATTCCCATTTATAATGGTTATTTATCTCAAATGGTTGTGCAGAAGATCAACATCGAGGATATGCCTATTGTTCGTGATTTTATGGATATATTTCAAAAAGAGAATCCTAGCCTTACACAAAACTTTGAAGCTGAGTTCTCTATAGAACTCATACCTTGTTCCGCGTCAATTTCATAGACACTATATATAATGGCCCTAATTTAGTTGCATGAATTGATGAAGAAACTCCAAGAAATCATTGATTTGGTATTAACTCATCCAATTGTGTCACATTTTGGAGAACTAGTTCTTTTTGTGAAAATTAAAAATGGATCAATGAGAATCTGTCTTGATTAACAGGAGTTGAAGAAGATCGCAGTCAAGAACCAGTATAATATTCCCCATATTGATGACTTGTTTGATCAACTGTGTGGAGCTCAATACTTTTCCATGATTGACCTTCATTCTGGATATCTTTAATTGAGGGCCAAGAAGAAGGATATACCCAGTACAAAATTCCATTCAAGGTATGGGAATTGTGAATATATAGTGATTTCCTTTGGTTTTACTAAATTTTCTAATATCTTTATGCATTTAATGAACCGAGACATTAGATATTACCTCGATATGTTTGTGGTATTCTTTATAGATGATATTATTATTTATTCAAAGGTACAGTATGAGAATTAAAATCAGTTTAGAATTATACTACAAACCCCAAGGAAGGATAAGATATATAGAAAATTTACAAAGTGTAAATTTTGGTTGCAAAAAGTTTCATTTTTTCCACATATAATCTCAAGTGATGGTATAAAAGTTGATCGCTCGAAGAAAAATGCTATTGAAAGATTACCTAGACCAACCACGATGACCAAAATCCTTAGATTTTGAGGATTAGCTAGATTTTATAGATGGGTTTTGGAGATTTTATCATAAGTATGCATTCTTCTGACCATGTTAACATAGATGGGTGTCAAGATCTTTTGAATATATGAATGTGAGGAATATTTCAAGGAACTAACAAGAAGGTTGGTTAGTGTACCAGGGCTTACATTACCCTATAGTGGATAAAGGATTGTGATCTATAGTGATGTATCTACGAAGGGATTGGGATGTGTTCTTATGAAAAAAAATGGTTATATCCTATGCATCATGATAATTGTATATTCATTAAAAAAATTACCCAACTCATGATTTGGAGTTACCAGCTATAGTTTTTACACTAAATATATGGAGGCATTATCATTATGGAGAAAAGTGTGGCATATATATTGATAAAAAAAGTTTACAGAATATATTCACACATAAGGAGTTAAACATGTGCCAGAAAAGATGGATATATTTGATAAATGATTTTGAATACTCAATACATTACCCCCAGGGAAAGAGAACAAGGCGGAAGATGAATTGAGTTGAAAATATCATTCTAGATTATCCATTTTGAAGATAAAAAATATCCAATATTCAGGTATTTCAAAGGATATATATATAAATCCATAAAGAAGGGGAAGGATCTTGTCTTTATCAATTAAATGTTCAACCCTTTACACATGTGATGATTAAATAGACACATAAGGATGACAATGACCAGGAAAGAAGGTCAGAAATATTGTAAAGTTTATCCTTTATTAAGATGAAATGATTAGATTTAGAAACCATGTATGTGTTCTTTCATTACTAGAATTAATGGATTTTTTATAAGATGTTCATAGTTCTTCATTCCATTTTCAGCCTAGAAGTATGAATATGTATAGGGATTTTAAAGAATACCTTTGGTGGGATGGCATGAAGAGATATATCACAGAGTTTGTATCTTAGTTTTTGGTATGCATGCAAGTTAAGGCTGAAAGACTAACGTCCAAAGTGGTGTTGCATCCATTGAATATAACATAATAGAGATGTGATAACATAACTATGGATTTTGTCATTGGACTACCCCAAACCTCTGAAGGGTTTAATGATATATAGATTTTAGTCGATCTCCTTACCAAGTCAGAAAAATTCATTGCTATCAGAGTAGATTTCTCTCTGGATCAACATTTCAGGATATACATCAAGTAAGTGGTAAGGTTGCATGGACTACCACATTCCATTATATCAGATAGAGATATGAGGTTTACCTTAATGTTGTAGAAAATTCATCAGAATGAACTTGATACAGAATTGAGTTTTAGAACTGGTTATCATCCTCAGGTAGATAGTCAATCTAAAAAAAATTCAAACCCTATAGAATATTTTTAGATCTTTTTATCCAGATTTCAAAGGTTGTTGGTATCAAAACCTATCTAAATGCGAGTTTTTGTACAATAATATATTTCACTCAAGCATTCATACGACTCCGTTTGAATCCCTTTATGGGAAGAAATTTCAAGGTCCAAAATGATGGGATGAGGCTAGAGAAAGAAAGCTATTTGGATCTTGTATTTCTAAGGAAATAGCTAAAAATGTTAGAACCATTCAATATCATATAAATAAAGCTCAAAGTCAGTAGAAAATTTATTCTTATAACCATTGACATGATCTAGAATATGAATTTCATGAAAAAGTGTTTCTATAAATCTCACCCTAGAAGAATGTTGTGAGATTCTAGAATAAATGGAAACTAAGACCTAGGTATATTGGCCCCTTTACGATTATTGGTCATATTATGACAATATCCTATCAAATGGAACATCATCAAAATAACTATAAAGTTGATGATGTGTTCCATGTATCTCTCCTTAAGGAAGTACATACCTGATTCTTCACATGTACTAAACTCAATGGTTATACCACAACACCAAGATCATTCTTACGAGGAGAAACATGTTGAAATTCTAGAATGATTAGAGAAAATTTTATAAAACCAGACAACATTCCTAGTTATTTTTTTTAAATAAATCACTAGTTAGAGGAACCTACGTGGGAACTAGAGGATGTGATGAAGTAGAATTATCCTCATTTGTTTTCACCTGAGTGACAAATATCAAGGGTGAAATTAATTTTAAGGGGTGTAGAATGTGACACCATGGATTTTTATGGACCTTTTCCATTGAATAAATTAGAACCTTTATTTATATCTTTCATTTCACTAAGTCACACATTCCTTTCACATGGAATCGACTTGGCGTACTTTGCACACATCACCGACTTTGCATATGATACACACAACAATGAGTTTCAACGAAATATATATTCTTGTTATTATTAACTAATGAGATAATTATAACCCAGATATTAAATATATTTATATGAATTGTAATAACTACTTTTCAAATATTAATAATAAAATAAATGATTCTTGGTAAAGTCCATATATGTTTAAAAATATTGTTATCTCAAATGAACCATTTTAATTTTATTTTAAGAATATAATTTTATACACCTATAGAAATTTATTTTGGTAAAATTAAAATCATTTTTGAATTCACAATATCAAAAATATCAATGGGTTAACTTTTGGTATTTCTGAGAAAATTTTCAATTTCAGTTGGATATTAGAAAAATACTACATAGTAAATAAAACATGAATTTTTCATTTAAATAATTATTATTACATTAAATTGATTTTAATTTAACCATTGTTAAATTATATATATATTAATCCCATTTAGGTATTTGGAATCTTATTTACAATAAAATTAGATATAAAAAATTATTGAAATTTTGAACGTCCCATTTACCCGTCTTCTAGCCATATATTCCAGATTCACGGTAAGCATAATTTTACTGCTTCTATGAGATGAATTTAAAAAAATATACATACATGTTTGTAAGATGTATTTAAAATGTGATCTAATAGTATTAAATTTTTTTTAATGAATAATAGCTTTTAAATTTTATTTACCACGATGAATGGTAAATAGGATAATTAAAGGTAAAAATAATATTAGAATAATATAAAATTACCCATAAATTTCCAAAATTTCACGAAATATGTGTTTTTAGATCCAAATGAACATACCTAAAAACTATGATCCTCTTTATTCAACTTGTGTTAGATTAATACATTTATTATATTTTATTTAAAAAATAGTTAAAAGAGAAACATTCAAAATTTAACAAAAAAATAATTATTTATATGTGGATATACATAAGATAAATAATACAGTAAATATTAATTTGAAGAATAATTAATATATATTTATCAAAATAAGTTATTATTAATTTTTATAAAATAAATATCTTAATTAATGTCTTGTACAATAATGATGGAGTAATGGTTTAATTAATTGATATATCAAATAAATGTTATTAAAAATGTTAAAATAAATATAATTTGACATAATTAATGGAATAAACTAATTTTATAGACAATTTAGACATGTTAGGGATATATTTGATGTATTGGTACAAAGTTATCATGTAACTTACATATTTTTAAAAATGAAAATATTGACTAGTATGAAAATTGACATATAGGATAATTTAAAATAAACAGTATTTTATTAAATTATATAAAATTCATAAATATCTAAAATTCATCCAAATAACATTAATAATGTCAAATATTTCATATATGATCAAATTTGGGTTCTTTTATCATTTTATAGTTATTATATTAACCCTATAGTGTAAAAAATAAGTTATCATGGTAAAAGTTAAATTCTTTAACTAAGGGTGAAAGCCAAAAGATAAGGTTAATTTTCTGACCTAAACATTTAAAAAATTAATTATATAAGAGTATATAGACCCACAATAGTCTTATAATTTAAATAACTCATATTATATCCTTTTTAAATAATTTTATTAATAATAAAATAATTGTTTTGGACTTTCCAAGACTGCCCCTCCTCCCTCTTATAAAAGGGAACATCTTCTTCTATTTTATTTACACCTCTAAAGCCTTTTGGATAGGCTAAAACCTAAATATTTATCATCATAAAATACCTAACTCCCTTTTAGAAGCCATAAATTGGTCATAAGAAAAAACAAGGAATCCTTTTGGAACAAACCAAAAGGAATTACCCGATTAAGAGGTAATGTATTCTCTCAAGCTCCTTTCATTTAATTGTTTTCTCCACACCTCCACTATATTTATTCAATTATAGTATGAAAAAACCATTATTATCAATATTTGGGGTTCTTAATTTGCTTAGTGATCAACCTACACTCACATACACATCTATTTAATGGATATTGAGCATATTGTTTCTGTGTACAGTGAACTACTACCTCGCAAAATGGTGATTATTCATTTTTCTCTTACAAAAAATCATGGTGGAAATTATGATAAACACTGTATATATATATATATATAATATTATGTTTCTTATGTCTTTAAATATCAATATTAATTTCTAAAACTCAAAACAATTTACATTCTATTTGTGTTCTTATGATAATCTCATTTGAGGAAGTGAGGACTACCGCCCCCCAAAACAATGTGATTCACTCACACACCACATGGAATGTTGTAATGTTGGGTTTATTGACTTTATATGATATATCAATGATACTTGAATGATATATATATATACGTATTTATACATATGAAAATTACACACCTTCATTCATCATGACAATAAAAAATGGAATCAGTGTTCATGCGTATGTATGACTTACCATCTCCATGAACAGTGTATTACATTTCATACTTCATTATGCTATATATTATTAAATTATAAATATAATAAATATAAATTATATTTATATCATCATATAAATTATGCAATCATGATATATGTTTAACAATAAACGATGTTACAAATTAAGACACATGCGAAGAACAAAGTGAATATTACCCAAAGTAATTCCTTAACATATGATCTTTAACAAGCGAGTAATATAAGGTCATAATCACACCATATAGGGTATAATTTATAACAATATTCTTCTAAAATTGATGTATAATAAATTTATATTTATTATACATCAAGCTTTTGTGAGTAAAAAGTGAGTTATGAAACAAGGTAAGGGATAATTTCGCAATCTTATTACTATTCGAGATTGTTTATTCATAAGAATTTAATAGGGTTTACTTATCATCTAAGTCCATTTTTTCGTATAATTACGTAATAATGTTTTTTTAATATTATCTTATGTATGTTTAAATTGATTTTTAACTATTTTTTAATTTTTACTACATGGTTTTGAAGGAATAATTCTTTCGTTTTCCCTACAAGGTACTTTTTGGATTTTCAGAACAAAGTACTAGAAGAATGTTTTTTAACTTATTCGAATTTAATGTATTTTTACGATTTCATATCACCTTATATCCATGAAAATTATATTAAATTTTTTAGGGTTATTTTCAAAGAAAATTTTTTCTTTTAAAATTAAATAGTGTTTTAAGAGAATAAAACGTTTTAAAGAAGAAATGATATTTTCCTCAAGAGTTAATTTCAAGTGTTTTATCAAAATTATTTTCCATATAAGATTAAGGATGCGTTTCAAGTATAATATACTAATTATTTTTATGGATTATTTTCTCTTTTATGGAATTCTATTTATGAAATCCATGTTTTTACATGGATTATGTTATGAGGGAATGATGTTTGAGAAACTGATTTTATTCCTTGGGTTACGTTTATGATAAATGTTTTATGTTTTTGTGGAACATATAAGAATTATTTCAGTATGATATGGGTGGGACCTATATATCCCTTTAATTCCTTGGGTAACAATTTATATCTCATGAGATAAACTAAGAGGGTATTCGAGTGAACCTTGACTACTAAGATGGTCATGAGAGGGAAACCTGACTACAAAGATGGTATGATGAGTGGAATCATACTACTATGATGGTATGGGGAGTGAACCCATACTATTAAGCTAGTTTTAGCAGTGATTCCTTTGATACTATTGAAATTAGTATCTACCTATGTGTTTTCCACACTTCCCTTTCATACTTCCATATTATGTTATCAAGTATTATGATCTTTATTTAATTATGAATTAAGTCCTATGAACAACCAATTTTTATGTGATGAATGTTGTTATGATTAGTGATATGTAGGGTATTATCTTCTATTTTCATGATCACATTCTCATAACATTATACTCATGTTAATTCTTATATGCCTCCCATTTTTACCATTACTAGGCATCTGAACTCACCGCATTTATGTTTCATTCCCCTGGTTATGATGATATGTACAATGTTTGATGTATTTAAGAAGGGTTCTGGTCAAGATGAACATAGTGTGGTATTATGTAGTTTCATTTATTTACCAGTGTCGGGTTTCCATGTTTCCAAAGGAACTAGACCAAATACGGTCCTTGGGTGTCTATTGGTATAATATATAAGTATTCCAAAAATGTAATGTAATGAAATATTTTGAAAATTAATGGTCTCTATACTACCCTATAATATGATGAATAAATTGTTCCCTGAGTCAAGTTTCTTAGAATTGTGAGTGTCATATATTATATTGGTTGAGTCGGGTAGAACCCATTATTGATAAAACAATATCCCGAGTCAGTGGGTGGTTGTCTAGTAAGCTGAACCTTGAGGGGGTAATAACTTATAATAGAACTATTGAGTGATAACTCATATCATTTACACTGTCATTTTATTTATTCAGCAGGATTTCAAATATTGGGATTAATAGAAAATAATCAGGGCCCAATAGCGCAATATTTGATAGGTGATTCCATTACATCTACAATTATAGATTCCGACCCTTTTAAATTGATGATTCCTTATCGGTTTCATTTTAATCATTCCTTAAATAATGATTATTGTTGTGTTAAATTCCATGTATCTAAATCCATAATTGGTTTGTGTTCCTCAGGGTAGAGACTGTATGGTTAGGTGGACGAAACTACATTCCCTAAATTTCACTTTTTCCATAGTAGGTCAATAATTTTGTTCTATTAAGGAATCCTCATGGAAGATTTTTCTCTGAGACATTGTTTTCCTTTTTGTGGTAAGTATAATTTTACACTCACTTTTTTATTGATGCTCATTAGGTGTTCGAGTATTTAGATTCAGAAATGGTGATGAAATTTCAATATAAAAGAACCCAAGTGTGTGTTTATGAAAACTGGCAATGTTGGGTAGGAATGTTCATATGCATGGCTTAGTTGTCTAGTGGATGGAAAGTTGAGGCTTTCTAATCAGAAATGATTTCTTGAGGTAGGTATTAATTCAATAAATTGTTTAATTGGTACAATTCACAATTGGGAAGAATAGTTACAATGAAACATGTAGAATAATGGAATCTAACATACCATGTAGCATCTTCATTTAGGCCATGGTGAAAAATGTCTCATGGTAGCATGAATTGGATTTGAATTGAGTGGTATGGGATGTACACATGTTGTTAATTGTATGTTTATCCAATGTATGACGAACCTAATAAATCAGCATATTTAAACATTGATGAGTGGTCGAACAAGGGTTGTTTATAAATAATTTCAAACATGAAGCAAGTTGGAAGGGTGACCTAGAGCATGGGTAACATTAAAGGATGTTACTGAGATAAGGGCTAAATAGGAATGGACATGGTTAAATGGGATAGTTAACCCATTATAGTACCATGGAACATAGTGTTGGGTGGCGTGGTTCTAAGTGTTAATTGAGGAAAATGTTTTCTCTTTGAATTCATCATGGTTTGTGAGAGAAGTACACGCTTGTCGATAGAATATTAATGTACCCTTGGCTTAGAGATGATCTTCCTAACACCTTTACATCATAAAAGGAATTCTGGGAGGGGTTTGGATATATGCCAAGTAAAAAATATACCCTTTATGAGGAAATATTTTGTATTACACATAGAGAGGGGTTTAAAATAAATCTATCTGGTGCATTATGTACTATTATCCATTAAAAGGATGTGACCCTCATTTTGAGTTGCAATTAGAAATTTTCTATGGGAACTATTATCAGGAAGTAGGAACGAGTTGTGGGAGACATATACATTAGTGCCTAGGATTAGTGGATTTTTACCTTGTCCAGGACCACTATTATATATTTTCATGTTCAAGGATCACCAAGTTATTGTTTTGCTATTGAAATGATAAGGACACTCTTATAGTGGGTAGTGGGACATCAGTCAATGGTGGGAGATCCTCTTGTGAGAAGTGTTGTGAAATATTCATATTGATTATTGGATAGTATTTTTTGATCTCATATGCCTTTAACTAAATGGACTACTTTATAATTAGTATCATTTTTAAATTCCATGTATGGGTTTAGTTAAGTATTTCAGTGAAATGGTGATGTGGGATTTACACCTCATGTAGATTATGATGATCCATGGATACTAGATCAGGGTATTATCGATGTTTTCATAGACCAAAAAGAATGATTTTATCAAGGGATGGTTCTATTTGGATACATCACCATTAGTTTGGTATGGAGTTCAGTGAGCGTGACCCAAAAAATCTTAGTTTTCCTTGAAATAGGAATTTATAATTAGGTCCGATTGACGAGTCGACCACCAGGGCCAAGAATTATTGAAACTATCAAGTGGGGGTAGTTAAATTTAAATTCCCTTAAATATTTGGATGTTGTTACTTATAAATTACTTGATTCATGCGTTTGGGATGAGATGGGTGTAGATTAATTGTTTGGATTTAGATTTCATGGAATATTTAGTTAGACCAATTAATGAAGAGTGTATTGGGATTCATCCATTTTGATCAAATATATAATTTGATATAGTTTCCTTATATGTGATATGATATTTCATTTTATGGAAAATTCTGTGATTTATTATAATTTTAGGGGTATGTTTCATGGGTAAATTTTTATGGTGGAAGTACATGAGAAATTTATTACATTTAGTGGGATATACCATAGGTCTAATGGTGAAAATATATGTCAATGTGATCATGTATCTGGTTAGATATGCTTGGGTATGTTCCTTCTTGGTGTTTCATAATTTCATCTAAGTATTGGATTTAGTTTTAGTGGTATCAGTATCATGTGTTTAAAGTGATTCATTGAGATGCATTGGGTGTTTGAAAACATAGTGTGCCTGTTTGAATGGAACTTCACAACCAGTGTAGATTGGGTGATGTTTTAGTTGATCCCCATGGATTCTTATGGAAGATAAGTTCTATGGTGGGTAGATTGTAACATCATGTGTTTCTAAATAGTTGAAAATTCCATGATAATATGAACTTATCCCTTTGATGGATGGGTCCAATTTTTAATTGATTCATAGAACATAATTCCAAGAGCATGAAAACTTAACAGATTTATTTTGGAAAAAGATTAAATATTAAGCGGTATATTAGCTATTTTTATGAGTTTTAGGATAATATAGCTCAATAACATCATTTTCTCAGAGAACTAGATAAGTTTTAGGGTTTTTCTAAACTAGGTGAACCCTCATGAGAATCTCTATCACCCAGTAAGGGGGTTTCACATGGTTTTCTAAAATATGTGAGGTGGGGATCATGGTCATGTGGAATGAATAAAATAAGTAAAATTTTTGTGAAAATTGGATGTGTATTTTTTTTCAGAACATGCACCTAGCCCGCATAGTTAGTTCCATTTAACAAGTAGCATTGCCCTATGGGATTATGGTGAACCAAAAACCATGATAGCATATTGTTCAGGGTTTGGATCTTGGATAGAGTGAGCCACATGGATAGAGAACATTTAACGAAACCATGTGGCCAAACCATGACCCACATTAAAGGAAAAATATCTATTTTCCCCTTTGACCTTTAAAGGGTTTTCAACACTTTTCTCCTTCCATTCGGTCAATTGTCTATCCCATAAGTACCTCCTCTTTCTCCATCCTCAATAGTGGTTTCTATCTCATTATTGTTCTGATACAAGTTACACTAGGTGTGTTTATGTGTATTGGTATGTCTAAGACTCATTATCCTTCCTTTAATCATTTATTTCCCCTTCGTTAATGCTATATTCATGCAAGTTAATTTATCATATTTTTTGTGAATTTGATGATTCTTCTAATTTGACTGATTATAGATCACAATCAAATACTAATATTGGATGAGTAAAATATACTAATAACACAGTAGGTAGTCTATCTGCTTTCCCCTTAAATATTGATTATTTATAAAATGTTAAAATTTACAAAAATTTGATCTTTTTATACATTTCCCTTAAAATGTTTAATGAATTATATTAATTTCTCAGAGAACAACCTTAACTTTCCTTTTATTCCTTTTTATTTTATGGTTGGAGGTCAATGAAAACAACCCAAACTGCCTCATAAAGTGATTTTGAGAACATGTTTTTATACTAGCCTTGAATAGTGATAAAACTACCCCTCATGTGTGTTACATAAATCCCTCCACAATTTTTGGAATTCATTAAATATTTAATATGGTTTGGATGGACATCTTGGTTGTTGAAAACATGATTTATGCATCGTGGTTTGAATCAGAAACCCCCCTTAAATTAAATTAAATTAAAATATGATAGATGATATGGGTCTTATTGAATTATATAGTATCATGAATTTTTCTCATGGAATTAATTACATATAAATTTAATATCCTAGATTGGATATATAATTTTATATAAAGATTTATTTTTATATGGGCTTTTTTAATTATTTATAAATGAATTTGGGAAGATTCATGTTGTTGTACATGGATCTCATTATTGTTATAAGTTAATTGTGATGTGGCTGGCTATGTACATCTCCCCGTTGATAACTATAATTGCAATGAAATATGTAATGGTTACTACCATGTTATATCATATGATTAGGATTGGAATGAACCAATGATATTAATTATTTGACAAATAACATTTTTTTGAAATGAAGAATTGGCATGGAATCCTTGTAATGGAATTTATTATAATATGATTGATGTGTATGGAACCCTAGGCATAACATCCCTTAAAATAATATCAATGGGTATGGAACTCATGGCATGGGTTTCTTTATACTCCGATCAATAGCTATGTTACGATAATCATGGAATCCCTTATATTTTGATTAGAAGAATGTAATATTAGGCATGGAGTCCCTTATATTGTGATCAATGGGAATCACACCCAAGGAATGGTGACCCTTATTTGATTTTTGATCCTCTTATACAGATTCCATAGTACTAAATATCAAGTCAACTATGGTTAATGTTTTTATATTCATAATATTTATTTTATGTATGTGTATATTTATTTACATGATGGTTTGTGTGCAGAGAAATTATGACCTAGGTCAAAGTAGGTATGGTCATCCTGGCTCCTTTGAATAATTTGTGTGTGAAATGTAATTATATATGGTTTACTAATTAATTTTGATATAATTGAAAAATTATTGTTTTATATCCATAGTATTAATAGCTTTAAATTTTGGTGTTGTTGACCTACTGAGTTTATCTCACATCATATTCATGAGACAATTGGTACCCAAATAGATCTCAAGCTTGTAGGCACATGATCATGGATTGTGCTCTCCATTATTATAATTATGGACTTAGACTAGACAAGGGAGATTGGGTTTAGTGGATAAGAATGTACATGGTCCACCACTTAGAGATGTAGTTGTTTATTTATTTAATTACTTCTCACTGTTCCCTATTTTATGGTTTACTGGTATGTACTGATTATTTGTATTATTGGATTATCAATTCATGAATGGATGTTCCTTATATATTTTTCATTTAATCTTTTATTTTTTTCTATCCCATTTTCATTAAATTATACATCCATTATTTATTTTATTTATCTTGATGGATTAATATCCCCACTGTACAACATTTAAACTCTCGATTGTAGTCATCATCTTCTAGCGTCTGATGATGTGATCTTGAGGCCCAGTGGCAAACCAGCTCAAGGAATTGTTTAGTGTCTTTTGGGTCGGGTAATAACATGTCACAATAGTTGAACAAGAACAGTATAAAAATGTTGAAGTGATAGAATCATGTATATTAATATTTTACATAGTTCACCAAATTGAGATACATATAATCAGAACATAACAATGATGTGTTTTTATTCTGATTGATCACTACATCACTAATTGGTAATTACAATAATTATGAAAGGTGTACAACTCAACCTAGTTCTACGAAAACTTCCTCTCTTCCACCCAATTTTTCCTAAGAAGGTTATAAGATATTTTTGTATTGAATAAAAAGAAACACTTACATGAATAATGATAAGGTAAATAGCAGTGACCAAAAAAATAGAAATATCTATGATGCTATGATCATCACAACCCAATCTTACCAAAATTATAAAATAAACTCCTATACTAATACTGATATTCATTTCTACACAATCCAATTTAAAACCACTATTTGAATATAAATTTTCCAATTACATCCAATAATAATTATCTTATTTTATCTCCTTCATATGTTATATCTTCCCACATAGTAGTAATTATTTTCAATAATTTCATGTAATTTTATATTAAAATTTAAATTCAAAATATTAACAACCTGCAACTTTTCATTCTCTAGACTCATCCACTAAATTTTCTCAAGGTATATATCTATTATTAAAAATTATTTTGGATGATGAATAACTTTTCATGACCTCTATAAACTCTTAAAAATTATAAGATAACCATTCTTAACAAATTACACATTTATTCAATAATCATGGTGTATGTTTCTTTAGTATGAAATGAATTGTTAGTTTCCACCATTGTTTTAACCAGCTGCTAAACATATTTGGGTGTGGTGATCCCTTTTATTCCATGATTTTAATTTCAATCACTAAATATAATTAAGTCTACTGATCACATCATGGGAATTGTGACATGGCATCATCACATAATTTACCATTATCATCTAATTTGTTATGACATTAGGATTTAACTAATACTCATGAAGTGATATATTTCTCTAGTCTAAATACTGAAACATGAAATTGTTATCTAGGTATTTCCATAGTGGAAGACCAAATGGTACTACATGACTCTTGATTCTGAGGTGTGATATAAATGTAATAGATATTATCTTTTTTTCATTTAATGTTTCTTATAAGACAATATAAAATACTCCCCAAACCCCTTCAACTGTCCATAACTCAAAAACCAACCTAAAACTATTTAAATCATCAAAAACATTATCTAAATATACATGACTCAAATCCCAAATAGAATGTAAATCAAATTGAAAACAAATTAAACTTTTATAATATGATTTCAACAATTATCTGCCAATCATCCCTTTTGGTGAACTGATGATATCCTTGGTGGAGAAATTTGACTTTACAAGGATTCCTTCTTAGTAGAGATGATACCCGATGGATCCATCCTTGAAATGGAATTCTATGATTTTTCTAATATTTAATGGTGTTATGATGCTGAGTAAATTACTAAAAGTCCACCTTCTATGGTGAGTGAGAAATCCGTAGGTGTGGAAAGAAAAGTAAACTATAAAGATGTTTAGATTAGCTACCCATCATATGATAGACATTCCTTTTTGTGTTATGGGTATGGATTGGGTTTTTATTAGATTAATTGTGGTGGAATGCATACATATATGTAGGGAAACCCATGGGATTGCCTTTATGAGAGGAAAAAAACTGAATCAACATACATTCTATAGTTGGTGTTTGGGTGATTGAAGGGAAAAATTTGACTTTTTGTGATTTTTGGATAATATCCAATATTGTGGTTATAATAAAAAAGGGATTAACCATTTATTTTTATAAATCATTGACCCTTTTATATGATGTATTTCATGTTGTGAATAATTTTTTTCTTCTCCATGTAATTTTTTAGGTTATAGTGGTTAATGGGGTTATATTATTTAAAAAATAGAATGATAATGGACATAATTAATTTCTAATTCAATTATAGTTGATGGGGTAAGAACCTGAATAAAAAATCATGAATAAATTGTTTCATAATAGTGAGAGGGACATGTTTCTCACCTAAAACAAATGGTGGTGGCCTCACACTCTTATCTTATGTGAGATTCTACTATAGTGAGGATGATAATTACGTAGACTTATGGGACCAAATATCACAGGTGATGGACCAAATATTTTTTTAACAATGGTGGGAATCATTTCATCCAAATAACCAAATGAATATTGGTTATACCATTCATATTTTTATAGGATATTAAAAAAGACAATCTGAGTGAGGATCACCCTAGTAGAGTGATGTACTTAGTGGTGTATTCCTTGTGTTGATTTCAGTCATTATTATGATGTGGTATATTTTGATATATAGTGGAGTGAAATCCTATAATGGTTTTGGTTTATTTTTTTCTTATATTCATTTTTGGTGTTATCCTAAGGACTGGAGTTGAAAATGTTGGTTTAACTATGTGGTTAAAACCTTACACTTTAGATAGATGAAGAATGGGTCTCCAATGAGAAGTAGTCTGTTTTTTGAGAGACTCAAGTGATGTTAGATTATGATTATTTTGAGGTTTCTTTCTTGTGGAATTTGAGCTTATTATAATTATTTATAAAGGAATATCATGGAAGAATTTCCATATGGGCATGATATAATCGAACATTCTTGGCCTATATAATCATATATCAAGTTTTAATGGAGATTGTATAACCATGCGTGAAATAAAAACATATGTTGATGGATTGTAATGTCCCAAAGTTTAATAAATTAAAATTACCTTCTTATAATTATGTCATAAAACCACATGAAATCAAAACACAATGAACTACTAAATACTATGTGACCAGTAAACAAAATATTGTCACATTGGTGTTTTAAATTTCAAAAAAATTACACACACAATTTTGATCAGAAATATTTTTAGTGCCATAAACCAACCTGGTTCGACCCTGAACCGGACACCCGTTCCAGTTCATATCATGGACCGAAGGGGGTTCCTGATACCCATGGGTTGGAAACCAGTGTCGATCATCAAAACAAGTTACTGGGAATGATTTATCTTAGAAACATAAAAACAAATAAACAGAGATAAAGGAGACAAATCAAGTAAACAGTAACATTAGAAAATTAAATAAAGATAACTAGATAGACATTTCTCCAAGTCACCCTACGGGTCACCACTGAACATAGATCCAAGCTCGTTCCAGGAGCGATCCAAGGTTTGAACCTAAAACTGAAAAGTAAAGTAGGTGTTATCACCAAGATTCTTAGTTGGAAAGCTAAGGGATGACAACACCCTATGACTTTGCCTTTAAAAATAATCCCAGTCTTTCCAGTATTAAAATATGAAATATTAATATAATGTTTTTCATTTTTTTCAAAATTATGTTACAATTTGAATTTTTTTTAAAAAAATATTTATCTTCAACTACATTTTAAAAATAAAATCCTCGGATGAATTAACATTCACAAATGAAAGGAAACCAACTTAGATTAAGGTGTGGGTTTTACCAATGAGACATCAAGTGAGAAAGAACTGAAATGAAAACTCACATCAACAGAAACATGTCACAAACAAGAACCATGGTAAATCCCTCTAGGTAACTATCACACATGGGACCCTTGAGACCTTATACTTCAGTGAAACGTGGAATATTAAGCACACCAAACATCATTTTCGTGCATGATCCATTAGTAGAAAACATCCCCTAACCTAGGGGCCTCCAACCCATAATCAATATTTGAATAGTTTTTTCATCACCTTTATTGATAGAAGAAACTGGGAAAAACCACTTCCATATCATCTAGCATACTAGTCCTAGTCTACCCACCTAGATTCCTGGGGTTACCAATGTGCTCAATTTAAATGGTAGTGAGTTTTATCAACAATTAATGAAACACACATGTCACATTATTTTTCTAAAAACATTCCAGTTTTCACAAACAACCTTCCCCCTTAAGTGTGTCACATTAAAAAACACAAATCACTGGATTAGACTCTTCACTATACACATTTTATAATTTCTACATTTAACATACACATCATTTTTCAAATGTTACATGGATATACTTAGAAGGGTTTTCCTTTTTAATAAATCATTCTTAAGGTGCCCAACGAGATTAATCTATTACAAAGAACACAATCATTTTATAAAAATAATCACCCAACATTTCAATGTTTCCAAAATAGTTTGAACACATTACAAGCAACCAAGGTACTATGTGTTTAAAGAATGATTAAAACTGTAATTAAATTGAAGCAATACTTTTAAGAAAAAAAACCACCATTTTACCTTCAATTCACACCAATGCCCATTTGGGAAAATACTTTGGAAGATCCTTGTAAAAACAAACATGTCATTACACTTTTATAAAAAAAACATGCCGAAAGAACACACATCTTTGGAAATACCCATTTTGTGTTTAAAACATCTAAGAAACCACTTTTCATGAACCAAAACCATTTCTCATAAACACACACACACACACAAATATTTATATACATATTACATATGAATTTCATATAAAGGAAAAAGGCACACTTTTAAAAGATTTCTAAATAGTAATGAAAATTTTAATTAAAGGTTGAGGCATAGGGCACCTACCTTAGGGTGGAATAAAGTCATCCACTTCAGCTCATATCACTTTCTAACTAAAAGCTTTCGCTCCCCAACTAATAATATTAACCTTTCATTACATGCAAGGAATCCTATCCCTTATGCAATCTTTCATATGGCCAATAAACATGTGAATGGGGGTCCATAAAGGTATTCTTATATGCATATACTAGTCTCCACTCACCTGTGTATGCATTGTTATATATACACATAGGCACACCTAACCCCAAACATGTAAATTCTATGAAATGGATTAATATACACATAAAAGGTGAACCTACATGTATATATTTACTAACCTATGTGCATGAAAGCGAGTCACCTTACACCTGGCCACTTGAAACCACAATATAGGGGCCACACACTACACTTATAAATTAATAAGTCAATAAACACATTTATGAAACATTTTAAAATTATCATCACAAAACATTAAACCAAAAAAACTATTTAAACCCAAACACACACTAAAATTATTTGAAGAAACATTTCATTCCAATTACATAATTCATAAAACTCATTTGAAAACATTAAAAGAAAAACACCTAATCAATTTTCCAATTTCCAAAGGTCAAGCCCCTTTCAAAATCCACACCAAAACCAATGTCAATTTTTCAAACATGAATTTAATTATTTAAATAGTGTGAACATAATATAAAAGGGTTCACTACATAACCATGACCCCAATGTAATCCATTTTAAAGACATATGCACACAAAAACTCCTTCCGAACATAATATGTTCCTCTCACATAATTTAATAAATCAATTAAAAAGTTTATAATAAAATTTCAAGAAGTACCACATGGCCATACACCATTAATTCACCTGATTTGATATAAAAACACCACTATAAAGCTTCCCACACATCATAACCATGAAAAAATAGGATTCCTATCATTTATACAATTTAAATAAACAATTAATAGAACTTATAAAACATCATAAAAAGGAATGATAACTATTTACATAAATGCACACCCAGATTCATATTGAGAAAAAAATTTAACCCATATGTATAACAAATTGTTTTTAAATATAGTTCCCCATCACTTAAAAAATTTATTAAATCATTTTAAAAATTTATAAAATATTTTATGATGCACAATAAGGGTGGACACTTGAAATCAACTAAATTTTCATAAAAGAACCCATTTCAAGCAATATAAATTTCAAAACAATTCAAAACCATTATTCCCTCCAGACACATAAACTATATATCACACATAAGCACTCAACCAAACATGTTAGATTTATCAAAATAAATGTTCAAGCATAGAACCACCGACCTAGGGTTTCAAAAATGTCAACACTCAGTGTGAAACTTCTTTTTCACACCTAAAACGTGACATAGAACCCAAGGTGAACCCTAATTCAAGAAATTGAATAGAAAATCAAAGTATAACTATATATCACATGAAATCCTAATCCTAAATTCTACCAATTGGGAGAAATAATTTACTAGAGTAGAACGCACCAGAGAAGATGGATTAGGAGGCTAGACGAACGAGGAGGAGGAGGGGGGGGTGCCAGAGATAAGTCGTGAAAAAAACAAAGGGTTGTTCCAAGAAGAGTGTGGGGATTCTGGAAAAGGGTATGGAAGGACAGTGCTTGGGTCGTATGATGACGCCAAGAGGGTTAACTGGCTTGTGCTGGTGCGCCTGTGCGAGGTCAACCAAGGGATGCTGACTAGGAGTGTGGGGATATTTGATGAAGAAGGGAGGAATAGAAAGTTCGACACGGGTTGGGTTAGGGGGAGGAGAATGTGATGTGATGAGGTACGGGAAGGAAGAGAGGATAAAAGAAAAAAGAAATAATGAAAATAAGAATAAAAGCAAAATAAAACCTAAAAAAAATCTGAATTTGATAATAATAATAATAAAAATAATAATTATTATATCTTAATTAATATACTAGAAATAATAATGATAATAATAAGAATGATTTTAATTTTTTTAATAATAACAATAACATAATAATATTATTACCTTAATTAAAATATCAATAATAATAATAATAATAATCTTATTATTATTATTAAAACAACTCTTAAATATTTTTTTTCATTTTATTTCACACTTACTTTTCTTCTATGTTTCTTAATTAATTGGAATACTATGCACCTGGTAGGTTTCACTAGGATTTAGCAAAGCCACCTGGCTTTGAACATGCCCTACTCGTGAACCGGATGCTACAAAATGAAAAATTGTCATTTATCAAAAAAGAACAAAAATTTAACTGGGCCCAGCGCCCACCTCGACCAGGCATTTGAATCCAAGATAAAATAATAAAATAAAATTATTTCCAAGTCTAAGTGTGATAATTCTCCCACCATAACACTTCTCCCCCATAAATCCATTACATGTTTGTTTAGAGGATAGAACTGGTACACCATTTTTCCTTAGAATGGTTTTAGTCAAACAAAAGTTGAGAGAAGAACAAAGACACTATCAACAAGGAGAAATGATTTACAACATAAAATATGAAGACCAAAAACAAACTCCCCGCCAAGCGACACCTTCCCCCAAAATTCAAGACTCTTCTAATTGATAATAAAAACATAGAAACTCTCACTAGGAACCATTTCAACATCTCAAGACAAAATGCCTTAAACACTCCAAAAATGATCATGCACTTTACAAGAAACAGGTGATGAATTCAAAAGATGTTACCACAGCCTTGCTTCACACACCATTGGGAACGATTCAACCCCAAAGTTCTACTCAAGAGAGAGGCTTGTGGTTTGGTTGCTCCGAACTAGACCATCTATCGCCCCACCGACAATATGAATATAACTAAACTACTGACATGGGGTGGCCGAAGTAAACTTCCTAAAAAGAAATGAATTAATCGTTGAGATAGAATTGGGACACCAATAGGGGAGGCCAAAACTTACTCCCCACCATAAGGGGTAAAGAGACGTAAATTTATTCTATAGGAATTTCAGAAAAACCCATGGTGGGTCTCCCCACAAAAAAACATGCTAGATTGTTCCCACTTGACTGCTCCTCTACATGGAGAAAGCACCCCCTCCATGAGGGGATAAGAGGTAAGGGTATCATCCATTAGACTAACAAAACCACCATTGACACATCCCAATGCTTTATTTCCCCTAAAATATTAAAAAAGCTAACTACTCATGATTTATAAGAAAGTTCCATGAAAGGGCCATTAAAATAAGACTCGCATTTTATAGAACACAACCACCAAGATTCTAAGGAAACAAGATGACTATGCCTTCTTATATCCAAGGATAATCTCTTACATCAAAACATATCATAAAGTGGAAATGAGTTCCTCCTACCTACTTCCACTGAACAAGAAAAAATTAAAACAAAACAACTGCACCAGATATTTAAACTATCTCCATCCCCTAAGTCAAAAATAGAACTCATATCCAAACCCTTCACACCATTGGGGTTGTCCTTGGAATGAACCATCTTCACTACGAGACATATGGTTGGATCAATGATGATTAAAGAATATCCTACTTCGCATTCAGGTGTTAAAACGTCTGAATAAGACTTCTCCTACTAATTCTATAATAAAACATACCGCGATCTAAACATCAGCAATAGACATGAAATACTCCAAAATCCACTTTCTACCACACAACACATTCATCATGATAGTGGATTAAAATATGCGTACACACCATCCATTTCACTCTGAATAAGAAACAACAAAAGAAGAAACACAAAGATGCCACATTCACATAGAATAGATTGATTCAGAGTTCCCTGAAGGAAAACACCCTTCTTGTTAAAACATGGATTCTCGAAAGATTACACAACCTGAACCCTTGTAGTCAAGATATAACGTGTCATCGAACATGACCCTTAAAAATGAAAGAGGCCTTATATGGGGAGGGACCTTGAACTAAGCCCCAAATAGAATGGGATTACTAAAAGTGTCCATAAAAACGTCTTATGACTATATTACCCTCAAATTTGACTTAGCATGAATCCTTACTTGGATAAAACCAATGAAAGTCTCAAAGAAATTTTTAAGATAATGACCAATAATGACCACCTAGACTAATTTTTTATTTTCCCACTATAACTCCCTTGACCACTTCTAGACTAGACCTATAGAACTAATGATGTTAACCATGACTTTTTACCATCCTATGAAAAAAATAGTCTTCACTCTTCCCATTTCACATCCTCTCTCCCACTGTGAGAGGACCTTCTTAACCGAGATGGAAAATAGATAAAAACCACCATTACACTCAAAAAGGAAAGTTTTAACATATATCAACTAGAGGGATGACCAATGGAAAACTATCCATGGTCACACATGAACCTCACATTAAATATTTATGGGGGTGTATACTAGCCAAGAAAGAACACCAAAGACCCAAAAAAAATATTTCTATTTTAAAATACAATTCCCACAGTTATCAAACAACGGTTTAAAAATATTGAAATGGATGATGTCACAAGATGATTATAGTTGAATCTAGTGCTGATGGATTACATTGAAATATGGTTGGAAGACATATTTCGGTCACACCACCATCATGGAGAGTGTTCTAGGACGATGTACATAGATCCAGATCGATTTCCAAGCCCTATGATCTCATAGAGACCATTGAACGAACACTCATTTCATTTCCAAAACATCAATGAACCCCAAGTACCAAAAGTCTCAATTGAAACAGACTTCCCCTGGTAAATCAAGTCTTTATAAGATCTGTGTTGTCTAGACATCTTACTCATTACTAAAACAATGAGTTATGAAAATCTTAACCCCATTCTACACAGACTCTTTCCAAGGAAACAAGACCCAAAAGAGCAAAACTCTTCTCTAATACCAATTTTTTCACAACCCAACGTGGGTCAACCCTGAACTAGTAACTGAGCCAGTCTGCGGCATGTCCGGAAGAGCATTCCTAATCCCCACGGGTTCGAAACTAGTTTTGGGCATCCAAACATGTAGTTGGGAATTATTTAGCCGAGAAAAATAAAATACATATAAACAAAAATAAACTGAAAAAAGTTAAACACTAACAAAAAAACAAAATAATGATAACCACCTACACATACCTCCAATTGGCCCCATGGGTCACCAATAAACATAGAACAATGCTCGCTCTAAGAGAAATCCATGACAAGAACCTGAAAATAAATGTAAAGTATGCATAGACACCGAGATGCTCTGTAGTAATGCCAAGAGATAACAATGCAATATTCCCTTTTCTTTAAAAATGATTCCCAATCATTATCATTTAAAAATACAACACATTAAAATAATGTTATTCGTTCTTTTAAAAATGATATACGAAGTTTAAATTTTTATGAAAATCATTTCTCAACCACTATATTTTTAAAATAGAATCCAATCATGCATTAACATTCCAAAATGAAAGGAAGCCAACTTTGATTAGGATGTGGTTTTTAAAAAGGGTACATCCAGTGAGGAACAACTGAAATGAAAACTCACATAAAAAGAAACATTTCAAAAATGAGCACCATGGGAAATCCCAACAAAAAATAGCACAAGTGGGCCCCTAGAGACCACATACTTCAGTGAAATGTGGTATTGTAACCACATTGAACATCATTCTCGTGCATGAGCCACTAGTAGGGAACACACCCATATCATAGTGGTATTCAATCCATCATCAATATTTAGTTAGTATTGTCATCATAAAACTGATAAAATGAACCAGGACGAGCCATTTCTGTATCATATAGCATACTAGTCCTAGTCTACCCACCTAGATACCCGAGGATGCCATTTTTCTCTATTTAAAGGGAGTTGAGTTTTATCAACAAGTAAAGTCATGGACACATCACATCATTTATCTAAAAACATTTCAGGTTTCACTATCAACCTTGCCACTTATGCGCATCAATTTTTTCTTTCAAAAAAACACATCATTGCATAATCGTATTCACTTGGAACATATAACAATTTATACATTTAACATACACATCAATTTTCAAAGGTAAGCCAGAAAGCCTAAGTGGGGTTTTAATTTTTCATAAATCATTCTTAAAGTGCCAAATGGGAAAATCACATACAAGGAACACATTTCATTTTAGTGACATAATCAGCTAGCATTTTTAAGATTCCAAAACAGTTTTAAATATTAACTAACAACCAAGGTAATGTATGTTTAATGAAATCATAATACTGCACGTAAAATGATGCAATATATTTAATAAAATTAAACCACCCTTTTACCTTGAATTAACACCAAAATTCATTTTGGAAATCACTTTGGTAATTCTTTGAAAAGACAAACATTTAATTAAACTTTTATTACAAACAGACCAAAAGACCAAAAAATAATTGTAATTACCCATTTCTCATTTAAAACGCCTATAAAGACACTTTTCAAAAACCACAACTATTTTTTTTTAAATTTTGGGGCTAAAGCCTCTTTTATTACTAAATAAATGAAAATACCTCTTTAATTGGGTAGTGGGAGACCAATTACATTGCCTTAAGGCGAAGTGGGCATTTAACCCATTAAATGGCCTATAGGCCCATTTTTTTGGCCCAAGGCACATTTTGTGAATAGTACTGCTATAGTACCCACTCTGTTATAGTATTGCATAATACCCACCACTGCTACAGTACCCTGCCACCGCTACAATGACCTCCCGCAGCTATAGTGCTCATCAGTGCTATAGTACCTCCGCTACTATAGTCACTACAGTACCAAGTAGTAATGGAAAATTTAATTAAAGTTTAGGGTGTGTCGAACCTCCCTTATAGTGGAATCAAGTCATCCACTTCAGCTCTTTGTGCTTTATAACTAAAAGATGATGATCTTCTACTAAGGATATGTGCCTTTGAATACATGCAAGGACACATATCCCTGGTGAAAACAACCTCATGGTCCATGAAAATGTGAAAGGGGATACTTACATGTATTCTTATACGCATATACTACTCTCCACTCACCTGTGTATGTATTTTTAAATATACACATAGGCACACATATCCCCACACATGTACATTCAATTCCATGGATGAATATGCATGTAACGGGGGAAACTACATTTATATATTTACATACCTATGCATATGTAGGTGTGTCTCCTTAGACTTAGTTGCTCAAAACCTAAAAGAAGGGACCACAGAAAACACATATTATTTAATAAGTCACTAAAACAATTTATGAAACACTTCAAAACTAGCATCACAAAATTTTTGACCAAAAACACTCATTAAACCCAAAAGCACACTAAATCCATTTGAAAATAAATTTTACACCATTAACATAATTCATAAAACATATTTGACAATTTTAAAAGAAAATAAACTAATCTATTTACCCATTCTCAAAGGCCAAGCCCCATTCAAAATCCACAGCAAAACCAAAGTCAACTATTCAAACTTGATTTTTATCATTTAAATTGTGAAAACATCATATTAAATGGTGCACAAGATAACCCTCATGCCATGTTAACCAATTTTAAAGACTTATAAACACTAAAATACTTTATGAACATAATACATACGTCTCACATAATTTAATAAATCATTTAATAATTTTATAATGTAATTATAAGAAGCATCACATGACCTTACACCAAAAACCAACAAGATTTCCTATCAAATCAGCACATTAAAACTATATACACATCATAAAAATGATAAAACATGATAAACATCATTTATAAAACTTAAATAAACCATCTAAAATACTCATAAAACATTATAAAAATGCATAGTAATTCTTTCATAGAGGTCCACAGAAATTCATATTGAGAACAAATTTTCAATCCAAGAACAATACAAATTATTTCTAAACCAAGTTTCTCACCTCATGCACAATTTATTAAATATTTGTAAATAATTTATAATATATTTCAAGATGAAAAATAAGGGTGTACCCTTGAAATAATCTAAATTCCTTTAAAAATCTAGTTTCAAGCTACACACATATCCAAACATTTCAAAAACCTCTTCCTCTCCACACACATAAACCATAGAAAAATATAAACACCCATTAAATCATGTTAAATTCATCAAAATAAATGTTCAAGGACGGAACCACCTACATCAACCTTTCAAAAAACATCAATATTTAGTGCAAAACAACAATTGCACACCAAACACACATAATGGAACTCAAGGTTAACCCTAATTCAAGAAATTGAACTGGAAATCAATGTAGAACCCAGAAACACATCAAATCCTAATCCAAAATTCAACGAAATTTAAGAAAAAAACTATTTTAGTAGAACACACCTACAGCAAAAAAGTGGGAGACTTACTGAGCATGGAGGGGGGTTTCCAGAGGTGTGTTGGTCCAGAAAACAAATTAGGATGACATGAAGGTGGGGAGTCATCCAAGGTGTACGAGAGGACGACGCTGGGGTCATAACAAGATTCCCATAGGGGATGAAGGGTTGTGATAGTGTGTCGGTGCGAGATCATTACAAAGGATATTGACCAAGAGTGTGTGGCGGTGCGATGAAGAAGGGAGGAAAGGGAGGTTCGACGCGGGATGAGATAGGAGGAGGAGAACATGATGCGATGAGGGAGGGGGAAAGAAGAGAGTATGAAAGAAAAGAGAAACAAAAATAGAATAAAATAAATTAAAATAAATCCATAATAACCTAAATTCAAAAATTATAATAATAACATAATAATTAAAATAATAGCAATAATAATGATAATAATAAGATTGATGTTAATAATTTTTTAATAATGATAACAATAACTTAATGAAATTAATAACATAATTAAAATATCAACGATAATAATAATAATAATAATAATCTTATTATTATCATCAAAATTATAAAAACAAATCTTAAATCAATTTTTATTATATTTTTCCTTTAGGTTGATGCTCGCTTTGTTAAATAACTGGTTAGCCATGTACCAGGAAGGCCACACAGTGATTTTGGAAAATCCATGCGGCTTCGACGGTGCCATGCCCATGTATGAGATGCTGCAAAATAAAAAATGCTCATTTATCATAAAAAGTGCAACAAATCAACTAGGACCTTCATGCACCTCAACAATGCAATTGAAACCCAGCTAAAATAAAATAAAAATTATTTCAAGTCTTGGTGTGATATTTAGAGTATGATAAGATAAACAAATTTTTTTATAAATTGAAACCTAACCTTATAAATTGTAAACTGCCAATATGAATAGTAATATGACCTTTATTAATTATAAATTATCCAGAAAATTTAATCCTCATCTATGAATGATGAAATAAATTTATTCATATTATAAGTTACAATATGACCATAGTAAAATTATTGTAATTTTTTAAGTCAAAAAATAAATAATTACAATTAATTACTTAATTTAAATTAAATTTTATTTTCCTAAAAGGTTTTCAAAGATTAAAAAATTTATGTCTTATAGTTTTATGATAATTTTATAAGACCTTATTTAATTTTTGAAAGAATTGCAGAACTAGTTACAATTTTAAAATATGTTTTTCTCAAGTAAATTATAATTTTAATGAAAAATTTAATAAATCATATTTAATTAATTATTTTTGAAAAATGGGGTTTTTTGGATTCTATAGGTCAAAAAATGGTTAGGGTGATTTTTTTTATTTTTCTAGAAAACTTGATTTTTTATGAATAGTTAAATACGGTAGTTTACCGTATATATACATTAAGGGATAAATACACTATTCCTAGCATCATCATCAAGGAAAGAACAATTGTTGCAAATTTACATGAACAAGTTACTATTTTTGGTAATGGGATAATCACTATTTCTAGTCTTATGGAAAAAATAAACTACTGATTAAAATATTAAGAAAACTCTCCTCCCTCCACTATAAAAACCTACCACACTCCCCTATTTTTTTCACTCCCCTCAAGCCTTGTGAATTGCCTAAATTTTTCTCAAATATTTCCCCATGCTCCTATATCATGTCTACCATCCCTTGGTATCCTCAAAATACAAAATCATATCCCCTTAATATGCTCTTAAGGTAGATTAATTCAAGAGTTATATTCCTCAGTTAAATTATTTTACTTTCCTTTCAAGTTCATTTGTTTTCATTTCTATCCTTAACTCTCATCATCAAAATGTCATGAAAAATACAAAATCATATATGTATGATAATGTTGTTAAGATAATGGAATAATTTTTTTTCTCTCCTTTACCCTTCTTTTATCCTAGTAGTAAAAAAAATCCGAGATGTGTTAATTTACAACATTCAAGGATGATGTGTATTAAAATTTTATTATAGTCATTAATTCTGGTCATGAAACCATTATTATGTTTGAAACAGAAAATAATATATGTATTATCTCTCATTCTTTTGTTTTGTAATCTTTTTTTACACATGGATTTTATTTATAAAGCAATATGTGTTTGTTGTGATAAAAAAACTTCCAATTAACCAAAAAGGATACCACTAAAGTTTTATATAATGATTCAACTTCACTCCAAGTAAATGAATGATATTTACAACCATGTAATCATATGGATGTTAAATAATAAATTAACCCCAGTTCTACCGAACGAACCTCATTTTACAAGATTATTTGTTCATGTATATAAGTAAACAGATCATGACATGAAGGGACCCGAAAAAAGAAATTGAACCTCATAAACAATCCAAAAGGTTGTGAACAAACTAAAAAGGGTTATCATAAATCATTTATATATAAAATATGTTCTATAATTATTAATTAATGAATCTAATATTATTATTCTGGTCATTATTATTAGGTGGAGAATACCATTGGACCTGAGTTATTGAATTCTACCTGAACCTCCATTATTCTTTTGGGTTATTCTTACTCTATTTTTACCCAAATGAAATCCTATATTATGTTTATTTACATCCACTAATTTATGTTTATATGTCCTAAATCATGCACCAAGATATATTAATCATTTTATTTCGGGGATATAAATGATTTTATGTTATTCACTCCTCAATAATTTGTGCAAGGTAAACTCATTCATGGGAACTTCTTGAATTCTTACCCAATTTCATGTGCAGACTACCATATGTTTTAAGCCACCATTGTTTTTTTATAAAATAATTTTTTTATTAAAACCTTTTGGTTCTCTTACAGTTTTATAAAAAAATTATTCTCTTTTCAATTTTAAATGCTGGTTGGTATTTTTTTAAATATCACTAAAATGTTTTGATGCTAAAAAAATCATAAATACTTATTTTACATGTTATCACTTCTACTTGACATAAAATACCATGATATATGACTATTTTAAAATATTAATGTACATGTATTTTCTAATTAATTTCTTTCATGGAAAATTTTATGATACACCCATTTATTATGCTTTATGACATGATTATGATACCAATTCCATTTCATGCATACCCTTATATCTATGTATGATTAATTATGAATGATTATATATGTGAAAAGAATATTCATGATCATTTTGTGATGGTTGTACCCATATAGTTCTCTAAATAATTGGGTAAAGTGTATTTCTATGATTTGTTATGTGCAACGGTCTTGGCGGTTATCTTTGACTTGTGCTACCATGTGAAATGGTCTTGGTGGTTATCCTTGACTTAAGATACCATGTGTAACGGTCTTGGTGGTTAGCCTTGACCCGTGATACCATGTGCAACAGTCTTGGTGGTTATCCTTGAATTGTGATTATTTATGTGAAATGAGTCATGACTCATTCTTATGTCATGTGTTATGATGCTTCTACATTACTAAGAATCCATGTTTATATGATCCCATGATTATATGTTATGATTCCATATGTTCCCTTCCTTTTTGTACCATTATGTCATGCCTTCTAACCCATGTGATAAAGCTCTATATTTATTATTATTCACTTACTGGGATTTTTATCTCACACATTTTTTGATGTTATCCCTTGGTTATCCTATGCAGATGTGAGGGCTCAATGGGAAATATGATCTCTAAATAAAGATAAAAAAAATGAAATGTTCTTTGCCCCATATTTTCAATTTTATGTACTTAGTCTTCATAGAAACTATACTACATGGTCCTTGGCTTTTACACTAATGTTTACCCATGCTTAAAATCATGTAATGATATGTGTAAAAGTCTATATTCACTATAGTTGGTATTAGAGGATGGTCTACTTACATTGGGAGATTTGGAATATAGAACTTTAGTAAGGAACTTAATGATGAAAATAAGTATAAGAACACATCCCTAAATCTCGGTAAGTATAGTGAAATTGTTTTATTATGAAAATACATACCAGTTTGGACACAAATAGGTAGATGTAGAATTGAAAGAGACGTATCTAGGGGTAAACCTCAAAAACACAGCTTTGGGAAAGACTCAAACATGAACTGGTGCATGATAATAGGTCTTTCTGCACTCTTGTTTTAACAATCCTAGGAGATATTTTTTGATAAATTCATGATCTTAGTATAAACCATTTTTAAGGGGAAAAATACTATAAGAATATATGTCAGGAAACACATCATGGATAACCTATATTGAAACATATGGGATCACACGTTAGGACATACATTTCCATTAAGAGTCTATAATTTTAGGTTTATTGTATCCCTTTTCCTACATATTAGTTTTGTATTCAAGCCCCTAAATTGTGTTTTATTATTATTTGTATCGTATGGGAGAAGAAGATCACAAAAACTATTCTCTCTCTTCCTAAAGAGCTAATTGGAAGTATTATCTTGAATTATTTCTCTGATGACTTTGAAACCATTCAAATATCCACATTACATGAAAAAAAACCTTATGATGCATCCAATACCTCTAGCTTCATCTGATTCTATCAATGATCAAATATCATTTATTGGATAACATTGCAATATCAAATTTTTTACCATGATAAGAATGGGAAGTACCATTATGGTATTTTCAATTTGTTCTCTTTATATCAAAATGATGATGAACTAAATGATTTTCTAGATTCAAAAAATAGGGGAGACCTCTGAGCAACCTATATGTATCAAATTATATATTTATGTCTTTGGGGAAATACAAAACCTGAAGGAAAAAAACCCTAATTTGAAATATTTTAAAATTAATTAGAAATAATTTTTTTAAATAAAATAGTTCTTTATAGAGGGGTTTCAAAATTATATATAAGAAATAATTTTTTAATGACCTATTGATGCTTCCATTGATATAATCAAAGACTGCGGAGGTATTGTTTTTGGAAAAAATGTAGATGATTTTTAAAATATCCTTAGGTACCATTTTGGTGCATAAATCATTTATACTTAATATAAATTGCAAAAGGAAATATCTAAGACCAAATTGAAGCAATGAAGGAAAAGTACATGCACTTATTTATGGATTTGAATTTAAAATGAAATTTCGAGGGTTAAATTTCATAAGGGGGAAGAATATAATGACCCAAAGTTTTATCAATCGAAATTCACTTCTTATAATTATGTCATATAATCACATGAAATCACAAACAAATGAACTACTATGTACTATGTGACCTTTAAATATAATATTGTCACTTCTATGTTTTGAGTTTTGAAAATTTGACACAAATTTTGTGATCAGTAAGATGTTTGGAGTCCAAGAAGAAAAAAATTATTTCTTATGAATATTAACCCAACCTTATGAATAGTAGTCTACCCTTTGGAATAGTAAGAGAAATCTTATGAATAGTAAAACATCCAAAATAATATTAACCTCACCCATTAATGTATAGATATAATTTATATATCTCGTAGGTGATAATATGACCATAGTAATATTATTGTTATTTTTGTGAGTCATAAAAAAATAAATTAATTAATTAATTTAAAACAAAATTTATTTTTCTAAAATGTTCTCATAAAGTTAAAATTTTATATCTTCTAGTTTTAAGATAATTTTATATTACCTTATGTAATTCTTCAAGGCATTATAAAAATAATAATAATTTGAAAATATTTATTTTTCTAGTATATTATGATTTTAATTAAAAATTATATTAATCATATTTTGATATTTATTTTTAAAAAATATTTTTCATTTCTGGATTCTACATGTTGATAAATAATTAGGGTGATGTTATGGGATTTTTCAAAAATAATTTAATTTTTTTGAAAAGTGAAATACTATAATTTACCATATATATACATTAAGGATTAAATACAACATTTCAATAATCATAACTAAGGTAAGAAACCATGGTTAAAAATCACATTCTCATATTATTATTTGTGGTAATTAAATCATCAATATTTCTTGTCTTATGGAAAAATAATAAACTAATGATTAAAATATTAAGAAACCCCTCCTACCCTCCACTATAAAAACCACACACACTCTCCTCTTTTCTTCACTCCCCTAAAGCCTTTTCCCTGACAATAATTTGATAAAATATATCCCCAAGAGCCTCCCACTCGTTTAAAATCCCTTGGTAACCTCAAAAGACCAAATCATCTCCCCTTAATAGGATCTCAAGGAAGATTAATTAAAGAGGTAAATTCATCAATTAAATTCTTTTACGTTCCTTTCAATTTCCTTTTTTCTATTCTATCCTTTACTCTAGTCATAAAAAGGTTATGAAAAATCTAGTACCTTATATGTACTATAATTTTTTTATGATAATTTAATATGTTATTACTATCTCTATTTTACCCTTATTTTATACTAGTAGTAAAAACACCATCCGAGGTGTGTTAATTTACAACATTCAAGAATGATGGGTATTCAATTTTTGTTTCCATATTCAATTATGGTCATAAAACCATTATTATGGTTGAACCAGACTATAATATATATATATTATTTCTCAAATATGGTTATGTAATCTTTTTTTACACATTTTTTATTTATAAAAAAAATGTGTTCGTTGTGAAAAAATAAAATATTAACCTAAAAGGTTATCAATAATGTTTTATATAATGATTAATTTTCAATCCAAGTAACCAAGATAAATTTACAACCATGTAACATTATTGGTGTTAAATAATAATATAACGCAAATTATATTCAACTATCCTCACTTTACATGTTTATCCATTCATGTATATAATTAAATCGATCATGAAACAAACAGACCCAAACAATGAAATTGATCTTTATAAACAATCAAAAAGGTTATGAATGAACTCAACACGGTTATACTAAATAAGTTACATGTAAAATATTTTCTGGTTTTATTAATTAATCATCCTAATTTTATTATTCATGTTACAAATGTCAAGTGGAGAACGCCAACGGACATAAAGTAATGGATTCTACCAGAACCTCCAATATTCTTTCAGGTTATTCTTACTCTCTTTTTGCACAAATAAATACTATATATTGATTTATTAAATCATATAAATGAGGTTTATATGTCCAAAATCTAGTATCAATATCCATTAATCATTACCTTTTAGGGTTATACATTCTCTTAAGTGAACCCCTCT
Organism: Viscum album; assembly: GCA_963277665.1. Lineage (NCBI taxonomy): Eukaryota > Viridiplantae > Streptophyta > Magnoliopsida > Santalales > Viscaceae > Viscum > Viscum album. The sequence goes on from OY728163.1 coordinate 89,848,886, forward strand.
TCAAAACATCTCGAAAAGAAAAAATATTCATGGGAACGTCCTAAAGTCAACCCCAATTTCAAGAGCACTCTACCATCTATTTTAAAAAACCATAGTATTTATAAAATCAGTATTTTTATTATGAAAACCCTCTTGATTCACTTATGGTTTTATATAAAATATTATTCCCTTTTTTATTTTAGATGGTCGTTGGTATTTTCAATAAAACCGCACTCAAATATTTTTATGATAAAAATTATTAAATACAATTTTTAAATGTTATCACATATGTTTGACATTATTTACCATGATATATGCCCATTCGTACTTATGAATGTCCATTTATGTTCTAATTCCTTTCATTCAAGGAAACTTGTATGATAGACCCATTTATTATTCTTTATGACATGATTATGATAACCATTTCATTCCATGGGTACCCTTATATTTATGTATGATTGATTATGTATGATTGTATATGTAGAAATCATTTTCATGAACATGTTATGATGGATGATACCAGATAGTTCTCCAATTCATTGGGTAATGTTGAGTCTCATGAGATATTTTCTGAAATAGTATTGGCAGTTAGACATAACTTGTGCTACCATGTGAAATAGTCATGGAGGTTAGTCTTTACTTGTGCTTCCATGTGAAATGGTCTTGGCGATTAGCCTTGACTTGTGTTATCATGCACAACTGTCATGGTGATTATCCTTGACTTGTGCATATCTATGTGAAATTATCTTTGACTCATTCTAATGTCATGTTTTATGTTACTTCTTAATTACTATGAATCCATGTTTTTATGATCTCGTGATTATATGTCCTGATTCCATATGTTCCTTTTCTTTTTGAACCATTATTTCTTTCCTACTAACCGAAGCGATAACACACTTTTCTTATCCTTATTCTATTAATAGAATTTTTACCTGAAACCTTTGTTCATGGTATCCCCGGGTTATCCTATGCACATGTATGGTATCAATGGGAGTTAGGAGGTCTTAATGAAGATTAAATAATGAAATATTTTTGTCCCATGTTGTTAGTTTTATGTTCCTACTGTTTATAGACACTAGAATTCATGATCCATGCCTTTTACTCTATTGTTTAATAATGAATAAAATAATGTTACGATATGTGTAAATGGATAGAGTCTCTATATGAATTGACTTTCTCTATGAGTTTTATTTCATTATTCATATTTAACATCTCTATTTATATAATATTTGGGGAAAAAGTGGTTTAAAGATGGTATGGATATAACGTCCTAGATTTTCTTAGGTAGGGACATATATCATTATTATGTTTCAAATTATAGGCTCCTCTAATGGTGTAAAATATTATATTTACCCTATTAGAAGACCCAAGAAATTGTTTTATGCTTATACTGATGTTTGTTCATAGTGCTATCCTAGAGACTGTATTTTAGTAAAATATTTAGAAATCTATAATTTAATGGATTTTTAACACTTATTAATTTAAAAAAAAATTCCCTACGAATGATGATTATTATGTATTCTAAATGTTATCTCAAATTGAAGCTTCATCAAAGAAAGTGTGTTTGAAATGAGAATAATTACATAGGAAAGGTATAAAGTTTCTTCTAAAGTATCAATCAATGGAGCAAATATTTTAAAACATTTAACTAGAATCCAAATTTTTTAACTATATCGGGATATACAAATCAATTTATGACATATCAATAGGTATAATTTCACACTCAATTGATTTAAATAATATATATAGATAGTTGAAGAAGGAGGATAAGGGATCCTTCAATAATGGTGTGGGGTCAACATCGCACCAGAAAAGGATTTACATTGAAATGGAAAAATGAAACTTGTGAACTAATTGAAAACCAAATGGTGAAATGATGGTGTTCAATTCCATGAGGTAGAGGTTTGTTATTCCTAAAATCACATTCTTCATTCTTATCAATTGTCAAAAACATTCTCATGTTCGTGGTTGGAATCAAGGATAAATAAATTTACCCATTTAATATAAATTATTAATAAAATTCCAATGAATTAATTTGATGAAATTTATATTTCCTATTTCTTTATAGTGTAAATGGGTTCTCAATGTCCTTTTCATGTACTAGTAGTTCACCATAATTATTTGATTTGGTGTTTTGAATCATAATGGACACCATCATTTTTATTTTCCTTTTCTCATGAACTGAATTCACTATTTTCCATTGTAATAGATGATGATTTGACATGGGGAATCATATGTTGGCCATGTTGTTGGAAAATGGATGGGATGAATATGGTAGGAATAAAAGATATGGAGAACATATTTTCTGAAATATGGAATGTTGTATAATATTGGTCACATGAAGACAATGGATAATATCTAGTCATGGGATGATAGTGGTAGTTGTGCTGATAAGACTCTGGGGTAAAATAATATGAGTTATTGTCTTCAAAAAGGTGTAATAATGTTGAATTGAGTATTCAGAGGGACCATAGAAATCCATATATTTTAGTGGTCATTGTGAAAAGTATGACTAGGGGTGAATATGGGAATAGAGTTAAAGATATCAAAGGGGATCATTTATCTAATGTAAAACTAACAACATAAAATTTAGTTGGGGAAACACATTCCTTGTATTTTTCTACCATTGATTCTATGATTTCCAATGGGTCATAAATATCACATAGTGTTTACTTTATGTGTTAATTTCATGTATGACTGGACAACCTAATACAACATGTACTAAAGTACATTCTCTATTTTATTAATTAGAAAATAGGTAATGAAGGTCAAGGTTCCATGAAATATAAAATTAACTGATCATGATCCAGGGTGCTATAGAGTAATATCCCAATATCCATGTTTATAAAACACAATGTGTTAGTGAAATATAAATTATATCCTTACTACATTATATGGATTTGGTAATAGTATAGACCTAGAGTGACCGTCATTTTTTCACACATGACTTATGGTTGTGAGATATGTATTTTGAAGTAATAGGATACTCCACTCAGGCATTCTATAAAAAACATCAACTACATTGTGAGTGTACACAATCTATACACCACCCCATGGAAAAACCATTCAATTTTTTCGTTACACAACTTGAGTTGTGGGTAATAAATTTTGAGTATTTAATAGGTATTAAACATGTTATACAATTTCAAACTCATTTGTATATTAACCAACAAAAATATATACTAGTTTTGGTTATGAATTTGTTAATAATATGTTGGGACAAGTTCTGTTCCAAACAATAAACACTGAATACTATCTCACATTTGGTTTTTTTATAATTTATAACAAGGAATAATATTTTTTGCAAAGAAATTTTATATTATAGGTGATTTACATTATAGTTTATAATATTATTATCCTCATAGTAATGATGGACCATTCTTTAGATGTTTTGGAGTTGTCAGAGGAACTAATCTCTTTAAAGGCATTGATAGGGTATGATCCTGATACTCAAAGTGGAAAGAGTATGAGGTACTCCCCTAGTATCATAATGATGATAGGGCATGAGTCCAAAAATATTTTCTCTATAGTTCTGGAATGTCCAATGAAGTTAGTTTTTTGGTCCTTAATATTGAGTATGGGTTTCATACTATATTTTTAATTTGACAAGTTATGGGTACATAATATGATATATAGTGTATGGTACTCCCCCACTCATGGGGTGTGAATCCTCAATCACTAAAATTTGGTACTCCCCCATTTGATCCTCTATGGGATACAAGTCATGGGTCCTATATTGAGATTCTTTACTCTACAAATCTACATGCATGACATTACTAGCCATCAACCACTTACTGCAGATTCCATGAGGTGAATAAGTTTTCACATGAATTGGTATATATGGAATTTAGGGGAAGTGTTCTTATATTAGGAAAATGATATCTTATTTAGAAAATTAATGGGAATCAATGAGAAGGGGTTAAAATTATAATATTAAAATATAATAATATATGGATTGTATTGAAAATGGACAATTTTATATTTAATGTAGTTTAAATAAATTTATTATATTTTATTAGAATTTATTAGAATGGTTTTTTGATTTATATAGTTGAATGGAAATGTGATTATATAAGAATGTATTAGATGATGATTATTTAGATATTTTTTAATGAAAAAGATAATGTTTGGTATGTAATTCATTAATTTAAAAAAATTATAAATTTTATATTAAGATAGGGAACGTACACTTTAATGACAAAAACTTTCTAAATAATATTTGTTTATTCAAAATACGTGTTATATAATTATGTACACAACATAAATTTTTCTCTTTAAAAATGATGTTTGTATAATTAAAATGTGACCATCAAGTTTCAACTATTCAATGACCATTGGTGAAGTACGACCAATGTTCAATTATAACCATTTGTCAATATTACCATTGGAAACAGTAATCTTATTAATTATTTTAATGTCAAAATTATATGTTGATATGAAAAACGAAAATTAATGCAGAAATAAGAGTCCATGGCCTAATCAAGTAGAGTTGTGTTATATGAAGCCCATTTTTTAGAGAATGGGAATGAAGTAGCATCATTGTGTTTCAATCTTGATCAATACCAAGATGATATTTAAGATGTTAATATGGAATGAAATTTATTACAGGATATGTTCATGTTAGTAGAAATTACCACATGGAAAATGTTATCTGAGCCACCACAAGGATCCATCCCCATCACACACCTCACCCTTATGTAATTTTAAGGTGTTACGACATGTTATATTTTAAGGCCTTAGTAACATAATGTGTAATTATTTTGTATAAATAATGTTTTTTTCCATTAATTATCATTGGAGAATAACTTTTCTTTAAAATTTGATGAATTTGATAAATTGATTTTTTGGAAAAAAATTATACTTTTCAGGAAATATATAATTTTTTAATAAAATAATATATTATAAATATGATTCTTTTTAAAGAAATACCATGACTAAAACACTCTAATTGAAATTTTAATGATAAATTATTTTTATTTTTTTCAAGTGTCAGAAATTTTACTATGCATTTTATATCTGTTATTATTTTTGATAAATAATGATTTTTATATTTTCAAGTTAAATTTATCATACATAGGAATTTTTTTTGTTAATAATTTTTTTTAAATCATTATGTTGAAATTACGTTAGGGTGAATTTATAGGAATTTTCTAAAATATTTCATTTTTCAATGAATTCCAAAAATACAGTTTGAGTTTTTTAGTATATTTAATGACATCATAAGGATAAACTTTTTAATATAACATGATGGTAAAATATTTGGGATTATAATAACATTATAGGTGTCGCAAGTGACCAATACAATGGGAAAACACCATGGGAAAGGAAAAGGTATTGAATTTATCACTACTTAGGTGTCCAAGAAAATTATTAAAAAAACCCCTCTTTTCAAAAAAATACCCAGCCATTTCTCCATTAAAATTAATTCCCATTAAATATCCATGAATCTATGATATTTTTACCTCCACAGGTGTCATCAAGTCCCCAATATCCAAGTATTTTAGATCTAGTACTTACTCTTCAAGGTAAGAGAAATCTCAATGTCTCTTTTTCTTTCAACTTTCCTTTTTTAGGTTGTATGTATTTAAAATTTCAATACTATGTTATTATATCCATTTTATTACATAAATATCTATATTAAGAGTATTTTATGTATTTTTGATCCATTTACACTCTCTTTTTAATGTTTTCTGAAACTATATTTCATACTTGTTATGTTTTTGTATGTTCTTCTAACAATTTCTCTCTTTTTCTAAAGAAATTATCTTATTTTATTTTATGAATACCCAAACCACATTAATCTCCACAGTTATTAATCTAGATGTAAAAATTGATATATATTTATTCTGGTATTAGCATAAATGAAACTCACCTTTCATTATCCAGGTTAATATTGACATAGATATCCTCTCTTTAAGAACTTTTCTTTTAAAATCCATGATTTTGATATGAAAATTGTTTCATTTAATATCCATTGATTTTTTATGAAATTAATTATTATGATATATATAGATCACATAAATTAATTCATATTTAGGTTTTTTTCATATAGTGATCCAATTCATTAGGTGAAAATTTTAATCTCTATAGATGGCATGTTTTACGATACCTTAGTGAATAAACTTTGTAAATTTTATAAAAAATTAGTGAAAAAACATGGTGATATGCTTATGAATTTAAAAAATAAAATTTTTAGCAATGATTCCATGTTATTATTCATTTTATTTTATTTATTATAATCTACATGTTTCCTTTTTCATTACATAATGATATGCATCATATTCATATTGAATTTCTTAAAGATCACATGTAAACTGTTTTCATTTTTTTCCCTTATTGGGACATATGCTCAGCCTTTCCATTAATGTATCTCCCTAGGTTATGAGATTAAATAAATATACTTAGGAGTAACCTTGGTGAATCCTTTGAAGGGGAAAAAATAATGTTTTAATTTTTCATGTATTATATACATTTTTTCAAAGAAACTAAACTTTAAAAGATCATCTATTTGTTCAATGTAATGTAATGTTATATAATAAAAAAGAAGGATCTCAATGGTAGTATCAAATGACAATTTGGTTATTTGTGGAAATTAGGATTTTAAAATATTAGAAATTACCCTATAAAAACTTGTAAACATTGGTAAAACATTGTTATATTTTGGTAAAATATTATGTAAGTGGTTTCTGAGAAAAGAAATCCCTCTCTGGATATGAACAAATGGATGTGGCTCTGGGACAAATATACCTAGGGGGTAAAAACTACAACAAGTTTCATTGGTCCAAACTCAGTATAACCTAGTAAATGTCAATATGAATTTTTTTGCTCATTCTTTGACACTCATAAGGGATATGTTTGGTTAATCATATGATTTTTATCAACCATTATGATGGATTTATAGAAAATGTAATTATTATTAAAGAATAACATATTTAAGCATGGTGTTTTAGGACATGAAATTTAATTATAATTATAATGTTATTAAATTAAAAAAGTTTCTTACTAAGGATTTATTCATTTAGAAAATTATTATAAATAGGAGAAACCATGTAAATGGTGAGAACAAAGGACCAGGCACTAATGGCCTTCCGATGGAAGCCCGAATAGAAAAAATGCTTAGAATAATGAATCAACTAACTCAAGTTATAAGAAATAACATGAATCAAGTTGAGAGACTAGATTCACCTAGAGGGGGAAAATGTTTTTCTGATTCATTTATGCATCAATGACTACCTTAATTCAGTGGATATAACGACCCATTTGTTGATGAAAAATGGATAAGATCTATAGAAAAGTCATTTTCTTATATTTATTAATTTGAACAAGTGAAAGTCTCCCTGGGTGGGTACCACTTAGAGGGAGAAGTTGATCAGTGGTGTAAAATGGTTAAAAACATGATGATGGGAAGAGAGATTAAATTTATGGAGTTATAAGAGTTTAAGGGAACATTTTGGAAAAAAATATCCCTCATTCAATGAGAACAAAAATAGAGAATTAATTCCTAGAGCTAAAGCATATGAAAAATAATTTTTTCAGAATCTATGAGATGAACTTCGTTAGATTTACCCTTTACAGCTATATATTTCCCATTGATTATAAAGGAAGGTTTATATATTATTTAGTGGACAAAGACCCAATATATCGAAGAATATATCAAACTGAGACTATGATATCTATGTGGAGACTGTGATGAGTGATATGAAAGTTAAATTGGAGTTCGATGAGATGTAGTGGTCCTATAGATTGAATTAAAAGAAGATATATAGGGATCAAAATGGGCGAGTATTTGTAATCGTGGAAGAGGAGGAATGAAAGTGAATCCTTCTACATGAAAAGAAATATGGGATGAAAAATTAAAGGAGCTACTTTCATAGGATTGGTAAATGTTACAATGTGGAAGAGAAAGTAATATTTCACATAACAATAATAGTGAGGTGATGCCTCAAATTCTCAACACTGGAAACAAAGGGAATATGTTTCATGACCTACCTGATATCTAATGACTCATGTGCAGAAATGATGTCCACTTTTCCAATCAGTTTCAGAATCTAAAGATAATGGAGGTGAATCACCATCAACCTAAGAATAATTCAAAGGATTAATTTTCTTTTTTCTCTATCATGATGGCTGAATTTGATGCTACAAATTATGTTGTGGAATGTACTATAGTTGTTTTCTCAAATATAGCAAGTACTTTATGTGATTTTAGTTCTACACATTCCCTTATTTTCTCCATGTTTTCACAGAATATAAAATCAATATATAAAATTCTAAAATTATATTTATTAGTCAATAATCTTGGATGGATTATCCAATCATAAATATTGTATAAAAACTCTATTATTATCTTTGACTAGCATAGTCTCATCACAAATATAGTAGTCATTCCCATGTTGAAATTCAAAATTATACTAGGGTTCGACATGTTCTCAATGTATAATGATATGATCAACTATAGAAGTAAAAAAAATCTCAGTAGTCTTGAATAGAAAACCTATATTTGTTTTCAAAGGAGAGATATTCTGACCGAATATTTTTCTAGAAGCACCACATATAGCCTTGTTTATAGATATGATCAGTGAATATGAAGAAGGAGATGAAATTTTATGAATAGATAATGTCCCCTTCATTTAAGAATACATTGATGTATTACCTGAGGAGTTAAATAGACCTCCCCTAAAAGTGGATTTATAGTTCACTGTTGAACCGATTCCTAGATCTAGGATGATAACAAACATCCCATATAGAATAGAAAATGTGGATATGAAGGAATTAACATAACAAATATAAGATATTTTTGATAAGGGGTTTATTTTGTCAAGTGTTTATCCTAGGGGAGCACCTGTTATCTTTATGAAAAGGAATAAGGATAGATCAATGTGTCTATAAATTAATTATAGAGAAATTAACAGGATAATAGTGAAGCATATATTCCCTCCTCAAAGGATTAATGATTTTTTAAACCCGTATTGGGGTGAAAAAGTTTCTCCACGATTTATCATAGATCTAGTTATCATTAGTTGAGGGTGAAGAAAGAATATATTCCAAACACCAAATTTATATAGGGAAATTATTATTACATATTTATTTTTATTCCCTTCATCTTGATTAATACTACTAATATTTCTATAGATTTGATGAATGGGGGTTTTAAGGACTACCCGAATAACTTTGTGGTAGTTTTTCTTCACGATATTATTATATATTCAAAAAAGTTGTGAGGATCATGAGGTTCGCCTAATAGTTATATTATAAAATCTAATTAATGAGAGGATATTTAGAGAGATTATAAAATGTTTATTTTGGTTAAAAAAATTTCTTTTGCTGGTGACATTGTATCTAAAGAAGGAATCTTAGATGACCATTGCAAGAAAATGGGTGAGGAGGAGTGGCCTCATCCTATAATAGTAACTGATACATGTATTTTCCTTATTTAAGAAATATTTTATATGAGTTTTTCGGAAAAAAATCACACCATTCTCGTCCCCTAACCAAATTAACTTGAGAAGGGGTCAAGTTCATCTAGACAAAGGACTGTGAAGAAAGTTTCTAAGAGATGGAGAAAAGATTGTTTACTGCACCTGTCTTAAATATACCATCTATCAAAGAAATATTGGTTATTTTTAATGATGTATCTATAAAAGGTCTTGGGTGAATCCTCATTTAAAATGGTAAGGTTATTTCATATGCATCTCAATAGTTGAATTATCAAAAGCAGAACCAACATCCGCATGACATGGTGCTGGCTGCAGCTATTTTTTATTTGAAGATATGGAGGAACTATCTTTATGGGGAAAATGTGATATATACATAGACCATAAAAGGTTGGAGTATATTTTCACACAAGATGAATTGAACATGAGACATAGGATATAGTTCGAACCTCTTAAAGAATATGACTGTTCAATTCATTATCATCATGGAAGAGAAAACAAAGTCACTGATGCAATATGTAGGAAAGACCCTCTTGTGTTGGAAATGATGAGGATTAAATGAGATCCTTTGATTAAATACCTAGTTAAATTTGACATGGGAATTTTAAGATAAGGGACATCATCAAACCTATCACAAATTATCTCTCAACCATAATTACTAAAGAAGATCAAGAAATATCACAAAAATGACCCTTTATGAAAAAAAGATAGAAGTTGTAAAGAATGGGATGTTTCTTGAGTTTAATATTAATGAGGAAGGTGTAATAAAATTTCGTACCAGGCTATGTCTTCCATAAATTCCAGAAATAAAGAAGGAGATGATGGATGAAGCTCATAGATCTAATTACTCTATACATCCAAGAAGAAATAATATTTTAAGGGTCCATTGTAATCATTATTGGTGGGATAACATGAAAAAAGATAATGTCGACTATTCTACATTGTGTTTCTTGTGTCAAAAAGTAAAGGAACAATGATAACTTCCAAAAGGGGCAATACAAAAACTTCCCATACCACCATGGATGTGGGATAATATCATTATAGACTTCATCACTATTCTCTTAAAAACATCTAATGGAAACAATGCAATATGAGATATGGTGTACTATCTCACCAAGACTGCCCATTTTGTCTATATTCTATAATATTTATCTCTTGAAATCCATCTAGAAATCCTACATATACCAATGCACCAATACCAATTGTTTGTAAAAACCATTGGTATAGGTCATCTTTCCAAACAGGTTTTCCAAACTGTTGGGGAAATCCCTCTTAGAGACCACTTTTCCCAATGGTTTGGAAAAACTATGGAGAAAGGGTCTGGATTTCCTAATATTTTTACCAAAATTGTTGGAAAAGACTTCATTAAGACACTTTTCCCAATGGATTGGAATTCCATTGGGAAATGGTTTGGATTTCACAACGGGTTTTCCAAACAATTGAGAAAACCCCTATTTGTGACCACTTTTTCCCAACAGTTTGGAAAACCTGTTGGGAAAGGGAATGGCTTTCCCAATGGTTTTTCCAAAATATTTGGAAAATACCTCTTCGATGCCTCTTTTTCTAATGGTTTTGGAAAACCATTGGGAAAGGGTGGTTATCGATCCCGACATTTCTAAATACCATTGGTATAGACCTACCCCAAGTGTTTTGAGAACCATTGGGAATGTATCCTTTTTTATGAATTATTTTTCATAATATTTTCAAATAAATCAACATAAAAATTACATAAAAATTTAAAAAAATATATAAATTTATCGAAATATATTCACGAAGTTAATTATAGGATAGTTGTAATGTCATTGATATTTAACCGAGAGGTTGTGGGATCAAACCTGTACTATGATTTTTTTTAAATTAATTTATCCCAACTGATTAGGGAAAACTGTTGGAAAAGTCTTATCCCAATGTTTGGGAAAATCATTAGTATAGTCATATCCCAATGGTTTGAAAACCGTTAGGATATGTCATTCCCTACGGTTTTCTCCAAACCATTAGGATAGGTCTATCGCCACGCCAAATCACCGAACAGCTTCCCAAACTATTAGTATATGCTATACTAAGGGTATGGGGACCTATACCAATGGTTCCAAATCATTGGTATAAGTAATTTTTCCATTAGTGAAATAATTTCCAATATATACATAAAGTAAGTGGTAATGCTGCTTGGAGTTCCACTTTATATCATAACTGATTGTGATCCATTGGTCAAATGAAAATTATGGGGATTTTTTCAACATGATCTGAATACAGAATCAAATTTCAATATAGGTTATCACCCTCAAACTAATAGCCTACCTGAAAGGACTATTAAATTACTTGAGGACATGAAAATAAAATTCTTGACGGAATTTTAAGGTGGAAGGGGTCAACATCTACCATTTTTGAGTTCTCATACAACATCAACATCCATTTGAGTATTGAAATGGAACCTTATGATGTCCGATATCAGAATCTCTGTAGAACTCTTACTTGTTGGGAAAAATCTATAGAGATAAATCTTCGTGGACCTAATCTCTTTCAAGAGATTATTGAAAAGGTTCATACCATCCTACAACAGATAATTTTTTCTTAGAGTCGAAATAATAGATATGCTAACAACCGTCAAGGGGACTTGGGGTTTGATGTTGGTGAAAAAGCCGTCCTTCAAATTTCACATTGGAAGAGACTCATTCGGTTTGGGAAGAAAGGGATTCTTCTCCATGTGTAATGTGGCCCTGATAAAATCCCTGATCATGTGGAAGCAATGCCCAATCAGCTTTCTTGTCTAGCAAAACTAGATCAAGTTCAAGATGTATTCCAAAAAACTATTTTGAGGAAGTAAATGCACCCCCTTCACATGTAATGAATCTTTATGTGGTACAACTAGAACATTACCTCTATTATGAGGAAAAATCTATAGATATATCGATCATATATACAAGGTTCTACACAACAAGACTACTCACCTAATGACAGTTCTGTTGATGAACAACAAATATAAACAAGACACAGTGGAACTAGAGAAGACAATGAGCCAAAAGTACCCACGCCTTTTCTAAAGAGAGGGAACAAGCATAAATATTTGGGATGAAATTTCTTTAGGGGGAATAATGCAACGACTCGAACTTCATGAATAAAATGTTTTCTTGAAAAGGCGTGTAGTATTATTTTATACTCAAAATAAATATATATCTTTAATAAAGAAGTGTTTATTATTTTAAATGTTACCAATAGGTTTGGACCAATTTATGATAACTATTTAATTATGACCATGGGTCAATATGACCATCGAAAACTATACTAATATTAATTATTTTAATGTTATAATTATAAGTTGAAATGTGAAATGTAAATTAATGCAGAAATAAGATTTTATGTCCTCATCCAGTAAAGGCATGTCGTATGAATCCAATTTGGATATCTTGGGAAGGAGGTTATGTCACTAGGATTTTCTGTTGACCATGCCCAATACTTTCTTCATAATGTTAATAAATAATGAAATATATCATGGGAAAAGTTTAAGTTGGTGTAAATTAACACTATGCTGATATCATCAGAGTCACCCCAAGAATCATTCACCATCAGAAACCTCACCCTTATGACATTTTAAAGTGTTGTAAGGGGTTATGTGTCGAGGACATAGTTACATAATATGTTATCCCATTTTATAAACTGAATTTTTATCGCATAGTATCCTAAAGAAACCAAGGTCCCAAACTTCTAGTTTTAGGAGTTACAATTCAAGGTATGGGAAATCTCAACTTCTATTTTGTCCTTTCAATTTCCCGTTTATATGTGGAATATCTTTAGAATTCCCATACAATGTTCTTGATTTCATTTTTTCTATCCTTTTAAAATATTTATAGTATTTTATGAATGTTCTACCCTCATCACATCTATTTTGAATTTTTTCTAAAACCATTTTTCATACATGTTATGTTACTATATTTTCTTCTAAAAATTTCTCCCTTTTTTTAAATAAATTCTTTTAATTTGTTTTGTTAATACCTAAACCTATTTCTTCTATATAGTTTTTCACATTTCCATTAAAATTATATAATTTTTTTGGTACTAACATAAATGAATACCACCTTAAATTTAGTGGGTTAGTAATGAAATAATGATCTTGACGTAAAGCACAATTCTTTTAAAATCCATGATTTTGATATGAAACCCATTAATTTTATTCTACACATGTTATTTATGAAATGTATTTTTAGGATATATGTAGATCATATTAATTAATACATATGATAGGTGAACCCTAATAGTTAGTTAATTAATTGGATACTGAATTTAATCTCCCTATATGATATGTTTTATGATACCTTGGTGAATAACATTTGTAATTGTTATGGAACCTTAGTGAAAAACCTTGGTCATATGCTTAGAAAAATATAAAATAAATATTGTATCAATATTTCTAGGTTATAATTCATGGTCTTTTATTTAGGATATTCTGAATGTTCACTTTTTTATTCCATAATGATATTATTCATGTTCTTATTGAATTTCCTCAAGTTCACATGTAAACTATTTCCTTTAATTTCCCTTACTTGGCCTTATAATGACCCCTTATTTTTTAAGTGTTTCCTTAGGTTATGGGATGTAATAAATTTACCTATGATGGAACTTGATTAATTATTTAAAGGGGAATAGAAGAATGATTAATGTTTTTTGAAATATTTTCCTTCTTTCCGAAGAAATTAAACATTAAACGATCCTCTATTTGTCCAATGAAATTTAATGTTATATAATAAAAAAGACACGATTCAATAAAGACAGTTGATGATGTGGTAAATTTTAATATTTTGTATGTTTTTAGATTATTTAGTGTACTGAATAGTGTTATAATTTATTATGATATAATATTTGCATTAAAATTTCTCTAGGGATTATAGATGGATTTTGAGATATATGTGAAACTGAGAAAAATTTACCATCCTCTAATTCATAAAAAATCAATGAAATATTTTCATGTTTTTAAGGATATTCTTTATGCATGTATTATAGATTTCATTTCAGAATAAAAGGAAAATATAGCTATAGTAGTATATATTTAAATACAATAGGGTCCAAAATTATATTCAGATGGATCTATTCAAGTCATTATATTTAATGTAATTTTAATCATCACAATGTTAGATGAATCCCTGTGAGGAATCTTTATTATTCCTTTAAATGGGTCAAGAAACATCAAATTTGGTGAAATTGTTTAAAAAGTGTCTAAATATTTCTTTAAATATAAAAAATATATTTTAATCAAATAAAAAAACCAATTGACTTTTTTATTAGAGCTTGAGGTTTTTCATATGCCTCAACATATTTGAGACATTGATGTTGGGATATAAAAGATAAAATAATATATCATTTTATTAATTCATTTAAGATTTTTGGGAGGATCAAGGAAGATTCAAATCAATTAGTGTTACATCCAAATTGTAGATGAATTTTGTATGTAATTTATGTGTCTAAATTAAGTTAATAAGAACTATATTTCACAATTATAATCCTTTATAATTAATTTTCTTAACATATATGCTTCTATTATCAACAATCATGTACATATAATTGATCATAATATATATACTCCAAGAGGGAGTGTGTTCTTTCAATTTTGAATTTATTATGGGGGCTTAATTATGTGAAAAAGTAGAAATAGAATTTGATACTATAATGATCTATCAAGGAAAATATCTATTTATTAGAAACAAAAAGTGATGTTTCCTTAGTATTAGAATCTCTATTAGGAGGAGTCAATAGTAACATTATGTTTTATTATTATAATTTGAATTTGAATTTATTTTTATAAAATCCATACCTTTATAAAGTAATCAATTTAATAATATTCCATAAATATATTTATTAGAAAAATTTTAGTTAACTAACTCAACATTAACAACCTATTAAAGAAAAAGAATTATTAGATTTTTCATAATTAAATAATTTAATCAAAATCAGTTTTCGCATAAAATTTCATTCTACCATCAAGAAGATTTCCATTTAAATCATGGAATATTTCAATCCAAAATGGGAATGTTCTTCCAAAAAGACTATTCATGAATCAACTGAATAAAATAAATTTTCAATGGATAATCAAAATCACGAAGGTGATTAAAAGTGTGATATCCTATAAAAATAAAAATAAATCTGCTTCACAGTTGTTCTAAAACGACAAGATCCATCTATAGGATAAAATTAAAAGATTCATTTTTTTTCTAGTATATCCAAGGATAGAGGTTCCTCAGTCATTAATAACCATGAATATCTTTATCAAAGTATTTATATATTTATGTTTTCTATTCTGTGGAACATCACATATTTGAAAGGGATAAACTATGGTCTATTGTATATCCCATGTCTCAAATCCCACTCTTTTGGGGAAACATAATTTTAAAATTTTTTCTTATTGTAAAGGGATATTGTGAAATTATTATTGGCTCTAAGGATGATTTTAACTTAGATTGGAATTTTGTAAACATGCCATTGATTCCTGGTATTTTATATTCTTTAGAATGGTAATTCTCTATTAATCCCTTCACCCAAAGGATGTCTACAACCCAAATCTGGGTCAGGTTTGAATTGTATTTTTTGAAATTAGAGATTATAAATAATATTTTATCTCGTATAGTTATCCCCTCACTGATTGATAAAAGAACATTAAATGGGGTTCTTGGATTGCATGTTATAATTATGATTGATTCTAATAAGGATTAAGAAATACTAGAAGTCATCAAATTCATTGATAATGATTAAAAATTAAATATCAAATTTGTGTATGTAAACAATCCTCATTTTTGTGATGAATGTTCAATAATTTGAATCTCTCTTTAAAAAAGCAATGTGATTCAGAAGAAAGTGAAACAACACCCTAAGAATGATTGGAAGGATATCAACAGAACAAAAAAAGGAATGGAAACTGTATTTGAGAATGGTGAACCTTATAAAAATAATGATGTTGGTAAATGGGTGAATCCCTAGGACCAAATTCATAATTCAAAATATGATCCTAGAAATATTTAGGATGATTTGGATGAAGAAAAATAGATGAATATTTCAGATGATATAAAATATATTGAAATTGATCTTGATATTTGGATTCTTGTCAACTACACCTGACCCAATTATCATTGTGATTGAGTCACTATTTAATTATTGATTTTCAAAACTAATGAATGTTTAGTGGCATATAGGGATGAACCCACAAGAAAGTAAGAGTGACCAAATTTCTTCTAAAACATTTCAAACAAACCCATTGTTTTCAGCAGTGGGGTGATTGTTTTTAAATTGTAATTTTTTTATTTTTTTTATTTTCAATATAGTATGTAAAACAGAAAATTAACTAAGAGAACTATATTTAAAACTAAAATATGAAATAAATCTGTGTAGTAGTGTCTAAGACACAGAAACAGGGATTGTGATGTAGTAAATCAAAAAAAAAGAACTCAGGAATTTTAAACTACTCATTAAAAATGATTACTTATTCACACACTATTTGTTGAACATACCTCAATGGAATAGTGAAGAATCTTACTCACTAAAATAACCAACATAAAAACGATTGAATCCTAGAGTTCTTCACTCTATAATTCAATCGAACTGCTGCTAAATTTAAAAAGAATTCAATTGGAATTAAACTCACTGTAAAATTATAATTGTTTATGACATTTAATGATTTGATAAATTCATTCAAGATCAATATCATTGATTGATGTTGATGTTGTGAATTGAAAACAATTGAGATGTGAACAATTAAAAAGAAAATCAGAATCAGTATTGCTGACTGATTCTCATTTCATAAAAAGATAATCATGTGATTAAATTTAAAACAAAAACCAGTTGAATTTAAATACCCAAGATATTTTTTAGCTTACTGTCATGTTGACATAAAACATTAAAACCATCCAAATATAGAGTAATAATGTTTAGAAATAGTGAATGAGATGAGACTCCCTTCTCTGGTGCTCTGCTATTGGACTCCTCAAGTCTCCATGTTAGGTTCACCAATTATCTACTCATAGAAGTGCTCTCATATCTACTCTGTACTTTAGGTGTGTCATGAATGGTGAATTAATTTTCTATCCTGATTTGATGTTGTTCCTCTATTCATATACTTCTTTAATTTTCTTTATGTCACAACTATCTTCCACATACTAAATCATGTACTTAAATATCACATTACACACATGCATTTTTTGTGCAACACATGTCATGTTATCTAAGCCCTCGTAACTAAATTCTGGTCAAGAGGTTTAGTGAAACTTGACGTATTTTGAGTTACTACATGTATCTGCAAAAGGAAAATGGTTAAAAAAGTTAATAATTTAACAAAAAGATTTGTAATCTATTGACTTATATAATTAATTATAGTTATTATTATAATAATTACTATTATTATTAAATTAATTCCATAATATTATTTTAAATGTTTTAATATTATTTGTTATTAATTAATATCTATTTTAATAAATTAATTTATTTAGACTATTTAATTTAATTTAAATCTTATTATTAATTATTAAATATTAAATTATTTTATTAAAATTATTAAAGATAAAAATTAATAACTTTACGAATGATTATTATTAATGTTATTATTTTAAGAAATAAAAGTTAATAATTGATTAATTTAATTTTTTGGCTAAATATTATCATTAATTTTTATTATAATTAATTGGTTTATTAGGATTAAATAGATATAAATATTTAAGTATTAATATTTTTAATTAAATAAATTATTTTATATTAGTTTATTTTAATTTTGGTTATAATTTATTAGTAATTATTTTATTTATAATTAAATATTAATTAATTAATTAGACATATATTTTATTTAATTATTGTTTATTTATTGTTTGTTTAATTATAAATACTTTTATATATTATTATATTATTTTTTATTATATTATTTTTAACCCCCTCCCCCCCCCATTTCTCATTGTTCACTACACGTAGTTGTGTGGTTTGAGGTTCTTCCCAAAATAGAGGGAGGTGGTGCACTAGTTCTTCCTCCACCCTTTAGTAGTGATGAAAATACTCCTCGAGAAAATAACCCAGCTACAGTCCTGCAGAAATTCCTTGCAGAAGGTGGCCCTTTTAAGCTTTAACTAATTCTCACAGTGTTGACTCTCTGTACGTCTTTGGCTTCACTGAGAATTGTAGCCTCCTCCTGCTGAGTGTAGAACCTTAGATCGATGGCCTCAGCACTAGTATCACCTTTAACACCCAACGATTCAGATTTTAAGTTCTCAGAAATTTGGTGGTCCACTGAAAGTGGTTTCTGTGGTGCAGATTCCCATGGAAACGGCCCTCCTTGATAGTGGTCATCATAGACAGTTTCTATGGGTTTGATTCTTAGTTTTGTGATGGAGGACATGATTAATCGGGTCTTCCATTTTCCTGATTTGTTGCAAAGGGTTTAATCATCTCGTTTATTCAGTTATGAATCAAAATTTTTATTTTGAGGGTCTATAAAGTGGTTGAGTTTCTCTGTGGCGGTGGTTGATTTTTTTGTTGAAGCATGAGAGGTTTGACATGGTGGCTGTAACACCTGAGATTTTTATGAGTAATATATTTTTTATGTTATATATATATCATCAAAGGAATATTTCACTACACACTAGCTTGGCTTACTTTACACGCAATCACGACCTTCCTCGATAGCTTTCGTTGTACGCAATACTGAGTTTCACTAAACGACGATATGCTATTAAAATATTGTTTAAAATAGCCGTTATGAATAGTAATAACCACTTTTTAAAATTTTATCTTTCAAAATGGACCTCATTTTTGGATTCGGAATACCGAAATTAGCCTAAGGTGAAATTTTGGTATTTTTCTGAAAACTTTCAATTTTTGATGAATAGTGAAACCACTAAGTGGAAGGTTAAAAACTGAATTTTGCATAAAAATTAATTTTACCGCTTCTGTGAATGTAATTTCAAAAATCCGACAGACATGGTTGATATCAGTAAGTAAAATGTGGTTCAATGAGATAAAAATAATTTTTTGGTGAATAGTAACTTTTTACTTCTTTTACTGCGGTTAATAGTAAATAGGGTAACTAAGGGTAAATATGCTATTACTATTACCCTAACACATGTCCTAATACTATTGGATAAGTGTAATTCGACCAAAAACAAACTTATGAATATAATATGACCATTTAGGTCCACTTGGATTAGATTATGAGATTTAATATTATTTTATTTAATGAATAGTTAAAATAGTTAAAATCAAAGTTTAATAACTAAAACATTTTTAATATGGGGTTATACATAAGATAAATTCGACTATAAATATTCATTATAAAGCTAAAAATATTTCCTACATAATTATATTTTATTTATAATTTATATATATTAAATAAATTAATTTATGTATGACACAACGATGATGCAGTAATTACCCTTTTAAGGAAATGTTAACATAATTGATGTTATAAATGATAAAATAAATGTAATTTGAGACTTTTTATGAATTCCACTAATTTTCTAGGTTACTATGATATATTAGTGTCGATTTAATCAACTTGGTTCGAACATATAATTCTGTTATGACTTTCACAAAAATCATATATCAAATAGTGTCAAAATTGACACAAAATAGTTTTTAAATCAAATATTATATTAGTAATTGTTATTTTATTCTTAAAAATATAAGGTTTGGACAAATGACTTATATAAGGATATATATATTAATAATAAACAACTATGGGTTCGTTTGTCATGTTATATTAAGTGTATTAACCATATAGTGTAAGAAAACAAAAAGTCACGGTAAAAGTTAAATTATTTAACTTAGAGTTAAATCTAATTGATAAGGTTAACATAATACACTAAACTTGTCTAAATCCTATTGGTTGATATTATTTCTATCCATCCCCACTTTACCTTCGAAATAAGACCCTTTGGAACCATTATAAACCGATTTTGACTTTAATATAAAATAATATTTTGAGATATTCCTAAGGTGCCCCTCTCCTCCCTTATAAAAGGGCACCTCCTCCCCCTCCTCCTCACACCAATTTGAGCACTCAAGCTCGGCCAACCCCTGCCAAAATACCTTCTCCACTTCCCTATAATAATCCTAGAGGTCCTGGTCTTCTTCAAAGACCAATCTTAGTTCCCTAAGTGGAGGATTCAAAGAGGCGTTTCAAAGAAGAGGTAATATCCATTACCAATCATTTCAATTTATTTCTTCTTCAACTTTTTCTTCTTTAGTTGTTTCATGATAAATTAATAACATCAGTATTACTTACATACTAATATGTTATTATAAATATGAAACAACCCTAATTCACCTTCTATCCATCCTACGGAAAAATGAAATCACCATGCGTGCATACGTACGGAATACCGTCTCCACGCCGTGGTGTAATCTATTTTCCACCATCACCTTACAAGGATGGGTATAATGGTGTAATGAGTAACTATATATGATTATTATAAAGTGATATTGATACTGAAATAGTATAAATACACTTAAATACAATTCCACGATCATGGGAACAATATCATTGCTCGTGCGTACGTACGGAATACTGTCTCCACGATGTGATGCGACTCATTCTACATGATCATAATTACATAGTAATTATATAAATGAATTGAATGAATAAATATGATATATGTTACACTAATACCATTCTGGATATAAGGTACTTATAACCTTAAAAGAATAATAAGAATTTATTCGGCAAAACACGCATAAGAACAAAAGGCAATAAAGACCCGAGTAACAAGTAACAATGAAATATTACTAATAAGAAGCTAAGAATATGACCATATATGATATCATATCAATATGTATGATTCTGGAATAAGTGAATAATTTAAACCATTATACAAGAGCTTCGGACACGTACAAAGCAAATCGGACCTAAGGTAAGGAAAATATCACAATCTCATATTTATCCGAGATTGTTTATACTTTGGAATTTACTGGGGTGTATTTTATCATCCAAATCCATGTTTCTTCAATATGTAATATTTATATCCTTCTACAATAGTTTATATACAATTTTACCCTTCGTTATGTTTTTTGTAAAAGATATTAAAGGAATCTTTTGTCGTTTTTCGTACGAGGTACTTTTTTGACTTTTCCGACAAAAGTACGAAGAATGTTTTTTTAACTTATACGGCATGAATGGATTTTTAAAACATTATTTCCAAGAAGCTTCCTTTAAAAGTTTTCAAGATTATTTTTAATCAACTTCTTTTAGATTAAAATTGTATGACATGTTAAGAGAGGAAAAATGTATTTGAAGTAGAAAGGACATTTTCCTCAAGAATGGAGTTCAAATGTTTATCAAAATTATTTTCCATCTAAGATAATATAGGGTTTTGTTTTTATCCCTATTATTACATTGATTTTTTTATGTTTTGAGGGAATTATTTTTATGAAGTCATTTACCTTATATGATTTGTTTAGTGATGTCATGATATTTCAAGAATCCCATTTTTGTTACATGTGTTATGCGATGATGTATGATTTATGATTATGTGGCACATATAATAAAGGATTCATTATAAGATTGGTGGGACCTATATCTCTCTCCAATGCATTGGGTAAAGATTTATATCTCATGAGATAGACATGGCTGGAACGGAAGGTTATTTCGGTTCAGTGATACAGGACTAAAACGAGGAGTGAACTCGGTTAAGAAATGGACTTTGTCTGCTAAGATAGTCTTGGAAATGAGTCATGACTAACAAGAAATTATTTTCCATGATTATGTGTGCATGCCACAAAGTTTCAAGTTTTATGTTATGATTATGGGGATCTCATTTTCACTTCTATGATTTATTCCATGTTAAGATATTATGATCTCTTTTGCAGGTTATGATTTTCAAAAAGATATGATATGATTTTTATTTCCTTTATTTTCCCTTGCTGAGGATTTGAGCTCACCCTTTTTGTATGTTTTCTTTTCCCCAGGTCAGGAAGATTGATATTAAGTAGAATCTGTTAAAAGGGACCCTAGATATGATGAAATAAATGGGAGACACTGTAGAAGATTTATGAACCAGTTGTTTATATTTCCCAGTTTCTAAAGACACTATACCTATACGGTCCTTTGTGGTTTTGTCATATGTTGTAATAAGTGTGCTTCAATTTTGAAGTTTTAACAATGTATGTAACGTATGGGTCATTATAGTTGGTATCAGAGGAAAGGTATAGTCAACCTTTGGAAACTAGGATGTGAAAGCCTTAGTAAGAACCCTAAGGATAAGTCTAAGAATAGAACACAATCTTAGTGTTTTAGAAATGGCCATGAATAACCTAGGATAAGACCTTAAGCGTGAAAATTTTATTCTTGAATTATGTGGTTTTCCTATTATAATTAGTGTTGCTCATACTATTCTTCTTGGTTTTAGTCAATGGCTGGAACCCAAAGGAACTGTGTTAATGCGGAATGCGATGGGCAATGCAATGATTGTCCCCCTGAGCAACCAAACGATATGGGAGATGGAATGCAAAATCTTGTAGCCATGCTCACACACCATTCTCAAGCTATGAATCATACAGGACTTCCAAACGAGTATAGGAAGGATCAAAATTCTGTTGAATCACTCATGAGGCAGCGTCCACCTTCTTTCAGCGGGTCTACTGATCCATTAGTTGCTGAACAATGGACTAGTACTACTGAAAAGATATTTTCAGTTCTTCAATGTTCTAAACATGATAAAGTCATCCTAGCAGTGTATCGTTTGGAAGGAGATGCTGATCAATGGTGGAATCTTATTAAGAATACGAGGCAAAGGGATGAAATTGAGTCCATGGAATGGGACGAGTTCAAGAACTTATTTTTCAATAAGTACTTCCCTCGTATTCTCCGAACAAAGATGGAGAAAGAGATTCTTGAACTGAAGCAAAGGGATGATGAATCTGTTGGTACCTATGAAGCAAATTTTACAAGACTTGTAAGGTACGCTTCTGGTATTATTATCCAACCTGAGAGTAAGATCGATCGATTCTTTAGTGGCTTAAAACCAAGTCCTCCAAGGGCATTAGCCATAAGGGACTTCAATAGCTACAAGGAAATCGTTTGATGTGCTCTCAAAGTCGAGATGGAGATTGGAGTAACCCATCAGTCACATGGGTTTGATAAGAAGAGGAAAATGGAAATCAAAGGAAAATCTAAAGAGCACACTGAAAAGAAGATGAGCTTTCCCTTATGCTCAATGTGTGGAAAGAAACATGGATGGAGTTGTCTTAAAGGGACAAGTAAATGTTTCAAATATGGAAAGGAAGGTGATCGGGCATTTGAATGCCGCGATAATGGGAAGAAGATGTCTAATGATGCAAACAAAGGAAGGGATACACAGAATGAACCTACTACACTTCAATGTTTCAAGTGCAAGGAGATGGGGCATTATGCCAATCAATGCCCAAATCCAAGGGTTGATGATGATGGTCGACGTCAACAAACTCTTAAGGCGAAAGACAAAGGAAAGTCACATTCAATTTCTATCAGCGATGTGGAGTACGATAACAAAGTGGTGAAAGGTACACTTACCATCCACTCTAAAGTAGAAAATGTTTTATTTGATTCTGGATCCACCCACTCTTTTATTTCTGATGAATTTTCTAAGGGTATCACCATATTACCTCAACAATTAGATGTTGAGTTAGCTGTGACAACACCTAATAGAACAACAGTCGCATCAAATGTTTATAATTCTTCTCCAATCGAAGTTTGTGGGAAAGTGCTTCCTGCAAATCTTGTGATCCTTCCTATAGTGGAATTTGATGTGATTCTTGGCATGGATTGGCTTTCTTTATATGGATCTCATATCAATTGCCAAAGAAGGGAAGTCACATTTCATATTCCAGATCAATCTATGATCGTCTATCAATGAAAGGATGAACATAACCTTCCAGTGGAAATTTTTCCATCTTATGGGTCTTGATTCCACTAAATGAAGGTTATTTATCTCAAATGGTTGGTGAGAAACTCACGATTAAGAATATGCCCATTGTACGGGAGTTTGATGATGTCTTTCCGGAGGAATTATCGGGACTTCCACCAAATCATGAAGTTGAGTTTTTAATAGAACTCGTACCAGGAGCTTTTCCTATTTCAAAGACACCTTATAGAATGGCCCCAATTGAGTTGCAAGAATTGAAGAAGAAACTCCAAGAGAATCTTGATAAGGGATTCATACGCCCTAGTGCGTCACCTTGGGGAGCACCTGTTCTATTTGTTAAGAAGAAAGATGGATCAATGAGACTCTGCATTGATTATCGAGAACTTAACAAGATCACTATCAAGAACAAATATCCTCTCCCACGCATTGATGACTTATTTGACCAACTATGTGGAGCTCAATAATTTTCCAAGATTGATCTTCGTTCAGGGTATCAACAATTAAGGGTCAAAAGGGAGGATATACCAAAGATGGCTTTCCGTACAAGGTATGGACACTATGAATTTATAGTGATGCCATTTGGTCTTACTAATTCCCCTGCTATCTTCATGGATATAATGAATAGAGTCTTTAGAGACTAACTTGATCAATTTGTGGTAGTCTTTATAGACGATATTCTTGTCTATTCAAAGAGCAAGGAAGATCATGAAGATCACTTGAGAATTATATTGAAGACCCTGAGAAAGGAGAAGCTTTATGACAAATTTACCAAGTGTGAATTTTGGCTTAAAAAATTTTCATTTTTGGGTCACATAATCTCAAAAGAGGGGATATCTGTGGATCCAGAAAAAATAGAGGTTATCGAATGATGGTCAAGACCAACAACAGTAACTGAGATCCGAAGTTTTCTTGGTTTGGCTGGATATTATCGACGTTTTGTAAAAGCTTTTTCACGATTATCTAATCCACTCACCAAGTTGACTCGGAAAGGAGTTAAGTTTTTTTGGACAGAGGAATGTGAAGAGAATTTCAAGGAGTTGAAAAGAAGGTTATCCAGTGTACCTGTGCTCACACTGCCTTGTAGTGGAGAATGGTTTGTGATCTACAGTGATGCATACAAGAAGGGATTGGGGTGTGTTCTTATACAAAATGATATGGTGATAGCTTATGCCTCACGACAGTTGAAAATCCATGAGCAAAATTACCCAACACATGATTTGGAGTTAGCTGCGGTAATCTTTGCATTAAAGATTTGGAGGCATTACCTTTATGGTGAAAGGTGTGATATTTATACTGATCATAAAAGTTTAAAGTATATTTTCACACAAAAGGAGCTGAATATGTGTCAAAGAAGATGGTTGGAGCTGATTAAGGATTATGAGTGCTCAATCCATTACCACCCTGGGAAAGCAAACAAGGTGGCAGATGCATTAAGTCGGCAAGACCATGCTAGTTTATCCATGATGAGGATCACAAAAGATCCAATATTTATGGATTTACAAAGGATGGATCTTGGAAATATAATTGAAGGGGAAAAATCTTATCTTTCTCAAATGAATGTTCAACCATCTATACATGTGAAGATTAAAGAGGCACAGAAAGAAGATGACAGGTTACAAAAGAAGGTGAGAAATGTTCCTGAATTCAACCTTGATTGTGATGGGATAATAAAGTTCAGGAATCGGGTTTGTGTTCCTCCCATCCCCGAATTAAAGAAGGAGCTGCTGGATGAGGCTCATAGTTCTTCATTCTCTATTCATCATGGAAGCACGAAGATGTATAGGGACCTGGAAGTGTACTTCTGGTGGGATGGCATGAAAAGAGATGTTGCTGAATATGTCTCTCGATGCTTGGTTTGTCAACAAGTTAAAGCTGAGAGACAGAAGTCTAAGGGGATGTTACAACCATTACCCATACCCGAATGGAAATGGGAAAACATCACTATGGAATTTGTCACAGGACTTCCTAAAACATCCAAAGGCAATAATGCTATCTAGGTCATAGTTGATCGTCTTACAAAGTCTGCACACTTCATTGCTATTAGAGAGGATTTCTCTCTAGATCAGCTTTCCAGGATATATGTAATGGAAGTGGTAAGATTCCATGGAGTACCACTTTCTATTATATCTGATCGGGATCCGAGATTTACCTCAATGTTCTGGCGAAGTCCTCAGCATACTCTGGATACAGAGTTGACTTTCAGAACTGCTTATCATCCTCAGACAGACGGTCAGTCTGAGAGAACAATTCAAACCCTAGAAGATATGTTGATAGCTTGCTCTATGGATTTTAAAGGAGGTTGGGATCAACACCTACCTTTGGTGGAATTTTCTTATAATAATAGCTTTCACTCTAGTATTCAAATGGCTCCTTATGAAGCTCTCTATGGAAAGAAATGAAGGACTCTAGATTGCTGGGATGAAGTTGGGGAAAGAAAGCTATTAGGACCTGATCTCGTTGATGAAATGGCAGAAAAGGTCAGATCTATTCAACAACACATAAGAGCAGCTCAGAGTCGACAGAAAAGTTATGCCGAAAACCGAAGAAAAGACCTAGAGTTTGAAGTGGGTGATAAAGTGTTCTTATGAATATCTCCCTGGAAGAGGGTTATGGGATTTGGAAAGAAGTGGAAGTTGAGCCCTAGATATATTGGTCCTTTTGAAATACTGGATCGTGTTGGAAAGGTAGCTTACCGATTGGCGCTTCCACCGAATCTCTCTCAAGTTCACGATGTGTTCCATGTATCTCTCCTGAGAAAGTACATACCTGATCCTTCACATGTACTCAGCTCAGAAGTTGTACCGCTGGAGCAAGAACTTTCTTATGAAGAACAACCGATAGAGATTCTGGATCGTAGTGAAAAAGTCCTACGAAACAAGACCACTCGATTAGAGAAAGTTTTATGGAGGAACCACCAACTTGAAGAAGCTACATGGGAGCTTGAGGATATGATTAGAGAGAAGTATCCTCATCTTTTGTTACAAAGTGACGAATTTCGAGGGCGAAATTCTTTTTAAGGGGGGTAGAATGTAACACCCGAGATTTTTATGAGTAATATTTTGTTTTTATGTTATATATATATCATCAAAGGAATCTTTCACTACACACTATCTTGGCTTACTTTACACGCAATCGCGACCTTCCTCGATAGCTTGCGTTGTACGCAATACCGAGTTTCACTAAACGACGATATGCTATTAAAATATTATTTAAAATAGCTATTATGAATAGTAATAACCACTTTTTGAAATTTTATCTTTCAAAATGGACCTCATTTTTGGATTCGGAATACCGAAATTAGCCTAGGGTGAAATTTTGGTATTTTTATGAAAACTTTCAATTTTTGATGAATAGTGAAACCACTAAGTGGTAGGTTAAAAACTGAATTTTGCATAAAACTTAATTTTACCACTTCTGTGAATGGAATTTAGAATATCCGACAGACATGGTTGATATCAATAAGTAAAATGTGATTCAATGAGATAAAAATAATTTTTTGCTGAATAGTAACTTTTTACTTTTTTTACCACGGTTAACAGTAAATAGGGTAACTAAGGGTAAATATGCTATTAATATTACCCAAACACATGTCCTAATTCTATTGGATAAGTGTAATTCGACCAAAAAAAACCTTATTAATATAATATGACCATTTAGGTCCACTTGGATTAGATTATGACATTTAATATTATTTTATTTAATGAATAGTTAAAATAGTTAAAATCAAAGTTTAATAACTAAAACATTTTTAATATGGGGTTATACATAAGATAAATTCGACTATAAATATTCATTAGAAGAATAAAAATATTTCCTATATAATTATATTTTATTTATAATTTTTAGACATTAAATAAATTAATTTATTTATGACACAATGATGAGGCATTAATTACCCTTTTATGGAAATGTTAACATAATTGATGTTATAAATGCTCAAATAAATGTAATTTGAGACTTTTTATGAATAACACTAATTTTCTAGGTTACTATGATATATTAGTGTTGATTTAATCAACTTGGTTCGAACATATAATTCTGTTATGACTTTCACAAAAATCATATATCAAATAGTGTCAAAATTGACACAAAATAGTTTTTAAATAAACTATTATATTATTAATTGTTATTTTATTCCTAAAAATATAAGGTTCGGCCAAATGACTTAGATAAGGATATATATATTAATAATAAAAATCTTGGGGTTCTTTTGGCATGTTATAGTAAGTGTATTAACCATATAGTGTAAGAAAACAAAAAGTCACGGTAAAAGATAAATTATTTAACTTAGAGTTAAATCTATTTGATAAGGTTAAAATAATAACCTAAACTTGTCTAAATCCTATTGTCTGATAGGATTTCGACCGATACTCACTTTACCTTCCAAATAAGACCATTTGGAACCATTATAAACCGATTTTTACTTTAATATAAAATAATATTTTGAGATATTCCTAAGGTGCCCCTCTCCTCCCTTATAAAAGGGCACATCCTCCCCCTCCTCCTCACACCAATTTGAGAACTCAAGCTCGCCCAACCCATGCCAAAACCCCTTCTCCACTTCCCTAGAATAATCCTAGAGGTCCTGGTCTTCTTTAAAGACCAATCTTAGTTCCCTAAGTGGAGGATTCAAAGAGGCGTTTCAAAGAAGAGGTAATATCCATTACCGATCTTTTCAATTTCTTTCTTCTTAAACTTCTTCTTCTTTAGTTGTTTCATGATAAAGTAATAACATCAGTATTAATTACATACTGATATGTTATTATAAATATGAAACAACCCTAATTCACCTTCTATCCATCCTACGGAAAAATGAAATCACCGCGCGTGCGTACGTACGGAATACCGTCTCCACACCGTGGTGTAATCTATTTTCCACCATCACCTTAAAAGGATGAGTATAATGGTGTAATGAGTAATTATATATGATTATTATAAAGTTATATTGATACTGAAATAGTATAAATACACTTAAATACAATTCCACGATCATTGGAACAATATCATCGCTCGTGCGTACGTACGGAATACCGTCTCCACGATGTGATGCGACTCGTTCTACATGATCATCATTACATAGTAATTTTATAAATGAATTGAATGAATAAATATGATATATGTTACACTAATACCATTATGGATATAATATATCTATAACCTTAAAATAAGAATAAGAATTTATTCGGAAAAACACGCATAAGAACAAAAGGCAATAAAGACCCGAGTAACAAGTAACAATGAAATATTACTAATAAGAAGCTAAGAATATGACCATATATGATATCATATCAATATGTATGATTCTGGAATAATTCAATAATTTAAACCATTATATAGGAGCTTCAGACATGTACAAAGCAAATCAGACCTAAGGTATGGGAAATATCACAATCTCATTTTTATCCGAGATTGTTTATACTTTGGAATCTACTGGGGTGTATTTTATCACCCACATCCATGTTTCTTCAATATGTAATATTTATATACTTCTACAATAGTTTATATCCAATTTTACCCTTCGGTAAGTTTTTTGTAAAAGATATGAAAGGAATCTTTTGTCGTTTTTCGTACGAGGTACTTTTTTGACTTTTCCAACAAAAGTATGAAGAATGTTTTTTTAACTTATACGGCATGAATGGATTTTTAAAACATTATTTCCAAGAAGCTTCCTTTAAAAGTTTTCAAGCTTATTTTTAATCAACTTCTTTTAAATTAAAATTGTAAGACATGTTAAGAGAGGAAAAATTTATTTGAAGTAGAAATGATATTTTCCTCAAGAATGGAGTTCAAATGTTTATCTAAATTATTTTCCATCTAAGATAATATAGCGTTCTGTTTTTATCCCTTATATTACATTGATTTGATTATGTTTTGAGGGAATTATTTTTATGAAGTCATTTAACTTATATGATTTGTTTTGTGATGTCATGATATTTCAATAATCCCATTTTTGTTACATGTGTTATGCGATGATGTATGATTTATGATTATGTGGCACACATAAGAAAGGATTCATTATAAGATGGGTGGGACCTATATCTCCCTCCAATGCATTGGGTAAAGATTTATATCTCATGAGATAGACATGGCTGGAACGAAAGGTTATTTCAGTTCAGTGATATAGGACTAAAACGAGGGGCGAACTCGGTTCCGAAATGGACTTTGTCCGCTAAGATAGTCTTGGAAATGAGTCATGACTAACAAGAAATGATTTTCCATGATTATGTGTGCATGCCACAAAGTTTCAAGTTTTATGTTATGATTATGGGGATCCCATTTTCACTTCTATGATTTATTCCATGTTAAGATATTATGATCTCTTTTGTAGGTTATGATTTTCAAAAAGATATGATAAGATTTTTATTTCCTTTATTTGCCCTTGCTGAGCATTTGAGCTCACCCTTTTTATATGTTTTCTTTTCCCCAGGTAAGGAAGATGGATATTAAGTAGAATATGCTAAAAGGGACCCTAGATATAATTAAATAAATGTGAAACACTGTAGAAGATTTATGAACCAGTTGTTTATGTTTCCTAGTTTCCTAAGACACTATACCTATACGGTCCTTTGTGGTTTTGTCATATGTTGTAATAAGTGTGCTTCAATTTTAAAGTATTAACAATGTATGTAAAGTATGGGTCATTATAGTGGCGGTGGAAGATGGGGAAGGCGTTGGATCTATGATGATATCTATAAGGACCTAGCCTTAAACCTTACATAACATTGAATTAAATGAATAATTCACATTGAGGATATTTTTAGGTTTAGAGTTTTAGAGAGTTAGGCCATAACTATTAAATTTCAAAATATTACAAAGTAGACACTTCTACCCAGTTTCCATTTTTTTACAAAACATGAACTCTTGAAAAAAAGAGTCATGTCTAGTTCCATGTTTTAGACGGCATGTCTTTTCCATGATCCCATTCTTGACCCTATTCCACTTTATGTCTTATGAAAAACATTTCAAAACTTTGGATGATAATAAAAAGCTCAGTAAGGTATACACAAAGAAAGAAAACAGTTATTTATTTAAAACAACAACTAAACCATGAATACTTTAACATGAGAAATACTTCTCACCTTTATGAAGTAGTAAATACTCTTCACTGAATAATAGTTCAGTACTTACCCTTTTGTAACCAAAAGATTACCATAAAACCCATATAAAGAACACATAACATATAATGGTAACTTGGGACATAAACATTCTTAAATGGAATAACTATATGGTCGACTTCTACACATATCACTAAATGGAATAGCCATATGACCGACTTCCATACCCAATGCATTGGAGTTTATAACTTAACCACCCATCCTGGTATTCATGGAACCACCCTTCATTTGGTTTATCACGTAACCACTCATCAAATGTCCAAGTACCATTATAAAATCATAAGATATGAAAAAAATATAAAATAAAGAAAACATTTCCACATTTCAATCCCAATATATCACTTAAATATATTGACATAGAAAATACATTTTCAAAATCATTTTCACTACCAAAAATACTTAAAATAGTATATTGTATTTTTTAAAACATTACGGCTTGTTGATGTAGCCAAAGA
The DNA here is from genome assembly GCA_963277665.1 of Viscum album. NCBI lineage: Eukaryota > Viridiplantae > Streptophyta > Magnoliopsida > Santalales > Viscaceae > Viscum > Viscum album. Next base: position 89,880,724 of record OY728163.1, read on the forward strand.
TCAAATAATACTCGCGGCGGTGGAAAAGGTCGTTGTCACCGCTTACGTCAAAAGGAAAATTATTTTTGTCATTTAGTAAAAATAATTGTAGAAATAGATTCATTTTGAATAAAAGTAAAATTCAAAGGGGTTTATACACCGTATAAAAGAATGTTGTGTATAAATCAATGTATGCCTCAATGAAGGGAGATTGAGACGAAGTCCCTTACCTCATGTCCGACATAACTCTATCATTATTTAATCTCCTGAATAATAAACTAAAGTTAATTTATACTTTCTTAAGAACCTTTTTCAAGTTTATTATTCCGTTTATATCACTTGTTACCATGTTATAATCATTATGTAGACCTTTAAGTTAATAACATTCATTTTGTCGATATTTGGTACTTGAGTAAAAAATGGACTTCTTATAATTACATATTGTTCATGTGGTAAAAGGTTCATTATATCCAGAATGATATTAATGATTTGGGTATCATATATATCATATATATCCATCATATATGTGTATTTATAATAGTACATAACATTTAGATGTATGAAATGAAATGCATTGTTCATTGAGATGGTAAGTCGTACATACACATGAACGCTACTTTCATTTCTATTTCTTATTTTAATGTAATTAAAACATGATGATACAGAGTTATATTATAATTACAGTATAATATCATATATAATATTATTAGAACTATCCTTTATACATCGCACATAAGGCATTAATGAGTCACATCATTTTAAGGGGGCGGTAGTCCGCACTTCCTCAAATGAGATTATCGAATTTACCCACTATGGAAACCATAAAGGCATGATATAATTGGGAAGTACAGAAGAATAATGAAATCAACAACATAATATATATAATATATAAATACAATGGCATCATAATGTCCACCATGAGATGTGGTAAGATGTAATTGAACAGTCATCATTTCGTGAGGTGTTAGTTTCCCATCCATAGAAACATTATGTTTGTAAACCATTAGATGGACGTGTTTGTATGTGTAGTTCGAATCCTTCTCATAAAAACATCCTAGTATATTGATTATACTGTTGTTTTTACGAAAGAAAATAATAAAAAGAGTTTAGGGGTTGGATAAGTAAAATAAAGGAAAACAATTTAAGAGAAACTGTTACCTTTAATTTGGGTAGCTCCCTTTGGTTTGAACTAATGGACTTCTTGAAGTGCCTTATGTCTATGTTAAGGACTATAAGAGGAGGAGAGGGATGTTTAGAGCTTAATTGGGTAGAGGTTGGACTAAAAAAATGGCTTGATAGGTGTGAGGAATTGGTTAAAAGTGGTCTCTTTTTATAAGGGGGGAGGGTCTCTTTAGGAAAGTGTGAAACTATTATTTCATAATATAATGATATTCGGTTTCTAATGGACCACAAATCATTATATTCGAAGATAAGATAATTAAAGGTCGGAATAAAATCATCCAATCATAATTGGACATGTTTTGGATAATATTCTAAACATTATAATCTTATTTATTTAAATGAATTATTAATGAGGTAAATACTACATCATTATTATGTCATAAATAATTTAATTTATTTTTTGTCTAAAAATTATAAAAAAAATACCATGATATAGAAAATTGTTTTATTATTCCATAGAATATTTATAGTTGAAAATAAGACTTATATTACAATCTATAAAAATTAATTACTAAAATATTTTTTTTATTTCTATTTTGCCTTTACTTTAAATTAATTTATCTAAATTGCCATTTTCACTCCCATGTGGATCAATGGGGTCCCAAAATGGACCCAAAGATTCCCATGTTCGTTACTGACTCAACCAATAAGGTTAGGACAACTATTAAGGTAATTTTGAATTATTATAATATTCTTTTAACCTTGAATTACCTTATTTACCTTTAAATCGGTAAATAAAATTCAGAAGTTACTATTCACCATAAAATAGTTTCATCTTAATAATCCATATTTTATTTCTTGATAACAACCATGTATGTTGGAATTTTTAAATTCAATACATTGACGTAGTAAATTTTCATTTAAATGAAAAAGTCAGTTTTTTAACTACCACTAAGTGGTTTCACTATTCATTTAAAATTGAAGTTTTTTAGGAAAATACCAAAAATTCATCCAAAGAATTATTTGATATTCTGAATTCAAAATTGATGTCTATTCTTCCAAACTCAAAACATAGAAGTGGCATTAATCAATTTAAAAATTAATTTTATTGTTAAAACAAATAGCGTGTTTTTAAGAAACAATAACTATCAAAAGATTGATACTTGTTTATGTCTAATATAAAAGTGAAATTAATTTCAATGACAAAAATTGGATTAAATGGTAAAAATATAATTTACTTTCACTTTAAAAGCAACTAAATATATAATATAACCATATAAATAAATTATATTAAAAGGCACTTTTGAATTAAAATGCAATCTATTTCACTATTCATTAAAAAAAATGAACTTTATCAGAAAAATACCAAAAAATTACCCATTGTAAATTTTAATGTCCCCAATATAAAGAAGGATTATATTTGGTCAATTAGAATGTATTAAAGTGACCATAACTATATTTAATGAGAGATTTCTATTACAAGGATATAAATTTGCCTTTTAATGTAAATTATGCTTAAAATTAGATTCATTCACATTTTTAGCCTCTAACTTTTATTGGATAAAAATAAATACATTTAACAAACATTTATAATCTTATTGTAGTAAGTTTTATTCATTCCAACCAATACAATGGCTAGGAGTTAACTACCATTTAAAATAATAATATTATATTATTAGAGTGAAGCGTAAGGTTCCATAGAAACCTGTTGTTGCGTATCGGGTACGCTATCGAACATAGAAACCCTTTTAAAGTAAAATTAATATTTAATTCAAAAATATTAATAAATATGAAATATGTCTTATTATTCATTTACTTGGAATGTTACATCCTTCCCCCCTTTTGGAAATTGAATCCTTGTAATTTTTATTCACTTATCAAAATAAGTGGAGGTATTTATCCCTCATAGCATTTTCAGATTCCCATGTTGCCTCTTTAACCATATGGGTTTTCCACAAAACATTTACCTGGTGAATTACATTATTCCACAACACTTGCTCTCTATTGTCAAGATTTTGGACCGGTTGTTCTTCATAATAGAGATTCTCTTCCAACTGAACTACCTCTAGGCTCAAAACATGAGATGGATCTGACATATACATTCTAAACATTGAAACATGAAAAACATTGTGTACCTGGGATAAGCATAGAGGTGAAGCCACTCTATACGTAACTGATACCACTTTCTCCAGGATTTGATAAGGTCCAATGAACCTCGGACTCCACTTTCCCTTCTTACCAAAACACATCACACTTTTCCATGGAGAAACTTCGAGAAAGACATGATCACCTACCTCAAAGGAAAGATTATTCCTATGGTTATCAGCATAACTTTTCTGTCTGCTCTGAGCTATCCTCATGTGCTTTTGAATCAACTGAACTTTCTCTACCATCTCTTCTACCAATTCTGTTCCCATCAGCTTCCTTTCACCAACTTCATCCCAAAAAGGTGGAGTTCGACAACGCATTACATTTAATTCCTCAAATGGATCCATCTATATACTGGAATGAAAACTATTATTATAAGAAACTTCAACCAAATAAAGATTTTGGTCCCAACTTCCCTGATAATCCATCGAGAAAGCTCGTAACATATCTTCCAATGTATGAATTATTCATTGTATCTGCCCATCTGATTGATGATGAAAAGATGTACTAAAATTAAATTCAGTACCCGATGACTTCTGAAGGCCTTTCCAAAAGTTATAAGTGAACCAGAGATCACGATCAGATACAATGGAGAGGGGAAATCCATGCAACCTGACTATCTCTTTAACATACAACTGAGCAATTTGATCTAGAGACAAATTATATCTAATAGGAATGAAATGAGAAGATTTATTGAATCGATCAACTATAACCTAGATTGAATTATTACCTCGAGATGTCTTAGGTAATCTCCCAATAAATTCAATGGATATATTTTCCCATTTCCACTCTGGCACCGGTAGAGGCTGAAGCATCCCTTTTGGTAACTATCGCTCTGCTTTAACCTACTGACAAGTTAGACACTTCATAGTAAAATAAACAATATCTCTTTTCATTCCATCCCACTAGTAATACTCTTGATGATCTCTATACGTATTAGTACTACCAGGATGAACTGAAAACAGAGAACTATGAGCTTCACATAACAACTCATTCTTCAACTGTGAATCACAAGTTACACATAATATCGTCGAAAATATCAAAACAAAATCATTATCAATGTTAAATTCAGGAAACATACCCTTCTAAACCAACTCTACCTTTTTCTGCAACTCATTGTCTTCTTTCTGCGCTTCCTTAATTTTGTCTGATAGAGATGATTTCTCTGACACCTAAAACAGAACAGAAGAATTTCCTGCAACAACAACTTCTATTCCAATGCTCATCAAATCAAAAACCAAAGGATCTCATTCCAAACTTAGTATGGCTAATGAGACATTACTTTTTCGACTCAAAGCATAATCCGCTTTATTTACTTTCCCCGGATGATAAAGGATCGTGCAATCATAATCCTTGATTAATTCCATCCATCTCCTCTGTCTCATGTTCAATTATTTCTGAGTGAATATACACTTCAAACTTTTGTGATCAGTATATATTTCACACTTCCCTCCATAAAAATTATTCCTCCAAATTTTTAAAGCAAAAACAACTTTTGCTAATTCCAAATCATTTGTAGGGTAATTTAACTCATGAGGTTTCAACTGACGTGAAGCATAAGAAATTACATGATCATTCTACATTAGGACACAACCATGTCCTTTCAATGAAGCATCACTGTAGATAACAAATTCACCATTTCTAGAAGGAAGTGCCAAAATTGGAGCATTCATCGATCTTCATTTCAATTCCTGAAAACAATCATCACATTTTTTGTCCATATGAACATAACACCTTTTTGAGTTAACTTAGTCATTGGACTAGATAACTGTGAAACATTTTCAACAAACCTCTTGTAATAACCTTCCAAACCTAGTAAACTATGTATCTTAGTTATATTTTAGGGTCTTGGCCATTCTTCAACAACTTTTGTTTTAGCAGGATCAACAGTTAATCCATTTTTTGAAACAATGTGACCCAAGAAAAAAAAATTGTAACCAAAACTCACACATTTTGAATTTCCCATAAAGTTTCTTTTCTTTTAAGGTTTTCAAGACAACCCTTAAATGACTTTCATGTTCCTTTTTAATTTTGGAATAAACCAAAATATCATCAATGAACAAAACTAAAAACTTATCCAAGAACTCATGAAAAATTCTATTCATAAGATCCATGAATAAAACTGGTGCATTGGTTAACCCAAAATGCATAACTACAAATTCATAATGGCCATATCTAGTACGAAACGCAGTCTTCGAAATGTCTGCTTCCTTTACTTTCAACTGATTGTACCCCAACCTCAAGTCAATCTTCTAAAAATAATGATCTCCGTGGAGCTGATCAAACAAATCTTCAATATGAGGAAAATATTACTTATTCTTTATAGTGATGTTATTCCATGCTCTATAATCAATGCAAAGTCTCATTGAACCGTATTTCTTTTTAATAAACAAGACAGGATCACCCCATGGTGATGTGCAAGTTTGAATGAAACCTTTATCTAATAACTCCTGAAATTGCTTCTGTAACTCTAAAAGTTCAATTTGAGCCATTAGATAAGGGGGTTTTGAAATTTTCTTAGCATCAAGAACTAATTCAACAGAAAACTCAACCTCCTGATCAGGTATAATACCATGAAACTCATCAAGAAAAACATCAAGGTACTTGTTTACCACTAGAACATCATTAATCTGAATAGTTCCTTTGTTTTCAACACTATGTGCAAGGTAACATTCATTTCCATCTTTTACTAGTTTCTCAGCTTCCTGATATATTGTCAACAGCAAGGGTTCATTTTTGAATAAAAACTGAAAATTACTCTGAAAATAAAACATTTTATCTCTGTAATCAATCTTAGCATGATAAACAGAAAGCCAATCCATGCCAAAGCTAACATCAAACTCTACTAGAGGGAAAACAATAAGGTTTGCAGGTAGATTATTTCCACACACAAGGACATGAATGTTATTATGTTTTATTTTTGTCTAAACATTTTCTCTAGGTGTTTTTACCGTAAGTTCTGTATTCATATCTTGATATGGAATTCCCAATTTACTAGAAAACTCCTTAGAAATTAAAGATTGTGTAGACATTGAATCCAACAACACATTGGCATAATTTGAACAAACAAACAGTGTACCTGATACTACCTCATTCGATGGCCCAACATCTGCTGAAGTAGTTGCGAAGGATTTCACCACCCCTTTCTGCCTATAGTCTGGCTTCTTTCCCTCAGTTGAGTTCTTCTCTGGACACTCATTTTCATAATGACCCATTTCATTGCACTTAAAACATCTTACCGATGGCTTTTCATTGCCTGATTGTTCATCTTCCTTACAGTTACAAGCAATATGACAAGACATACCACACCATAAGAACTTTCCAGTCTTTGATAGACATTCTCCATGATGATTTTTACCACACTTCTCACAAGATAGATATTTAGTTTTCTTACATCCAGGATTCTTTGATGAATTCTTCCCCCTTGCATGCCAACTGGACCTCTTATTCTATTGTTTCTCAAAGAACACATGATCATCGCCAAACTCCATTTCCACCTTCTCCACAAATCGAACAAGTTTCTCATAACTTTTGAACTCACACGAACCTGATTCCCTTAGATATTTTGGCTTCATTCCTGAGTGAAATATATTTATCTTACTATCAAGATCTCAGATGAAATTTGGAGCGTACCTTGCCAGTCGAGTAAATTTTTCTTCATAAGCAGCCACTGAGTCATCCTCTTGCCTCAATTCCTGGAATTTGTTTTCCATTCTAAGCTTAACCACCTTAGTAAAATATTTCTCAAGAAACATACCTTTGAATTCATCTTAATCAATAGCATCAATCTCCTCACTATCCCTGATATTTTTCACCATCGACGACCACTGATCAGATTCACCTTCAAAATGGTAAACAACAAGACTAACCTTTTGATGTTCTGAACAACCCATGACATCGAAAATCTTTTCCAGTGCTTTAATCCACCCTTCAACTAGAATAGGGTCAGATGATCCTTTGAATTATGGGGGATGTTGCCATATAAAATGATCCACTACTGTCATATTCCTCTGCGATTGATCTGGCTGATCTCATGCATGAATACCACCACCATTTATTTTTTTATTCAACAGTTCCATTGGTGAAAAAAATTGTTCAGTTCTTATTCCGACCATCTCAGGTTGCTGATTTTAAAGGTTTTCTTCCTCCTGATGTCGTCCCAACATAGCCTCCCTGTTTCCTCTACAGAAAACCATTTTAAACATAGAAATATCTTAGGTGAAGTAACATGGAAATCTGGAAATTCTATATGATGTGAATATTAACATAAATTACTTTATGGATATTACTTTAATAATAACCTAACACTTAGATTTATCTAAAAAGACCTCTGATACCAAATATAAGGACCCGACCTTAAACCTTACATAATATTGAATTAAGTGAATAAATCACTCTGAGGATCTTTTAAGGTTTAGAGTTTTGGAGAGTTAGGCCATAACTATTACATTTCAAAATATTATAAAATAGACACTTCTATTCAGTTTCCATTTTGTTAACAAAACTTGAACTCTTGAAAAAAAGAGTGATGACTAGTTCCATGTTTTAGACGGAATGACTTTTCCTTGATCCCATCCATGACCCTATTCCACTTTATGTCCTGTGAAAAACATTTCATAACTTGGGATGACCATAAAAATCTTAGTAAGGGACACACAAAGAAATAAAACATTTATTTTTTCAAAACAACAACTAAACCATGAATACTTTAACATAAGTAATAATTTTCACCTTTATGAACTAGTAAATACTCTTCACTGATTAAAAGTTTATTACTTACCCTTTTGTAACCAAAAGATTACCATAAAACCCATATAAAGAACACATAACATATAAAGGTAACATGGGACATAAAAATACTTAAATGAAATAAACATACGGTCGATTTCCACACATATCACTAAATGGAATATCCATATGGCCGACTTCCATACCCAATTCATTGGAGGTTATAATATAACCACCCGTCCTGGTATTCATGGAACCACCCGTCATTTGGTTTATCACGTAACCACCCGTCAAATGTCCAAGTACCATTATAAAATCATAATATATGAAACAAATATAAAGGAAAGAAAAAATTTACACATTTCAATCCAAATATATCACTTAAATATATTGACATAGAAAATCCATTTTCAAAACCATCTTCAATACCAAAAATATGAAAAAGAGTATATGGTATTTATATATATTTTTAAAACATTACGGCTTTTTGAGGAAGCCAAATATAAAATAATACTCACGGCGGTGAAAAGGTCACAGTCACCACATATGTTAAAAAAAGAATCTTTTTTTTTCATTTTGTAAAACACTTCATAGAAAAATATTCTTTTTGAATAAAATTAAAAGTCAAAGGGGTTTATAAACCGTATAAAATAAAGTTGTGTATAAATAAAAGTATGCCTCAATGAAAGGAGATTGAGACGAAGTCCCTTACCTCGTATCCGACATGACTAGATAGTTCTTTAACCTCATGAATAATAAAATAAAGTTAATTTCTACTTTATTAAGAACCTTTTTCAGGTTAATTATTACCTTTATATCACTTATTACCATGTTATAATCATTATGTAATCATTTAAGTTAATAACGTTCATTTTGTCGATATTTGGTACTTGAGTCAAAAATGGACTTCTTATAATTACTTGTTGTTCAAGTGGTAAAAGGTTCATTATATCCAGAATGATATTCATGATTTGGGTATCATATATATCATATATATCTAGAATATACATGTATATATAATAGTACATAACATTTAGAGGTAATAAATGAAATGCACCGTTCATGGAGACGGTAAGCCGTATGTACGCATGAACGCTACTTTCATTTATATTTCTTATTTTGATGGAATTAAAACATAATGATACATAGGTATATTATAATTCCATTATAATATCATATATAATATCATTAACATTATCCTTTATACATCCCACACAAGGCATTAACGAGTCACATCATTTTAAGGGGGCAGTAGTCCGCACTTCCTCAAATGAGATTATCGTATTTACCCACTATGGAAACCATAAAGGCTTAATATAATTGTGAAGTACATAAGAATAATGAAATCATAAACATAATATATATCACATATAAAAACATTATCATCATAATGTCTACCATGAGATGTGGTAAGATGTAATTGAACAATCATCGTTTCATGAGGCGTTAGTTTTCCATATACAGAAACATTATGTTATTCATCCATTAGATGGAGGTGTGTGTAAGTGTAGTTAGAATACTTATCATAAAAACATCCTAGTATATTGATCATACTGGCTTTGTTACAAAATAAAAGAATAAAAAGATTTTAGGGGTTGGAGAGGTAAAATAAAAGAAAACAATTTAAGAGAAACTGTTACCTTTAATTTGGGTAACTCCCTTTGGTTTGAACCAAAGGACTTCTTGAAGTCCCTTATGCCTATGGTAAGGCTTCTAGGAGTAGTATAGGTATGTTGAGAGCATATTTGGGTAGAGGTTGGATGATCCAAATGCCTTTATAGGTGTGAGTAATTATTTAGAAGGGGTCTCCTTTTATAAGGGGGAGGAGGGGCTCTTTAGGAAAGTGTGAAACTGTTATTTTATAGTATAATGATATTCGATTTATAATAGTCCAAAAATCATTACAGTTGAAGATAAGATGAGTAATGGTCGAAATAAAATCATCAAATCATGATTGGACATGTTTTGGATAATATTTTAATCATTATAATCTTATTTATTTAAAGGATTTATTAATGAGGTAAATACTGTATCATTATTATGTCATAAATAATTTTATTTATCTGTTGTCTAAAAATTATAAAACAAATAAAATGATATAGGAAATATTATTATATTTAAAAATAATATTTATAGTTGAAAATAGGACTTATATAACACCATATAAAAATTAATTACTAAATGATTTTTTTATGTATATTTTGCCATTACTTTAAATTAATTGATCTAAATTGTCATTTTCACTCCCAAGTGGATCAATGGGGTCCCGAAATCAACCCAAAGATGTCCATGGTGTTTAATGACTCAAACAATAAGGGTAGGACAACTGTTACTGTAATTTTAAATTATAATAATATTCTTTTAACCTTGCATTACCTTATTTACCATTAACCGCGGTAAATAAAACTCAAAAGTTACTATTCTCAAAAATTATTTTCATATCAATGATCCAAATTTTACTTCTTGATAAAAACCATGTATATTGGATTTTTTAAATTCAATTCACTGATGTGGTAAAATATCATTTAAATGAAAAAGTCAGTTTTTTAACTACCATTAAGTGGATTCACTATTCATCAAAAATTGATGTTTTTCAGAAAAATACCAAAAATTCAGCCTAAGCATTATTTGATATTCCAAATTAAAAATTGATGTCTATTTTTCCAAACTCAAAACATTGAAGTGGAATTAATTAATTTAAAAATTAATTCCTGTTGTTAAAACAAATAGCGTGTTTTTAAGAAATAATAACTATCAAAAGATTGATATTTTTTATATCTATTTTCAAAGTGAAATTAATTCCAATGACAAACATTGGATTAAATGGTAAAAATACATTTTAATTTCACTTTAAAAACAACTAAAAAGATAATATAACCATATAAATAAATTATATGAAAAGGCCCTTTTGAATTAAAATGCAACATTTTTCACTATTCATTAAAAAAATGAACTTTTTCAGAAAAATACCAAAGAATTACCCAAAGTAAAATATGGTGTCCCCAATATAATGATGGATTATATTAGGTCAACTAAAATGTATTAAAGTGACCAAAACTATATTTAAAGAGGGTTCTCCATTAAAAGGCGATAAATTGGCCTTTTAATGTAAAGTATGTTTAAAATTTTATTCATTCACTTTTTAAGCCTCAAAAATTTATTGGATAAAAGTAAATACATTTAACAAACATGTATAATAATATTGTAGTTAGTTCTGTTCACTCTCGCTAATACAATGTCTAGTAGTTAACTACCATTTAAAATAATAATTTTATATTTTTATTGTGCAACTTAATGTTCCAATGAAACCCGTTGTTGCGTATCGGGTACGCTATCGAACATAGAAACCCATATAAAGTAAAATTAATAATTAATTTAATAATATCAATAAATATGAAATATGTCTTATTCTTCATTTACTTGGGATGTTAAATCCTTCCCCTCTTTTGGAAATTGCGTCCCCACAATTTTTATTCACTTATCAAAATAAGTGGGGGTATTTATCCCTTATAGCATTTTAGATTCCCATGTTACCTCTTCAACCATATGGGTTTTCCACAAAACCTTTACCAGGTAAATTACCATATTCTGAAACACTTGCTCTCTACGGTCAAGAATTTGGACTGGTTGTTCTTCATAAGAGAGATTCTCTTCCAACTGAACTACCTCTTGGCTCAAAACATGAGATGGATCTGACATATACTTTCTCAACATCGAAACATGAAAAACATTGTGTACCTGGGATAAACATGGAGGTAAAGCCACTCTATATGCAACGGATCCCACTTTCTCCAGGATTTCAAAAGGTCCAATGAACCTCGGACTGAACTTTCCCTTCTTACCAAAACACATCACACTTTTCCATGGAGAAACTTTGAGAAAGACATGATCACCTACCTCAAAGGAAATATCCTTCCTCCGGTCATCGACATAACTTTTATATCTACTCTGATCTGTTCTCATGTGCTTCTGAATCAACTGAACTTTCTATGCCATCTCTTCTACCAATTCTGGTCCCATCAGCTTCCTTTCACCTACTTCACCCCCAAAAGATGGAGTTCGACAACACTTTCCATATAATGCCTCAAATGGATCCATCTGTATACTAGAATGTAAACTATTATTAGAAGAAAATTAAACCAAAGAAAGATGTTGGTCCCAACTTCCCTGATAATCCATTGAGAAAGCTCGTAACATATCATCCAATGTCTGAATTATTAGTTCTCACTGCCCATCTGATTGATGATGAAAAGCTAAACTAAAATTAAATTCAATACCCAATGACTTTTGAAGTACTTTCCAAAAGTTAGAAGTGAACCTGGGATCACGATCAGATACAATGGAGAGGGGAAATCCATGCAACTTGACTATCTCTTTAACATACAACCGAGCAAGTTGATCTAGAGAAAAAGTATATCTAATAGGAAGGAAATGAGAAGATTTATTGAATCGAGCAACTATAACCCAAACTTCATTATTACCTCGAGATGTCTTTGGTATTCTCACAATAAAGTCCATGGATATATTTTCCCATTTCTACTCTGGAACCGATAGAGGCTGATGCATCCCTTTTGGTAACTGTCGCTCTGATTTAACCTGATGACAAGTCAAACACTTTACAGTAAAATCAACAATATCTCTTTTCATTTCATCCCACCAGTAATACTCTCAATAATCTCTGTACATTTTAGTACTACAATGATGAACTGAAAACGGAGAACAATGAGCTTCACATAACAACTCATTCTTCAACTCTGAATCTCAAGGTAAACATAATCTGTTCCCAAATTTCAAAACACAATCACTATCAATGTTAAATTCAGGAAACTTACCCTTCTGAACCAACTCCACCTCTTTCTGCAACTCACTGTCTTCTTTCTACGTTTGCTTAATTCTGTTTGATAGAGATGATTTCACTGACACCTGAAATAAAACAGAAGAATTTCCTGCAAACACAACTTCTATGCCATAGTTCATCAAATCAAAAACCAAAGGATATCATTCCGAATGTAGCACGACTAATGAGAGATTACTTTTTCGACTCAAAGCATCATCCACTTTATTTGCTTTCCCCGGACGATAAAGGATCGTGCAATTATAATATTTAATTAATTCCAACTATCTCCTCTATCTCATGTTTAATTATTTCTGAGTGAATATATATTTCAAACATTTGTGATCAGTATATATTTCACACTTCACTCCATACAAATGATTCCTCCAAATTTTTTAAGCAAAAACAACTACAGCTAATTTCAAATCATATGTTGGGTAATTTAACTCACGAGGTTTCATCTAACGTGAAGCATAAGCAATTACCTGATCATTCTGCATTAGGACACAACCAATTCCTTTCAATGAAGCATCACTGTACATAAAAAACTCACCATTTCTGGAAGAAAGTTCCAAAACTAGAGCATTCACCAATCTTCTTTTCAATTCCTGAAAACAATCATCACATTATTTTGCCCAGATGAAAGTAAAACAATTTCAAGTTAACATAGTCATTGGACTAGATAACTGTGAAACTTTTTCAACAGACATCCGGTAATAACCTTCCAAACCAAGAAAACTGCGTATCTTGGATATATTTGTGGGTCTTGGCCATTCTTCAATAAATTTTGATTTAGGAGGATCAACAATTATGACATTTTTTGAAATAATGTTATCAAGGAAAGAAATTTCTTGTAACCAAAACTCACACTTGCTGAATTTCCCATAATGATTCTTTTATTTTATGGTTTTCGAGAAAAACCTTAAATGACTTTCATGTTCATATTTAAATTTGTAATAAACCAAAATATCATCAATGAACACAACCACAAACTTATCCAAGAACTCACAGAAAATTTTATTCATAAGATCCATAAAGATAGAAGGTGAATTGGTTAACACAAAAGGCATCACTAAAAATTCATAATGTCTATATCTAGTATGAAAAACTGTCTTCAGAATGTCTGATTCCTTTACTTTCAACTGATAGTACCTTGACCTCAAGTCAATATTCAAAAAATACTGAGCACTGTGGATCTGATCAAACAAATCATCAATATGAGGCAAAGGATACATATTCTTAATAGTGATGTTATTCAATGCTCTATAATCAATGAAAAGTCTCATTAAACCATGTTTTTTTAACAAACGAGACAAGAATCACCCCATGGTGACATGCTAGGTCGAATGAAACCTTTATCTAATAACTCCTGCAATTTCTTCTTTAAATCTATAATTTCAATTTGAGCCATTTGATAAGGGGGATTTGAAATTGTCTTAGCATCATGAACTAAGACAACAGTAAATTCAACTTCCTGATAAGGTATATTACCATGCAACTCATCCGTAAAAACATCAAGGTACTCGTTTAGCACTGGCACATCATTAATCTGAACAGTTACTTTGTTTTCAATAGTATGTGCAAGGTAACATTCATTTCCATCTTTTACTAGTTTCTCAGCTTCCTGATATGTTATCAATAGAAAGGGTTCATATTTGTATACAAACTGAAAATTATTCTGAAAATAAACCTCTTTAGCTCTAAAATCAATCTAAGAATGAAAAAAAGAAAGCCAATCCATGCCCAAAATAACATCAAACTCTACTAGAGGCAAAAAAATAAGGATTTTAGGTTGATTCTTTCCGCACACAAGGATATGAATGTTCTTATGTTTTCTTTTTGTGTCAACATTTTCTCTATTTGTTTTTACCGTATGTTCTGTATTTATATCTGAAGATGGAATTCCCAATTTACTAGATAACTTCTCAGAAATGAAAGAGTGTGTAGACCCTGAATCAAACAACACATTGGTATAATATGAACAAACAAACAATGTACCTCATACTACTTCATTCGATGGCCCAACATCTGCTGAAGTAGTTTGGAAGGATTTCACCACCACTTTCTGCCTATAGTCTGGCTTCTTTCCCTCAGTTGAGTTCTTCTCTGGACACTCGTTTTCATAATGACCAATTTCATTACACACAAAACATCATAATGATGGCTTTTTATTGCCTAATTATTCATCTTTCTTACAGTTACGTGTAATATGACCAGACTTACCACACCAGAAGCACTTTCCAATCATTGATAAACATTCTCCATGATGCTTTTTACCACACTTCTCACAAGATGGATATTTAGTTTTCTTACCTCTAGGATTCTTTGATGAATTCTTCCCATTTTCCTGCTAACTGGACCTCTTATTCTATTGTTTCTCAAAAAACACATGATCATCGGCATACTCCATTTCCACCTTCTCCACACATCGAAAACGTTTCTCATAACTTTTGAACTCAGGAGAAGCTAAAGCCCTTCGATATTGTGGATTCAGTCATGAGTAAATTCGATTCATCTTACTATCAAGATCTCGACTAAAATTTTGAGCGTACCATGCGAGTCGAGTGAATTGTTCTTCATAAGTATCCACTGAGTCATCCTCTTTCCTCAATTCCAGTAATTGTTTTTCCATTCTATGACGAACCACTTTAGGAGAATATTTCTCAAGAAACATACCTTTGAATTCATCCCAATCAAGAGAATCAATCTCCTCACTATCCCCGATATTTTTCACCATCGACCACCGCTGATCAGCTTCACCTTCAAAATGGTAAACTGCAAGACTAACCTTTTGATGTTCTGAACAACCCATGACATCGAAAATCTTTTCCAGTGCTTTAATCCACCCTTCAACTAGCATGGGGTCAGATGATCCTCTGAATGATGGGGGATATTTACACATGAAATTCTCTACTACTGTCATGTTCCTATACAGTTGATCTGGCTGATCTCATGCATGAATACCACCACTATTTTTTTCTTGAGTCAACTGTGCCATCACGGAATCAAACTGTTCAGTTCTGATTCCGACCATCTCGGGTTGCTAATTTGGACAGTTGTCTTCCTCCTGGTGTCATCCCAACATATCTTCCATGTTTCCTACGCAGAAAACCATTCTAAAAATAGAAATATTTTAGGCGAAGCAACATGGTAATCTAGAAATTCTATATGATGTCAATATTAACATAAATTACTTTATGGATTTTACTTTAATAATACCCTAACATCTAAAGTTATCTAAACCTATCTCTGATACCAACTATATGGACTCGGCCATAAACCTTACATAATATTGAATTAAATGAATAATTCACGTTGACGATCTTTTCAGGTTTAGAGTTTTAGAGAGTTAGTTCATAACTATTACATTTCAAAATATTATAAAGTAGACAATTCTACTCAGTTTCAATTTTTTTTACAAAACATGTACTCTTGAAAAAAAGTGTCATGTCTAGTTCAATGTTTTAGATGGAATAACTTTCCTTGATCCCATACTTGACCCTATTCCACTTATGTCCTGTGAAAAACATTTCAAAATTTGGCATGAGCCTAAAAAGATCAGTAAGGGATACACAAAGAAATACAATAGTTATTGTTTTCAAAACAACAAGTAAACAATGAATACTTTAAAATAAGTAATACTTTTCACCGTTAGGAAGTAGTAAATACTCTTCACTAAATAAAAGATCATTAATTATCCTTTTTTAACCAAAATATTACCATAAAACCCATATAAAGAACACATACAATATAAAAGTAACTTAGTACATAAACATACTTAAATGGAATAACCATACGGTCGACTTCCACACATATCACTAAATGGAATAGCCATATGGCCACTTCCATACCCAATGCATTGGAGGTTATAATATAACCACCCGTCCTAGTATTCACGACACCACCCGTCATATGGTTTATCACGTAACCACCCGTCAAATGTCCAAGTACTATTATAAAATCATAAGATATGAAACTAATATAAAGGAAAGAAATAATTTCCACATTTAAATACCAATATATCACATAAATATATTGACATAGAAAATCTATTTTCAAAACAATTTTAAATATCAAAAATATGTAAAATATTATATGGTATTTAGTTTTTTTTAACATTACGGATTTTTGAGGACACCAAAGATCAAATAATACTCACAGCGGTGGAAAAGGTTGTTGTCACTGCTTACATTAAAAGGAACATTCTTTTTTTCTTTTAGTAAAACAATTATTTGAAAAAGATTCCTTTTTAATAAAATTAAAAGTCAAAGGGGTTTATTTACTGTATAAAATAAAGGTGTGTATAAATGAAAGTATGCCTCAATGAAAGGAGATTGAGACAAAGTCCCTTACCTCATGTCTGACATGACTCGATCGTTCTTTAATCTCTTGAATAAAAAACTAAAGTTAATTTTTACTTGATTAAGAACCTTTTTCAAGTTTATTATTCCTTTTATATCACTTATTAACATGTTATAATCATAATGTAATCATTTAAGTTAATAACATTCATTTTGTCGATATTTGGTACTTCAGTCAAAAATGGACTTCTTATAATTACACGTTGTTCATGTGGTAAAAGGTTAATTATATCTAGAATGATATTCATGTATTGGGTATCATATATATCATATATATCCAGTATATACATGTATTTATAATAGTTCATAACATTTAGATCTTAGAAATGAAATGCACCGCTCATGGAGATGGTAAGTTGTATGTACGGATGAACGCTACTTTCATTTCTATTTATTATTTTGATGGAATTAAAAAATAATTATATATTGGTATATTATAATTCCAGTATAAAATCATATATAATATCATTAACACTATCCATTATACATCCCACATAAGGCATTAACGAGTCACATCATTTTAATGGGGCGGTAGTCCGCACTTCCTCAAATGAGATTATCGTATTTACCCACTATAGAAACCATAAAGTCTTGATATATTTGGGAAGTACAGAAGAATAATGAAATAATAAAAATAATATATATCATATATAAATATAGTTTCATCATAATGGCCACCATTAAAGGTGGTAATATGTAATTGAACAATCATCGTTTCGTGAGGCGTTAGTTATCCATCCACAGAAACATTATGTTCATAATCCATTAGATAGAGGTGTGTGTAAGTGTAGTTAGAATCCTCCTCATAACATCCTACTAGTATATTGAGGATACTTGTTTTGTTACAAAATAGAATAATAAAAATATTTTAGGGGTTATAGAAGTAAAATAAAATAAAACAAATTAAGAGAACCTGTTACCTTTAATTTGGGTAACTCCCTTTGGTTTGAACAAAAGGACTTCTTGAAGTGCCTTCTGCCTAAGGTAAGGCTTCTAAGAGGAGGAGAAAGATGTTTATAGATTAATTGGGCAGCTTTTGGACGAGAAAAATGTCTTGAGATGTGTGTGGAATTGATTAGAAGTGGTCTCCTTTTATAAGGGGGATGAGGGGGTGTTTAAGAAAGTGTGAAACTATTATTTTATAATATAATTATATTAGGTTTCTAATGGTCCAAAAATCATTATAGTAGAAGCTAAGATGAGTCGTGGTCGAAATAAAATCATCCAATAATAATTGGACATCTTTTGGATAATATTTTAATCATTATAATCTTATTTATATAAATGATTTATTAATGAAGTAAATACTGCATCATTATTATACCATAAATAATATAATTTATTTGTTGTCTAAAAATTATAAAACAAATACAATGATATAGGAAATATTTTTCTCATTCCAAAGAATATTTATAGTCTAAAATATGACTTATATAACACCATATAAAAATTAATTACTAAATGATTTTTGTTTTTGTATATGTTTCCTTTACATTAAATTAATTGATCTAAATTGTCCTTTTCGTTACCAAGTGGATCAATGGGGTCCCAAAATTGACGCAAATATTCCCATGGTGGTTAATGACTCAATCAATAAGGTTAGGACAAGTGTTAAGGTAATTTTGAATTATTATAGTATTTTTTATCCTTGAATTACCTTATTTACCTTTAACCGCGGTAAATAAAAGTCAAAAGTTACTATTCACCAAAAATTATTTTCATCTTAATGATCCACATTTTACTTCTTGATAACAACCATGTATGTCAGATTTTTAAATTCAATTCACAGAAGTGGTAAAATATCATTTAATTGAAAGAGATGGGTTTTTAACTACCACTAAGTGGTTTCACTATTCATCAAAAATTGAAGTTTTTGAGAAAAATACCAAAAATTCAGCCTAAGAATTATTTGATATTCCAAATTCAAAATTGATGTCTATTTTTATAAAACACAAACATATAAGTGGCATTAATTAATTTAAAAATTAATTCCCATTTTTTAAAAAAAATAACGTGTTTTTAAGAAACAATAACTATCAAAAGATTGATACTTGTTTTTGTCCAATTTCAAAGTGAAATTAATTCCAATGAAAAAAATTGGATTAAATGGTAAAAATATATTATAATTTCACTTTAAAACCAACAAAAAGGATAATATAACCATATAAATAAATTATATTAAAAGACACTTTTGAATTAAAATGAAATATTTTTTACTATTCATTAAAAAATGAACTTTATCAGAAAAATACCAAAAAATTACCCAAATTAAAATTTGTTGTACCCAATATAAAGAAGGATTATATTTGGTCAATTATGATGTCTTAAAGTGACAAAAAGTATATTTAAAGAGGGTTCTCCATTAAAAGGTGATAAATTGGCCTTTTAATGTAAATTATGCTTAAAATTAGATTCATTCACATTTTAAGCCTCTAACTTTTAATGGATAAAAGTAAATAAATTTAACAAACATCTATAATCATATAGTAGTTAGTTATATTTATTCCCACCAATACAACGGCTAGGAGTTAACTACCGTTTAAAATTTTAATATTATATTATTAGTGTGCAACTTATGGTTCCAAAGAAAACTGTTGTTGCGTATCGGGTACGCTATCGAACAAATCAACCCTCTTAAAGTAAAATTAATATTTTATTCAAAAATATTAATAAATATGAAATATGTATTCTTCTTCATTTACTTTGGATGTTTCAATATCAATGTCTTATGAGGGAAGTAACTGCATCGGTGAGACCGACCTGAAGAGAGGAGGAGGATCATTGTGTCAATTGGTGGGTTATGGGAGGATCGAACATTCAGCGAGACCACAAGAGTAGTATTTTAATTTCAATGTTGGTGTTGGTGAGTTGAGGTATCCATGAGACAATGGGTAATAGTGTCAGTGGGACACAGAATCGATGACTCATGGACTGAGCCACTGCTGACTCAAAAAAACTACATAAATAAAAGTAAAGTAGTTAACAAATTAAGACAATAAATTGTTAAGTAATAGAAATTTTAAACAATATTAAAAAATCTTAATCTATTAAATAAACATCAATTTAATTAAAACGTTCAAAACAGATAACTACAATTCAACTAACTAACATAAACTATTACTTAGTAGAAAGTAAAAAATGTATTATCAGGGACTGATCTTCAGAACAATAAAATTATCATGATATATTAATTAAAAATTTAAAGATTTAATTCAATTAATCTAATTTACTAGAATTGATCTAAAACTAAACAATTATCTAAACATGAAATTCAAATCATAAAAACTAAAAACTAAAATAAAATTGTAAATTAAATAAAATTAATGTTTAATAGTTCAGATAATTAAAAATAAAATGTTAAATTGGATTAAAGTATCAAATTTAAAATATTTAAATTAAAAACTAAGAACTATATAACTAATAAAATTTGTTTACTAAAAAATAATAAATATAAAAACATTTGAAAATTTAGAAATGAAATTAATGTTAATTATATGTAAATCAGTTTATTAATTTCCTAAAAACTACTATGAAATGCAGAATAAAACTAATAGTAAGTATAAGAAAACTAATAATTTATGAGTTAATATTAAAATTTAATTATAAAATATTTTATATTAAAAATTTAATCATAAAATTAATAAAGAAAAAATATTTAACAAAAACTGAAAAACAATGATTAATTAAATCATTAAAAACATAATAAAACAATGTGGAAAACTTTTTAAAATTAATTCCACCTCAAATTCTCCAACACATAAACATTTTTTCTCTTCAAACAATCCCAAGCATTATTATATTTGAAAAAATAAGTATTTTTTATTCATTAACTCAAAAAGTAACATGTTTAGTAGATTCAAAATAGAGGAACTGAAAATTATCAATAGTCTTTTTCCAAATAATTATTAAATGAATCTTTCCCAATAAAAGATACTCACTAGGTTATTAATAGAGTAATGAATATTTAATTCATCAAGATTTCATGCCTCATATATGATCCGGCCTAATGAATTTTTACTATTCAATCTAAGGATCTAAATTCAAGATTGAAAACTTATTAAAATCAATGTAATCAAGAACTAAACAAAAAGAACCATGTACTTTGACTTTCACCAATGTTCAAAAAATAAATAATTTTTTTATAAACATTATTCATAAAACCATAATGTTTCCATATAAACCAATTTTCCCCTTCTACATATAGCATTCATTATTTACCTCACCTTAAGGAAATCATTTTTGACACTAGACACTTTATTTGATTTTGTCTACTCCATGTAACATGTGTTGAGAACTACATGTATGAAATTATTCATTATTATATTGTGGATTTTTAGTAAACATAAACACACCCATCCACTATGATCTTGGAGACTCACTGTGGGTTCCCAAATAACCATTTTACTCTATTTTCAAAAGATTAATATAAAAACTATATAAATTGTCTCATTAAGGTGATTATTTATAGTAATTTAATGAAAATGAGTCCCTTAGGATAAAATTAATAATTCTAGTTCCTGAATTTATGATCTCAGCTCCACTAACGTGAATCCTTTATTGCTCTCAAACATAGTTCCTAAACCGAATTTTCATAGAATCACTAAGCATGATCACTCAGTAATCATCCATCTTCTCACATTCTAGAATCAAATAAACTCATAACTATTTGTAAGGCATTAATCTTTCAGAAAGACTCAATTGCATTAAAAGGTGAACCATAAAATTTTGTAAGAATTTTAAAATAAATAGCTGTTTTTGTACAAATATTTGGAAAAGAACTGGGAATTGATGGTCTTAAATAAGAATAGTTTAGATCAATAATGAATTTACCCCCTCCCCAACACAAAAAAATCAACTTTGTCACCAAAGTTTAATTCCAAGGCAGAGAAGAATAATTTTGACTATTAATGTTCAAAAAATATTTCCAATTAAGTAGATTTATTACATGTTTAAAGGGTCTCAGAGAAGTTTATATATAAATGTGATTGACACAATAAACAATTTATATTAAAAAAAATTCACATCAATTAAAATTTTATGATGTGAAAAACATCCAAATTAATGTTCTGATAATGGCATGTAACTTATTAGTGAACAGTGAATAATGGTGTAGCAAGATAAAAAAACATGATTTAAACAATTTTAGAATTGAGTAGTAAAAATACATGATAAATACCCCAACCAAATACTACTCAATAAAACAATGCTTTTTGCCTACATGTACCCCCCCACCACACACACTCACTTAGTTCCATATAGTGAAGTGGATTTAATATCAACGACTTTTCATATTTCAGTAACAAACCACATGAAAAATTATTATTAGATAAATAAAATATATCATAATATAAAAATATTTCTATTAGCCAAATAATTGTTCCAGCAATAAAAATCTAAATAATAAAATTTATTATTTTTCATAATATGAATGGGAATTTTCAGTAAGAATGATAAGAATTATATATTTTTTTAACATACTAGCAATGAAATATAAATATCTTCTAAGACACTAATTTTCCAGAAAACCAACACTTGCAGAAAATGATTCCATCAACAAATATTATGCAGCAACAACATCTAGTAAATTAAGACATGTAGAATAATTTATGTCGAGTACAAGTAGAATTTTTTAGTAACAGTAACTATCTCTCCTATAGTGCGACCAATAAATCATTGATTGCATTAAATCGGTGTCTCTAATGCATCGATTAATTAATGACTCGCCAAAAAAAGTAAGATTTTGATTCAAAAGTAAAATTTAAAAAAAAAATGTAGTAGAAAAATGAATGTAGAAAATATGTGTAAAGTTCTACCCATAAATAATGTTTTTCTTTTATGCTTTAGCAAGGGAATTCTACCCCTTAATGATACAAAAAACATCATTCTGACTCAGAATACAAGAACCAGGAGTAAGAAATAATAGATGTAGGAAAATAGATAATGAAAGAACCAAATTATTCTAAATCACAAACATAACAAAAGTAAAATCAAGAAAAACCATGTGTTAATTCCCACACAACAAAAAATGTTAAGACTTTAGTTAAACATTATTTAGAATCAGTTTTCAAGCACAGTTAAGGTAGATAATCCCTTTGGTAATACTTCAAAATAGAGTTTGACTCTCTGCCCATTTACTAACCTAGTCTTGTTCTATTAACCTAATTTCTTAAAAGGTTGATTATTTTTAACATTGATAATAGTATATGGTCTATACCACATGTATCAATGTTATCTAGGAATGAGACTAAGTCTAGAGTTAAAGAGGAGGACCTTCTTTCTAGGTTTGAACTCTTTATTTTGAATGATAGAATCAGAATTTTTTTATTCATCTCTTCATATATATTATAATTATCATAAGACTCTCTCTTAATTTCATAGAGTTAACTCATCTCATGTTATCCTCTCTCACCGCACTCTCAAAATCAAAATTTAAGGCCTTAACTGCCGAATATGACTCGTGTTGCAACTACATAGGAAAAATGTAAAATTTCCCAAAAAAAACATCCTATATAGAGACATACCTTTTGGTGTAATAAAATAATTTCTATGTGCCCATAAAGATAAATCAAATTTAAAATACCAATCTTTAAATTAATGTGAGAAAGTTTTCTCAAAATTATGTTATAGTTCCCTATTGGAAATTGTTACACGTATACTATACTTTGGAGGGTCGGTAGTACTATTTTTAAGGGAACATTCATATTTTTCCATTAAGGCTTTAAATATGTTGTTTTTAATGTGTGTTCCATTATCAGTAATGAAGGATTTGGGTACTTCAAATCTTGTAACGATATTTTTTAACAAACCTAATGACAATATATTCTTTTTTTGGAAGATCCACTACCTTAACCAATTTAGAAACATAGTATACATACACTAATATATAATCATTCCCATGAGATGGTGGAAATAGCCCCCAAAATCTAAACCTCATATAATGAAATTATGTACTTCTAGAATACCCTTCTAGGGCAACTCTTACTTCCTACCAACATTTCCTAACATTTGACACCTATCAAAATCAATGAAAAACTCATAGAATCATGGAATAAGGTGTCCCAACATAGTCCGGATTGATGGTCTTTTTGAGCTATCCTTTCCCCACCATCGTGTCCTCCCCAGGGTGAAAAGTGATAACTCTCCAAAATATGCAACATGTATTCCTCGACCACACATATTCTAAGAGTACAATCAGAACACCTTCTAAATAGTAAAGGGTCATCCCAGAGGTAATACTAAAGATTAGAAATAAATTTCATTATTTGGTTGTTGGAAATATCTTTTGGAATGATACTACCTGCCCAAAAATTGGCATTATATGAAAACCCAGAAGAATGCCTTATGGAGACAGTATGATGTTTTCATCAATAAAGGAAGAATTTATCTCCCTTGGATCCTCAAAATGGGTATGATGAATCATAGATATGTGGTATGCAATATTGTTTTCAACTCCCTATTTATATCTAATTTCTTTGTCTAATTCCTGTAACAAGAAGATCATTCTAACCATCTTGGGTTTAGATTATTTCATAGACAATAAGTAATTCATGGAAGAATTGTCAGAGAAGATGATAAATTCTGAACCTAAGAGATACTTACTAAACATCTTATTAGAAAGAACAATATATAATAACTTGATATATGTAGAGGTATAGTTTCATTGAGCCTAATACAGTAGCATGATACTTTAATATACTACATGCATTTTCTTAACCCTCATCTATCCTAGGACATCACCAATGAACATATCATTTGAATCCCAAATCAATTCGAAAGAGATTTTCCAATCATGTGTTGTGATAATAGGTTATGTAGTGAGCTTTCTTTAAGTGGATTGAATTAATCAAGATATTCTTGGTTATAATGGAATGGTGAATCCTTAGAAAAAAATATCGCAAGGGATTAGTGATTTTGGAGTAATATTTTATAAACCTATAGTATAAACTAGAATTCCCAAGAAAACATAAACACCTTTTACATTTGTAAGAGTGGGTAATTTTTGAATTACTCATATTTTAGTAGTATCAACTTCCAAACATCTCTTGGACAGTTTATTTCTTAACACAATACCCCTAGTGATCTTGAATTTATATTTTACCTAGTTAAGAACTTGGTTTGTCTATATGCATATCTCCAGAACTAACTCCGCATTTACTAAGCTTAAATCAAAAGTACTACCCACAATGGAGAAGTCATCCGTGAACACTTCAATGATTCTTTCAATCTTATAAGAGAAAATATCCATCATAAATCATTTAAATGTAAAAAGATATCCACACAAACCAACGGGCATCCTCTAGTAGGAAACTGTCCCTAAGGGGCATGTGAAGGTAATCTTCTCCTGATCCTCTAGTGCAATAGGAATCTAGTTGTAACCAGAATACCCATCCATGAAATAGAAAAATCTATTCTCTTCAATCCACATATGCATTTTATCATGGAAGGGCATTGAAAAATGGTCCATCCTAGTGGATGAATTAATCTTTTTATAGTATATACATACACTCCATTTGGGGGCTTTCATAACATGAATTTCTTCATTTTTCTAATTTTTAACATTAGAAAACCTTTTTTATTAGGGACTACATGGACCAGACTGACCAATGTACTATTTGAAAAATTATATATTTTTCTAGTGTCTAGTATCTTAATGTATTTCTCTCCGAGTAATTTTTTCATATTAGGATTCAATAATCTTTGACCCACTACCCTTGGAATATGATATGTCTCTATATGAATTTTATGCATGAATAATGAAGGACTAATACCCTCAATATCAGCATAGATCCTGCCTATGGATGTTTTTAATTTCATTAGAACCTTTAACAATATTTCTACTTAATTTCCATTTAGATCTGCAGAAATGATTATAGGAAGAGTGGAATTATCACCGAAAAATGAATATTTTACATGAGAAGGAGGTGTTTTAAGTTCATGAATGGGTGTTTTTTCACTTGATGTAAGACTGTTGCACCGATGAGGTCCAAGGTCAAAAATATATTTCTTATAGTGATCTAGGAATGAAAATAGTTTTTTAATTTATTATCCAGTTAATAGATTTTCATCACTCATGTCCAAATAGGACAACACACACTCAAAGAATTCTAGTTTAGAATTTAAAAAATTCAATAAAACAGAAGTTTAATGTTGTTCAATAAAATCTCCCTCTACATTATCAAAATTTTTAGAAGTGGTACTAGAAGCTAAGTCAACTTTAAGATCACTAGATAAGTCTTCTAGTACATCAGAAACATCACCGGGAGAAGTCGGAACATGATAGTTGTCCAGTTCTAGAAAATTTTCCAGCTTTTAGTTTGAGTGGATTGATTAGAATATGAAAATTAATTTTTAGCTTCAAAATTTTCTTCTTTAGAAATTGAATAATTTTTAGACTCTTCAGAATTTCCAAACGAATATCCACCATCAAATAATTCTATATTAGATAAATTTTCAAAAAATATTGGTACCTTGTTATTTTGAAATACATTGAATTCTTCTTGTTGTTCTTCAATCTTAATGAACAATCAATCTTTAGACACATCAATGATAGCTCCTCCAGTATCTAAGAAAGGTTTACCTGGAATGAAGGGCAGCTCTTGGTCACACTCTATAGGTATCACTAAGGAGTCTATAGGAAGAACCGCCAACTGTCAAGTCATCTTCCATACTTATATGATGAGTGAAGGAATGGTCAACCAACTGAAGGATGACTATAGTGGGTTTAAGATCACTGAATTTCAACTATTTAAATAGTGGGTATGGAATAAAATTAATACTAATACCTAAGCCGTAAAGGAAGTTGAGATGATCTGAATTTCTTATAGTACAGGATATGAAAAATCTACAATGTCTTTTAGTTTGGATGGGATTTTCTTTTAGAGGACCACACTACACTCTACCATTATTCTATATGTATCAAATTATTCAAGGGTATTTTGTTTTGAAATAATTTTCCAAGAGGTTTCAAGTATGATTTGATTTTAATTAAGGCATGAATTAAAGGAATGATCACTTGAAGCATGCTCAAAATCCCAAGGAACTGAAGAAGTTCAGCTATGGCTTTGAATTGGGGGGTTCAACTTTTCATGGAAAGGGATGGGTGGGGAAATATTCTTAATGAAATTAGGAACATCCCTATTTTTTATAGTTTTATCCATTCATTTGTTCTTTTAATTTTCAAAAACAATTTCATCTAAAATTACAGGTGAAAATTTTGGATTTTTATCATTTTCATTAAATTTATATTGATTTACAAATTCAGTACAAAGAAGACTGTTATTTCCATATTTACATTGTTTACATTTTGGGAATTGTCAAAGTCTTTTTCAGCTATAGTTTTAGTATTAAGCCGAATTCTAGTGACAATAGCCACGAATTTCCCTCTGGGGTTGATTTTTATTGGGCTTGGTAGTCCTCATTTATACTTATATGTAATGTCTCTAGCTATTTGGAGATGTTTAAATTCCATATTCTACATTATAGAATCATTTTGAATTATTGAAAATTCATAACAGGCATGATGTTTATTCAATGGATTTTGGTATCTTTACTCTAGAAAGATCATTCAATTTAAAATTTGACCCATTTTTTATGATACTTTATCATTATTATTTCCTTGGGAATTAGAAGACTTTTCCCTCTGTTGATTTTGAAAAATTTTCAAGGTTTGTTTTGATAATGAGGGGAAGTGGGTTTTATAATTAGTAATTATTTATTCCAAAAAATATTTTGATTATTCTTATAGCCATGGTTTTAATGTTTAGAAATGATATATTCATTAGTAGGAATTCTAGAGTCTTAATTGAAAAATATTGAGGTCTCTTGTTGGGAAAGCATGTAAAAATTTGGATTGAAGTTCTCAATGTGATCGAACATCCCACATTGAGAAAATTGTTATCTATGTGATTAGTTGGGGTTTTGACAACCCAATTTGTTCATAGTTTTTAATAATTTAGGTTAATAAAATATTTATATGTGTTTTTGATTTCAACTAGCCGATCTTGAGTGTTCATTTTCATTCTAGAACTACTGTTAGGATTTCTATTCACTCTCTTCTTGAATTTTTATGTCGAGAGTTTAGGGAATGATTATTGAATTTTTTATTTTAACTCTTCATTAGTCTTATCATTATAGTTTCCCCAAACAACATGATCAACTATGTTTTGACCATAGGTGGATTACCCTTCATAGAAGGAATCCTTAAGAAGGTGGGATGGGAGTTGATTAGTGGTAAGCTTTCCAATAAGGTCCCTGAATCTACCCCAAGCCTCATGAAAATATTCACCACCCTCTTGATAAAACTAGTGATCTTAGTTTGTAGTTCACATTTTAATCATAGTGGATATAATTTCATTATGAAATAATTTTAGACACGGTCTTATTTCTCAAAATGGTATTCATCTTGACTCAAAAAATGTTGGAGCATCCCCTTTAATGAAAAAGGGAAACAATAACGTTTTATGTTCCTTCTCAATGAGTCCTAGAAGTGGTTATTATTGAACAGTATTGAAAATGTATATAATCAAGGAAAATCGGTCCAAATTAAAGATCCCATTAAATGCAAGTAGTAAAGAAATTTGAGACTGTTTTAGTACATTGTTCCTGGATCTAGGTGATAACCCAATTAAAG
Organism: Viscum album; assembly: GCA_963277665.1. Lineage (NCBI taxonomy): Eukaryota > Viridiplantae > Streptophyta > Magnoliopsida > Santalales > Viscaceae > Viscum > Viscum album. The sequence continues at coordinate 89,909,525 of OY728163.1, forward strand.
ATGGATTAAATGAAACATGATGGAGTTGAAACTACCTCATACTAGGCTTATCATTCTCTTCTATGAGTTCCTGGTGATGGGTTTGTATATTCTTAGGTGTATGAAATCTCTCCTTTAGACTTTCTATTTCATATTTGCCTTCTTTATATGAGCATTTTAATGTTTATCAAGTTTAGGGTTAAAAGGCTCTAAACTAACAGCAATTAGTCTAATTCTCAAACAAAGTGTAAAAATAGTTTAATTTCATCCTAGAAAATTGAATATTAGTACAGAAAAATAAAATATCAATAAAAATCAAAAATTAGGTAAAAAATAATAACTATCAATGTAGAAATTATTTTATAGTTTTTAATGTTTAAAATTTTTGGTGTATTTTATTTGTTAATTTTTTTGAATGCTTTTTAATTTAAAATGGTCGATTGTGCCCCCTGAAAACATTGATAAAAACATGAACCAAACATCATTGTGATTGAGTCAAAATTTAATTATTTATGTTTCCTACTAACAAAATTTTATTGGCCTATTGGGTTGAACCCACAAGGAAGGTAGGGTAACCATATTTCTTCGAAACGATTTAAATAGCCCAACTATTATTAGCAATAGGGAAACTATTTTTTAATTTTTAATTTTTTAGATTTTTTTATTTTTTAAAGACATTATATAAAACATCATTTTTTAAATAAGATAAATAGATTTATAACTAAACTAAGAAGGCTATTAGTATAAAAGAGGCTAAGAAAAATAAACAAGGTTTGAGATGCAGTAAATTAAGAAAAGAAAAATGGAAGTTTAAACTTCCAATTAAAAAGGATTACTTATTAACACACTATTTATTGAACACACCTCAGAGTAACAGTGAAGAATATTCATCGTTAAAAGATCCAACACAAAGAATATTGAATCTTAGATTTCAAACCTCCTTAATTCAATCAAACTGTTGGAAAATTTGAAAAGAATGAAATTAGAATTAAACTAAAAGTAAAATTACAATTGTTTATCAGATTTAATGCATTGATAAAAGGATTCAAGATCAACCTCATTGATTTATCTTGAATTTATAAATTGAAAATAGTTGATAATCATACAATTAAAAAGAAAAAAACAATCAATCTCACTGAATTATTCTTATTTTGTAAAATCATAAGCATGTGAAGAACATTAAAATAAAAACAAGTAGTATTAAAAACCCTAAGCTAAAAATCTTTATCTTAATATCATGTTGATTTCATAAATTAAAAGAATCCTATTATATAGTAAAAAAGTTCAGAACAAGATAAGGAGAAGAGACTCCCCCCTATGTTGATCTGCTACTTGACTCATCGGGTCTCCAAGATTGGTTCTCGAAGGATATCCTCAAGAATGTGGTCCTAGATCTTCTTTTCTCTATAGATGTGTCATGAATGGTGAATGAATTCCCTCTCTTTTTTGGTTGTCATTCCTTTGTTCAAATACTTTTATCATCTACTTCATATCATCACTACATTCCACTGACTTAATCTTGTACTTCAATTTCGCACTACACACAAGTATTTTTTTGTTCAACACACATTGTTTTATATAAACCCTCAATACTAACTTCCGATCAGGTAGTTGAGTGAATCTAGATTTATTTTGAGTTCCTGCACGTATTCACTAAAGACAAAATGATTAAAATAGTTAATAATTTCACAGCATGATTTTGTAATCTATTTATTTATCTAAAAAATATTATTATTATTATAATATTTCTATAATATTATTTAAAAGTAATTTAACGATATAAAAAATTTATTAATAACTATTTAAATTTATTTATTTATTTACTTTATTTTATTTTATTTAAAAATTATTCTTAATTTATACATATTATATTATTTTACTAAAATTATTAAAGGTAATAGATTAATAACTTTATGAAGGATTATTATTAATGTAATTATATTAAGAAATTAATGTGACTATATAATTAATATAACTATTTAATTTATTAAATATTATTGTCAATATTTATTACAATTAATAAGTTTATTAGGATTATATGAATATAAATATTTACTTATTACGAATTTTAATTAAAGAAATTTAATTATTTTAGTTTATTTTAATTTTAGTAATACTTGATTATTAATTATTTATGTTTTAAATAAATCTTATTTCATTAATTATTTATGTATTTTCTTTAATGATTATTTAATTATTATATATATATATATATATATATATTTTTTATTATATTATTCTTTAACCCCCCCATTTGTTCTTCTTCATTACACATAGAAGGGGGTTTGGGGTTTCTTCCCAAAACCGACTGAGGTGGTGGTACCGGTTCCTCATCCATCATCTAGTAGTGACAACATTTATCCTTCGAAATTTAACCCATCAACAATCCTATGGTGTCGACTTGCGAAGGGTGGCTCAACATGGATTTCACTGATTTTCACAGTGATGACTCTCCTTAAAGTTGCAGATTCTCTAAAAATCATGAACTCCTCCTTTTTCATTATAGAACCTCATATCTACGACCATGACACCAACATCACATCTTCCACCTAGTGGCTTATATTTTATGTTCTCAGAAATCTAGTGGTCTGTAGAAAGTGGTTGTAGTGGTGCAGATTCTCGTGAAAACAACCCCCTTGATGGTGGTCATCAAAGATAGTGGTTACAGGTTTGATTCTCAATTTGTTGATGGAGGATACGATGAATCGAGTCTTGAGGTGGCATGATTTGGTAAAAATGGTAAAATCAACTGGTTTTTTCATTTATGGATAGAAATGTTGATTTCGAGGGTCTGTGTGTGGATTAGTTTCTCTATAGTGGTTGATGACTTTTTTGCTGAGGCAAGAACAACCTGACATGGTGGAGTAGTGGATGATGGTGAAAGTGAAAATCCATGATGATTTTGGTGTCTAATAAGGGAAGGAGATGCGTCGGTGAGACCAACAGGAGGAGGAGAAGAGGATCAGTGTGTCAATTGGTGAGTGAACAGTTGATTAGACAAACATAGGAGTATTGGTAGTGAAACTTTGGTGTCGGTGAGTTGAGGTATCAATGAGAAAAAATGTATCAATATCGGTGGGATATAGTATCAAGGACTCATGTACTAAGTTGTCGGCGACTTTGAAAAACTAAAAAAATAAAATTAAAACAATAAAAAAATTAAAACAAAAAAAAATTAAAAACACAATTAATGATAATTAATCTATTAAATAAACAATTGTTTAATTAAAAAGTTCAGAACATATGAATAAATTAATACTGAATAACATAAACTATTAATCTGCAGAAAGTTAGAAATGTACATTCGGTGACTCATCTTCAGAAACATAAAATTATCATCATTTAAGAATTGAAAATTTAATGATTTAATTCAATTAATCTAATTCAATGGGACATTACTAAAATTTAATAATTATCTAAATATTAAATTCAAAACATAACAAATATATACATATCTAAAATTATAAATTAAATAAAATTAAATACGAATAGTTAATACATTTATAAATAAATTGGTAAGTTGAATAAATGTATTAATTTAAAAATATTTAAATTAATATTTGAGAACTAAATAACTAATAAATTTTTTTACTGAAAAATAATTGATATAAAATAATTTTGAACATTTATAGATTTACTTTATGTTAATTAAATGTAAATTAGTTATTTAATTACCTAAACAATATTATGATATGTACGAGAAAACTAATAGTATGTAGAAGAAAACAAATAATTTAAGACTTAAAAATGAAAAATTAATTATAAAATAATATTAATTAATAAATTTAATCATAAAATTACAAAAGTAATTTTTTAACAGTAAGTGAAAAATTAATAAATTAAATCATTATAAAAATTAATAAAACAATGTGGTAAACTTTGTAAAATTAATGCCTCGTCTGGATAAAAAAATTATTACAGTTCATGTCATAGAAAAGAAACTAATTGTGTTGAATCTATTTTCCAAATTAACCCTTTTAAGTAAAATGAGACTAATAGATACTCAAAGTCCCAAAGGCATCAAAATACAACAATGGACTCCCACTTTTTTAAGAATTACACTCCCAAATCTATTCTTTGGACATGGTCCTTAGTGTAGAAAATGTCAAAAAATCCAACATAGAAGTTATGCATGATCCAACTGAATAATTAGTTTATGATGATAATTTTAGAATTAAGGATCCTAGAAATCAGATTCATAATATATTATTATCTTCTAGAAGATCTAGATGATCCAATACCTTTAATAATGTGCTCATGGAGAACACTAATCATGGAGTGTTAGATGTGGTACAAGTTTCTAAACCAAAATGTCATGGTATTTTCATGATCTATCAATCCAAATAGGATTAAAAAGTGAAAAAATAGTATCTATATTTGGATATTATTCCCAATAAATTGAATAGTGAGACTGAAACTTGTGATGATGGCAAAGTTGTTTTATCTCCCAAGGTAGATGGATTAAACATTAATGATTCTACATCAACCCCAATTCAAAAATAGAATGATGATACTTCTATTTCAATTGAAAAAACGCCTTGTCCGATAAGAGGATATGCAAGTAAGAGTAACTATGGAGATAAAAATAAGGGGGTACTAACCCCAAACACATGTTCCAACTAATTTACATTTTTAGAATTTTCAAGGAGTGGAAAAACTGAACACACTCAATTACATAAAATGATTTGACTATGCACATTATCCCTATGTTTTTTCTATTCTTGATCCTAAGGAAAAACACTCCCCTAGTTTTTTTAGTTATGAATATTGAAACTATTCTTTAATTAGTACTAATATCAATACTTATCCTATTGACTCTCTTTGGGTATTTTCTCATTCTTCTCTAAATAGTGTTAATTCTATTACATTAAAGACCAGATGATTACTGGTGAGAAGGTTTTTCATAATTCATAAATGTGTTTCTTATTCACATCTTTTATTAATTGGTACCAGTACATAAGAAGTATTTGTAAAATTTTGGATAATTTAAGAGGAATAATACAAGATCATTGTATTGTTATTTGTGACTTAAATGCTTTTATATTTATAAATGAAAAGATTGGACTAACTCATTATTCTATCATTATAATGGAGTTTAAATCCTTTATTGAATGCAGTAAACTCATTAATATTAATTTAGTTAGAGCCTAATTCAATAGGTTTAGAAGAAAATTGAATCGAATGCTTTTTATTAAGCTGTATTGCACCTTCCCTAATGATAAAACACTTAACAAATGGGATACTCTTTCCAACACCACCATTGAAATAATAAATTTATATCTTCATATTATTTTGGTTATCCTTTCCATTATAACCTCCAAAACTATCATTCATATTAGATTTAAAAATATATGGGCATCCAACCTTGAATTTTAAAATAATTTTTAGGAGGTTTGGAATTCTTTTAATTATGATAATGATTCTTTTTCTTGTATCATGAAGCTAAAACTCATGATGAAAAAAACTGAAGCATTAGTGTAGAGTAACCTTCAAGAAATTTAACAATCAAATTACCACTGGAATCCAATATTTATCAGATGCAATATGTTTCTAATTCTTTTTTGATTTTTTTCCTAATTTCTACAGGAAATATAGATTACTATTAAGTTAAAATATCTTCTCTCTATAAAGGAAAAACATCAAAAATAGATTTTCAAAGTCAAGTTTCTAAAAGATTGTGATGGAAAAAAAACATTATAAAATTCTATTCAAAGATCCTAAAAATCTTGTAAACCTCTTTCCTTCATCAAGGATGGAGTAAATATATTTGATAATAGTGAAAGACTTATTGAACATATTGTTAATTATTTTACAAATATTTTCAATGTTCTTGGTCTAAATAATGATTTAATTCCGAATATCATTTCATCCACTATAACAATAATGATAATAATTCAATTAATCTTTTCCTTCATGATTTTTAAATCCAAGATACAGTCATTACTCTGAAGCATGATAGTTCTCGGGGGCATGATGGTTTATCCCACTATTTTTTTGCATTATTGGGGTGTAAACCATCTTGATATGGGTAAATTGACGATATTTGTCTACAATAATGGAATTATTCCACATGACCTTAATTCCTCGTTCCTTTACATGATTCCCAAATTCGATAATGTGTCTTAGATACACCTGTTCAGAGCTATATCTATTATCAATAATATAAATAATAATATCATTAATGTTTTTTTAGACCTTCCACAATTTCAAACAATGTTGTCCCATAAAATCGGGTTTGTTTTGTGAAATCTAGAACCATTAATGATTAAATTTTATTAGATTTTTTGTCCATAAATCTATTAAAGGGAAACATAGAGGATGTAACATTTCTATTAAATGTGATCTCTGAAAGGATTTTGATAATATATATTGGAGTTTCATAAAAAATGATTCTTAATGTTTTGGATACAGTGATACATTTCTCTATATGATTAAAACCCTTTTTGTCTATAATCATATCTTATCTCTAATAAATTTCACTCTTAAAGAATATTTTAAATTCTCAAAATGGGTTAAACAAGGTGATAATATATTTTCTATTAATTTATCTGTTACTAAGGATTATTTAAGATGGCTCATCATGTATTTTGTGGATCAATTTAAATATAATCCCGTTCATTCTTCAAGAGATATTGTTGAACCTTCTCATCTTTATTCTACATATGACATTATTCTATTCTTATAAAAGATCAAAAGTAATATTCAAAACCTTAAGGAAATACTCTCCCATTATGAAGATGTTTTAGGATAAGCTATAAAATGGAATAAATCCATTATATTCTTTTAGAAATTGTTTCCAGTTGCAAGAAAAATTATTTATAAGAATGACATGGACATTAAATAGGGTTATTCTACCTTAAATAGTTTTCTTATTCCTCTATTTTGGGTAAGGCCAATGAGTAATTATTTTTTCATTATCATAGATCAAATAAAGAATAAACTATCTAATTTGAAAGGGATTTCCCTATCTATAAATAAAATGTTGTTACCTATTAAATAAAACATTGTATCGAAAAATTTATATTTACAGTAGTCCATAAATAGCCCCTTGAGTTTCTAAAAATTGTCAATTCCTATATAAATTGTTTTCAGTGAGAAATCACTTTTAGAAGAAGATTAATTACCATTCCGTGGGTTAAATATGGTAAGAAACCTGCTAATTGTGGCTTGTAAATCATGAATAAAAAATAATTTGATGATGATTTACAATTCATGTTTACTTGGAACCTTTTGAATAATAATTACATGGACTTTAATTTTCACAGTGGCCTATTTGATGACAAACTGATGAAATCCAATTTCCAAAATAAGGATTCCTCTATTTTCTAGACCATCAAATATCCATTTTACATCCTTATGTATCATTCCAGAAAGATCATTAACTAGGAGAATTATCTTAGTTTTCATCATGATAATTGGATTGGTTATCCTTTTATTTCCATTGTAGATTCTTAGTTTTCATCTATTGATACTCACACTACTGTTAATGACATTTTTATTTCACCCAGAACATATTTTCCTAAAAAAATCAATATCCTGGTTAAAAATTATTTTTTTTCTTCTTCTGATGATTTATTATATACATGGAAACTTCTTATAGTAGTATTAATGACTATAAGCTTTTAAATAGTCATAATATCAATGTTATAAACTATAAATTTACATGTCTGATAAGATTTGATAAGCCTTAGATCAGGGCTTCCCTCTTTACTCATGTCTAGAGGATTTCTCATAAAAGGATTCCTAATCATGTCTATGTATAAAAATTTTGTATTCAGTTATTTTACTATTGTCATTTTTGTAAACATTATAGAGTTAATTAAAACCACATTTTCATACTTTTTTCTACTATTATAGCCTTATATAAGTACATTTATGATCAATTAGTAATCATGTTTTGGGAGTTTTATTCCATGTGATGCAAAATATTACATTGTATAGATAATAACTTATCACCACAACTCAGGAACCCGATCATTGTTACAATAGATAAAGAAATACATATTATATACTATGGAAATAAATAGTTTATTTAAAACCATAATGAATTCAACTATCATGGGAAAATTGTGTAAATAATCACGTATATCCAGGTGTCTAGTTCCAAAAGCATTTTATTTTCCATACAATGATGAAATTAAATACAACCAAAAAAATGCATGCATACATCTAAGATCCCACAATTGAGTACAAAATTAATGTAATAAAAATTGAAAAGGAAAAAAAACAAACCCAATAAAAACTGTAAAGAGTACAACCTACTACATGAAAAATGACTAATTAAAAATTACACTCTCAGTAAACACCTCATTTTTCCAAAATCCATATATTCTCCCCCTTCTCCCTATCCTCCCATGATAACATCAAAAAGTGATGTCATCTGTACAAGACACAACCCATGCAGGAGAAGATCATACATGGGTGAGTATAACATTACTCAGTAGGACTCCCTGAAAATAATAAACACAAACTCCAAGTATAGTTATCTAAATACAAGATATAATAAACAATGTATAATAGAAAAAACCTAGATATACTCAATAAAGACACCACAACACCTCTTAGAAATAAAAAACTACCAACCATATGATTCTTTTTTATGGGACACTCCTTCTATGAGAACTCACTCCATGATCCATAATACCATCTGAGACACTCGATGAAGATGTCTGGTTCATTTGTCTCTCCCCAATGAAGCTTATTGGACTAAGGGTTCCATGATATAAAGATAGGGTTTCAGGCCCAAAACGATTGCGGGACACCATGAACCCTGTCTGAATCTACCTGCAACATAGGGGATTATATATCTCTGATAACACAAACCGTACCAATATGGATATCCAGATGGAGGATCAAAGACCAGATCGGGGAGGCCAAAATAATTCCACAAACTCCAACTATGGGATAATGGTGATAGAGGATCAGACTCTAGTCTCATAAGGGACACAATAAAACTATCTGAGACTCAACCTCTATTGGGGATCACAATCTAGTAATGTGAATGTAATGCCACACTTTACCATCAAGGAAAATGAATAAGGGGAATAACTCAACCTATACTAGACCAATCTAAGAAAATAAAGAGTTGTAATCATTCTTTAAAGGGAATATACATCGTTTCTCAAGGGTTACACAACATGCCCATTTATCCCATTCCCTACCCATGTGGAAGAGTCCAACACGACATGTAATCTCTATATATAGGGTGTGTAGAAGGATGTACAAGAAAATTAAAGACACACAATATCCTTATCGTGTCTCATAACCATGTCCATGTACTGAATATGTGTCTGTGTATTAGTTTGGTTATACAAAGTCTTGTTAGTATGGGAGTACATAGCGTGTCTGTGCCCATATACTCCAACCCATGTCTATATACTTTTTAAGTACATGTTGAGTCAACATGGGAGGGTCAAATTTTTTGTGGCAGCGGTGACACACTGTGTGATAGGTGTCACATGCTCTGTGACAGGGGTCACATGCTGTGTGATTATAATCTCTTGCCCAAAACCTTATTTTCCATTTAATTGGACCCACATGTCGTGTAATCTTGGATTATACACCACGTGTTATGGGATTTTCCATAATCTTCTATCCATGGTCACTTGCCTCCTCTTCCACTCTGGACATCGATATTCGCCCTCACCTTACCCAAACAATACTGATCTAAGGTCTTCCAATCCTTTCCATCACTAAACAATGTGTTTTTTCACTCGATCCTCTCACAAATTAGATCAAAATACTGTTCTATGTTTCGTATCAAGGAACACTAAAGATTGCAAATTTGGGAAACGTTCATCATTTTATTCCTTTATTCAACCACCATATCACCTCTATCGCATCATTATGATTTTATATTTTAGATGTCAGATCATTGTGCCAAGATATGGGTCAGCAACAATTGATTAATTAGGAATAGATGAACCCCCAATCCAACGAAGAACATTGGTGGTGAAGTCTGGAATTGGGGAGAGAATATAACCATAAATCCGGAGAGAAAAACCATGATCAATGTTTATATCTGTCTTAGTTCATTTTATTAAAATGTAAATGAATCCATCAATAATTTAAACCAAAAAACCTCTCCTAATAAAATCCTTGAAAATAAATTTCATCCTAAAATACGCATGATACGTGAATCATTCTAAACGTCGATTGATTGACATATGTTGTATTAATTATGAATATGGAGAGGAAAATCAAAATCACAAACCCTACCTCTATTTGGTTCATTTGATGATGAAAAAAATATTTTTTGAATTTATGGGCAAGATCCTACAAAATCAATGTGCGTCAATCATCGATCCTCAATCCTTCATCATTCTTGATAATGGATTCCCAGAGCTCTCTGCGATGATCCTCCAAAAGTTGTGGGGTTATTAGGATAACCCTAAAATACTGACATAAGGATACATTTAAATAAAAAAATTGTTTCATCAACACAATCAATTAAAACAATTTTATTCATTGTATCCTAGTGATAGATTGTTATAAAATGACCCACTTCGACCAATGTAATGTCACGCCTAAGGTAAAAAGAATAAAATTATTTAACGAAAATTATTTTAGTTCATTTTTTGATCAAAATACTTGTTTCTCATAAAATTTATCATTATTTTAGAACTACATGATTAGACACATAACCCTAAAACTTTTAGAGGATTGTTGGAGAGAGATCAAGGAACCCTTTTTGATGACCGATGATGGATATAGGACTGACAATTGATGATCGACACACATTGATATTGATGAATCTCACAAAAAAACATAACTGAAATTTTTTCTAAATGAGTGACTGAACCAAATTAAGGTAGGGTGTGTGATTTGGATTTTTTTCTAATATTAATTTCTAGGATAAATGTGAATCAATTGACGAATAGATTGATGAGATCCTCCATCTCCATTGGTGAAAAGATCCTTAAACTATTCCTGATTCATTTTCATTCGCCAAGAATTCTCTGACAAAAATGTGTATAGGTCTCCTTGGTTTAACCGTCTATCCAAGAGACAAATTCTATAGTCTTATATTTAAATATGTATTAGGTAATTGCAATGAAGAAAATAAACGAAATTTTTATGATAATCTATTTTATTTATTTCGTACCCATGATAGCATTTTTTAAAATAACCCATGCTAACCATTGTTATGTTGTGCTAAGTTTAAAACCACCATTCCTAGAATAATAGAGCTCTCAGAATTCATATTAAAGTACTTGTTTATGATTTATTACACTTTTTGAGTAAATTTGGGCAAATGTTCTATTCAATATATTTCAAACCTTTTTTCTGGGAAAATTGGGCCTCAGAATCACACACCATATCAGCTCCTGTCCCAAAAAAAATCCAAATAATATTTCAAAATAATACATAGAATATTTAATATGTTACATATATTTTCAAAAAAAAAAGAGACTAAATCTTGGGAATGATCATTTGGCCAAGTGATGTGGTGTTCAATCGTTTATTGTAATGCCCATTAACCATTATATTTTCCCCTCAAAAATCATGATAAAAAACATAGTTTGATCTTAATATGGAAATAAATCACTTTATGCATATTTATGTGATGTTCCATGAGAGATGTGTCATTCCATTACTATCCACTATAAAATGGGGGTAGAGTCTCTTTCAATCTGAATTATGGTCTATTGAAATATCATAAATCTAGAATTTAAATTTTTTCATAAAAATATAATAAATAATGAATTTTAATGAGCTATGTAATTGCAGAATTAAACTCAATGGGAAATTGGATCACTATGTGAAACTATTGTGATGGAAACATGGGGATTTTCAAATTATTTTTTATGTAAGTGAAGACATTTTTTTGTGATTTGGTATTGTATTCTATAGATTGAGGAAGAAATATCATGCATTTCATATTTTTATTAATGTTTTATAAAATGCTAATATGTTTAGGTATGGTGATGTGGGTATTCCACATGTATTTTGGAACTACCACTGGTACTGGTGTTCCTAGTTGGAGGTATTAGTTACCTGATGAGGTCATGATGTGATATAGTGCATATTTTGGGAGAAATTTGTTTCTAATATCCTTGTAATGGGATCTTGGGGGAATCTGGTAATATTATATTTTAGAGAGTACATTTTTGGAATTTTGTCTCCAATTCTTTTAGTTATGTTTTGGGTTCCCTAAAACCCTACATCCACAAGTTATTTGACAAACACTTCTATGTGACATTATTTATTTCTTCGTTACCTTCTTTAACCCTCATTAGTCAATGAAATCCATGTTGTATTTCTAATACTAATGTATGGTTATCCCATTTCCTATAATTGTTTTATGTTCCCTCACCTCTAATTAATTTCCTTTTAATTAAGGATTTTTATTTTAAATTTCCATGAGGAATTTAAAAATATCATTTAAGATTAAAGATTCATTTTAATTAACTAAAGAATGATTTATGGTATTTTCCACATTTTCATCACTAGTTTGATATAAAGTGAATGTGGTCTGCTTTAATACTAGTATTCTGTTATTATAGTGTTAAATTGGAAAATGATTTTGATTTTCAATTGGTATTTTTGGTCTTTATGATACTTGATTAATATTTAGAGTATTATTCAAATATTTTCTTTATACGTAGCCTTCATTGATCATGGGGTTTGGATTATTGGTATTTTTTGTATTGAATCATATATAATGGATAATAAGATCAATTTTGGATCTATGGGAAAATTATTTGGTAATAGTGAAATAAATAATCTTTTCCCATTATTATTATATGTTCTCTCAAACCTTAATTTAAATTAATAGGTTTTGATTATAAAATTCATTCTAATTATCTCCCAACATTAATAAATTAATTTAATAAAATTTTTTTTTTAAAATTATAAATTTTTTATTTTTAATGATATTTTTAAATGAGGTGACCAAGAATTTATAAAGGTAGTTTAATATAAAAAAATTAAATGGTTTGTTTTATACACACGTCATCTTAAACCAAGTTTTATAAAAACATTTTGATTTTGGTTTTAATCCTTGTGAAGAAATATTTTTATTAATTTCGGTCATGATTTTAATAATTTATATCTTTAATAAATTTAATCTGGAAATCATTAAATAGTTTATTTATGTTGATTATCCTGAACATCTAATTTTTTTTCTATGACAAAAATTATTTAAAGAATTTATATCCATTATTATTAGAGTAGAATAGTTATAATGTTTGAACATCATTAAAATAAGTCAATAGAACAAACAACAACATCAATATGAGAATGCAGAACTCATTCCAAGGACCTCACTATCAAGAAGAATTAGACATTTTTTATAACAACTAGAAGTAGTAAAATCTATTTTAAGGCCATATACTAGAAATTAGAGCTCAATGACTACCATGAGTAGTCTACAATAACCTGTATAGTATTAGGAGTCTCAACAGTTAGCAAATGGGATCGTCTGGCTAGCTTGTGGGGATTTTCTAGACTAGTTAAAACTGACTTTTAAATGGTTTAATTTCATTAAAGGTATTTTTATCAATCCCATTGTTTTTAAAATATAAACTATCCAATATTCATTTTTAAGTTAACCAAGGATTTGTATAGTTGGAAAAAAGCTACATATGATTGGATTGAAATATTTACATGTTTTATTTTATTAAAAATTTTAAAATTGGAAAAGTGATTTTCATATCACATCTTAAAAATATTTCAAATAATATTTTAATCACCCAAATACTTGTCAATGTAGTACTGTTTGGATCATAAAATAAATTCCATTTTAATGAATTTTTGAATCTCATGAGATAATAATTTTAAATGAGTTTAATGTGTGTGTAGAAATTTATTCTCTGTTGTTAAATCTCTCAACGAGAGGATACATGATTTCTAAGCCCATGAAAATATTTTAATATACTTCTAAAATATTGTGTAATGGATAAAAATTATGAAATTGATGCACCAGTTTTTATTTCCTATATAATAACATTTTATGAATCAAATAAAATAGTTAAAAAAATATTTATAGAGGTAGTTTTTTAAAATCTAATTTACCTTACTATGACCCGGATGGATGTTTAGTATAGTGTTTTTCATTATTATCATTTTCAATCATATCTTGTGTAATTACATTTATAATCTCTTAAAAAACATTTTTTCTAAATGTTTTAAAAAATAATGCTTTATATTATCCTAAATTAACAACTTTAAATCATTTATGTTTTTACAACACTATTTTTTAGTGGTGTCAACAATAGAGGAAAATTACAAGTGGGATTTGCCACCTTATTATTCATTCCTTAATATATTAGTGTACTAAGAATCATAATATAGTTTTTATTTCTATAATAGAAGTGTAATATATTTCTATAGAGAGTTTTTATCCATGATTAATGGATAAAATAGACTCTATTATATTTTGAGATAACATTTATTCATGTTTCAATTAAATCTGGTAGGTCACGAACCATAAGTATCTATAAAAAACATGTTTTACCTGATCATACAACGCACATTGATATTCAACATCAGAGTTTGATATACCAATGTAAAAAAATAGATATCATGTTATAATAGGTTGAAATAAATCACCAATAAGAAAATATCATCCCCAAACCCCTTACTTTAGAAAAGTTAATTTTTATTATGTATAATCTATGAATAATATTCTCGAGATTATATTTCTTCAATCTTCTTGTCTCTATTTTATTTTTTCAAATAATGATTTTTTATATTTTTTTCATTTTTTAAAATGGCCTTTTTCAAATGTACACAATTGTGTTTTTATAATCACTTTAGTTATCATATACATTTTGTATCCTTTATCTATATAACCATATTTTTTATATGTAATTTTTTAAACTATCATTTAGGGAAAAATTTCTAATATTTACTTGAATGTAAAATTATAAAATAAAAAATAAAAAATATTTTCTTATTTAATAGGAGAAATGTTTCAAGATATGGTAATACAACATAAAAATTCACAAATATGAAAAACGTTTTATTAGCAATGGAAAAGTGTGATTCATGAAATAAAGGGTGATATCTAAATAGCAGAAGTTCTCTTCTAAAAATTAACTATTACAAAGGGATATAAATATCATGTGTCTTAGGGTATATATTTTACTTCAATGAAACGATACTTCTAAATATTTTTTCTTCAATATTTTTTACATATTCTTCGTCACTCTTTCTTCATCACTACCTTATTTAATTTAATTTCTTTTATTTTAGTCATAAATCAGTGTTTATCATCATTAGAAAGTAGGATATTATTGAATCTATAATTTTTTTCATGAAGTAAATCACATAAGATATTTATAAAAATTATTTTTAGAATATTTTAGTTATAAATTTTGAAAATAATCAATCTAATTTAATGGAAAATGTGAAGGTATCATGAGGATAATTGGGGACTCATTATGAGGTATTCACTCCCTAGAAGCACAAGCTATCTAGTTGAAGGCTACCAACCATCCAATATAGAAAACAATATTATTTGTAGCTCTATAAGGCCCACTAACAAGTGGGTGGAGCTAATTAGAAACCTATTTGAATCTATAACAACCAAGAGAGGTAAATGAGTCTCACCAGATAGCTATTGGACTAAACCTAATAGTGAATTTATTCGATCTAGATTAGTCTGGAGGGAGTTAAATGTTATCCTAAAAGGTTTTGAACAAATATTATTTTGATTGAATTCAACCAAGGATCAAATATCACCTATGAAGGGTATAAATGGACATCATGGCTAGCTTGTATCAGAACTATGATCATCAATCTCTACAAAATTATTCTTTTTTGAGCCACAAAAAACATTTTCATGATATTTCAAAGTGAACTTCGATTCCCAATCGACAAAAGGAAACTAAGATTCTTTTCCGTTAGTCATTTTCCTTTTTAATTATACTATTTGATCATATTTCTCCTTTGATTATATTTCATAAGGCTTTTATTATATCCGATATATATATATATATTCATCTTTCATATTCTTAATATATTCTAATTAGAGATGATTTCCTTGTAACGGGTTGGTAGAAACATACCTCTCTCTTCATTATCTTCTTATATATGCGATCATCACCAATAATTTTAGGGTTTTTTGTTTATTGTTTTATATCAAGAATTTGGATTTAATCTCTTATATGTTTTTTGGGATTCCATTAAAATAAATGCATTTCATTATTATTTTGTTTCATCACTACTAGTAATGTTATGGGATAAATATAACACTCTCAATAATTCTTGAGGGAAGGAGGTGTGTGAACTCTTTATTGATCTATTTACAAAATAATTTATTATATTTTGAATTTTAATTCCCAACATTTTTTTCTATTACTTTTATAGTTTTAATATTCTCTATCCTCAATATTTAATTTTCGTGTATATATTTCACACAAAAAATAGATTTTATTTTATAACATTCTTTTGAAATTTTTTTTCATAGATATTCACCACTTTTATTCATATTACCTATATCTTATATATTTTCATCATATAATGACATGATCATTTCTGGAACCTTGTACTATGTAAAACAACAATTTTCATGATTAAATTTTTATTTATGTGCTTTATTTATTGATTTATTTTCTTATTTTGACTAAGTATGTCCAATTCATTTAAACATATAAATTACATAAGCATTGGGGTTAGTATAGTGATTTCCCTTAGTAAAAAATATAAATATATATTACTTCATGTATCAAAACATTTTTAGTATGCTATAATTTTTTCAATATGTAGATGGTAATGTTGTAATGTTTTTGATATCCAAAACATAAAAAGTTGGATTTTAAACTCAATTTGTGTAGTGAAACAGTGTTTAGAAAACCATTTTATAGATTAATCATTTTTTATAAAGTATATCTCTACATTACGTCAACAAAAAAATTGTCTATAAGTCAAAATTATATACATAACCATGGAAAATAGTTTCCATCAGTGGTTAGACTATGTATGGGTTAGTAAAATGGGAAGGAAACAATTTGATTTATAAATTTGTTTATATTTTATCACTCAGTTTTTTAATTAAATAGAAATAAATGTTTTCATAAAACATAATTTATCTTTAGATATTTTCAACCTTTTTGAAACTTATTTCAATACAATAGTTAAATTTCTTTAAAATTTGTTTCGATGTAGAAAACATATTAGGATTGGAACTCTTTACACCCTATTTATGTGTCTAAATTTCATACCTATGTCATTTATTGTGATTTGTTTGATTGAAATGAATATGTATTGGATATATCCAATTCCATGTTTGATTATTCAGTTTATGGATTTGAAATTCATTTTTTTTATTTTATGCCCCCCATTTTTTTCCTTTTTCCGATCATAGAAATAATTTTTTGTGGTCATTATTGAAGTTTTTAAAAAATTATATTTTCTTATTATTAAAATTCTTAAAATAATGATCATGTCATAAATTATTTCACGTTTTTTAGATGTTAATATGCACATATTTTTCTATGTAAATCATTGGAATGAAATAATAGTTTTTTTATGTTTTTATATTGAGTTTTTATTTATCCTAATATTATATAAATATGGTTGTTTTCATTTAGTGAATGTTTTATTCCTTGTTATAGATCATTTATATAACTTTTTATTATTCATATCAATTTAATTGGTATATTCATTATGTGGAAGATGTTTTAGATTGTTGTTATAGATTTATTGAGTTCGTATACTAAACTATAATTCTTTAGGATGGATCCATAGTCCCCAAAGACATTATACCCCTTCTTAATTCTCAACAGAATGGGGATTATGGTATCCTTACTTTCTATAAACATTTCACCTTTCCCCAAGGATGGGTTTTTAGAGATATGGTTAACATAAAATTATACATGTGAGACATATTAACCTATATAGTAGTGTATCATACAGTGGTATTGTATGAGATTATATAATTTATTCATGTGATTGAAATTACATGATGGGAACATCATTTAGAATAATATGATGATATGGTACCCTATGATTTATAGGGTACACAAATATTAAAACCCAACATTTATGAATCTTCCAGCTATGGATATTGTTATATTAATTTTCCATAATACTAAATTCTCGAGAGATTAGTGTATTCATCAAATAGTTTCATGAATAGTTCGAGTGGAATTTACTCAAGCATTATAATTCATAAGTAATAGAATGTACAATAGTAGAGTACCGTCCGGAGTCATATAAGTATCCTATATATATATTCAATGATGAGTGGGGATGCCTACCTATTCTTATGTCAAAACTCTCAGATATCATGTATCTTTCTTCCTCTTCACCCTTGTCCTTCACAAGGCACTAGGATATAATAGGCGATGAGACTATCCCATATGGGTGTTCAATTATTTTGGAAATCCCATGGACACATTATAAGGATGGATTTATCTCAACTATAAATCTTGAGATCTTCATCAACTATAGATAATTATGATTGACTAGAAGCACAGTAATGTAATGTACACATCATTACGTCTTAATCTTATTAAATAATTATTTAATCTTATTGCATGGGTTTTTAAGAATTTGAGTATCTTATTTTTTCCAATAACTTTTATAATTGTTATAAAATAATATGAAACCCAATAATTATATCAAATTTATAGAATTATTTTTTATTCTAAAAATTTTGTTTTGGAAATGGGTAATGATGGGAGAAATTATGTTATGTGATAAAAAATTATTTAATGAGATATTGACATTAAATTATATAATAATTTAATATCTCCTTCCACATATGAAAATTATGTTTTAGGATAAATTAATTCACCTTTTTTATTCATAGTGTATTTCTAGTTTGTAATGATGTGAAAATCTTCGATTATTCATTTTTAGTGGTAATTTTCATTTTTGGTGCTTGAGCAGGGGATTTTCGATGAAATGGTGTCCAAATAAATATTATGAGTGTTGAAGAATTTACAGACTTTTTTTTGGGTCCTGGAATGAGGAATAGTTAGTGGTTCAGTATCTTTGGTGATTATTAGACAAAGGTTGGGGTGGAATTGTAGATAAAATTTTAGCTAAAGTCTGGGTACCAAAGAACAATGAAGGGCACTTTGAAATGATGGCCAATTGACATGGATAAATTATATATTATAGAATAGATGTGCTATGGTTATTATTATGTTGTAAAATTATTGTTTATGTAACGTCCCAGCTCCAAAAGCCACCCAGAGGCGCCCTGTACCCGGTTGGTCACGTGGCCTCAAGCGCATTTCCCTGAAGGACAAAGGCTACCGACTAGCAGCGAGGGCCTTGGGTGTGATAGTGGAAAAACTATTCCCTCATTGGCAGAGTACACAGCGGATGTAAACAACACAGACAATAGAGGAAGCAGTAAATATCCAATAACATTAAACAATATAAGACTCAAGGAATAAACAACTAGAGCAGACACATATATATGAAATGATTCATGATACATATGTCTAGAAAATAAACCAAACCAGTCACAATGCTGAAAATACAACCAATGCTAAACCAAAGTACAAAATTAAAGATAAATAGCTCCTCATCATCGTAATCCTATGCTTGGTCCCATGATCTCTAACTTTATAGAAAGTCAAGTATCTGAAGTGGAAGGGTGTTTTCCCTTTATCTATAACTACAACAAAATAATCTATTTGGGACAAAAAGCATGGCCCAAATAGGGTGTGAGACTAAATCCTAGTAGGAAACCACCCGAAGATCTATGCCTAATAGTCAGTGAATATATGGAAGGTAAAAATAAAGAAAGCAGTAAATGGGAAAATACTCAACAGTAAACACTCCATAGTTCCAACATCAAGAAATAGCTAACCAGCAGCTAAACACAAACAGGTAACCCCCTGTAATGTACTCACATCCATCCCCTCTAGTCCAACCTAACAAGTACCATCAACCCTCTAGGCAGTAAACTCGTCCTAACCCCTTTGGTTTGGTCGTATGAAAAATTATAAGACTCTCTGAGTAATATCACTCGGTCAATTCCCCACATAGTATAACGTATTCAGGGAAACCCTGAGGAAGATCACATAGTCAATTCCCCTTATAGCCCCAGGGTCAAGAGACTCTCTGAGGATGCTCACTCAGTCAATTCTTCTTATATCCCTAGGTCGTTCTCAGACTCTCTGAGGAAGCTCACCCGGTCAATTCCCCTTATAACATGGAGTGGTTCAAGGTAGTTCAAGTAAAACAAAGACTCTTTGAGGATTCTCACTCGGTATATCCCCTTATAGATTATTAAGACAAAAGACTCTCTATGGAGGCTCGCTCGGTCTATCCCCCTATAGTCTATAATGTCCAAGGAGTCTATGGGGAAGCTCACTCGGTCTATACTCTCATAGTATATAACACCAGGTTCTCACGGCCCCGTGTAATTCAATGTATAGTAATGCTATAAGGTCAATGTAAACCTATAAAACAACTTGTCTAACAACTCTACAATATCTCAATCATGTCAAAAAACAACACTCCATCCTATGACCACAAGGCATGGAAAACAGGTAAATGACCAATAAGCTAAATAGGACCAACATTCATAAACATAACAAAGCATTACCAAAACTTCCAAGGCATAGTAATCAACCCAATTCATATCCAATTTACCTCTATAGAGGCATACAAGCATGGTAGGGAAACAACAGGGGTAAAACAGTAAACACACAATACACTGTTCAAGGGTATTTGTGGAATTTCCACATAATATTCAAGGACTTTCAAAGGAAAGGCACAAAACACCTACCTTGATGTTGGGAGATCTATATAATTGAACCACGGTCCTTTAATCGCCTTATAACGTTAAATATCTAAAAAAATCTAAAACTTTTAACCCAATAACTTGGAAAAGAGATGGAATTGGGAAACGTTGCTCTTGGAGAAAGGAAAACATACCGCTGCGATTCCAATGCACTCACTGGTGTTCGAATCGGAGGATGGATAGATATTCGATGGCTCGCTGAAGATCTATGGCTAATCGACTCTCTCTAATGAAGACAAAATAAAAGAAGTCGATTCTGGTGATTATATGTGACCCCGGTGCATTTAATGAAATAAATGAAAGTACGTGGCATGTAATTTTAGAGTACATGGAATGTACTCACCTTTCCCATTATCTACTTTAAGCGGCCTCCATGTCACCCATACATGGCCCTATGTGTGGCCCTGACATATCCAGCACAGGACCTCTAGCGGCATCGAAGTACACAACATGTACTTGTAAAGTACAGAACATGTACATAAAAAATTTCTAGAAACTCCTGTTTTCTCAAAAATACCAGAAAAAGGAAGAACATTCCTGAATAAGAGATTTGGGTTCTTACAAACATCCCCATGAATGAAATTCATCCCTAAATTTCCCTAGCACAGTGTAGAAGAAGAAACCTCAAACAACTCAGTCCACTGGGGTCATACGTCAACCTACCTCTCCCAAGTCTCATCTTACAACCGCTCGTGCTTCCATATTAGTCATACCAGAGGAAAAGACCGGCCATGGAGAACCATCGTACTGTGATCAAAAATCATGATAGGAAGCACCTCAAATGATGCATCCGCTTTGATCTCAACCTCCTCAGGTCGAAAGACATGAGACAGGTCTGAAAAGTAATGTCGGAGCGGAAAAACGAGGAAGACGTCATGCATATCCTTGTACCACAGTGCTAATGACAACCAATAAGCATCCAACCCAACTCACTCTAACACCTAAAATGGACCAACATACCTCGGTGAAAGGTTACCTTAACTATTGACCCTTATGTGTCCCAACCTCAGTGTGACACGTAGTAAAACCTGCTCCCCGACCTCGAACTCCAGAGGTCATCTCCCCTGATCATCATAAGACTTGTGGTGAGACTATGCAGTATCCAACCTCTTCTGAATAAACTTTATCTACTCTATGGTCTCCTGGACAATACGAGGTCCCAACATAGCTGCCTCTCCAGCCTCCAGCCATCACAAGGGGGATATACATGGCCTACCATACAAAGCCTCGTAAGGTGCAATTTGAATAGTTTCTTGAAAACTTTTTTTGTAGGAAAACTCCACTAGAGGTTTATGTCTCTCCCAAGAACCTCTAAAATATTGAATGCAAGCTCAGAGAATGTCCTCAAGCACCTGAATCGTACGCTTGGACTGGCCATCTGTCTGGGGATGATATGTTTTACTGAAAAGTATCGGTGTACCAAAATCACTTTGAATCCCCTTCTAGACCTGAGAAGTAAAACATGCATCCCTGTCTGATACAATGGAATGTGGAAGTCCATGTAGATGCACAATATCTAGAATTTACATTCATCCAAACTCATCAACACTGAAGGTATCCTTCATCAGCAAGAAGTGAGCAACCTTCATGAGCCTATCAATGACAGCCATACTGTGTCTTCCCCTAAAGATACCTCAGTTACCCTATCAAGAAATCCATCATGATGTTGTTCACTTCCACTCAGGAATGGGTAACTTTTTTAAAATCCCTACTGCTCGCTGATGCTCCGCCTTCACCTACTGACAAGTGGAACACCTCATGATGAACCCAACAACGTCCCTCTTCATACCAGGCCACCAATACTAATGGTGTAGATCACGATACATCTTGGTGATGCCTGGATGAACTGCCCAAACTAATGAATGAAATTCCCACATTATCTCCTTGTGTATATCTGCTGGCACCCATTCGCACCCCTGGAAACGAAAGATCTCACCTTCACCTATTTTCTATCCAGGAATAGGGTCCTCTCCTGACAGTCTTTCCATAGGACTAGGACTTCAGAATATGATAACTGCCTCATTTTAACTCGCTCAAGAAGGGTAGAGGTCACAACTACAGACGAGAGGAACGTTTGCCCCTGATTTTCGTGCACCTCCAAATGCATCTCAGAGAACAGATTCATAAGCGTCCACTCACTGTTGTCCTCCTGAACTGCATGTAACTGAGTCCTCCTGCTCAGCGCATCAGCCACAACATTTCCATTCCTAGGAGTTTAGACAAGCTCAATGTGAAAGGAATAAAGGTACTCAACCCACCTTCTCTACCTCAAATTCATGTCGCGCTGAGTGAAAATGTACTTGAGACTTTTGTGGTCATTGAAGACCACAAAATGATCTCCTAGAAGGTAATGCCTCCAACAGTGTGTAGTATGAACAACAACTTCCAACTCGAGATTGTGCGTCAGGTAATTTCTCTCATGTGGCCTTAAATTTTGAGACCTGTATGAAAAGACTCCATCTCCCTACATAAGCCCAAATCATAGACCGATACATGAATAATAACAATATATAGAATAGCTCTTTCCTGGCTATGGAATGACTAGTATCGTTGCCGAATTCAACCTTAATTTTAGTTCTTGAAAGGCTGACTCACGTGAATCGTACCACGAGAACTTCACACCATTCTTAGTCAGACCCATCAATGGTGCTGCTAAGAATGAAAAGTCTTGAATATAGCATCTATAGTATCAATCCAACCCTATAAATATCCGCACCTCAAAGAAGTTCTTCAGATGCTCCCATGAAACTAATTCCATCACTTTCTCTAGGTCTAATGATACTCCTGTCTCTGAGATAACATAACCCAAGAAGTGAATCTGGTCTATCCAAAACTATCACTTCGAGAGCATAGCATATAATTGATGCTCCCTCAGTGTACTCAAAATGATCTCAAGATGGGTAGCATGGTCATGTTGAGTTTGAGAGTACACCACGATGACATCCATGAAAACCACCATGATGGAATTCAAGTATGGAGGGAACACTCATTTAATCAGTGCCATGAAAACTGCAGGTGCTTTCTTGAGACCGAACAACATAACCATATACTCGTATAGACCATACCTGCCCTAGAAGGCTATGAGAGATATGTCAGATAGTATAACGTGCAACTGATGATAACTGGATCTCAAATCAATCTTTGAGAACACTCAGGATCCTCAAAGCTGATCAAAGAGATTATCGATCCTTGGAAAGGGATATTGGTTCTTGACCGTCAATTGGTTCAACTTCCGATTGTCCACATAAAGCCTGGGGGTCTCGTCTGCCTTCTTCAAAAACAGGATAGGAGAACCCCATAGAGAAGTACTAGGTCAGATAAATCCTTTTCCTGCAACTCCTCAAACTACTTCTTTAGCTCATATAACTCAGGTGTATTCATCCTATAAAGAGGAATGGTCACTAATGCCACTCATAGCACAATATCAATAGAAAATTCTACCTCAATATTTGGAGGAAATCCTTAAAATTCCTCTGGAAATACATCCCTAAAACGATCCCCCACTGGGGGAATGTCTAACTGTGAAGTCCCTTGGTCGTCCAGATATAGGCTGTAAATATGGTCTGTAACTCCTCCTAACCCGAGATACTATGGATCTGCTCTACTCTCTTGGACATCTCACTCTCCCTTGTGAAGAAAAGATCTACCCTCCTGTGATACGAATCTCACCCTATAGTGATAGCAATCAACAAATACCTAGAAGGGAACTAACCAGTCCATATTGAGAATGGCATCATAACCTATCATCTCTAAGACATACATTTCCCATAGAAAGTGACACACACCAACCTCTAGAGAAAACTCCTTGCACTGACATAAACTAGCCATCCTAGTCCCCAACGGTGTGTATAGTGTCAATATGTGGGCAGAAGAAAAGATACAGAGACCAAGACTCTCCACAAAAACAACAGATTTGAAGCTATGGGTAGCCCTTGTATCGAAAGGAGTTGAAGATAAAATTGAGGATACTAAGATCATACCTCAAACTATAGAGGGGTCAGGATCCTTCTCTTAATGGTTCTTCTCCACTACAAAGTTATGGCATGCTCCATAACTCTGTGACCCTGCCTGTCCACTCTGAGATGATCCACTATGTTGTCGCAGGTAGCCTGGTGACTGACCACCAGAGACATGACCTCCACCTCGGCCCGAAAGACCGGATGAACTCTTATTCCTAGACTAGTGAGAAACTGGTGATGCTTCTCCTAAACACAGGGTCATAGAAGAACCCCTACCACCAGCTGTAGGTGAGAAGATCTAATAGAAACGCTGAAGATGTCCCATCTTTTTGCAAGATTAGCACTCCATTAGGTCTCTCTGGCACTGAGGCCTAGTATTCCCACTCCCCCTGCATTGGTAGCGTAGTACCTGGCTTCCGGAACATACATTCCGCCTACTCTGGTCTTCTCGTCCAGTCTCCCTATGATGCTTCCTGATATCAGGTGGAAGAATACTAACTCTAGATGTCGAACCGCCCTAGCTCACAACTCCAGAATCCCTCAGATTGTGCTCAATGATCAGTGCCCAGTTGACGATAGTGGAAATCTAATTCAACATGAAATGTTCACTTGTGATTGGATTTCATTCCTTAGACCATCCTTGAACTTCCTCCCAAGGAACAACTCATTGCCTCCTAGAATAGGCATGAAACGCTGCAGCTCGGTAAAGAAAAACTAGTACTCCATAACTGAAAGAGTACACTAATTCAGACTCATAAGCTCTTGGGCTCGATCAGCCCTCAAGGTCTCCAGATAGAAGTAATCATAGAATATTCACCTAAAGTCATCCCATGTCATACTCTCCTTGTGTCCTGACTGTTAGATCCCCTTTCACCACCTCTTGGAGGAGTCTCGGAGCATATAGGTAGCGAGCTTCACCATCTTCTCCAAAGGTATCTCCAGATGCTCGATGATTGTTAGTGTGGCCTCTAGCCATGATTTTATAGCCTGGGGTCCTCCATCATCTAAGAAAGTTGGAGGATGCTGCTGCTTAAAACCCACGTCAATTCTTCCATAGACGGGGTAGGAGACGACGATCCCCTAATATTTTGAATCATCCATAGAAATCCTTCCCTGAACTATGCATCAGCACCAGTGCTAGGTATAAGGGCCAGTGCCAAGGCTATCTCAACAGAAGTGTAATAACCTGTGTTTTGAACCGGGTTAAAAAGTGGGGGAAAATGAACTTTTTCAATTACTGAACTGGTATTTGTAGAACTGGGCTTTGTAATGAGGTTCAAAAGGTTTGAACCCTTCTCTTTTAATTTTTTTAGTCATGGGAGAATGACCATTATGTTTTCCGAGTGGCACGAGGTGTTTCGGGTGTGTCGTAATCGATGGAGGCTGGTTTTTAGAGAACAGCAGAAGGCGCATGGTTGGCGCACAGTTTCCCAAACCGTGCGGCCCAAACCGTGCGACATAAAATATGGAGGCAGAGGAGTACACACGGCCTGCACACGGTTTCCCCAAACCAATCGATAAGCTCATGCGGGTTGCCCGGGGTATCTAGTAGAGGCCACATGGTTTGTGCACGTTTTGGAAAACCATGCGGGATAAACCATGTGCGGCCCTCCTGTTTGGGTTTTGGGATATTTTAAATGAAATTAAAAATAAAATAAATACAACCTAAACTAAACACTCCATCACCTCCTCTCTCACCAGACCCGCACGCAGCCCAGGGAGCTCCCCCTTCAACGCGCGACACCCCCATCCTACGGCCTCCCTTCGACCAGTGATTCCTCCTCCGTTCTTGGTGATTCCTCCTTCGAATCTCCACGGTAGGGCTCCTTTCACCTTCCTTATCCATTCATGGACAGTTTTAGGGCTCCTATTTTCCCTATTTTGGTTCGGCCAAATCTCCCGAGGGTTAGGGTTGTGTTGTTTTCAGTTTCCTTCTGATTCTGCTTATTCCAGGGTTGTGCGGATGGTTCCCCAGGACCTCATTCGTGCATGTACGACATTCACCACTGAAGGCAAGGCCGATTGCGGTAAATTCGAACCATTGGGTTGTTTCCGAGGTAAGGTTTTTCTACCGTTGGTTGTTTCCTAGCTTCCAATTAGTGACTTTAGTTGTTTTAGAGGTTCCTGGTTTGTTTCTCATTGTGCGTTGGACCTTTGGAGTTTGTTTCTCTTTGCCAATGTCTATTCGACTTGCCTACATAGGCATAGGTACATATTTATATATACATGGGTTCCCCCAATATGCATTTATTTGTGTATGGAAACGAATATACACATACGGGGCTAGTTGTCCCTATTGCATAAATAAAGGTGCATGCGCAGGTGAGCAGAGACAGGTATATGTATATAAGGATAGGTGTAAGGATCCTCTGGAACACGCCATGGCCATGCAGGTGTGTGCATAGGGGATAGGTGTACTTATACCTATGCGAAATCACATATGCCTCATGTGGGAGCAGCAACAACTTTAGTTAGAAAGCACCAAGATACGAAGTGGACAGATGGATCCACCTTGAGGTAGGGTCCCTCTCCCGCCTTTTTATTTAAAGTGATGTTTAAATGAGTTAATTTATGCACTACCTTATTACTTTAATTCTAAATGTTAATCTTCAGAAAATGCTTCAGTGAAAACCATTTGAATTGCAGGAACAAGATAAAAAGGGTTGCTGCTAACTAAACTAACGATTTAATAAGAAAACCCCTGTATCAGAGGTGCACTGTCTTCAAGATAAAAGTAGAAAGTAGATTATTATGCTTGCCTACTGAATTTCGGTTATGCACTGGTGTTGATTGACGATGTTGTGTTGCCTTTGAATTGTACCTTTTGGTTAAAGAAATGATAAATGTACCGATTAACATGAAATGGTTAAACTAGAGATGAGTGGACCAGAGTGGTACGACCACGCCTTGGAATAACTTAATGAGAATGCCTTATGTTAGGAATATGAATATGTTAATACCTTGATATAGATACTTAAGAGGATATGCCTTAAGTATAAATGTGATAAATATGATAATAATGATATTATAAATACTTAAGATGGTTTTCCTTAGTATAATTGTGTGTACTTGATTATAACCTTTTATGTGGATATGGGCTGTATGATTTTTTGTGATTGTGATATTATTATTTGAATGCTTATGAGGTAATTCCATAAGTAGTATATTATAGACATGGTTTTATTGTTAGTGCGCACATGCTGATGGCACCTGGTGATGAGATACGTGTTTGGATGGGAGGCAGTTATATCCCATGTGAGTGTGACGGGACATGTATGGAAGGGAGACATTCTTACCCCTTTCTAGTGACTTCTAGTGATGAGTTACATGTTATGGATGGGAGGAATTCATACCCCATGCCATCTACTTAGAATGATTATGGATGGGAGGCATGCATACCCCATGCCATCTTATCTTGAGTATGGGTGGGAGGTATGTATACCCCACGTCAGATGCGATCTCTATACGTGTATGGAAGGGAGGAATTTATATCCCTTGCCAGTTGACTTATAGGGATGAGAGAAATTCTTACCTCATGCCCGCTATTCTCTATACGTTTATGGAAGGAATGCATTCATACCCCTTGCCAGTTGACCGATTGGGACGAGAGGCATTCGTACCTCATTCCCACTAATCATGAATGATAGAAGGGAGGCATTCATACCTCTTTACAATTGACATATAAGGACGAGAGGAATTCTTACCTCGTTCCTGCTAATCTCGATTTATTGGTGGGAGACATTCTTACCCCACGCCATCTATGACCTAAATGATTATATATATATATATATATATATATAGTGACATGGTCAGACTGATATCCCGGCAATGATACAAAGGTGGTATAGCCGTTAGGTTTTCCAAAGGAAACCTGGATGGGTGTTGTCATTCTATATTGTTTTATTTATTGAATCCTGCTATACCTACATCATGTTTAATTAAATACACACTGTCTGGATTGGGTTAGACACCGGTGGTGTCGGCCTACTGCGATTTATATCTCACACCCTACTCGGGCCACCATTGCACTGGGGTACCCGAGTATACCTTCATGCTTGCAGGACCTAGGTTGTATGATGTGCTGCTTGCACTTGGGGATAGGAGCAAAGGACCGAGCGGGAGCTCATGATGCTAAGGATAATTCCTGCCAGGACTTGCTGTCTTTTCTTTATTCCTATACATTGTATTGTAAGCATGCTGTATTGTTTCCTATTTTTACATTGTATAATTCATCATCCCTGTAACATGTAAACTGGCCTTGGGCACCTTTTATGAAATGATTACTGATTATATTCCACTGATTTTGTTCTTTCCTTGCACTGATTCCGCTATTTATTGTGTTTACCTCTGATGATACCATTGTACAACTCTGATAAGAGGGTATAGTCTACCCACTATCACCTCCTAAGACCCTCGCTACTAGTCGGTAGCCTCTTGCGTACGGGGAGTCATTCTTGAGGCCTTGTTGTGACCGGTCCAGCCACATGGTCGATGGTGAGCTGGGTCGGGATGTTACAAAGTGGTTTCAGTGGAGTTTTCTCTTTTGATTTGTTTTATTTATTTGGCAACAATAGACAGGGATAGGAAGGAGATGAAATTGAGTAATAAGATGTGCTTGGGAGTAGCTAACCCATGTATAGTGAAAATCCAAATTTCCTTGAATAAAATTGTTATTTTAATGATTTTGATCATTACGATTGATTTTATTTCAACATTGGGTGACACACATGTTTTCTGTTGATACTGTCGATGCAATTTTGGGTTCTATTTCTGTTACAACCCAATGATACGAGGGTATTCCACCTCATGCATCATATAGGAACATTGTTATAAATCACATGCCATGCCATCTAGGATTCATTATCAATGCCTTCTATTGTGATAGGTATTGTGGTAGTTATTCTATGCTTCTATGATATAGCATGTTCGGTGTTACTTCTTATGATAACATGCTATTTTGAGCAAGAAATGAAATTGACTGCTTTTGCTAAATTAATTGATTGTGGTTACGAAAGGAGCCAATTTTCAGTTGTAAGGTGTATGGGCCCCTTATAACTGAGAAAGGGTAACCTGTGTAATAGAATTTCTGAAAAAGGGCTGTTAAAGTTTTAATTGTAAAATGGAATTGGTTTTGATTAAAGGGAGTCAAATGCCAAACTGTAAGGTGTATGGGTGCTTTGTAGGTTGGTAGGTGGCCACCCTTATGACTGGATGATATTTTTGGGCCTGTTATGTTCTGAAATGTGTTTTTTTAGTCTGTTGGGAGCCAATTTTCAACCCATGGAGGGTATGGGAACATCATGACTTGGGAAATGGAAACCCATAGGGAATGTGATGGCAGGATGTTTTTTGTATTGATTATGTGTGTAAAAGATGTTTAGTTTTGACCTGATGTGTTTTGGATTGTTGGCACCCTCGTAGGTCGCTTGATTGTTTAAAAGTAATTTATTATGATAAATTGCCAAAATAAGACAGGATGTCTGATAAATGTTTTTTGGTTAAATGGAAGTTTGTGAGACTTTCCTGCTTTGCTTTCAGCTGTTGTTAAAAATGATTAAGTGCCTAGTGATTTTTGGTTTTGAAAGGTTAATTGAAGTTTTGAATTGAATCTTTTATTTTTATTAAAAGAATGAATGTAATTAAATATGAAGGGCTTGGAAAAGGAACTTGTAGTGGTGTCCTCTATTGAAACCTTGTTTGAGGGTAAGTTAAGTCTTTCTTAAGAGTGCCTTGAGACGGAATCATAAGTGTTTTCCATGGGCATTTGTTTTCTTTTTGAAATGACATAAATGTTAGGATTTTGAGTCTGATGACTTTTGTTTGGCGAGACGAAATGCTTGAGTCGACGCTTGTTCTTTGTGAGGACTAGAATGTGGTAGGTTGTGCCCTTAGAGCTTATGTTCTTGGCTTGATCAGTGAACTTTTTGAAGTTTGGTACTGTTCGGGTACCGTTGTCCCATGTAGGACTTCTAGTTCCAATGACACCCATGTTTGGACGGGTGGTCATGCTTCTTTTGATCTTGTTAAGGGATTGAGCATCGGGTAATGTTCTGTCTCAGTTGGTTGGACACGCCTCGGGCATGGTCGGTCGCCTTGTTGGTCGTTCGACCCTTTTTTGTGTAGTAATGGATGGCTTGACATGTCATCATCCAAGCGAATGGTTGTATGGGGTAGTATGACATTTGGTTGTATCTCTTGCGCTGCTGTGTACGGTCACGGGTCATCTCTGTGGTAGAGTGACCTAAGCGTTTTAGAATCAATTTGTCCCAATGCTCGGGATGATTTTCGGAAGACTTGGGTGGTTGACAGGCCGACCTTTTTTTCTTGATTCATTGTACATTTGAAATGGTGATCGTGGCTCGGAGGAGCAACGCACGACCGTTCAGTTAATTATGAACATGTTTACTTATGAGAAGCTTGTCTTTCTCCTTTTGATGATGTCGACCCTTCTAAAGTGGGAAGCGTCATGCCAGTTGAGTAAAGTGTGTCCTTCCCGGTAGAAGGAACACGTCAAGAATGACCTTTTGGAAATGTTTAGGTTTTTTTGAATTCCTTTGTGGCTTTTAGGTATCGTTATGCGTCGATGGTTTCTCGACAACACAACATGATCTGGTTGGCGGTGTATGCAACCCCTTTTAAGAAACACCGTTGGTCGTCGAGGACCTCGGTGGTAAGTCGTGAACAATCACAGAATGCCTTGTCCAGAAAAAGGAATTATGATCGGTTTAGAATCGTGATGCGTCAGCAGGTAAAGCCATGTTTCTTCTTTAGAGTCAACCAGGGGTGGTTTGACTGGTCACCTTTCTTGTTTTTGTGTATGACTAAGTGGAATCCATTTTAAATCCTCTTAGTGTACTCTGTTATGTGACAAGCATGTCTCCAATATTGATTTCGTCCTGGATGCACTAAGAGAACGTCGGTCTTACGCCGCGCTAAAGATTTAAAAAGCTGTTGAGCTTGGTTGTTTGTTCCCTTTCGGTGTTGAACGTTGCATGCGTGGTTTCGTTCATGGTTTTATCTTTGAGACATCACTGAGAGTTAGGTATGGGCTTCGGTAAACGTTCTTGCGGTAAATGCGAGATTCCGTGGGAGAAGGCATCGTTTATCAGCATGTAAAATGCCGACCGCCTAAGACGGGAGTCTTCTTGAATAGTCATCCAGGGTGGTGTGACTCTTTTCGACATTGGTATAGATGTCGATGGGGAAATCGACAATTTTATTGTTTAAAACGAAGCTAGGTGTGTCGTTGGAACACTTAGAGCGTGCTTTTGAAAGATAGTTCAAAAGGTGGTGGAGTTGTGATTTGAGTCTTGGCCGTTTAACGTGAAAAATATAAGTTGGTAAGTACCTGTGTGTGTTTTCTTGATGAGACGATGATGTGATTATGTCTCTTGTGGAATGGGATCGGGTTAGAGATTTCGTGTTGGTTCAGAGGGAAAACGAGTGTTGGATCGGGTGTCGACGACTTAAGTGTCGTGTGCATAAGTGA
This sequence comes from Viscum album, assembly GCA_963277665.1. Taxonomy (NCBI): domain Eukaryota; kingdom Viridiplantae; phylum Streptophyta; class Magnoliopsida; order Santalales; family Viscaceae; genus Viscum; species Viscum album. Next base: position 89,941,665 of record OY728163.1, read on the forward strand.
ATGATTGTGGAGCATTGAACGTTTGGAAATGTAACGTGATCATTGGACGGATCATCACGACCCTTTTAGTTCTAATTAAGTGTGCGTTGTTCCCGTGGGATTCTTGGGGATGATATGTTCTAAGGCGGGAAGGTTGTAATGACCCGCATTGTGAACCAGGTTAAGAAGTGGGGGAAATTTAACTTTTTCAATTACTGAACCGGTCATTTTTATAACCGGGCTTCGGAATGAGGTTCTGAAGGTTTTAACCCTTCTCTTTTAATGTTTATGGTCATGTAAAAATGCCCATTATGTTTTTCTCATGGCTCGAGGTGTTTTTGGTGCCTCATAATCGAAGGAGACTGGTTTTTAAAGAACAGCAGAAGGCGCACGGTTGACACATCATTTCCCGAACCATGCGACCCAAACCGTGCAGCTTAAAATATAGAGGAAGAGGAGTCTGCACGGCCTGCGCACGATTTCCCTAAACCATGCGACAAGCCCATGCGGGGTGCCTAGGGTATCCAGTAGAGGCCGCACGGTTTGCGCACAGTTTGGAAAACTGTGCGGGATAAACCGTGCACGACCCTCCTATTTGGGTTTTGGGAAATTTTAAAATAAATTAAAAATAAAATAAATAAAACCTAAACTAAACACTCCCTCACCTCCTCTCTCTCCAAACCCGCGCGGATCCCAGGGAGCTCCCCCTTCATCATGCGACACCCCCCTCCTACGGCCTCCCTTCGACGGGAGATTCCTCTTCCATTCTTGGTGATTCCTCCTTTGAATCTCCACGGTAGGCCTCCTTTCTCCTTCCTTCTCCATTCTTGGACTATATTAGGGATCCTCTTTTCCCTATTTTGGATCGTCCGAATCTCCCAAGGGTTAGGGTTGTATTGTTTTCGGTTTTCTTCTGATTCTGCTTGTTCCAGGGTTGTGCGGAAGGTTCCCCGGGACCTCGTTGGTGTGCGTATGACATTCTCCGCCGAAGGCTAGGCATATTATGGTTGTTTCAAACCGTCGGGTTGTTTCTGAGGTAAGGGTTTTATACTGTTGTATGTTTCGTAGATTTTAATTTGTTTCTTGAGTTGTTTTAGATGTTCTTGGTTTGTTTCCCGTAGTGATTTGGACCTTTGGAGTTGGTTTCGCTTCAGCAAAGTCTAAGAGAATCGCCTGCGTAGGCATAGGTACATATTTATATGTATGTGGGTTCCCCCGATAATCATATATTCATGCCTGGTAGCGAATATACACATACAGAGCTAGTTGTCCCCATTGCATATATAAAAGTGCATATGCAGGTGAGTGAAGATAGGTATATGTTTATAAGGATAGGTGTAAGGATCCTATGTTACACGCCATGGCCATGATGGTTTGTGCATAAGGTATAGGAGTCCTTATACCTATGCGAAATCACATATGACTAGTGGGGGAGCAACATCGTCTTTAGTTAGAAAGTACCAAGAGCCGGAGTGGATGGATGGATCCACCTTGAGGTAGGGTCCCTCTCCTGCCTTTTTATTTAAAGTGTACATTAAATGAGTTAATTTATGCTCTGCCTTAGTACTTTAATTCTGCATGTTTGCCTTGAGTAAATGCTTTTATGAATACCATGTGAATTGCAGGAACAAGATAAAAAGGGTTGTCTGCTAACTAAACTAATGATTTAATAATAAAACCCCTCTATCAGAGGTGCGCTATCTTCAAGATAAAAGTATGAAGTAGATTATTATGCTTGCTTGCTGATTTCTGGTTATGCACTAGTGTTGATTGACGATGTCGTGTTCCCGTTGAATTGTACCTTTTGGTTAAAGAAATGATAAATGTACCCGTTAACATGAAATGGTTATACTAGAGATGAGCAGACTAGGGTTGTATGACCACACCTTGGAATAACGTAATGAGAATGCCTTATGTTAGGAATATGAAAATGTTAATACCTTGATATACATACTTAAGAGGAGATGCCTTAAGTATAAACGTGATAAATATGATAATAATGATATTCTAAATACTTAAGATGGTTTGCCTTAAGTATAATTGTTTGAACGTGATTATAACCTTTTACGTGGATATGGGCTGTATGATTATTTGTGATTGTGATATGATTCTTTGAATGCTTATGAGGTAATTCCATAATTAGTATATTATAGACATGGTTCTATTGTGAGTGTGCACAGGCTGATGCCAACTGGTCATGAGATACATGTTTGGATGGGAGGCAGTTATACCCCATGCCAGTGTGACGGTACATGTATGGAAGGGAGGAATTCTTACCCCATGTCAGTGACTTCTAGTGATGAGATACTTGTTATGGATGGGAGGCATTAATACCCCATTCCATCTACATTGAACGATTATGGATGGGAGGCATGGATACCCCATGCCAGCTTATCTTGAGTATGGGTGGGAGGCATGTCTACCCCATTCCAGATGCGATCTCTAGACATGTATGGAAGGGAGGAATTTGTACCCCTTTCCAGTTGACTTATAGGGACGAGAGGCATTCTTACCTCATGACAGCTATTCTCTATACGTTTATGGAAGGGAGGCATTCATACCCCTTGCCATTTGACCGATAGGGACGAGAGGAATTTGTACCTCGTGCGCACTAATCACGAATGATGGAAGGGATTCATTCATACCCATTTCCAGTTGAGATATAGGGACGAGAAGCATTCTAACCTCGTGCCTACTAATCTCGATTTATTAGTGGGGGGAATTCATAACCCATGCCTTCTATGACCTAAATGATTTTATATTTATATATATATATGGTGACATGGTCAGACTGATATCCCGGAAAAGAGCCGAAGTTGGTGTAGCTGTCTAGTTTCCCAAAGGAAATCAGGATGGGTGTTGTCATTATATATTATTATGTTTATTGAATCCTACTATACATGATTTCTATTTAATTAAATACACACTGTCTTGATTGAGTTAGACACCAGTGGTGCCAGCCTATTGAGATTTATATCTCACACCCTACTCAGGCCGCCATTTCACTGGGGTACCTGAGTAGACCTTCTTTCTTGTAGGACCAAGGTTGTATGTTGTGCTGCTTATACCTGGGGATAGAAGAAAAGGACCAAGAGGGAGCTCAGGATGCTCAGGAGAATGCCCGTCAGGCCTTTCTGTCTATTGTTTATTCTTTTACATTGTATTGTAAGCATGCTATATTTTTTCCTGTTTTTACATTGTACCATTCATCATCCCTGTAACGTGTAAACTAACCTTGGATACCTTTTATAAAATGATTGCTGATTTTCTTCTGCTTCTTTTGTTATTACCTTATACTGCTTCCACTATTTATTGTCTTTACCTATGATGATACTGCGGTGAAACACTGATAAGAGAGTATAGTCTCCCCACTATCACCTCCCGAGACCCATGCTGCTAGTCGGCAGCCTCTGGCGTATGGGGAGACGCGCTTGAGGCCATGTAGCGACCGGTCCAGCCATCGGGTCGATGGTGAGCCGGACCAAGATGTTACAAGGTGGATCTGATGGAAGTCCTTGGTAATCCATGTAGAGACCCGTAGCCTGACGTACATGGACTTTATATTACTTTTGCGGAATACTTAGTACATTACAAAAACACACACACAAGGACCGTAATAGTTTAGTGTCTTTGGAAACTCGGACTATAATCTTCTAATCGTGGTGAAAGATCTTCAACATCTCCCATAAAGATCTTCCTTTTTTTTTACCTAAAACCTTTATTTATATCCTGGGGAAAAGAAAACATAAAAGGGTGAGCTCAAATGCTCAGTAAGGGTAAACAAAAGAAATATCAATCACATAATTTTCATAAGAACATAACATTTTTGGAAATCTTAACCTGCAAAAGAGAGCATAATTTCATAACATGGGATAAATCATAGTAGTGAAAATGAAACCATAACTTAAAACATTACTCATTGTGGCATACACACATAATCATAGGGAATCATTTCTTGTTAGTCAAGACTCATTGCCAAGACTATCTTAGTGGACAAAGTCCCTTTCTGAATCGAGTAATCCTCGTTTCAGTCCTGTTTCACTGAACCGGTATAACCTACCATTCCATCCATGTCTATCTCATGAGATATGAAATCTTTACCCAATGCATTGGAGGGAGATATAGGTCCCACCCATCTCTTAATGAATCCTTTCTTATGTGTGCCACAAAATCATAAATCATACATCATTGTATAACCCATGTAATAAAAATGGGATTCTTAAACAACATAACATCATAAAACCATTCATATAAGATAAAGGAATTCATAAACATAATTCCATCACAACATAGTCAAATCAATGTAAAAATATGGATAGAAACAGAACCCTTTATTATCTTATATGGAAAATAATTTTGATAAAACACTTGAATTGAATTCTTGAGGAAAATATCCTTTCTTCTTCAAAATCAATTTCTTTTCTCAAAACATCATGCAATTTTAAAAGAAAGAGATTTTATTGAAAATAGTCATGAAATATTTTAGAGGAAGCTTCATGAAAATATGGCTTTATAAAACAGTATAAATCCGTTTGTTCCGTATAAGTTAAAAAAAACATTCTTCTCGTACTTTTGTCGGAAAAGTCAAAAAGTACCTCGTATGAAAAAAACGACAATAGATTCCTTTCATATTCTTTACTAAAAACTCACCGAAGAGTAAAATTGGATTTAAACTATTGTAAGTGGATGGAAACAATATTACATATTGAAGGAACATGGACGTGGATGATAAAATACACCCCAGTAAATACTTACGAATAAACAATCTCGGATAAAAATGAGATTGTGATATTTCCCTTACCTTATGTCCGACTTGCTTTGTAAGTGTCCGAACCTCCTGTATAATTATTTAAATCATGTTATTTACTTATTCCAGAATCATATTCATTGTTATGATAGCATATATGGTTCACTTATGACATTATATTACCCGTTCTTTTGTAAATTCCATGTTAAAGAAGCGTTTTGGGTAAAATCGTTTCATTTATCGTAGGTGTTTTGACTTGTTGTTCTTGACATCATTATTACTTATATCATGATTTACTTACTTCCAGAATATAAAATATGATTTATATATCATATATATTCAGTATATATATATATATAATAGATAGATAAATAAAATGAAAAACACCGTTCATGGAGACGGTAGTCCGTACGTACGCATGAACGCTGTTTTTCTTTCCTTATTGTCTTGAAATGGAAGTAAGTAGATGACATACATATGTATATATATACATAAATCCAGTAGCTTTATAATGTAATATATTTCATTATTATTTCTTATATATACATTATAATCATTCTTAAATGGTTAACATGGAGAATGAATCTCATCGCGTCGTGGAGACGGTAGTCCGTACGTACGCACGAGCGATGATATCATTTCTATAAATATTGAATTGAATTGGAGTGGATTATACAATATATCAGAATCAATATGATGTTGTAATAACTATGTATAGTTATTCTTTACACCATTATACCCATCCATGTAAGGTGGTGGTGGAAAATAGATTACACCACGGCGTGGAGACGGTATTCCGTACGTACGCACGCGCGGTGATTTCTTTTTCCGTAGGATGGATAGATGGTGAAATAGGGTTGTTTCATACTTATAATAACATATCAGTATATGAGTGATACTGATGTTATTACTTCATAATGAAACAACCTAAGAAGAAGAAGTGGAAGAAGAAATAAAGATGAAAGAATTGGTAACGGTAATTACCTCTTCTTTGAAGTGCCTCTTTGAGACCTCCTCTTAGGGCACTAAAATTGGTCTTTGAGGAAGACCAGAACCTCTAGGATGTTTCTAGGGAAGTGGAGAGGAGAAATTGGCAGGGGTTGGCCGAGCTTGAGTGCTCAAATTGGTGTGAGGAGGAGGGGGAGGAGGTGTCCTTTTATAGGGGAGGAGAGGGGCACCTTAGGAATATCTCAAAATATTATTTTATATTAAAGTAAAAATCGGTTTATAATGGTTCCAAAGGGTCTTATTTCGAAGCTAAAGTGGGGATGGGTCGAAATACTATCAACCAATAGAATTTAGACAAGTTTAGGATATTATTTTAACCTTATCAATTAGATTTAACTCTAAGTTAAATAATTTAACTTTTACCATGTCTTTTTGTTTTCTTTCACTATATGGTTAATAAACTTACTATAACATGCCAAACGAACCCCAAATTGTTTATTATTAATATATATATCCTTATCTAAGTCATTTGGCCGAACCTTAGATTTTTAGGAATAAAATAACAATTAATAATATAATATTTGATTTAAAAACTATTTTGTGTCAATTTTGACACTATTTGATATATGATTTTTGTGAAAGTCATAACAGAATTATATGTTCGAACCAAGTTGATTAAATCAACATTAATATATCATAGTAACCTAGAAAATTAGTGGAATTCATAAAAAGTCTTAAATTACATTTATTTTGGTATTTATATTATCAATTATGTCAATATTTCATTAATAAGATAATTACTGCATCATCTTTGTGTCATACATAAATTAACTTATTTGATGTCTAAAAATTACAAATAAAATACCATCATGTAGGAAATCGTTTTAGCTTTCTAATGAATATTTACAATCGAATTTATCTTATGTATAACCCCATATTATAAATGATTTACTTATTAAACATTGATTTTAACTATTTTAACCCTTCTTTAAATAAATTAATAATAAATGTCCTAATCTAATCCAAGTGGGCCTAAATGGTCATATTTTATTCCTAAGTTTGTTTTTGGTCGAATTACACTTGTACAATAGAATTAGGACATGTGTTAGGGTAATATTAATATCATATTTACCCTTAGTTACCCTATTTACTATTAACCGTGGTAAAAAAAGTAAAAAGTTACTATTCACCAAAAAATTATTTTCATCTCATTGAACCAAATTTTAGTCCTTGATATTAACCGTGTCTCTCGGATTTTTGAAATTCCATTCACAGAAGCGGTAAAATTAAGTTTTATGCAAAATTCAGTTTTTAACCTACCACTTAGTAGTTTCACTATTCATCAAAAATTGATGTTTTTCAGAAAAATGCCAAAATTTCATCCCAAGCTATATTTCATATTCCGAATTCAAAAATGAAGTCTATTTTACCAAATTCATAACATAAAAGTTTCATTAATTAATTTTATAATTAAATCCCGCTGTTAAAACAAATAGCGTGTTTTTAAGAAACAATATCTATCAAAAGATTGACACTTGTTTATGTCTATTTTAAATGTGAAATTACATCCAATGTCCAACATTGTATTAAATTGTAAAAATATATTCTAAATATACTTTAAAACCACTCAAATTAATAATTTATAACTATTAATTATTTCGATTGAAAAAGTTGTTTTTAATTAAAATTTAGTAATTTCCACTATTCATCAAAATATGAAAGTTATCCGAAAATTACCAAAATTTCACCTTAGGCTAAATTCGATACTCCTAATTCATAAATGAAGTCCATTTTCAAAAATAAAATTTACAAAATTTCAAAAAGTGGTTATTACTATTCATAACGGCTAGTTTTAATAATATCTTAATAGCATATCGTTGTTTAGCGAAACTTGGTGTTGCGTACGACACACGCTATCGTGGAAGGTCGTGATTGTGTGTAATGGAAGGAAAGTCAAGGATGCTTGTTGTGAAAGCTTCTTTTGGTGTAGCGTACAACACAAGACATTAATGAAATTAAAAAAAATATTTTTCATAAAATCTTGGGGTGTTACATTCTACCCCCCTTAAAATGAATTTCGCCCTCGAAATTCGTCGGGGTTATAAATGCTTTACTATTCGAAAGTTTCTTTAATAGAAACCCACATCGTAAAAAGGAATATCAAAACCAATCTTTAAAAACAAAAGTATGAAACGTAACGGTTACCCAAATAAACTAATCATTGGGTTTCCACATAGGTGAAAATATGGATATGGAAGAGAAATCTAACTATCATGTTCTGATGGAGAGTGGTAGAGAACATGGCTATGGAAAATCCAGTAATCACAAATCCATAAATTTGTGACGATCTAAGGTACCATCTGATTCATCAGGTATAAGATCACTAGGACAACATTTTTGGTTTTCAAGATCATTTCCCTAAAGTTGAAAATTTGAATTAGAATAAATACTTACTTTATTTTGATACAATATCACTGTTGTTCGTGCCTTGAACAATTTCCACTTCATCTCTTAAATAAATGATGTTGAATTTGTTATTCGTGAAGTGTTAGCAGATCATGTGATAGAATGACGGGTCATTCCATCTGTCTCAAAAGATTAGCAAAATTTATATACATAAGTCGATCTATAGTGGGATTAATCATATATGGTTCCTAAAATGGGCTTATACTTCATATATCATACTGCTTAATATAATAACACTAGTTTCTACTAAACAGGGACTTCCTGTAGGTCAGTGGTAGGCGATAAAGGCCAGTCGCACTTCGGTTGTGGGTTCGATTCCTACAGCCTTGTCCGAAGCGATGGGCTGTCGCCCGTCCTGCAGGTTGTCCTTTTTCTAAAACTACGTTAATATAACATCCCATCAATAATATCGAAAATCTTCTATCCTTAAACAATACTAACTTATGTCCAACATAACCCAGTCTAATCTTTAGGCTTATACATAATACTGCAGTCCACTCTCATAATATAGTGACAACGATTACCAGAGATTTAATACTGTCGTTGATCCCCACATATCATAAGATATGTCTTGTTGGTCACATTCCAAACATTCAAAGTCCTTAATCGTGTATTCTCTTGAATACCATAGTGAAAACATGAGTGCAGTTAAAAGTTAACACTTTCCACATACCAAAATCCTCAAAATTCTATATACTCAAACCATGATATCACTTAGTCCTTATATCAATCATGAGCTCATGAATACTATCAAACATTTAATTTTCTCCTTATCCCTTCATTATGCGCATATCATCTACATTCCAAAAATATCTGAATAACCTTTCATGGATACTGGTAACATTAATCATAAACTTTCAAAACACAAGGAAAGACAACAGTGTAACAATCCATAGATGTCTCTTTATTCCAAAATTACACATGATAAACATGTAATCATTCCACTACATTCTCAAACCATTGATCGAGCGTCAAAAATTCTTTCATCTCACATATCATTTGTAGTCTCTTCATCATCATCCACATAAATACTACCCATATGACCATACTGATTCTCTTCATGAGTCTTTCCCTTAGGGCATTTGTTTGCATAATGCCCATACATTCCACATTTAAAACACTTAACCATTTTTGATGTCGTAGCAATACCATTATCCTCATCCATGGTGTTAACCGACCCTTTTCCTTTGCACTTACTTGCTTTGTGTCCTTCTTTTCCACACCCAAAGCATCTTCCAGTTCCCTTGAAACATTCTCCTTGATGCCTCTTCCCACATGATTTACATAGGGGAAATTGAACTTTCTTTCCTCTATGATCATCATGGAACTCCATCTTTCTCTTATTAGTCGAGTCAGGAAACTTACCAAATTTTACTTTATTGATCATATTGTGAGATTGCTGATTCGGCATAATAATGATGTTTGGACATCCAAATCCCATTTCATTTGGTTGCTCATGAAGAATATCATTCCATTGTCCATCATATCCTCCATTATTGTGAATCATCTTGTTTCCAGCCATTTTCTAAAACCCAAAAGAATAGTGTGAGAGGAAAAATAATGCTAAGGAAAACAACATAGTAAAGGGGGAGTATCCTCAATATCCAACATCTTAGGTTTAATTCTATGATCGTTAGCGTAATTCTATTACTATAACCTATACGTATACTTATCCCTAGGGACATCCCTAGACATACCTTAGAAATATCTCTAGGGATCTCACTAACGTTTTCGCATCCTAGTTTCCAAAGGTTGACTAAACCTTTCCTCTGATACCAACTGTAGAGACCCGTAGCCTGACGTACATGGACTTTATATTACTTTTGCGGAATACTTAGTACATTACAAAAACACACACACAAGGACCGTAATAGTTTAGTGTCTTTGGAAACTCGGACTATAATCGTCTAATCGTGGTGAATGATCTTCAACATCTCCCATAAAGATCTTCCTTTTTTTTACCTAAAACCTTTATTTATATCCTGGGGAAAAGAAAACATAAAAGGGTGAGCTCAAATGCTCAGTAAGGGTAAACAAAAGAAATATCAATCACATAATTTTCATAAGAACATAACATTTTTGGAAATCTTAACCTGCAAAAGAGAGCATAATTTCATAACATGGGATAAATCATAGTAGTGAAAATGAAACCATAACTTAAAACATTACTCATTGTGGCATACACACATAATCATAGAGAATCATTTATTGTTAGTCAAGACTCATTGCCAAGACTATCATAGTGGACAAAGTCCCTTTCTGAATCGAGTAATCCTCGTTTCAGTCCTGTTTCACTAAACCGGTATAACCTACCATTCCAGCCATGTCTATCTCATGAGATATGAAATCTTTACCCAATGCATTGGAGGGAGATATAGGTCCCACCCATCTCTTAATGAATCCTTTCTTATGTGTGCCACAAAATCATAAATCATACATCATTGCATAACCCATGTAATAAAAATGGGATTCTTAAACAACATAACATCATAAAACCATTCATATAAGATAAAGGAATTCATAAACATAATTCCATCACAACATAGTCAAATCAATGTAAAAATATGGATAGAAACAGAACCCTTTATTATCTTATATGGAAAATAATTTTGATAAAACACTTGAATTGAATTCTTGAGGAAAATATCCTTTCTTCTTCAAAATCAATTTCTTTTCTCAAAACATCATGCAATTTTAAAAGAAAGAGATTTTATTGAAAATAGTCATGAAATATTTTAGAGGAAGCTTCATGAAAATATGGCTTTATAAAACAGTATAAATCCGTTCGTTCCGTATAAGTTAAAAAAAACATTCTTCTCGTACTTTTGTCGGAAAAGTCAAAAAGTACCTCGTATGAAAAAAACGACAAAATATTCCTTTCATATTCTTTACTAAAAACTCACCGAAGAGTAAAATTGGATTTAAACTATTGTAAGTGGATGGAAACAATATTACATATTGAAGGAACATGGACGTGGATGATAAAATACACCCCAGTAAATACTTACGAATAAACAATCTCGGATAAAAATGAGATTGTGATATTTCCCTTACCTTATGTCCGACTTGCTTTGTAAGTGTCCGAACCTCCTGTATAATTATTTAAATCATGTTATTGACTTATTCCAGAATCATATTCATTGTTATGATAGCATATATGGTTCACTTATGACATTATATTACCCGTTCTTTTGTAAATTCCATGTTAAAGAAGCGTTTTGGGTAAAATCGTTTCATTTATCGTAGGTGTTTTGACTTGTTGTTCTTGACATCATTATTACTTATATCATGATTTACTTACTTCCAGAATATAAAATATGATTTATATATCATATATATTCAGTATATATATATATATAATAGATAGATAAATAAAATGAAAAACACCGTTCATGGAGACGGTAGTCCGTACGTACGCATGAACGCTGTTTTTCTTTCCTTATTGTCTTGAAATGGAAGTAAGTAGATGACATACATATGTATATATATACATAAATCCAGTAGCTTTATAATGTAATATATTTCATTATTATTTCTTATATATACATTATAATCATTCTTAAATGGTTAACATGGAGAATGAATCTCATCGCGTCGTGGAGACGGTAGTCCGTACGTACGCACGAGCGATGATATCATTTCTATAAATATTGAATTGAATTGGAGTGGATTATACAATATATCAGAATCAATATGATGTTGTAATAACTATGTATAGTTATTCTTTACACCATTATACCCATCCATGTAAGGTGGTGGTGGAAAATAGATTACACCACGGCGTGGAGACGGTATTCCGTACGTACGCACGCGCGGTGATTTCTTTTTCCGTAGGATGGATAGATGGTGAAATAGGGTTGTTTCATACTTATAATAACATATCCGTATATGAGTGATACTGATGTTATTACTTCATAATGAAACAACCTAAGAAGAAGAAGTGGAAGAAGAAATAAAGATGAAAGAATTGGTAACGGTAATTACCTCTTCTTTGAAGTGCCTCTTTGAGACCTCCTCTTAGGGCACTAAAATTGGTCTTTGAGGAAGACCAGAACCTCTAGGATGTTTCTAGGGAAGTGGAGAGGAGAAATTGGTAGGGGTTTGCCGAGCTTGAGTGCTCAAATTGGTGTGAGGAGGAGGGGGAGGAGGTGTCCTTTTATAGGGGAGGAGAGGGGCACCTTAGGAATATCTCAAAATATTATTTTATATTAAAGTCAAAATCGGTTTATAATGGTTCCAAAGGGTCTTATTTCGAAGCTAAAGTGGGGATGGGTCGAAATACTATCAACCAATAGAATTTAGACAAGTTTAGGATATTATTTTAACCTTATCAATTAGATTTAACTCTAAGTTAAATAATTTAACTTTTACCATGTCTTTTTGTTTTCTTTCACTATATGGTTAATAAACTTACTATAACATGCCAAACGAACCCCAAATTGTTTATTATTAATATATATATCCTTATCTAAGTCATTTGGCCGAACCTTAGATTTTTAGGAATAAAATAACAATTAATAATATACTATTTGATTTAAAAACTATTTTGTGTCAATTTTGACACTATTTGATATATGATTTTTGTGAAAGTCATAACAGAATTATATGTTCGAACCAAGTTGATTAAATCAACATTAATATATCATAGTAACCTAGAAAATTAGTGGAATTCATAAAAAGTCTTAAATTACATTTATTTTGGTATTTATATTATCAATTATGTCAATATTTCATTAATAAGATAATTACTGCATCATCTTTGTGTCATACATAAATTAACTTATTTGATGTCTAAAAATTACAAATAAACTACCATCATGTAGGAAATCGTTTTAGCTTTCTAATGAATATTTACAATCGAATTTATCTTATGTATAACCCCATATTATAAATGATTTACTTATTAAACTTTGATTTTAACTATTTTAACCCTTCTTTAAATAAATTAATAATAAATGTCCTAATCTAATCCAAGTGGGCCTAAATGGTCATATTTTATTCCTAAGTTTGTTTTTGGTCGAATTACACTTGTCCAATAGAATTAGGACATGTGTTAGGGTAATATTAATATCATATTTACCCTTAGTTACCCTATTTACTATTAACCGTGGTAAAAAAAGTAAAAAGTTACTATTCACCAAAAAATTATTTTCATCTCATTGAACCAAATTTTAGTCCTTGATATTAACCGTGTCTCTCGGATTTTTGAAATTCCATTCACAGAAGCGGTAAAATTAAGTTTTATGCAAAATTCAGTTTTTAACCTACCACTTAGTAGTTTCACTATTCATCAAAAATTGATGTTTTTCAGAAAAATGCCAAAATTTCATCCCAAGCTATATTTCATATTCCGAATTCAAAAATGAAGTCTATTTTACCAAATTCATAACATAAAAGTTTCATTAATTAATTTTATAATTAAATCCCGCTCTTAAAACAAATAGCGTGTTTTTAAGAAACAATATCTATCAAAAGATTGACACTTGTTTATGTCTATTTTAAATGTGAAATTACATCCAATGTCCAACATTGTATTAAATTGTAAAAATATATTCTAAATATACTTTAAAACCACTCAAATTAATAATTTATAACTATTAATTATTTCGATTGAAAAAGTTGTTTTTAATTAAAATTTAGTAATTTCCACTATTCATCAAAATATGAAAGTTATCCGAAAATTACCAAAATTTCACCTTAGGCTAAATTCGATACTCCTAATTCATAAATGAAGTCCATTTTCAAAAATAAAATTTACAAAATTTCAAAAAGTGGTTATTACTATTCATAACGGCTAGTTTTAATAATATCTTAATAGCATATCGTTGTTTAGCGAAACTTGGTGTTGCGTACGACACACGCTATCGTGGAAGGTCGTGATTGTGTGTAATGGAAGGAAAGTCAAGGATGCTTGTTGTGAAAGCTTCTTTTGGTGTAGCGTACAACACAAGACATTAATGAAATTAAAAAAAATATTTTTCATAAAATCTTGGGGTGTTACATTCTACCCCCCTTAAAATGAATTTCGCCCTCGAAATTCGTCGGGGTTATAAATGCTTTACTATTCGAAAGTTTCTTTAATAGAAACCCACATCGTAAAAAGGAATATCAAAACCAATCTTTAAAAACAAAAGTATGAAACGTAACGGTTACCCAAATAAACTAATCATTGGGTTTCCACATAGGTGAAAATATGGATATGGAAGAGAAATCTAACTATCATGTTCTGATGGAGAGTGGTAGAGAACATGGCTATGGAAAATCCAGTAATCACAAATCCATAAATTTGTGACGATCTAAGGTACCATCTGATTCATCAGGTATAAGATCACTAGGACAACATTTTTGGTTTTCAAGATCATTTCCCTAAAGTTGAAAATTTGAATTAGAATAAATACTTACTTTATTTTGATACAATATCACTGTTGTTCGTGCCTTGAACAATTTCCACTTCATCTCTTAAATAAATGATGTTGAATTTGTTATTCGTGAAGTGTTAGCAGATCATGTGATAGAATGACGGGTCATTCCATCTGTCTCAAAAGATTAGCAAAATTTATATACATAAGTCGATCTATAGTGGGATTAATCATATATGGTTCCTAAAATGGGCTTATACTTCATATATCATACTGCTTAATATAATAACACTAGTTTCTACTAAACAGGGACTTCCTGTAGGTCAGTGGTAGGCGATAAAGGCCAGTCGCACTTCGGTTGTGGGTTCGATTCCTACAGCCTTGTCCGAAGCGATGGGCTGCCGCCCGTCCTGCAGGTTGTCCTTTTTCTAAAACTACGTTAATATAACATCCCATCAATAATATCGAAAATCTTCTATCCTTAAACAATACTAACTTATGTCCAACATAACCCAGTCTAATCTTTAGGCTTATACATAATACTGCAGTCCACTCTCATAATATAGTGACAACGATTACCAGAGATTTAATACTGTCGTTGATCCCCACATATCATAAGATATGTCTTGTTGGTCACATTCCAAACATTCAAAGTCCTTAATCGTGTATTCTCTTGAATACCATAGTGAAAACATGAGTGCAGTTAAAAGTTAACACTTTCCACATACCAAAATCCTCAAAATTCTATATACTCAAACCATGATATCACTTAGTCCTTATATCAATCATGAGCTCATGAATACTATCAAACATTTAATTTTCTCCTTATCCCTTCATTATGCGCATATCATCTACATTCCAAAAATATCTGAATAACCTTTCATGGATACTGGTAACATTAATCATAAACTTTCAAAACACAAGGAAAGACAACAGTGTAACAATCCATAGATGTCTCTTTATTCCAAAATTACACATGATAAACATGTAATCATTCCACTACATTCTCAAACCATTGATCGAGCGTCAAAAATTCTTTCATCTCACATATCATTTGTAGTCTCTTCATCATCATCCACATAAATACTACCCATATGACCATACTGATTCTCTTCATGAGTCTTTCTCTTAGGGCATTTGTTTGCATAATGCCCATACATTCCACATTTAAAACACTTAACCATTTTTGATGTCGTAGCAATACCATTATCCTCATCCATGGTGTTAACCGACCCTTTTCCTTTGCACTTACTTGCTTTGTGTCCTTCTTTTCCACACCCAAAGCATCTTCCAGTTCCCTTGAAACATTCTCCTTGATGCCTCTTCCCACATGATTTACATAGGGGAAATTGAACTTTCTTTCCTCTATGATCATCATGGAACTCCATCTTTCTCTTATTAGTCGAGTCAGGAAACTTACCAAATTTTACTTTATTGATCATATTGTGAGATTGCTGATTCGGCATAATAATGATGTTTGGACATCCAAATCCCATTTCATTTGGTTGCTCATGAAGAATATCATTCCATTGTCCATCATATCCTCCATTATTGTGAATCATCTTGTTTCCAGCCATTTTCTAAAACCCAAAAGAATAGTGTGAGAGGAAAAATAATGCTAAGGAAAACAACATAGTAAAGGGGGAGTATCCTCAATATCCAACATCTTAGGTTTAATTCTATGATCGTTAGCGTAATTCTATTACTATAACCTATACGTATACTTATCCCTAGGGACATCCCTAGACATACCTTAGAAATATCTCTAGGGATCTCACTAACGTTTTCGCATCCTAGTTTCCAAAGGTTGACTAAACCTTTCCTCTGATACCAACTGTAGAGACCCGTAGCCTGACGTACATGGACTTTATATTACTTTTGCGGAATACTTAGTACATTACAAAAACACACACACAAGGACCGTAATAGTTTAGTGTCTTTGGAAACTCGGACTATAATCGTCTAATCGTGGTGAAAGATCTTCAACATCTCCCATAAAGATCTTCCTTTTTTTTACCTAAAACCTTTATTTATATCCTGGGGAAAAGAAAACATAAAAGGGTGAGCTCAAATGCTCAGTAAGGGTAAACAAAAGAAATATCAATCACATAATTTTCATAAGAACATAACATTTTTGGAAATCTTAACCTGCAAAAGAGAGCATAATTTCATAACATGGGATAAATCATAGTAGTGAAAATGAAACCATAACTTAAAACATTACTCATTGTGGCATACACACATAATCATAGAGAATCATTTCTTGTTAGTCAAGACTCATTGCCAAGACTATCTTAGTGGACAAAGTCCCTTTCTGAATCGAGTAATCCTCGTTTCAGTCCTGTTTCACTGAACCGGTATAACCTACCATTCCAGCCATGTCTATCTCATGAGATATGAAATCTTTACCCAATGCATTGGAGGGAGATATAGGTCCCACCCATCTCTTAATGAATCCTTTCTTATGTGTGCCACAAAATCATAAATCATACATCATTGCATAACCCATGTAATAAAAATGGGATTCTTAAACAACATAACATCATAAAACCATTCATATAAGATAAAGGAATTCATAAACATAATTCCATCACAACATAGTCAAATCAATTTAAAAATATGGATAGAAACAGAACCCTTTATTATCTTATATGGAAAATAATTTTGATAAAACACTTGAATTGAATTCTTGAGGAAAATATCCTTTCTTCTTCAAAATCAATTTCTTTTCTCAAAACATCATGCAATTTTAAAAGAAAGAGATTTTATTGAAAATAGTCATGAAATATTTTAGAGGAAGCTTCATGAAAATATGGCTTTATAAAACAGTATAAATCCGTTCGTTCCGTATAAGTTAAAAAAAACATTCTTCTCGTACTTTTGTCGGAAAAGTCAAAAAGTACCTCGTATGAAAAAAACGACAAAATATTCCTTTCATATTCTTTACTAAAAACTCACCGAAGAGTAAAATTGGATTTAAACTATTGTAAGTGGATGGAAACAATATTACATATTGAAGGAACATGGACGTGGATGATAAAATACACCCCAGTAAATACTTACGAATAAACAATCTCGGATAAAAATGAGATTGTGATATTTCCCTTACCTTATGTCCGACTTGCTTTGTAAGTGTCCGAACCTCCTGTATAATTATTTAAATCATGTTATTGACTTATTCCAGAATCATATTCATTGTTATGATAGCATATATGGTTCACTTATGACATTATATTACCCGTTCTTTTGTAAATTCCATGTTAAAGAAGCGTTTTGGGTAAAATCGTTTCATTTATCGTAGGTGTTTTGACTTGTTGTTCTTGACATCATTATTACTTATATCATGATTTACTTACTTCCAGAATATAAAATATGATTTATATATCATATATATTCAGTATATATATATATATAATAGATAGATAAATAAAATGAAAAACACCGTTCATGGAGACGGTAGTCCGTACGTACGCATGAACGCTGTTTTTCTTTCCTTATTGTCTTGAAATGGAAGTAAGTAGATGACATACATATGTATATATATACATAAATCCAGTAGCTTTATAATGTCATATATTTCATTATTATTTCTTATATATACATTATAATCATTCTTAAATGGTTAACATGGAGAATGAATCTCATCGCGTCGTGGAGACGGTAGTCCGTACGTACGCACGAGCGATGATATCATTTCTATAAATATTGAATTGAATTGGAGTGGATTATACAATATATCAGAATCAATATGATGTTGTAATAACTATGTATAGTTATTCTTTACACCATTATACCCATCCATGTAAGGTGGTGGTGGAAAATAGATTACACCACGGCGTGGAGACGGTATTCCGTACGTACGCACGCGCGGTGATTTCTTTTTCCGTAGGATGGATAGATGGTGAAATAGGGTTGTTTCATACTTATAATAACATATCAGTATATGAGTGATACTGATGTTATTACTTCATAATGAAACAACCTAAGAAGAAGAAGTGGAAGAAGAAATAAAGATGAAAGAATTGGTAACGGTAATTACCTCTTCTTTGAAGTGCCTCTTTGAGACCTCCTCTTAGGGCACTAAAATTGGTCTTTGAGGAAGACCAGAACCTCTAGGATGTTTCTAGGGAAGTGGAGAGGAGAAATTGGCAGGGGTTTGCCGAGCTTGAGTGCTCAAATTGGTGTGAGGAGGAGGGGGAGGAGGTGTCCTTTTATAGGGGAGGAGAGGGGCACCTTAGGAATATCTCAAAATATTATTTTATATTAAAGTCAAAATCGGTTTATAATGGTTCCAAAGGGTCTTATTTCGAAGCTAAAGTGGGGATGGGTCGAAATACTATCAACCAATAGAATTTAGACAAGTTTAGGATATTATTTTAACCTTATCAATTAGATTTAACTCTAAGTTAAATAATTTAACTTTTACCATGTCTTTTTGTTTTCTTTCACTATATGGTTAATAAACTTACTATAACATGCCAAACGAACCCCAAATTGTTTATTATTAATATATATATCCTTATCTAAGTCATTTGGCCGAACCTTAGATTTTTAGGAATAAAATAACAATTAATAATATAATATTTGATTTAAAAACTATTTTGTGTCAATTTTGACACTATTTGATATATGATTTTTGTGAAAGTCATAACAGAATTATATGTTCGAACCAAGTTGATTAAATCAACATTAATATATCATAGTAACCTAGAAAATTAGTGGAATTCATAAAAAGTCTTAAATTACATTTATTTTGGTATTTATATTATCAATTATGTCAATATTTCATTAATAAGATAATTACTGCATCATCTTTGTGTCATACATAAATTAACTTATTTGATGTCTAAAAATTACAAATAAAATACCATCATGTAGGAAATCGTTTTAGCTTTCTAATGAATATTTACAATCGAATTTATCTTATGTATAACCCCATATTATAAATGATTTACTTATTAAACTTTGATTTTAACTATTTTAACCCTTCTTTAAAGAAATTAATAATAAATGTCCTAATCTAATCCAAGTGGGCCTAAATGGTCATATTTTATTCCTAAGTTTGTTTTTGGTCGAATTACACTTGTCCAATAGAATTAGGACATGTGTTAGGGTAATATTAATATCATATTTACCCTTAGTTACCCTATTTACTATTAACCGTGGTAAAAAAAGTAAAAAGTTACTATTCACCAAAAAATTATTTTCATCTCATTGAACCAAATTTTAGTCCTTGATATTAACCGTGTCTCTCAGATTTTTGAAATTCCATTCACAGAAGCGGTAAAATTAAGTTTTATGCAAAATTCAGTTTTTAACCTACCACTTAGTAGTTTCACTATTCATCAAAAATTGATGTTTTTCAGAAAAATGCCAAAATTTCATCCCAAGCTATATTTCATATTCCGAATTCAAAAATGAAGTCTATTTTACCAAATTCATAACATAAAAGTTTCATTAATTAATTTTATAATTAAATCCCGCTGTTAAAACAAATAGCGTGTTTTTAAGAAACAATATCTATCAAAAGATTGACACTTGTTTATGTCTATTTTAAATGTGAAATTACATCCAATGTCCAACATTGTATTAAATTGTAAAAATATATTCTAAATATACTTTAAAACCACTCAAATTAATAATTTATAACTATTAATTATTTCGATTGAAAAAGTTGTTTTTAATTAAAATTTAGTAATTTCCACTATTCATCAAAATATGAAAGTTATCCGAAAATTACCAAAATTTCACCTTAGGCTAAATTCGATACTCCTAATTCATAAATGAAGTCCATTTTCAAAAATAAAATTTACAAAATTTCAAAAAGTGGTTATTACTATTCATAACGGCTAGTTTTAATAATATCTTAATAGCATATCGTTGTTTAGCGAAACTTGGTGTTGCGTACGACACACGCTATCGTGGAAGGTCGTGATTGTGTGTAATGGAAGGAAAGTCAAGGATGCTTGTTGTGAAAGCTTCTTTTGGTGTAGCGTACAACACAAGACATTAATGAAATTAAAAAAAATATTTTTCATAAAATCTTGGGGTGTTACAATCCATATATGAATTCTGATCACCATTTGGCAACTGACGTACAACCGGTGGACATCTCAGTGGCATAATTCTAAAAGGTCAAACACAAACCTAAGATTAGGATTATAAAAGACTAAAAAATGGAAAGTCAAGAAGGGAACAATAGAAAGAAAGCATTCAAGTTTTTCAAAACATGACTACATGATGTGTACTTCTCATACACTACGTGTTCCCTTAAGTCATTCACATGGGCATGTACTCCTGCCTAAACTGGTCGTGTAACACCCAAGATACCCGACATGTTGTCTGAACACATGGCGTGTACTTGAATCCTCCTTCCCTGCCCGAGTCTCCTTACACGGATAACCCACATGGTTCTCTTAATCCCATAATACATGGCGTGTTCACTAAGGAAACGACGTGTACTAGACAGTTTTCAACGACCCTTGTTGTTAGTTACACGGCCGGTTACACGGTTCACTCGACACGACATTCACCATGTGCACACGACATGTACTTGAAAGATTTCCCGGACCCTTGCTGATTGTGATATGACTGAGTACCCAGGTTACACTGCAAGGCATGTGAAACCAAAACATGGTGTTTATAGTTGAAGTTTCATTCATTCGTGTCTTTAGTCACACAGTTAGACACATACTCACAACAACACGGCGTGTACGTACCATACACAGTGTGTTCCTGTAAGATTTTTCACAACCCCTTGTCCCTGTCCACACAGTCAGTGCCATGGTTATAAACTACATGGCATGTATTCAAAAATTACATGTCGTGTATTCTAGGTTTTTCCAAACAGTAGCCTCAAAAACTACTCTGGAGCCAATAAAACATAGAAAACAAGCATTAAGGTTCCAAATTCCGATCCGTGAGGGCCCCTACTCCCCATGAATATAAGCTTGGCATCTTATACATGTTATAAAAAAGAATAATAGTGAAATGATACACAAAATTACAATTCATGAGGGCCCATAACACCTCAAGAACCAATGTTTGGCATTCATTCAAACAAAACCTTACACACAATACCCCATCAACAACAAGTATTTCTATCAAGGAATCTATCACAACAGAATGCATATTCTACAAAACATCTATCACAAAAACATGTAGTTGCTAATCCATCCTAGATGGCATGGCAAGAATGCATGGAATGTGATTTCTAATAAGTGGCTATATGATGCATTAGATGGAACACCCTCATCTGACCGGGTTCCGACAGAAATAGAACCTTAATAACAGCAACGGTAATAACACAAGACAAGTGAATCACCCAACGAGGAAACCAAATCAACTATAAAATTGAAAACCGGTAAAATTTTAATAAACGAGGTAGTATGGAGTTTCCTTGTACACATGTTAGCTACTCCTGGGCACAGTTTTTTACCAAGTACTTATTCCATCCTATCCCTAGATATAGGCTCCAAATAGTATTTAAAGAGAAAATAATTCCTCTGATACCACTTTGTAACGTCCCGGTTCCAGAATCCACGCAGAGGCACCCCATACCCGGTTGGTCTCATATCCTCAAGCACATTTCCCTGAACGCCAGAGGCTGCTGACTAGAAGTGAGGGCCTTGGGTGTGATAGTGGGGAAACTATAACCTCATTGTCATAGTACACAGCAGACGTAAACAACACATACAATAGTTGAAGTAGTAAATATACAACAATAGTAAACAGTTGAAGTCTGAATGAATAAACAACAGAAACACACACACACACACACACACACACACATATATATATAATGATTCATGATACATATGTCTAGGAAAGGAACCAAAATAGTCACAATGCTGAAAATACAACCAGTTCTAAACCAAAGTACAAAAGAAAAGATAAACATCTCCTCAACATCGCAAGCCTAGGCCTGATCCCATGATCTCCAGATCCATAGCAAGTCAATAACCTGAAGTGGAAGGGAACTTTCCCTTATCTATACCTGCAACAATATAGTCAGTTTGGGCCAAAAAACATGGACCAAATAGGGTGTGAGACTAAATGCTAGTAGGTAACCACCCGAAGATCTGTTCCTAACAGTCATTGAATATATGGCATGTAAAAGTACAAAAACCAGAAAATTGGAAAATACTCAATAGTAAACAATACACAGTTCCAACATCAACCAGCAACTAACCACCATCTAAACACATACTGGTAACCCTCTAAGAAGTACTCACATCCATATCCTCTTGTCCTACCTAACAAGTACCAACAACCCTATGGGCAGTACACTCTGCCTAACCCCTCTGGTTTGGTCCTACAAAAAATTCTAAGACTCTTTGAGAAAGCTCACTCGGTCAATTCCCATTATATTCTAAGGTAGTCAGGGACTCTCTGAGGAAGATCACCCCATAAATTCCAATTATAGCCCCAGGTCATTCACAAACTCTCTGAGGAAGATCACCCCATAAATTCCAATTATAGCCTGGAGTGGTTCAAGGTAATTCAAGTAAAACAAAGACTCTCCAAGGAAGCTCACTTTGCCTATTCCCTTATAGTCTTTAAAGCTCAAAGACACTATGAGGAAGCTCACTCGGCCTATCTTTCTATAGTCTATAATGTCCAAGGACTCTCTGAGCAAGCTCACTCGGTATATTTTCTCATAATCTATAACAATAGGTTCTCACAGCCCCGTTTAAGTCAACACAAAATAATTCTCTAAGGGCAATGTAAACATATAGAACTACTTGGCTAACCAGTCTACAACAGATCAATCATGTCATAAAACAACACTCTATCCTATGACCACAAGTTATGGAAAACAGGTTAACGACCAATAGGCTAAATAGGACCAACAGGAGTAAACAAAATAAAGCGTTAGTAGAACATCCAAGGAATATCAATCAACCCAATTCATATCAAATTTACCTCTACACAGGAATAAAATCATGACCGGAAAACAAAAGGCGTAAAACGGTAAACACACAATACCCCGTTAAAGGGTACTGGGGGAATTTGCACATAATATTCATGGACATTCAAAAAAAGTCACAAACCATCTAACTTGATGTTGGGATAATGATATACTTGAACCATAGGCCTTGAATCGCCTTAGAACGTGGACGATCTACAAAAATGTATAAAACGTTCAACCCAATAACATGGAAACGAGAATGAATTGGGAAACAATGCTCTAGGAGAAGAGAGAACTCACCGCTGTTATTCCAACACACTCACCGATGTTCAAATTGGAGGACGGATGGAGATTCAGGGGCTCTCCAAAGATCTACGGCTGCTTAGTGCTCTCGGACGAAGACAACCAAAAAGAAGTCGATTCGGTTGATTAGACATTACCCCGGTGCGTTTAATGAAAAAAAGAAAGTACATGGTGTGTAATTTTGGAGTACATAACATGGACACACCTTTTTTGTACTCCGCTTTAGGTGACCTCCATGTCACCCATACATAGTTGTGTGTGTGCCCAGGACACGGCTAGCACACGAACTGCAGCGGCATCGAAGTACACAGCGTGTACTTAAAAAATTTCCAAAAACTCTTATTTTCACAAAAAATATAGAAAATGGAAAAACATGTAACACCCCAAGATTCCACGGTATGTTTCCCTTTGAATAATGTAATGGCATGCATTGTACGCAACTTCGAGATTCAAACACACCACAACCAATCAAACTAGCCGTTATGAATAGTAATACCTACCTTTTGAAATTTTATAAATTTTATCATTCAAAATGGACTTCATTTTTAGATTCTTAATATCGAAATTAGCTTAGGGTAAAATTTGCGTACTTTCTAGATAACTTTCATATTTTGATGAATAGTGAAAATTAGTAAATTTTAATTTAAAACAACTTTTTTAATTGAAATAATTAATAGTAATAAATTATTAATTTGAGTGGTTTTAAAGTATATTTAGAATATATTTTTACCATTTAATACAATGTTGGTCATTGGATGTAATTTCACATTTAAACCAGACATAAACAAGTATCAATCTTTTGATAGTTATTATCTCTTAAAAACACGTTATTTGTTTTGATGACGGGAATTAATTTTTAAATTAATTAATGCAAATGATATGTTTTGAATTTGGTAAAATAGACATCATTTTTTAATTCATAATATCAAATATATCTTACGCCAAATTTTTGGTATTTTTCTGGAAACTTTCATTTTTTGATGAATTGTGAAACCACTAAGTGGTAGTTGAAAAACTGAATTTTTCATAAAACTTAATTTTACCGCTTCTGTGAGTGGAATTTCGAAAATATGAGAGACACGATTAATTTCATGGAGTAAAATGTTGTTCAATGAGATGAAAATAATTTTTGGTGAATAGTAACTGTTTACTTTTATTTACAACGGTTAAAAGTAAATAGGGTAATTAAGGGTACAAATGATATTAATATTACCCTAACACATGTCCTAATTCTATGGGACAAGTGTATCTCGACAAAAAACAACCTTAGGAGTAAAATATTATCATTTAGGTCCACTTGTATTAGATTAGAACATTTATTATTATTTAATTCAAAGAATAGTTAAAAGAGTTAAAATCAAAGTTTATTTACTAAAACATTTTTAATATATGGTTATAGATAAGATAAATTCGATTGTAAATATTAATTAGAAAGATAACATGATTTCCTACATAATGGTATTTTATTTATAAATTTTAAACATTAAATAATTTAATTTATGTATGACACAATGGTGATGCAGTAATTACCTAATTAATCAAATATTAAATTAATTGATATTATAAATATCAAAATAAATGTAATTTGAGACTTTTTATGAATTAAACTAATTTTATAGGTTAATATGACTTATTATTATTGATTATATAAATTTTGTTCGAAGTAATAATTCTGTTATGAATTTATCAAAAAACAAATACCCAATAGTGTCAAAATTGACATAAAAGAGTTTTTAAAACAAATATTATATTATTAATTTATATTCAATTCCTAAAAATCTATGGTTCAGAAAAGAGACTTTTATCATGATAATTGTATGATTAATGGACCACTTGGAGGTCTCTTGGCTTTATATAGAATTTTTATTAACCATATAATATAAAAATACAAAGAGACATTGTAAAAGTGAAACAAATTAACTAAGAGTTAATACTTAAAGATAATGTTAATATAATGACCCAAACCTGTCTAAATTCTATTGGTTGAGTGGTTTTAGATGAATCCCTACCTTAACCTTTAAATAATCATATTTGGAGCCACAGGAAACAGAATATTAATTTATTATAAAATAATATTTTTGGATTTTCCAAATGTGCCCCTCACCCCTCTTATAAAAGGGAACTCACCATTCTCACTAATTCACACATTAAAAGCCTTTTGGATCGGCCAAACACTGCCCAAATACTCTCTCAACTTCCCTCAATACAACCTAGAGGCCATATATTGATCAGAAAGCCAAACTAAGTAGCCCTTTTGATCAAATCAAAATGAAGAACCTGAAGAAGATGTAATGTTTTCACCACCCTCTTTCAAATTCCTTTCTTCTTCAAATTCTTCTTTCTTGGTTAATTCTATTATAAAATAATAACTCCATCATCTTATATATAATTTTATGTTATTATAAATATGGTACAACCTTATTCAGTATTCTATCCAACCTTTGAATGGCATGTCACCATACGTGTGTATGTACAGCTTACCGTCTCCACGTTGTGGTGTAATTGTCATTCAATAAATTATTATTTGTATGGGTATAATAATGATGTGTAATTCATGTAAATAATAAATATAAAATGACAATTATTCATTCTATCTGATATACCGTCTAATTATATATTATTTTAACATCAAAAGAATGATATTGTCGCTCGTGCGTACGTACGGACTACCATCTCCACGAACGCGATGAGATTCATTCTCCATCGTATCCATTCAAGTATAATTCTCATTTGATGATTAAAAATAATGTTAAAGGACTTGATATAATTATATATATGAATATTATACAACCTATCCATAAAAAACAAGGCTTACATAACAATGAATATAAAGGAAAACGAGTAAGTTATCACATGAAATGACGATAATACTAAGATATTTTTAACAAATCAATGTTAAAAGATCATATATGATATCATATTAATGTAAATGATTCTTGTATAATTCAATAAAAATTATTTCACCATTATACAGGAGGTTAACCTACCATCGACCACGGAAAAATTACAAAGTATTGGGTTTCTTATCTCACTCTTAATTTCGTGAGAATTCCATTCTTCACCACTTATTTATTGCATGTGGTGTATGTGTATTTCCCATGATTGTATTCATTGTGTAATATAAATTAATTTATGGGTATTTAAATCATAATTGTATGACCCTTCTTTCATGGTTGTATGTTTCTTAAGTTACCTAATCGATATGGGAATTTGAAATTTCAATTTTCACTCATTCGGCTTTAGGAATACTTCATTGATTATTTTACTCCAAGATTATGTGTGGAATCACTATTAATTTGATTATGTCATAATTTCCACTACCCTTTCTGTGGATATAATTTTTATACACATAATCACTCCATTGATAAATTCTCAATTCATCGGTATGAACTTGATAAGAGTAATTTTAACTCAATCTCCATTTGTTGAGTTAAATATCCAATTCATTGGGGTTGTTTTTACAAGAATATGTGTGGATGTCATCTCATTGATTTACACTAAATATCCAATCAAATTGAATGTATTTATATTTGTCACACATAATTATGTCATTGATTTATCCTTAACCTAAGGATATGGTCTTAATAAGAGAATTCATCTCAATTTACATTCTATTGAGACTTCTTTGTTGTTATACACCAAATCACTTTTATATGGTGTATATAATGTACTTTGACATAGTATATCACGATTCCCTTTATTCTCATGATATTATAAAGTTTTTATTACCTCAATTATTTGTATTCAAGTGTCTCTCTTTTGGTTAGAATCTCTAACTAAAATACATTTTTAAGTGTTTTAAAGATTTATTCTTCTAAATATTTTTCATTATTGTCAATGTTTTAAAAATGGTTTTAAGAATTTATTTATATGGACATTAATTTTTTAAAATTAAAATTACTTTTAAATGTTTCAATGTGGTATGGGACACTTCGATTCAAAAATCTATTTTTAAATGGCTTCTTTACAAATAGTGTGACTTTTAAATGATTTCAAGAAAAAGGGGGTTATTTCTCTCTAATAGTTTTGAAAATTATTTTCATCCGTGTTAATATCCTTCATTATTCTTGATTGATATTAATCTGATACAATACAATCTTCCATATTGTATCTAATGAGTTATGTTTGACTGTGGATGTGATATTTTTATACCATTCATGGGTTTTCTATTAAGTATTGACATTTCGTATGCTAGTTTAATATGAATATTTATGTCATATTTCAAACTTTTCATATGAGGAATGCATTGGACTTAGTAAGTGACGGGTGGAGCCCGCTATATCTCCTCGATTCATCGGTAGGTCTCATGAGGCAAACTAGTGTCTTGGCACGAGGTCTTGACAAAATCTTATTTTTAGTCTTGGAACGAGGCCTTGGATACGTGGTTATGATAGTATGTAATTATGCATTCCATCATTATGAAAGTGGTTATGAATATTTTCAAGTTATTATTCGACTAGTAGAATATAGATGTGAATAAGTAAATGGCATTATTTCATTTTATCCTTACCATATTATGTTGAAGTTCACATTTAAAAGGCATTTGTTTTAGTTATACATTGCCTTAAATTTTTATGATTAATTATTAAAGTTTCCGCTATATTGTTATCCTTGCTGAGCATCTGAGCACACCCCTTTCAATGTTTTATTTTTCCCAAGATGTGAAGAAGTATTTTATGAATGACATGTAGGGATAGTATGAGGGGATATAAAGGCAATATGTTGTTGTAGTTTTTCACTTATTTATGTAATGTAAACTTTATGAATATATCTAGTGTTTCCAAGGCTACTAAACTAATCGGTCTTTCGAGACTTGATCTTTCTTGTGATCTTGCCAATGTTATGTAATAATGAACCGACTCTGGGTATCTAGGGTCGGGGCGTTACATTTGGTATCAGAGGAAATTTAGTACAATCCTTGGAGGCTATATTTAGATAAACTCTGATTAGAGAACAAAGACTTAAGATGAACTTTGAGGATTAGTATAGAAGAACTTCCTAGAATTTTGGTATTGTAGAGATTTTGTGTGTTTTCCGAGCAATACATCCCTATTTGGATACAAGGAGGTAGAGGTGGCTCTATCACATATGTACCTATGGGTAAAACCCGAAAACACTGCTTTGAGCTAGACTCGAATGGGAACTAGTGCACGACAACAGGCCTTGCTGCACTCTTGGTTACGACACTCTCGGGGGATATGCTTAGGATAATTTCCATTTTCTTTACAAACTGATTTGAAGTATTATATATATATAAGATGAGAGTAAATGACCTTGGTTAATCCTAATGTGTTTCAAATTAAGAATATGGTGACATGTTAATCTGTAAATGATTTTATGACTACTGTTACTCACACAATGCTTTCTGGTTTTTGTCAATGGTTGGATTCCAATGAAGTCATAGTGACTTTGAGAATGATTTACAAGGTGGGAATGGTGGTTGAAATGAGCAAAAAAATGGAATGTTGATAGGAATAAAAGATATCATCTTTATTCCAAAACAATTTTCCAAAAATATCATCAACAATATATATATTAACCAATTCCCGGACTCAAAAAAGAAGAGGAAGGTGATAAATGATAAGAGCTCCAACAGTGGAGACCATGGAGAAAGGAATCCTCAATTTCCATCATGCAGGAAATGTGGAAGAAGACACCCAGGAAAGTGTCTCAATTAGACAAAGAAATGATTTACGTGCGGGAAGGACATAAAGTGAATAATTTCTGAAGAAAAATGAAGAGTATTATGGAAGAAAATAAAAATGGTCCCAAGATTCCATTTACAGTCATTTTCCTTAAATGCAAGGGACCTGGCATTTACCCGATTGAATGCCCTATTCTATAGGATATTTTCTTGGTCAAAGAAGAAGCTATGTGGAAATAAATGGTTGGAGAAATGTTTAAAAAGTATTAGTGCTCCTTATTGATGGGTTAACTTTGGGATAATTTTCTCTTGTATATTTTAACCCTGCAGTTTTCCATGTGAGAATGATATTTGAGGAAGAATTATCTTTTCTCTTATGGATATAGTTATAAATAACCATTTGGTTTTATATGATCATTAGGTTTGAGGCAATTATAAGTTATTCTAATTTGGGATGAAAATGCAAGGTATGAGAAAAGATTTGTGGTTAAATTATTTTATGGTTATTTTGAGGAATATATCTGATTTTGGTAATGTTATAAAATATAGTATTTGAAAAAGGACAACATGCTGACCATGTGACAACCCATCGCGTTGGACAAAGATGTGGTAATCGAACCCCCAACCAAAGTGCGATTGGGATTTATTTCCTACCACTAGACTACGTGAAGTCCCTGGTTAGTGTGACTAATATTTTTTAGTTAAATGATTTTATTGATCAATAATAATTTGATTTGGGATCTTATGTCTTATCAAATGAATACCCTTAGTATAGGAAAATGATTTGGTGATTAAGTGATAAATGTTATTTTGGAAGTTTTTCGCTTTGTTGTAAACACTATATGCCCAAGGAAAATAGAATAGTATGGGATTTCATTTGAGGAGTAATGGTGGATTTTTATCTAGGTTTTTATTGTGGATTTATAGTGATTTGTGTTATTTATGAAAATAATTAGGTTAATTACTTTTGAGTATGTGACCTTAAGAGTAATTAATGTCATTTGGAGATATAATTTAATGTGAACGAATAAATTCTTATAAGTTTTGGGTTTAAATATTAGTTTGGATTATATTAAAGGATTTTAAGGAAAATTTATTATTGAATGGTATTTATTTAACTTTGGGGTATTGATGGTTTAATTTTAGAAATTAAGATTAGTGTTTTTTTTTCACCAATGGAATATCCATTTTGGGGATCATCAGATATTATACTAACTATTTTGGTTTTGATTAATCTCTAATGACAAGGTAAATATATAGTTTATCCTACGTGGATCATGTATTTCTATAGATGTTTATTATAGATCTTCCATTTTGACCAAGTCTTCTTGAATACTCATTGTTAAAAAAAATGAGTTAGTGGTAAAAATATTTTAAAGATTGAAAATCTACTTAAAAAGTAAGTATATATCTTTATGTTCATAGTCAATATCATAAATTAATTCCTCGTCCTTATGTAATGTAACATAAAACAAAAAATGTTGTCCGTTTAATTTTCCTATTGGGAGACTAATGACCGTTTGTCCCAACACAAGTTTGTGATTTTTTTATTGTTAACTTTCTCCTGATCATGTTTTCTATCCCTCTCCATAAAATCTTAACACTTAGTTTATCATCCATATCAATTTTTCCTACATGGAATCCTAGTATGGGTTATCTTGAGTGACCTTTATACCTCTCTTCCTTTTTCTAAGGTTATAGTTTTATTGACTCTTTTTCCGATGTGGGACTTTCCATTATATTCTCAAGAAAAATATTAAAAAAATTGCGAGGACACAATTTATTGAAGGAAGGGGGAATTTAACACCCCAAGCTTCCACGGTACATTTACCTCTGAATAATGCAATGGCGTGCATTGTATGCAACTTCGAGATTCTAACACTCCACAACCAATCAAACAAGCCGTTATGAATAGTAATACCTACTTTTTTAAATTTTATAAATTTTATCCTTTTAAATGGAATTCATTTTCGGATTAGTAATATCGAAATTATCTTAGGGTGAAATTTTGGTACTTTTCGGATAACTTTCATATTTTGATGAATAGAGAAAATTTCTAAATTTTAAATAAAAAAACTTTTTTAATCGAAATAATTAATAGTGATAAATTAATAATTTGAGTGGTTTTAAAGTATATTTAGAATATATTTTTACCATTTAATACAATTCTGGTCATTGGATAAAATTTCACATTTAAACCTTACATAAAAAAATGTCAATCTTTTGATAGTTATTATCTTTTAAAAACACGCTATTTGTTTTGACGACGGGAATTAATTTTTACATTAATTATTGAAAATGATTTGTTTTGAATTTGGTAAAATAAAATCATTTTTTAATTCATAATATTAAATATATCTTAGGCCTAATTTTTGGTATTTTTCTGGAAACTTTCATTTTTTGATGAATAGTGAAACCACTAAGTGGTAGATAAAAAACTGAATTTTTCATAAAACAGAATTTTACCACTTATGTGAGTGAAATTTAGAAAATCCAAGAGACACAGTTAATATCAAGGTGTAAAATTTTGTTCAATGAGATGAAAATAATTTTTGGTGAATAGTAACTTTTTACTTTTATTTATCACTGTTAAAATTAAATAGGGTAATTAAGGGTAAAAATGATATTAATATTACCCTAAAACATGTCCTAATTCTATTGTAAAAGTGTATCTCGACCAAACACAACCTTAGGAGTAAAATATTATCATTTAGGTCCACTTGTTTTAGATTAGGACATTTACTATTATTTAATTCAAAAAAGAGTTAAAAGAGTTAAAATCAGAGTTTATTTACTAATTTTTTTTAATATAGGGTTATAAATAATATAAATTATATTTTAAATAATCATTAGAAGGATAAAAATATTTCCTACATAATGGTATTTTATTTATAATTTTTAGACATTAAATAGTTTAATATATATATGACACAATGGTGATGCAGTAATTACCTAATTAATGAAATATTAAAATAATTGATATTATAAATATCAAAATAAATGTAATTTGAGACTTTTTATGAATTCCACGAATTTTATAGGTTAATATGACATATTATTATTGATTATATATATTTTTTTCGAAGTAATAATGCTGTTATAAATTTATCAAAAACAAAATACCCAATAGTGTCAAAATTGACAAAAAAGAGTTTTTAAAACAAATATTATATTATTAATTTATATTCAATTTCTAAAAATCTTAGGTTCAGCCAAGAGACTTATATCATGATTGGTGTATCATTAATGGACCACTTTGGGGTCTCTTGGCTGTATATAGAATGTTTATTAACCATATAATATAAAAATACAAAGAGCCATTATAAAAGTGAAACTAACTAACTAAGAGTTAATAATTAAAGATAAGCTTAATATAATGACCCAAACCTGTCTAAATTCTATTGGTTGAGTGGTTTTTGACCCATCCCCACCTTAAAAGTTAAATAATCCACTTTGGATCCATTTGAAACCGAATATAAATTTACTATAAAATAATATTTTTAGCTTTTCCAAAGGTGCCCCTCACAGCTCTTATAAAAGGGAACTCCCCATTCTCACTAATTAACAAATTCAAAGCCTTTTGGCTCAGAAAAGACCTACCCAAATACTCTCTCAACTTCCCTCAGTACAACCTATAGGCCTTAGTTTGTTCAGAAATCCAACCTAAGGAGCCCTTTTGATCAAATCAAAAGGAAGAACCCGAAGAAGAGGTAAAATATTCACCACCCTCTTTCAAGTTCCTTTCTTCTTAAACTTCTTCTTCCTTTGTTATTTCTATTCTAAAATAATAACTCCATTGTATTATATATAATGTGATGTTATTATAAATATTTTAAAACCATATTCAGTATTATATCCATCCTTTGAATGGCATGTCACTATATGTGCGTACGTACGGCTTACCGTCTCCACGTAGTGGTGTAATTGTCATTCAATAAATTATTATTTGGATGGGTATAATAATGATGTGTCAATCATTTATATAATAAATATAACATGATAATTAGTCTGTATATATGATATACCATCCAATTATATATTATTTTAACATCAAAAGACTGATATTGTCGCCCGTGCGTACGTACGGACTACCCTCTCCACGAACGCGATGAGATTCATTCTTCATCATATCCATTCAAGTATAATTCACATTTTATGATTAAAATTAATGTTTAATGACTTGATATAATTCTAGATATGAATAAGATACAAACTATCCATAAAAAACAAGGCTTACGTAACAAAGAATATAAAGGAAAACTTGTAAGTTAACACTAGAAATGACGATAATACTAAGATATTATTAACAAATCAATGTTAAAAGATCATATATGATATCATATTAATGTAAATGTTTCTTTTATAAATCAATAAAAATTATTTCACCATTATACAGGAGGTTAACCTACCTTCGATCAAGGAGAAATTACAATGTAATGGGTTTCTTATCTCACTCTTAATTTCGTGAGAATTCCATTGTTCACCACTTATTTATTGCATGTGGTGTATGTGTATTGCCCATGATTGTATTAATTGTGTAATATACATTAATTTATGGGTATTTACTTCATAATTTTATGATCCTTATTTCATTGTTGTATGTTTCTTAAGTTGCCTAATCGATAAGGGAATTTGAAATTTCAATTTTCACTCATTCATCTTTAGGCATACTTCATTGATTTTTTTACTCCACGATTATGTGTGGAATCACTATTCATTTGATTATGTCATAATTTCCACTCACCTTTCTGTGGATATAATTTTTATACAAATAATCACTCCATTTATAAATTCTCAATTCATCAGTATGAACTTGATAAGAGTAATTTTAACTCAATCTCCATTTGTTGAGTTAAATATCCAATTCATTGGTGTTGTTTTTACAAGAATATGTGTGAATGTCATCTGATTGATTTACACTAAATATCCAATCATATTGAGTGTATTTATATTTTTCACACATAATTATTCCATTGATTTATCCTTAACCTAAGGATATGGTCTTTATAAGAGAATTCATCTCAATTTACATTCCATTGAGACTTATTTGTTATTATACACCAATTCACTTTTATATGGTGTATATACTGTACTTTGACATAGTATATCCTGAATACCTTTATTCTCATGATATTATAAAGTTTTGATTACCTCAATTATTTGTATTCAAGTGTCTCACTTTTGGTTATAAACTCTAACTAAAATACATTTTTAAGTGTTTTAAATATTTATTCTTCTAAATATTTCTCATTAATGTCCATGTTTTAAAAATGGTTTAAAGAATTTATTTATATATACATTAATGTTTTAAAATTAAAATTACTTTTAATAGTTTCAAAGTGGTATGGGAGACTTTGATTCAAAAATATATTTTTAAATGGATTTTTGACAAATAGTGTGACTTTTAAATGATTTCAAGAAAAAGTGGATATTTCTCTCTAATAGTTTTGACGATTATTTTCATCTATGCCAATATCCTTCATTATTCATGATTGAGATTAATCTGATATAATACAATCTTCCATATTGTATCGAACGAGTTATGTTTGACTGTGGATGTGATATTTTTATACCATTCATGGTTTGTCAATTAAGTATTGACATTTTGTATTCTAGTTTGATACGAATGTTTATGTCATATTTCAAACTTTTCATATGAGGAATGCATTGGACTTAGTAAGTGACGGATGGAGACCGCTATAGCTCTTTAATGCATCAGTAAGTCTCATGAGACAAACTAGTGTCTTGGCATGATGCCTTGATGAAATATTATTTGTAGTCTTGGCACGAGGCCTTGGCTACGTGGTTATGATAGTCTGGAATTATGCATTCTGTCATTATGAAAGTGGTTATTAATATTTTCATGTGATTATTCGACAATTAGAATAACCATGTGAATAAGTAAATGGAATTATTTCATTTTATCCTTGCCATATTATGCTGATGTTCAATTTTAAAAAGCTTTTGTTTTAGTTATACATTGCCTTAAATTTCTATGTTTATTTATGAAAGTTCCTGCTATATTGTTATCCTTACTGAGCATCTGAGCTCACCCCGTTCAATGTTTTATTTTTCCCAGGATGTAAAGAAGTATTTTATGAATGAACTGCAGGGATAGTATGAGGGGATATGAAGACAATAAGTTGTTGTAGTTTTTCACTTATTGATGTAATGTAAACTTTATGAATATATCTAGTGTTTCCAAGGCTAATAAACTAATCGTTATTTCGATACTTGATCTTTCTTGTGATCATGACAATGTTATGTAATAATGCACCAACTCTGGGTATCTAGGTTCGAGGCGTTACAGTTGGTATCAGAGGAAGTTTAGTATAATCCTTGGAAGCTAGATATAGATAAACTCTGATTAGAGCACATAGACCTAAGATGAACTTTGAGGATTAGTATAGAATAACTTCCTAGAATTTTGGTATTATAGAGATTTTGTGTGTTTTCCTAGCAATACATCCCTATCTAGATACGAGAAGGTAGAGGTGCCTCTAGCACAGATGTACCAAGGGGTAAAACCCAAAAACACCGCTTTGAGCTATACTCGAACGAGAACTGGTGCACGACAACGGGCCTTGCTGCACTCTTGGTTACGAAACTCCCGAGGGATATGATTAGGCTAATTTACATTTTCTTTACAAACCAATTTGAAGTATTATATATTTAAGATGAGAGTAAATGACCTTGGTTAATCCTAATGTGTTTCAAATTGAGAATATGGTGACATGTTAATCTCTAAATGATTTTATGACTACTGTTACTCACACAATTCGTTCTAGTTTTAGTCAATGGCTAGATTCCAAGGAAGTCATAGTGACTTTGAGAATGATGTACAAGGTGGGAACGGTGGTGGAAATGAGAAAAAAATGGAACTTTGATAGGAGTAAAATATATCGTCTTTATACCAAATAAATTTTCCAAAACATGATCAATAATATATATATTAACCAATTCCCAGACTCAACAAAGAAGTGAAAAGTGATGAATGATAAGAGATCCAACAGTAGAGACCATGGAGAAATGAATCCTCAATTTCCATCATGCATGAAATGTGGAAGGAGAAACCCATGAAAGTGTCTCAATGGGACAAAGAAATGCTTTACGTGTGGGAAGGAAGGATATAATGTGAAGAATTGCCAATGAAAAATGAAGAGTACTATGGAAGAAGATCAAAATGGTCCCAAGAATCCATTTACATTCATTTTCTGTAAATGTAGGGGACATGGCCATTACCCGAGTGAATTCCCTATTCTATATTATATTTTCTTGGTCAAAGAAGCTATATGGAAATAAATGGTTGGAGAAATGTTTAAGAAGTATTAGTACTCCTTGTTGATGGGTTTACTTTGGAATAATTTTCCCTTGTATTTTTTAACCCAACAGCTTTCCATGTGAGAATGATATTTGAAGAGGAATTATCTTTTCTCTTGTGGATATTGTTATAATTAACCATTTGGTTTTATATGATCATTGGGTTTGAGGCAATTATATGTTATTATAATTTTGGATGAAAATGCAAGGTATGAGAAAAGATTTATGGTTCAATTATGTTATGGTTATTTTGAGGAATTTATCTCATTTTCGTAATGTTATGAAATATAGTTTTTGAAAAAGGACAACACGCAGACCCTGTGACAACCCATCGCGTCGGACAAATCTGTGGGACTTGAACCCACAACCAAAGTGCGATTGGGATTTATCACCTACCACTGGACTATGTGTGTAACACCCCGAGATTTTATGAAAAATATTCTTTTTAATTTCATTAATGTCTTGTGTTGTACGCTACACCAAAAGGAGCTTGCACAACACGCATCCTTTACTTGCCTTGCATTACACGCAATCGCGACCTTCCTTGATAGTGCGTGTAGTACGCAATACAGAGTTTCACTAAACAACGATATGCTATTAAAATATTATTAAAACTAGCCGTTATGAAAAGTAATAACCAATTTATGAAATTTTTTAAATTTTAATTTTCAAAATGGACTTCATTTTTTGATTTGGAATATCAAAATTAGCTTAGGGTGAAATTTTGGTATTTTTCGGATAACTTTCATTTTCTGATGAATAGTGAAAATTACTAAATTTTAATTAAAATACAACCTTTTTAATCGAAATAATTAATAGTGATAAATTATTAATTTTAGTGGTTTTAAAGTATATTTAGAATATATTTTTACAATTTAATACAATTTTGGTCATTGGATGTAATTTCACATTTAAACAAGACATAAACAAGAGTCAATCTTTTGATAGTTATTATATCTTAAGAACACACTATTTGTTTTGATGATGAGAATTAATTTTTAAATTAATTAATGAAACTGATATTATTTCAATTTGGTAAAATATACATCATTTTTCAGTTCATAATATCAAATATAGTTTATGCCTAATTTTTGGTATTTTTCTAGAAACTATCATTTTTTGATGAATAGTGAAACCACTAAGTGGTAGTTAAAAAATGAATTTTTCATAAAACATAATTTAACTGCTTCTGTGAGTGGAATTTCAAAAATCCGAGATACACGGTTGATATCAATAAGTAAAATGTGGTTCAATGAGATGAAAATAATTTTTGGTGAATAGTAACTTTTTACTTTTTTTACCACGGTTAAAAGTAAATAGGGTAACTAAGAGTAAAATTGATATTATTATTACCCTAAAACATGTCCTAATTCTATTGGATATGTGTAATTCGGCCAAAAACAACCTTAGAAATAAAATATGACCACTTAGGCCCACTTGGATTAGATTAGGACATTTATTATTAATTTATTTAAAGAAGGGTTAAAATAGTTAAAATCAATGTTTAATAAGTATATCATTTTTAATATAGGGTTATACATAAGATAAATTCTACTATAAATATTAATTAGAAATATAAAAAGATTTCCTACATAATTATATTTTATTTATAATTTTTAGACATTAAATAAATTAATTTATTTATGACACAATGATGCTGCAGTAATTACCATAATAGTGAACAATTAGAATAATTGATATTATAAATACCCAAATAAATATAATGTGATACTTTTTATGAATTTCAATAATTTTATAGGTTAATATGACATGTTAGTATTGATTTAATTAACGTTTTTCTAAATAATCATTCTATTATGATTTTCAAAAAATTCAATTACTTATAGTGTCAAAATTGACATAAAATAGTTTTTAAAACCAATATTATATTATTAATTATTCTTTTATTCTTAAAAATATAAGGTTCATCCAAATTACTTACATAAGGTTATAAATATTAATAATAAACAACTTGGGGTTCTTTTGGCTTCTTATAGTATGTTTAACCTTATAGTGTAAGAACACAAAAAGACACGGTAAAAGTAAAATTATCTAACTTAAAGTTAAATATAAATTATAATGTTAAAATAGGAACCTAAACATGTCTAAATTCAATTGGATGAGAGGATTTCGACCCATCCCCACCTTAGCTTCTAAATAAATAAATTTTGATCTATTTAAAACCGAATTTGGCTTTATATTAAAATAATATGTTTAGTTTTTCCAAAGGTGCCCCTCTCGTCCCTTATAAAAGGGAACCTACTCCCTCTCTTACTCACACCACTTTGAGCATTCAAGCTCGGCCAACCCCTAAAAAAGTATCTTCTCCACTTTCCTAGACACATTCTAGAGGTCCTGGGCTTCTTCAAAGACCAATTTTAGTTCCCTAAGAGGAGGACTCAAAGAGGCGCTTCAAAGAAGAGGTAATGTCTATTACTGATTCTTTCAACTTTATTTCTTCTTTCACTTATTCTTCTTAGGTTGTTTCATTATGAAGTAATAACATCAGTATCACTCATATACTGATATGTTATTATAATTATGAAACAACCCTATTTCACCATCTATCCACCCCGCAGAAAAGAAAATCACCGCGCGTGCGTACGTACGGAATATCGTCTTCACGCCGTGGTGTAATCTATTTTCCACCACCACCTTACTTAGATGGGTATAATGGTGTAAATAATAACTATATATGATTATTGTAAAGTGATATTGATTATTTAATAGTATAAATACACTCCAATAAAATACCACGATCATGAGAACGATATCATCGCTCGTGCGTACGTACGGACTACCGTCTCCACGACGCAATGAGATACATTATCCACGTTAACCATTAATGAATGATTATAAAGTATATATAAGTAATCATGAAATATATGAAATAATAATGATACTGGATTTATGTGTATATATATGTATGTCATCTACTTAATTCCATTCAACTCAATAAGGAAACGAAAACAACGTTCATGCGTACGTACGGCCTACCCTCTCCATGAACGGTGTATTTCTTTCCATTTACTGATCTATTATATATATGTATATTAT
This sequence comes from Viscum album, assembly GCA_963277665.1. Lineage (NCBI taxonomy): Eukaryota > Viridiplantae > Streptophyta > Magnoliopsida > Santalales > Viscaceae > Viscum > Viscum album. The sequence continues at coordinate 89,981,399 of OY728163.1, forward strand.
GAATATATATTATATATAAATCATGTTTTATATTCTGGAATTAAGTAATCATGATCTAAGTAATCACATGAATAATTACAAGTCAAAACACTGACGACAAATGAAACGATTTTACCCAAAACGCTCTTTAACATGGAATTTACCAAAGAACGGGTAATATAAAGTCATAAGTGAACCATATATGATATCATAACAATGAGTATGATTCTGGAATAAGTCAATGACATTATTTAAATCATTATATAGGAGTTTTGGACACTTACGATTCAAATCGGACCTAAGGTAAGGGATAATTTTTCAAATCTCATTTTTATCCGAGATTGCTTATTCTTAAGTATTTACTGGGGTTATTTCTATCATCCATGCCATTGTTTTATAAAAGTGTTTTAATGTATGTTTAAAGTAATTTTACCTATTTTTTAATTTTACTACATGGTATTTAAGGAATCATTATTTTGTTTACGTTACGAGGTACTTTTTGACTTTTTTGGAAAAAGTACGAAAAGAATGTTTTTTTAACTTATACGGCACGAAAGGATTTTTACGGTTTTATAACACCTTGTTTTCATGAAGCATCCTCCAAAAGATTTCATGAATATTTTAAACAAAATACTTTTCTTTTAAAATTGAAAGACATTTTGTGAAAAGAAAATGATTTTGAAGAAAAAGGGATATTTTTCTCAAGAATTCACTTCAAGTGTTTTATCATAACCATTTTTCATCTAAGATGACATTATTTCATATGTGTATGTTTCATGTATAATGTCTCTATGATTTACATGGTTTCACTTCTCTTATTATGAAATGATATCCATTTATTTTATATGTATTATGTGATGATGGGATGATGTTTATGAAACCCATTTTATCTATTGGGTTTTTATGAATGATGTATTTTTATTTTGTGTCACAAGTAAGAATGATTTCATTATGAGATGGGTGGGACCTATATCTACCTCTAATTAATTGGGTAAAGATTTATATCTCATGAGATAGACATGGATGGAACGGTAAGCTAATCTGGTTTAGTATTACAGTACTGGAATGAGCAGTGAACTCAATTCAGAAAGGGACATTGTCCGCTAAGATGGTCTTGGCAGCAATGCCTTAGATACTATGGAAATAATTATAGGTGCTTAATGGATTCCACAATTTCATGTTTTATTCCCTTTCTATTTTATCATGATTTATTTTCCATTATGATCCATGCCTTATGTACTTCCATTTTTTATGTCGTTGCTCATGATTTTTAATGTTCCTATTTTTTTATGTTCAAATGTATATGGTATGTTTTATTTTATCCATGCTTACCCTTATTGAGAATTTGAGCTCACCCTTTTTATGTTTTCTTTTCCCCCAGGATTAAAAGAAATATTTTAGGTAAGGAATAAAAAATGGGAAGATCTTTATGGGAGATGTTGAAGATATTTCACCACGATTAGAAGATTACGTTCCAAGTTTCCAAAGACACTAAACTATTACGGTCCTTGTGTGTCTGTTTTTGTTATGTGCTAAGTATTCCGCAAAAGTAATGTAATGTCTATGTACGTCAAGATTCAGGTCTCTACAGTTGGTATCAGAGGAAAGTTTTAGTCAACCTTTGGAAACTAGGATGCGAGAACATTAGTGAGATCCCTAGAGATATTTCTAATGTATGTCTAGGGATGTCCCTAAGGTTAAGTATAAGTATAGGTTATAGTACTAGAATTACGGTAACCTAAAATGTTAGATATTTAAGGTACTCCCCCTTTATTATATTATTTTCCCTAGCGTGATTTTTTCCTCTCACACTATTCTTTTTGGGTTTTAGACGATGGATGGAACCTGAAGGAACCGTGTTGATCAATGCAATGGACAATGCAATGATTGTCCTCCTGAAGAAACAAATGTTATGGGAGATGGAGTGAAAAATATTATTGCTATACTTACACAAGCTATGAATCATTCTGGACTTCCAAATGAGCAGAGAAGGGAACAATATTCTATTGAGTCCTTCATGAGGCAACGCCCACCTTCTTTTAGTGGGTCTTCTGATCCACTTGTTGCTGAACAATGGATCAATACCACTGAAAAGATATTTTTAGTTCTTCAATGTTCTAAACATGATTATGTCATCTTAGTAGTATATAGTTTGGAAGGTGAAGCTGATCAATGGTGGAATCTTATCAAGAATACGAGGACAAGAGATGAAATTGAGTCCATGGAATGGGATGAGTTCAAGAACTAATTTTTCTATAAGTACTTCCCCCGTATTCTTCGAACAATGATGGAGAAGGATTTTCTTGATCAAAAGAGAAAGGATGATGAATCTGTTGGTGTATACGAAGCGAATTTTAGAAGGCTTGAAAGGTATGCTTCTGACTTTATCATCCAACCTGAAAGTAAAGTTGATCGATTCTTCAGTGGCATAAAACCAAATCTTCGAAGGGCATTAGCTATAAGAGACTTCAGTAGCTATGAAGAAATTATGCGTTATTCTATCAAGGTAGAAATAGAAGTTGGTGTTACTTATCCATCTCATAGTTTTGACAAGAAACGAAAGATGGAGTTCAAGGAGAAAACTCAGAATAATGGTGAAAAGAAGATGAATGTTTCCTTATGCTCAAAGTGTGGAAAGAAGCATGGTGGAGATTGTCTTAAAGGGACTAGAAAATGTTTTAAGTTTTGAAAATAAGGTTATCGAGAAGCTGAGTGTCGATGTAATGGAAAAATGGTTTCTAATGGCGTGAATAAAGAAAAGACAGCATAGAACGCACCAACAACACTTCATTGCTCCAGGTGCAATGAAATGGGGCATTATGCTAATCAATGCCCTAATCCAAGGGTTAATGATGATCGACATGAGAAACCACTTAAGGAAAATGACAAAGGGAAGTCACATGCGATCACTATTGGTGATTTTGAATATGAAAATGATGTGGTGGAATGATTAAGTGTTTATTCCAAAATAATGTTGTATATAGTATCGTGGAATATTGGAATATTTATGTATTGGTCTATTGTGGGTTTCAATAATTTTATGGCACTGGTAACCATGGAAAGTGATTGAGTTATTTTTGGTAAGAAGATGATATGAGCATAATGAATGGATAAGAAGATAATGAGATGTTTGATTGTATTCATGAGCTCATGATTGGTATAAGGACTAAGTGATATCATGGTTTGAGTATAAATAATTTTGAGGATTTTGGTTTTTGGAAAGTGTTAACTTTTAACTGCATTCATGTTTTCACTAAGGTTCAATAGGTATACATGATTAAGGTATTCACATGTTTGTAATTTGACCAACAAGATATATCTTATGATATATGGGGGATAAATGATGGCATTCATGTGATTGTTATGTGACATTTTATGTAATCATTTTCTTTATACAATGAGCTTGGACAGAAGTATTTTAGAGAAGCCTAAAGATTGGAATGGATTATGTTGGAAATAAGTTAGGATAAAACTTTTTTCGATATTATTGATGGGATGTTATAATAATATAGATTTAGAAAAAGGACAACCTACAGGACGGGCGACAGCCCATCGCGTCAGACAAGGCTGTGGCAATCGAAACCACAACCAAAGTGCGACTGGACTTTATCGCCTACCACTGGCCTACAAGAAGTCCCTGTTTAGTAGAAACTAGTTTTATTATGATATAATAAGTACACGTCCATTTTAGGAACCAAATATGATTAATCTCACTACAGATCGACTTATGTATATTTAATAACTTTTGCTAACCTTTTGTTTGAGACGGATTGAATGACCCGTCATTATATCACATGATCTGCTAACACATCACGAATAACAAATTCAACTTCCTTTCTTTAAGAGATAAAGTGGAAATTGTTCAAGGCACGAACAAAAGTGAGATTGTACCAAAATAAAGTAAGTATTTATTCTAATTCAAAATTTTCAACTTTAGGGAAATGATCTTGAAAACCAAAAATGTTGTCCTAGTGCTCTTATATCTGATGAATCAGATGGTACCTTAGATCTTCACAAATTTATGGCTTTGTGATTGCTGGTTTTTTATGGAAATGTTCTCTACCACTCTCCATCAGAACATGATGGTTAGATTTCTCTTCCATATCCATATTTTCACCTATGTGGAAACCCAGTGATTAGTTTATTTGGGTAACCATTACGTTTCATACATTTGTTTTTAAAGATTGGTTTTGTTATTCCTTTTTATGATATGGGTTTCTATTAAAGAAACTTTCGAGTAGTAAACCTTTTATAACCCCGACAAATTTCGAGGGAGAAATTCATTTTAAGGGGGGTAGAATGTAACACCCTGAGATTTTATGAAAAATATTCTTTTTAATTTCATTAATGTCTTGTGTTGTACGCTACACCAAAAGGATCTTTCACAACACGCTTCCTTGACTTTCTGTGCATTACACGCAATCACGACCTTCCTCGATTGCGCGTGGAGTATGCAATACCGAGTTTCACTAAACAACGATATGCTATTAAAATATTATTAAAACTAGCCGTTATGAATAGTAATAACCACTTTTTGAAAATTTGTAAATTTTATTTTTCAAAATGGACTTTATTTTTTGATTTGGAATATCAAAATTAGCTTAGGGTGATATTTTGGTATTTTTCGGATAACTTTCATTTTCTGATGAATAGTGAAAATTACTAAATTTTAATTAAAATACATCTTTTTAATCGAAATAATTAATAGTGATAAATTATTAATTTGAGTGGTTTTAAAGTATATTTAGAATATATTTTTACAATTTAATACAATGTTAGTCATTGGATGTAATTTTACATTTAAACAAGTCATAAACAAGAGCCAATCTTTTGATAGTTATTATCTCTTAAGAACACACTATTTGTTTTCACGACGGGAATTAATTTTTAAATTAATTAATGAAACTGATATGTTTTGAATTTGGTAAAATAGACATCATTTTTGAGTTCATAATATCAAATATAGCTTAGGCCTAATTTTTGGTATTTTTCTAGAAACATTCATTTTTTGATGAATAGTGAAACCACTAAGTGGTAGTTAAAAAATGAATTTTTCATAAAACATAATTTTACCGATTTTGTGAGTGGAATTTCAAAAATCCGAGAGACATGGGTGATGTCAGTAAGTAAAATGTGGTTCAATGAGATGAAAATAATTTTTGGTGAATAGTAACATTTTACTTTTATTTACCACGGTTAAAAGTAAATATGGTAATTAAGGGTAAAAATGATATTATTATTACCCTAAAACATGTCCTAATTCTATTGGATAAGTTTAATTCGACCAAAAACAACCTTAGTAATAAAATATGACCATTTAGGCCCACTTGGATTAGATTAGGACATTTATTATTAATTTATTTAAAGAAGGGTTAAAATAGTTAAAATCAATGTTTAATAAGTATATAATTTTTAATATAGGGTTATACAGAAGATAAATTCTACAATAAATATTCATTATAAAGATAAAACGATTTCCTAAATAATGATAGTATATTTATAATTTTTAGACTTTAAATAAATTAATATATTTATGACACAATGATGATGCAGTAATTACCATAATAGTGAAAAATTAGAATAATTGATATTATGAATACCCAAATAAATATAATTTGAGACTTTTTATGAATTATACAAATTTTCTAGGTTAATAAGACATGTTAGTATGGATTTAATAAACTTTTTTATAACTAATCATTCTTTTATGATTTTCACAAAAATCAATTACTAAATAGTTTAAAAATTGACATAAAAGAGTTTTTAAAACCAATATTATATTACTAATTGTTATTTTATTCATAAAAATCTAATGTTTGGCCAAATGACATAGATAAGGTTATATATATTAATAATAAACATCTTGTGGTTCTTTTAGCTTCTTATAGTAAGTTTATTAACCTTATAGTGTAAGAACACAAAAAGACACGGTAAAAGTAAAATTATATAACTTACAGTTAAATATAAATGATAAGGTTAAAATAGGAACCTAAACTTGTCTAAATTATATTGGATGAGAGGATGTCGACCCATCCCCACCTTATATTCGAAATAACTCAATTTGGTGCTATTCAAAACCGAATTTGGCTTTATAATAAAATAATATTTTTTGTTTTTCCAAAGGTGCCCCTCTCCTCCCTTATAAAAGGGCACCTCCTCCCTATCTTCCTCACACCACTTTGAGTCTTCTAGCTTGGCCAAACACTACCAAATTCTCTTCTCCACTTCCCTAGAAACATATTAGAGGTCCTGGTCTTCTTCAAAGACCAATTTTAGTGCCCTAAGAGGAGGACTCAAAGAGGTGCTTCAAAGAAGAGGTAATGTCTGTTACCGATTCTTTTAACTTTATTTCTTCTTTCACTTATTCTTCTTAGGTTGTTTCATTATGAAGTAATAACATCAGTATCACTCATATAATTATATGTTATTATAAGTATAAAAAAACCATATTTATCCATCTATCCATCCCACGGAAAACGAAATCACCACGCGTGCGTACGTACGGAATATCATCTCCACGCCGTGATGTAATCTATTTTCCACCACCACCTTACTTGGATGGGTATAATGGTGTAAATAATAACTATATATGATTATTGTAAAGTGATATTTATTCTATAATAGTATAAATAAACTCCAATAAAATTCCACGATCATTAGAACGATATCATCGCTTGTACGTACGTACGGACTACCATCTCCACGACGCGATGAGATTCATTATCCACGTTAACCATTCAGGAATGATTATAAAGTATATATAAGTTATCATGAAATATATGACATAATAATGATACTGTATTTATGTGTATATATATGTATTTCATCTACTTAATTCCATTCAACTCAATAAGGAAACGAAAATAATGTTCATACGTACGTACGGCCTACCGTCTACATGAACGGTGTATTTCATTCCATTTATTAATCTATTATATATATGTATATTATGAATATATATTATATATAAATCATGTTTTATATTCTGGAATTAAGTAATCATGATCTAAGTAATCACATGAATAATTACAAGTCAAAAAACAGACGACAAATGAAACGATTTTACCCAAAATGCTCTTTAACATGGAATTTACAAAAGAACGGGTAATATAAAGTCATAAGTGAACTATATATGATATCATAACAATGAGTATGATTCTGAAATAAGTCAATGACATTATTTAAATCATTATATAGGAGGTTTGGATACTTACAAAACAAATTGGACCTAAGGTAAGGGATAATTTTTCAAATCTCATTTTTATCCGAGATTGTTTATTCATAAGTATTTACTGGGGTTATTTCTATCATCCATGTACATGTTTTATAAAAGTGTTTTCATGTATGTTTAAATTAATTTTTACCCATTTTTGAATTTTACTACATGGTATGTAAGGAATATTTCTTTTTTTTACGTTACGAGGTACTTTTTGACTTTTCTGGCAAAAGTATGAAAAGAATGTTTTTTTAACTTATACGGCACGAACGGATTTTTACGATTTTATAAAGCCTTGTTTTCATGAAGCTTAATCAAAAAAATTTCATGAATATTTTAATCAAAATCCTTTTCTTTTAAAATTGCATGACATTTTGTGAAAAGAAAAATATTTTGAAGAAAAAGAGATATTTTCCTCAAGAATTCATTTCAAGTGTTTTATCAAAACCATTTTTCATCTAAGATAAAATTATTTCATATGTGTATGTTTCAAGAATAATGTCTCTATGATTTACATGGTTTCACTTATCTTATTATGAAATTATATCCATTTCTTTTATATGGATTATGTGGTGATGGGTTGATGTTTATGAAACCCATTTTATCTATTGGGGTTTTATGAATGATGTATGTTTATTTTGTGGCACAAGTAAGAATGATTTCATTATGAGATGGGTGGGACCTATATCTACCTCCAATTAATTGGGTAATTATTTATATCTAATGAGATATACATGGCTGGAACGGTAAGCTAATCCGGTTCAGTGTTACAGGACTGGAACGAGGAGTGAACTCGATTCAGAAAGGGACTTCGTCCGCTAAGATGGTCTTGGCAGCAATGCCTTGGCTACTATGGAAATCATTAAATGTGCTTAATGGATTCCACAATTACATGTTTTATTCCAATTATATTTTATCATGATTTATGTTCCATTATGATCCATGCCTTATGTACTTCCATGTTTTATGTCATTTCTCAAGATTTTTAATTTTCCTGTTTTTTTTATGTTCAAATGTATATGGTATGTTTTATTTTAACCATGCTTACCATTATTGAGAATTTGAGCTCACCATTTTTATGTTTTATTTTCCCCCAGGATTAAAATAAATATTTTAGGTATGTAAACAAAAATGGGAAGATCTTTATTGGAGATGTTGAAGATCTTTCACCACGATTAGAAGATTACATTCCAAGTTTCCAATGACACTAAACTATTACAGTCCTTGTGTGTCTGTTTTTGTTATGTACTAAGTATTCTGCAAAAGTAATGTAATTTCTATGTACGCCAAGCTTCGGGTCTCTACAAAGTGAAGTCCCTGGTTAGTTTGACTATTATCTTTTAGTTAAATGATTTTATTGATCAATAATAATTTGATTTCAGATCTTATGTCTTATCAAATGAATACCCTTAGTATAGGAAAATGATTTGGTGATTAAGTGATAAATGTTATTTGAAAGTTGTCCATATTTTTGTGAACACTATATTCCCAAGTAAAATATAATAGTATGGGATTTTATTTGAGGATTAATGGTGTATTTTTATCTATGTTTTTATTGTGGATTTATAGTGATTTTGGTTTTTATGGAAATTATTAGGTTAATTACTTTTAAGTATGCGACCTTAAGAGTAATTAATGTCATTTGGAGATACAACTTAATGTGGAAGACTAAATTCTTATATGTTTTGAGTTTCAATATTAGTTTGGATTATATTGAAGGATTTTAAGGACAATTGATTCTTGAATGGTATTTATTTAACTTGGGGGTATTGATGGTTTAATTTTAGAAATTAAGATTAGTGTTTTTTTTCTCTAATGGAATATCCATTTGGAGGATCATCATATATTATACTAACCATTTTGGTTTTGATTAATCTCTAAGGAAAAGGTAAATATATAGTTTATTCTATATGGATCATGTATTTCTATAGAAGTTTATTCTAGCTCTTCCATTGCGACCAAGTCTTCTTGAATACTCATTGTTCAAAAAAAATGAGTTAGTGGTAATTTTTTTTAAAGAACAAAACTCTACTTAAAAATTAAGTATATCTATTTATGTTCTTAGTAAATATCATAAATGAATTCCTCATCCTTGTGTAATGTAACTTCAGACAAAAAAATGTTGTCCGTTTACTTTTCCTATTGGGAGACTAATGACCGTTTTTCCCAACACAAGTTTGTGATTTTCTTATTGTTAACTTTCTCCTAATCATTTTTTCTATCCCTCTACATAAGAAATTAAGAACTTAGTTTATCATCCATATCCATGTTTTCCTACATGGAATCCTAGTATGGGTTATGTTGGGTGACCATTATACCTCTCTTCCTTTCTTTTAAAGTTATAGTTTTATTGACTCTTTTTCCGATGTGGGACTTTCATTATATTCTCAAGCCCAATATTCAAAAAATTTCAAGGACACAATTTATTTAATGAGGGGAGAATGTACCACCCCAAGCTTCCACGGTACGTTTCCCTTTGAATAATGCAACAGCGTGCATTGTACGCAACTTCGAGATTCTAACACACCACAACCAATCAAACTAGCCGTTATGAATAGTAATACCTACTTTTTGAAATTTTATAAATTTTATATTTTGAAATGGACTTCTTTTTTGGATTCTTAATATCGAAATTAGCTTTGGGTGAAATTTTGGTACTTTTCGGATAACTTTCATATTTTGATGAATAGTGAAAATTACTAAATTTTAATTAAAAACAACTTTTTTAATCGAAATAAATAATAGTGACAAATTATTAATATGAGTGATTTTAAAGTATATTTAGAATATATTGTTACCATTTTATACAATGTTGGTCGTTGGATTTAATTTCACATATAAACCAGACATAAACAAGTGTCAATCTTTTGATAGTTATTATCTCTTAAAAACACGCTATTTGTTTTGACGATGGGAATTAATTTTTAAATTAATTAATGAAACTGATATGTCTTGAATTTGGGAAAATAGACATCATTTTTGAATTCATAATATCAAATATATATTAGGCCTAATTTTTGGTATTTTTCTGGAAACTTTCATTTTTTGATGAATAGTGAAACCACTGAGTGGTAGTTAAAAAACTGAATTTTTCATAAAACTTGATTTCACGACTTCTGTGAGTGAAATTTAAAAAATACGAGAGACACAGTTAATATCAAGGAGTAAAATTTTGTTCTATGAGATGAAAATAATTTTTGGTGAATAGTAACTTTTTACTTTTATTTACCACGGTTAAAAGTAAATAGGGTAATTAAGGGTAAAAATGTTATTAATATTACCATAACCCATGTCATAATTCTATTGGAAAATTGTATCTAGACCAAAAACAACCTTAGGAGAAACATATTATCATTTAGGTCCACTTTTATTAGATTAGGACATTTATTATTATTTAATTCAAAGAAGAGTTAAAAGAGTTAAAATCAAAGTATATTTACTCAAACATTTTTAATATAGGGTTATACATAAGATAAATTCGATTTTAAATATTCCTTAGAAATCTGAAAATATTTAATACATAATGGTATTTTATTTATAATTTTTAGACATTAAATAATTAAATTTATTTATGACATAATGGTGATGCAGTAATTACTTAATTAATGAAATATTAAAATAATAGATATTATAAATATCAACATAAATGTAATTTGGGACTTTTTATGAATTACACTAATTTTATATGTTAATATGACATATTAGGATTGATTATATAAATTGTGTTTGAAGTAATAATGCTGTTGTGAATTTATCAAAAACAAAATACCCAATAGTGTCAAAATTGACATAAAATAGTTTTTAAAACAAATATTATATTATTAATTTATATTCATTTACTAAAAATCTAAGTTTCAGTCAAAAGACTTATATCATGATAGGTTTATCATTAATGGACAACTTGGGGGTATCTTGGCTGTATATAGAATGTTTTTTAACCATATAATATAAAAATACACAGAGACATTGTAAAAGTGAAACTAATTAAATAAGAGTTAAAACTTAATGATAAAGTTAATATAATGACCCAAACCTATCTAAATTATATTGGTTGAGTGGTTTTCGATCCATCCCAACCTTAAACTTTAAATAATAAACTTTGAAGCAATTAGAAACCGAATATGAATTTATTATAAAACAATATTTTTAGCTTTTCCAAAGGTACCCCTCACCCCTCTTATAAAAGGGAACTCCCCATTCTCACGAATTCACACATACAAAGACTTTTGGCTCGGCCAAACCCTATCCAATTCTCTCTAAACTTTCCTCATTACAACCTAGAGGAATTAATTCGATCAGAAAGCCAACCTATGGAGCTTTTTTCACCAAATCAAAAGGAAGATCCTGAAGAAGAGGTAATGTTTTCACCACCCTCTTTCAAGTTCCTCTCTTCTTCATCTTCTTCTTTATTTGTTATTTATATTCTAAAATAATAACTCTAGTGTCTTATATATAATTTTATGTTATTATGAATTTGGTACAACCATATTCAGTATTCTATCCATCCTTTGAATGGAATGTCACCATACGTTCGTACGTACGACATACCGTCTCCACGTCATGGTGTAATTGTCATTCAATAAATTATTATTTGGATGGGTATAATAATGATTTATAATTCATGTAAATAATAAGTATAACATGATAATTATTCTTTCTATATGATATACCATCAAATTATATATTATTTTAACATCAAAAGAATGATATTGTCGCTCGTGCGTACGTACGGACTACCGTCTCCACGAACGCGATGAGTTTCATTCTCCATCGTATCCATTCGAGTATAATTCTCATTTGTTGATTAAAAATAATGTTTAAGGACTTGATATAATTCTATATATTAATAAGATACAACCTATCCATAACAAACACGTCTTACGTAACAAAGAATATAAAGGAAAACATGTAAGTTAACACCCCAAATGACGATAATACTAATATATTATTAACAAATCAATGCTAAAAGATCATATATGACATCATATTAATGTAAATGATTCTTGTATAATTCAATAACAATTATTTCACCATTATACAAGAGGTTAACCTACTGTCGACCAAGGAAAAAGTACAATGTAATGGGTTTCTTATCTCAGTCTTAATTTCGTGAGAATTCCATTGTTCACCACTTATTTATTTCATGTGGTGTATGTGTATTTCCCATGATTGTATTCATTGTGTAATATAATTTAGTTTATGGATATTTACATCATCATTTTATGATACTTATTTCATGGTTGTATGTTTCTTTAGTTACCTAATCGATAAGGGAATTTGAAATTTCAATTTGCACTCATTCGTCTTTAGGCATACTTCATTGATGTTTTTACTCCAAGATTATGTGTGGAATCACTATTCATTTTATTATGTCATAATTTCCACTCCCCTTTCTGTGGATATAGTTTTCATACACATAATCACTCCATTGATAAATTCTCAAGTCATTGGTATGAACTTGATAAGAGTAATTTTAACTCAATCTCCATTTGTTGAGTTAAATATCCAATTCATTGCTGTTGTTTTTATAAGAATACGTGTGAATGTCATGTGATTGATTTACACTAAATATCCAATCATATTGAGTGTATTTATATTTTTCACACATAATTATGTCATTGATTTATCCTTATCCTAAGGATATGGTCTTTATAAGAGAATTCATCTTAATTTACATTCCATTGAGACTTCTTTGTTGTTATACACCAAATCACTTTTATATTGTGTATATAATGTACATTGACATAGTATATCATGAATCCCTTTATTCTCATGATATTATAATGTTTTGATTACCTCAATTATTTGTATTCATGTGTCTCTCTTTTGGTTAGAAACTCTATCTAAAATACATTTTTAAGTGTTTTAAAGATTTATTCTTCTAAATATTTCTCATTAATGTCCATGTTTTAAAAATGGTTTAAAGAATTTATTTATATGGAAATTAATGTTTTAAAATTAAAATTACTTTTAATAGTTTCAAAGTGGTATGGGACACTTTGATTCAAAAATCTACTTTTAAATGGCTTCTTTGACAAATAGTGTGACTTTTAAATGATTTTAAGAAAATGGGGATATTTCTCTCTAATAGTTTTGACGATTATTTTCATCTATGCCAATATCCTTCATTATTATTGATTGAGATTAATCTAATACAATACAATATTCCATATTGTATCAAATGAGTTATGTTTGACTGTGGATGTGCTATTTTTATACCATTCATGGTTTTTCGATTAAGTATTGACATTCTGTATGCTAGTTTAATACGAATGTTTATGTCATATTTCAAACTTTTCATATGAGGAATGAATTGGACTTAGTAAGTGACAGGTGGAGCCCTCTATAGCTCCTCGATGCTTCGGTAGGTCTCATGAGACAAACTAGTGTCTTGGCACGAGACCTTGACAAAATCGTATTTGTAGTCTTAGCATGAGGCCTTGGCTATATGGATATGATAGTCTGGCATTAGGCATTCTGTCATTATGAGAGTGGTTATTAATATTTTCATGTGATTATTCGACTAGTAGAATATCCATGTGAATAAGTAAATGGCATTATTTCATTTTATCCTTTCCATATTATGCTGAAGTTCATGTTAAAAAGTCTTTTGTTTTAGTTATACATTGCCTTAAATTTTTATGTTTATTTATGAAAGTTTCCACTATATTGTTATCCTTACTTAGCATCTGATCTCACCCCTTTCAATGTTTTATTTTTCCTAGGATGTGAAGAAGTATTTTATGAATGACCTGCAGTGATAGTATGAGGGGATATGAAGACAATATGTTGTTGTAGTTTTTCACTTATTGACATAATGTAAACTTTATGAATATATCTAGTTTTTACAAGGATACTAAACCAATCGGACTTTCGAGACTTTATCTCTCTTGTGATCATGACAATGTTATGTAATAATGCACCGACTCTGGGTATCTAGGGTTGGAGCATTACAAAACATACCTGAAAAGAAGATACGAGTTCTTATAGTTTAATCCTAGGGATTTCATAAAGGAGGTCCCTGGTAGAGTGGATACATCATAGTATGGCCCATAGGGGCCACACAATAGTGGGGGTAGCATTTGGGTTCAAACGACATCCACTTAGGGTCTTAATTCCCATAATTCTATTTGACCTGGGTCAAGCAGAACAATACTACATCCAAAAGGGGAAACTCCATAGTTGGAACTTGAATGGCTGGAAATGATCTTTTCCCCAATGTAGGTGATATCTTAGGGTGTTTGGATATTCCACAACATACCACCTAAGAGGTGGGAGCATCCCAATTCCAGGAGTCCAAATCATGATTTTTACAATATTTTTTAGCTGAGGAAGAATGGTAGTTTTCTTGTTTTCCCCCTCTTTTAGTGGGGAGAGTGATGTGAGGAGGTAACATTTAATGGAACCTCTACCCATGATTCCTCTCCTTAAACCCCCCATGGATAGTAGTGATTATAGTGGAATTTATATGATGAATTTATTTGAGTTGTTAAATTAATTCCTCTTTTCTTATTCATCTTTTTATCCCACTAATATATTTTTGACTTATGTATACGGTTTCTATTGTGATCCCATCAGAGCATGGTAAAATAAATAATGGATAATGACTCTTTTTTCAAGAATATGTAGTAGATGGCTAATCAGGATGAACAAATGAAATTATTCACCATTTCAAATGTGGTATGATGATTCCATAATTTATTTCAGGTTTTTAATTAAATTGGAAGAAATTAGAATTTTTTTTGGTGTCGAGTAATGGTATTTTTTCTTTGGATGCTTTTATGGGTATTACATGAACCTTATCAGTGTTTTTGGACATTGTTTCAATTACATGACAATTATAGATAAGGGTTTTTATGAATAATTGCCTTTGGATTAATTTAAATAATTAATTTTAATGTTATATTAGTAATTGTTTTGTATTGTGGTATCAGATTGGAGCTCATGAGGTACTGAGACCATGGACGTGGAATGAATGGGCTTCTTCGAGGTGGTCTATGGACTAGATTTGGTGTAAAATATATGTTGGGTATAGGAGGCCCAAAAAATAATGTTTCATATGTTTATTTATGAATGAAAAATCATTGATAAATAATTTCATATGCTCAGTAATGATGATTAGGGATTGAGGGTACCCCATGTAGAAGTGATATGACGGAAATGTCCCCCCAATACATGGAATATGTACTCTTCAGCACATAGGTAAAATAGGATCCAATAAATATTTTTTCTTCAAGGGGGAAGGTATCTATTACGATTATTTGAGGCCTTGCGAAGGATATTAGGTGTGATTTGTATTTTTGGAAACCCTAGTTTCAGTTCTTATTTTTAATGGTAAGTTGTTTGAGTTTTAGGACCAAGTGATACTGAAAAATAATGTCCAAAATCTCATGCGAGATTGAGAACTATCTCCCAATGTCAAAGGAGAGCATTTCCATGCATAAAGAGTATGATTATTCCTTTAGGTCTTATTATGCGGGACATACAAGGTTTTTGTAATGCACTGTCATTTTAGTATTAATTTATTAAAATTGTATGTTTCACACACATAACCAAACTAAAAAATAAAATTTCATACCATAATAAAAAAGAATTATTAAATATGAAAAATATATTATAGCTATTATATTTTTTGCCCTTTCTAGAAATTACCACATTATGAAAAATATGTAAAAGGACAAATTAATACAAGAGTTATTTAATTTCCATACAAATACTTTTGTTTCTCGTGTATGTATTTTTATAATAAAATTAATTAATATGATATTTTTCAATTTAATATAACAAAATAATTTTTTTTTGAATTAAACATATCTACATTATCATCATATGAATTTCATTGATTTTTTTGAAATAATATATTTTTAGGTGAATATTGAAAATAAAATAGCTTTTATAACTATATAAGAAGTGATTATCTTGTAAACAAGTTTAAGATTTATTAAAGTGAAATAGTTTAATTGTGGAATGAAATAGTGAAATTAAAAATATTATGGTGAGTTTTTAAAACCCATGTTCAAAATTTTGGAAATTATGATTTATTTTTATAATAAAAAACCCATAATTATTTTTTATATTGTAATCATGTTTTACTAAATAAAATTTGGTTTTAAATTTATATTAATGCCACATAAACTTATTTTTTATTAAATACCCAATTATTGTAATTAAAATAAATAAATGTGATAATTTTTCCTAAACATAAAATTTAGTCATAGGAATACACTTTTTATAAATATAGGGGTTTGTGTGTTACATATAATAATATTAATATTATGTTTTCTCAGAAAAATAAATTTCATATGATAATATTAAATTCATATTTATAATTTTTATAGAAAAATTATCTAACAAGGTACATTTTATTTTCGAGAATAAAATATTAATTACTTAGGTAAAAATCAATTATAATGGTAAAAAACCATAATATTAATATTTAAAATTTACAATTAAAAGGCATAGAAATACGATTAAAACAAGATTCAAAATGATTGGTTGATTTATTCTAGACATTTACTCATAACCTAATTCATTATTTTCAACTTTGTATCCATATTAAATTTGAAACATATTCTCTCACTGTATAATGAAATTATTTTTACAAAAATGTCGTTACCTTCACCTAAAAAAGGATCTTGACTCTAGCATATTTCAATAATTATAATAAATAATTAAGTTACCAAAACGTATCCCATTTTATCTCCTCCACTCTATTTCATTTTAATATTATAATTTTATTTTTAAATTAAAATTAATAAGAACCCTAAGTGTTACCCAAGGGGTAATATCTAATGTGAGGGGTAAGGTTATCATCTGAGCTCCCTTTATTCTTTTCGTCTTATACCCCATAAAAATATTAAATACATGAAATTATGATATAATTATAGTTATTAATAGTATAAAATTTTATTACCCTAATGGAATATCCATTTTCTACCTTCCTCTAAAATAATTAAAAAATTAAGATTTCGTCTTGCCTACGTGCAGAATACCTCCTCCACAAATGGTCTGCTTGATTCACCACCACCACCATACATGGATGGTTATAAAATTCAATTTAATTGATCAATATCATATTATTTATATTAATAATATTCCTAATTATATACCATTCTTTATATTACTTTTGCTCTATGGAAGACGAACGTGTAGTCTATGCACAAGTACAGACGATTGCCTCCATGAACGTAACATATTTTTATTTTCACTCTAGTATTTACTTATTTTTAAAACTCCCTTATAATATTATATAACAATATGTTAATAAATAAATAATTTATTATTAATTTTTTAATAATGATATTATACCAAAATAATCACTTTTATAACCACGCACACCCATAAATTGTAGCATATTGTTATTTTGGTTGGATTAGCCACATACATAAAAAATGTGATAAATTTATATCACAAGTAACATAGTAAATAGAACTACTAGTGGTAATATAAAATAAATGGTAAATAAATATTTGTTTTTTGGTTATCTATTGGAAACGAAAATATTTATCTTGTATTAAGATACCACACCTTATATGTGAAAATTACAAAAAGAAGCTAGTGTTTGACTTCACCATCATGAATCATAAATAAAATAATTATCAAATGAAACTTGGTCTTTGTAAATGAATTAAAAAATATATTAAAATAACTTTTATTATGTCTAAATTATTAAATATTTACATTTAGAAATTATTCGACACCACGATTATGAATGTAGTACTTAGAAAAAAATATTAATAACAAAAATATGACGATGAAAAGAAAATATAACTAACTAATATATTTGTAATAAATAATTATAGATTATGTTTATAGAAATATATATGTATTAATAAGGTTCTAAAATAAGTGATTAATATATTTATCTTTATTACACAATAGACTAAAACTCTATTATATAATTCTTGAATTAAGGTGAGTGTGTTTGCTTCTAAAATTTGCTTCTTTGAAAAATGATGCATATTACCTATGTGTTTCCATTTTGTGGGGTATAAAATAGAAATGGATTTATTTTCCCATAATTTATAATAAAATAAAATTGATTTAAAAATCCATATCAATTTCTACATTTAATGAGTTATCAATTATAATGATAGCAATGAGATAAGGGGTTCTTTTTCTCCATTATGGAATCCATGAGACAATATAGATATTACACACAACGTTTTATCTTACAAGGGGTATAAAATATCCATTTGATATGTTAAATATGCAATTATAAATCATTCATGGTCTTTAAAATCAATTTCATTCACTCTCTTTAAAGTTGTTCTAATTAAATTTGACTCATGCCGTAATGATTTTTTCCACCAATCTTTGTTTCAAATAAATATTTATTTTAAAAGGAAAAAAATCTTGGGAATTTGAAATTACTACATATAAAACCATGTAATTTTATTCCCCTCAGTTTATTCTTATGGCTTCACATTTCTTCTTACTAGTTCATTTTCCCTTGGATCATAGTTTACCAATTTTATTGGAAACTGAACCCACCTCTTCTTTTCTAATTGGTATAAATATCTTCCATGTCCATATTCATTTTTTCATCTTATAAGGACCTTATATTTTCATCAAATATTTTTTATCATCATTTTTAATAATTATTAACTTTATTAAATGGTCTTTAAATAAAATAGTAATTCCTTCTATTTGAGTCATTTTTAATAGTTTATGAAAAGATCTACTTTTATTCTTTTACGTGTGAATACTTATTTGTACACATTTTTCTCTTTCGAGGAGACATTATCTACAATGTTTTATTTATTTGTAAAAGAGAAATTTATTCTTTTAAATTTATATAATATTTCCATTTTAAATAAATGTTTTCCAATGTCCAAAGTTATTTCTTATTTCCATATAATTTTTCTTAATACTTCTAATGTTTTCCCATATATTTCTATATCGTTTGACCTAAATTTTTCTAGATCAAGAAAAATATTAAAATAATTATTCCTTGTTAAATTTCATTTTATATCATAAAAATACTCCACCACTACTTTTTTCATACATAGTAATATAATAATTATCAACATATTTTTCTTCCAATTCCTTTCCTCTATGAATACTAAAGACTACATTTAATTTCATGATGGGTGTTACTATAGATATAGATACATCAATTGATTTGGGGTATTATTGAATAAGTTGTTCACTATTTATGTATACATTAAAAATACAGTACACCCAATATTATTATTTGAAGGTTATTTATCTAGAATGTTACATTGTATCTTTTGATACCCATTTATTTTCCAATGGTTTTTCATTTTATGATTGATGATGAAATTATGAATGACATCATTAATGAATCTATTTGAAATGGATATGAATCCAATTTTATTTTTTCTGGTAATGAATGCTTGGTTTCATGTGGCACTCATATGTATTGATTATTGATGTCTAGTGTACTATATCACCCTCTAATGAATTATTTATATGAGTATATTTCATGACACATGTATACATGGTTTTAATTAAATTTTCTTTCCCCGTGTGAATTCGTTTAGTCACTAATGAAGGAATAGAGGATTGTAGTGACTCACAATGGTGATGATACCATGTGCTTATGTTTATGCCAATGTTCTAAATTAGACTACTTTGTAAAGGCATATTAGAATTATATTCCACATACTGATGAATATTCTTAATATATTAGGTTTATTATATCAGGATTCCACACTCTTCTTATATATTTTATGATTGTTCATATGAGATTACACATCCTTTAATCATAACACGTCAAAAACACTTGTTCTTATATTTTTATTTGATAATATATTTTTTCATTGATCATTTGGTATCATATAATTTTTATTTAACCCTTGATGAGATGTTGATGAGTTTTTTCTCATACTAAGTACTTGGTATCACCCATTTCTTATGTTTTCATTTACTAGGTTATGAAGATGAGTATTCTATTGGATAATTCTAGAATGGAGTATTGTGTGGATCTATGATAGAGAAATATTATTAAGGGTAGTAAGATATGTTTTATATGTTTCTAATTCTCAATAACACTAAACCTTATATTATTTAGGCCTTTTATTATTGTTATATTTATTTTATATATTATGGAAATTATATAAAATAGATCTATATTTTTCTCAGTTTATATCATAGCCATTTTTTTGTGAAAGTATTTTTATCACCGATCCTTAAGTGTGCTTATGGGGAACCTAAATTGGTATTAGAGACACATTTAGTTAATTTGGGAGATTAGTTTAGTTATATGTTTTCTCGAAATAATAACTTTTAAGAAAAATATATAGATAAGACTAAGGAATATATCTAAGTGTTAGATAAAATCCTATATTTTTTCAAAATTTTGAGTATGTGGTTATCTTTGAAATTACATAATTATTTAGATACTGTGTAGTGGATCTAGATATGGAAAAAATAAACCTAGGGGGAATCACATTGGAAAGGGTTGGTTGAGTATCAAATCAATCTTTAATTGATACAGGATGAATGGTTCTAAGACAACTCACAAATAAAGACTGTAGTACCCCAGTTTCTAGTATTTAACTCATACTCGATGATTTTCATGGTTTTAATGTTAAGGGAGTTGATTAGGAGAGTCGGGAGAACTTGGAATGATATTTTGAGGCAAAGGGGAAGTCATATGGGTGGCACACGGTTTGTCTAAACTGTGCGGCCAAACTGTGCGTAGGGGGTCTTGGAGGTAGTAGCTTCTTCATAGTTGGTGCAAAATTTGTCTAACCATGAGGCAAAACTGTGTGATAAGGGTGGTTGAGGCAATATCTAATGCACGGTTAGAGCACGGTTTGTCAAATAGTGTGAACTAACCATGCGGCCACTTAAACAAGATCATATAAAGGCGGATCTCGCATGTTTTTTCATCTATGTAGCTCATTTTTCCTCCTAAGCAGCCCTAACTCGGGATTTTGGTTCTCCAAAGGTCAAGATGGTTCTCCCATCATTCCAAAGGCAATCCTAAGGCTTCTCTTGGTGAATAGAAGCTGAATTCTTGAGTAATGTGGTCATTCGTCTTTGGTTTCTTATATCTACTTAGATATACTTCTCATCTTCTCTCGGTTTCTAATATCTAAGCACATTATGGGTTTATCTACATTATTGGATGCCAAATATGATGAGATTTGGTCTTTATCTTTCTAGGAGAAGAGATCTACGGTGGGTTGTTGAAGAAGAAACCTAGTCATCTTGAGTGTTCTTCGACCGTTGTGGTTTTCATCAAAACCTTTGAGGTAGGAGGATTCACCCTCGACTCCTCTTCTTAGAATTTATTGTCTTAGTTTCAAATTTCTTATTTTAATGGAATTTATTGTGAAAATCATGGAATAAATCTTCATTAGTGATGATTTACGGTTTTGATGGAATTGTGAAATCTTAGTGAATTGTTGTGCAAAGTGATTTGGCTTCTTGAATTTAATATGTTGATTATAAATTATGGATTTTCAGGAATTATAAATGGTTTTATGAAATATGGGTTTTAAAAAAAGGTATTTTATTGAAATGGTTGGTATGGAAATGGATTTCATTAAATTGGTTTATTCTTTGGTTTTCAATAAATTTACATTTTTATTGAAATAGTTTGAATTGGTTGAACACAATTGGTTTTGATGGAAATTATTTTCAATAAAAGGTGTTTTTGTTGAGAGGGTGGTTTTGACATGCTTTCTGGGAACATGTGGTTTGTGTTCATGTTGCTTTTACGAGGCTTGGTTGAAATATGACCTTGTGCTCGGTGCTAAATTATTAATGGAACTCGGTAACTACTTGTATGAGGATTGGTTGAAATATGACCTTATGCTCAGTGCCAATGGTTTCATGGAACATGGGAAACAATTACCTTGTGACGAAATGGTAAATAAATGAGACACCACTCATGAGTATGAAACTGTCATAACGTATCATGCAACGTTGATTTCATGAGATTGTGAAATGTTTGGGTATGCCAAAATAGGATTTTGTGAAATGGTTCTAAACTAGATTGGTTATTTTTCTGGAAAAATAAATTGTTGGAAATTTTGTTTCAATTTCTCTTGGATTCTTTTGGATATGAATGGTTTTGGAAACATGTTTATATTTAGTTATATACTACTTTTGAGAAATTTTTTTATATAAACTATTTTTATATAATTGTTGCTAACTCTTCTATCCTATTGGCATGATTAGAGAAGTCATTGGGGAAAACCTACTGAGTATTATACTCACCCCTGCTTTGGCACGTTGGTGCTTTTGCAGATGTCGTATTCTATGACATTAGTAAAGGTAATGCATCTTACTGCTAGTGGTTCATGGTGATGCTTGGGAGATGTGGTGGTGCTTTGTGCATGAAGCTCGGTGTAGAGCCATGGAGTGTGTGTTGGCTTGTTTTTGGTCTTTTGTTTATTCATCTGCTTGGTACTCTAATATTGTGTTAGTTATGTATTGGTTTGTGGAATAGTTTAGTTCTCTTTTTTGTAATGCTTGAGTTGTTTGTTTCATTAACATGCATCATATAGTAGTTGTTAGTGATGTCTTGGTTTGTTTATAGGTTTTTCTTAAAGGGTAAATCGTCCCCCACTTGCATTGAGACCCTTCAGTATTTATTTCCACCCTTTGTCTCCTTGTGTATGTTTCTTTAGGCCTAGTAATGACTTTATGTACTCTCAAACCAATGAGAATTGGCGGGTCATTACAAATGGTATCAGCTTGTTCGGTCCTTGCCTAACAAGTAGACATTGATATTCTTGGTCTTGGAGTTGAAATTAATTCTTGTATATTCCTTGGGTCAAAATATTAGATAGGATTAGGATTTTCGGAACATGAAATGTATTGCATAAAAGGACATAGCTAACCTCTTTATTCTGAACTTCAAGTTACCAGGGTGTTGGGTACATAAGTGTTTTGGATACATTTATAGAATGTTGGAAATCTCATTGTCATGGGTTTATCTAATAAGATACGCATGACATGCATTATAGAGGAATGACTTCCCCCTAGGATTTCATTTGTCATTGTGAGGAATGATTAAGGATTTTGTGCAAGGTGAAAACTTTTGAAAAATGCAGAAATTGTTTTCAAGAAAAAGATTTTGAAAATAGGGTATTTGGTGAATTTTGAAAATAGGTTGATTTTTAAAAAGTATGTTGAATGTTTTCAAAAATCATTGAACATGGAAAAAGGTTGTTTTGGAACACAATTTTGTGATAGATGATAAGATAGAATTTGAAATTCTAATCCATCAGTTGCTAGAGAGTGAGATTGATAGAATTTGTTGTTGGTTTAGAAAATGGCACCCCGATAGGCATCATCGGAACCAACCTGAAGAAGCCGCGGAGAATGTGGTTGCACCTGAACCACATGTGAACCAAGACCTGGTTCAGAGTATAGTCCACAATTTTCTAGGTATGGATATGGGGAACTGGTGGAATGAACCAAGGCATGTGGATCATACCATCCAGTTCATGAAGCAGAATCCACCAAACATTCTGGGTGATGCTGAACCTAAAAAGGAGGAGGTGTGGGAAAGTAGGATGAAACATATCTTTGATTTCATCAGCACACCATCAGAGATCAAGGTCAAGTTGGTGACATATATTATAGAGTATCATGAACATAAATGGTGGGATTTAGCGGTGCATGCTAAATTGGATAAAGGCCTAACATGGGAGGATTTTGAAGAATTTTTCAACAAACAATTCTATCCTCACACGTTCATGATCCAAAAAACGATGGAATTCATCATCCTGAAACAAGAGATTCTCTATGTCATAGATTATGCAGCCAAATTCATGAATTTAGTCCGTTTTTCATTAGGGGTTGCGGAAATTGAGTTGTTGAAGGCACGAATATTCAAATCGGGGCTAAGGCAAGAGATTTGATCGAAGATTGCGGTGCTTTGTATTACAGATTATACAGAGATGGTGAACAGAGAGACTGTTGCTGAACATGATATCTCAGGATCGATAGGAGGAGGAAGGTTGATACCTACATGAAATGGTGGGGACTGACCCCTTGGGAATAAGAGGAAAAGGGAAACCTATTTCCATGGTGCAAGTGGAAATCACTATTAGACAGCGGGATCAGTGAAACTTCCTCCATGACCCTAGAGTAAATCAGGTTGCTTTCAGTGTGGATTGACTGACCTCATAAGGGGAGAGTGTACAACACAACCTAGATCATGTCATAATTGAAACAAGATGGGGAATCTATAGTGCTATTGTAGGAATCCTCCGAGGTCAGGTGCACGTGACACTTCTCAGGGGTCACAAGCATCGTCAGCTTCTACAGGACGAGGACAGCTAAATAAGTTTCATCAGCATAACAGAGCTAGCCATGGTAATTCTTGAAATACCATGAATCCTCAACCAGGGAAATCTCAGTAAGGCAACAAGGAGAATAGTGAAGCAACAAAGCAATTGTATGGAGCTGAGTAGATGATGGTCAATGATCAGGTGGGACCATCTACAGTGAGAGGTACTATTATTTTTCATTCTACCCTTGTGCAAGTGGTGTTTTATACTTCTGTAATGCACTCCTTCATTACTTCTTGTGCTGTTGACTTGCTATGTTTAAATCTAGAAATGATGCCTTCTGTTTTGAAACTAAAAACTCCTCTTGGTGAAAGAGAACGTCAAGCCTTTGTTTGTAGAGCATTAGCTATAACTGTTGATGGATCTGAGTTAAAATGGGACTTCTCAATGTTGGACATTGATGTCTATGACGTAATCCTTGGTATGTATTGGTTGAAAATTTTTAACGCTCACATCGACTGTTATAGGAGAATGGTTAGATTCACCACTGAGGACGACATCAACCATCTATTCAGAGGAGAGAGGATAGTAAAGAAAGATGCAAAGAGGTTGTTGGAACTAAGGGTGGGAATGATCTCTAACCAACTGGAATTATTGACTTTGGAATCAATAGAAGAGATTATGGAAAATAGTTTTCCAGCTGTTTTGGATCAATTTCCAGATGTCTTTCCCAATAAATTCTCATGGTTACCACCTCAAAGGGATGTGGAGTTTACGATTGATCTCATTCTAGGGACTAGTATTATTTCCTTTTCGTCTTATAGGATGGAACCAACAGTGTTACGAGAATTGAAAGTGCAGTTAAAGGAGCTAGAGATCTAGGGTTTCATTCAACCATGTACTTCTCCACGGGCAGCACTGGTGTTATTTGTGAAGAAGGCATATGGAATTGTTCTGTTGTGTGTGGATTATCGTAAGCTTAACCAAGTTATGATAAAGAATAGATATCCACTTCAATGCATTGATGATCTTTTAAATTTATTAAATGGAGCTCAGTAGTTCAAAAAGACTGACATGCAATCAGGATATCACCAATTGTGAGTTCGGAAGGAGGATATTCCAAATATAGCTTTCAAAAGCAGATATGGCCACTACGAATATATAGTCATGCCTTTTGGTCTAATGAATGAACCAGCGGTCTTCATGGATTTGATGAATCAGATATTTCAATGATATCTAAATACTTTTGTTGTGGTGTTTTTCGACGATATCTTTGTGTATTCAAAGAGAAGGGTTGAGCATGAGGTACACCTAGAAAAAATGTCACAAATATTGATAGATCATTGTTTGTATTCCAAATTATCAAAGTGTGATTTTTGGATTCAGGAAGTACGTTTCATTGGCCATTTAATTTCTCAGATAGGCATTTCAGTTGATCTTGAAAAGCTATAAGTTTTTATCTCTTGGCAACCACTGAAGAATCTTTTTGAGATATGCAGTTTTCATGGTCTAGCTTGTTACTACCGATGCTTTATATGTGATTTATAATTACTATCTTCACCAATGACAGCTCTGAATAAGAATAATTCTCTCTTCCAATAGACAGAAGAATTTTAGAACTCCTTTCAGGAATTGAAAGTTCATCTTACATCGGCTCCTATATTGATCTTTCCAGAATCAGGATAGGGGTCTGTGGTGTATTGTGATGCTTCAGGATCAGGGTTGGGTTGTGTTCTCATGAAAAGAGACTATGTCGTTGCTTATGGTTCAAGGCAGTTAAGAGTGCATGAGAAAAATTACCCAACACATGATTTGGAGTTTGCTGCAGTCTTCCACGCTTTGAAAATGTGGAGACATTATCTCTTTGGTGAGAAATTTAATATGTTTATGGATCAAAAAAGCTTGAAACACATTTTCTCATAGTAATATTTGAATCTCAGGAAAAGGAGATGGATGGATTATATCCAAATGTTTTACTTTTACTTGATGTACACACCCAGAAAATGGAATTAGATGGCAAATGAATTGAGTAGAATTTCATATTCTCAGTTGGTGAAAGAAGCTTTAGAAGAATGGCAGATGATGTCGATCTTAGCTGACATGCATATGTAATGTGAAGAACGAGTTGATGTTACTGTTTTATTTTCAGCTACACTTGTTCTTGATTTAGTAAAGATCATCAAAGAAGCACAATCATCTGATGCAGAGTGTCTGGCTGTAAGTTCAAAACTCAATGGTGGGGAGACCATTGATGACTGGAAACTTAATGGGTGTTTAGTTTTGTGTTTCAGATATCAGATGGTTGTACCTATGGTTTTTCAAGAATAACCACTTCATGCTTATCACCATTCAAGATGGGATGTATGCCCAGGTACACAGAAGATGTATATAGCATTGAAGGTGCAGTTCTGGTGGAGCAGCATGAAAAGGAAAGTGGCTGAGTTCGTCTCACGGTGCGTAACTTGTCAGTATGTTAAAGCAGAGCATCAGAGGACATCTGGTATATTACAATATTTACCTATCCCAGTGTGGAAATGGGATCATATAGCCATGGATTTTGTTACAGGTCTTCCAAGAATGGTTCAGAAACATGATTCCATTTGGGTGATTGTGAATCGTCTAAACAAGTCGGCCCATTTCATCCCTATTCGTGAAACCCATACAGTAGAAGATCTTTCAAAGATATATATATCCAAAAAGTGGTAAAGTGGAATGGTGTACCAGTGTCTGTAGTCTCAGATAGATATCTGAGTTTCACATATCGTTTCTGGAAATCATTACAGCAATCCCTTGGAACTCAGTTGACTATGAACATGGCGTATCATCCTCTGACGGATAGGAAATCTGAGCGGATGACAAAAAAATTTGAAGAAATTTTTCGGGCATGTGTAATGGATTTTGGTGGCTCATGGGAGGAGAATATACCCTTATTGGAGTTTGTATACAATAATAGTTATCAAACCTCGATACACATGGCTCCGTTTGAAACATTGTATGGACGTCCTTTTCGTTCTCTACTATACTGGGTGGAAACTGGTGAAACGTCACTAGTTAGACTGATCCTTGTCCAAGAAACAACAGAGAAAATTCATTTGATTATAAAGATTATGGAGACTACTCACAGTCGTTAGAAAGGTTATGCAGATCACCGTCGAAGACCATTGTCGTTCGTTGTGGGTGATCATGTCTTCTTGAGGATCTCTCCAAGGTTTGGACATTGTCATTTCGGGAAGTAGGGAAAGTTATCTCCAAGATAAATTGGCCCTTTTGAGATAATGGAATGGGTTGGCGAGGTGGAATATCGGTTGGAATTACCACCATGGTTTAGTTCAGTGCATAATGTGTTCTATGTATCTCAATTGAAAAAGTATGAGACTGATCTTAACCATGTGATCATATGGGATCACGTTGACCTAGAGCTGGATGCTTCATTAATATATATCCCGTTACAGATTGTGGATAGGAAAGAGAAAGTCTTTCATGGAAAAAGCATCGATCTATTGCGGGTTTTATTAAATCATGGTCAGATTCAGGAAGAGACTTGGGAACATGAAAAGTAAATAAAAGAGCAATGGCCGGAACTATTTCAGCTGGGTGATGGTTTTCTACTTTCCGAGGATGGAAAGACCAATGGTGGGGAGAATGTCATAACCCTAGTTTCTGTTATGTAACCCATACTTGATTATTTTCACGGTTTTAAAGCTAAGGGTGTTGAATTGGAGAGTCAGGAGAACATGGAATGATGTTTTGAGGCAATGGGGAAGTCGCACGGATGACACACGTTTTGTCTAAACTGTGCAGTCATAACGTGCGCAGTGGGTCTAGGAGGCAGTAACTTCTGTATTGTCAGTGCACGATTTGTCTAAATGTGCGGAAAAGCCATGCAAAAAGGTTGGCTGAGGCAGTAGCTATTTCACAGTTATCACACGGTTTGTCAAACTGTGTGAAGTAACCATATAGCCACTTAAATGAGATCCTATAATGGTGGATCTCACACGTTTCTGCCTCTATGTAGCTCGTTTTCCTCATAAGTTGACCTAACTTTGGATTTTGGTTCTCTTAAGGTCAAGGAGGGTTCTCCCATCATTCTAAAGGCTATCTTAATACTTCTCTTGGAGAATCGAAGCAGGATTATTTTGGTATGTGATTGTTCTTGTTTGGTTTCTTAGATCTACTTAGATATACTTCTCATCCTCTCTTAGTTTCATAGATCTATGCCAATTATGGGTAGATATAAGTGTGTGTATGCCAAATATGATGATATTTGGTCTTGATCTTTCTAGGATATGTGATCTAAGGCGGGTTCTGGAAGAAGCAACCCAGTTTTCTTGAGCGTTCTTCGACCGTTGTGCTTTTCTTCAAAACATTTGAGGTAGGAGGTTTCACTCTTGACTCCTCTTGTTAGAATTGATTGTATTAGTTTCATATTGGTTATTTGAATGGAATTTATTGTGAAAGTCATGGAATACATCTTCTTTAGTGATGATTTATGGTTTTGATGAAATTGTGAAATCATAGTGAATTGTTGTGCAATGTGATTTGGCTTCTTGAATTTAAAATGTTGATTTTTAATTATGGATTTGCTGGAATTGTAAATGGTTTGATGAAAGATGGGTTTTCAATAAAAAGGTTGTTTTATTGAAATGGTTTGTATGGAAATGGCATTGATGAATTTGGTTTATTCTTTCATTTTCAATAAAATTACGGTTTTATTGAAATGGTTTGAATTGGTTGAAAACATTTGGTTTTGATGGAAATGATTTTCAATAGAAGGTGATTTATTTAAAGTGTGTTTTGGCATTATTGTTGGGAACGTGTGGTGTGTTTTAATGTTGTATGTACAAGGCATGGTTGAAATATGACTTTGTGCTCGGTGCCAAATGTTTAATGGCACATGTTAACTACTTGTACGAGGCTTGGTTGAAATATGAACTTGTGCTCAGTGCCAATGGTGTAATGGAACATTGGAAACAATTACCTTGGTGTGACTTGGTAGATCAACGAGAGACCACTCATGAGTATGGAACTATCATAACTTAGCATGCCTGGTTGATATCACAGGATTGTGAAATGATAGGGTATGCCAAAACGGTATTTTGTGAAATGGTTCTAAAGCTGGAATTGTTATTTTTCTGGAAAAATAACTTGTTTGAAAATTGGTTTCAATTTCTCTTGGATTACTTTGGTGACGAATGGTTTTGGAAACTTATTTATATTTAGTTGTAAATTTTTTTTGAGAAAATGTTTTATATAAACTATTCTTATATAATTGTTGCTAACTCTTCTAACCCAGTGGTGTGATTAGGGAAGTAATTGGGGAAAACTTACTGAGTTTTATACTCACCCCTACTTTGTCACAATGGTGCTTATGCAGATGTCATATTCTAGGACATGGGTAAAGGTAAAGCATCTTACTGATACTTGTTCGTGGTGATGCTTGGGAGATGTGGTGGTGTTTGGTTCATGGAGCTCGGCGTGGAGCCATAGAGTGTGTCTTGGCTTGTTTTGGGTCTTTTTTTTATTATTCCGCTTGGTCCTCTGATATTGTGTTGGTTATGTATTGGTTTGTGGAATAGTGTAGTTCTCTTTTGGTAATTCATGAGTTCTTTGTTTCATTAACATGCATCATATAGTAGATGTTAGTATTGTCGTGGTTGGTTTATGGTTTTTTTATTAAAGGGTAAATCGTCCCCAACTTGCATTGAAACCCTTCGTCATTTATTGCCATCCTTTGGCACCTTGGGGATGTCTCTTAGGGCCTAGTAATGACTCGTTATACTCTCAAGAGAATGATAATTGGTGGGTCATTACAAAGACACTCCCATGGGACATGATTTTGATATTGGCATAGTCTTTTGGAACCATTATGAAGGACATAAAATGAATTTGTTGAGGTAATATATATTTAGTTAGGTTAGAAAACATAATTGGAAAATGTCTATGGATGAACTCATTTAAATTGAAGGTCTTAAATGTTAATCCAATTATGTAATAGTTCAATCAAAAGTATCAAAGAGTGAAATAAAGGTTTCATTAGAATAGACATATTATGATTGAGTTTTCATAAGATCATTTTGATATTATTGGAAAATATCATAACCATATTGGATTATTTATTTGGTTGGTAACATGATTATGGAAATTAATTTTTGAAAATTATCTTCATAACAATTTATAAAGAAGAATATTTTGGACAGAAATATCCTTGGATTACCTAATATAATAAGGTAGATATCACATTATAAATCAAATTATGAGTCATTACTATCTTATGGGAATTCATAAATATTTAATTATTGATTACTAAATAAATTTCAATGTAAACAAATATTTAGGGGTGGGGGGGTATTGTTACTGCAAAATATTTTGTATTAAATAAAATAAAACGTTGAATCATATTATTAATACATAACAAAACACATAAAATAAAACCATGAGACTTAGATAGGATTAAATTATTTAATATCAATATTAAATTATAGAATGTTAATTAATATATATCTATTTAATTGACCACCATATTAATAGAAGGGTTATTTATTTTTTTTCTAAAAAACATTTACATTTTAAAATGGATTTTTTACATTAAAATTTATTAATATCATATTTATATATATATTTTTTAAATTAAATAATTTTTAATTTCATATATAAATATCATCCTAAGATAAATTTTAGGTATATATCTGAAATAAAAGTTCTTTAGATGAATAGGGAAAAATAAAATATTTACGAATACCATAGTGTTTATTACTATAGCAGAATATAAGTCTAAAATAAGACCTTATAAATAATTCTTTATATTAAAACTATATAGTTATATAGTGAAATTAAGGTTTAAAAATGATATTTTCATTTTAGAGACCTATGTTTTAAGTTCTGAAATTTTTGAAATATCTTTCTAATAAATAACAATTTTTAGTCTTTATTGTTTAATTGAGGTTTCACTAAATAAAATTAATTTTTTTTGAATTAATAATAATTCAATTATTGTATACTTTTTTAGTAAGAAAACAAATAATTATATTAAAATAATAACTTTTAATTTTCCCCTAAAAATTCGATTTATGCCTAAAAACTGACTTTCCCTAAAAATATGGTTTTTATGCATTACACATGCTAATGTGAAAATTAAATTTTATTTCACGTATAAATTTTATAAGATGAGATGTATTTAATATTTTAAATAATGAATTAAAAATTATTTAAGAAGGTACATTTAATTTTTAGTCTTTAAAATTAAATTACTTGGGTACAATTTTATTTAGGTATTAAAAACAAACAAATTGGCAAAAGTGAAATTCTAAGAATAAAAGAATTACCAAATTGATTATGACATGTTTTAAAATTATTTTTTTTGGTATTTTAAATCATATATTGTCCTCCACTCCTGTAGTTGTTAATTTTTATCCAGAATTCATGCGAAACAAGTGGACTCATTATATTAATAATTCATATTTAGAAAATGAAATTTCCTACATTTATAAATGATGCTCAACTCCACCCCACATATCTAAAAACTATATATACTTAACTCAACCAAATATAGTCCTCAGTATTCCATTTTCCCACTCCCAATTCCCTAGAAACATTTTTCATTATAACAGACTAATCAAAGGATCATTAATTTATTACCAAAGGGAGAACATCTAAAGGGAGAGGCAATGTTAATAGCAATGATTTCTTATCTATTCTTTCAAATTCCATGAAAAAAATATATTATATACATTAAATTATGATAAAATACATATTATTAATAAAATTATATATAATTTTTTTAATTTAATATCATATTTTTACCTTCCTCTAAAACCATAGAAAAAATGAAGATGTCATCATGCATATGTGTGGACTATCGTCTTCATGAAAATAATGATTGATTGTTCATCACCAACTTACAAAATTAGGGTAAAAAATATATATTATTTATTAATATTATATTAGTAAAATTATTATGTTTTTAAATTTATAAAAAAAATTCTCTATCTTCTTCATGATTTGTGGAATATAAATGTGTTTCCCATGCATATATTCGGATGGCCGCCTCCATGAAAATAACATATTTTATTTTTCACTTTAGTATTTTATTTTTCATTAAACTATTTTTTAATAATATTAAATAATTTAGTAACATATAATTAATAATAATATTATTATTTAATTTATAAATTATAACAAAATAATGAACTTATTATGCACATTCACCCGTTGATTATAACATGTTCTTGTTTGGCTTGCTTTGACAACTTACATGAACAATGCTATGAATTTAAATCATTTGTAAATGAGGAATCAAAAAATTTGTTACTTTTATTAATAGTTTATAAAAACAAAATTGGTTAAGGAATACTAATGGAAATATCTACACCCTTATTGAAATACACCCTAGTTTGTGAAATTTACCAAAACATGCTCATCACAAAAATCGATTCCGTTAATCCTAATTAAAATAAATAAAATATGAAATTAGAAAATTATAAATATTTATAAAAATTATATTAAAACACTATTAAAGATATTGTAATGATGAATTATGAAAATTTATTTAATAATAAAATATTCTATTATAAAAATAGTATTAAAACAAATAAAAACTTATAACTAATTGATGATGATAATAAAATATTTTTAACTAATATATTTATAATAAATTACTATAAATGATTTTTATAAAAGTTAATGAGTGGAAATATGTTTAATAAATAGGTGATTAATAATGCTATTTTTTCTACATAATATGTTAAACTGATTTTATTGAATCTATTATTAAGGTAAGTGTTTTTGTATCTAAATTTTTCACTAATAATATATAATGTGTATTCATAACATTAAACCTTTTTATAGTGTATATATTGGCCAAAAATTTATTTCATCATAATTTTTATGAAATCTAAGGGATTTACAATTCTATATCATGTTCGTCAATTCATGTCTACCAATTAAAAATATTATGTTTATGTAAATGTTTCTGTGCCTCAATTTTCAAATCCATGAGATATTTTTTATATTTGACCCTATGTTTTATTTTATGTGGTGTATAGAATTATGATTTTTATTTTATATTTATTTATATATAATTCATGGAAATTTAATATTAATTCTAAAAATACACAGAAGTAGTAAAGTCATTATCAAAATCATTTATAAATCATTATTTTTTTAAAAGGTAATCCTTCTAAGAAAATTGAAAAAATTGATATGTAAAAATAAATAATTTTATTCTACATTATTTGTTATTAGTATTTTACATGTACAATCAATATTTCATCTTCCCTTGTCACATATTATACCTTGTATAATAGAAACCCACCCCACCTCTATTTTTCAGTCATGTTTCTTACTCTTACATGTTCATATACATTGGATATTTTTCCAAATGTCTTTATTTATGCCTTAATAATTGATTGATGTACTTTTATATAGTGGTTTATTTTTTAAAATGGTTTTAAAGTAATTTTAATTCTTTTTTATGTTTCATTTTCAAGATTTCCATGTTGTGACATGGGTATCGATCTGATGAAGAGACCATGATGAGTTATATGGGATCTAATTTTTTATGAAACACAAGATTAGATAGATGGAACCAACCTTGTTGGAAAAGGGTTGGCTTGAAACTTATTTTTAATTTCCGTTTGTATGAAGGTATTTTTGTTCTCTTTACCTTGAGTGAGTAGGAAGTGGTGTAAGATGAGATGTCCTAAAGGGTATTCCCCAAAGTGAGAAAGCAATTTGGGTCACCATGTGTTAGATGGGGTTCAGGTTGTGATGTAGGGCTAGATTAGTTTATGGGAACGCCATGAGTGATAAGGGGTCTAGGTTTTGATGTGATGCATTATAAAGTAGATAAATATTAACTTGAGAGATAATGTTGGGTAAATAATTTGATTAATTACCACCCAAAATTGTGGTATTGGTCTAGTGTTTGGTATAAGATTCAACCATGAGGTAGGTAGCAGTGGAGATTAAAATGATTCTCTACCCTAATTCATTGGGTGTAGGTTTACAAGTATTGAATAAGGTGACAAATAGATTATGGTCTTGAGCACTATGGTGTCCTTGTTAGCACACTATGGTCTTAATTTCATGTGTATCGTATTGGGTGTCATAAAGTCCAAGTTAATTGATCATGACAAAACAATAATCTTTATTTATTTATTTCCTTAAATTATGAATACTTGTTCATATGACAATATATATGATGGGTACTTGGTGAGACCCTACTAAGATATATTCCTCCAAACATACATGAGAACTGTGGTGTGAATTTAGATTATATATCTAATTTACACATTACTGTGTAGAAGGTATGATAGTTTGAGATGATGCATGCCAATGAATTTTAGAGATAAGGTCATTGAGATCCATGGGTAGTAGTGAATCCTTAATGTGTTTTTTGATCTATTTTAATATATTTATGAGATTTTCCAAGTGATAAACCAATTCTAATTTATGATGGTATTAATGTATTGCATTTTTTATTATATTTTATATTGATAATTCATATTTTTATGTTTTTTTATGGAATTTGGTTAGTTTCATTATTGATGCACTACGAAATTAGGGTATAATATCACAATGAAAATACCTTAGACCCTCAATACTGGATGACAGCCTCTAGAATATTAAAATCCATGATTTAGGTCACATAACGTAATATGATGAAGAAATATAGAGATATATCTTGATCGGGGCATTACGTGATGATTATCAAAGAGTACGATATATGAAAAACCACAAAAGATGGGTTTTGTTGTAAAATAAAATATTTGTCATATCATAGGCTACAGATGAAATTCGTGTTTTATGAAAACTAAGATAATTATTTCAAAAATGATATATCATATATCATCAAATATTACTATAACCGTAGAACCAGTGTGTAAGGGTTACATCACTCATATCCTTTATATATCAAGGTTTAAATCATAATCACCTCTACCTATGCCTTTGTGTAGCAGGGAAGCCTTTAAATATGTATTATTAAACGAATCTAATTGATGACTATGTAAGGGTTGCTCTTAGATATAAGTTGAGGATAGGTAACCTTTTTGTACAAGTTTTTCCTAAGAGTTACATTGATATGTAAGGTTCCCATGAGTAACATTTTAGTATAACTTTGTTTAAGAAGTGAATAATTCATTACAAGTTATTTATTAGAAATTTATTTCATAAAATTTAATTGTGAATTGAAGTGTATAATTTAATAATTGTTTATAAATTAAATAGAATGAATTTTAGATATTTATTTATTTATTAAATCATTTAAAAATTAGTTAATTATAAATTTTATATAATTATTTAAATAAATATTTATGAAATATTTATTAATAAATATTTTCTAATAATAATTTTTAATTGAGAAATATCATTTTCCAATTTTAAAGAATTCCAAAAAATTTAAATATAATGTTTTTATTTAAAAACTAAAAGTGTGGCTTATATAGTATTTAAATATTTCAAAATAAGGATTGATAAAAATTTTCATTATATTAAATTTTTAATTGTTTACAATTGTTAATTTTCATTGTTCAAAATAAAGTATTATTTTGAGAAATTTTTTAAATCACATCAAAATGAGTTTTGAAAATTAATATTGTAGAGGAATAAATACATATTATATATGTGATATTTAGAGTATGTAAATAGTATAAATAATATTGTTGGAATGTAAAATATTTATATGTCATATAATATCATATATTTAATGTAAATTTCATATAATGAATAATATAAATGATTTAATATTATGAAAAGAATATAATGTATTTATATTTGCTTAAAATAATGGAATATTCATAATCATTTTATCATTTATAAAATAATTCTAATTAACATTATCTATGGATTATTTATAATTTTTTACCTCATGTTTAAATAATGAGTTTTACATTATTTATTTAATCCCCAAATTTTTATTCATCATTATATTTTTTATATTGTGGATATTTGTATATTTTTCTTTAAATCTATTAAATTGATTCTAGAGATTATGATAAATGAATCTATGGAGTTATATACTAGCTTTGATACTATATTTACATTCCAACTACCTTGAAATAAATTTTGATTGAGTTATTATCATTTATTAAGTAGATATTTATGATTTATTCATATTAGGTGTTAAAATTATAATATAATTGTGAAATCCCTTGAGGTACCTATTTCAAGGTAGAGGGACATTGGGTTAAACATCCCACTGGCCTGGATGCCTATACCATGTTTTATAAAAGTTTTGGTTGACATGGTTTTGATCTATTATTTCACCTATAAGGATTTTTGAATTCATATAATTCTTTGAAATTATATACAATAGTTTCATGTACCTTATACATGTGAATAATTTTATATATTTATGTATATAGTTGTATTTTTTAATTTTTGTTAGTTACATAAGGTATATGTTCTGTAATGAATTACACATCAATATATTTTTAACAAATTAATTTGGAAGAATTAATTGGACTCCAAACTAAATCATTGAAACCATAAAAAATTAAATGTAAGACAATATATAACATGTTGACAATAAAGACACATAAAAATGTTATGCTTTAGAACTCTTCATCTTCAACCAACATGATGATGATGATGTGTTTGTTTTCAATTCCAATTAAATATTATTATTGTAGTTGAGTTGACTATCAATGTAAAGGAAATGTACTAGTTATGAAGCACTATCTACAATAGTTTATCTTATTCTTGAAAGAATTAAGATAAAATGATTTTTTTGAATTTGAGTTAATGGATTATTTTTATTTTTAAAATTCATTGGTGTCAATTTGAGTATTTATTTGAGTGGTTGGAGTACTTATTATTGGTCACAACATATAATTGTATGGTATCCCATTACATAAGATATTATAATTTTGGAAATAATAGGCACATCATTTCCATTTTAACTTGAATCTCATAGTGGAGAAAATAATAAAAAATAATTGTTAGAAATTTATAACTTTCATTATTGAAATTTTTAACACTATTTATATTTTCGAAACAATATTCACATAAATATATGAATAAAAATGAATAATAAAAATACAATGAGATGGTAGAGAGAGAAAAAGTAGCTGTTGTATCATACTGTTGATATTGTGTTTCAAATGGAGAGAAGATATAGAAGATTGATGAATATATTATATTATATTAATCATATATTTAGGAGTGAAAAGTATTATTTTCATCCAAATAATTTTTGTTTAGGAATAAAAATGTGACATTTGTTTTTAATCTCTTATGAACTTCTTGATAATTTTTAATCCTTGAAAATGATTCTGAATTTCATGTTGTGTTTCTGATTATATTATAGAAGTTCAAAACCTATTATGGATAGCAATAGTCTTATATTTTGATTAAAATACATCTAATAGAACACTAAAGATGTTCTTCACATAAGATAAAAGTGATAAACAATAAAGACTAGAGTATTCTAGATAATCTAATTCAGACTAATACTACTGGGAGAATAAATTCAGTTTAAGGTTGATACCTTTTCAAATGTTTAAGGATTATTGATTTACACCCCTTGTGAGTGTTATTTTAGAGATGATACCTTATCATAATTTTAGAATTTTTAAAATTGATTAGTTATTATATTTTTGTCTTGGAATAAATCCAAACACTATAAAGAGTAGTTTCCCACATTAGAGTCAAACCTTGTAACCAACATTACGTGGTGTTATACCTTATTTATTTAGAATAATTCATATGTTTTTTGTGTTTACAGGATGTATATATATATATATATATTAAATCTGAAAATGTTTCATATAAAGTGAATAAAAATAAGAGAATAATTTAAAAAAAGTCACATTGATTTACCACCACCCTCTTAGAGTGTCTAGTTGATCTACTATATCTTTAATTGGTATTAGATGTAATATAGGTTTCCTAGGATTGTGTTAATTTTCGTTAAATTATTTTTATGATATATATATATCATATTTAAATAAGATTCATAATTTCCATAAATAGAAATATATTCCCCATCCCTATTAATACAATCATAGATTCTTCAGTGACAATATTGAATAATAGGCAGAAAATAGATGTTAAAAGGTTATTAATATTTCAAAGGAGATAAAGGATTAACCAATAGTTGAAATTAATAAATTTGGTTTATTTTCTATTAAATATATTTTTAATAATCCTCTTAAAGAATCATATTCCATTTATGACTATTTTAAAGATAATTAGTTCATTGAATTAGTTCAATACCGTTACATTGAAGATAAAAAGTACTTGATGCATTTAAGTAATTATTTTTTCACTTATATATTTATCTTTATCAAGTTAATATATTATTAAAACCAATAAAAAGTCATGTTAGTAAATTATATTGTGAAATCATTATCAAAAATTTTGAAAAATTGTAGAATTCTCACCCAATTTGTTAATTCTAAAGAACATCCCCTAATTATTTGTGAAGAATATTCTTCCATGGATGAAGATAAAATTTATAATGAAAATGGAGTTAGTAAAATTATAATTAAATTCTTTTATGATTATATCCTTTCATTAAAAAAACTAAAAAATATACTACTAGTGTCATATATTCATAATTAGGGATAAAATCCATTAAAAGTAATAATATAGACAATTAATTAAAAGAACATTTAATGATGAATGAGTATAATATTCATAATATGAAGAGAAAATGGGATGAAATATTAAAATCATTTGATTATGATAATATTTCATTCCCTAATATTTCCTTTGAATTGGAAGTTAAACTAATAAATCTAAAATATACACAGGTTAAATCATCCAATACTAATAGAAGAAGATGTGTTGCCATAGATACCTTAGATAAATTTCTTTCCTCAGAATTATCATTCTAGTGAAATAATATACTCATATCACCTATGGATATATTTATATATAGATCATATAATAACGTAACAATTTTCAGTGATAATGATTTATATACAAAGTTGTTCCAATGGGTTGTAAATGATACACCAGAAAATATAAAATAATATTGGTGGAAAATATACCAATAAACAAACCATGAAATAAAGGGTTTTTTTAAAATATGAAAAAATTTATCCTCATGAAAATACTAAAATGATTGTTTCTCATCCCAAAAATAATAAGTCGTGAAATATTTATAGACTGTGATTAATGGAAAAACGACATGGTTTTTGGGTTTTTAGTGGTATTGAATGTTAAAGAATATGGACATTGATTATTGATATAAATTATCATTTTTTAAAGTTAATATAAGTCAAAAATTATTGTAGAAGAATTTTATCAGGGGAAAAATAATAGGAAAAGATGGGAATGAATTTATCCATCATGAATATATTAGAATACAATGATTATTTTTATCAATATTGTAGTTAAATTAGTTGTTTGAATGATAAGTGTTCTTATAATTCTACCAAGAATGATTCATGTGATGATGGGGAGATAATACCTTCAAGTTATCAGTGGAATCCACTAATAAGAAAATACGATCCTACCTTTAGATAAAATTAAAATAAAATTATTAAGTAAAAAAGTTTCAAGGAGAATGGTGAGAATGACGATACACTAAAAAAGAATATATAATTCTTTTATAGAACAAAAAACCACATTTCAAACCTTTGTATATAGGCTATGAATATTGATGTGGGTGTAATAAATCATTAAATACAAAGGGAATCAATCTAATAATTATACAAAATGATTGGTTCAGTGGAATATTTCTATGTAAAAATTGAGAGATTTATAAAAGAGGGTAACCCAGATACATGTGAGAAGATGTACGAGTTGTGAGAAAATTGGTAACACTCCTTGATTGTGTATGAAATGTACACCATGAAAGGAAAAATTGTGTAAAATAAATGGAAACCATTATTTACTCAATGTGATAAAAAGTTTGATGTAAAAAATGGGGAATTTAATGAAAATAAAAAAATATCATCTTCTTAATGAATGCATGATTATATGATAAATATAGTTAAAATAAGCAATGATAATATAAAATTCAATATAATGTGAAAGATTTATTCCGTATGTTATATAAATGAAGTTCCACATGATATAAAATCTGAAAATAATAAGAAAGCAACGAATCCTAAGGAGGGAAGTGTTTGAAAAATAAAATTTAAAACCATGAAAAAAACTAGAGCTCTAATGAAAGGTATTTTTGTGTTGAGAAGAAAATATCATTCCAATTTCTATTAGTAAAATTCAAAGGGAGACTGATATTCCTCACATATCTATCTATCTATGTTTATGTTCATAAAATTGATGGTGATTCGTGTAAGAGGAGATCTTGATAAATGTTGTGAAAAAAATTAAACATAAAGTTGTATCCATTAAGAAATTCATTAACTGGTATCATGTTACCTCTTTGTAATAATTATCTTAATAAAAAAAATTTCCTGGAATATATTCTAAATAAGGCCAACCATAATGTGTATTTACAGTGTGTATTCATTGAGGGAGGTTTGAAATGAATAGATACTTCCATACAATATTATTTCATAAAAATTATGATATCTAGGACATAAAAAAATTAATATAATGTTGAGGTATAATATTAATAAATTCCTATCATTTTTTTTGTTGAATAATATATGATTATTAAGGATACAGTTTTTTATATTAGATTATAATATAAAGAGGGAGTAACTTACTTATTAAATATTGATTTCAATGTGTTTTTTTACAATAACGAGGTTTATAAATTTCATGGAAATATTATTTAAATGACTATGGAAATTAATAACTAAGTCGGTATCACATGATGGTGATTTTTATGGAGATTTTTTATTTATAAGATAGTCACCCATTTCTTCATCACTAATCTAGATTAAGTAGAAATATATATCATTAATTAATGGATTATTTCCTAGATACATGTTTTTCTGCAATTATATATAAAGGGGGTTAGGTTTTACTCAGCTGAAGAAGATGAAATTTATTTAATGTCTCAAATAAGTATGAAGGTCCATTATTATTAAACATTTTAATTTATTTCTAATAATTGAGATAGAAATGGATAAATCATGAATACATATTGATAATGATATTTTTGATACTATTAAGGGTATTGAAATCAAATCTAAAGGTGGAGATTAAAGATCCCAATGGACTTTGATAATTGAATTTTATTTCAATTAATAAAATACTTATCAATATATGTTGGGTAATAGAGGAGGAGGCCAATATGAATGAAGAATTTAATCACAGGTAAGATATATATTTTAGTTCCTATAGTCCAAATGTATTGAATCTATCTTACATTATAAATTTTGATAGACATATATTATTATATTATAAAAATATTTTTCCTGAGAAGTTATATAGTATAGTGAAATATACTTATATACATTATGTTTTTATAGTTTATCTTAATTATTATCAAAGTAAAGTGTTCTTTAGAGGTCAAGAACTATTTTTAACATGTTTCTTCTAATGTTCAAAATCTTGATATTGAAAATATTGAGGATATATTACTCAATTAGTTTAGAGTCTGCTGTATGTTTGTGAGAATACATCCTTGAACACTTTAGTAACATTAAATGCACCATTTCATAAATTGTAACATTACATGATGGATATTGTTAATTTTATGAGTTGAATTAAGGTGGGTTAATATTAGTTCCAAAACAACTATCTCTAAAAGATGTTAAAATTTATAATGACTTTGTTGTTAATTCAGAATCTACTACCTAGATGTTACAAAATGTGTTACATGTAAAGCTCATTTTTTATATAGAATTTGAAATTGCATGAGTTAATCAAAAAGGTTTTTCATGATGATATATTTTCTACGTATTGATGATTGGACGTTGAAAATTATAAATGTTATTTTTTTATAATTTTAAAATCCATAGATTCCATAAGATATATTATTTAGATATGAACTAAATTGTATGTTATAACTGGAAATGGGAAGAATCTTATTTAGTTTGTAAGATATTTGGATGCATGTTATTGATATTTTTAAAAATATTTATTTAGAAATCCGATGAAAATTAACCTTATTTAAGGTCCATTTAACCAATACATATAAATAACTCTAACTTGGAGTGGACGATACATAAAATGAAATGATTATTCATTGGAACATAAGATATTTCGTATGTAGAA
Organism: Viscum album; assembly: GCA_963277665.1. Taxonomy (NCBI): domain Eukaryota; kingdom Viridiplantae; phylum Streptophyta; class Magnoliopsida; order Santalales; family Viscaceae; genus Viscum; species Viscum album. Next base: position 90,023,894 of record OY728163.1, read on the forward strand.
GATATATGCTATTGAAATATGGGGAAAACAAAAAACCATTCAAAACCTAATATAAATACATAAGTTGAATCATGATATAATATTTTTGGGAAGTTTAGTACTTGTAAATTGAAACCCATCAATGGGGAAAACATTATTTTGATACCTATGATATTTTAGAGTGGCTACAAAAATGTGGTAAAGGGAAAAACATAATTGTGATGTATATTATAAGTTGTACAATATTTAATATAATTAATAAGTATTTAATTAAAATTTAGAAAATTGGAACACCATACTGATATGCATAAGAGTGTGTTTCTGGATACATATTAGTATTTAATGCAATATATAAGAGTAATTAGTTCAAACCTATGGTTTTATCACTAAGCATTATAAATTTCTTTGATCCTTATAGTGATAAATATGATAAGTTATTTATTATGTGATGGTTTAGAGGATGATTTGTACTGCTATATTGGGATAAAAATTAAAATAATATGATACAAAATATATCTAACATATTACACAATATACCCATATTTCAGGTTTTGAAAAAATTTGTGATATCTAGAGTATCAAATTAGAAGTCACATGACCTATCTATAGGTGATTTAGTTATCATAATTATAAATATAATAAATATTAAAAAAAATACTTTATTATGAATAGTTTTTAATATGATCATTGCACCATATTGAATAAGGTCCCACATTGATGTAGCCAAAGGATAAAAAAATTGATTCTTGTTTTATGAATTTAAACACAGTAACTTTATAAAGATAAGGAAACAAGACAATGTATTGTGATAATTTTTTTTGGTAATGTTTCAAACCATTATTGTTTTTCTATATTTATCATGAAATCACAAAACTTATGTGTTGATAGTTTTTATAGAAATTAAAATATAGGGATCAATTTTTAGTTATTGAATATTTTATATCCAAATATCAAAATTGAATTCATTATCAAATTACCCCAATATTCTTCTTTATTTAATAATGGTGAAAATTAAGACTATTAATTATGGGTAAGATCATGTTTCAATATTCAAATAATAGAAAAAACAATATTCATATGATAAACTATATAAAAATAAAGAGTAAGAAGTGATTTAGATGCTTAAGATATAGGAATAAGGTATTACATCATAGTACTGATCTAATGAATTTATGGGCTAGAAAGAATAAGACAATGTAAAATCTACTATAACTATATCATTGTGTGTAGGAAATATAAATTTTTACTGATAATGATAATTCTTTATTTTGAGGAGGAATATGTGTATCTTCATGGTATCAAGAACCTGTTGATAATTTTGAAAGCATTAGAATAATGATGGTGTGTATAAATGTTTTTATAATATTTTGGAAGTATATGACATAAAATCCAATAGGAGGATCATATTTTTTGTTGTCATGAAATCTAGGACTACACTAAATATTGTTTTTCACAAAAGTGTAGATGGAGGATCATTGAAGAGTACAATAAACTAGTAAAATATCAGCTAAAATATTACTATATAAGGATAATTGTTTAGGGATGATAATTTCTTAAATGATTTATAATTATAACATTCATACATTTTTTAGAGTCTATAAAAGAATGATATAATCTCACACTTCTGTAATCCCATAAATAAATCAATAACAAAATATGTGTATCAAAATCAATAAGAACACAATAAAGAGTAGTTACCCAATGGGTAAAATCACTGTAATAAATAATACATGTTTTAATATATTTTTCTATTATTTTATTGAATATAGTGGAAATATTAAAAAAGATTAAAAATATACCATAATAAAAATTGAGGTTTGAATACAACTTATGGTAAATATAATAATATAAATAATTAGTAAAAGGATCACACTTATTCACCTCCCACTAAGAGTGACTCCAATACCTACTGGTCATCTTACATTATGATACACTTATATGGGAGAACCTAATATAATTATTTTAATATAGGATTAGATTTGAATTTATTTATATAATGGATTGGGTAAAAAATTATCCTCTCATAAATCATAGAGTCATATATGATATATTAGGGTTATTCCAAAAATAAATAGGTTTTGATGATAGAAACACCAATGAATACACCTTTCATAGTGAAATATATATCTTTTACTCCGAATACAAATGATGTATTTCTAAATAGTTCATATTTTTTTGGAAACACCTTCAATAAAATCCATTATTTATTTAATTAAAATGACATTCTTATCTTATAAAAGCGTCTATTATTGAAAAATAAAATTATCTTTAATAAGAATTCATTTGAGATCAATACTTGATAATTATAAACATAATTTGAGAAACTCTTAAGACTAGTAACATATTAAAAATTATTAAGGGAAATTATAGTTTATAGAGAATCACCTCCCTCAATAAAAAACTCTTGATAGAACATGGGTATTTTTTATTAATAATTAAGAAGGAAAAAACTGAAAAAAATAAGGAGGCACAGTCAAGGGGGCCTGGAAAAATGCAAACCCAGGGAATCCACCTAAACAAAAGCCGCATACTCATGGGATAAGGAGACCAAGGAGGAATAAATAATTGGAGGATCAAAGAGGATTCCTTGGGAAGCTAGGAAATCAACAATAGTGTTACCCTCAAGCAACGTGTGGGTTAACCATGCCCAACTAATAAAGCTCAAGAATCTTTTGATTATATAATCAATGGACCAAGGGGGTCATTATTTCCCTGTAAGAAGTTTTAAATAACTGAGTAGTCAGTTTTTAGTTCACTAAGAATGAAATTCATGGCATGAACAAGTTGAATCCCATTAATCATCGCTTTGGACTCTTCACTAAGAGAGTCACCATGGCCATAATAACTACTCAAAGAGATAATAACCAAGATGAGTTTATTGTGAACAATGCCTACACCTTCCATTTTTCCAAGCATAAAATATCTATAAATGTTGAGTTTTATGCCATATCCAAAGGGATTATAGCTAACCCATCAACTTGGTTTAGGTAAGTCCCTAGAATTTTGTATGGAACATCAACTGTTAAATATCAACCTCATGGAAGGAGCAGTAACCCAGCCCTTCAATAGAGACCCTAAGTCCACTGCTAAGCTTTTGGAATGAGTAAACTGAGATAACACAAGATTGCAGCATTTTCAACCTAATCCTTATTCCTGGAACCCCAAATATTCCATCATCCTGCCAAGATCAGGCTGTTTCTCACCTTCCTCTCCATACCAGTATCTGAGATCCCGTGGAACTTGGTATGAGAAATGTTCTCACTGATAACATTTGATATATCAATACCAAAGATATTTCCCAAACTGACCCACACCACATTCACCTAGTCTCCATTGAAAAATAAATGAGTGATCGATTCCACATTGGAATGTTGACAATAGAAGAATTTGCACATCAAGGAGAAACTTATGCATTGAATCTGATCATATATCGGGACAACACAATTCCAAATATGCCAAGCCTGAAAATTATATTTGATTGGGACCCCACTGAACAATTAAAATTATTTATATTTCTCAACACATGAATTTATATTCCTATGAGAATCATAGATTGATTCACTTGATGTTTAAAAGGAATTAGAAAAATTGACCTAAATAAATTTAGTCTTCACATATTTAAAAAATGTAATTTTTTATGATGTTGAATTTGTTGGACGGTAGATATTCTCTATGGTTTCTTTAGGTTAAGGAATTTATTCTACTTTCATCGATGAAAATTTTCTATCAAGAAGATGGAATTCAAAAAAAGTTTACTCCATATTCCCAAAGTGTAATGGATAATTGAACCTGGCATATGATGTCAAATTTGTTAAATTAAATCGAAAACCTTAGTGGTTAAATGTTTAAATAAGAATTAGTAGTTGGAACATCCAAAAAATAGCTTTTTAGTACTAGATCGATGTTATTAAAACTTAAATATAAAATTAAGAATGATTAATGAGTCCATTATATATGAATTACTATGATACATGAAATAATTTTTAAAAATACATAGAATTTTCATGCCAAGTATTTGTGTTATAGAAATATTTTCATTTTTTTAATTGTACATAATACCAAATTTATACTTTTACAGTGCTCTAAATATATCGGAGTAATGGAATAATTGATATATATTGTATTTTGTACTCATGTGATGATGTAAAGAGTTTCTACATCAAATATTTGAATGAAAATGAATATATAAAGCTAATATAGATCTATGTAAAGGATGTGTATATTCATCTCATTTCCCTAATATGAAAGGGGAATTAGTTTGAAAATAATACTTTTTTATAAATATATATATAAGATAATGGATTCAGTAAATATGTTTTTTGATTCTTCATATTCAATTACATGTCCTGAGAAGAAGATAATGATTATAATTTTTTATCCAACGTTAATGGGTTTATCTATATGATTATTTAAATATTAGCAACTAATAATCAGACACCATTAGTGGCATAATATAAATAGAACTACACTTTTCAATAAAAGGATCATAACACATAAAACTCCCTATAAGATATAGAAATAATTGATTATTTTTTAATATAATATTAACATAAGGAAAGGAGTGTTATTTACTAATGTAAGGGAGTTTATATATGTTATCATACTCAACAAATAATTTAGTTCCAAAGAAGATAGTGGGAGTATGTTTTATCTTATATAATTTCAAATATAATAAATAAAAGATAATTCCCACCAAAATTCATTGTAAATTTAACCTAATATCCTTAAAGGGATTAGGATATGTTATTATAAAGAATTTTTAATAGTTATAGTAAGTTACTATAAAAAAGTGACTATGAATTTATCCTAAAATTTCTTAGGATGTGTTACTACATGATAATGTTAACAATTATATTAGTTAAAAATTATTTCAATTAAAAAATTTAATGTAACATGTTCGATGAATGATGAGAATATACTTATAATGAATTCTGAATAATAAATAAAATTTGACATCTTAACATATGATATTATGCAGTTTTGGAGTTTGAATTGGTTCATGGTTTTGAACATTATTAATATGATTCTTAAGTCACACCATTATTCAAACCATATTACATCATATATGACACGCACTAAATAGTTTCATGGGTGGTTTTTTTATTACATGGTCTTATAGAGATGTGATTGAAATTACATAACAATTTAATGAGTTAGTGAAACCCCAAAAAAGTGAAAAAATAGAAATCTGATATGGTGGCCTATCAATTATGTTATTTTTGGATATATCTTATGAATGGTTTTGTTATGTATTTTTATAGAGTTTATAAATATTTGAAATACCATGTTGTATAAAATGTAATCAACACATTATCATTCTTTCAAATAGTATGTATATATATATTGATATATACATCATAGTGATTTAATAATTTAACTCTAAATGTTTGACGTTGAGTTATACCCAATCGATCTTTATCCTGACATATTATTGGTCATTAAGAAATGTTATGAATAGTGTGAGTATTATCATTTTATCATGATATAGAATATTCTCATGATAAAATATGTTTTTAAACTAGGTGACCCACAATGTATACCATATAAGATGTCATACATATTGTTTTTTGTTTAATAAGGGTTCATGGAACATATTTGGAGTCTCCCCTAACCTTTTTAGGTAAAAAACATAGAATATAAAGCTTTATACTTTGTTAACTTTCTTACACAATTTACAAGGATTATAAAATCATGTATTGGATAGGTATATTTCCTATCATGTCATTGAATGGAGCACAACTAAGATTAGATTGTTTCCTTTGGTATGATGAGTAAGAAATTTGGTCTCTCATTTTTGAAAGACTAATGAAGTCTATGACCACAACTAGATTGTACGTATATATTCTGGTGAGGGGAATGTTATGTGTACATCCATGCTGGTGAATGGCATTTGATATATGCATTTCCCGGCCCTCCCTATAAATTGATAATAATGAATTTATGTGTTTTTGATATGGGGTTTACATAATCTATATACCATGGTCATTTTATGTCTTTAAAAAAAGGATTATATTTGAATTCAGTCATTTATATGATGTTGTCAAACTAAATATCCATAAAAATACATGTGTTTAACAGAGGTCACATAAGATATATTTTATTCTTGTGGATCATTTATGTTTTGTTAGTGGATAATATGTTCTTGAATTCAAGGATCCATTTATCCTTATTTTTTTCAATAATAAAAAGACATGTAGGGTAACCCATTCTGGTTGACTTAATATAGAATTAATATGAATGAGAGAGATTCAATAAAATAATTTTAGAGTTTATAAAAAAAAGATATGTATTCAAATTTTATTATATTTGATGAAATATATGGTGCAATTAATTATAGGTTTCAAAATGGTATTTTGGAACATATCAAAAAATGATGTCTTTGTATGTGGAATCACAAGTTACTTTATATGATAGTTTATTAGGTGAAATGTTACAAATTTTATGAGTATTTAAATCGAGTGGGATATTATTAGATATATTCCATGAAGTGTATTATGTATGTGATTTATATTAGCATATATCATTTAGTATGATATAATGGTATAATAAAAGATGATATCCTTATTCCATAGATATTCAAAATTCCATGATGGGAATATCATTTATTATGATGTCAAGATATCATACCCAATGATAATAATGGAACTCAAATATTAAAAGTTAAAATATTAGTATTTTTTAATTATGGCTATAATTTTATGAACTTTCTATATGTTGAAATAGATGATATATTAATGTGTTCATGAAAGAGATACATGATTCAGATGAGTAAAATTTACTCATGTGTTATAACAGATGATAATCATCCTAATCAATAGAGGATTTCCTCAGAAGCTATTAAAAGGAACCACATCGAGGTTATTGTGAGTATGTGATCTTGCCCAAGCCTCGAAAAACACTTCCCTTGATCTCATATCTCTCTAACTCTTCCCAATTATACTTCATGAGGCAATAACATAGTGTTGCTGATTATAGGATACTATTCAAGAATCTAATAATTTATTATAACTCAAGGATACCAATAGGGAAGGGATATCATTTGGATTCCCCTCACAGGATCTTCATTAACCATAAATAGTGAATATGGATGCATTAGTGCTATCACGGGAGGTAGACGCAGAATTTTATTTGTTATATAATAGTATTATATAAGTTTCCTACATGCATATTCTGCATTTTGGGTATCTTATTGGTTTATTCTTCCTTTATAAGTGTTATACAATTCTATGAAACCCATAATGGGTGAAAAATGACTTATAATGAAAATATACATTTTTAGATTTTTTTTATTTACTCCTGGGACACGATTTTCTCAATAAATCATTATATACATTCATATCAAATTATGATATAAGGCTCATAGTTGGTATCTCATGTATTTATCCACTAGATATAAGGGAATAATTATGGATTACCAATATCTATACTGAAGATGAAATTCAATTAATGTATCCAATGTTTTCTTTTGATTATCATACTAATTATTATAATTTTGTAATTGTATAAACATATTAAGGAATATTCTTGTTTATTTACTATTATATTGAGACACCATGGTGGTGACCTACCGAGTATATTTGTATCGACCATAATTGGACACATCAATGGACTTGGAAGTATACTTATTTCATTCTGGGTATGATAAGTAAATTTTAAAATATTGGATATTTATGGATTGTTTCAACTTGTATACCAAAGGATATGGTTGAGTCATCTAGTATGTTAGAGTACGTAGAACATATTTGGCTAAAGATATAGTTTGGAACCTCACCCAGCCCTTTGTTCATTACATTTTGATTTTTTGATTGTATTTTATACTGGTTGAGTGTTCTAGATTGGTATGGAATCTATGTATGAAGTGTATTAATATAATAATGATGAATTTATTTTATATCATTTTTATTTTCTCTTATTTGGTTGTACATTATTTTGGAATGTCCAACTTAGAGAGGATTTATGATAGAATTTTAGGTAATTAATCAATTATTTATGATGCTATATGTAGTTGGTAAACCATTCCTTAAGGATTAATTCAATCTTATAGTTCTATTATCGATCCCATGGGGACTGTTTAATGTTGTTTGGCCATGGGACAAGTTATATTCATAAAATTTTCTCGTATCCCAGTCAGGGTCTCTATAATGTGGTATCAAAGTACTATTGGATTTAGTTGCATTTTATTATTCTCAGAGTGGGTCAAATTTAACACCCTGATATATTTTGAGATCAGTTATTTTTAATTTCGTTGATGTCTTATATTGTAAGAAACATCAAGGTAATTTTGTGCTATACGCAACACTGAATTATCTTGCGGTATACGCAACACTATGCTTAGTTGTGTTACACAAAATTTGAAAATATTTTTTTATTATATTTTTCATGCAATACCGAGTATAAGTGAAAAACTAATTATTATTATGTAACATTATAACCTAGCTTCTAAAATGGAAATAATTAATAGTATTAATTAATTTATGAAAATAATGTTTATGCACACATATAATTAATTAATCTATGAATAATTATTCATAAACGAAAAATATGGGAGTTTATAAAAAAATAAAATTACTCTTTATAGATTTTATTAGTGAAATATATATGTAATATATGCAATGTAATGTTTTAAATTCAATGAATATGTTTTCTAGAAATGATATAATAACAAATTCAATTTTTCAGATAAAAAATGCATTTTAAAAAAATATAGTTTTACCTCCTATTGATGGAGAACACTTTTAAATATAGTATTTGACTATAAAATCAGTTCTTATTTTCATAATAAACATATTATTTGAAATAGATAGAAAAAACTTGCCTTGGTTGAAATTTTGATATTTGTCTGATGAAATTCATTTTTTAATGAATAGTGAAAACTATTGTATTTTAATTCAAAACTACATTTTCATCTGATTTATTTATATAGTTATATTATCTTTTTAATTCGTTTTAAAGAATAATTGTATTTTTTTATCATTTAATCCATTCATGGTAATTATATGTAATTTTCGATAAAGATTGGATATAAACATATGTCAATCTTTTTATACGTTTTTACATCTTAAAAACCCGTTTTTTAGTTTGGACAAAAGGAATTAATTTTAAATTAGTTTCTCCCAATTCAATGTTTTGAATTATGAAAAATGTATTTAACATTTTTAATCAATTTATTTCAATTATGTTAATTGTTTACTTTTATTTTATTGGATATTATGAATAATAACTATTGTAATGTTTATTTACAATAGTTAGTTGTAAATCGGGTAAATTTAGGTAACAAACAATATAATGAAGATAATAAATAACCCAAAAACCAGACAAAAATACTGTTGTATGAATTAAATACAACCAATATCACATAATGGTCAGAATTTATTCATTTAATGGACTTTTGGCCATGAAAGCGATGTAATTAAAATTAAAACAAAAGGAAGTTATAACATGTCACTCCAATATATATTATAAGTATAATAAAATTAATGTAGTTATAAACGTGATAAAACATCAAAAATAAATATTATACATAATTATAATGAAATTATCTATATAATTTGATTTTATTTAGAATATTTATAGGTTAAATAATTACCATTAATGATGACACAATAGTGATGTAGAAATTAGTTTATTAATGGAAATATCAAATAAATGGTTCTAAAAATATTAAAATAAATATAATATGAACTAATTAATATTCTCCAAGAATTATCAAGAATAATATGACATTTTAGGTCTGTTTTATGTATTTGTTTTTAAAATTTATCTTCTGTGTGGATTTTATTTGATCTCACATAAATGAATAGTTTCAACATTGACACTATGGATATTTTATAAAAACAACATATTATTAAATTATTTAAAAATCACAAAAATGCTTAAAAATTTTAAAGTGAAAATTATAAGGTCTAACATTTAATAAATTATCCAATTATAGAGAATTTAAAATACATAAGTAAATATTTAAAACAGTTTAATATTTAGAATATTATTACCATAATTAAAATTAAATAGATTAAATAATGATGAATCAAAATGATAAGTTCTAAAATAAAATCAAAAGATTAATAAATTTTATTGGTTGAGATTAATTTGATAATTACTCTTATTTTATTCGAAATAATCCAATTCAGAGGAATTTTAAGTTAAAAATTAATTTATATTAATTTAATAGTTTTGGTATTTCAACATGTTCCCCTCTGCTTTCTTGTAAATGGGAATATCTGTTTCTCATTTAATCACACATATAAAGCCCCTTTTATCAATGAAAACATAACCATTTCTTCTCCCAGTACCTCTAAAATAATCCGAGAGGCCACACATTGGGCAGCAATCCATCCAATGGAGACCGTTTGTGAAAATCCAAAAGAGATACTTGAGAAAGTGGTAATTGATTTATCACCTCTTTCAAAATTATTTTCTATTATACTTCCTCTTCTGATGTTGATTACATAATAAAGTAATAAATTAATTATATTATAAATTTTGAAATGTTATTATAATTATGGTACAACCTTATACGTCGTTTTATCCATCCTAAAAATAACAATATCACCATGTGTGCATCCATAGGTCTTACTGTCTTTAGGATGCGGTGTAAATTTTTATTCAAAAATAATTTATTTGGATGGGTATAATGATGAGTATAGTAGATTAAAATAATCAATATAACATGATAATGATTATTTATAATTAATATACCATCAAATTCTGTACCATTAAACCATTAAGTGATTGATATCGTCGCTCGTGCGTACGTATGACCTACCATCTCCACGATTCGATGTGATTCATTCTACATGATATTTATTAAACCATGATTATATACATGAATGGAATTATTAAATATGATATATATTAATCTAATATCATTATTTAAATAATATAACTATAACCTAAGAATTGGAACATGAACTTATCCGACAAGACGTGCATAAGAACATAAAGCAGATAATATCTAAATAATGGGTGACAATGAAATGATACAAACAAATGGATGATAATATAATCATATTGGATATCATAAAAATAACTATGTTTCTGGAATAATTCAATAACATTATTTAAATAATTATATAGGACATACAAAGAGTATCATACTGAAGGTAAAAGATAATTTGGAAATCTCATTTTTATACATGATTGTTTATTCATAAGTTTTTACAGGGATTATATTTATCATCTATGCCAATGTTTTATAAAACAGATTCTTAATTGATTATTTTTTAATATTTTTGTTTAAATTAATTGTTACTCGTATTTGAATTCTACTACAAGGTATGTAAGGAATCATTCTTTTGTTTACCATATGAGGAACTTTTTGACTTTTCCAAAAATAGTACAAGGAGAATGTTTTTTAACTTATATATAATAGACAAATTTTCATCTACATCATATTATGTGCTTATTTGTTTCACACAATTCCACTTTTTATTCCAATGATATTTTATCATGGTTAACGTTCCTTTATGATTATGCCTTATGTACTACCTCAGTTTATTTCATGACTCAAGATTTTAATATTTAAACATTATGTTCATGTTTTTATATTTATATGTTTATGGTCTGTTATATGTTCTCCATGTTTACCCTTTCTGAGAATTTGGGCTAAATGTTTTTATGTTTTCTTTTCCCCGGGAAATAAAGAAACATTTTAGGAAGGAAAATAAAAGCAGAAGATCTTTATGGGATACATTGAAGGTCATCCACCAAGTTTTTTGACTATGTTACGAGTTTCCAAAGACACTAGACAAATATAGTCTTTGGGTGTATATTTTTTTTAATGTATTAATTATTATACAAATGTAATAAAATTTCCATCTATAAAATGATTTGGGATTTATAGTTAGTATCATTACGAAGGGTTACTTGACCTTTGGAATCTAGAATGTTTAAACTTTAGTTAGATCCCTACTAATATTTCTAGGATATGCATTGGGGTGTCCTTAACGGAAAGTATCACTATTGATTTTAGTCCTCGAATAATGGTAATGATCATGAATAACCAAGGATTAAAACTAAGAAATTAGATATTTAATGTACTCCTCCCTTGATTATGTTATTTTCTAAATATGATTTTTTTCCTCTTAATCAATTATTTTTGTGTTTTTGAAAATGGCTGGAAATAAAAGGATTCTTGTTAATAGAGAATATGATAGAAACTGAAATGATATTCCTCATGACACAAAAAAATGAAATGGGATTTTGATGAAAAACATTATTATTATCCCTAATCATAAATCTCATAATATGATCAACAAGATCAACATTTGAGAGTTTCTTGGCTCACCTTGTAAGAGAAATATGGAGCTTCATGATGACCATAAATGAATGAATGTTCAATTTTCATCATGTAATTCATGTGTGAAGAGACATAAAGAAGCATTTTTCAAAAGAAATGAAATATGCATTGAATGTGGACAATAAATACAAAATGTAATTAATTTCAAAGTAAATGGTTTAGTTAAAACTATGGAATTGTATAATTGTATTCTTAAGGCATCAATTACGGTTAAATGTTTTAAATGTGGATTGTATGGGAATTATGCAAATCGATTCCCTAGGGGGAAAGCTCATGAAGGGAAAAAATGGTCATATGAGTGGTATTAATTTTATTGATTTTGAAGAGACTATGAATGACATATGAGAAGAATGACGGTGCTAAAGCTTGCTCAACTGTTTAAGAAGATAGTGGAATGATTTCAAGTTTATCATGAATAATGTTGTATAAGGAAGTTTATGTTATTATGGAATATGAAAATATTAAGGTATTTCTCTATTACGGTTTTCCATAATTATATAGTTCTAGTAACCATGAAAATTTATTAAAATATTTTGTTAAATAACATGATATGAACAAAATGAAGCTATAAGGAGATAATTATATTTTTGATAGTATTACTTACCTCGTGACTGAGACAAGGAGAAACTCATTTCATGGTTTGAGTATATATAATTTTTTGTATTTTGTGTGTGTATAAGGAGTTGATTTTAATATAATGAATGTTTTCACTAAGTATCTATGATAATTCTTGTTATTATCATGTTTCAAGAGAATACATTATTAAGGTATAGAAATGTTTGGAATGTGACAAACAATAACTACCTTTTGAGATATGGGAGATAAATGTAAAGTTGATTTAGTTCACCTATTTCTAAAGTTTTTTAGTTTAAGTTTTCTAAGGTAGTGTAAGGTTATCCATTTAGGGATAATATAAGTTATATTCTCATATAAGTTTGTTAGATTGATGTATTATCACACAATAGGTGGAATTATGCATATTTGATTTCTTTTGCCAACCTACTTATTGAGACAAATGGAATAAACTATTATTATATCGCATGATATATTAACACTTCATGAATGAAAAATATAACTTCATTTCTTGAAAAAGATATGAAGTGGAAACTTTTCAATGAACGAACAACGGTGAGATTATGTTTAAATAAAATAATTTTTTCTTCTCAAGTTCTCTAAATTTATCAAGATCATATTTAAAACAAAAAATGATATCCTAGTACATTTTTATCCAATGAATTAGTTGGACCATTAGATCATTACAAATTTATGGATTTTTGGTTCTTAACTTTCTCAAAACCTTTCTCTCTATCAATATCCATTAGAACATGATGGATATATTTTTCTTCCATACCCATGTTTTCACTTCCCCACTATATTATCCTATGTGGAAACCCAAGGATGAGTTACTTTGGGTTATCGTTATATTTGTCAAATTCCTTTTTAAAATGAAGTTTTAGTATTCCTTTTTACAATGTGGGTTTCTATGAAAGAATATTTCAAACAGAAAACCTTTAATATCCCTGACGAATTTTGTGGGTGTAGTTTATTTTAAGGGGATATAATGTAACATCTTGTGATTTTATAAGAAAGATTCTTTTTAATTTTGTTGTTGTCTTCTATTGTACACTACACTGAGATTAGTTTGTGCTATATAAAAAAATGTATTAGTTTATGGTATACACAACACTATGCTTGGCTTTTGTTACACAAAATTTTCAGTTCATTTTCTGTAATTCATTTCAAGAAAGATAGAGTCTACGTGAAAAAAAATAAATATTAATATGTTACCTTATAATCTAGCTGCTAAATTTGTTGGAATGTACAATATTAATTTATTTTAAAAAATATTATCTATGCATGCATCTAATTAATTATTTTGTGAATAATTATTCATTAATGCAGAAATGTGAGTTTATTAAATAATAAAATCAAATTTTATGGATTTTTAGTGAACTATATATATGTAATACATTCAATTTAATGTTTTAAATTAATCTCATATTTTTTAGATATGATATAAGAACAAAATTAATTTCTCAAATAAAATAATTATTTTTCAAAAAAATACAGTTTTACCACCTTTTGAGGGAGAACCCATTATAGATCTAGTTTTTTAAAATTTTATAAGTTCCATTTAAAATAATAAACATGTTAGTTGGAATCAAGACATAAAAATTACTTTGGTTGAAATTTTTGTATTCTTCTGATGAAATTCATATTTTAAAGAATTGTGAAAAATACTGCATTTTTCTTCAAAACTGCATTTTCATTTAATTTATTTATACAGTTAAATTATCATTCAAATTCGTTTTAATATATAATTTGATTATTTTTTTAATTTAATAAAATTTTGGTCATTGTATATAATTTCAACTTTAAATTTGACAATTACACATGTCAATATTTTTATAAGTTTTTACTTCTTAAAAATCCGCTTTATGGTTTTGTCAACATGAATTAATTTTAAATTAATTTCTGCCAATTCTTTGTTTTGAATTATGAAAAATTGATTCCATATTTAGAATCATTATATCTAAATTATGTTAATATTTTACTTTTATTTTTTAGATAGTATGAATAGTAACTACGATAATATTTATTTGACATTGTTCATAGTAAATCGGTTCGATGAGAGTAATAAACAATATGAAAAAGATAATAAAATTACCCTAAAACCTATCAAATTTTAATTAGATGAATTGATGTACACCAGTATCAGTTAATAGTCTTAATTGATTCATTTAAAATTCTTTTTCCATGAATGTGTTGTAATTATAATTAAAACAAATGAAAGTGACAACATGTCACTCTCATATATCTTATAAGTATAATAATTATAATTTAGTGGCAAAATTGATATAAATTAGAAACTAAATAGTCTCCATAAATAAATTGAAATTACCTACATCATTTAAATTTATTTATAAATTTTAGTTATTAAATAATTACTATTAACGATGACCTAATAGTGATATATAATTTATTTTATTAATAGAAATATCAAATAAATGGTTTTTAAAATATTAAAATAAATATAATATGAAATAATTAATGTGATAAAATAATTTTCAAGGTGACTATGACATATTGAAGGATTATTAATGATTTTGTTTCTAATTTATCTTCTATGTGTATTTTATTTAAACTAAAATAATTGAATTTTTTAATAATTAACACTATTTATATTTTATAAAAATAACATATTATTAAATTGTTTAAAAATAACACAAATGTTTAAAATTTAAAAAGTAAAAATTTTAGGATACAAAATTTCAATGAGTTTCCAACTATGGAATATTTAAAACAAATTTGTAAATATTTATAACCATTTAATATTTAGAATATTATTACCTCAATTAAAATTAAATAGAATAAATTTGGATAAATCAAAATGTTAAGGTGTAAAATAAAATCAAAACATGACTAAATTATATTCGTTGAGAGTTTGTCGACCCATACCCCTATTATCTTCAAAATAATCTACTTTTGAGGAATTTTAATTTTAAAATTAATTTAAATTAATTTTATAGTTTCATTATTTCAAATCATGCCCCTCCCCTCTCTTATAAAAGGGAACCTCTCTTTCTCTTTTAATAACACCCCTAAAGCCCTCTAGATCAAACAACCCCTACCCATTTACACTCTTAATTTCCACCACATCATCCTAGATTCCACACATTTATAATAAATCCATACTGAGGAGAGTTTTGTGAAAATCAGAAGAAGATACTCGAGAAAGATGTAATTGTTTTATCACCTCTTTTAAAAACATTTTATTCTTCTAGTTCCTTATACTATGTTATTTACATTATAAAGTAATAAATATAGTAATTTATAAACTCTGAGATTTTATTATAATTATGTTATAACCTTATATATTTGATATCCATCCTATGAATAATAATATCACCATGTGTGTGTACATACGTCTTAACATCTCCCCTTCGTGGAGTAATGTATAATTCAACAATAGTTAATTTGGATGGAAATAATGATGAGTATAATATATGTAAATTATGAATATAACATGATAATTAATCTTTATATTTAATATAACCTCAAATTCCAAAATATTTAACCATTAATTGAATGATATTGTTGCACATGCGTACATACGACCTACCGTCTCCACGATGAGAGGCTATTCATTATAAAAGATCTTCATTAAAACATGATTATATAAATTAATGGAATAAATGAATATGAGATATATTATTATAATATCATTTTTAAATTATATAACTATAACCTAAGAAGTGTAGCATGAACTTATCCGGCAAAACATGCATAAGAACATAAAGCAGTTAATATCCGAATAACGAGTGACAATGAAATGTTACAAATAAAAAAAGATAATATGATCATATATGATATCATAAAAATAACTGTGATTCTAGAATAAGTAAAAAAATTATTTAAATCATTATAATGGATGTTCGGATACATATGATGTATATTAGACTGATGTTAAGTGATAATTTTGCAACCCATTTTTATTTGAGATTATATACTCGCAAGTATTTACTAGGGATATATTTATCATCCATGCAACTGTTTTATAAAAATGCTTTCATAAATTTTTATTAATATTATATGTATGTTTAAAGTAATTTTTACCCATTTTTGATATTTCATACATGGTATGGAATGAATCTTTATTTTTTTTACAACACAAATTACTTTTTAACTTTTTTGAAAAAAGTACAAGGAAAATGTTTCTTTAACTTATACAGCATGAACAGATATTTACTTATTCATATTTCCTTAGATCAATTAAGCTTATTACACATGATCTAATGTTTATTTTAATATAATTTTTTTATTTTAACATTTTACTGTATATTCATAAAAGGAAACGTTTTTTATAAGAAATGATATTATCCTCAAGAATTTAGTTCAATTGTTTTATAAATATTATTTTTCATCTAAGAAGACACTCTTTAGATAAGATTATGTTTCTCTACCTATTATTTCTCTTTTATGATTGTTTTAATTATGGAATGATATTTTATATGGATTATGTTATGATTAAATGATGTTTAAGAAACCCATTTTATTTCATGGGTTATGTAATGATGAATGATTTGTGTTTTTGCGACACATGTATTCATCATTTAATTATGAGATGGGTGGGACCTATATCTGCCTTTAATTCATTGGGTAAATAATTATATCTCATAAGATAGATATGAGAGGAATGGAAAGTAAATCTGATTCAGTAATACATGAATGGGATGACATGTAAATCCGGTTCAATAATACATTGCTAGAATGGAAAGTAAATATGGTTTAGTAATAGAGTTTGTCCACTGTGATGGTTTTGGCAGCAATGCCTTGGACTCTATAGAAATCATATTATTTACTTACTTTTCATGACATGATTCCATGTTTTTTTCAATGTTATTTTTTCATGGTTAATGTTACTTTATGATCTATGCATTATTCACTATCAATAGTTATTTCAATACTCCGTATTTTGATATTTAAACTTTATATTCATGTTTTTACATTCTTATATTTATAGTTTGTTTCACGTTCTCAATGTTTACCCTTATAGAGAATTTGATCTCACCTTTTTTATGTTTTCTTTTCCTCAGGATTTAATTAAATTTTTTTGGTAGGAAAACAAAAGTGGAAGATATTTATAGGAGATGTTGAAGGTCATCTACCAAGTTTGTCTATTATGTTCTGATTTTTTAAAGACAATAAACTAATACGATTATTAGGTTTATATTTTTGAAATGAATTATGTATTCCACAAATTTAATGTAATGTCAATGTACGTCATAAATGGGTCTTTACATTGGAGAATGTCTAGAGTAGAGAAGTGACTCATAAAGAGTAATTTTATTCCTCTTGAAAGAGAAAGAAAAAATTACTATTGTATATCTAGATGTTCAACGTAGGGACCATTGGTTTCATTTCAATTTTTTTCAATATCTAAATTGGGATATAGTTTGTCTAAAAATATTTCCATAGGAGTCAAACATAATAAATGATTTATATTGTTACATGCATCACATGGTCTTTTTTAGGGTTTAATCGGCCCAAAAGATGCCTCAAGTGTGAACATAATTGTAATTTCATCAACTATAATAGATAAAAAAACCAAATAATGCATTATACACCCATGAATTTAACTAAAATAGGATAATTATAATTTAAGTTATACTTTAAAAAAATTGAATTAACTTAACAAGGTAAATTTTTTCCTTTTCAATTCATTTCATCCCTTACCTTGTTGAATTTTTATTTCAAGAGATAATCTAATTAAGGATCCATTCATGATTATCCCCATGACATTCCTAAAAATCATAATTATGTTCATGATTTCTCAGGTTCTATCATGAGTCGAATAGGTGCTTCATATCCTTCCTCATTGATCACACAAAAAACAAATTTCATTCTCTCTATAAACATGTGATATAATAGAATGAGTGAATTCTATGTAGGGCTAAAGATAATATTAAGAAACTTATGTTATGTCTATAATGCCTACATTTGAAAATAACTTACTTTAGAGTTTATAATAATGTTAACAAAAGATAATTTCATAAAGGTCCTTATATATTAATTTTATATATGACCTACCCTTTGTCACAAATAATAATTTCATAATATTGTTTTGATTAATAATAATATTATTATTTTGAAGGGATTTTTTTTCGATAAATATCATTTCATAAATAATCTAATAAATATTTATTTAAATTACATTAAATAAAATATATCAATTAAATAAGATAATTAAAATTGATTATATTCTCCCATTAAATTTATCAAACCATGAATAATAAAACACATTCAATTGAAAAATAATATAACATTATTTTAACCAAAACAATAAAAAAAATATTTAATTTAATATATATATATATATATGTATTCACATAACATGAATAAAATATTTATTTTATAATAGTAATTAAATATTTGAGAAAATTAACATAATATTCATTATCATTTGAATAAATAATGAATTAAATCCAAATAACATATTATATAATAAAACATCTCATGATTTAATTTAATGATTAATAAAACATGAAGATATATTATTCTATAAAATAGGAATAATTTTTATTCAAAATTAAATTCTAAATATATTAATTTTGTTATAGAAACACATATTTTGTGACCCTCTAGGAAACTTTCTCAATAGAAACATGTAAACCTCACCAAAAGGAAATGATTGGAATCAATCAAAATGTAATAATAACAATAGAGAAATAATCATATATAGAAATTGGAACAACCTTTCTATGAATACTACTATGTAATATAATACCATTTTTATATAAAATCTCATCAACCATAATTGACATTTATTTCATTGTCCTATATCTTTTATTTATCATTTTTTTAATTTTATAATTGATCCTTCCTTTAAACTATGATATCCATGGATTCTTTAGACAATTAAATCTCAATTAATGGGATATATATATATATATACATTAAAAAATGGATTGTAAATAATATTTATTAACCATTCAATTAATTCTATATCACATAGGATTCATTTAACAGATGCCTACTCATAGAGAGAATATGTCGTCACAGTTTCCCTCTATACATGAAATGTGATTCCCAAGACAAACACTCCTCAGTCTAGGGATATAGATATATTTATTTCATAGTATATTGACCCTGAATGAAGTGACACAACCATAACTATCCATAATAAAAATATAAATAATAAATATCAATTCATGTTCATATACAACACCTTTTAGGTTTAGTGTTTAAGGGATTTTGTAAAATTTAGTAACTATCAAATCTCATACGTTTCTATCAAATGGGAATTTCTCCCACAAAACTATCTACACAAGAAACTCATCTAGACATTTTCTATGTAATGATCTTATTTATAACCAATATAATTGGAAACATATAAATAGTGAGATTAATCCATCTGTAAGTTGCACCATAAAACATATTCTATGATAAAATATACAATGAATGAGTAATATTGTTTGAATAAACAATAATTAAAATATTCCATATAATTTATAATATGATAAAGTAATATTTCCATGGATAAAGAAACCCTGTAAATTATCACATGTAAAATAATTACTAATTTCATAGTGTTGGAATTCATAATTATGGATATCCTAAACATAACATCATGGCCTTGTACTAAGATATCTTATATAAAAGTGTAAGGTTTACCAAAATAACCCTAGCTAGATTCCAATATGAAACCTACCAATTCATTGAGGTGATAGAAAATTTTGGTTCTCACCCTTCATAAATTAACATAATTTTATAAATCACATAAACAATGGAACAAATAATACAATACATACCAAAAATAAGTTTTTAATTAATAAATATTCATATACAAATAAAAAGTTTATAGGTTGTTAATATTTCCCCAATCAAGAAATAAAATAAATTTATAGGTAATCATCATTCAAAGTAAAAGTGAATAGAGTAATGGGCATACAGATATGTAAACACATGAAAACTCCATATAAAAATAGATTAAATGATATAGAAAATTACAATTAAATTAATGAATATATAAGATAAGGAGAAATATAAACTCAATATAGAGAAAAAGGTTGATATAGAATGTAACCATTATCAATGAGGGAGGTATGAAATATAAATACATATTATAATTTATAATGAAATAAAAAAATAACATGAATGTAAATAGATCATTTTATTTTTGGGATGAAATGGAAAATATATTATATTAATATTTTTCATAAAGAATTTATATTTTTTTCTAAAAAAACATCTATGTTACATTTAGAAATTCATATCAATGCATTTAAAAGGACATTGAAAACATTAATTTTATAGGTATTAAAAAAACTAAACATTGAAATTAAATGAATTTTAAAATAGGAAATGTGATGTGGAAGATAAAAATATAAACAAGTGTAATAAAATACCCTTATTATTTTTTCAAAACCATTAATAATTATTTTTAAAATAAATAATTCTCACATAAGTTGAAATAGAAATTTATATATATAACTATGATAACATGAACTGGAATCCGCATTAAGAGTAATGGTTATAAAATTATGAAACAAAGCTCATGCAATCAATGTTATAGATGAGATTGTTTCTAATCTTTTATAAATAAAGATAAAAAAGAACCTATTCAGAAAACTTTAAAAATATTCCTTGAAATAAATAGTAAATTAATTAAAAGGATACATAAAATGACATTAAAATTTTATTTTTAGGTATATTAGAACATCTGTGTAATAATATAATGAATATAGACTGGGAGGTAAAACATTCCATAATTTAAATAAGAGATATGGTCAAGTCCACATACAAGAAACCTTTTGGTTCAATTATGAACATAGGGGAGGTGAATTTTCATGAAGACATGGAGCCACAAAAATAACTATGGAATATAAAATATTAAATACATAGGTTTTAATCAACCAAGCATTCATGGATTAATTTAAGGAATAACATTTATAACTTAATGAATGTAAATTTAAAAAACAATAACCATTGTGACATATGAAATACATGAATCGAAGGAAGAATAATAGAGATACCTTATATTAAAGTGACTTTACAAAACAATTTAATGTATAATAAGATAATACAAATGTAAGTACACTTTATATATGTATGTTAGAACATAATAAGAAGCATGTATCAGTTAATTGAAATTGAGACAAAGAACCCATACAACAGGCATCGAATCACTTGATTCATGTGTCCAAACTCATGAATAACCAAATTAATATTACAAATTAATTGATATAGAACTATTTTGATGTATTATTTATCTTTTAATGTTTATTTATTATAATATTTCATCCTTTATTAAATAGTTGTTTCGCTAATTAGCCTCATGGGGTTGTTCGGTCAATTCCCATAAACATATTGGGGTATATTGACAATTGTCAAAGGATTTATAAAATTGTTTCATTATCTTCAAATATATATATATATATATATATTAACATTATCATTCTAATATAACACAACTTGAATATTATAATAAATCATTAAAAATAAATTATAATTAAGAAAAGTAACTTAGTATGCTGGTTTTTTTGTGGTTAAAGTTATAATGTCTTTTTATTATTAAAATTATTAATAAAATAACAAAATTATCTTTAATAAATATTTATTCATGTCATAAACATAATATTTATTTATTAAATAAACTTTTAATAACATCCATATAACGTGTTCATAAAAAATGAAATACATATCTCATGGATGTGGTGATCCGACTATAACATAAATTACATTTTAATTTTATAATGAATTTGAGGAATGTATATAATAGTTATGTCCTCAATATAATAAAATTTCAGAATAATAATAATACATATTTACTTACATTATGGGGGTTATGATATATTTGGAGAACGTGGAAGAATAAATACACATAAAATAACTCAAATAAAACAATTAACTTTTCCCTTTATATCATCCTTTAGTGGACTTCATAAGTATTCATTAGTAGTTCATTTGGAGAAAATAAACCCTTATAAAATAGTAAAAAACATTGGTGAGGGATTTTTCAGTATTTAGTTTGAGATAATAAGATTTATGTGTTATTAGAAGTTAGGTAGTGATGTTGTCTTTTGAGATTTTATCGATTTTGTTTTTGTAACCAGTAGTCTGATATGGGGGTTCCCACACCAACACTAAATAAATCATTTCAAAAAACATCATATTGGACAACTATATCCTTTTATAAGTGATATAGTTTAAATTATTATAGATAAAAATTTCATAATATTAAATTATAAATTATATTTAACGGAACCGGAACCAAAATTGATAATTAGAGGGGAAAGGTGAGGTATGGTCATGATATCCCCCTCCTTCCATTTAGTTATGAGGTTTTATGATATTGAGAGACAATATCTATGTTTTAACATTTTTATAATATTTTAACATTTACCATGGTGAATGATTTTTATAATGGTTACATATTTTTATATAATAAATTAAATTTACCATATTACCGAATTTGGACTTTTATATTCCTATCATAAAATTCAATTTATAATAGTGATACAATTCAATTTTAATATAATTACACATAAGAAAGAAAATTAATAAATTTAAAGATGTATTTTTTATAAATAACCTTGATTAATTAGTATTATATGAAAAGAAAGAATTATTAAATTCGTAATAATTTTTTATTCTCTTTATTAGTTTGACATTTAATTAAATCCATTATATAAAAATGAAAACTTTATTTCATTAAGATATAAATAAATAATATTTTAACAATCTGATTTTTTAAAATATAGTTACCTTAAACATTAAATGATTTTACTCCAAATTTAATAACTAACCACTTTTTCCTACAAATTAATCAACACATTCATTTTAATGAAAAAATATAAATTTATATTAAAATTAAAATTTATAAAAAATTACCAAATTTTGATAATATATATTCCATTAATAATTATATGCTTACATATAACTTCATGTAACATAAAAAGTCCATAATTATGATTTTATAAGAAATAATTTGATATTATTACATTTCTATGATAATTTACTCATTGAGTTTTATAGAATTATGAAAACCATTACATAAAAATGTGATAATTTTCACGTAGTGTAATTTTTTCTGATAAAAAGAAGTCCATAAGTTTATATCCCTATTTCAACCAAGTCCTAATTTACATATTTATCACGAATCCAATATTTGAAATATTGTCCTTATAATGGTTCAAAAGAATCCTTAGATCCCATGAGAAGAATTTATAATGCATAATAAGCACACACAAAACTCAATAAGGGATATAAAAATAATGTAAAACCATTAGTCCAATAGAAAACATATTATCCCATAAAACTGTTTACCTTTTTCACATTAAACATCTATAATAAAAATAAATAAAAAATATATGAGAATGAACCTTTTTTGAATGGAAATCATATAAAAAATATTTAATCTCTAGAAAGACAATAAGGTATCCTGAGTAATAATATTCCAAATAATTTTGAGCTAATTTTAATAACTCTTTTAGTAGGAGTGACCTAATCAATTATTTAAAACATCTTATCTTATAAGAATAAATTGTTACCTAATGAATTGAATAGATATATCCCAGGCTCACTCAATATAATCTATATTTCCAAAATACTATGTGATGAAGAATCCATTTATACTATGAAACTTTTTCATTATAAAACACTTGAAAAAATAATTTTAAATCCTATCAAAAATTATTTATCCTTATTTCATAAATATAAGATGTAATATCGTTTTCATTTTAGAAATCTGAAAATTTATGAATTCCCTAGAAAATTTGAATATTATATTCCTTAAAAAAGAATGAAAATATTTAGAGTAAGTGTGGTAATTAATAATTAATATCATGGATGGAAAATTATTTGAGTTTAAAAATGTTTAAAAATAATTCTCATTAATTTGGGTATAAATAGTCAATAATGACCCATACAAAAAATGTTAAAAAGATCCCATTTTATAAAATATGTACAGAAAAGAAGATAGTCTGAAATAATTTTATATAATCATAATAGTATAGATAATAGAATTATTTAAAAATTTTAATGAACACAAATATGGAATAATACTATTTTTAAATGGAAACATTAAAACATAGATTTAATGAAAAATACCTTACCTTGATTCATTTATTTCTACACACATTTTAAAAATAATGAATAATAACACTATAAAAATATATTAATTTCATCTTAAATTTTTTCCAAATTCATTACATTTTAAGTATTTAAATTATTTCCATGTTTTATTTAGTTAATAAATCTCTTACGTTTACATTAGACTTTTTCTAAGGTGTCCAATCAAAAATGGATTTTGTGTGATGACTCTGGTCAAAGGGTTCATGGTTCCACCATATAGAAAATCATAGAAATATTATAATTATATTTATTTAAATTTAAATATACATTTAAAACCATCCATATAAGGTAGTAATTAATTATGAGATACATTATTCATGGAGGTGGTAATCCCCACATATGCATGAGTGGAATTTCCATTTTTCTAATGGTTTTAAAGGAAATAAAGAATATAAAAGTTTCATTTATAGAATCACAATTTTTTATAAAATTATTTATCATTATTTAGTACATCATTATGATCATCTATATGTGGAATTAATGAAAAATGGATTACATCACATTATAGAGGTGATAGTATACACATAATCATGAGGAGTGTTATTATTTTCCAATGGATGGAAGGGTAATAAGATAGATAATATTTAATCATCAAATAATCATAATTATTTCCTAAAAATAATATGTATATAGAAAATAAATCTTTATAACCTATCATGTAGGGTGGTTATGAAAAATAAAATACACCACTTCATGTTGTTGGTAGATCACACATACCCCTGAATGATATTTCTATTTCCTATAGTATAGTAGGGACGTAGAAAATATTTATTCTGTAAATGTTTTTATATTTTTACATTAAATATATTTATTTATTTATATTAGTACTATTATTTTAAATTTTATGAAATTAGGAGAAGAAATAATATTAAAATAATTGTGTTAATACTTATACCTCCACCTAAATATCTTACATTTTCTTGCACCTTAAGCAATAAAATATTGGTATTTTGTTGACATAAAGACCCATATGATGGAGAATGAGGTTTTTAAAGGTATTTTGGGATGATATTTTCCAAAAACGAGTGCTCACAATGTGTGGATATGTTGGTGGAGGAGGATCACTTTTATAGGTGAGAGGAGTGATACCCATTAAATATATATAACATTAAAATATAATAAATTTTTTAATTTGGGAAAATGAAACAAAATATTAAAATTTATAATATAGAAAATGTTAAGGTCTAAATCCACTCAACCATTCTTATATATAAAATATTTTTAGATATTTGAATCCTTATATCTGACTTTAATCCCCCTAGTTAACCCATTGGACCATTACTATATTGACAAAGATTTGTCATGAAAACTATTCATTATTAATGAAAATGAAATTAAAATCATTAATTTTTTTTGAACATTCTTTTTCAAAATTTTAATTCATCTTCTAAGAGTCAATTTTAATATTTATTAAGTATTTAATTTTATATAAGTTCACAAAATGTGATGGAAATCCTTTTTTTAGTGAAATGCATTTTTAACCATAAAGATGATTTTATAGAAAAATCTAGTATAATTTTTATTTTAATGGAATTAATTAGTTTTTGATATAATATATATGACTTATGTAACATATAAAATAACACAAAACTAAAAGGAGACTTGAAAAAACAGTATTAATATAGAATAAAAATTAGTTTTTATTAGAATGAAATATTATTATAGTTTCCAAAATATGAAATATAAATATATATGTTCAGGATTATTTTCTAGTTCATTATATTAATAATTAAATATATATTTAGTCTATAAAATAATTTACATATACTTTAATGTCATTATTATATACTGATAAATTCATTAAAATGATAGTATTAGTAAAATCAATGTTTATTTTATTTTATAAATTTTTTTTATTAAAATATAAAAAATTCCCATTATTAAGATTTTGGAAAAATGTTGTTAGAATCTCAATTTGATTTATGTATTTAAAATTATAATATCTTCAAATTTTACATTTAAATTAAACATTGTAATACATGACAAAACAATTTAGTTAAATAATGCAATTCATTTTTAAATTTGAAAAATACGAATAATTATTCATAAAACTATAAAGAATTTAAATCCATTAATGCCCGTGAAGCACGTGTGAGTTGGTTAAAGGCGTTGGTGTCCTAACCCCAAGTTTCTAGGTTTGAGTCCTCACAAGGAAATAATAATTATATGCTAACAAACCACTCATGGGCCCCTCTACCCCGTTGGGATCTGGCCTAAGCACAAGGGTTGGCCACCTTGGACCTTGCTTGGGACGTGTAGTGTGCAGGTGCGGAGGCCACCCCAATACCTCATAACCCAACAACACATTTGAAATAAAAGAGAATAGTGAAGCTGAGAGGGCTGGTCATGGGTCTATGAATAAGTCTATGGATACATGGATATACCCTCAAATACGTGTGTGGATGAGGTTTTTAAAAGGTTGCATCGTGATTTGGGTGTGGTGTCTGCTGCGAAGGTAGAGGTAGTAGTGGATAGTCCACATTTGAGAATTGAAAATGGGGATTCTGTGAATCCTCAAGTCATATCTACATATGGTTGCAGTGGATGAATAGGAATGAATTCAAGGTTTGTGGTGGATTTAATGAAGGAGGCACCAGGTATTGAAATTTGTAACAATTTTGAAGTGCTAAGGAATGAGGATGCTGGTCTGAGAAAGGAAGTATCTAGGGAGATGGCTCTAGATAGAAAAAATTTTATGGAGCATGAGGAGTTACCCCCTAAGTAGTCAGGATTACAGCATATTTGTAGCACTGTAGTGGAACTGAAGGATTGTGGGAATGTTTGTCTTGTTGAGGGGAAGGGTAATGTGGAGCATGGTTAATTCCTGTCATTGATATACAATAATAAGAAATCCTCTGGGATGAAAAATGGATTGGTGAATGAGTATCATCAGAAGGAGAATGGACCCTTTGTTGTACCAAGTTTGTGGGGGGATGTCTCCGATGAGAATAAGGAAAATAATATTCTCTCTCCAAATAGCCATGTCAAGGCATCCTATATTGATATACTCAAGAATGGGAGGAGGAAGGGAAATGATAATGTGGGGGTTTCACTGCTCCACCAAAGAGGAACACATGAAAGGACTACTCTAACATGCCAAATACGGTGTCTACCAGATCCTCCTTCAAGGACTCCAAATAGAATGAGATGGACCAGAAATGGGGGCGGGTTAACAAGTAGTTTTTGAGGGAGCTATTGACATCAGAGAAATTACGACTAAGGGAGAAATTCGTTAAAATGATCAATTCCTATAATTCTAAATCTGAGTGGGATTCAGTTATCAGGTGGTGGCCTCAGATGTTGGAAATGGTGATGATTATGAACCCTTTTTTCTTGTTTCGTGTGGGGAATGTTGTCTTATTCTGTACTTTTTTTACTTTTCTCTCTTTTTTTCTTCAATAAATTTAGAGGACATGGCATTTTTTCCTAGGCATGTGCCTTTCCGTCTAAATCCATTAAATGAATAGTTATAAATAATAAAATTGTATTTTTTGTTCTTGGATTACCTTCTTTGTTACATTATATCATCATAACATATGCTAATAAAACCCCTTAATAATTTTATGTAAGATCTAAGGGTAAGATAATAAATGGTTTCCAAAATAGGTGTTGATCCATCTAGAATAGATTTTGTAGTGATTTCCCTGAGGTTTAACTTCTCAGGTAGACAATTTTTTAAATATATTACATTTAAATATCATCTTGGTATTATTCAAAAGAAAGTTATTATGATGTTAGTTCTTTTCCATGAACAAAAAAATGAGCCTGATAATGTAGACTCTAACAAATTTATGCCATTGTTTCTCCATTATACATATAATTCATAGTGTGATTAAATAATTTATATAATCTACTTCAAAAAATATATTATAATGATTTTATTTATTACTTATAATGTTTTTTATTAATATATCATGGTTAATTTTGGTTTGCTCTTTTATGTGACACCATCTCTTCAATGCATTATTTATTTAATAGATTCCACTTACTATAATATTAGGATGTTCCATTATATCCCTTAAATAAATTTCATCCATATATATATAATTTCTATTACTAGTGAAAAAAGTTGAGGGTATTATTAATATGTTCATGATTCATGTTATAACAATATATTAAAATCATTTATAATGATTCATTAATTGATTTTGAATAACCAAGGAATATCCCCAAGGTGTGTCAAACCTTGTGTGTAGTTAGGAATTCTTATAGTACACCGAGTGAATATTTATTTAACAAAAAACCAACTATTATTATGGTTATTATCCCTTAGTGAATCAATGACAAAGCCAACGACTAATGGTAGTATCCATAATGAGATGTAATTTCTAATTAATGACACTCTACTTTTTAAAAGATAATGATGTGTTTCAATGTTAAGATTTATCCTTAGTGTTTTAATAAAGTATTTTTATCCAAAAAGACAATAATAATTGCATAATTGTTTTCATTACTACATCATAAAACCAACATTCATGAAAACCAATGAGCATTAAATTTATTCTTAAATTTTATTCCTAAAAAAATCAATTCTATACAAATCAATACAAACCATTATCATGTATGTCATAATAAATATCAATATTGTCTATAATTTATAGAAATAAAATTAAATACCAAAACTAATGTCTATATATACCTTTATCAAATGATTTTCCAAAAACTCCCTTATAAAAATATCCAAAATATCATTACTCACAAAAACATCCTGTCATAAAATACATAAAACTAGTTTTACATACCTTTTATAATATGATCAAACATAAACCTATTAACCCTTGATAGATTAAAAAACTCTTAAATTATCCTCATATAATAAAATCATAACCTCTATAGTCATTTAATCACTTCTTTCATACTGAGTATGATTCCCCATACCCACACACCCAGAAATGGTGTTAGGAGCATATTATTCTCACATACGATTAATACCAAATGAAATGAAACACACTTAATTATCCATAATAAAATTATCATCAAAAAATATCTTATACCAAAAATACATAAGACCATATTTGTTTCTAGTTTTATAGAGTTTGTGAAAACTTTTAACATATAAAATGTAATGACCAGATATTTTGGATCTATTAAATGTATGCTGTATTTGATAGATTTTTTAACACAAAACATCGTAATAACACAAAAAAAGACTGAAATAGACAATGAAATATTGAAATTACAATACAAATCTGATCATTAGTAAAAAAGTGATAATAATTATTTAAAAATTTACATCTGATTATTTTTTATTTTATTACAATTATTTTAAAAAGGATTCCATTTGCATAACCATAAAAAAGAGTTATTCTATTTTACCTTCATAATATAAATTGATAGCCAAAACTAATGTCTATATAAACCTTTATCAAATAATTTTCCAAAAACTCCCTTATAAAAATATCTAAAATATCATTACTCACTAAAAAATATAATCATGAAATACATAAAAATAATTTGACATACCTTCTATAATATGATCGATCATTAACCTATTAACCCTTGATGGAATAAAAAACTCTTAAATTATCCTCATATAATAAAATCATAACCTCTATAGTCATTTAATCCCTTCTTTGATAACAACTATGATTCCCCACACCCACACGCCCAGAAATGGTGTTAGGAACATATTATTCTCACTTAGGTTTAATACCAACTGAAGTGAAACACACTTAATCATCCATAATAAAATTATCATTAAAACATATCTTGTACCTATCAAACATAAGACCATATTGTTTTTAGTTTTATAGAGTTTGTGAAAACTTTTAATTTATAAAATGTAATGACCCGATATTTTGAATCTATTATATTTATATTGTATTTGATAGACTTGTTAACACAAAACATCGTAATAACACAAAAACGGACTAAAATAGACAATGAAATATCGAAATTACAATAAAAATATGATCATTAGAAAAAAAAAGTGATAATAATTATTTAAAAATTTATATATGATTCTTTTTTATTTTATTACAATTATTTTAAAAAAGGATTCCATTTGCATAACCATAAAAAAGGGTTATTCTATTTTACATTCATAAGATAAATTGATAGCAGTTAGAGGAAATTTAGAATAGTTTTCATTTAGATTTATAAACTATTAATTGAAAATTAAAAACATAGAAATTTATTTTAAATAAAATTAATGATACTTGAAGTTCAAAAATTCATTTCCTTTAAATCCGGTTTTTCATTTAATTTATTTATTTTCTATTAAAATGATTTATATATATATTATAATTTAACATTTATGAGAATAATTCATTTTTATAACTTATTAATTCAATAATATCTTAAGGGTAATTTTGATATGTTTATGAAAAAATGAATTTTATGTGAATATTTTAAAATATGGTATTTACTAAAATCGTAGAAATTATAACTTGGACAAGAAGTAAAAAAAATAAAAACATGTAAACCATTTCTCATGATCAAATATAAATTTAAATATTATGAATTTACATTTTTATATAAGGTTATGAATTTTAAAAACCAATGTTTTAAAAAAAGTAAAATATTACAATAAAAATCATTTTTTTTAATTTCTTTTAATTAATTACTAATATGGTAAAATTTAGTATTTTACAGATTTGAAAAACCCATAAATATTTTTTCTAATAATATATTTTACTTCTTGAAAATAAAATACATTTGAAGTTGTGTAATTCAAATAAATTTTAATCTCAAAAATGAATATTTTCAAAAACTAGTTTTTACGCATTACATGCACTTATATTAAAATTTATTTTTCAAACAAATTAAATTTTTATCTAATAAAATGGTTTTAATATTTGGAATAACGAAGTACAAATTATTTAATATGTTTCATTTTATTTTTATTCTTTATAGGAATATTATATAAGTTAAAACTTATGACCACATTAATTACCAAAAAATGGGAAAAGTTATAATCTTACAGTTATGGATGTACAAAAATGTTTAAAACATTTTGAAAATTAACATTTGAGCTGTTAATAACAAATATTGCATCTATTGATACACTATTTTATATTTTTTGAGTCTTTTTTACAACTGAATCATCTACTCCCTTTACATAATGTTTAAATATTTATAAAACGAAAATTCTCCCTATTTATAAAAGGGACATATCACCACACTTTCATGACCTCTAAAATAATTTAGTTTCAGCCTAAAACTCTATAAATTGTCCTTAATATAAAATTATAATCCTTCTCCATGATAATATATTCATATTTATTTATTTTAAAAAAATTATATCTTTGGAATCCTCCAGGGAAAATGAAATGTTTTCAACGTGAGTACTCATTTTTTCCTAACATCCATTCATTTATATCTTAATTTTTAAATTATAATTTTATATTTAATATATATTTTAATTA
Organism: Viscum album; assembly: GCA_963277665.1. NCBI lineage: Eukaryota > Viridiplantae > Streptophyta > Magnoliopsida > Santalales > Viscaceae > Viscum > Viscum album. Next base: position 90,056,171 of record OY728163.1, read on the forward strand.
TTACATATTTTATAATTATTTTAATTATTAAATGGGAATAACTATTAATCACATTTCATATTTTCTATTAAGAATGTAGGATCCATCCTTTGGGGGTTATGTGGACATCCTCCTCAATAAAGCGACGACTTACATTTTTCTCCACTAATAATATTATCTAGGTTTAAGGGATAAATTAAAGAATAAATATGAAATATATAATATAATTATAATTATAAATATCAATATTATAATCCACATTATTTCCAAATAATTTTTTGAGAAATCAAAATGTTAACTGTACATTGTGTGGACTACTTCCTCTACAATGTAACATGTATCATTGTTCATATAGGTTACTTATTACTTGTTAAATCCTATAAAATATATTTACACACCTTAAAATTACCTTAAAATTATTATTATTCTTATGGAAATTAAATCATTCCAAAAATAAATAACATTCATAATAATAATCATCTATTATTATTGGATTGTTCATGATTGTGTTGATCAAAACACCTACATGAAGAATGAAATGAAAAAATATCCTGGACAACCATGGCATATAAATTAATAATAATATATGATTTAAATAATAAAATAAATATTTTAATTTTTTTCTATGATGGAAACATTTATTTTTTCCCTATTAATTTTGATTCGAACATATATTAGTGAAAACTCACAAAAAATACTCATTAACGATTTCAACTTTAAGGATTTTAATAAATACTACATTATATTGAAATTATAAAATGTTAAATAATTATAAGACATTAATTTATGTACTTGGTAATACCTGGTAATGACGCCCGTTAAAATTAGAAACCAGAACAATGTCACTATTATCAATATAGTTCAAAATGATATGGATTCCTCATTCCAAATTTGAAAAATAGATAATAACTAACTGGTGTAAATTTACATAATAATTATAAATCAATATTCTAAAAGTATGTAGATATGAGTATTATTATTAATGATATTATTAATATATTTATTTATTTTTATATGATATTTGGGCCATTTAATAAAAGTTAGGAATTAATGCTGTTAGGGTTTCTTATCTCAATTGACATCCGTTGGGATATTTTTGTTATAATACAATATATTTTTAATTATATAGTGTATATAATTCCCATGTTTTATTTTATATAAGGATCCCATCATTATTCATGGTTTTTAATATTTTATTTGAAATTATATCCTTTAAGGGGTTTTGATATTAATGATTCTAAATCTATAATTGTTATTTTTATCTATATTTATTTCCACCAGACATGTTTGATACTTAACACCATACATTATTTTATATATTATATTAAATTCCCTATTTCATTAGTTTATATTAAATATATTTCATTTCATAATATTTTAATTTTATTTAATCTATATCTTATTCTTTTTATTCTCACATCACCATTAACATAATGGGTTTTCATCTTAATTTTTATTTTTTACAAATGATTTCTATTAACTACTCATTTTAAATTTATGTAGTATATATCTATCATGGATTAACTTATATTTACTCTCATACTTTATTTTTATGGGGAATTAATCTCAGGGAAATCCATTCAAAGAATTATCTTTCCAAATTTACCTATATTATTGGAATAATTTTTCTTCCAATGCATTTCTTCTAGGAACACTCTTAATTTCCATCATTTTATTGAAGGGTGTTGACCAATATTCCATAAACCAATGGATTTGGGGAATATTGAAAATAAAAATACATATTTATCTAGTATATATGTTTATTGATTACTCTGGTAAGTAGATTATGTTCTTATTAACCATCCACCATATTTCTAATGATGGATTAAGATCATATATTGGACATAAAGAAGTGACGACTAGGCACAATGTTATATAGCACCATGATTCAATGTTGGTATCTTAAGACATAATGTCATGGAATTTGGTGTCTCCCAACCTAATTATAGAATAATGTCTTTTTCTAACATTATAGTAAAACATATTTCTTCATACTAACTTTGAGGAAAATAAAAATATTTTTATTGAGACCATGTCAGTAAAGATATTGATGCCCTACATTACATATTCCATAACAATGAATTTAGTTATTATTTTCTATGTGTTTATTTATTTTATTAACCACTTATTTGTTTTCAGATTATGTTATTAGTTTTATATATTTATATTATTATCATTTTTTATCAACAATATTATTAATTCCATATTTATGCCATAATAGATTTGGATATATATTTTTCCTTAAGACGCACTGGTCTCACCTATCATATACTTCCATTTTCAAAGGTTATGGGGAAATTTTCATTACACGTGATATGTATATAAGAGAAGATTGTGTAGAAATTTGTTTGGGTGATTTTATAGACTTTTTATGGATTCTGTTAGTTCTTATATAGTAGAAATAATCTGTATTTGATGATAAATATGTGACTGCTGATAATTAGGGGTTTTCCTAAATCTCAAAAATTCTAAAGCTAAAACATGATTTGAGTATACATGAATCAATATTTGTGTATATTATAATTATTTATGTTTAAAATTTGGTTTCTTTAGTTTATATCAAAGTCAGTATGTAAAGAATGTATTTATAATAACTGGATCTAAGAGTTTAGGACTGAGGTATCACAGTTGGTATAAAAGATTTTTCTAAACATATTTATAGTATATGATATTATTAGTGTATAATTTAGTTTTTTATAAGTTATGGTTCATCATAATTCATAATTTATAGATAAACTTATGGGTTTTCTAATGTAATATTGAATTTTTTAGGGATTAGGTTATAATGAATTTTGTTAAAACTCTTAGGATAAATTTAACAGATAAGTATAGGTACAATATACAACCCAAACTTTTGGTAGAGTATATATTTTGGGGTTCTCTAGGAAATTGAATCCTTGTATAGATACTGGATAGAGGATATAGATATATAAAAAATTCACCAAGCGACAATGACACTAAAAAATCATGGTATAGTATCAATATAATCTTTAGTGTGGTTCATGATGAGTGGGATTAAGAAAACTCACTAGGATAGATACTCCTGGGTGATATACTATTTCCCATTCATATTCTCTATAATGAACAATTATGAATGATTTGAGTATGATTTTTACTTTCTAGGTTAGAGAACCTGATATTAAAATGGCCATAGATAACCAGAGATTTAACAAGGAGGGTCATGTGTTAAGATGAATGTACAATATGTAAAGACAAATGTTTTATAGGGGAATATATCTTTATATTGTTCTTTTGATATTCATATTGTTCATATAATAATAACAATTTATTTAATATTGTTTTGAAACTAGATCAATAAAATGATGTTTATAAAGTTTTGCATATAGATACAAAAAAGACTTATAACAAAAAATAGGATCATACTTATAGAGTAAAGAATTTTAGTATGTTATTATTATGTTATAAATGACCAGTATTCTATTCATACCTAAGGTAGTGAGGTGGATATCATATTTAGACTTAAATATTAATACTAATAACTATTTTAATTACTGAGGGATATTTATCAATGATATTATTGTATATTTTAAATATTATGAATATTATATGAAACATCTAAGGATTTTTCATTTCTATTTATTGTATTGGTTTGTAAACTTATATTAAATGGTATCAATATCCTTCAAATTTTATTTAATAACAATGAAATATTTTTTACGAGAACTATAGGATAACTGATGATTTTATTATGGATAGATCTTAGGTTTATTATATTCTTGTTTTTTAAGTGCAAATAAGTTAATTAATTTTGATAAACGTTTGTTATATAGTATTCAGAACATTAGAATTGATTGTTATTTTTTATTGAAAATGTGATTCATGATATTTTTTGGGGAAAATTATCTCAATTTTTAGATTATTATATATTTTGACTAGTGTGTGAAACTTTGAACTATTGGTTAAAATATGTGATGGTTAAAGAGGAAATAAATTTTCAGAAGACTATATGTTTTTACAATGTTTTAATATCTTATACAATAAATAGTTTTTTAGAAAATTATGTTATAGAGAATATGTGATTAGGAAATCTAGCAACATGGATTTATGATTTTTTCAATAATAAATGTTGTTTGAGGAATGATAAGTATCATGATATAGCATAATGTAGTAAGGTAGTTTCCATATTTAAATTTTTATCCGAAATGATAATTATATTTAGAATACCCTAACCTACTATCATAATTATGTAATAATTGAAATTTTCAGGATATAATTTATATAAGGGTGTGGAATGAAACAAATTGAGATTGTAAGTCCTTCCAATTACAAAAAATCCTTGATACCTTTTTTTCACATGAAACAAATAATTAATGAAACATGTAACTCTATTATATATGAATTCTTTTAATAAATTTAATTTCCATGATAGCTTATGCTACATGAAATATTGAGTTCTAAAAAATAATATTTTATTAATATTATTATTTATTCATGAAAATTTTTAACTTTTTTTCAAACATGGTGGAATTAGTAGGAACAACCATATTCTAAATATTGAGAATAATGGTTTTATAAAAATAACTGTTTTTATAAAAATTATTTATTTATCAGTAAAGTCATTATATGTTTTAAAAATTCTATTTTTTAAAAAAATTATTCTATTTCTTTATTGTGAATTAAAAATAAAAGAAAATTTTGAATGTTATATATAAATTTTTTAAAATAAAATTAATTGTTTAAATATTCATTTCGAAATTATCCAAGGGTGAATTTTTTGGTTTTTTTAAAAAAAGATTAATTTTTAGATGAATAGTAAAATACAAGTCAGGCTTTAATAAAAATTCCATTCTCATTAAAATAATTTATAACATTAAATAACGTTTTAAATTGATTTTAGAAGTATAATTAATTAAATTAATATATTTTTTAATCCTTTTTTGGTTATTGGAAACAGTTTCATGTTTCATTTGGATATAAAACCATTGTAATGTTTTGAACGTTTTCTATTTGGAAAAAAGATTTCTCCTCACACCTACCTGATTTTTTAGTCACACTTTTCCAATTATTTGAATGGAATTTTAAAAAATGTATTCCTTATTTATAATAATAATAATTTAAAACATCTAATAAGGTCAATTTAATTTTTTATCCTAATGAATAATAAAAACAGTAAAAATTAATTACTAATATTAAGGTTAAAATAGGTTAATCAGTTTTTAAATAATGAATATGGGGTAAAATGACAATTAAACTTGTCCAAAACCAATCTTATGGCCATTATTTTACATTATAACTAATAGATATAGATAATGGGAAATTTTATAGTAATTTGGAATGTGGAAAACACGGCCACACCATTTTATTGTAAACAATTACAACTTTTCCACTCACCTCACTTAAAAAAATCCACTCATCTCCTCCCATTATCACTATTCAAAACTACTTTGAATTATGAAAGAACTAGCCAAACACATTAAATAATTCCCTACTATACTCCTAGAACCATTATTTTGGTCACAAATCCAACATTATAAAGATTTTGGAGAGAACCAAATGTGGTTACCCGAAGAATAGGTAACATTTTTCAATGAGTGTGTTTATTTTATTTCTTCCTCTACCTACATAATATATTATAAAAACTATATAATATAATAAAACATGTTTCTTCCATATAATTATATTTGATTATGTACTGTTCATGACCTAAATTCGTATCATCTACCATCAAATGGGAAATGATAATGTTTCTCATGTTTATATTGGAATACCACCTCATGAACCAATGAGACACATTTTCCATGAACACTTCACATGGATGGGTAAAATGATGGGTTTAAAGTATATATATATATATTAATTTTATGATGATATTATGATTCTTTAATTTTAATATAACATATATCATCTTAATTTTCACTCCATGGGATTATGATAACGTTGTTCCAGTATAGGATGTACTACCACCTCATGAAGTGATATGATTAATTATTCGCATACACTTTAAATGGAAGGCAAGAAGGTAAATGTTTTGTAATAATATTTGATATATATGACATAAATATTATCCTATAATGGAAATATATTATTTAACTATCCTTCCTTCAATTCAACAATAATATGGAAATGGAGATTAAGTGTAATTATAACCTACCGTCTCCATACACTGTTTATTTTACATTATATATCTAAAATTAATGTAATACACTAAATTAATATATAATTTATGTATATGATATTTATATTTTGGTTAAAATTGCGGAGATGATAGAACAATGATCAATGTAATTGCAATAAAAATAACAGATTAAAACTTATATGAAAATCAAATATATAATTACCTGAAATATGATTTTAATGAGGAATTATTGATAAACAGGTAATAAAATGGCATAAGATAATAATATATGAAATAATAAATATTATTTTGGTCTACCAAATAATTATATCAAGAATTAAATCTTCTAAAAATTTATTAAAATGAAATAATAAGTATAATGGACGATGCGGGGTCAAAAAAAATGGTGTACTCTCGTCCGTTAAACTGAAAGTCAGATATCAAAAAATGATATGTCATTTCCATAGTCATAGTCATCAGTCGTTTCCCACATAGATTTCAAATTACCTATATTGAAGATCTTCAATATTTCTACATTGGCATTTTTTGAAAAATTTGAAGATGGTCAGGTTGATACAGTCTGAGGTGTGTCGGAATAGTCCTTCTATGGCATTCTCTTAGCGGGGGGATGAGACAATCAGTGTTAGTCACCTTGTCTGTTTTATTCAAGGGTTATTACTCACCCATTCAATATCTATAACAACATTTTTACCTTTGGAAACAACTTTTCTATAAGATGGTTTCCCTAAAGAATCATCAGTATTCCCAATATCAGTTTGATTTTGCATCCCCTTGATTATAAGAGTAATTTCATGAAGACATGCTTTAATTTTAGTTTCTCTTGGATGAATTCCACACTCATCATCTCGGGTAAATTATTCATGTTCAGGTACTAGTTTCAGGGCTATTTCTAGGTCATGTGTCAATTGGGCCATCAACGGGGACATCTCCTTATCCATTTGTGGTGAACTGGGACTAACCTGTACATCGTTCTCAGTATGAGTGCACAATCTGTTTCCAATAGAGGCCTCATTATTATGTGTATGCTTCATCCCAAATTTCTTCCTAAAATAAACTTCATTTTTTCCCTTAAAAGATATAATTTAACTAACCACATGCCTACTATATTTATCTTTAAAATGACTATAATTTGACACTCTGAGTAGAAATCAGGATGAATTTCATATTCCACTTCTAAAGGGATATCATCATCTAGTACTGAAAAAACAATGTAGTGATTCATACAAGAACCCAGTTAAATTTCCACCAAAATTCTATAAATGTGATAAAATTTGGAATCTTCGGTATTTCTATCCATTTTCATCGCAATGCAACCAAAAATTCTATATCAAACAATATCTTAGGACGCCGTAAAATTCAATTGAGACTAATAAGTTTGATACACACATGAACATTGGTGTTTTTATAGAAAACCGACTGAATAAAAAATACCACTCTTGAAATCATACCATATATTTTTAAAGAGATTGAGCCAATGCCCCAATCCATTCACTTAAGATCCTCTATGGGAAAAATGACTTGAAAGAAACCATGATCCATGGGGATACATCTTTAATCTGTAAAACCCCATTTGGATGAAAATTTCAATATTAAATCAACAATTTTCTAAGGACTCACTCTAGTTGGAAGGACCATCTGAGAAATTACAGAGTGCTCATAAATGTTAAATTATTCGAGAATCATCCCTCTATCAGGAATCATATGAATGGTATCAACTTTCTGTACTATTCTCTCTTGAATAGTATGTTTGGCATGCACGAAAAACTTAATGTTAGAGTCCTGATCATTTGTTACTGAACAAAATTGATACATATATCCAACTTTTAGAGATTTAGGATGCTCTTTAGTATTACTATTACCTACTCCATCCACCAAAGTAGATATAGATATTTGATGAGTATCAACATTCCTTAACACTAATTTATAAAATACCACCATAGATATAGGATCACTAGTTACCACTGATCATCCCACCACCTCAGCCGCTACGATAGAATCTGGAGAGTGTATCCTGCATACCTCACCCCCCCACAATTCGTCATAAGATGAGGAATCTTTGCATCCATCATCACAACTTTTTTATTTATACACAGATATATAGATTCTATATAAACCTAAAGTGAATCACACTCCTCAATATCCATTTTATTAGGTTGAGGAAAAATAGACTCGAACCATTGTGATCTGCTAACCTCATATGAAGCAATGATTCCAGGTCCCTAGTAAAGGATAGCATTAGCTGATCCAGCCAAATATTCTGATGATTCTTTCCTTGTCCAATCGCCATCCACATATGTTCCCTTCAACACCATCATATGACCATCAAAATGGAGTATCATTGTGGGAATAGAAACCCTAAATCCTTCAATGACTCTATGTGAGAGCTCCCACCCATACTTGCATCATTCCTCATTAGTACGGTTCTCTAAATAACGACAAATAAACATGTATTTATTATAAATGAGTTTTAAACATATTCTAAAGAAGTCATGATATATGGAAAGGTTTTCATCATCACTTTATATCAGTTATATGCATGCTATATTCAACACTTGTTTATTATATGTGGTGTATATGATACTGATTAATGAATATTAAATTAATTATAAAAAAATTATTGGGATTTACATAACAATTTTTGGATCTATATTTCACAGGGTTTACAGTTCAAAATATACCAAAACATCAATGGATTTTTCTAACAATTTTTTTTCAGGACCTATGTTTTTAGGCACATATCATATTTTATGGGTTTTATATACAACTCCTTTAAAATATAATATCATGAATTTTTTTATTATCATGATATTTTTATTTTTAATTAATTTTGTTCTTTAATTATTATTATTATTCAATGTTAACAAATTGGTATGGGTTTCATGATGAAATATCTTTGTTTATTAGAGTTTTTTATATTTAGGTTTCTAATAATGAAAATTTATGATCTATCACCCAATAAAATGATTCATTTTATTCTCTTATGGATCTTCATTCAGAATAAATGTTTTATATTGTGACCGAGGATGCCATAAAATAAATTTTCATCTTTTTTTATGAATTTTTAATAATTAAAACATTATGCCCCAAAAGACCATGATAGTTTTGTGACATTGGAATCATTGAACATAATCTTATTAATTTCTGAAAGATCATTAATGTTACCCAAAAATATCTTTCACTTTTTTAATCCTACATAAAACATATCAATATAACATGTGAAAGGAAACATAATAAATGTTGATAATAGATTCATAGTAAGGATAAATGAGGAAGACAAGCAAGTAAAACATGAGTATACAAGTATGAGAACATGGGAATACATTTTAAAACCATACCACAAAAAAAGATAATAATCTTGAGTAATATAATAAATATTTCCAAAACATAATAATGAATAATAAAGGAATTAAATCACATGATCCATGAGATCATAACATTAGAATATAACATATATTTTTTCATACAAATATAATTATAACATTATGAACATGTGTAAAAAGAAATAGTTTCACTTATTATGTTAAGTACATGAAATCATACCATCACATAAACTTATGGGAATGAAACTAATTCCACGTATAACTTTATTGATATGAAAGAAACCTCCATATATAACACTGTGTACACTAAATCAAGCCCACCATATGATTTTGAACATATAAACTGATTCATATAGAATATTGTGAATATGTAATTAGTTTCACGCAGAACATATTTACTAATTAGTTATCTATATTTACTGAAAGCATTATATTGAGATACATGACCACTAGACTATTGTTATAATATAACCACTGTCACATAATGAATATCATAAATATGTGTGTCACAAGATTGTAGAATATTCATAAATTCATTATATCGAAAATGATGAAATGAAATTTGTTTCATAAATAGTTCATCATAACCTAACCCGTCAAAAATAAAAATGTTTCATATTCATTTCATCATTTAGTCAAAGCATACGGCATGGAAATAGAAGTGAGTTTCAGAAGAATTTTATGATTTTATAAACGAGTGAAGTAAATTTGGATTCATGAAAATCATGTCATGATAAACCATTCAGATATAGAATGATAATTCTATACTTGTTACATATTCCTAGTAAAGAATAAGTTAAATTAATGGATATCATGTAAAATGGAGTTGGATTTTGAAATAACAAAAGGAACATTTCATTACGAAGATAAACATTCATTGAAAATCACTTTTTAAAACATATAACATTTTAAAAATCCATTTCTTTTAATATAGAATTGAAAAATTATAACTGACGATTTAAATACTATTTAAAAAATTTCATGAGGAAAGTATTCTATTAGATTTGAAAATTACTTTTAATAAAATAATATTTTTAAAATAATATTATTTTAATTTAAAAATGTAAATATATAAATAATGATTCAAATAAAAAAATGTTGATAATGGATGGATATTTTATTTATGATGTACACATTAAATCAAAAATAAATTTCACATTTTTAGTAAATTAAAATCTGCATTTTTTTAAAATGCTATGGACATTAATTTTAAAACCTTTTGAAAAAATTAAAACATGGCTTTTTTTTCAAAAATAATTTTAAGAAAAATAATTTTTTTATAATTTTTTAAGAAATAATCGTTTTGTAAGAAAAGGGATTTCTAAGATAAGGGAGAAATTATATCACAATTTCATAAAAACATTTCCTCAATTATTTTAAGTTCCATAGATTGGAGAAAAGGTAATATTACGTAAAAATATCAAGAATAACCAAGGAATAAGAAAATTCATGAGTTCCTTTATAGATGGATCATATGATTTTATCATCTAAAACATATTCATAACTAATCCAAATAAACAATGATATTGTAATATAAAATTATTTCCACTTGGGTAACATTGAATCAGGATCCCCTTAAAGGAATAACATAAAATGAAACATAAAACATCATTATGATAAATAAATCCAGGATATTATTTTTCTAATAGGCTATATATATCTCATGAAGGAATATCAGTGCATAATATAACATACGTATCAAATAAGTAAAATTGAGAAAAGAAAATACCATACTGCCTAACTAACTTCTGAATCATGATCCTCAAGAAAGAAAAAAATAAATAGAATTATTTATTACAGTTAAATGAGGTATATTAATGATATATCATTTTATATGGGTATTATATGCACCACATCAAATTAAATAGTGGTAAATATTACATAAGTCTATCAGAAATAAAAGTGAGACTAGAAATACCATTACCTTTAGACCGAAATTCCATTTTATATGCACTAACCTCAAGAATAATAAATTTTAGATAATTATAAATCAATTAAATTATATACATATATATTTCATACCATATATTAGTAACGTATTATTTCGTAGTTCCTTGAAATGTGTGTTCTAGTTTTAAGAATCACAGCTTCTAGGCGGTTTCCATTGGATTTATTCACGGAACCAGATACATCTAATAGTTTATTATCCAAAAGGGACCTACTTCAAAAATGTAAGAGTTCTTTTAGTTTGAAATTTATGACACTTAGTAATTTGAATTGGTCGAGAGGATGGAGTTCGGACTCATCATTCCATTTTGGGGGAAATTATTTTCTACACTAGGAATCTATTAATAATTTAAGATATTTTCATTAATCCTTATTAATTCACCAAGTATAACATAAGTTTCCCTTAAAAATTTCAATAACTTATTAAAATTTGTAAAATTAGGACTCATCGGTATGTATTCAAGGTTCTTCCTTAATGGAGATATCCGTATGTATGTATTTGAGGTTCTCTATCAGTGGTATCTTCTTATATACTATTTTGAGATTCTTTTATTCGTTGTTAAGATGATACTAGTTTTTAAGCCACTCTGTGGGGTACTATGGAATTTATTTTCTTCTAGGGAGATGAATATTTCGTTTGATATTGGGATTGAACCCATGAAATGGGTTTCCTACATATCTTTGTGAATGGAATTAGAACCCTCATAGTTCGGTGCCACATAATGGGAGACAACATACCTTTTAAGGTCATTCTATAAGGACCAAAGAATAAAGATTAATTTCATTTTGTAATGACATCTAATAGAAAGGATTTTAGTTAGAGTTTGGTGTGAGGTTTATGCTGAAACGCCCCAATGAACTTGGAAATTATATGGGTTTCCATGATATATTAGACCTTGTGGGAAATATGGCCCATAGAAAACATTATTGATTTGAGATGTTGGGTTTGAAACTCTAGGAGGATTCCTACATATCCCATGTAGAACAGAATCAAAGCCCATATAGTTCATTAAATATCATAAGAGAGTATATTCCTTTTAGAGAAATGAGTTTGGGATTACTTCCTGAAAAGGATTCCTTGATGATTTTGGGGGTTTAATTTGGGGTATATTCTTAAAGAAGATTCCCAGATTAATGGATTTTGGCTTGGATTCATGGAGATGATATCCAATGACCTCGGGCCTAGGAAAGGCTTCCTACGTATCCTAGTTTTAACATGAATCAATGTTATGGTTGTTCATTCAATGTGAGTGTATGTTCACATGTTATAGTCATCATGAATATCTAATCCCACGCGTGTCATGATCAGTGTGAGAAACAAGATGATTCAAAATATTCTACAATGACACATACACATATCCTCCTCTAATGGTTGAGGAGGGAGAGCCTATGATATCTAGGGTGGATGAGGGGAAGGCGACCCGAGAAGAGGGAGAGGCGACAAGTCCTCCCTATATTCACATTAAATTAAACAAAGGTCTAATGAATGGAGGGAGGGATGATGTTTAGACACCTTTTCCAGGATGGCTGCCCTAAAATTGATCCCTGTAGGGGAGGGAGATTTTTCTTTTTCATTAATGGAAATGAAAGCATGAACATTACATTTCATACCAGAGATCTGAGGTTATATCTCTTTGAGAAGGGAGAGGTCGAGACCTAAACCCTAATTCTCAAAACCGGGAACTTCCCATCATTGTTCCAAGGGGAAAGGTCTATGTGCATGTGGATATACAAACCCACAGACACTCCATGAAACCTATCCCTGTTTTGAGACAAATGTGGGAAACCTCTGACTATGGATAAACAATCCCACATAAGAGACATGATAATGTTCATTTCCCAAATATTTCATGAGTCGGGTGGTTTTGGTGGAGGTCTCAGAAGAATCCCTTTCAGACAAGGGAGACAATGAAAAAAATACTTTCCATGAATGGATTTGAGGACGGCTTGATGGATTCTAGACTAAGGAGAGGAAGTGAATCAAAGAGGGGCACCCATGTTGGTACGGGTGTGTATGTATGGGCACATAACTAGGCTTGGGTGACCTGATGTTCACATAAATGATCAACAACCTGTATGGTAATACTTGCGCAAGACCTGGCTCAAGACTTTTGGAGTGTTCAAGGTGTTCCTAGAAGTGGGGCACTCAAGTTCCTATGAAAGGAGTATGTGGCGTGCAAGGGTTTCTAATTTTGGGAGGTTGGGCACTTTAGGCGTGCAAGTGTTATGAATATGAGACACTAAAAGGACTCAATCCTCCCTATATTCACTTGCACGCATTACATACAACTGATATTATTATATCCCATATGTAACGGGAATTAAAAAATACGATATAATGTATCTAGATGAATAATAATTTTATATATATCATTTAAATAATTTATACCCATCATCATACCCAACCATGATATATCGTAATCAAAAAATTAATGACATCCGTTAGCAATGCGGTAGTCCGATGTACACATGAACAATGATTTTGTAACCCATTTGACGGAAGTAGAGATTGTTTTAGTTAAATACATTAAAATAATAATATATAAATATATAAATTATATTTTTGTTATTATATCATCATGGTATAATAAAAATTTAATGTGGAAGATTTAGAAATAAAACAAAAACACCCATTGAAGAATGTAACCTCTTCTTCTGGTAAACTCTTCAGGTTTGCACCAAAGGACTTTATAAGAATGATTTCTGCAAAAAATTATGTTTAAAAGATTCTACTAGGGATGTTTATATGTGATTTGGGTAGGTATTTCAAAATAAAAAATGCATTTAAGCTGTGAATATGATAGGATAAGGGGTGGCCCACTATATGTTATGTTAGTGGGTTACTAGTAATAGTATTGAAAGAATGAATTTCACACACTTTTTTTCATGTCACATGGCTCAAATAATAGATAATTCCTGATCCTATAAGTTAATATAAAAATATTGAAATCCAATCAATTTTGGAAATTTTTTAGATTATTTTTCCCCATGTCATTCTTGTTTAAAACCCTGGTAAAACCATTTTTACCTTAACTACAATAATTATTTTTTACTGTTTTTAGTATTAAATTTGTTAAAACAATTAGTTTAAAATATTAGATAATATAAAATATTATTTATCAAAATCTGAAATAAACTTTTCCAAATTCAATTTATATAATTTTCAAAATTTAATTTAAAATTGATCTCAATAACGTAATGAGAATACATGTTTCTAAAGAGAAAATGATATAACCAAATGACAATGTTTTTAAATATGAGATCAAAATGAAATTGATTGAAATTAATTAAATTGGATTAACTTATTCATAATGGTACTAATATTACTTTAAAAACAATATAAAATATAATTCATCATTTTAAATGAATTTAACAAAATGAAACATTCTATTAAAATTCATTATTTTTTACCATTAATAAAAACATTAATCTTTTAAGAAAATTCTCAAAAGTTAACCATAATTTAATTTTTAATTTATGATTTCAATTTTTTTTTATTTTCTAAAACAATTTTTGAAATTTTGAAAAATTAAATATCAAACAAAACCCGTAGACACGAAGAAAATTATTGTTTTCCAGAAGTATAATTTAATAAGAATAAGAATAATTTATATTAACTCTATTTCTAATAATAATAATATTTTGAATAAAAAAAAAATATATTGATGTTTGAATCCTAAATATATTTTAAAAAATTCTTCATTATGGAATTTTTAATTAATTAAAATGAACAAACATTATACACTTTTAATTTGTTTTTGCAAAAACATCATTTAAAACTAAAAAATAAAAATACCACAAAATCCAATATAAAGTATATTAAAAATTAATTAATTGGATTAAATATTATTAAAAATAATTATGTTACTTTAAAAACAATTGGGAAATTAAATTACTTAATTTATTGATTAGAATTATAGTTTTACAAAAATGGCATTTTTTCACTAAAAAGTCAAAATTTTCCAAAAAAAATTGAAATATTTCCCCATAATATGATTCAAATATTTAGATTCATAAATTTAATGTAATTTTATCCAAAAAATCATTATATTAACTATATTTTATTATAATATTTTCTTTTGAAAAATTATTTTTGAAGATAAAATATTTTGATGAATATAACTACATTACCATAAATTGATTGATTACTAACTAGGAGTCTATAAATAATGTTATATTTAATTTTAAATATATATTTATATTTAATAAATTGGTTAAATCTATTCCTACCCTCCTATATAATGGCTGGTATATAACATTGATATTTTAAATATTATTATTTCATGGTTTATTAAAGCTCAGGGTCGCATTTCATGCACACTCCCCAAGAAACTCTTTGTTATTTGTAATGTATATTAAACATGGTATTTCCAATAATGAAAGTTATACTCATTTATTCATGTGAATAAAATATTGAGAAAAATAATATTACACAAAAATATCACGTTACACTATATCCTCCTTAAAATGAAATTCACCCTTTGAATTTGTCTTGGTAATCAGGGATTTACCATTTATTTTTTTTAAATAAAACCCACTTTGTAAAAAGGGTTAATAAAACATCCTCTGGAAAAAGATAAAGGGATGTGTGAAATTAATCTTGAATAATAGAAATCGGGATTTTAATTAGGATAACACAGTTGGGATCTTAAAACATAGTCATATAATAGAAAACTAACACCCAAATACCAATTGAGATTGATGAAGAAAAAAATCATAAGAAATTTGATTATCCAAATAAGTTTAACAACCACAAAACCTTAAAAAATAGGACTGTAAAAGTTCATTGATATCATAAAAAATGATTATATTATTATAACCTTTTATTTCAAAATCCTTTTCATATTATTGTGGAATTACCTTTCCATATAGCCTGAAAAGATATGAAAATTTAGATACATGATATATTTTTATTTCAGGAGAATAGTTTCATCCTCTTGTTCTTCCTTGATCAACATCCAATTCATCGGATACTCTAATAGATTAATTATTCATTTCTGAAGCACTAAATAAAATCCATAATTTAATGATAATTTTTTCCTTCTTTATCTAGTAAGAAAACATAAAAATATTTATCAAATATGGTAAAATATTGATCTCTGGAAGTAAAACATTAATCATTGAAACCTCATCCAATTTTTTACATAAACCACTATATAAATGGTAATACTTATAAACATTTAAAAATTAAAAACTTATAAGTAATCACATTAAGTCATCTTAACATTAAACACCCCATATATCACAATATTTCCCTTGATTATCACATAAACAATATGTGGATACTTCATCATGTATTCTATCTAAACATGGTTATAAAATGAATTACCATAAAACCTCAATAAAAACATTAATATTTCTCATACATTTTATATAATTATAGGTTATTGAATATATTCCTTAGATTCGATAATTTTAAAACCCTAGAAATTATAACATAAACCAATTTTTTAACAAATCATTTATCATTTCTATGGTCATAAAAACTATCCAATTCAAATTATCCATATCTATCCCCTCTCTATAAACAAAATATAATTTTATCAATGTAATGAAAAAATTAATGGTGACCTTTACATAATAAATTTTTTAACATTCTATGAAATTAATTTTATATTCCATTAGTACAATTTAACATGTTCTTTAAATTCTATAATGAATTACAATTGTGGGAAAATTCATTAATGTTTAATGTTTCTAATAACCAAAGTACCACTTATAAAAATATAATTATTTTAATCCCAATACATAACTAAATCAGTCGTTCCACTTTCTTTGTACACCAATAACAATAATTTATTATCTCATCCCTTTACACTTTTTCCTTTCATAAGTTATTTGTAGTCCCTTCATCAACAATAATATAACCAATAATTATAAAACTGTGATAATTATATTCATTATATCTCTATTAAGGACATTAATATGAATAATTCACATTCCTTACACATTTGAAAAAAAAAACATTTAATGATACCATAGGAAGACCATTATTCTCATTTTTTTTGTTAACCATAATTTTCATTTTTTTCTTTGAGGATACTTTCTTTTATCCCTTCTTTTCCACACCCAATACATCTTTTTATCCCTTTGAGACATTCTCATGAGTGATTCTTCCCAAATTATTCATATTTATGAAACTCAGTCTATGTTCCTCCATGTCTTAACTACCCTAAAACATAGTTAGAACTATCATTGTTTTCTTTGGTGAGTCACAGAGTTAGTTAAGGTGCACATTATTAATAATGTTTTATAGTAGCTAATAATGAATAATCCAAGCATCCTTCATTGTAGTCATGATCCAATTTTTTATCTAATTGTAAAATTTTAAATCACCTTCAATATTAACCTAGTTCCTCAAGGTTCACACTATTGAATGTAATAAAGGAATTCCATGATAAATGATAATCATAATATGAAACAAAATAATATGGAAAATCACGTAGATAAGGATGAAATTAAGAAACCTTATTTTTAATCTATGGAATCTTAGGCTTATCCTAGCCTTTTCATAGTCATCATCTATTGAAATATTTAATGATGGTTCATAATGAGTTTATAAAATTTCATATCATATCCAGTGGGAGTGTTAAACTAAATGTAGTACAACCCTAATTTTCATGCACAAGGTGATGCTCAAGTCTACATGAATGATCCATTTTTGTAATAACTACATATAGGATCCTAAGTTCTAGATCACAATTCACATGAAGTATCTATATATGGATGTAATTGCTTGGAAACCACTAGATCTATCATTTCATAATATTTTAATAAATTTTACTAAACTTTCACTCGTCCTTAGACTTATCCTTAGAGAAACTCCTAGAAATATTCTTATAAATATCACTAGTGATATCACTAAATTTTTATCATCCTAATTTCGTAATGTTAACTATATCTTTCATATGATACCAACTATAGTGACCCAGGGTTCTCATACAATGATATAAATTTTTTTAGATGAATATACAATACATTACATAAATAAGAGCATAAGGACCATAATAGTTTAGTGCCTTTAAAAACATGAAACACAATAATATTGATTCATGAAACATCATTAACATCACCCATAAAATTCTTACCCTTTACTAATCCTACATAAAATCCTTCTTCATAACATGGGAAATGAAATATAATAAATGGTGAGATAAAATTATTAGAATTAATAAATAGGAGATATTTTTGGAATGACATGACATTGAGGGTATGGGAACATGATAATAATATTTTAAAACCATAATCAACAAAAAAAGTCAATAATGTTAAGTAATGGAATAATTATTGGATGTTCAAAAGACATGATTCATAAGGGAATCAAGAAACATGAGCCATGAAATAATAACATTGGTATAAGGAATTGATTTGTGGTATAAAAATTATCTTATGATATTCTGAACATATTTACATATAAATAGTTTCACTTTTTTTGTTTAGGAGATGAATTCATGTATATGTATAAACATATGGGAATGAAATGGAGACCACACATAACATTTTGTACAAGAAAGGATGATCAACGCATAAAATTGTTAACAAGTAATCGGGTTCATGGATTACTTTATGAAAATGTAAAAAGTATCACACATAACATATTTACAGATGCAATATCCATATTTATCTACTGTGTTGGAAGGATTTATAGATCCCACCCATATTTGGTTGTAGCATAACAATTATCACGTAATAAAAATACAATATCTCATTACCAAAAAATCTTAAACCTTTAATCATAATCAAACCAATAAAATGAAATGGGTTTCATAACATTTCATCGAAATATATCCTGTGGAAAATAAAGTATTCTCATAATGAATTAATCATTTCATTAAAGCATAACTCGTGGATAAAGAAGCAAATTTTATAAGAATTTCCTCATTGTATAACCTATGGAAGAGAAATTATTTTCATAAACTTATTTTCATGATAAACCATTAAAATAAATAATATGAATTCTATCCTTGGATCATATCCCTAAAAAAGTATAAGTTTCATTATAGGATATCATATTTGATGGAGAAGGATTTTGAAACCTTTACATCAATTAATGATGAAAATATCCTTTTATATTTGAAAAAAACATATTAAAATTTAAGTTTTTTAAAATAATTTTCATAAAAGTGGGAGATTATGTTTATGTTATACATGTTAAACAAATTTCCCTTTACATTTTTAATAAAATCCAAAGGATATTTTATTTTATAATTTAATTAAAATTCATTTTAAAATGTTTTGTAAAAACATAAAAACGGATAAAAATTCCATTGGTACATAATTTTAAAAACAATAGAAAAAAAACTGAAATCCTATTTAGAAATTATATTTTTGGAAGAAAACAGATTTCCGAACGTGCGGTGAAATATAGTTGTAATTTTCTAAAAAAGTTTTATAAATTATTTTATGTACCAAATAGTGTATAAATGGTTATATTTCTTCAATATAAAACAAATAAACTAATGATAATAAAATATATTAGTTTTTCTAGAGATTGATCACAATATTTTATCATTAGAAACATAATCATAAACAATCCTGATAAATGATGAGATTGTAACAAAAAATCACTACCACTAGAATAAATTTCAATCACAAAACCAAATGAAATAATTACATAAAATTGAACCAAAATAGAACGAGGTAAAATAAATTCTTGATATTTAATTTCAAATGGGTCTTATATACACCTCATGAAATAATATGGGTTTATAACATGACCTACATCTCAATTAGAGATTAAATGAGATAAATATCCCTTACTATTTAAGTAAATTATGAATCCTAAGACCTGTAAATGAATAACAACAATAAAATAATTAATTATAAATAAATTATTTTTATACATGATATATCATATCATAGGATTAATATATACGACACATAAAAAAACTAGAAGTGAATATGGTGTAAGTATCTCTAAAATAAAACTGAGACAAGAAATACCATTACCATAAGTACTGAATTCTTTCATACATATTATTACCTCATATATAATAAAAATAAGATTAGTATAAATATATTAAATAACCATAATTATATATATTATAATTTATATAATTTACCAATTTCATTTTCTTACTGGTATATTATCTATTGCTAGTCGAAGTATTATTTTATATAATAACCTCTTTGTTTTTAGTATATGTTTTGATATGTTATTTTCATTCCTCTAGATCAGGGTTATATTATCACTAGATTTATAATCATGGAATAATTATCCCATTTATACATCAATAATACTCATAATACTAATCAATTTAGTTTATTTTTTATATGAAGAATGTTACTATCATGGAGATGGTAGAATGTACTTATGATTGAGTAACATCTCCATTTCTCAATGATCATAATCGAAAGATGGTAATTAAAATTTAATCAATTGGTGGGAGTGAGAATCTCAAGAGGGGTGGGTTGAATTTTTTTTACTATAAAAAATTCTATAAAAAACATTTTAGTTAAAATATCCCCAGATAAAATAAACTTTCATAGTAATTCAAATGAGTAGTTTGATATAACATTGATCTTTTAAAATATTTATCAAATCTGAATTAATACTCAGTTAAAAAAAATGGAATTTAATTTAACATTTGAAATTAATTTACTTGATAAAATACTTATATAATTCACTGGTTAAAAGTGGGAGATTATATATTTTCACTCATTAAATATATTCTATGTACATACTGAGACACACACAAAGGAGGACTCATTTAATTTCAATCATTGCAAGAAGGAGTGTCCATTTGAAGAAGAATCATCATGATCTTCTGTATCCTCATATGGACCTCTGACATAGACATTAACGTTTAGCTATAATAGTTGAGAATATAATTTATAAATAACCCTTAGAATTAATTGCATTAATATAAATGTGGGTTATGATTGGGAGTTAGGCTAACAACGACACATATATGGCTGTTGGACAATCCAACATTGAGTCATGCCTATGGTAGTTCATCTAGTGGTAGGTAATCTATGTCTGACTCATGTTTTGCACCGACTCACATGATTGTAGGTTCAGTTTGTGGGAAACTCATTAATGGAAGTGACTCAAATCTGATGGTATGTCTTCTTCAATTGTGACTCATGTATGGCGGTATGACATCATTAATGGATCCTCAAGTCTAGTGGTATGTAAATTATGGTGCGTATTCTTTATTGGTGGTGATTCATTCTCTCTGGTGAGCTATTCTTAATAGTTACTCATCTCTAGTGGTGAGTCATTCCTGGTGGTGACCCGGTCATGGTGGTGAGTCATTCTTGGTTATGACTTATGTCTGCTACTGAATCATTCCAATACATTTCAAAATATCATGAAATTATGATTTAAAGAATAAAATGCTATAAAATAATTTAAAATAAATTTAAAATATAATTAAAAATATTGTTTGGCATTAAAACAAGGAGGTTCCATCAATCTACAAATTTTTAATGATCACCAAACATGGAATTATAGAAACCATGTATAAAATAATCATTGGCATAAAATAGATTTATTCGAAAATGTAATTATATATTCTAAGCACTATAAAAAGTTATTTTGGTAGTTTTGAACACAATGTTAACAAACCAAAAGCAAATAAATCGGTTATCAAGGATATTAAATAAATATAGTTTCATTGGTATGGTATCAGATAATAATAAAAAAGAAAAATAAAATTATCTTAATTAAAGCATATTATAAATGTAATTCAAAAGGCTAAATAGTAGTCTATATAAAATTTCACATGTATTCTATTGATTTTGGTATTATCAAAATTTAAGAATAAGAAATATTAGACTTATCTCAGTAAATAATTCAAAATATGAATGGTAAGATAGATTCCATTAAAGAACAAAGTGTTTTAATTACATCCAAAAGGAGATAAAAATACTAAATAAGATGACCCTTTCAAATACATAAGTCAAAATTGAAACACTTTCATCCTAGTTACAATGATTAGAATGATCTATTCCTTTGTCAAATACTATGTTCATAGAAGTATAGTTTGAGGATGAGGTTTTGGATACTGTGAAAGAAGTATTGGTTGTGGTAATCTATCAAATGATAACTGGATTAAGGTCTTGTGCTGATTCTGTTGTAGACAAGCTAAGAAGATGGAACTAAGTTGGAAAGTGTGCAATAATATTACTAAAAATAACTAGTTTCAACATCTATGGAGCAGTTTTTAGAGGATATAAATGAGATATTACTGGAATGGACTCAGGAGATACTATTTTAGTTCCAGAAACCTAGAGAAAAGGCTTCAACATATTCATAAAGTCCATAATGATTATGCCTCTTACTCCATGAAACGTAATAAATCCTTCTTTTCATCCATAACCAACTTCAACAAAATATTCATTACCTTTGAAAGATTAACATTCTCTTGGAATACTTTTCTAACTATTGAAATTCAGATGTTCTCTAAAAGAATTATCATATGGGATTTGATATCATGTTTAGTGTAAATTTGGTAATAGAAATACTTACATTACTTTTTAATTGTTTCTCAATTCTCTATGACATCCTTTAGTAATTATTTTACTGTCTTATAGAAATGAACACCATTATTCTTAATCTACATTAAAATCTCTTTAAGTGTAACAAGAACATCTCCTAGAAATATAATGATTTTTATCTCTAAAAAATGGGTGAATCATCTAAATATCCATGGATGGAGAGGGAGATGGAGCACTAGATGAATAAACCCTGATGAAATAGTCTACAACCTCTCTAACAAAGGAGATAAACTCTATTTAAAAGAAGAATATGTTTCCTCCATCATATTACTTAAGGAATCCAACTCACTAGGCAAGAATTTATTCTCTAGTTTGACCCACTAAATATGATGTGATATCTTCAGATTAATATGGAATACTAAAACCTCAAAAATGTTTATAGAATCATTCTCACTCAACTGATTGATTTCAGGTGCCTGACACCGCAAAATCCTCCCAAATTCAAAAAATAATCCCCTTTATTTGAATACTCCAGGTTAGCTCTAGAAATAACTTCAACAGACACATGATAAGTAACAATAAGAGAATAATCATCAACTCCCATAGCTGTAGACTTTGGATGGTCATATCTATCAAGAATATCTTTGGGTTATCTCTTAATCTCTCCTGTAGAACCAATCTGGTCAACCATGGATCCCATAAGATTTTTTTCATCTCCAAATAAGGATACATGTCTCTCATCATATGAGTCATAATACAAAAAAAGTATCACATAGCCTAGATTATCTTTCCCATTTATCCATAGGTCTAGAACTTATCTAGGTAGAATATATAGTTCGATGCTCAATAAGTTCCCAATCATTAGGTTCAATTAAGTGAATAAAAAACTGGGTGTTTCCTCCTAAACAACAAATTCCCTCATCTCATATTATTCAAAATCACCACCATAAAAATCTTGGAAAATGCATAGTCTCTCCCCATACCAAGAATCAACAAATAATCCTAGAGAAGAAACATGCTCTTAAGACATCTATTGATTATTTGAACCACAATGATTAGGTCCCCAATCAATCACATATCTGTCATCATTTTATTTTCTTCCATCATCTCCTTATTTGTTTTCATCGTTTTATATTCATCGCGATTTTCATTATCTTTATCTCTATCATTTTCATCCTTAGATAAAGCTACAGTATCCTCATGAGATTTATAGGAAATATTATATTTTTCTTCTCTTGAAACATCACTTTCCCCACCATCACCATTACATAAAATGTTTTATTTAGTAGGTTGTGATCGAGGGGAAATATATGGACCAAAATTGATACTTGGGCTCTTAAGTATGTTAGCATAACTCCACTCCTCGACTAAGAACTTCTCCACTAAAATAATTACACCATCCACATAAGTTTCTTGTTTATTACCAGAATACTATACCACCTCATCATACTCTAATCTATGACCAGTTATGTTTATTTGTCTAGTAGTTTGTTTCTTTTGATTAACTTACTCATGAATTTTATCATCAAAATTAACCCTTTTTATAAACAATAGGTTTTAAATTATCTTTATTTACTTGAAAAATATTTAATAAAGGAAAAGTCACTAAACTCATTTTCTAAAACATCATCCTCATAATCTGACCCTTTTTCCACTATCATTTATAAAATGATATTCATATAAATAATTTAATTACATATAGATGATATATTTCTCATATCCATCATAGGAACCATAAAATACCTTCACAAGTATATTATGTCACTTATTTGTTTTATGAACATGAGATATATATCCAGGAATCTAATCATACTGAAATCTCATTTTCTTAGTCATAACATGTATTGTATAAACATAAACAAGAAATGAAACTCACAATATAACTTGGTTGTTTTTTTCCTCCTTAATGTTTGATCTATTTTCAACTCTTCCAAAGAATTCACATACACAAATGAATCAGTTTTACTAGGAATCGATCTCAAATAATCAATTGAGACACCATTGTGAGGTACTTTAATAATTTCTTCAATGAAAAAACTACATATTTTGAATCTATTATGCAATGAATCTAGTCTTTATTCTCCCCATAATTAAACTCAACATACTGAAAAAACTAATATAACAACCTAGGATAAAATGGTCCCTCATTTTTCGAGAACAATTTAATCAATCCCTAGTCCTGGATAACTATCCAAACCAATGATTTTTTTCAAAAAAACCAATTAAAATTTAGTTCCTTCACAATTAACACAATTTTATTTACATGATGTGGATTTTGTGACATGGTTGTTGGTCATCCCCAATCTTCATTATACTTATTCAAAGGTTATCACTCCTCGAGAGTTAATTTAAAAACTATCTTCATTCTAACCACTTCAAATAGAGTGGATGGTTTAGGTATGGTAAAGAGAAGGATAAATGTCCAAAGAGAAAGGTATTGGAGAAGATAAAAGTTCAAAAGGCATGAGAGAGTGAATTGAAAATAGACCAAGGCCCCAATGTATATCATCAAGGGATTTGAAAATTGAAAATTGAAACAAAAAATTTAATTTAAAAAAATATTAATTTATCCAAAACTAATATTAGGAATGATGACTCAATACCAATGATGAGTCATTTCCAATGATGGTTTTTTCCAGCAGCGGGATATTTCCACTGGTAAGTAATTTCAAACAGTGGTAAACTTCCAAAGGTGGTGAATAATTTATAATGGTGTCTATTTTCCAACTATGTGAAATTTCTAGTTTTGGGTATTTTCAAATTGGGGGTAATTTTAGATGAATCCAAACCAAAATTTATCATAACAAATTCATGTTTGATTTAGTTAAATCTATCAAAAATTAACAGATTACTAAAAATATTAGCAAGATGATGTTAAATTGAAATGAAGTTAAAAGTTATATCGACTTGTTTAAATGATATCTCAAAAAGTGATATTGTATGTCAATGTGTGGAAAGATGAGACCATTTTCATAAAAGAAATTATCTTATATTATTGAATGAAATTCCAAATTAAAAATTTCTTTTAATATGAAATTGATACATATATATCTAAATAAGAGTTAAAATATCATCAAGTACCTAATTAAACCAATCCAAATTATCACTATAAGCAACCTTGTTGGCAAGGCCATCCTCAAGAGAGTTGGACTCCCTATAAACATGTGTAATAATATAATCAATAGAATAAATTTAGTCTAGAAATATAATCCATAAAGAAGTAAATTTCCATAAAATATTCTATGAACATGATCTGACAGCTTAAACAATAATATACGAGTCACACTCAAAATAGATCTTCTATAAAACCAGACATGAAACTCATTCAATCACCTCAAAAAAACCCAATATTTCTATATCAAAAGAGGAGTAAATTCCAAGAGAACCATAATGACATCCCAAATCATCCCCGGGGTGATTTCCAGAAATATCATCATAACCTTAAGGACCCGGGTTACCCCTTGATGAACTATCCATGTTAATTTCAATCCATATTGTGAAAGGATACTTCCAAAAACATCAAATGTTCCATGGGTACGATGAAAGTTACAATTAATACCAATCCTTATTAAGACTGAAAGATCATGAACCAAGTTAAAGCAAAAACCCTTTTAGTGGGTAATGTCATCAGTGATAACTATTCATAATTGAGAAAATGATGATTGAGGAAAAACATGATCATGTATCCATTTGATAAAAGCATTCTATATGGTTTGAATTAACTCCATGGGAGAATCCCTAAGGATATTGAGATGTTAATGGGAGAGTGGAATGGATGGGAATCTTATGATGAATTCAATAATGGATCACATGTAAGGAAAGGGGATCTTGAACATAGCAGAGATGGTGCACCACATCAAATAGTTAGTGGAACAGCTCAAAAACTACTGTTCTTAATCCTAAATGTGATTTATCCTAGAGTGAAATGAATGATTTTTATAGACACTTATAGAACTTGTGTTGTCATAATTTATAGGTGCATTTATGAATTAATATCCATAGTCTAGTAGATATTTTTTCATCCACAAAATTGATCATGGTAACTAATTAAAACTATATATTCATATTTGGTAGTAGAAAGTGAAACAAATTTTTTTTCATACTACACAAATATAATAGAAACATATCTAAAAGATAACATATTCCAAAGGTAATTTTTCTATCCAAAATAAAACCACCATAATTAGCATCTAAATAACTCACTATGTCAGATAATTATACTATAGATTAGAAAAACCATACCTTTATTATATATTTTAGGGATTTGAATGTTAATTTAAAAGTAAGAAAATTTGACTCCTTTGGGTTTTCTTGATAATGCACACACATACAATCACTAAACATAATTTTTAGATGGAAATTAGTTATGTAGAAGAGACTTCCAATAATACCTCTATAACTGGATTGATCTACTAGCTTTCTAGATTCACCACGATCTATCTTATTGGTTCAACTCATAGAAGTTTCAATACTTCTAGTTCTATCCAAACCAAAAATAATTAGAAGTACATTGGTGTACTTAAATTGATTTAAAAAATTCTTTATTTATTTTGACAAATCAAAAAACCAAGAAAGAATTTATGTCCTCCAATTAAACTCATCTCAAATTCATTTTGAATCAACTTTTTAGAATTTTTACAAAATTATTTTTTTGAGTCTCTGAATATAATATCATCAAAAAATATTTGAAAAACTAAAAAATCAGTAGAAATTATTTTTATATAAAGTGTAAGACATGCTATATGTCTTGAAGAACCATTGGAAATAATTTTTTTTTGAGACTATCATACTGAGCTCTAGGAGCCTATTTTAAATCATTATATGTTTTTTTAGTTTGAAAACATGTTTTGGAAAATTTATAGTTTGAAAACCATGGGGTTTTAAATGTGAAAATCAAAAATTCTATTTCCATTAAATAAATCTCTTTTACATCCATTTGATATAGTTTTCTATCTATATGTGTTGAAAATACAAGAATGATTCTAATGACTTCGTGACTGGTTATAGGTAAAAAGGTTTCATCATATTCTATACCCTCTTCTTATCTATTCACTTATACAACTAAACTAGCCTTATTTCAGACTTTGGTTCTTGATTCACCAACCTTGTTTCTAAATTCCCATTTTTCTCTAATAGTCATGGTCTCCTTAGTTAGAACCACAATTTCAAAAAATTTATTTCTTTTAGATTGGTTATTTTCATATTATATATCCATATCTCATAATTCATCATTAATATCATGATATTTTTGGGTTCATGATGTGATGAGATTACTTGATATTCAACAGAATTTTTTTATAGAATACATAGTCTATGAACCTAAATCTAGGTATCTAAATAAAACATATATATTATGATAATTATAATTTAAATCAACAATTTGGAAATAATATCTGGTCATCTCACGGCCATCTATAGGTTGATGTTTTTGTTCTGGAAGTTTCTTAGAACTGGAAGATTTTTCGGCATGTTTTACAACAGTGTTTAATGGTTTTGAATTTGTGGCCATATTTGAAAAATCACCCTCATGGTTTTATAAAGAGGTTTTCTGTTCATGTGAATATGTCTCATTAAAACTGATTTGAACGGATTCATCCATACTATTTGTTATTTTATTAAACACTCTATATGATTTAATAGAAATTTAATAACCAATGAATATTTTTTCAACACTATTGGAATAATTTTTTTCAAGATTATACTTATTATTAATAATAATGTATTATGAAGAAATCTTCTAATTTAATTTACCTTATGATTTCAATTATTCCAATGTTTATTTGGGGACTTATTTAAAATAAGGATAATTAAAACACTATTAAATATCTACCAGGTTGTATTCATATTGTCTAACACAGAGTAAAAAGGGAGTTTATATTCTTTTAGAATAGTCCTAGGAATTTTATGAAGTGATATATACCTTCATTATAGAACTACATTCTATTTTGGAGTCTTAGGTGTAGAAAAGTTGTGAATGTATCCACTTTTTGTTCATAATGATTCAAAATAATGATCTCAAAACTCGCGATTCTGACAACTTCTTAGAGTATTAATCCAATGTCCAATTATAGTTTCAACAAATCTTTGATTCTGGGTAATTTTATAGTAGCATTCAATTTTTTTATCTAAAAATAATACCCATATATACCAAGAAAATTCATCTATAATGACATAGACATAATGCTTCCCATTTAAAAGAGAAACTCTATATAACCCAAATAAATAAATGTGAATCAAATCTTGGGGGTGAGAAGAGAAAAAGATTTCTTTAAATTGAAATATATTTTTTATTTTTTTCTTTTTAACAATTGTTAAAAAAGACATCATTTGGGAATTCAGGTTTATGTAGATATTTTATTAACACATTCCAAGTTAGGTTTAAAGGTGAGTAAATGTTTCAATGGCCTAGTCTATTTTGAAAAAGTCAGTATCTCAAATTAAATTCACTTATAAAAGAAATATTTTTATAAAATAATGACTCTAAATTAAGAGCATAATTATTTTTATTTCTCAAAGTAGTGAAAACTAAAACTTTTTAGGAATTGAAAACATCTCATGAATTTAAATTCCATGCGTTTTTGTTATTTTTTTTTCAAATTAATTAATATATCATTGGTCTATTATAATGAATGATAAACTATGTCAAAAGTTCTTTATATGCTACCCCAATATAAACTTATGTTATATTAAACACTAACTTTTCTTGAATTACACAAAATACTAAGTTCAAATGAAACAACATTTTATTATTACAATTATTTAAAATATAGAGTTTAAAAAAGTGATTAAACAAAGTAATATGAATAGTAATAACTAATTTTTAACTATTATTTATAATTTTTTAGATAAATAAAACATATTAATAAAAATAAATTAATTTTTAGTAATGTATTTATATATTTGAAAGTACTATTTTCTTAATGGAATGGGTTTTTATGTCCTTATATAAATATTAATAAAAATACATTAATATTTATGCTCCATCTATACTGAATTTGAAGAAGGTTTTGTTAGAGAAATCTTATTGTTCTCCATTCTCCATTCATCTTATAGGTATGAATATGTATAATTATTTTATGTAATACTTCTAGTGGGATTCTATGAAGACAGATAACACAGATTTTATATCTAAGAGCTTTGAATTCCAGTATGTTATTGTAGAAATACAAATGTCTAAGGGTATGTTAAATCTATTAACCATATCATAATTGAAACAAGAAAACATCAATATAGATTTTTTCATTAGAATACCCAAAACCTCTCTAGGTTTTAATTTTATATCAGTGGTGGTCGATCACCTTACTATATAATCTAACTTCATTAATATCAGAGAAGGCTTCTCTCTAGATCAACTTTCTAGGGTATACATTTAAGAAGTTGTAATGTTTCATGGAGTACCGATTTCCATCATGTATAATCAGATTATGTGGTTAAACTAAATGTTTTAGAAAATTATTAAGCAAGCACCAGATATGTAATTGAGTTTTAGAACTACTTATAACACATATACAAATTATCAGTCTAAAAGAAAAATTAAAACCCTAGAGGGTATGTTGACATATTGTTCTTTGGATTTCGAAGCTGGTAGGGATCAACCCCTTACATTAGATGTGTTTTCATAAAACAATAGATTTTACTCATGAATTTATATTTCCCGTTATGAAACCCTCTATGGGAACAAATTTATTCCCCCAAATTGATAGAATTAAGTTGAAGAAAGAAATCTATTGTGACTAAATCTTTTGGAAGAAATAGCTGATAAGGTTAGAACCATTCAGTAATATATCAACATAGCACAAGTTCAATAGAAAATTTATGCTGATAACCATCTTCATGATCTTGAATTTTATATTGGTGTAAGGGGTTTTTATGAAAATCTACAAGGAATAATGGTATGAGGTTTTGAAAGAAAGGTAAACTATACCCTAGGTATATCAGTCCCTTTGAGATTCTTGATCATATTGGAATGGTAGTAAATCACATGGAACTTACAACAAATCAAACTCAAGACCATGATTTTTTCCATGTATCTCTTTTGAGTAACTACATACCTGACCATTCACTTTTACAAAACTCACAGGTCAAACCGATAGAGAAGGATCTTTCTTAAAAGGAAAAAATAACTAAAATTCTATATTATATAGTGAATATTCTACAAAAGAACACCACTCGCCTCATAAGTTTTATGTAGATAAGTCACCAGTTAGATGAATTTACATGGGAACATGAAGATATGATGAGGCCTAAATATCCTTACTTTTTTGTATCAAAATGATGAAATTTGGCGGCAAAATTCATTTTTAGGGGGAATAATGCAACACACTGAGTTCTTGTGAACATTTTTTTAGAATAAATTAAATTTACATGATGCATTTTAATTCACAATAAAATAATTTAATAATTATTTATAGTTTACATAAATATTACATTCTTTTACATGCAACACTGATTTGGCATATGTTACATGCGACACTATGTTTCTATGAAAAAACACTTTATTATTATAATGGTTTAAAAAGATAGTTATAACATAGATTGTAGTCCTACTAATATGAATAGTAAAAACTGATTTTGAAATATTATTTATAATAGTTTTATATATGTAAAAAATATTGATAATAAGACATTCATTTTTAGTAAAGACTTTATATCTAGGTAAATATTATTTTCCTAAAAGTACTATTTTTATATCCTTTTATGAACAATAAAAAATTTAATTTTAGACAATTATAGATATTATATTTGATCATATAAACTTAATTTTTAAATTTAGAGTGGAAAAAATATCTTTGGGTGAAATTTTGGGATTTTTTAAAAAAAACATCATTTTTTGATGAATAGTGTAAAATATTAAATTTTAATTCAAAAGATCTTTATTGTATAATTTATTTACATAGTTACATTATATTTGAATTTTTTTATAATTTTAATTAAATTTATTTTACATATATTAATCCAATTTATCTCATTGTTACCAATGTCATATTTAAATTGGATATCAAAGCATTGCAAACATTTAAATAGTTTTACTTAAATAACCTGTGGTCGCGACCCGACTGCAAGAATAATTTAAAATTAATTTATGCCACTAATATAATTGGAATTTGGAAAAACGGATTAAATATTTTGAATAAACATATTATATTATTTCTAATAAGGTCATTATAGTTTTTTACAAGATTATTCGTGAAATTAATTAGAATTAAATATAATAATAAAGAATAAAATTAGCTTAACAAGTGAGAAAACCTTTCACTTATGGACCCAAGTGACCAAAAAACATTTACAAAATCCAGTATATGACCATATTTAATCTTTATAAACCCTTTAATATAATTTTTCCTATTCTTGGATCAAATTTTCAAAGGAAAAATACGGGTGTAATTCCCTTATAAAATTTTTACAAGAATGTCACTCCTTCTCCACTATAAAAAGTATCTCACCACTACTACTTATTCAATCCTCTCAAGACAATTTACTCATAAAAAATATAGTCAAATAATCTCCAAAAATCAGTCCATTCATATTTTAATCCTCTATTTTGGTATAAATCTAACCAAGTAAGACATTTTGTTAAGAGAAATAGTAGTTACCCAAAGAAGATGTAACATCCTTCCTCAAGCTACTTTCTTTTATTTTATTTCTCCTCCAACACAATTATTATTATTCCATACTTATATAAAAAAAACATCCTCGAAAACATATTGAGATTTTTTAATTATAACGTGTATACATTCACTTACACATGCTTCCATCTATTACTAATGAACATACCATTCTTGTGTATAACGAACTACCGCCACATGAAATGATGAAGTTTATTTTTTTCTTTACCAACTCTCATGGTTTGTAAATTTTATGAAAAAGATATTTTAATATATATATATAAATGTGATGTATTTATTATTTAATAAGTATTATATAATACAAACCTTCATGCTTTTCATTTAGTTTAAATATGGTAATATTGTTTCGTAGAGTATAGACTATCACCTCTTAAAAGTGATGTAATTCATTCACACTTTACATGGAATGTATTGAAGATATGTTCAGTAAGCCTATATTATATATATTAAATAATAATTATATTGGATTTATATGTATATATTTCTTGAATTTACTTTTATTTAATAAGATAATTAAATGGAAACAACATTTATACGTATGTACGACATGCCTTCCCCATGAACTGTGTATATTATTTCATATTTCTATCATTAATAGATTATTATAAACCAATATATTGACTAAAAATGATATTAATATAATGATTTAAATTAATTAAATTATGATATATGTATGACTATAAAAAAAATAAAAAAAAGGAACATGCAAAAACAAAGAAGATATACCCTGAAACGTAACCTTTATATAGATGTGTTAATAAGAAGGTAATATAAATCCATATATCATATTGAATATAATAATATGGTTTTTTTAAGACATATAATAAACATGTATTTATTATATTGGGTGTATCAATTATTATTTTGAGATTCAAGACATAAGCTATGTGAGTTTCTCCTCGGTCTTTCTTTTTATAACATATATTCCTTATTCAGTACTCATTTAAATCGCCTGGTGTGTGTATTTACCATGATTGTATTATATGACTATTATACTTAAATTTATTAGCATTTACATATCCATTTTAAGATATTTCTTTAATGAGTTTATTTTTTAAAAGTCACGAAATTGGTAAGGTTGTTTTGCATTAATTTTCCTTCTTTTAGAAAAATGGAATGAATTTCAAAAAATACATATTCAAAAAAGTTTTTAATTTTTTTAACAAAGATTATTTTTTATTCTTTTCTCGGATGAATGATTTTATATAAAATATGATTTTAAAATAATTTTTTATATGTTTTCAATGATCTTTAAATGAAATTATTTTAAAAACGTTTTCAAGGTTTCTTATTTGTTTTAAATGTAATTTCCATGAAATGGTATTAAAAATGTTTTCAAGATTCCATAATATGATTTCAAAGAAATAAGTTATCAAAAAACACTATGTTTAATGAAAATAATTGAAGAAATGATATTTTACATAAGAAATGTTTTGAAGGATCTTTCCAAATTCTTTTCAATTTACATGGATATTGATTGTTGTTACTCATGACTTTCTCAAAAAATGATCCAATGTTTCCTTTCATATCTTTATCTGATTGGATTATGTTTCTATAGAATGATTTTTATGAAACTTATTTATTAATAATGGGGTTTTTTATGAAGCCTTCTCCTTTTAAAAGTATATTCTTTTGATGAAATAATTATGAAATGTTTCTCTTTTCTACAGGTAAATATATGACAACATGGTTATGAATCCCATTTCATTTCATGGGATACAATATGACTAATTATGGTCTTATGGAACATGTTCGTATGATTTCATTATAAGATGGGTAGGAACTATATCTTACTCCAATTAATTTGATAAATTTTTATATCTCATTGGATAATGATGAGATTAATGTCAATGGGATAGATCCACTTTGAATGATGGGGAAACCTCATCCACTATGATAAGATAGGGAAACCTTATCCACTATTGGATGATTGGGAAACCTAATAATCTGTGGTAATATGGGGAAACCTGATACAATATATAACATGGTGAAACCCCATACACTATAAGAAAATGGGGAAAATCTATCCCTTACAAGGAATGGGCTCTGACTAGGGACGAGGGGGGGGGGGTGTCCTACCAAGTAGGTGTAGTCCCCATGAAATTCCATAAATTTTTTATAAATGTGTCTCTAAAGTTTTAAAATGATATTACATATTTATGTGTGTACCACAATTCCATGTATTATTCTTGTGTTTTTCTTCAATGAATTATTATTTTGATTCCATTATGATTCATGTCTTATGAAATGCCAATCGTATTTCCATGATTCACGTTTTTGATCTTTTTTATAAAAGGTATGATCATTGTAAACCATGACCATGTTATCATACCATTATTATCATGTTAATTTTTACAGGTATACCTTTTTTACCCTTACTAATCATTTGATATCACCCCTTTTTATGTTTCAATTCCATGTTTTATAAAGATTAATATTATTTATGAGGTTTATAAGAAGGTTTATAGTCATTAATAACTTATTGGGTGAGAATTAAGCACACTGATGAACTAGAGTTTATGTTTCCACATTTCTAAAGGCACTAGACTAATATGATCTTTAGACATCCTTTTGTGTAATGTATAAATTATTCATCAAAAATTACTGATTTTTAATGTATGAATTTAGAGGGTTGTGATAATAATTGATATAAATTTTACATAAAAACCATCATCACATAGTTGGGAGATTCTAATAAGATTATATTCAAAACTATCAACATATAATACTATAGAAATTAAATCATATTTACAATTACCAACTTAGACTAGGACAATTAATTTTCCTATGGAATTGTCACTGAAGGTAATATTTCCACCATAAAACATTTTCAAATTCTAGAAGATTGAGTAATCTAAAGTCATTTGTTTAGATCAACCACTCTTTAAGTAATATATAATTTTACTAGATCTCATTAAGCATGTTTCCTACAAAGCAAATTTATAACAAAAATTATTTTGGTTTCTGAATCTTATTGGGTTTGGAAATATCATTAATTAAGGCTTTAGGAACCCATGTTTTTAATGGGTTACTTGTAAGATGGTTGAATAATTTTTGAAATAAAAAAAAATTATTTGGTCCAATTGAAAAAAATCTTGTAGAATAATTCCAAATAATATATTAAGAAACAAAACTGGTCTTAGAAATTATATTTTCTAAGTTGATATCCTAGTCCAGTGTTATAATTTTTTTATCTATATTCCCAATATTTAATTCATAGTGTTTCTCACATTAGTAACTCTCTATAAGTCACTTTTTAGTTTCTTGTTGTGTAATTTTAGTTCATTATTTTCTTTCAAAATTTTATAATTCATCTCCTTTTCTTCAGCAAGATTAGTTATAATATTAGTAGACAAAGCATTCATACTCTTTATAACATTATGATTATCTTTAATATCATTTAAAGTATCTTATATATTATAACAATATTAAATCATTTCTTCATAGGACATCTTTTCATCACTATTAACCTCTCTTTAGTGATAAGAATTATTTATTCGGGATGTAGTAAGTACATGAGAGAACTCGTATGTGTTTTTCATGAGAAAATTGTTTTATATGTCATGTTTTTCTTCATGAGTCAATTCTAAAAAACTGGATCTGTCTTTAAAATCTCTCTATGATTCTTTAATTAAAATTTTGAACTTATTATCCATTTCAAAATATTTAATTTCATACTTCACACTTTGATAGTCAGCTTTGACTTTCCATTCCCTCTTTCACTCATATTAGATGATCTCATTTGCAAGGATATCTTTCTTCCAATATCTCTTCAAATTAACATTATTATCATATTTTCATTTATATCAAAGATTAATAAGTAAGTTATTTTTCTTATAAAACTAAATAATGATTCTCTCCAGATAAACCATATCTCCATCACTATATATGGGTGATTCCTCATCACTATAACTCTCAGGTAGAACATTCTTTTGTTCTTCATATTTTGAAGCTATATACATGAATGTTATATATATATTTTTTATATTCCTCTTCTTGGTTAAGTTTTGTTCATCCTTATACATAATTGAAATTATTATCAACGCCATGACATGTAGTTTACTAATATCATAATATTCTCTTAATAATATTAATGTTCATATCCATCATTCTAAAATCCACCTCACGAGTCACATGATTTGGTATGTTTAAGAAGATATATTTCACAAGATATGAGTCTCATTTACCATCTCAATAAACCATATATACATGTCAAAAATAATCCCATCAGGATCCAATTTAAATGTATTATTTTTAATTAAAGAAGTATTTTAACTAATTTAGTTATCAATACTTGTTCCTTCATTAGAAACTACTAAAGTATCCCAAATTTGATATGTAGCTTTAAAAAGATATATTATATTTTATTCTTCATCACCTAATGAAAAATAAAAAGAATTTATTCATCTATAGTTATCTTTATAAGAATTTTAAGTGTCATAATCCTATATAGAACTAGAAATCCAAGGTAACTCATAAATATATTTAACAGTAATCCATAATTGTAAACCCATACTTCCCACTTCCATTTTCATCTAGATTTTCCATTGAGGATAGTTAATTTCACTAAATAAAGAAGGAAGGTTAGTAGAAGAACCATCATGTCTATTATCTATTTAAAGAACTAAATTTAGAAATAACAAAAATTTAATATCTTTCAAATAGAACTAAACATACCGTTGGAATTATTTTGAAATCCTTGGATACCAAATTTTGGCCGGGGTTAGAAGCTCATTATAAGGGGTGAATTTAGTTCCTTATAAAACTTTCAATTAAAAACTAGTTTAGATAAAATCCCCATGTTAAAATAAAATCCCTTAGTTTACCAAAAGATTTATTTAATATATCTTTGACCTTTTTTAGATTTATAAAAGATTGATTAGTTCTCCGTTAAACCAAAATTAAATTTAATCTCAAATTTGGAAATCCATTTACATAACCAAATACTTATATAAAACACTATTTAAATGTATCTATAAAAAATGTTTTGTTTATAGTTTAAAATAGTTATAGTTAAATTCTTTATAATGAATAAAACAAAAACATACAATGGAATAAAAAGGGGGACCAGTCTCAAGACAATACCTAATCCCCTCCAGTTAGAAATAACAAAATACAATGAATATTATATAAATATAATGTGATCTTCTACCAAGATTGGGTATATAGCTAAAAAACATGTTTTCCATGCCATGCAGGGAATTATTCCATAATAGCCCTGGGAATAAAAACTAAACTAGCCATATAGGGACCTATTCCAAAAATACATAATCATACAAATGAAAAAATATATAATAGAATGTATAATATTATCCAATTACGGTGTAGGTGATAGTTTATTTTGATAAAAAAGACCAATAACCCAATACTCTATATTAAATTAAACAAATATAATTTTCAATTAGTAAGATATATAAAATGTTAGTGTTTCTCAGTCTGAAGTGATTAGATTCTTGAGTGTTATTAGATGTGTCTTGTAGAATATATTGAATCATTTATATGAAATTAGTTGTAAAACATATATTCACAATAGTCTTTTGGTTCAAATTATAGTAAAACAACTATATGTTGTGTGTAATACACTCTTTAATATTCAAAAAGGTTTTGGTAATAATGTTTCATGAATTCTCTTTGGTATATGGAACTCTTGGTCGTATATTTTCATTAAAACAACATGTTCCCTATACATAACCACACATTAATGAAAGAGTTTTTTTTTAAATCAATAATTATATAAATTAGTGTCTATTTGAAGTAAAATCATTATGATCTATTGCATAATCATGGGTAGATCTATCATAGACATTAATGATCTCCTTTAATAGTTAAAATAAAATTATAAAATAACTCTCATAATGAATGTAATTAAAAAAGAAATTTGTTTAAATAAATTTTAATATCATAAAATATTCATGGTGAGTTGGGATAGTGGTGACATGTGATTGGGGGTGGGACAATCCAATAATTATCTAAGATAAAGGTAAGTCATATTACTATAGGTCATCTGGTGACGAATCATGTTCTATTGTTATTCATCTGATGTAAGGTCAAGGCTAGTGGTGACTAAATTCTTTTTTTGAATAAAAATATATGGTATTTATTCTTCAGTGGGGACTCATGTTGGATGGTAAGTCATCATTAATGATAACTCAAATTAGGATGTAGGTAATGTATAGTATTAATTCAATCTATGTGGGGAGTCATTCTCAATGGTGATTCATTTCCGACTGTGACTCATCTCTGGAGGTGATTCATTCCAAATGGTGACTCACTATTGTAAGTGAGTCATTCCTAGTGGTGAATTATCTATTATGGTGACTCTTTTCTACACATATCCATATTTATTTAAATTATTCTATACAGAATAAAATGATTTAAAAGATAGCAAAGCCAATACAAAGATAATTAACAGGATTTGTGAGAAAGAAAAAAGGTGGTGCAAAAAACATTATTCCAGAATAATAATAGTTTCATAAATAAAATATTATTTCATTTAATATACTTATATATATCATCCATTTCGGGTGGTGATGAAAAGATAGAGTTTCATCGCTTTGTGAATGCAGTTTTCCACACGTACACGAAAAATATTATCATCTTTCAGTGAGTGGAAAGGTAAGAAATAAATTATATATTATTCCTTTAAAATTAAAAAATTTTATTAATATAAAATTTATATCATGTATATTTAATATATTCATCCAAATTATCTTCTATGTAAAGCATTAATGAAAATGAATCACATCACTTCATGAGGCGATAGTCCATCGTTCAAATGAACGACATTATCAGATCAATTATAGAATATAAATTAAAAATATATATGATATACTGACTATAATGATTTAATAATGTTTTAAATAACATATAAATACTTTTTAGTCAACATCATACCTACCCATGAGAGGTGGTAATAGAATAACTAATGACATCGGTTCGTGAGGCGGCAGTCCTCCAAAGACAAGAATAGTGATTTTGTAAATCATTTGATTGATGTATAGAATGTTATATGTTAAACCATTATCATAAAAACATATAATTATATGTAAGATAATGAGGTTATTATATCATAATGGAATAATATTAATTGATGGATTTGGTGAAAGAAATAAAAAATCCTTGTTGAAGAATGTCACCTCTTCTTCAGTTAAACTCCATAGATTTTCATCAAAATACTCCCTAGTTTGGATTTATATCAACAATAATTTCAAATTTTTTAGATGGGATATTTGCAATGGGAGTCAAACCCATCAAAATAAACTATTTTTATGGAAATATTGACCCATATTAATTATTCAATAAAAATAGGTACTCACAATGGCATATCGTAAATACCTTTGGCACACCGTGTGCGTCAAAGGGCGAGAACTGTATTGCCTTTGGGGATAAACCTCCATCGCAAATATTCTTCCATTATTTCAATTATTTGAGTAGGTAATATATATGTATCTTTTATAAAGAGGTTAATATTATTAACAACCACCGATATAATCAATTTTTTATAATAATCATTTTTAAAACAAATTATTACATGGTTAAATGAAGCTTAGTGTCTCATGTCATGCGCACTCTAGAAGAAACTCATTATTGCATGTAACATGAGTAAACAAATTGTATTTCATATAATTAAATCTGTACATAATATTTTTTTTCAACCCAAAATATTAAAAATATTAAAATGATTTATAGAAATAATAATTCAAAAAATATCATGGTGTTACATTTTCCCTTTGTATTCATCACATTAAGTACTCATGATTCCAAAATATGGTTTTTAATAAAAACTAACATTATTTCTCTGTTTGGTCAAAAATAAATTTACTTCCCCAACCATTTTTCCATATATTTTTTCAAAAAAATAACCATTACCCAAATTATTTAATAAAAAAAATTTCACATAGGTTTGAACTTTTAGAATGTGTTTTAAATTGAATATTCATGTCATTTTCAAAATTAATTTTATTTTCCATTTTCCAAAAACGTGAAAAGAATCATTATTTTATAACATGTATGGCACAAATAGAATTTTTCACCGTGAGGACTGGTCATTGATTTAAATTTTCTTTCATGTTTTTCCCATGTTATTTTCATCTAATACGATATCGGTTTTTTTATATTTTTTTGTATTAAAAATAGTTATTCAAATTGAAAATGGTATTTTCACTAATAAATGTTCAATGTGATATTTTATAATAATATTATATATATGAATACATATTTTTATGTTACGTATTCATTAATGGGGGTTTGATATTAAAATTATATTCATTTTCTTTCTTTGGATGGTTTATGTTTATAATGAATCGATGAGTATGAAACCCATTTCATCTTTCATGGGTTATGATATTATAAAAAGATAAAATATTTTCAAAACCTATTTCTTTTCTATATGTCATTATATAATTGATTATTTAATCAACCCATTTATTTTCATAGTTTATGTGGTTATGAAAGATTTTTTATCTTTGGAAACATGTATATATACATTTGATTATGTGATGGGTGGGACAAATATCATCATCCAGTGCATTGGGTAATGATATATATCTTATAAGAAAAAAAGGATGGAATTGTGTTTGAACCCATTACAGTAAGGGAATTTTTCCACTATGATAGTCTTGTGAGTGATCCTTTTGTACTACGATATTTAGGGGCATGAAATCATTCCAAAAATATTGTTTTGTAAATGTTCCATGAATATGATGTAAATGATTTTAAATGCTTATGTGTACACCACAAAGTATTTTACTCTTCTAATTTTATGTTCTCATTTATCATGTTCTTTGATTCCATTCAGATTGATGTCTTATGAACATATAAGATTTATTCCATGAATCAAGTTTATGATCTATGATATGTAGGGTTTGGTGTTCAATATTTAATCACATGTTCTCATAACCTTATGATCAAGATATTTTGGTATCTCTCTTTTTTAACCTGAATAAGTGTATGATATCAAATTTATTATGCCTAAATTCTCTAGATTATAATGAAGAGAATTATATATGGTATGTCTAAGAATGGTTCTACTTATGAATAACACAGTGGGAGATGATTTATCTCACTTGAGGATCATTGTTTATGTGTCTGGGTTTTCAAAGAAACTATTCCTAAACTATTTTGGCATTATTAATTATGTTATTATTGAATATTCCTTGATTATGTGGCTATATCTATGTTTAAGATGTTTAGGTCATTATAGTGGTTATCAAAGAAAGGTTTAGTAAACCATTGAAAACTATTATGTGAAAACATGTGTGGGATCCCTATGGATATGTCTGTGGATAAATTTAAATATATTTCCAAGGATATGTCTAATTATGAGTCAATGTACAAGGAAATTTCCTAGTTTTTTAAAGGATATAATATGTGGTTTACAAGATGTTACAACCATATATGGATGCTAAAAGTTGATGTGACTCTATTACAGAGGTACATAAGGGTAATAACATTGAAAATAGTGAATTTGGAAACACTCGATCATTATCTGGTGCATGAAAAGGACTTGCTTCACACATGATTTGTTAATCTCATGATATATACTGTAGAAATTTACATACTCAGTATATACCATCATAAATTATTTGAATAATTATCAGGAATGAACTATGTTATGAAAAAGGTTTCATATATTAAAAAAATGAGTCATTATTTAGACATACTATAATTGATTTTTCAGGATTATATGGTTCCCTAGTATGATGATTATTTCTTACACTATAATTATATCTTTTGTCAATGGTCGCAACCTAAAAGAATAGTGTTAATGCTGAGTGAGATAAAAGATGAAATTATTGTCCTCATGATAAGACAAATGTTATGGGAGATGGAATAAAAATTTCCATTTCATTTCTCCCAAAAAAATTTCAGTATATGATTCCTTCTAATAATCCAAACATGGAAAGGATGAAACAAAATTTTTTTGAGGGCTCCCTAAGGTAACATCCATATTCCATTGATAGATCTTCTGATCCACTAGTTTCTAAAAAATGGTTTAATACTATTTAGAAGATAATTCTATTCAGTAGTGTTTTGTGCCTGAAAATTCATCTAGGTTTTATATCATTTTGTAGTTTTAGTAGATATATAGTGGACTCAAATCAAGAATACAAGTTAGAAAGATGAAATTTAATAAATAGAATTATGGGAGTATAAGAAAATGATTTTCAATTAGTAATTTCATCATAATATTTTCATGAAAATGGATAAGGATTTCCTTATGTAAAATTAGAAGTATGATGAATCTATTGGTATCTATGAGAGGAATTTTACATGACATTAAAGGTACACATTTTGTATTATTATC
Organism: Viscum album; assembly: GCA_963277665.1. NCBI lineage: Eukaryota > Viridiplantae > Streptophyta > Magnoliopsida > Santalales > Viscaceae > Viscum > Viscum album. The sequence goes on from OY728163.1 coordinate 90,098,888, forward strand.
AAACCAGAATATAAGGACGGTTGACACTTTAGTGTCTTAAAACCAAGACTCTAAATTGATTTTTCTAGAGGATAATTTTTTATATTTGGGTAAATAGTACATAATTCCATCAAGGATAAAATAAATACTGAAGTTACCCATAAATCGCATGGTTTTGATAATAAAAGAAATATGTAATTAAAATATTACTCTAAAATACATAGAGAAAAGAAGATAATATTTTCTTCATGATCAATATATAAAATGAAACATGAATGAAATTATCTTAAGGGTACTGGTAAATGATTTATGTGTGGGGTGGATGGGTATTGAGAAATTTATGGCTGAATTGATGGGATGAAGTTATCCAATGATATGAATAGAGATAAACCTTCATGCAATATAAAACCAACCCATTATTGTGTCAAATGCAATTATTCTTTTCATTATTATATCAGGTTTCCAAATATAAAGGTTAATTATGACAATCAACTTCAATAACATCTTATGTTGATGGAGAAATGAATATTTCAAATGATCAAAATTTCTGACGAGGGGTGAGATAATGATATGGTTAAAGGGACACATGTCATCTACTTTAGAACTAATAATTTCTAATTTGACTCTAGATTTAAAATTTATTCAATTTTAAAATAATTTTATAACGGTCTGCAGATATCAAATAAATTATTATATATTGAATTGTCAGTGGAAAACCTTAATTATATGATTATTGACTCTCATGTATATGATTTGTCTCAGGCTTATGTTTCTGAGAATTGTCTTCCTAAAAATATTTTCATTAATATTATTGGAAAAAATTGATGTTATATTTTTAATGGATTGGATCTCATTATATAAATCCCACACAATTGCTTAGTAAGGGAAGTCACATTTGATAGTCTCCACCAACCTATGATCATCTATCATTGTAATGATAAATATGGACTTCCAAGGTAAATCACATCCATTTTATTGGTTTATATTCCTATTAAAATGGTCTTTTATCTCATATGGATGGGTGAAAATTCATCATTGATGAGATTATTATAGCGTAAGAGTTTTTTCGTGGTCTTTCCAAAAGAGTTTTCTAAAATTCCATATATTTTTGATGTTGAGTTTTCAATATAACTCATACATGGAACCACACCAGTTTCAAATACTCCAAATAGAATGGAACCATTTAAGTTATGAGAATTAAAGAATATAATCTAGGATAACTATGATAAGGGATTCATTCATGAGTGTCTGTTACCTTAGGTAGCACCTATAAATTGATTTTAAAAAATTTGATCAATGTGGTTCTTTACTGATTATCAAAAGTTCACCAATATCAGGATAATGAAAAAGGTATAATATACCCTATATTTATGAGATAAATATTTTGGATCTCAATACTTTTACATAGATTACCTTAATTCTAGATATAATAATTTAAGGGTCTTGAAGGAGAATTCACATAAGACCATTCTCTGTACAAGGTATAAACACTATGAGTATACAATGATTCCATTACTTGTTTATAATTCCCTGACTATCCTAATGTGCATCATGAATATAGTTATAGATTACCTTAATTAGTTTGTGGTTGTCTTTATAGATGATATTATTATCTATTCAAAGATAAATTAAGATCATGAATATTTTAGGTATTTTTTTATAATGTCATTATGGAAAAATAAACTCAATGAAAATTTTAGATAGTTATAACTTTAGGTATTGAATTTCTTATTTCAGTGTCAAAAAATCTAAAGATAAGGTATATTGTTTGAACATACAAAGATAAAGGCTATTGAATGTTGGCCCTAAGCATCCATGGTGACTATGACTCTTATTTTATTGATTTATATTCATATTATTGATTTTTTAATAATTTCTCAGGAATATCAAATCCAATCACCAATTTAGCTTAGAAAGGATCAATGTTCATATAGATAAACAAATGTGATGGATATTTCAAGTAATAGAAGGGATGATTTTTCAGTTCACTTGTGCTTACATTAACATGTAGTCAAAAGGTTCTATTATTTATAGTGACGAATCCAAGAAGGTATTCGAATGTTATATTATATAGAATTAAATGGTTATACATTATTCATTATGATAATTGAAGGATCATAAAAATAACAACCCAACTATTGATTTGGAGTTAGTTGTGGTAATTTTTGAATTAATGGAATGAAGGAATAACATTTATGTTTAATAGTGTGATATGTATACTGATAAAAAACTTATAAGTTTATAATTACAAATAAAGATATAAATATGTGCTACAAAAGTTCGTTGGAGATGATTAAAGAATATGACTACTCAATACATTTCAACCCTATTGTCATGACCCATCCCCCGGGGCCCGAGTTGTGACTACCCCATGCCCTCTATCCATAGGCTAGGTGCTGGAGACTAGCACTGATGGTGTATTCCCTAAAACTAGGAAGGCATTCCCTTTATATCCTATAAGCACACGAAACTAAGAACACAACAAGATACAATGTCAAGTAAACTGAATAGTAAACACAATGAGTATAGTAAGAAAAAGGGGCTGGTATACAAGGCCAATAGTAAAGATACAAGTACAACTGAAATACAATACAACTAAATAAAGAGAAAGACACCTACTTGGTCTTCCTATAAGGTTCCTACCTGAAGGGTAGGTATAAATCACCTCCTCTGTGCTCCATATCTGCCCGTCTCCTCTGCGTACTAACATGCCATGTGGTCCACCTCTGGGCAACGTCCAGTCCTGGTACCCTCCTCCTTAGTCAGCGTTGTCCATCGTCTGTACCAACTACAACATGGTGCATGCAAAGCCCGTGTAGGAGTGAGTATAATGATACTCAATACGGACCCTGAGACCCTCAAGGTGTCACAAAATCCCCAAGGGATAAACTAAATAGCATGAAATCTACTGAAAACCCTACTTCTGTTAGTTTAGGCAGTCCCCACCTCTTAACACTCACATAGCAGGTTTAGGCTTGGGTGGTCCCCACCACCATAACCCATGTTGAGGGGTTTCTAAATTAAAAATGTTATAAATTATTATTTCATTTAATTCTTTAAAAAAAAAAAAATTATCTTTCACTCTTGACCCACTACTGTTGAGGTGAAGGTCTCTTTAAGGTAATACTTGTGTTTCAATTTCATCGGTGTACTCAAATTTCAATTCCGAGAACCGGTTCGAAAGTTACAAAAACCTGCTCCCACATTTACTAAATGTACCCAAAATATTTTTCAAAAATTCATTCCAAGCACTCTGGGACTCAGAATCATGCGCCGTCATTTTTCACAGACCCATAAAATTCATATATATTAAAAATATAATTACACTGAATTTCTAGGTCTTTACATTCTCCCCAACTTAGGGCTATCCATCCCCATAAGTCACAACTCAAACTAAGGGAACAAATGGGGGTACTGAGAACGTATTTAAGCCTCCTACTCCCATGTTATCTCTAGGAAGTTCTCGTGCTACCAGTGAACGCACACCAGAGGTATCGACTGCCCATGAAGTAATTGATCCTGTCGATTTTCAATCTCCACTGGAAACTCCACAATAGTCACCCCATCATCGACGTCCAGCTCACTGTGGTCGATGATATGATAAGAGACGTGCACGTATCACCTCATCTGGGATACATGGAAGACGTCGTACATCTGGTGCAAATGAGGGGGGAGTTCTAAGTGGTAAGCCACCTCGCCAACTCTATTGAGGACCTCAAAATTTCCGATGAACAACATAGATAACTTGGCGCTTCTGTTAAATCTCTATAAATCTCGTTGGGGTTGGACTCGTAGAAAGACATGGTCTCCATCCTCAAACTCTAGATGTCTTCGTCTCCTCTCCACATAAGACGTCTGCCTGCTCTATGCAGTCATCATCCACTCCTGGATGATCTGAACTTTCTATGTGGTAGCTCGTACCATCTCTAGTCCCACTAGTGGTGACTCACCTAGGTCAGTCCAACACAAACATAATTGGCAAGGTCTCCTATACACTGCCTCAAATGGTGTCATCCCAATGGTGGATTGATAGCTGTTGTTGTATGCAAACTCCACCAAAGGAAAGTGATCCTCCCAACTGCGACCGAAGTCGAGGAAACAATCATGCATCATCTCCTCGAGGGTCTTTATGGTCCACTCAATCTGGAAATCCATCTAGGGATGGAAGGTGGTGCTCAAATGACGCTACATCCCAAAATCTTTGTGCAACACCTTCGATGGACGAGAAGTGAAACATGATTCACGATCCGAGACAATCGTCGAGGGTACTCCATGTAACCGCACAATATTCTTCACATAGAGGCGTCCCAAGCTCTCTACTGAACCCTACTCTCTGATCGGTAGGAAGTTGGACGAAATGGTGAGTTGATCGACGACCATCCAATTCTAGTCATGACCCCTAGTTGTATGTGGGATTACTATCATGAAGTTTATAGATATCCCATCCCACTTCCACTTTGGGACCTCCAAAGTTTGAACCATGCCTGATGGTACCTGATGCTCCGCCTTCACTTGTTGACAAGTGAGGCACCGAGAGAAAAACTCAGAAACTGATTTCTTCATTCAATTCAAACAGTGTTGTCATCAGATATCCCGGTACTTCTTCGTCACTCTTGGATGTACCGCTTGATGGTATGTGTGTAACTCCCTCATCAGTTCCTCCAGAATCAACACTGGTACCATGGTACGTCCTCTGAGGAGGATGAAATTCTCCCCACCTTTAGAAAATCCATCAGGTGGCTACCATATAAATATCTGAGCACATCGTGGCTCGCAGTCAACAACCCCATGCTGCACCTCCCTGACTCGTTGAATAAGTGGGGGAGTGACTATAAGAGACTGAAGAAAAATTGTTCCATCTCGATCCACAAATGACATCTGCAAAGTAGCCAGCTACTATGTCGCCTCTCCTAGCAATTGTAAACCAGACCTCCTGCTGAGTGCATCTTCTACAACATTCCCCTTCCCAGGAGTATAGACAATCTCGAATTCATAGTCCTAGAGGAACCCAACACAACATCACTGTCTCTCGTTCAGGTCTTTCTGAGAGAAGATATACCTGAGAATCTTGTGATCAGAGTAGACTGTAAAACGCTTTCCCCTCAAGTAATGTCGTCGCATCTTCAAGGCGAAGACCACTTCTACTAACTCTAGGTCATGGGTATCATAGTTATACTCATTTTGTCTTAGAAATCGAGAACGATATGTGATCACTACTCTATCCTACATCAGGACACATCCAAGCCCAGTCCCTGATGCGTCGTAGTAGACTACGTACCCTACACCCTCCTCAGAAATCCTCAATATGGGGGCACTAGTTAGCCTCTGCCTCAACTCTTGAAAACTCCACTGGCATCTCTCTGACCAAATGAATTGTTTCCCCTTCTTTTTAAATGATGATAAAGGTGATGCAACTCTATAGAAATCTGTCAAAAACCTCTGGTAGTATCTAGCCAAACCCAAGAAACTATGTACCTCCATCACACTCTGGGGTGGCTCCCAGGAAGGCACCACCTAAATATTCACTATATCTACTGCAACTCCAGCCTCTAATATGACATGTCCTAGAAATTGATCCTCTGGGATCCAAAACAGGCACTTCGAGAGATTACCATAAAACTGGTTCTCTTTGGGTGTGTCCAGTACTACCTACAAAGGATATGCAAGCTCCTTCTCAGTAGTCGAGTAGATCAGAATGTCGTCGATGAATACTACTAGAATGCGATCAAGGAATGGATGAAAGACCATGTTCATGAGTCCCATGAACACTACTGGATCATTGGTTCCCCAAATGGCATAACCAAGAACTTATAATTGCCATACCGACATATGAAAGCTGTATTTTGCACATCCTCATCTCGTACTCTAAGTTGGTGATTGCATGATCTAAGGTCTATCTTCAAGAACCAATGTGATCCCTTTAGATGATCAAAGAGGACATAAATCCTCGGAAGCGGGTAATTTTACTTCACGATCACCTGGTTCATGCACCGATAGTCGACACAAAGTCTCTAGCTCCCATCCTCATTCTTGGTGGAAAAAATCGGGGCTGCCCAAGGAGAAACAATGGGCCTAATGAACTCTTTCCCCTGTAAGTCCTCCAGTTGTACCCACAACACCCGATGCTCCATGGGAGCTATCCGATACACTGGTGTAGATATAGGTGACGTCCCATGGTACATTTCAATGTAAAATTCCACCTCTCTACGAGGAGGTAGACCTGGAATATCATCAGGGAATATATTCACGTGCTGGTCCACCACTATAGGATAACTCAGACTCTCCATGTCAACATCTCTCAGGGTAAGGCTAGCCAACAAAAGAGTGATCGGCTGAACTCTCCTCCGATTAAGTCTGTACTGTGCTTCAAAGGCTCCCTTATCGCTGTTGAAGGTAAAACTGGTCCCATCCATGAGGAAACACCGTACTTTGCGCTTAATACAATCAATCTAAGAATAGACTACAGAAAACTATTTCATACCCAATATGACGTCGTAATTCCTAGACGCCTCTACTAGGAGATCCTTGCTGAAGCTCTCACCTCCTAGAGTAAGATCACACTACCAGCACTAGTGCGTAATTGTCAAATCTACTCCCATTGGAGTCTGAATCCATAAAGATCAAGCCAATGACTCCATTGGAATCTCTGAGCTCTGAACGAGGTTAGTGGCATTAAATAATGGCTAGAACATGTGTCTATAAGTAATGTAGCTAAGGTGGAGTAGACACAGATAGTACCTCGTATTGTCTCCAAAGGGCCGTGATCATAGGCCTATGCTGCCTGGAGCTAAGCTCACCCCATGCCTTATGCTCCCTATAGTTGGAGAGGACCACTTGGTTGTGGTGGCAGAAACATCTCGAATCATCGCCCACCATCAACGATAAGCCCTGCTCCTCTATCACGTACACCTTCTCCCTATGGACCTCCTCAGTCGAACCTCTATCTTTGCAAGGGCGGTCCTTCGACCATCTGTTGATCATCAGTATAGAAGATCAGATAGTCACGAGCCATATGACCCTTGCCGCCGCCTTCATAACACTAACCACTCCTGGCAGGACTGGCTCTACCTTGGTTGCCCCACACAACAGACCATGAATCCTTTGGTCGTCCACCAGTAGGTCTGGTCCTCTTGGACCTCTGCAACATCTATCTGCTACCAGCTACAGAAGACTCCATTATGTGACAAATGGTGGTGGGTATCGCTACTGGTGAATGCTCAACAATGAAACTCTCCACTAAAAGGGATTTCTCTAACACCCCCACCTGTGTTGGGATGCTAAGAAAAATCATCGAAGCCTTGATCTCTCACCTAAGCCCCTACTAGAAGGTCTTGGCCCAGAAGAATGGGTCCTGCAACATATCAGGGGAGCAGTATGAGAGGCCAGTGAACCTCGCTGAGTGCTCTTCCATATTCATGATGTCCTGCTACAGATGAATAATCTCTTGTAAGCATACTGCGCAAAGTGTCGATGGGACAAACTCTACCCGAAACAGGCTCTCGAAGTCTATCCAAAGAAGCTTCACCTCATCACAAACCTAGATCATCATGATCCATCATCTACCTGCAACTGCCTATAGAAGACTGGCGGCAAGGAACACCATGAGATCGACTGGTGTCCTTACCAGTTGGAAGACTCTCACCATGGACTGAAGCTAATCCTCAGCCACCTGTGGGTCCATATCTCCCATGAAACATGGTGGAATCTGACACTAGAACTCATGTAAAGTGCTCTAGAGGTGTTCACCCTCTGGTGTTGTGGCTGGTGGCATCGGTGGCCCAATGGGTAATGGTACCACTGGTGCCTTCGCTGGTGACTCTACTAGAAGAGGGACCAACACCGAGGCCTCTTCACTCTATGGCCTATCAGTGAAAGCTATACCTCGAACCCTAGCTGGTAGTCTACGTGGAGGAATCATGAAATGAAACAGCTGTTCCATGGTCAATATGTTATACCTGGTGAGCTCACACAAAGACATCACAATGAAAACTCTTCAAAACACACACACAGTCAGTCTTTTCATGCACTGAGTCAAAAACCAGAATTCAGGGTCCTGGTGTATGGATATGTTAGCCTCCGCACCAACACTGGAATCCCTAAACTGATAACCACACTCACTACACTTAAAACTATTTTAATTAAAAAAAATATCATAGTTCTGTGTTCTATAGTAGAACCTGATCCTTTGATACCAATTTTTCATGACCCGTCCCCTAGGGCTCGTGTCGTGACTACCTCAATCCCACATTCAAGAGGTAAGAGGATGGAGACTAGAATCGAAGGCGTATTCCCTAAAACTGGGAAGTTATTGTCTTTATAACCTATAAGTACACACAAACAAGAAAAAAGCAAGATATGAACTCAAGTAAACTGAATAGTAAACAGAGTGAGGGTAGTAAGAAAAATGGGCTGGTATACAAGACCAACAGTAAAGATACAAGTAAAACTGAAATACAACACAACTTAAGAAATAAAAATACTATTATTGGGTTGTCCTCTAAGGTTTCTACCTGAAGGGTAGGTACAGATAGCCTCCTCAGCACTCCACATCCGCCCATCTCCTCTGCGTACCGACACATCATGTGGTCCACCTCTAGGAACCATCCAGTCTGGGTACCCTCTTCCTCAGTCAGTGTTGTCCATCGTTTTCACCAAACACAGCAAGGTGCGGGTATAGCCTGTGTAGGGGTGAGTATAAAGATACTCAGTAGGGACCCCGGGACCCGTAAGGTCTCCAAAAATCCACAAGGTATAAACCACATGGCATGAAATCAACTGACAACCCTACCTAGGTATATTGCCATGAATATAACTAAGTTATCAAGTATGCCCATCTCATTCACGAGGAAACACAACGTCCGACTCAAAAGCCCAAGCTCAACAATTCCAAAACGGATTGAGTTCAACGAAGGTAAGTACCACACAGGTACACCACACAAAAGATTACCACCAATGTATTACCATGATGGAAAGTACCACACAGGTATAGACATATCTCACAGCAGGTATATCTTAGGTATAGTAGTTGAGATGATTAAATATAACTACTCAATCATCTCACTCTGTTAAGAGGCAGACCCATGAAGGATCTTAAATGCTGAACCACATAGGATATCTAGGTGTTGACCCACATAGGATTGCTCAGTACTGAGCCACACATGATCGCTCTACACTGACCCACAAAGGAATGCTTGGTGATGACCAACACAGGATCACTATTCATTCATCATGACACATCCAGGTACTGTGTTCCGGCACTAAGATTGATCATCTCCGAGAGATTCGGCAACTAAAGCCGCTGTTCGACACTCCAAATTCCACGAAATCCAAGGAAAAAAGTATCCCATTGTAACGCCATTCCATAGGGGTCTCAACGCAAAAGACGGTGTGTAAAACGGACGCCCAGTCAGTAAGATATTAGCCTTTTAGTCTCAAGGGCCCGGTTGGATTCATGCTCGATCCAACCTGACTGTATCCCAACCTTATCCAAATATCATGTGGGGTAAATCAAAGGGACCACCTCGCTCCAAGGTTTACAGATCCATTGACGGTTTTTCAAACAGACGCATGTTGCCAATGTTATGGTCGATAGAGTGAAAAATTCAGTAGCTCTCCTGGGACTGGTCCGACCCGATCGGACCAACCCGGCCTGACCCATCCTAGGCCAAACCAACCTGGTTTGGTTCGACCCAGTCCACTGGGTCCATCTTGCCCCACCAGGTCTGACCCAGCCCGCGCTGGGTAGCATGGGGGTCACGGAGCGGCGCGAAGCAGCCATGGCGGCGTGGAGGCTGCCAGGGCGGTGAGGCAGCATGGACCACAAAGGGCCACCCAGCGGTGAGGCCGCTAGGGCCGCAAGGCCATGGGGGTCGCGAGGCTATAGGATGGAGAGGCCATGAGGGCCGTGAGGTGGTGAGGCCGTAGAGGGCCGCTGCGCGGCGAGACCATGGGGGCCGCGGAGGGCCTCAAGGCGGTGAGGCCGCGGGACGGCGGAGGCCATGGGGGACATGAAGGGCCACCAGACGGTGAGGAGACTAAAGGCCGCGGGGGCCACAGAGGGCAGCTGGGTGGCGGAGGCTATGGGTTGGTAGGAGCCACGGGCGGTGGAGGCCACGGGGTGGCATGGGCCGCGGGCAGCGGGGGCTGTGGGGCAGCAGTGGTCATGGGGCGGCGACGGCCGTGGGGAAACAGTGGCCGTGGGTAGAGAAGGCCGTAGGGAGGTGGTGGCCACGGGTAGCGTGGTGGCCGCAAGGAAACACCATTGCATCGTCTCCTTCAACGCAGTCGGCGGTGGTGCCGGACTCCGTTCTCGTACCCCACATAGGTTGGTTTCCGTCTTTCTCCATCGCGAAGAACACAACAATTAAACACAAGATTTTCGGAGAGGTCGGGCCATGTTTTTTTGGCCTGCACACTCCATGTTAGAGAGGTAGCAAGTGGCTATAATCTCTTCTTGATTTTTATGATGCATTATCAAGAACCGGTAAGGGGATGAAATACAAACAACCAAACTACCTCAAAGGTTCATTGATGTTGGCATGAGTAAGAATTCGAAGTTGTTGACATTCGTCATGCCCACCGCTTGCCTCCAATACAAGTATCATTCGTCGGTTCATCATAGGTGAAGACGTTCCTCGTTAGTGAGAGTATTCATCCTTGGAGGATGATTTTTTCCATGATTCTCAAAAGCTTCTCCCTTTTTCCAATAGTTTCCACAATTCCACCAAATTGAAGAATATCCCACTTATTAATTTAAATTAAGTAGATTAATAAGGTTGGCACAATTAAAATACTGACACATTTCATTAATTTTTGGGTTCCTCTAACAATTAAATACAGAGTTTCCATATTTAATTGCATCAATTTAATTGGATGAAATTAATGGAGGAAAAGAATTACAGGGGAGATGAGTGGTTTCTCCCCCATTAAGAGTGTTCGGGGGGTCGCCGCCATTAATTTCAAATTGGGAGGTTAGTTCTAGTGGTCCCCACATCTTAACAATCACATGGGAGGTTTAGTCTCGGGTGGTTCCCAACACCATAACCCATGTTGAGGGGATTCTATAATAAAAATGTTAGACATTTTTATTTTATTTTATTTTTTCACAAATAGCACAAAAATTATCTTTCACCCTCGAACCACTATGATAGAGGTAATGGTCTCCTTATGTGAATATCGACACTGCAATTTCAACAGTGTCCTCGAATTTCAATTCCAAGCATCAGTTCAAAAGTTACAAAAACCTACATGAACCTTTACCTAACATACATGAAAAAAGATCTGAAATTCATTCTAGGCACTTCAGGCCATGGAATCATGTGCCGTCGATTTTCACAGACTCATTAATTTCCCATATATTAAAAAACATTACGTGGAATTTCCAGGTCTTTACACCTATAAAAGTGAACAAGGTAGAATATAATTATATTTAAAAGAATCACTCTATCTTATCCATAAAGAGGATAAAAAAGATAAAATATTTTTCTATTTTCAACTTATAGATCTAAAAATCCTGAATAAAGAGGATAAATCTTATCATTATCAATTGAGTGTTCACCCATCTATCTAGGTGATGATTTAATAATCAAAAAAGGAATAAGTAGTGATATAGAAGAAGGTTAAACATGTTATGGATTTTAACCTTGATAATTAAGGAATTATACTCTATTTATTTACACTTTGTCATTAAACTATTTTTTAATCTTATTTAAAAATTATAAAGATTTTTTCTAGTAAATATTTTTTCATTTATGTTAATTTCCTTATTAAAAACCTTGAATACATCATATCATAAATATATTAATAATGTAAAGTGTATATCACACATCCGCATATTCTTGTGTGGAATATAATAGTTGGTAAAACATTGTTTGTTCATGATTGGCTTGTTAAAAACATGTTTCATTTATTTATTATATTAATATATTTAGGATTGTATTATTGATTTGTAGACATATGTTTTATAATATATGATTATTGTTTTAAAATTTTAACCTTGGTTATTTGATTAATTTTACAAAAATACATGTGTAAAAATGTTATCATCATGTTAATGGTTTTTAAAATATAAGAAGAAATGTTTCCCATTTATCCTTTCCAAAATAACATGAAGTATCCCAATAAAATAAATCTTTGTAATTGAGACCATGCTTTGTGGAGGTATAATCTTTTATATATTAATATTTTTTAACTATGGTGGTAATTCCCTCTCCCATAACCAAAATAAATAAGAATTCAATGATCCATACAAAACAGAAGTTAAGAGTTTCCATCTGTGGTGAGAAAATGGATTTTATGGTTGTCATGGAAAGAAATTATTTGACTTCTATATTTGGTTACATTTTATAACTAATATTAATTTTTTAAAGACAATTTTTTAAAGATATTTTTATCTTATATGATTTCATATTTTTTTCAAAAAACTATTCTATCACAAGGGAAAATTTGAAACTATATGTTTTGATGTAAAAGAATTAATATTTTGTGAAATATTTCCTCCATATTTATATTTATAAAAATAATATATAATTCAATTATTATGAATGGTTAAAATTGAAATTAATATTCATTGATCATAGATAATTAGATCCTTGATTATTAAATGTTTCACCATCAGGGAATTTTGTTTTAAGTACCTCATTTAATACATTGTTAGTTCTTAATAATATATATTTAATGGTTATCCATGTCTTTTGTTAATAGTCTATATGAATTGTAACTGAAATTTATTCAATTGGTCATTACGTCATACATTTTTTCTGGTTTGGATTGATGTATGTTTGCCTTATTTCTTCCGTGTTGTATATTTTACATTGAATGTGCTTCTATTTTGGTTGTTTTTATATATTTATTTGATCTTTATCATGTTATTATGATTCTGAGATTATTTCTATTGAGTGAATGATTTATTACATGATATAGAGAATGAAAATAACATATGTCTAATCTAAATTGACTATACTGGTATGTTGTTATTGTGTAAGGTTAAATACATCCTTATTATAGCATTATTGAGTATGTGAACTAGGTTATTATGGATTGGTATAGATTCACAACACCATGAATCAATAGACACATTCTCTTTTACCTATGTTTTGGGTAGTAAGTTTTCTTTTCTTATTATACACTTTTTTTCATTCCCATGGTATATATGATAACTGTAACATATTATATTTATATGGATTATGAAGCTACATATTACACAATTTTCTAATTTCCTATAGAATGGGTGATTACACTAAATTATTATACCATGATGGGTGATACTTCTACTCGTTATAAATGCTTCATTTTCCCTGTGGGTTCAGTGTCACACCCCCAATCATTATATTTGATCATCATAGATTATGATTCATGGATTAATGAAGTCGAATCATGTATAAAAATCCTAGTATTGGGGGTTTAATTTTATCATCCCAATATTTATTTGAAACTTACTATTTACTTCCTAAATCAATGATCACAAAAATATTATTTTATTATATTTATTTAAAGAAGTATTCATGTTTGTGTATACAACTAATTATTCACTATTATGTTGAGACAATATTGATGGTGCCATCAAATGTATTTATGATCATACCGTATATGGAAAAATCTTTGTAAATGTATCTACACATACTATATTTCATTTATCGATGGTATATTTTTAACTATTAAATATTCAATTATCATTTGATTATCGACATTGTAAAATAGGTTGAGTAATGAGGTTTATTTGATTATAAATGAGGTTGTTTTATAGGAGTCCTTATTTTCTATTTAACCCACCCCAAATTTGTGGTTGTATTTATTTTTATATTATATTTGACTCTAGATTATTCTTTACATCCCATTTGTAAAAATGGATGATCTAAATTCATATATCAATGCAAACAAGTCAACTTGGACATTTTAGTAATCTGGATAGGTGTTGTTATTTGATTTGTGATGGAAAAAGTATTCCCACAATTGAATTTATACTGGTATTGATAGATTTTATCCCTAGAGAATTTAGGAATACCCTTGGGTTTATGGACTATACTAGTTCACCTATTCTTCATGTATCTAAGTTAGGGTAACTGTAAGCTTAATCACATGCATACACAAATATGACATATCAATATTTCATGTAATGATATATAAACATCCCATTATTCACCCAAAATCTATTTTTATTTAACACCTAAAATTATCATTTAAAATATATAAAATCCAATCATATATATCCCTAGTAATTTATATTTCCACCATGGATTTGATGGCTAGACACCCATAATCATCTTTTATAACATGTGTGGGCCTTTTTCATTCTTTATTCTAAATTTATATATCATATAAATAAATTTTTTCCTTATACCATTTTGCAATGTCCCATTGTAACATTGACATTTCATTAAGCTAAAATTCCACATGGCCTCAAATGTGATCCTCCGCCACCATAGTCCATCAACTAAAACCAAGTGTCAATGTGTATTTCTGGGGGACCAAATAACCTTAAAATGTATCATTACATGAAACCCCAATATGTCAAACCCGAACAACAATATGTATAATAATAAAGTATAGTAATAATTAATAAAAAACAACATTGTATCCCAATAATTACCAATGGTAGTATACATATAAATAAAGATAAAATAAAACCCAAATATAAATGAAATAAATAATATAATATAAATAACACAATGATAAAATAAATATCATCCCCTCTGCATGAATTTGATGTCATTATAAATCAATCTCTCTTATTTCTCTTAATATTAAATCCAATATTTAATGTTCCTTTTCCTTTCATCTCATCACCATACATTAAATTTTTACGAACACAAGGTGTGTATGTATACGATTTTGGGAATTATCTTAGTAGAATCCATTATCAAACTAATAATAAACTATAGCACAACAAGATCTTATATGGGTAGTATAATGCTATATAATGGCATTAAAAAGTGTAAGTAGTATAAAATTTAGCATATAGGGTGCTCAAAAATTAATCACAATCATATAAACCTACTTCAATCATTTCTAGTAGTTACACTAAATATCATTCAATAAATGTAATTTCAAAATATATGTATTAGGATAAATATTTTCCATGAACTTTTCATAAAATTTATCCTTTTTGAACACATGTTTTGATGTTTTTCCTTTTTTCAAACTTTTGATATAAAAAATATCTTAAGGCCTAACACAAGGTCAACCTAAACCAATGAATCTCACCACAACATATCTCTTCAGGGCTTAGTGCATGGATCCCTTATTTATTATCGAATTTCGTGTGAAAAAAATTATTAAAAACCAGTATATTAAAAAATCATAGTCAAAATGTCTATTTTTAAATTAAATACATTGTAATTATTCCCATTCCAATTAGAAGAATACTAGTTGATCACCAAATAATTATCAAGTATTAATTCAATAAAAAAAAGTAATAATGAAATTTAAAAACAAATTTTTAGCAAGAAATATCTCATTTAAATTATCATCTGAACCCAAAAATTCAAATTTACCATTTAAAAAACAATA
This sequence comes from Viscum album, assembly GCA_963277665.1. Taxonomy (NCBI): domain Eukaryota; kingdom Viridiplantae; phylum Streptophyta; class Magnoliopsida; order Santalales; family Viscaceae; genus Viscum; species Viscum album. Next base: position 90,114,374 of record OY728163.1, read on the forward strand.
ATAAGACGTACTTTAATTTAGTATCACTTGTATATAAATTAAATAATTTACACATAAATTAATCACAAGTATTTTTCATTAAAGTTATTATAAAGTCAAATAAAATAAATAGTTCACCAATTTAGCTCAAAAAATTATAAAAAACACTCAAAAAAGTTTTATAAATTTAAAATAAATTGAAATCATGTTAAATAACATCCCCGATAACCTCTTGAAAACATACCTTTACACAAAAAATCACCCCTTCTTTATATAAAACCCAATAACATTTTTGGTTCAATAAAACCCCACGAGTCAAAAAAATTAGTTTTTAGAAGAATATTCTACCTTCTAATTCATGTTAATCAATATTAATATATAATTAATCTTTCATTTAATTCAAATACATTAAAAAATTTATTCAATTCTACAGTGTATTAAATTAAAAGTGAACTACACTTGACACATATATTTTAAAAAAGAATAGTAATTTTATCCGAACAAACTCTATTATTAAGAATTTTGAGTAATGATAACATCTACCCCTAATTTATAATCACATAAATTATTTATTATTAAAAATTATTAAAACATAAAAATATATTTCGTTCTTTAAAACCAAATTAAATCATAAAAAACACTTGGTAATTCATCTAATATTATCCTCACTAGATCTATCTTAATGTTTAAGACATCAATCCCACACATTGAATAAATAACCATAGAAATTTATGAATAATAAAATAAAATGTCATTAAATACCATGAAAATTAGAAATGTTACCTAAAATATATTTATTAAATGATCTACATTAAGAACAAATGATTAATTTATCCAAAAACCATTACAAATACATACTTTTATCAACATATAACAAATATGGTAATGTTAGAAGATTATAATAATTAAACATTATCACCTTATATAAAAATGATATGTAAATCATTTCTCTTACCTTCACTGTCAAAACTCACTAAAATGATCCCAATTCTAGCACGAATATAATAAGATATCCCCAAAAGAAGTTTCATATAGTGGGAGAGTTTCAAGGAATACATTATTGAGTTTGGGAATTAAGAAATAAAAAAATGATTAAATATACAAATATCATTATAAAAAATGATAAATCCACACATACAAAACTATTTGAGCAATGCATCACGTACTAGATGGATATCCATTGGCCACATTGTGGCTTCGAACCACCCAATAACAATTGGACACCTAGATTCTACATATCAACTAGGAAAAAGCCACCTGTCTCCTATTTTTTAGCTCGGGAAAATATTTCCACAATTCCTCTAAAAGATGGTTCTTTTTATCCTATGACTAGTTACATTTTTCTATATTAAACAATATTCCAACAAATCATATGATATTCCTCTCTTCTATACACTATAAAATGACTCATGAATTATTTTAAATTTAATCTAATTAAATTAATAACTCTCCAAATTTAAATTCAATTCAAACCGTCAAAACATTTTTGTAGTTATATATTCTTCATAATGTGATGATTCTCCCATGAAATAAACAATACTAATTTTGGAATCTATATTTATAGAATGATTAAGGGAGTGAAACCACGTTTTCTGACCATGAATTGTAAAAAACATAAGAATTTGATATAATATATAACTAGTCAATCATGGGATTCTGAATCTCTTAATAGAGTCCCTAATTCAACCATATGTTGTTGGAATAATCCATCCTTCTAGACATGTGTTCATGTCATTCATTTTGGTAAACATTCTAGAATTTCTAAATTTTCAAACCAAACACTTCAAAACTCAGTGAAAAAATAATAAAACTAGTAAATAAATTCTAGTGACCTCGTGGATTCCATCACTATCACATATATGTAACTTTAAATACAATAAAATTGATTATTAATTTGTAGAATAAAATAGATTAGACAGTTGGTCCCTTATTATAGATCTTATTTCCTGAGTCTCATTATTAAATATAATATGCTTCCAAAGAAATTGTTAAATAGAAATACATTAAATATAAAAAAACATATTTTAATGATTGAGGATATAATATTTCTCTCCGAAATGGATTGATTCTATTCCAAATATAAATATTTAAAATGAATAACATGGTAGCTATAATAACAATACATCATCAGAAGTGATGTATAGATCATGTTATGAACTAAATCCTACTTTAGAGGTAAATATATAAGATATTACACCTATAAAAGATTCTCCCTGATCACGACTATATGAATATATTATATCATGATCTTATCATTATTCATATTTTTCTAATATTATAGCTAAGTATAAGAATATTAAATTATTTTATTACAAAATATTAATTCTAGATAATGATAATTCCAATTTTGATAATATATCCTGAAACATTCAGTTATCAATAACATTTCCAAAATAAAAAATATATATCATTTTTTATCTCATTCAAATTTCTTGTCCATAATAATCAACATTCACTCAATTGATCATAATACAAAGGATATTGACATGGATGACTATAAATAACTTAAAATGGGGCCATCATGACAAAAGAATATTTGTTGATATTATATAAGAATACAATTCATAAATTATTATTCTCCCATGATCCTCCAAAATTATGAAAATAAATACATGGAAAATATTAAAGAATGTAAAACTTACACACGATGTATCCACTAATATAAAGCCAATATATTTTCATAAATTCAAACTATGTTCAAAAAGCCTCTAGAGGACTTCCAAAACTATGAAGTAGATCTAAGATCTCTATCATGCATAATAAAAGATTTATCTCTATGTTATCTTATGATATTATACTTGTATAACATTCCATGAAATTCTACACTCAATATATAATTAATGGAAATACTATTAGATTATTTTTAGCTGATTGATAGTAATTGAAATCACATTCCTCCAAATAAGAGATCAGGGTAGTCTAATTTTTAGGTCAATGGATAGAACATCCCATTTGCATGTTGTAAAATAAATGGTTTCAATAAACTAGTAATCTTATGCTACCTGGACATTGCTTTTTATCACACAAGAAAATGAAATCATAATTAGAAATAAAAAACCTCATATTATGATACTAATATTTATGTTTAATATCCTAATAGATCATTCAGGCACATAGATGTATATACCTCCCAAAATGATTCCAGAATTTCAACACCTCTAGTCTCATGGGAAGAGGAACCACATGTAACCTCCTAAAATGTATATTTATTTTAATAAATTTAGAATGTTTAGTATTAGAATTTTCATCATTTAATTTATCATTAATATACAGTAATTTGGATTCCAACCCCTTCTCATATTAAATATGATAAATAATAGAAGTAACGGTTTTCACATTCATCATGAATTAATATTTTTTTTTATTTTACCAATAAATTCTATTCAGTTATAACACTCATAAACTTCAATTAATCAAAATACACATTCACTTCTTATGTATTTAATTTTACACTAATATTGTATGTGATTATATAACCTTTACTAATGTTTTTTGATTGATCAAAATCGTTGGTTTTCAAACTTCACCCTAGTATATCTACCCGATATTCATATTCATTTATAAAAATATGTATTTCAAAATTATATAATTTATATAAACTGTAAATTTATACCTAAATACTAAATTTTACAAACATTTTACGATATTGATATATACTTCCAATTAAAGTTCATGGTATGGATAATTCTTCCCATGTGGGAATAATTTTCAATACAAATGTGCTACCAAACAACCATTATAAAAAATAACCCAAACAAAACCCATACTTGAAGTACCCCAATATTTGATGTAACCTTTACCTAGATTAAGAAGACTCTAAAAAAGAGAAAAAAAAAATAAATCCCTTCTTTGGATCATAAAAGAATTTTTAATATTCATCACCGAATTAAAACTTCACCGCCTTTCTCATCAAGTGGTGACATGTGATTCCAAATTTGAAAAATTATATACCAATTTATTGCATTTTCCAAAAGAATCATATAAACTGTGAATATCAAAAAAATTACAACTATTTATAGTCCACAAAACATTAAACTTTTTGTGTTACACTAATAAACATTTCTTAAAATATATAAGAACCATGAATTTTACATTATAAATCAAAAAATAACATTTAATATAATTTTTAAATAATGAATTATTGCATGATATCCTCTATACAACCTAAAAATTAAACTCATAATACTTTTTTGACTTCGATTAAACAAAGATTCTTTCCAAAAAGAGAACACAATAGTATCAAATAATTTTTAAGATATATCATTCATTACTTACATGAATTTGTGTTCAATTCAATGTCTCCAAACTATCAATGTATTTGTTTTTAATCTATATTAAAGAAGTGTATCATCAGAACAAATCAATGACATTAAAATCATGGTTCAACTACTGATAGTACTATAATATTTGGGGCACTCATTATCAGTCAATTTGAATTACCCCTCTATTTATAAGAGAGGGATACATATTGATGAAATTCATGATGTTTCACTTTTTCAAACTACAGTAGTTAAGTCAATCCAAAATTATTTAAATGCGGGAAAAGCTCATTTAGTGGGAGGAATTCATAAGGATAGTGTTTCCAAAATGAAGATTTATTCATGATTTAAGTGTAATTATTCTTTGATTGTTTTCTTTGATTCACACTAATAGAGTAATTTCTTTCCATTCTGGATCACCTATATAGTCCATACATGTGACATATGTAATGATGATTGAGTTAGATGTTATTTTTAGTTTTTTAAATAACATAAGTTCTTTTCAAATACATTATTATATAATAATATTTCATATATTTTTTCTGAATTGGGTATTATAATATCCCCAAACAATGATTAATCTAGTTGAGAGAGTATATTCTCAACCTTCACAATATTCCTAATTTTCCTCATTTATTTTTTCCTTTTTATCATAAATTAATATATTCCACTAATATATATTGAATATAGAAATTTGAATTATATATTTGGAATCATGAGGTCCAAATTTGTAAAATAGGTTATATTTAATTTTGGTCTTTAAAAATAATAACTATGCAACATATTTTTCACCATGATATGGGTAAAATGGGTAAATCAGAGTTAAAACCCAGCGGAAAGATCACAAAATCAACATAAAAAAGTACTTTCATTACCTTTCATGGTTTGAATTAAATTATTTTCTTCCAATTTTTTAACATATTTTTTTCAGTCCAATTTTCCCTTAACAGTGACATTTAGATTATTTTAACTAATGAAAATGCCAAAAATAACACTCATGTGACTTTAATAACTCTAAATTGTTTACATAAAGATAATATAAGGGTCAATTATGTTTCAAATACATATTTTAATTATTAGTTAAGTGATTTTATAACATAAATCATTCTTCATAATTACTAATGATATAATTACATTAAATTTTATCAAAAAGAAGACATAGTGCTTGTGTAATTAGTGGAAAATCATGGAAATGATTTTAAACATTATTAATGAAATATTTTTTTCATTCGTTATAGCTACCCAAAAATTTTAATAAATGAATAAATTACAATAATTATTCATTATGGATTTATATTTTATCTAAAATATATTTTTAAATCTATAAATTCTAATAAAATTAATATATATAAAAATGAAATTAATGATATATTTTTAAAAATGATATTTTATTGAATTATAATCAAAATAAAAATCATAAAAGAGGAAATTTATGATGATAAATGGTAAAATATGTAATCTATTTTACATTTACGTGACAATTTTTACCATATATGTAATATTTTAACCCATTATGATTGAACAAATTCGATATCCCAGTTATGTGTAAAATTGGTTAATAGAGGTGTTAAACCAATAGATAAGGTGTAAAATGATAGAAAAACCTAGATACTTTTTAATATATGCTGATATTTATACTATATACTCTTTTACATGTAATAAATTTCTATTTGGTTTCATTATATTTTATAAATACATAAATTATATTTAAATCATTAATATATTTCCTAGGGTGTTTTCCACTCCCATATAAATGGACACACCTTCTAACTTTTCATTAAAAATTCATGAAACATATATATGAAAAAATACCTACTCATATATCTTATAAACTTCCCTAGCTATGAAGAGTAGGTTTTGGTATTCTAAAAATAAAAATTAGAGGGTCCTTAAGAAATGGTCTAAAGGAGGCATACTGAAGATGATGTAGTCATCTTACCAAAACTCTTTCAATTTATTTCATATTCTACCTCCTATAAATATTTTTAAATAATTACCCAGTATCCTAAATATCCTGAATATACATAAATTTTATTATAATTATGGAACCACCAATATCAATTATCTATTCTATTAAATACAATGTGAAATTATCACTCATGCGTATGTATTGATACCGCCTCCACGGATCAATATAATTCATTTCCCACCATCATTATTCATGTATTTTAATTTTTATGGGTTTAGTTTTAATAAAAAATATTTATGAAATAATTATTATATTACCATTATAATGCCATATCTTCTTTCAAACCTTCCAATCTGTTGAAAACTAATGTCATCGCATGTGCATACATGTTGAATACCACCAATTCAAGGAATTATAATTAAATTTTAAATTCCTTATTACATGGATGGTTATAAGGATAAATTTAATGAATATATATGATATATATTTTATAATAAAATTTTGGTAAATGTGGGTTTTTTAATTTTATTTCATTCCATTCTTTAAAAAGCGAAAACTACGTTAATGTTTATATACGACCTTTCATCCCCATGAATATTGTAATTCATTTATCTACCTATAAACATTATAGATGAATCTAAATATATGTCAAATTAATATATAATATTTTTATATAATGATTAAAATTATATATATTATATAAACATGATCAATTTACATGGACCAAAATAATGAAACAAAAATTTTCATTAAAAATAAAACATTTAACACAAGAGAAAATTGTTTTTAATAAGAAATTATTAATAAATAGGTGTGGAAAATTTATAAGTCGATAATATTTGATATCATTTTAATGTAAATGATTATATTATATAATTAAAATAAATTTAAATTTAATATATAAGAGTTTAGATAGACTTCAATAAAAGTAGATCATGATGTAAGAGTTTCTCATCTCATGTTTATTTCTATGAGGATTATATCATTTTTTCAGAGTATAGTACTTACGAAGGGGGTGAATTGTGTATCTATAAAACATTTCTGTCAAAAATTATTCTTCAATGTTCCCCCAATATTAAATATTCAATTATCCAGTTAGAAACTAGTGAATTTATAAGATCTTGACTGTTCAATTAATTTCTCATAATATTCAATAGTTCTCAGTTGTATCAATTTGATAATTAATACATCTTTTGAATATAATAAAATATGACAAGGATTTTAGAAATACTTGCTATGACTAACTATCAGATCTCAATTTAGTTTTATGAAATATATGATAATGTAGAGTAAAACTAAAAGGTAAAAACACAACGGAAATAAAAAAGAGGTTCAGTCTCAAGAAGAGACTTAATCAACTCTAGATGCTAATCACCATCCACCAAACAGTATAAATTAATAAAAAAGTTGATCCACATCTTGGATCGGTGATCACAACAACACACAAGTTATCCATGTCACAAGACCTCTGCCACAGTTCTTTATAGGTACAAACTACGAGATCATACAAGGTCCTCTTCCACACGTAACAATGGGAGTGAATAAATGTACGAATATATTATTGGAATTATATCTTGTATCCTTTATTTTTATATAGGAGATAGTGCGTTATTAACAGATAGAAACACACACTGTAATTTTTTTTGTAAAATGCACACAACAAAGAAAAAAGATATGAAAAATAATTTAGACGGCTCTCTCTATTGCTCTATAAATATTTGGACTTTTAGGATGAAGCATATTCAAATGACAAGTCCTCTTCTGGATGTTGACACAAAACAAAGTGTGTTATTCTGTCTTCCATGTGCAAGTATGGTTCTATTGGTATATTCTTCTCCTCCCTTGATAAACTGATGTGATTTTTCAATGAGTTGTTCATCTTGGTTGATATTATCTTGTGTTTTCTTCCTTTGATCATGAGTTCATACTGATTGTAGATGTTCTTCAGTATATCTCTTTCGCACACCCATGCACCACCCCATATTACTCTTTTATCTTTGCAAATTCTTTTATTCTTTAGGGTCAACAAAGAGCATGTATGTTCCACTTGCATAGGTTCATCGTACATCGTACTATCTGTTAAATGTCCTCAAAATATTATTAAATATGTCAGTATCATTAAATGATAGAAATATGACAGTTAGAAATAATATTAAGAAATGAAGTTTTAAACAATCTATTAGTGACTCATCTATCAGTGTCTCTTTATGTCGACATCTCCTTCTATTAGTGTCTCAACCCATTGGGTTGGCATTCTGTCAGTCTTGACATACGTTAGTGACTCATTATATTGGTGAATTGTTACAACGTTGAGTCTTTCCATCAGTTGATGAGATATTTGGTCTATTGTTGACTCATTTAAACTAATGGAATGTCTTTGTATCAGTATCACCATGGAATAGTAGGTCACATGGAATAATTGTAGGACGTCGGTGTCGGTGAGTCACATGTCATAGTGTGTTTTCTGCATCGTTGAGATATATAATGTATCAATGATTCATTCCAATGGAGAGTTCATTAAATGATGTCATCTTTACATACTTAGTACATATGAATGTTTGAACTTTCTGTCAGAGAGTCATATTTTTTTTGGTGAGTCATCTCTCTCTCTCTATGTCAGTCACTCATACTTAAATAATTTTTAGATGTTCTATCTGTCTTAATATTTAGAAAAGTAAGAGAGTTTTAATACTCATAATTACACATATATAATCGTTTATAAAATTGTTTAAATTTAAACACAAATAAGTAGTTATATGATTGGAATTATTAGATATACAAGACAATTCATTGAAATAATTTTGGATCTAACATGATGTAAGATATATGTTATTATTTGACATGATTTTTGATAATTAAAACCATTGTAGTCAAATATAGTGTCTAATGGTATCTATGGGACAAAAATCACCCTGTTTATTATGATAAAAAATCATGGAATTATTATGTATCATTGATAAAACCATTAATGTAAATAATAAGATTATTAGTTCTCATTATGGGAATTGAAATTATCAGAGATAATAATGAATAAACACATAATAATTCTTGATAATGGTCTCCCACATTTAATAATGCGTAAAAATGTTCTACCCTATTTAATAAGGCTTAATAAAGTTATCCTCTGTTTAATAATTCCTAATAAAGTTCTCTCTATTTGGTATTAGCAAAAAGCGAATGGTAAAAAAACTAAAAATGGAGTAGTAGAAATAGTGAAAGGACATTGACTATAAAATGATAACAAATTTCCAAAATTACCAGGGCTCAGCCCTATAAAAAAAACCATTACTCCACACAACTTGGTAGGGTCAAGGGGTTCCTCCCCTTTATCATAATGATCAATGGATGGTTTTGTAGGAGGGTTAGGCGGAGAAGAAAGAGGGTTTAATGAATTTTTAGAGGAGTTAGAGGAACTCCTTTAGGAACTATAAAATCTTGGAAAATCCTATGCTATTAAAGAAGATGAGGCTAGGAAAGCTATGTAATGATTATTCTGATTTAATATAAAGCCTTAGAAACTAACATTTGATCTTGAGCAGGAACTGAACAGGAAGAGCCAGGTGGTGCTGCAGGAGGCACCACAATGGCTTCACTTTGGATGTGGAGATATGGTTTTAACAGCTTGATGAACATTTCAATGATCTCATCACTATATTTCATATCCTTTTAAAAATCATCATTGTTTTAAATAAACTTTTCCAAAAAGGGATTTAATTTTATCAGCTTTTAGATCTGATCTTTAGAATCCTTTTTCACTAGAGGAAGAGTAATATTGGTGAAAAAATACATAAACAGATAGTTCATTTGATGCGTTGTGATGATTTTAATGAAAAAATCATAAATATTTTTGGTCATCTATTCTTAAGTGTTTGAAGAACTCATTGTTTAATACTTCACATGTTCATGCACCTTATTTTTAGTGTCCTCAACCTTGGACATACTAGAAATTAATGGTTGAAACTGTTCTCTCAAAACTGAACTAATAGTAGAGATATCGACATATTGTGAAGGCTGAAAAGGTGGAGCATAAGTTGATTAAAGTACAGAGGAGGAATATTCTTTAACTTCTTTTCATTTCATGTAAAATTCAAGAGTTTTTAAATGAGAAACAATATTCACATGTCCTTTAATGAAACTTGTTTTTATATTACTATATTTAGTGGTTAGATCATTGATTCTAGTGGTTAACTTCTTCATCTCATTCCTAAGCATGGTGTTGATTTTCATAATTGTTTCCATAGTTTTAATCAAATATGTCTTAATTTATTTTGTCACTATCTTGGAAACTAATGTAGCATCATCTTGAGATACACTTGTTGAGTGAGGAGTATAACTAGATGTTCTATCGTTCCTTAAACAAGTATTCATATATCAGATAGCTTTGAAATTATCAATCAACTAAGTTTTATCTCTCTTGGATTCATCAATTTCATATCTCATCTGATATTGTACTGCATTTCTTATAGAGGAACAAATTTCTTGATTAATAGTTTCAAAATCATCCTTAGTGACATACTCACTCGAAGAAGTCTATGCCACTGGTTCCCTTGATGCATGTGTGTAGACATCATCATAAAAATCTTCATAATCTAATCCTAGGGCCACATACCTAGGATTCCTCACCCATTAATCTAGTATATCAAAATCTAGAGGAGTAATTGTATCGAGTCTTCCGATTCCAATTTGATTCCATTCATCATCTTGAACTACTTTTCCTTGAGGTACCCCTTTAGTGCCACATTTCATGGAATATTTATCCTCCTCACTTAATGTATACTTTCTAGATTTCTTATCCTAATCTAGAGTTCATTTTTTATTATATACAACTGGATCAATAGGTTAGACTAGAGCAACATTTCCATCTTGAACAGCACCCCCAACAGATACACCAGCATTAGATTCCAAAATCATTATACTAATAGCATCTGGATTCCCATTAGGATGATCAAACTCACCATCACATCCACTTTCACTAATTTCTTCATTGTTAGCATCTTAATCCTCTTTAGTACCATTTTCATCATCAACATTCTCATCTCCTTCTTCTCTACCTAATTCTAAACTACTCCCACCACTACATTCTTTCTTTTCTTTACGTTCTTCTTTATTGGATTCACTTAAATACTCTATACTTCCTTCAACAATTTTTTTCATCACTTCCTATAGATTTTAAAATAGATCCATGATAAGGTAAGTCCAAAGGTTGGATTTGAGGTCTAATAGAAACTCTTTTTGTTGGTGCAGTTGTGTTTGGGTCACTTCAATCATCAATTGGTGACCCACAACTCTGACAGTGGTAGTAGGATCCTCCTCCTCATATGAATAATAAATAACTTGATCATATCTACTAAGGCCATGATTTACTAGATTCCTTTCTCAAATTGAATTATCTATAAGATTTAACATTTCATACAATCTATCTTCATCACCGAGCCATTCCTTCTTCTATGGGATCTAGTTAATTTTATATTCTCTTATAGATGTCATAACTTAAGATGATTCCACTACATTCAATCACTATAACATCATCAACTTCAATTACATAGCATTTCTCCTTTATCATTGATGAAATCATTCTGGAGTAGAAAAGAGAATTTTTCTTACAACTGGGTTTTATCATCTCATTTACGTGCACCATCAGATATCTTCACAAATTTCATGTAACTCCTTTCTATAGTAAATACACCAAGTGTACGTCCTGATACTTGAGAGAAGAAATGTACCCCTTCCTAAAGAAAATATGGTGCCGAATAAATTAAATAAAATTATTCACTCGCCATTTAATTCTAACACACAGGGTCTCTTATGTTTCACATTTTTGGTTATCTCCTTTAGAGCTATTTCATAATAAAATAATTCACTTTCTGGTGGATAAGTATCTTTGTAATAATCAAACATTAATTTTTGAGGATATTTAATACATTCAGCCCAATTTATTGAAGAGAAAGTGATTTTTATCCCTTATACTATCGACATGACCCAGGCTTCATCACATACTACCTAAAAATGTTTCATATTTATGTAAAATTCAGGTACCAGCTTCAGATAGAAAACTCATCCATTATTAGTGAACCAGTCATGCCCTCTTTGATCGTGCAACACCTTCAACAACAATGACTAGGTATTTAAGTGCCATTCCACCCTGAATTCATTATCTGAGGTTACTACATAGTTTTCCACACCATGATTTACAACAGTAGAATATTTCCTCGATTCACCTTCCAGTTTCTTAGAATCATGAAACTAACCATCTTTAAGAGAAGGCTTTACAAATTCCATTCCAATCAGTTTAGTTTGAAGGTTTCATGGTGAATGGTCGAGGGTAATAAATCAGAGCGCATGTTTAGGGAGATATTAAAATTAAATAAGTAGAGTGGATCGATTCAGATTTATAACATTTATGGATTTTGAAATTACAGTATTGAAAAATCATGAACCAGTTTCAACAAAATTAATGAAACATTTTATTTTTTATAAAAACATAAAACATTTAATACAGTGAGTCATCAGCATCGGCATGGTAGACAATGTATAACACTAATGGCATCGTCCTGACAAGGAATAATTGTCGACAAGACAATGATGTTAGCATAAAAAGAGTGTTGACATGACAATGGTGTCAGTATGACAACTTCACCGAAAAATCTCTAAGTAAAGGCAACAAAATTTATAACTGATTGATCATTCCTAACTCATGTTTGATGTAATTCATTATTTCATAGTTCAATAGATTGGTGAATATGATAGCAAGATGATATCCATTTCTAATAAATTCTAAATTGATATCACCTTTTTGATAATTATACTTGAAAATGTGATGTCTTACATCAATATGTTTTGTTCTATAATGATAAATTAGTTTATTATAAATATTAATAGCACTTTTATGCTCACAATTTATTGGTACATGTATTAATTGATATCCACAGTCTAGTAGAGTTGGTTTCATCTAAAATAGTTTTTCGCAACAGTTACCCGAAACTATGTATTCAGCTTCAATAGTAGATAATGAAACAAAATTCTGTTTCTTATTACACCATGAAACCAAAGGCTTTCCCAAAAAGTGAATTTTTCTTTGAGGTGATCTTTCTATATTTTTTACATCCAAAAAAATCAGTATCAGAATAACTCACTATATCGAATGGTTTTCCTTTATGGAAAAACAATCCTATATTGATAGTATGCTTGAGGTATTTGAATATTATTTGGTATTATCTTAAAAGCAAGAACACATACACACACTAAACATTATATCTGGAATACTAACAGTCAAGTGGATAATAATTACAATCATTCCTATTTTAGTGGTTTGATCAAAAGATTTACCATGTTCATTAAGATCCTACATACACATAATACTCATTGGAGTGTCACTAATTTTGAAGCAATCAATGCCATATTTTTTAAAAGAATTTTTTTTTATTTACATTGATTAAAAATTAAACCTTTTTTATTTTGAAATATCTGAAATCGAAGAATGAATTAGAGGTCTCCCATCAAACTCATATAAAACTCACCCTGCATCATTTTAGAAAAACCAATACATAAATAATTTCATGGAGATCCAAAAATAATATCATATACATAAATTTGAACTACTAAATCTTCTTTATAAATTAATTTTATAAAATGGGTATGATTAGAAATTCCTTTTGTAAAACCTTTGGAAATAAGAAAATTACTTAATCTATCATACAAAGCACTTATATCTTGTTTTAAACCATATAAACATTTTCATAGTTTGAAAACATGATTATGAAAATGAGGGTTTCTAAAACCAAGGGTTTCTCAGCAAAAACATCCTAAACTATATACCCATTTATCAATTCACTTTTAAAATACATTTAATAAAGTATAAAATTAAAATGGGCAGCATAACCAAGCAAGATTATGATGTCCTCAAGTCTAAAAACAAGTGAAAAGGTTTCTTTATAGTCAATGAATTCTTCTTGACTATAAACATGTGATTCCAATCTATCAATATTTCAAACAATATTACCAGATTCATCTAATTTATTCTTAAAAACCCACTTAGTGCCTATGGTCAATGTGTATTTAGTTCTATCCATAAGTTTCCGTACATAATTTCGTTAAAATTGGTTATATTCCTCTTGCATATCCATCACCCAAAATTCATCTTTAATTCCATCATTGATGTTTTTAGGTTTCATCTATGGCAAGAAGGCTTTACGATTAAATTGATTTCAAAGAGAAGATCTAGTTTGTGTCTCTTTATCTATGTCTTCGACAACAATATCTCAAGGATGGTTCTTGATATTTCTAGTTAGTCAAGATATAGAGGGTCTAGTAACTTCAGGTTCATCTATAGATTCAGTTTCTTTATATCTCGATTCTGAAGAATTTCCAAAACTATTTAATTTAACTGATTGTTTGATTAGAGGATGAGAAAATTTTTTATTTATGCCTAGGTTTGACATATCATATTCATGGTTGTCTACATAGGTCTTAGGTTCATGTGGATCTATTTCATCAAATTTGATATGCACAGATTCTTCCACACACTTGGTTCTTTTGTTAAAGACTATTTAATTTACAAGAGGTTGAGTAACCTAGGTAGATTCATTCAACAATTTTGATGCGAATTTTTCAATAATATCCTTAGTATTAAGAATATATTCATCGAAACCAAAAACCATGAAATAATTAACCTCTACTTTTCTATTTTTCTCCAATTTATATGGTGTTTTCTTGGGGATAGGTCTAATTAAGACTCTATTAAATGTGTAGAAATCTGTATTCATAGCCTCATCCCAAAATTTAACTAGTAAATAATGTTAGGTCGGAACAAACGAGGAAGATGGGAAGAGGGGGGGGGGGTGAATTGCCTCTTTAAAAAAAAGATTAACAATTTAAAATCAAAGTAAAGAATGCAGCGAAAAGTAAAGAGGCAAGACACACGAAATTGATAACGGAGTTCGGCCAAAAACCCGGCCTACGTCTCCGCTCCCAACTCAACCGTTGAGAGATTCCTACCGCTTGCTTTTCAATGGTTTTAGCAAGAAACCCACTAGGATTTGAGGTAGCACTAGGACCTATTACAACTTGCTTTTTGTGGTTTAGCAAGAACCCACTTGCTTTTAATGGAATAGCAAGAACCCACTAGCCTTTTTAATGGGTGAAGGCTAGCTCACCGAAACACAAGCCTTTTAAAAGGAAAGGCTTGAAGAAACCTCTTCACACCTTAATGGTGGTGTGAAACCCAAAAGAAAGGGGGATGAGAAAAGGGTTTGGGGTTTGTAGGCACAAACCCAAAATGAAAGCTCAAAAAGATAAAAACAATAAAACCCATATGTGAGGAAGACTTGGGCGCCAAGGTATGATGGAGTTGATGTAGCGTGCTCTCCCAAGCTTCTTGAGGTGCTCCTTGGATTGGAAGTTGGTTGGAGCACTTGGAGTTCCTTTGAAGTGGCTCGCCGGAGGATTGCCGAATGATGGAAAAAGTGTCTGTTGGCTTCACAATAGTTCCGGAAGGCGTCCGGGGCTTCCTTGGCCTTTATATATAGGCATGGAACCCTTGGGGAGGCTTCGGAGCCGTTGGAGAGGTCTTCGGAGCCGTTGGAGGCCAAAAGAGAGTTGACTGGTCAAAGCCAACGGCTAGTTTGACTGGGCTACCGGCTGGCCGGTACAGGGCCACCGGCTGGCCGGTGCCTTGGCAGAGGAGGAGAATTCTGGTCCAGGCTCCACCGGCTGACCGGTGGAGGAGCCACCGGCTGGCCGGTGGGGAGACAGTAGCTCCCACTGTGCTTGCTGGGTGCCACCGGCTGGCCGGTGCTGAGGCCACCGGTTGGCCGGTGGTGAGGCAGTAGCCTCCTCTGCTGTGCAGGTGCCACCGGCTGGCCGCTGGTGTGCCACCGGTTGGCCGGTGGTCTGGACAGAAGGATGCCTTCTGTCCAGGCTCCTATCGGTTGGCCGGTGCACTTCCATCGGTTGGCCAGTGGACTGAATTTCAGTCCACTTTGCCTCCTTTCTTTCTTGGCCCAATTCCTTGGCCACCTGAATTGATTCCTATCATCCAAAAACACTTGAAAGAGGATTAGAATAATATGAGGGTGATTGTGATCATGAAAATAAAACCTTGAGGGGTTCGAGAGGTACAACAATCTCCCCTATTTTGATGATCACAATCACCAAAACAATCAAAGTAAAATACTGAAATTGAAAGGAAATGCTAAGCATGATGAAAAGGATTCTCCCCCAATCAATCAAGAAATTCCTCCCCCTTTGTGATTATCAAAATAGAATGGGGCATAAAACTTGATTGAGGGATGACTTTGAAAAACAAGATAGAGATTTTTAAACCAAATGAAATTTGAAATTTGAATTGAAATTTTTGAATCAAAAATTGAATAACAGTTTGAATTGAAAGTTTTGAATCAAAATTGAATAGAGAATTTTGACTTGAAAATTTGAAACCAAGTGTTGAAATTGAAAGTTGGAATTGAAAATTTTGAAATTGAAAATCAAAAGGGTTTAAACGATCCTAACTCCCCCTAAATAAAACAAAAGATCACCGGGGAGAGGAAAAAAATTTTGGCCCGGAGAGACTCGCAAGAAGGGATTTTTCAATCCAAACTTGTCTCATAGCGGGTCTTCTCCTATAAAATTCTTCCGAAAAGTAAAAAGATTTGGGTTGACCGTACCGGGCATTTTTACAATTACATTCATAAATGAGGTGCCCGGTCTTCTTGCAATAATTACAAAATTTGTAAGCGGAGCTCCCCCTTACAAAAACAGTGGGTGCATGGGAGGAGGAGGCTTGGTTGGTATAGCCAAGTCCTTGAGTGGTCCTAGAAATTCGTTGGGAACCTAGGAGATTGTTCAAATTTTGTTCCCCTTGGGTGAACTTAGCAAGGGTCTCCCTTAGGTCTTTGATGGTTGATTCCATGGAATCAACATTTGGGAAATTTTGGATTTTGAGGGACATCTCCTCCTTCTCTTTGAGAAGTTGGTCTTTTTCGGAGGAAAGCTTTTTGAAATTCTTTTTTAAAGCGACAAATTTTGAAGAAAGCTCATGAAAACCATTTTCTAATTGGTCTCTAGCATGTGAGAGTTCTTCATAGGATAGATGATTTAAAGAATTGGAATTTGAAGAACAAGAGGAGGAGTCGGATGATGTTACCTCATGGAATGCCATTAGGCATTTTGTACCTTGGTCACTCGAGGAGGAGGAGGAGGATGATGAGGTGTCGCTCCATGTGGCCTTGAGGACCTTTTTCTTTCCTTTTTCCTTATCCCGTTTCTTGTTGAGTGGGAAATCGGGCTTGTAATGGCCCTTTTCGCCGCACCCGTAGCATTTTACCTTCGGCTCAGATTTTTCGGTGGGTTCTTGCTTTCGGTGCTTGCTGGATTTCTTCTTCTTCTTGTGCTTCTTCATGAATTTTTGCATTTGGCGGGCGAGATTCTCCATTTCCGAGTCGCCGCTTGATGATGAAGTAGATGAGGAAGATGAGGATGAGGAGGAGCTTACTTCTTTTTGAACCTTGAGGGCAATGTTCTTTGGTGTCTTGATAGGGGTGCCCTCCTTTTGTGCTTGCCTCCTCATTGTGATCTCGTATGTCATGAGAGATCCGATGAGCTCCTCTACCGGCATATTTTTGACGTCCTTAGCTTCTTGGATCGCCGTCACCTTTGGAGCCCATGAGCTCGGAAGGACCCATAAGATCTTCTTGACCATCGTCTCAGCTGAAACATCATCACCAAGGGACTTTCTCCCATTGCACACGTCAGTAAATCTAGTAAACATTTCAGAAATAGATTCATTTGGATGCATAGAAAAAGACTCAAAATCCTGACGGTACATGTCCAATCGAGTATCCTTTACTTTGTTGGTCCCCTCATGGGTAACCTCCAAAAGTTTCCAGATTTCATGTGCGGAGGTGCATGTGGAAACTCGATTGAACTCATTTCGGTCAAGGCCGCAATGAAGAGCATTCATGGCTTTGCCATCAAGCTCAAAATTTCTAATGTCGGCTTGGGTCCATTTGGATTCGTCGGGGGTAGACAAAGTGTAACCTTGCATGACAATTTTATAAATGGGATATCCTATGCTTCTAAGAAAGGTAGTCATGCGGGTTTTCCAATAATTATAGTCGGTCCCATCAAAAAATGGAGCCCGACCCAAAGAGTAGCCCTCGGGGGCGAAAGAGGTTGATGCCATCTAAATGGATCTTAAATTTGAAACCGGGTTAGGGTATTACTCAAACTATTCCTTTGATACCAATTGTTAGGCGGAAGAAAAACGAGGAAAAGATGGCAAGAGGGGGGTGAGTTGCCTCTTTAAAAAAAAGATTAACAATTTAAAATCAAAGTAAAGAATGCAGCGAAAAGTAAAGAGGCAAGACACACGAAATTGATAACGGAGTTCGGCCAAAAACCCGGCCTACGTCTCCGCTCCCAACTCAACCGTTGAGAGATTCCTACCGCTTGCTTTTCAATGGTTTTAGCAAGAAACCCACTAGGCTTTGAGGTAGCACTAGGACCTATTACAGCTTGCTTTTTGTGGTTTAGCAAGAACCCACTTGCTTTTAATGGAATAGCAAGAACCCACTAGCCTTTTTAACGGGTGAAGGCTAGCTCACCGAAACACAAGCCTTTTAAAAGGAAAGGCTTGAAGAAACCTCTTCACACCTTAATGGTGGTGTGAAACCCAAAAGAAAGGGGGATGAGAAAAGGGTTTGGGGTTTGTAGGCACAAACCCAAAATGAAAGCTCAAAAAGATAAAAACAATAAAACCCGTATGTGAGGAAGACTTGGGAGCCAAGGTATGATGGAGTTTATGTAGCGTGCTCTCCCAAGCTTCTTGAGGTGCTCCTTGGATTGGAAGTTGGTTGGAGCACTTGGAGTTCCTTTGAAGTGGCTCGCCGGAGGATTGCCGAATGATGGAAAAAGTGTCCGTTGGCTTCACAATAGTTCCGGTAGGTGTCCGGGGCTTCCTTGGCCTTTATATATAGGCATGGAACCCTTGGAGAGGTCTTCGGAGCCGTTGGAGGCCAAAAGAGAGTTGACTGGTCAAAGCCAACGGCTAGTTTGACTGGGCTACCGGCTGGCCGGTGCCTTGGCAGAGGAGGAGAATTCTGGTCCAGGCTCCACCGGCTGACCGGTGGAGGAGCCACCGGCTGGCCGGTGGGGAGACAGTAGCTCCCACTGTGCTTGCTGGGTGCCACCGGCTGGCCGGTGCTGAGGCCACCGGTTGGCCGGTGGTGAGGCAGTAGCCTCCTCTGCTGTGCAGGTGCCACCGGCTGGCCGCTGGTGTGCCACCGGTTGGCCGGTGGTCTGGACAGAAGGATGCCTTCTGTCCAGGCTCCTATCAGTTGGCCGGTGCACTTCCATCGGTTGGCCGGTGGACTGAATTTCAGTCCACTTTGCCTCCTTTCTTTCTTGGCCCAATTCCTTGGCCACCTGAATTGATTCCTATCATCCAAAAACACTTGAAAGAGGATTAGAAAAATATGAGGGTGATTGTGATCATGAAAATAAAACCTTGAGGGGTTCGAGAGGTACAACAAATAATATTCCATAAACTTTTTCAGGAAATTTATTATAAGGTTCTATTTCTTCTTTCCATAACTACATTTTGTTGACGTTTCCTAGGGGTAGAGAAGTTATGAATATAGCCATTGTGTGAGAAAAATGATTCAATGTCTTGATTTTCAACATCACGACTATGATCACTTTTTTAAGATTTTATTCTATGTCCAATTTGATTTTCCATTTTATAGCATACCTGGTGAAGTAAGTACATTCTTTGCTTTTTTGAGTTAAGAAATAATTCCAATTATACCTTGAATAGTCATCTACAAGAACATAGACATAGTGATTCCCATTTAAACTAGAAACTCAAAATGGTCCCAAAAAATCAATATGAACCAACTATAAAGGTTGAGAAGTTGAAAATTATTTCTTTGACTTGAATGATATATAATGTTGTTTACCCTTTTAATAAGGATTATAGACTTTCTCATTTGAAAACTAAAGTATGCATAGATCATTAACTAGACATTTTCTAGTAATCCTTTTAAGAGAGTGTACATTATATTGTCTTAATCTCTTATTACAATGTCAAGAATATTTATGAAAGGAACTTAATCAAAAATCATTTTGACAAACTAGAAAATATATGTTAATAGACAATACATTTTCATTTATAAAAGTAGAAAATACTAGTTCATTATTAATGATGAAAACATTTCAAGCATATTTTTCAAATATAACATGAAATCTATAATCACACAATTGTGAAATACTAAAAAAATTATACTTCAATCCATTAACAAATTTTACTTTAGAAATTAAAAATGAGTTAGAGTAACCAATTTGTCCTAAGAGAAAGATTTTTTCTTTATGAGTTTTCACTAAAGGTAAAATATCCACCATCAATCATGATTAGGTTCATGAAGCTTGTATAATATCCTATCATTTGTCTTGAACATCCACTCTCCAAGTACTATAATCTCTTGCAAGATCTCTTCAAACAAATTTAACCTAAAAAAATCAAACAATATTTTTGCTACCAAGACTTGTTTGGGTCCAGCGACATTAGTAATCAATGATTTAAGTACCACCATTTTCATTATGGGTTTCCTATAATAATTTTGTAACATATTTTAAAAATATAATTTATTTAGTCTTGAAAAACTGTATGTAGTAAAGTATTTTTCAGAAATGGTACTAGCAGTAGAATTTTGATTTATAGGTAGAAGAACTGATTTTCTTGATTTAGTTATAAAATGTTTTTTAGAGAGATTTTTTTGTCCATATTGATATCCAATACCATATGTGTGCTAAGGATCTATCTGATTACCAATAATTTGAGTGAAAGTATTATTCCCATTGGTAATCCTTTCTATATTTTCTTCAATTTCTCATTATAAATTTTTAATTTATTTTTTCTCTATGAGTGGTTGATCATTATTTTCCTTATCAGCTGTATGTTCAGAAATAATTATTATAGTAAGAGTATGTTGTTTATTTAAAGATATACATTTAACTTTTAGTTCATTACAAGTTTTTTCCATCATGTTACATAATTCAAAGAGGTCATCACATGACATATTTTCTGAATAACTTTCATTTTCAGATTAATATAAATTTTGTGCAGGAGAATCTACGATTACCTCAGTTTTGTTTTACATAAAACAAATTTTTTCCTTGTCATATTTCTCATCATAAGATGATACTGATTCACTGGAACTGTCCTCTGTGTAAATTCATGTAACCTTTATAGATTTCTTATACTTCTTTTCTATTTTTTCATAATTATTTTTTATTTTAATTTTTGATAATCATCTTTGACATGTCCTCTCTTTTTTCATTTATAGTAGACAATCTCCTCATATATTTCATTTCTTATTGATTCTTTTTTCTATTTTCCCTTGTTATCATATCTTTATTTATAATTAGGCTCCCTGAGAAACATATTCTTAAATAGAATTTTCTGAATCTTATGACTGATTGAGCCATCTAGTCATCACTATCTGATGTTGATTCATTATTACTAGAAATTTCAACAGAGTCTATCACATTCTCATTTTCCTTATTTTTAGAGGAGTGGTTTTGAAGGCTACAGATTTTCTCATAGGTTCATCCTCTTCTTCTTTGATGACTTTTAGCTCTTCCTCAAACATCATCAGTATTCTAATGAGTTCTTTGATAGTTAATTTGGTGATGTCACATGATTATGTAATTGAAAAATAATTCCTTCTATATCTATCAGGTAAGCATATGAGAATCCTCATTATGTGTTCTTTGGAAGTAACATCTCTTTCTAGAGAGATCATCAAGTTAACAATTTCATTAAACCCGAGATACATGTCTGAAATAGGCTCATTAGGAATCATCATAAAATTATTATATTTAATAATAAATTTTTTAAGTCTCATTTCCTTAACAATAGAGGTTATTTTATGTGAAACGGGAAAAGTATCCCAAATTTTGTGGATTGTTTTACATACATAAATTATGTTAATTCCTCATCACCTAAAGAATGATATAAGGAATTCATGGCTTTGTAGTTATTTTTATAAGTAGTCTTAGTTGGATCATACCAATTAGTTCAAGCAGTAGCAGGAATATTATATTCATCTACAACTAAAGGCAATATTTCAAAACCCATATTTTTTTAATACAATTTCATTTAATTTTCCATTTTGCATAATTGGTTCCATTAAAAAATGGAGCTCTATTGGTATTAGCACCTTCCATCCTAGTAACCATAATAATAATTTTACAATAAGATTATAAATTGATAAAAATTTACTATTAACATAAATTTTAATATCTTGGAAATAATTCTAAAATCACATTTGAAAAAGTTTTCAATAGCATTGAAATTTGAAAATTCGTATCCCTTTGAGACCAAATGTTGGTCAGAGTACAATAATCAAGAGGGGGGGGGGTGAAATATGTATCTATAACTAAAATTATCTTAAAAACTATTCTTTTAATTTCCCTCATTATTATAAATTCAACTTCTTAGTTATCCAGTAGTGAAATTATAAGATCTTGACTATTCGATTAATTTATCAAAATATTTATTAATTCTCAATTTATTAAATTTGATAATTAATATATCAATTGAAAAAAATATAATAATTAAATATAATTATAAACACTAGTTAAGACTAACTATCATGGTTAAATATAGTTTCATGAAATAAGTGATAAAAATTACTAAAAATAAAAGGTAAAAACACAGTGAAACAAAAACAATAGGTTTAGTCCCAAGATAAGACTTAATCCTCTCAACTTGGTGATCACCTTTCACCATGAAGTTTAAATTAATAAACAGTTTGATCTGAACACTATATCAGGGTTCACAACATCACACATGATGTCTAGGTCGCAAGACCTCCAACACAGTTCTTTGTTGGTAAAAACTACCAGGTCACAGAAGGACCTATTCCACACTTATCCATTGGAGTTACCAAATGTAAGAAGATATGATTGAAATGATTTCTTGTATCATTCAGTTTCTCACAATAGACAGTGTGTGATTAACAAACAGATACACACACTGCTCAAATATATGTAAAAATTCACACAAAAGTGAAAATAAATATAAGGAATTGGAAGGCTCTTTGTGTTTATCAATGCAACTATGGAATATTCGGATGAAGAATATGAAAATATCAAGTCCTCTTCTAGAACTAGACACAAAACAGAGTGTTGTATTCTATCCTCCATGTGAAAGTATGGTTTTGTACGTATATTCTTCTCCTTATTTGATATGCTATTGTGATTTTTTAATTTAGTGTTCATCTTGGTTGATATTACCTCGTATGTTCCTTATTTGTTCTTAAGGTTACAATAGTTTCAGATTTTCTTCGACATATCTCTTTCACACACCCATGAACCACACCACTCTAGTCTTCTATCTTCACAAATGGTTTTATTCTTGAGGTCCGATACAGATCATGTACGTTACATGTGCATAGGTTCATCGTACCTCATACTGTCTGCTAAAAATCCCTAAAATATTATTAAATATTTTAGTATCACTAAATGTCAAAATTATTACCTTCAGAATTAATATTAAAAAATGGTGATTTAAATAGTCTATTAGTGACTCGTCTATTGGTGTCTCATTCTAATAGTGTCTCATTATGTTGGTGTCTCAACCCATAGGTATGTCATTCTGTCAGTCTTTACATACATCAGTAACTCATTATAATGGTGAAATGTTTCAAATGTGAGTGCTTTAGTTGGTCAGTGAGAAAGTTGGTCTATTGGTGACACATTTCAACTGTTGGTGACTCATTTCAACTATTGGTGAGTCTTTTCGTCGGTCACACCATGCAACGGTGGGTGACATTGACTGACGGTATGTCATCTGCATTGGTGATTCATATGAAATGGTGAGTCGTCTAGATCAACATAACATATGATGTATTAGTGACTCATTCCAAAAGTGAGTCCTTTCATTGGTTTTAGATTCAAATACTTAGAATATATACCTATTTAAACATTCCTTCAGTGATTCATATGTATGTCGGTGATTTATCTATCTGTCGGTGTTAGTGACTAAAACATATAAAATTTTTAGATGATCTATCTGTCATACATTTCAACAAAGTCAGAGAGTGTTAATACTCATTATTACACATTGATAATCAGTCATATGAATTTTTATACTTAAACAAACCTAAATTTTCATATGATTGAAATGAACTAATATAAAAGATAATTCTTTGAAATATTTTTGGATCTAACATGAGGTGAGATATATGTTAATATCTAACTTGATTTGAGATAATTAAAACTGTTATAGTTAGAGATAGTTTCCAATAGTATCTATGGGAAAACAATATTCACCATTAGTTTCATTTTTATGGTGATTGAAATGACCATGACTATATTTTATGACTTACCTTTTGAAAATTATTTGGATTTAGAAGTCCATATGAGGTTATCTCTTTTATGATGTGTTGATTCAGAGGTTACTAAAGTTGTATGATATCTTCAGCTAAATGTCATTTTGTTGAGACTAGTTTGACAGTATGCACCTATTAATGTATATGAGGTATATATAAGAACCATTTCAGATATGATATCATGAATACACCTATTATATGATATTTAATGTTTGATTTTTAGTACCACTTTCTTGGGTGTTACGATTCAAAATTTAATGAATAAGTAACGGATTAAGTTATTATTTTAGTATTTATTGGGATTATTTATTTTGATGAGATTTTTTGATATACCTATTAATGATACCATGAATTTTATGATACTATTTTCATTTTTATATATTTAACATTTTCATTTCATTTTCCTCTATTTAATAACTAATGATAGTCAATTTATGGTTTTAAGAAATATAACATTATTTCACTATGTAGTCAAAAATCATGTTTCATTCATATCCATGTTTTCTAAAAATGGTTTCAAATTTTTTTTAACATTGTACTATTATTTATAAAATTAATTTTTACTGATGAAATAATTTTAAAAAAATTCAATAAAATGAATAATCTTTTACTTTTTTGAATGAGTTGTTTTTTTCATTTTACAAACAATATTATAGGATTCATTATTTTAATATACATTGAAATAAAAAACAAACCATATCATCATGAACACCCATGGATTTGAAGATAAATTTACAATTTTAGAAGACCGTTTACAAAGATGATATTTCCTTTAAAACTCTTGAAATTTCAACATTTTAAATACAGTATTTCAAATTGAAAAATATATTTTAATCAAGAAATATTAGATTATTTTTAATGGATTTTTCTTCAATGATAGTTTCATTTTATTTAACATATTATTTACTAGTGATATAATCAAATGACACCATATATATTTTTTCTATGGATGTTTAGTGATAATGATAATGATAAGTTTATAAAACCCCTTTATTTTTCATGGGTTATGTTATGATGCTATGATGAAATGCTTATAAGAATTGTTTCTATTCAAAAAGTTATGAAATAATGAATGTTTTATGATCTTATGGCACAAAAATTTGTGATTTTAATTATTTGATGGTTGTTCTTATATTTTTATAGCCCTTTTAATTCATTTTCAAGAGATATATATCTCATGATATAATATGTAATATAATAGGGAGTTGACAATTTTTGTAATGGACTCAGTCAACTATGTTAGTCTTAGTAGTAAATATTTAATTTGGATATGATGGAAGGGGGAGTGATTCCAATATTATATTATAGAATTATCATTGATACTCTACTAATTAAATGACTGTACATGATTATGTTTTTGCCACAAAATTTTGTCCAATGAAAATTTTATGGTCTCATCGATAATTTTCTTTAATTCCTTTATAATTCATGTATTTTTAACTGCTATAATTTAATCCATGAATAAAGATTATGATCTATAGTAAGTGGGATATGGTATTAAATTGTATTATTATTTTTTCATAGCCTTGTTATCATATTATATTAATGTGATTATTGATATATTCAAATGTTACCCTTACTGGGCATCTAAAATCTCCCTTTCTTATGATTCCTTTCTCGAGGTTATGTAGAAAGGTTGAAGGATAACATGTATAAAAAGGCTGATATTTGTGATGAAATTTGTGGGATATGATGTATAACTATTTCTTAAAAGACTCATTTTCATCTTATATTCCAAATACACAAGGAATATACTATTCTTCCATCAATTTTATGGTATGTATTGAATGTTCATATAGCAAGATGTAATATTTTTTTCTGAAAAGTATGGGTTCATATAAGTGGGACCTTTGGAAGTGCACGAGGTCACTATATAATTATGATAGATACAGATTGTGTAAAAACATATTTAATTACATAATAAATAATTTTTATGTATATTAATAGTAATTAGATAGTTATATTCATTATAAAAATATTATGTAATTGTTAAACCAAAAAGGAAATAGTATTAATGGAACACTTTTCTAATAAGTTTTTCATTTATAAAATTAATTTATAAATTATATTATGTTAAATTGGAAAAATAAATATAAATTTTGAATCACTATTTAAATATTAATTAGGGATAAATTTTAGAATTTCTCAGAAAATATTAATTTTTGGATGAATAGTGAAAATACATATTTTTTAAAAAAATATCTATTTTCATTTCAATAAATTGAGTAATTTAAAAGTCTCATTATTAATTGACTATGATTTAAAAGAACATAATTATTATTTATTTATATTTCTTATAATTTATTATATGTTAACCGTTGTTATGATGATCTTTTTATAAGTTTAATTTTGCGTTGGAAATGGGTTTTCCTGAAAACTGTTTTAAAATGCATAATGCCTATATATTTTAATTAATTAAATACCTATAATAAAGAATTATTTAAATAAAATTTATTGATTATATTTATCATATTTTAATTTATGTTTATGTATTGACTATTACTAGTCATAGATTAAATATAAAATCCAAAATTTCTTTAAAAATACACTACTTGAAAAACATATTTTTCATCACCCCTATGTGTAAAATTATAAATTATGTTTTAAAACTTATATGAATTTAATTTAGAAAAATTTATCAAATAATTAGAATAACAATAATTTATATGATCTAGTATGGTGAAATTAATTTTTATCCATAATGAGTAGTGAGAAGAAATAAAAATAATTACAATATTTAAGGTAAAAATGAATTTAATAGTGGCTAAACTAAAAATATTAATTTAAAAAGAAATAAAAACTTTTATAAATTTATTTAGGTTATTATTACAACTTAACAATTTATTTTTCAATAATATTAAAATTTTCATCCTTTTGCAATGTGAAAATTTTGGGTACCTCTTTCTTTTAAAATATTACAATTGTGCCACTCACCTCAATTATAAAGGTAAATCACCTCTCCTCCCCTATTCACATTATAAAATCAATTTTATAATCCAATAATTGGAAGAATATATTCATTACATCTTTTCACATGACCTAGATCTATTATATTGTTCATAATTCAATCTAAATGAGCCTTTGGAAGCTCAACGGCGGAGGTTATCTGAAGATTATATATCATGCTTAACTGGGAATCTTAATTTTATTTATCCATCCACAACGTTAATATATTATTGAATTTATATAATATTATAAAAAATATATACCATATTCTAAAATTTTATTATGTAAATTGGATAAGAAAAATCTATCTCCTCTTCCATTAAGTGTGATATGATTTTATCATTCATCAGTACGATGGACTACCCTATTGTGAAATAATGTCACTAATATACCATCATCACCTCTCAGGGATTATTATAATATTTAATTTAAAATATATATGATATATTTAATATATTTATATTTCATTTGTTGTGATATTGTATATACCTTCATACATTCCCATCTGGGTTGGATATGATGATTACACTCGTGTGAACAATGGGCTACCACATCAAGAAATGATATTACTCATTTTTCATTAATGCTTTAAATGGAAGGTAATAAGGATAATGTTAATGAATTTATGATATATAAATTAAATAATTATTGTATTCATGAAATATTTATAATTATGAAAAGGAAATATATTATTTTATTTCTTGCATTGATAATTGATATTGTTGTTCGTGTGTATGTGTGGACTACCGCCTCCATGAAGAGATGTGACTCTTTTTTTATCACTAAATGACATGGGTAATAAATATAGTAAATTTAAAAAATAAATTTATTTTTTATATTAATATCATTCTTTAAAAATGGAATAACAGTTACCTTCTTTATATAATAATCTTTGATGACTAGAAACATTACTAATTCATACACAGACCTACCATATCAATGATTGTTTCATTGATCATTTTTCAAAAACAAATTGCATGATTGGTTTTAAAATTATAATATGTTTATAGTAATGATAATTAATTAATGGTTATTATTCTATAGAGGTTCAAATATGATAATTTTGACCATATTCAACCTACCAATTTCATTTTGGACACATAAACTAAATATCATCAAAACATCCAATGTAAAAAAAGCTATTAAGTAGTTTTATATAAACTGGAAATAACTGAAATAAAATGAATAATAAACATCATAAA
Source organism: Viscum album (assembly GCA_963277665.1). NCBI lineage: Eukaryota > Viridiplantae > Streptophyta > Magnoliopsida > Santalales > Viscaceae > Viscum > Viscum album. The sequence goes on from OY728163.1 coordinate 90,143,058, forward strand.
AGTTATAAATCATTAAATAATTAAAATAAGTTTATTATTTTGGAATATTAATAATGTGCATGGTGATTCATACACAAGTCAAGAGACTTCATCTAAACTTCCTTTTACTAAGTAATATTTTGATTTTATGCACCTATACTCTGTTTTGAGGTGTATATACATTCCATTTGACATTTAATATCATGAAATTTTATATTCTAATGATATTTAATCTTTTCAATATTATCCATCCATGTATCTTACAATTAAAATGTTTCCAAAGTGCGAAGTGACATTTTTTAAAATATGTTTTAACGTTTCCTTAAAAGTATTATTCATTCATGTAAATGATTTTTAGAAAGGGTTTTGTGAATGTAAATATATGAGAATTAATTTTTTATAAAATATTTTTTTTATTTCATTCAATTGTTTTCAAGATTAATATTTTTATGTGTATTTTATAGTATATTTTGATATAAATTCAAAAGGAATGTTCTATATTAACACATACAATGTCAATGACTATTCTTTCTGTTGTAACTCATAATTGATTTATAGATTCCATTATAACTTTTCATACATTATTCAAATAAAACCCATTTTTAGGTAATTATATATTTATAAAGGGGTTTTAAAATAAAATGGTATTTTGGTATTGAAAATAGGTTCTTAAAAGAAATAGTTATTTTGGATATCTGAAACAGATTCACATATGAGTTTAAAAGACATTTTAAATGGTTTTTTAGTGAAAATTTATAAGATTATTATTTTTATAAAATATTTAGATCTTAGAAATTATTTACAATTGTTTTGATGAGATATCACTTATTTTGGTCATTATAACTTATATTATTGGTGCTCCAAGATAGTGCTCTAATTCATTGGGTAATAATTAAGTTCTCAAGAGAATTATATTATAAGTTGGTTGTTTATTTACTAAAATTCAAAAGGTTTCTATAGGGATTAAATAAGAGTTCTATGATATTACTTCCAAAGGAATGTACATGACATTTCTATGCTTTCCAATGTGTGTTCATGGAGATAGGTTGAATTAAAAAGGCAAGATATTAGTCTTTTTAAAAGAATTATGATACATTTCTTTGTAAAAATGTAATATTTTTCTAAATAGGGTATTTTTATGGTCATAATGTCATTTCCTTAAATAAGGGTTTTCATATTTTTCCCCCTAATATGAATTTTGAGATCATATTGCATTTTAAATAAAAATGAATGGGTGTATAGAAGGGTAATTGAAAATAATAAGTCAAGTTTAATGTTATAAATATTTGTTATGAAAATAAATCATGCTTTATTTAAAAAAATTTATGCTATGGGAAAAAAGTATAAAAATTTATTGTGTCCACTTTTTATATATAGTGTTTTGTAACTTATAGTTTATGATCTATAATTTTAAAACTATAAACTAAAATAGATCCTCAAAAGTTGGATAATAAATTCATGATATATATCTCAACATTATGTAATTTTTAAGGTTTGGTCCTTATAATTGGTTTCAAATAATAATATTATATAACATTATAGTGTATGATAATGTTAATTACATTCCTTTGAAATATTTTTATTTATCATTATGTTTAAATTATATTCCATTTAAAGGTTACCCTGTTGCTTCAGCTAACTATGTCTATTCAAAATGTTTTTCCCTATATGAAATAGGGAACCTATTTCATGATGGAAATAAAAGGAATATATCTTTATAAAAAAACATAATTGAATGGTTGTAATGGGAACTAAGCAATTTTTTATAGTGATTGCCCATTTAACTCGGCTATAAATGGTGGTGTCATCTATGAAATAGAGAAATAATATTTTCGATAGAGAAACATGTTGATAATTGATATTTTCATGAGGAAACATCCCCATTATTTTGGTGAAACCTAAGATCTAGTAGCGTATGAAGGATACATCAATTCCATAGAGAAGATATTTTATGTCATGGGATTTTTATAGTGTAAAAATGTACATTTTTGACTTTATAATTTTAAAGGTGAAGCTATTCGATAGTGGTCACTAGTTAATAATACCAGAGATAAATATATTCTTCATTCAATTTAATTGGAAACGTTAAAGAATATTTTCCTTGAGAAATTCTTCTGGTAGGTTATTCAACCCCATATGGAAAACAATGTTTATAATTGAAGTAAAAAATAATGATATTTTAGTAGAATATGATGCCAATTTAATATCAATGTCTATGTGTGTTTTAAATTTTATTTAGTACATTGACTGTAAAATTAATATAATTTACTCGGTATTGAAACAAATCATACAAAGATTTTTGTAGAAAGTATATTTAAAATAAATGAGAATGTTTTTGTTGATTTAAAATATTTTTGATGGGGTGATTGGATAATTATTCTCAGTATAATGATGAAATTAATAATAGGTTAGGATAGAATATTATGGGGAAAAATAAATTTATGAAATATGGAGGAATGGAATTTACTTTCCCATCCTATAGAATGTGTGGTTAAAATCACTTTGTAGAATGTCTTAAGAAATCATTGAAGTGTTACTGATGTGGAATGTGTGGTGATATTTCCCCAAAATGCAAGTAAAATAACCCTGAATAACCCAATAATGGGGAGAAATATTACCATCCAATTATGAGACAATTTAGTTGCAATGAGATTTCTCATTATGATAATGTATTCTCAATGTTAGAAAATCAGGTTATGAATTGTCAATATCCAAGACTTATAGTGTTTCAAAATCTTTTTCTTCAAATATGGTTGTTGTTGGGCCATAAAATGATGTGATGATAGGTATGATAATTATGTATTAAAATTATTCCAATTCCATATTTGACTCTTGATTTTTTCATTCATTCATTTTAATGAAATTTCCAAGTAAATTGTTAATATCATGTAATGATTGTAAGATATATTTGTTGGTTAAAACTTATATATTATGTATTAAGGAAGTAAAGATTTATATGAATCTTTCTATTGTTATTACTGGGATGGTCATTCTTTAAAATATTGTTGAACTACCAATATTAGAGTTTTACATCATTTTGGGTATGGATTGGTTTTCATTTTATAATACTATTATATATGACATAGCTTATAATTATTTATTCAAGGATTTATTACATTTAATAATACACCAAGAAGATGAAAAATTTATTTGAGATGGTAGTGAATGTTACCTTGATTATATTTTTTAATTGAGATAATATTTTCATATTTGTGATATCCCAGTAGTAAATTTATTTATGGATATTTTTCATGATTATTTTTCTGGTCTTATTCCTAGTTAGGGTATTGAAGTTACTATTTAATTACTTCCTTTTGTAGAGAATATTTCAAATCACAATTATTAAATAGCTCAACAATTACTTTTAGAATTAAATAAATAAAATAGTTTCTAGATAATGGTCTCATTCAACCAAAAACATCATCATGGAGAGACCTAGTTTTGTTTGTTAAAAATAAAGATGGTTTATTGATACTTTTCATTGATTATGGACCCTTGAATATAATGAATATTAATAACAATTATTCTTAACTAATATTAATGGATTATTTTATTGGCTTTGGGGTGCACTGAATTTTTTAATAACTAATCTCATTTCATGGTACAATTGGCTGAATGGGAAGGAGGATGACATTCAGAAGACAAAAATTCAAACTAAATACCGGCATTACAATTTTGTAGGAATTCTCTTTGGGTTATCTAATGCAACTTCTATATCTATGGACCTTATGAATATATTTTTGAATGAGTTAATTTATTATTTTGTTGTTATATTTTTTATAGATATTTTTTTGTGTAGAAAAATTCTAGAGGAACATTAAATACACCCAAGGATTTTTTTTCAAACCATAATAGAAAAAGGCACTATATAAAAAATTTACTAATTTTGAATTTAAATTAAAAAAGAATTTGTTCCTTTTTTATATTTTTTCTAAACATGGTATAACCATTGAACCATTTAAAATTAATGTTATTAAATAATGGAAGCTACCTTTAATATAACAATGATTCATAGTTATCTAATATTAGTGGTTTATTACAAACAAATTTTTAAAAACATTGATATATTTACTAGTATATTTTCAATGTTAACATGAAACAGAGTTAAATACTTCTAATCAAATAAATGTGATGATTTATTTTAGTAAATAAATTGAATATTGGTTAATTATATATTTTTGGATCTTCCCTCATGATATGGTGAATTTCTTATCCATTTTGATGACTTATTGAAATTAATTCTCTATTTCCCAATAGAGAATGATTATGTAATTTCTTATTATTCAGATTAGTTGAAACCTCATGGGTTATATTAACCTACACATGGCATGGATTTATCTTCTTTGGTTATTATTTAACAAAAATAATGCATCATATGATTGGATTATAGTGTAAAATACACACTAGTTACAAAAATTTAAAGAATATATTCACTTTGAAAGAATTGAAGATGTGATAGAGAAGACTATAAGAACTAATCAAAGATTATGATTTTAGGACACATTACAATCCAGGAAAACAAAATAATTTAGTTGATGTTTTGAGTAAAAAATATAATTCAATATTAACTATGTTATGTTTTTAAAATGAATATTTTTTTAATGATTTGATGATTTTTTCCAAATATGGTTTTGATGCAAGAACATCCCTATATTTTTTCATGTTTCATTATAGTCAAATTTTTCATATCATAATTATAAAAGATAATAGGGGGGATCATAATTTACAAGAAAATCTAAAATATATTAAAAATGTGATGCTTCCAAAATATAATGTTGATAAATAAGATACTATTGTATTTTGAAAAAGCGTATTTGTTCCCTATTATTCCAAGTTGAAGAAAGGGTAATTAAGTAAAGATCATAGTTCCCTATTTTCTATTCATGTTTTATGTACTATGATTTATATGGTTCATCAGATGTAGTAGTTGTGGGATGTAATGAAAAAATAAATTTATGACTTTACAATGAAATGATTAATCTTTTAGGGTCTTATAGTATATTGATAATTATCGAGGGAATCCTTCAACCTTTTCAAGTGAATGAGTGGGAATGTGAAAATATATTAAATTATTTCATGCTGGGACTACCGAATAAATCCCAAGGTAAATATTTCATTTGTTTTATTATTGATTGATTAATTAAATATAAATATTTCTACCCCATTAGATATACGATGTCTTAAGATGAGATTTCAAGGCTATATCTAAAGGATACAGTCAGGTTACATAGGGTTCCTCTATCCATTATATCAGACCATGATCCTAGGTTCACATAAAAGTTTTGTAAATGAATTTATAAATATCTGGGTTCTAAATAAAATTTCTATATATCTTGTCATCCTCAATATGACGGATATTCAGTGAGATTAATCCAATAATTTGAACAAATGAATTTTTTGTTCACTGTATTACAATTGAGGTTGGGATCAATAACATCCATTGGTTGAGTTTTAATATAATAATATTTTTTATTCTAGTATATTGATGACACCATTTGAAAAATTATATGGAAAAAGATGTTAGGCACCAAATTTCTGGGATGAATTAAGATAAACGAACTTGAAGGGACAAGATTAGTTAGAGTAAATGGATGAAAATGCATAATTGTTTTGACGTCACATGACGAAGACTCAGAGTATGTATGGAAATTATGTTTATGATCATAAGAAAGATATTTCTTTAGAAGAAGGTTATAATGTTTTTCTTAAATTTTATCCATGGAATACTATTATTCATTTAGGTAAAGGGGGGAAATATGTCCATGGTTCCCAAAAAAAAATAAAATCCTAGAGAAAACAAATCTTCCTTATAATGAGTGACTTAATCTATAAATTTATCCTAGGTATATATCATATTTAATGTTTCAATTTTGAGTAAGTATTTGTGGGTTTTACCACATTTCTCATCATACATTAGTTTATATAGAAGATAAATTTTCTTTTGTGAGAAAACATGTAAACGTTTTTGATCGAAGAGATCATGTGTTTCGAAATTAGTCGTTATCTAGGTTAAGGTTTTCTGAAAGAATCATGTATTTGAAGAACCGACACGAGGATCTAAAAATGATGTCAGAGAATGACATCTACAAATTTCTAATTATATAATAACATAATGTGGAAACAACTAAAAAATGGTGTAAGAATGTAATAACCCATTTAATGAGAGATTGAATCATTTTAATGTTTATTAACATTAAGTCCAATTAGGTTCTTAATATGATTTAAAATAAACTATGTATTATAAAATATTATTTAATATACTATATTAAAATTTTAATCCTCTTGATTTTTTATTTTTGTAAATGTTTAATTTTTGGTTAAAAATGATTTTTTATGGAAAATATTTTAAAGTGTGCAATGTTACAATATTATTATTTGGAAAAACCAAATTTGTAATTAATTAAATTAAACTTATATATTATATATTAATAAATATTAATTTTAATGCATATAATGATTATTACAAGTCTTATAGTTAATATAAAATCCTCATTTTCTTGAAAAATAAACTTATTGTAAAACAACATTTAAATCGCATCAACATATACAATTTTAAAGTAAATTGATCCAATTATGTGATTTGAAATTAGTAAAATGAATTAAATATTATTAATATGATTAATATATATTATTTAATAAGTTCTAATTAATAATTTAACAATATGAATAATGGAAAATATTAAAATTAGTTACAATGGTTTGGGTAAAAACTGATATATCGAGCTAATAAACTAAAACTATAAGGTTTAAAATAACCTAAAAAATTGTATAAAATATATTTTATAGAAATATTTATATCTTATTATATATATTTCTTGAAAATGGAATAATTTTATCCTTTTGTGACTTGAAAAACATGGGAATGTCTTTTCCTATTTCAAAATTACATATGTTCCACTCACCTTACTTATAAAAGGCCACCCCTTATCATCACCTATTAACACCATAAAAGAAATTTTTCATGGAAATTACTTGCCCATATATATTACATCATTCTGTAACCTTATCCTGGATCCCTTATTTTAATAATGAATACATCCAAATTAGGCTTTTGCTGCGTACCTACTATCTTACGAAACGATGTGATTTATTTTTCACTAACGATTTACATGGAAGGTACTAAGTATAGATATTATGAAAATAAAAGATGTTACTAAAATATTCATTATATTCATGAAATATTTAACATTATGTATAGTTAATATATCATTTTATTTGTTACAAATAAAAAATGATAATTCCATGTGTTTGTACATATGGACAACCACTTCCACGAAGGGATGTGATAATTTTTTCATCACTATATAATAAGGATTAATTATTTTAATATATTTAAAAATATATTAAGGTATTTGTGATATGATAATCATTATTTATTGTTAAAATATTAATTACCATCTTCCTATAATGATTACTGAAAAATGGAAATGTTACTCATACATAGGTACAACCTATCATCATCATGATTGTAACAAGGTTATTTCTTAATAACCATAATTAATGATTCGTTTTTAAAATATAAATTATCCATAAAAATGATAATTATATAATGATTATTTATCTATTGATGTTCAAAAATACCCTTTTTGACCATATTCAATTGATCTATGTAATTTTGGAAACATAATCTAAATATCATTAAAACATCTGACATAAAATTAATGTATCAATATATTTTAAATAATATGGTGACAATTGAAATAAATTAATATTGATATTGAAAACAATTCATATTGAAATACATAATTAACATATTTTTATATTTGAGGAATTTAATGAAAGTATGTGATGAGTCATAATAATTTTAAAAGGTATTATCTCAATTTCCATTCATTGAGGAATATTTTCATGTTATACAACTATATTATTTTATGAGTTGTATATAGAAACCCATTGATATGTTATATCATGAATATAAATATTGTCATAATATTAAATTTTTTTAATGTTATTATTTTATGGGGATTATGATTTAATTTATTACGAAGTGGTAAGGGAATTAGTTTTTATGATTCCTCTTTTAACACTCCCTTATAACTATTTTTCTTCCATATAAATGTTTTTCTAAAATTAATTTTATGGATGTACATATATGTGAATGAATTTTTAATGAAGGAAGTTTTTTTCCTTTAATTATAAGTATTTAAAAAGATATCATTAAACATATTTTAATAGAACATTTTGACAAAAATTCAAATGTAATGTTCTATTTTGATGTATAAAATAATAATAAAGTTTTCCACTTCTATAACCGTTATTTTATTTTATACTTCTTTTATAAGATTTCATGGTTTATTCAAATAAAACACCATTTTCTAGGTGTATTAGTATTGAATTATTTAAATAGAAAATAGTATTTTTTTACAAAATATTTTGTTTGAAAATAAAAGGGTATTTTTTATATATAAAATAGATTTATATATGAGTTTAAAAGATATTCTCAAGGGTTTTATACTGATAATTTACAAGATTAAATTTTTTTACTCCTGATGTGGTCTTTTGACATTGTTTATGATTTATGGGCCTAAATAGTACTGAGTGATCCCTTCCAATATTTTATAATTAATGTCCCTTTATTTAACTACAATGCATTGTGTGATGACTACGTTCTTTGGATAATTATACTAGATGTTGTGTTTATAGTTTTTTCAATTTGTAAGGGTTCTATGAGATGATGTTGAAAATAATGTAAATAAATTTTATATGCTTATAAATGTGTTTCTGTGAAACGATTTTTATTTCAATAAGGTATGATAATAATTTTTTAAGAGTATTATACTCCCATTTAGGGTAAGAAGTTGTGGTTTTAAGGAGTGTTTTAATGGGTTTTCACTTTTTCATTGAACTAATGGTATTCTTATTTTTATGTTCCTTATTATGATTTTTTTCCTCATCCCAAATTTTTCATTTTTTATGGAGTTTTATGTTGGGTTAGGGGAAATAAAAAGATGTGTTTATTATCATGAATATTATTCATTAAAATATTGCATGTTTTATTTTGAAAGTTTAATATTATGGAAAAATGGATACTAGTATTAAGTGTAAAATTAGAATTAATTTTTTTTAATATATGAGTTATAACGTGATTTTCAAACAATTTAAACCGAAATGGACCCTAAATATGTTATTGAATGAATTCTTAACATATAACTCAAGAGTGTGTATTGGTTATGGTCATGTACTTATTAATTTAGGCTAGAATATAATTATAGGACACTGAAGAAACTGAAATTGAATCCAAAATAGATATTCATTAATGTTTTAATGAGATTGTTGATGTAAAGTGGACTACATCAATATATGAGTTAAAAACTCTAGAGTATGAAATTTAAGGAAAAATTCTATATTCATTTGTTTTTTCTACTCTGAGAGATAAATTTTAAAAAATTGGAAAGCATTTATGGGAAACATTCGGTAAGGGTAATGACATATAAATTAGGATAAATCTTGACTAATATGCTAAGGAATGGGAATGATAACCTCATGTACTTAAAAATTACATAAGGGAATGTCTTGTCTTAAAAAACACTTTTAATTATGAAAATTTTGATCATAACGCCTTCCCTTTTGAGGAACCCTAGATACGCACTCTCATGTGTCATACTAAAAATGAATTATTTTAAATGATAATTGATACCAAGTGTTATTTCCATATTTCAACATATATATATATATATATTCAAATATATTAAACATTACATCTCTAAAAAACTGTACTGTCAATAATGGAAGGTTTATATTCTTTGAGAAATAGTTACAAAAGAAGCTTACTTTGTACCACCTACAATAATGTTTCTATAATTGAGCTACAATATACTTTCTTATAGACTTTACATATGTTTAAATTGTCTTTATAACATAGTGAATGGGAATATAACAATGGTGTGCATTAAAGTTTTAGTGATGGACAACTTATCAACATGCAATCAAGGTTTATAACAAAAGAAAAATCAGAATAGATGAACATGGGGGACATATCTTATTAAAACAAATAATAAACAGTAAGAGTTTTCCAGAATTCATGATATATGGGAATGTGACTTAAAATTGACAAACATATACAATGGAATATAATTTATAAATTTTATAAAATAAATAGGATCCATGGAGAATAATTATAGGCATATGGCATGAAAAAGTAACATGTCGTGAAACAAAGTATAGAAAAGAACATTGGTATAAATATAAGAACTTGTTAACTTCACCATCTGGAGTTTTCACACAATACCACACTTTTTGGGGAAATTTAATTACTCTTTCATGTACATCACCTTTGTGTATAATATATCACACCCATGTGTATAGAGAAAACATAATTGTACCCACATATACACATCTCTTGATATTCAATCCTTTAAACAATTCATTAATGTATGATATTGGACTCAAGCCATCAATCATACAGATATATGTCTACCACATGATATCCATCATTCATTTTATCATAAATAACACATGCAGAAAATATGGTTCAAATACTTTTTAAATAGAATCACATAAATAAATCATTCATCATTCCATTAATATTTATAAAATGAAAAACCCATGAAAAATAAATGGAAACCCACTGATATTGTGTAATAATTTAAGAAAATAAACATTAATTATGATAATGAGTTATATGGTATCTACATTATATAGATAAATGTTATATGTTTTGGTCAATAATGTCCGCAATCGATCGATGTATCTCTATCTATGTGAACACCCTTCAAACAAGAAAATGAAATATTGGGTATTTACATAGAAAATAATTTAGAAAAAATCATATTTATAAATTTCGGATGATTATAGAAGAAAAAATCAATTATGAATAATTATTATATTAGAAAATATGATTTTATAATGAATTTAAAGAATGAATTTGGATGGTATCATTAAAATAATATCCCTTATGAATCATAAATTATGATAAAAGATTTAGGAATAAAAGAAAAATAATCTCTAGAAAAATAAATAAAATTATTATGATTATTAAAAAACGTCAAATTTAAAAAAAATATTTAAATAGTTATATTTTTAAAATTTGTGATAAATTGGTTCTCTTTTAGAAAACAATAAAATGTATCGAGAAATATTTATAGAGAAAATAAAATAGCATGTGATAAGTTCACAAAGAAAATTTTGAAATATATTCTCTTTACAATTTATTGAAGAACACCCACATGGAAATAATTAATAATTTATCTAAAAAACTTTAAAGAAAAAATGATTAGAATTACAGTAATCAAATAATGAGTCATAAAAAATTAAATTTAGGAAATCATATGATGAACAGGAACAAAGAAAAAAATATAGTCGATCGAAAAATGTCGTGTGGTTTGTTTTTATTAAAAAAGGAAAACTCTTATCCAAATTGAAATAAAAATATATAAAAAAAATGTAAAGAAAAAAATAATGTACATATAATAATTTAATTATGCGGGTTTTGGAGGAAAAATTTGAAAATTCAATAGATATATTATCGTACAAAGTAAATATCTATTTGTAAATAAAATTTAAAACAAAACCTTTTTATCTTGAGTAAATTTTAATTAGATCCCATTTAAAGTGAAATCATAAAATTGATCTAAAAAGACCAGGAATTAATTTCAAATAATGATATATCATTACAAACATTCATTTATTATAGAAAACATAAAATAAATCATGATGCAAAATATTAAACAATCCATATGGATTTGAAATTTGAGGTAATGAAACCCTTAAATAATCATTATAATTCAAATTTAGAACCTATGAATGTGAGAACATGTGAAGAATTTTTAAAAACCATATATTATATGTAGAATTATCCATAAATAAAATACTTGGAAAATTTGTACACTGTAAAAACAAAATAGGTAGTGAGTATACATCATATCTCAATGAAGCAAAATTCAGATGTAAAATCAAATACATTAAATCCTAAATTCCATGAAATTGATTTAACCTCTTATAAAATAGGAGAAAACACATTAATAAAATATTTTACCTCCATATTAGAAATTATAAACTTTTATTCAAAACATTTATAACAATTTATTATAAATATATTAGTAACATATACTTGTTTCATCAATAGGTGTTTGTTAGTTTCGATTGTTTTTTAGAACAAGTGTCACAATAGTTGTATCAATTTCTGTTTATAGATTCACATTTAATCAATAAAATATAATTATGATGAAAATAATATATATTTATAATGATTTACAATTTTATAATTTTATTGCACAAAACTTTTAGTTATGATTTACGATGAGAATATAGAGCGATATTGTGTTGGAAATATTTATGATTTAAGGTCAGAATCTTAATGAAGGGATAAATATTTCTACTACCCTAAAAATAAATCGTCTCATATTTTTTTAATATATTTCCACTCTTTATGTTTATTTAGTAATCCATGAAAAATAGTTATATAAATTTTCATGTGGGTGGTTAAACTGATTCAAACAAGAAGAAACATTAAACTAAGGGTGGTTAAAGTTAAGAAAATGACTACTTTCACATAGTATCAAATTTATATAAGATAAATTAAAGTATCTATGTGTTTTTAATTATTTTATTAAGATTATAATATATATGGAAAAATAATAAATTACTAGTGTAAAAAATGAAATATGTCACTTTTGTCGAGATAGTAGATCGTACACACTTACAGGTGATGAGATATCATTCTATTGATTGGGAGTAATTTTTGGAATTGTTTATAATTTCATAATTAAAAAAATCTATAAATATAATATTATTAGATTAAAAATACTTTTATAATTTTACATATAAGTTGATGATGAGAAATCAAGAACTCAGTTTATAGAGGTTGTAGTCTTCATGTGTGCATGATGGTTTATTCATATTCTTTTTGAGGATTCTATAAAATATATATCATGTCAATGAAAAAACCCTTAATTATTATATTAATTCTCATGTGATCATACTTTAAATGATATATTATTTTTATATGGGTAATATAAAATATAATAGAGAGATCAATTGAGGACATTACCCTTCCATTTGATGTTCTACCTTGGGTAAGATTCTAAGAACACTTAATCTATTGTTTTGGAAGGAAAAGGATTATAAGATGTGGGGGAAGTTTCAGAGATAATGGGTTAGAGTTTTTTTGTTAATATAATTCTTTATTGATAGTGAATAATTGGGGTAGAGGTGATCTAATTTTATAGGTGAAGGGAATGACATTTTGGTAAATATCACTTCTTAATATAAATAGAGAACATATTTTAAAAGGACAGTGGATCCAAAGTTAATGTTAATGGATTTATGGATGATAAATAGTCAATAATACCCTAATGAACCATTTTATAATTTTTTAAAACATTATTTTATGTCGTTCACACTAAGAGTTTTTATTTTTAACATTTTTTTACAATGGTAATAAATTCAAAACTACATCGTTAGTTTCTAATGCCTTAAAATAAAATAATCATTATTAGTTTTCTAACTATTTATTGCATATTTTAAATCAACATTATCAACTTAAATTTATATTTTAATGAAAAACATTCTTTAACACTAGCACATGTAACTTGTAAAACCCCATCATAAAAAACTATATTTATAAGAAAAAATATTCTATTTATGATACAATTATGAATTATGTTGATTTGTATGAAATTAATTTGATTATTATTAACTGAAGGTGAGTTTCATTACATAAAAATAAATCTAAATCCAAATTTCAACCAATTTAAATTTATTAAAATAAAAACTAAAAATAATTACTAGAAAAATATATATTAGATTTTAAAATACTAAACACGGGTTTTATAAATTCAAAATACTATTTTTAAATTAATTATTCCACATAAAAAATAAATTTTTTTTTTGGAAATTTGTTATGAGTTATTTTTTATATTTGCTACTTTAAATAGTCATAAATTCTATGGTTTTAGTAAAAACTACATTTTTTACTATTCCCCAAAGAATAAAATATTTATAAAAATGCATTATAATACCCTATGATAATTTTAACATGATAGAATAGATAATTAACCTTATTTTATAAAATTAAAATTAAAAATTTTATAAATGTTTTTTATAAATGAAAATTTACATTTATAATGAAAAAACTTATCTTACTACAAAAACGCCCTATTAAACCTTATATATTTTTGTTAATATATCATATTAATTTATAATTTAAAGAGTTTTGATATATTATTTATTATATTGAAATATTATATATTATCGTAATATTCTTTTAAAAGTTATCTATTCAATTTATTAATATCTTAAATAGTTAATATATAAAGTGAAATCATTTTTATTATTTAATAATATTAAATATTTATATAAAAAATTTAAGCAATTTATGTTGTGTGATATGTTTGTATTTACTATGGGTTTTATTATTATTTGATTTTTCATAATAATATTAATAAGATATTTTATGACTCATTTTACTTTGGTGATGAAATTCAAGCAATCTATTGAACACATTAGACTAATTTAATTGACATATTTATAGTAAAATCATGTGTTTTAACATTATCTTACTTAAGTAAATTGTATAATTAAATTATTTATTCTCTCAAACTAATAAGAATTTATAAACGTATCTAATACATTGACATGGCTCAATATATAAAATAAAATTATGTAGCCAATTTATAGTCTCAAGTAATTCTAGGAAACTCCTCTTTTACATTTAAATAAATAAATTTTTAGATTTTAATTAGTTATAACCATTTTCACCAAATATAAATTCTTAATATGATTATAAAACAATGATTTATTTAGATACATAAAATTAAAGGATTCATTTTCAATATGTTGAATCAATCTAAATATAAAAACCAAAAAGGTTATGATAATTTATAAAAAAATTAAATTTAATTAACCATAAGAAAATGTAAACAAAATCATAATATGTCTTCTCAATTAACACCACAATTACAACCTATGATAATTTTATTTAAACTAGGATATCGTTGTGTCAACCTATCAATCATTTAGTTTATCCAATGTTTTCTTAGTTTATTCTCCAATTGTGTTCTCTTGCATTATTATGTATATATTACATCCTAAAATTCAATTTAAATCCTTTTGTATGGCTTATAAAGAGAATGTGAATAAGCTAAACCATGTCTCATCGGATTATCAATATAGGTGTGTTGTCTGATCCCCACTAATCATGCACTTAGTGAATATTTACTAAATAGTTAAGGAGGATTTTTTGGCTTATTTTTCCAAGGTGCATTTATGCCACAACCGTATCCACTTTCAAGTATCAATATAATAGTATTTTAATTCATCAGTTAAAAAATAGTTCAAATATTTATTAATTAAAATTTGACGTCAAATGATTGTATGATGTTCTGGGAGCTTGTACAAGAAAGAGATTAATTGGAAAATAAGACATAAAGTAATTGTAAAACACCTCTATATCATCCATAAATATTTCCCAATAAATAGTGAAAATTACATAAGAGTTAATAATGATCGACTTCCAAAACGATGGAAATAAAATAATCATGAGATATTGGGAATTTATCTCTATAAAATTATCCAATCGTCATTGAATAAAAAACCTATTGGTGAGGATTGACCATCACATATTTAATACATTACAAAATATTTTTCACATTATCCTATAATTAGATTTATCTTACTGGTTTCTACTAATTTTATCTCACCCAAATTTAAAAAATAATTACTTTAATTATCCAACTTAATAAAACCTTTCTATAATACCAATTCCGAAACCACAACATCACACACCCGATTCTAATGCGAAAAACAAATACTTTTATAACTAGAATAGTTACCAAGTGAGATGTTATGAAATAAATATACATAAATTTCAATAATTTAAAAACTAAATCACATAATAAACAAAAAAATTTAAGTATAGAATTTTTAGTTTCTTAGATAACTAGTTAGGCAAAAAACTATTTTACAACACATGTGAATATATCTCCATAATTAAGACACACTGTATTTTTTAAAAAAATTATAATATATTGTTTTGATCATCATTACCTATCGATGAAAATATAAGCAATGGGTTATCTCAAATGATTACTAAGAGAAAACATATCAATACTTCATTAAGGTTTTTATCATAATAGTGTGAGAAAAAATGGTCATAGTAGAAATATCATTCTCAAAATAATATATAATAATAACAGTTGTCCATAATTTATGATATAAGAACTTGAAATATCAATTTTACAAACATATACCATGTAAAATAGTATTGATTCATTAGGTAATAATCATGTTCCATATCTAATAATAATATGATAATGGAATTTAAATGTATATTTCCCATGAAACATAATATAAGAGTGAACTTTGAAAACACATATGCACAATGTATCATTAACATTATGTGTAACTAGTCACATCCATGATTCATAGGAAACCTAAAAAACACCCATGTACACATCACCATCATGAGTCATTGATTTCACCCATTCTGGGTGGGGAAACCTAATTGTACCCATGTATATATACCTTATGAGATTTCTAATTTTGAAAATTTAATTTAGGAGATATATAATACCACCTTTTATAATCACTCTTACATATTTGTGCCTCTTAAAATAAATCATTCATCCTATAAAAAACCCATGGAAAGAAAATGAGTTTAATATCCTTTTGAAATGTAATCAAAAACAAAATTATTCATAATTAAATCAATTATCATAACATGATAAACGAATGAAAAATAAATGGTTTTCAAAACATATTTATTAACATTATATGTAAATAAAATTCAATTAATATGTATAGATATACATTATTAACCCTATATATAAAAATTTTGATGGTTTATTCAATAATTTACCCAATTGTTAAATATATTGGTATCTAAGTGAAGACCCTTAAAACAATGAAACATATCTTCTTGTATTAAAAAATGAAAGCTAATGGACTAAGAACATATTTATAATTGTTATATTATTATGAAATAAAAGAGTAGAGATAGATCATTATTCTGATAAAAAGCAATATTTTATAATCCATCTCAACTAATAATTTGGATGGTGTTATTTGAATAATATCCTCAATAGGGAATGAAGTATTTCAAATGATATTTTCATAGATGGGAAAAATAGTAGCATTGTGAAACTTTTATTTGGAAATTATAAATAATAACTACCCTATCAGTAAATTTGTAAAAATAGTAATATTTTTTAAATTAAGGACAATATAGTTCACTTTTATAAATATTGAAATCCAAGAGACGAAATTTTATAAAAAAATAAAAAAATATGTGTTCACACCGAAACTTTTAAAATATATTCATTTAACACTTTATTAAGAAATACACATACCTAAATCATTAAAACATTCAATAAAATAATTATACATAAATTATATTTTTTTATTAAATTACATTATACAATAATTGAGGAATTAATAAGGACAACCAAAAAATAAACCAATGAAAATTTACATGTTAGATAAAGACCGTGAATCAAAAATAATAGATGGGGTCATTTTCTCTTACAAGTGATAAATTATGACTCAAGAGAAAATGAAATTGATTGGAAAAAATCGGAAAAAAATAATTACCATATGAGAATAAAATTATTTGGTTTTTATATATAAAGTCAACCAAATTCCCACTATATATTATTTTAAAAATAATTCTCTATTTCTAAATATGATTGGCGATAAAACCTTTATACCTTGAGTACAAATTCATTATAACCCAATAAAAGAGAGTGAAATAACTATTTAAAGAAAATTAATTAAAATTTTTCAATGATACATCATATGAAAATACTATTTTTTAAACCAATGAAATGAAAATGTGATGTGAAATATCAAACATGTCTCATGGATTTTAAATTTAAGACAAAGAACCCCTTATTTCACTATTACCTTTCGAATTGAAAAAGAATGAAAGGTAAAACATGATAAAGATATGTAAATCCATTATAATTCATGAAAAATTACAATAAATAAAATCAACGTCTATATAAACCAAAAAAATGTAATCTATAAGTGATTATATATTTTATCTCTAAGAAAAAAACTTAAGATGGAAAATCATTACCTTAATTACATAATTCCATAAAACTTCATGAACCTCATCTATAAAAATAATAAATATATTGATATAATTTTTCAAATCCTTATTAATGGTTAAAATATTTCTAAAATTCATCTATAGTAATTTAATATAAAAATAATAATTAATTAAATTTTATTTTTGTCATACATTGTTTCTTATTTTCACATGTTTAATTCATCACTAGTTTTGTAATGGTGGTTTTAATTCTTATTTATGGACTCATGTTTTATCTTTACAAGATAGTTAAGGGTTATTAATTTTATTTTTTATAATTTTTTATTAATATTTAATTTCGTTTCCATATTATATTAGTTATGATTCATGATAATGAAGTATGTGGGAAGATTATTTTGGTAATTTTTTTCCAATAAGGGGTGGTATCATAACAACAGGTAATTTAGAAACATTAATATTATAGAACCAAAAGATATTATTATTTACTTAATTTTTTTATGATGCCAATTGTTTTTATGTTTCCTTATTTACCCATTTTAGCATTGTTCAAGTTGGGGGGTAAACTAACCCAAATAAGATCAAGATGCAATCTCTAGTAGAGTATGGTCAAGATAGTGATTCCGTTGGTATAATATCATTATTATAAAACTATAAATGTATTATTTATATACATTAATGTGTTTCAATTGGTTATTTGAGAGTCTTATTAATAATAATAGACTAGAGTGAAAAATTAAAAAAATCTACTTTATTATAGCAGAAGTTATCACGAATGCATGAGCGACATGTTTTATTTTCATAGATTTAGAAGAATATATGGAATTGATTATAATATATTAATATTAATATTGTTTTAAATTTAAAATTATTTCATTAAATATTCTTTTATAACCAACCATGTTTGGGTGTATACATCATTCATGGAGGTAGTAGTCCACAGGTATGTGTGACATTGTCTCTATTTTTTAAATGGATTTGAAAGAATAAAGAAAATGAATATTTTATTATTATTATAAAATTTTATTATATTATTAATAATTATTTTATCATAATTTATTTTATAGAATATTTTATTTGGGATTTAGAAATAATATAATTAATAGTGCTCAGTTATGAATAGTACATCTCCCATTATAGGTTTTCCCTTGGGTAATACGTTGAGGATTTGTAGATTGGTCTTTCAGTAAGTCCAAGAATTATAGGACATGGTAATAGAATTTATGAGTGATTAAGGTATATATTTGGTAGATATAGTGATTTAAAATTATTATATTAATAGGGTGGATGCGATCTCTTTTTATGGGTAAATGGAATGGCATTTTTAAAATAAAAATTCATAATATGAAGATAGAACATGATTCAAATGGAATATGAAGAAACAATTGAAAAAAGAGAGTAAAGGATTATGTAATTTTGAGAATCTCTCAAATACACATTTTCACACTTTTGTAATCATTTTTTATGTTTTTTACTCTTATATTATTTGCTTTTAATGTTGGGTTTTATAGTGGTAATTAGTTTGTACCTAGGTAATTTAAATTTAATGCCTAAAAATGGGCCTTATTAAATAAATAGATTATTTTGACCCCAAAAATGATATCCATCTTATAAAGTAACAGTCATATGTTTATGAATAAGTAATTTTAAAAATAGTTCATGTAATGTTTAAAAACCCATTTTTAGAAAAAATGCATTTCTAATCATAAAAATTATATTATTGAAAATATTATAAATATTTTTCAATTATATAGAATTTATTTTCTTATTAATAACTATATTAGAGTTATATGACATTAAAATAAATAAAAACCACCATATAAAAAATTAATTAAAAACTTTATTAGAAACATATTGCTTAACTTTTAAATTATTAATCATAGGATTTCAAATTCAATATGAAATTATCAAATGAATAATTTCACATTAAGAATATATTTTTAATCGTGAATAATTATTTATACTTTTTTATGTTATAATAACTTCATGATGTATTCATAATCTCTTTAGTTTTAATAAAAACTATATTTTTTTTGATTCACCAAGAAAAAAAACTATTTTAGACAAACCAAAAAAGTCACTACAGGATAATTTTGACATGTTAGCTTAAAAACTAAAATTTTTATTTTAAAATTAAAATTCTAGAGTTCATAAAATTATCTTTTAAATGAAAATTAATAATATATCAAAATATCTATTTTATAAAAACTATTCATTTTAATCATTATGTGTTCTCAATATTATATCATAATAATTAATAATTAATGTAATTTTAAAATATTACTTAAAATATTAAAATATTATATATTAAAATAAAAATCACTTGAAAGTTCCTGATTTAATTTATTATTACCTTAAAAAATTAATTGTGAAAGATAAATACATTTTAATATTTAATCATATGAATTTTGTATCCTATTAGAATAATAAATTCAATTTGTGTAATATATTATCATGTGTAACCTTAAAATTGGAGATTTATCAAGGAAATTGTGTTATAAGAATCATAATAAGAGGATTAACAAGTTTTATAAACGTTTTTTGATTTTAATCCATGGTGACTCTATGTATATCTGTAAAACAATATTTGTTTTTGTGAAGTAAATTTTGTTTTATTTTATAATAAGATATAAGATCATTTCATTAAAAATGGATGATGTTTTGTTTGGTTGTCTTTAATGGGTGCATGTGACTATTGGGTATTTATATTATGGATTATAAATGTTTTCCACTACTCTATAAAGTGGATTTTTTATAATAGAAAAAGTAATTTGAGTCAGCAGGTGAGTTCCATGAAAACGAGAAGTTTATTTGTGAGCCCATTATAAATGATATTATATTAAAAAAATTCAATGATCATCGTAATGAAATTTTTAAAAATATCAGACTGTATCAATATTAATTAATTATAGATATACCCTATATCCATCATACAAAATATCTATCTCCTATAGGTTAATCAAATGAGTTACTAATTCAATGAAAAGTGAACTTATTAATTATCTTCACATGGTTGGTATTTTTATATATTATTTATGAAGAATGGTTTTCATATATCTTTTTAGAAAAACAGACCATGATATTTATGGTGGAACACTTGTATAAATGAAACTCTTTTCTTAAAGGGGAGTTTAAATTATTTTAAATTATTTATCTTCAATAAGATACCTTAGGAGAGAGGGTAATTAAACCAGGATCATCCATCAATGAAATTAAATAAACAGTTCCACATCCCTTTCAGGTTACAATCTAGATAAATTGTCTAGAAGTACCTGTGGTTTTTTGTTCACCATCGTAAGAAGTTATTTTGATAAAATATCTATTTAATATCTATAGGTAAGCTCGATAAATTTAAATAGACTATCATAATAAAAAATAGTTTGCCTTACTCATAGACTCTTAAATCACACCCACCGTGAATGATGAGACTGTTCATATAATATAAGAGGAATACCACCTTCCAATGATTAAAAGAAACATGAAACTTTGAGTTGGTCAGCTAATTTATCTCTATGCAAGATTGAAGATAATTAAATCATAAGTAATTATTATAGAGATACATTCATTCTATACATGGACATCACATATTAATAGAAGAACATTCATTCCAAGGAATTTTTATCCATACACGAATTATTTTGGCCTCATATCGTTTGGAAATTGGAAACATAAAAAAACTGGTTCATAAAATATCTATAACACCTCTAATAACATCTTTACGACTAAAACCCTTATTATACATACCATACATAATATATTTCTTTATAACCTAGTTAATAGAAATATGAGAAAAGGGTGAGTTCATAAGATCAATATGGGTAAACAATAAAGATATCAATGATTACATAAAGAAAAAAATGAGCATGAGGGTATGATAACATGATCATAAATTTTAAATACCATACCATGTACAATAAATTTTTTAAAATTATGTCATGGAAGAAATATTATAAGTTCATAATACATGTAAATTATGAGAATTAAATAATAAAAACACTAAAATATTAACCTAGGCATAATATATGGAGTTGTGGAATATGCATAAGCTCAGAAAATCATATCCTTAGTAGTAAAGGCTCACTTAAAAGGCTATAATTGTGTAATAGTTTCACTCATAAACCATATTTTTAGTTAAATTTCACCTTAATGAATATTATATTAGAGAAATTCACATAAAAAACTAGGTTAACACCTAATCGTAGTCCTATTAATCTCATGATATATCAATCCATAAAAAAATAATTTGAGGTAGATATTTTTCCCACCCATAAAAAATGAAAATCATAAATATGATTTCCATAAGATCATAGAAAATTCATCATATTATAACCCCTGAAAAGAAATATATTACCTAAACATTTCATCATTGTATAACTAATGGAATAGAAATGGGTCTAATAAACTTCTCTCCATCATAAGCATAAACCATCCATAAAAATAATAATCATGGTATCCTTAGAACATAGCCCTATTAAAAAATGAGTGATCTCAAGGGTTATTTTTTCTTTGATGAATATTAATACAATTAAAATATCATTAAATCATTTTTGTAGAAAATAAACCTCCCATTTTAAAATCACTTATAAAAAAACCAGAAAATTTATAAAGGTAAACATTTTTAAAGAATAGACCACTTAAAAATAAAAGCATAAAATAAAAAATTTCATGATGAGAAGAATATATGTTCATGCCATATAATTTAAAAAACACATTCCCCCAATATGTTTTATGGAAAATTCAGAAAGTGCCTCATTTATAAAATTAAAACAATATTCATATCAAAACTGATTTTAAAAATTCAAACATTGGTATAAATAACATTAAAAATTATATGAGAATAAAAAAAACATTATAGAAAAATATTTTAGAAAAATGGATATAAAATAAAAAAATTCTCCAGCTAACGATAAAATGATATTAGTTGTCCATAAAAATGAGTTTTTGGTCTCTTGAGTACTTATGGTGATGAAAATGAATGAAGAAAGTTATTTTATAGAAATTAACAGAGGTCAATAAAATTTATTTTATTATTTTGAGTAATATCATATGAATCTATAATTTCAAACTCCATCATAAACAATCTCAATAGATAATTAGATTGAAACATTGAACCATTACCTTTAGTTCACCGGGAATTAATGTCACAATATCTTCATACATAATAAATATTTATTTGTTATAATTCTATAACATGGTCATTTTTATAATTATAATATCATATTTTACCCCTTTATAACATTTCAACATCCCATTTTGTCAATAATTCCTTTTTAGAATCATCATTTATGAGTGCTAACTATTCCATTTATTATGAGTTTTTTAGTTTAGAAGATCTGATGCTTGTACATTTATATTTATTCCATGATCTAATTTTTTTTATTAATGTTATTAATATCTTTCATTTCATTGGGTAATAAACCGAATAGTGTTTTTATTAATGATGAAGAAATATCCAAAGGGGTTTTTCATTCTCTTATACCTATATTTAACCTTTCTATTTGTATTTAACATAGCCTGGATAACATAAGGTGATTACCTCTTCTTTAAAACAACCCCTTTCGATCTCCTATAAATTTCCATAGGGTTGGTCTTTTGGGAATAAAAAATAATTTGTATATGGATCTTTATAAGTGAAGTTTATAGACGTTGTATAAGAAATAATTCTAAATTTTTTTATATGGAAGTGTGGGGGGGGGGGGAAGTTTCCCTTTTATAATTGAGGTTATGGGAACTTTTGGAATATCTAAAAAATATAAAATTATAATAAATTCAATTTTAATTAAAATGCACAAAAATGTCTAGGAATTCAAATCCAATGTTTGATAGGATGGTAATACTATCATCCAATAGAACTATTATAAGTATTTGTTTCATTTTAAACGTTATCATTTTGATTACCCCTTAGTTAAATATTCTTTATTTTAACTACGGTAACAAATTTATCAATGTAATCAAAATTTAATTTTTATTTATATGGTGATAATTTTCCCATAAATTGGAAATTTTGGATATTTAAAACCATATCATATTTAATTTTACTTATTTATAGTTTATATAATTTTTAAATAAATTAATAAAATATTATTTTTATAAAATATCATTAATGGAAATTTTGAGACTATTCATTTATTTTGATTTAAAATACAAAAAGATAAAATTTTAATTAAAATATAAAATTTTAGCACAACAATAATATTTCATATTAACCTAATAAATTCGTGTAATACTATAAATTACTCAAACAATATCACCTTTATTATTCTTTATAAAATTTATTTATTTATTTTTTTGATTAAATTAATATTTCATTATCGTTCCACATGCATTTAAAGTAATTATATAACATATAAAAATTAGAATTTAACTACCAGAAATAATATAATTTTATTATTCAAAAAATTACTATTAATATTCATACATAACATGTTTATTTCTTTATGTGAACACATAATCATAATTGAAAACTAAGTGTGTGACATCTTGTAACTTTCAAAGATTATAATAATATATAAATAGTTTTCATGGAAAAGTGTCGATTAAAAATCATAATTTTGAGACTAAGGTGATAAGGTTAAAATTTTATTTGTCAAATAAGAATTAGGATGAATGTTTGTTCCCTAAATAAAGGGTTTTAACCTTGAATAACCAGATTTATTTTTTATAGAGGTGAAAATTTTTACCACAATTATTATTTATATCGAACAAAATTATATTGGGAATGTTTTCCATATTTAAATGTTTTGATTCCAATAATTTAATTAATTTAATAGAATTAAATACCTATATATGGATGAAAATAATTAATGCTTATACGAAAATAAAAAAACATCTTTTTATAAAAAATAAATTTTTTGAACAAAACTGGATTTATTCATATCATATTCCTAAAAATATATATTTTTTAAAATTTAAAAAATCTAATCTGGTGAATAATATATATAATTAATTAAAATAAATGAACAATATTTACTAATTTAAATTAAAAAAATATAAAAATATATTGGCACGTAAAAATAGTTTATTTACAATAATGTTTTTATTATATTCAAATGATTTTTTTTAATTATAAATTTTTTTAAATAATGGATTAATTTTGTAAATGTGTAGAGTATAATAATTTCTTATTTAATTTATTACTATTTATAACCACCATTATAATGGTTGGGAAATAATAGACACATGATATTTTAATAATTTTATGTGGTTCATCTAAACTCGTCGTTGCGTGGTACAGAAGATATAAATTTAATAATATTATTTAGGGAAAGGTATTTCATAAAAATAATAGGTTGAAAAATTATACCCATTTAAAATATATTTTTCTAACATAATTCATCACTTTGATACAAAAATCTATGTACAATTCTCTCTCATCACATCCTCAGGTTCCCACATTACATTCTCAAATTGGTGGTTTCACCTCAAAACATTTACTAGGATAGTGGTGTTGTTTCATAAAACATTATATATTTCAACATTAATCGCTATTATTTATTCTTCATAAGAAATATATTTATCTAGTGGTATTACATCTGATTTGATTTCATGTGAATGATCAAGTTTGTACATTCTTTGGAGAGATACAAAGAACACATCATAAAATCAAGGTATATTCTGTGGAAGTACCAATCGATAATTTACCATCCTGATATGATTAATAATATCAAAAGTAATTATATACCAAGGTATTAGTTTAGCAAAATTTTTAAATATCATAATTCCCTTCCAAGGATTCATTTGTAGTAATACGTTAGTACCCGCGTCAAACTCTTGATCTTTCCAATAATTTTTATCATAACAATTTTGTTGACGTTGAGATGTTTGTATATTCTATTGAATGGGTATAATATTATTTTCCATTTCCTCATCTATATGAGTTCCTAATAACTTTATTTCTCTAACCTCATTCTAGTATGTTGGAGTTCTTGACATCCTACCATATATGGCCTCATAAAGATCCATCTGAATGTTGGAGTGAAAAATATTGTTGTAATGAAATTACACCAATTGAAGGTGTTGACCATAATTACCTTTGAAATCCATATATAAAGTTCACAACATGCATTATATAGTTCCAATGGTACACCCATAATGACCCTCTATCTGAGGATAATAAGAAATTATAAAATGTTACTATATATCTAGAGTCTACTGATTAATTCTCCAAAACATTGAGGTAAGACATGAATACCTATCGAATATAATTGATAGTGGTAAACCATAAAATATTATCACTTCATTAATGTAGAAATAATTAATTTTATCAACATATAAATCTTTCATAATTTCAATGAAGTGTGATGACTTCTTATGGAAATCAATAATAACCCATATTGCATTATTCCCCTGAGATGTTTTGGGGTTCCTGATAAAAAAATCCATTTTAATGTTTCCCATTAACATTCTGGTTTATATAATGGAAGTAATATATCATTTTACTTCTTTATATTAGCTTTAAGCTGCTGACATACCATTTTCTATGAGACATACTTCTAAATATCTATCTTTATTCCATTATAATGGATTTACTCTTTCAAACCATCATACATCTTTGTACTTCCATTCTGAATAGAAAATGAAGATATCTTAGATTCATTCATCATCTCCTTCTTTAAATCAAGTAGTAAAGTGACACATTAATGGTTCTATGACCCTATTATTCCATCACAATAAGGTTGAAATCAGGAGAATTTCTTAACCTTTTTTAATATATACATCTCTTTTATATGCATCTTTAATCACCACATAGAAATATGGTTGAAAACTCATTTGATTAAGACACTATTTATCTCATTTCTTAAAAATATCAATATCCATACATTGAAAGTCAATAAATATTAGATATTTTGTGATCTAAATCAAAGAAAATATATCATTATCCTTCCAACTAATTTTATCTTCTACTTTGTTTTCTTTCCTAGGGTATAAATATACTCAATAGTCCTAATATTTAATCATCTC
This sequence comes from Viscum album, assembly GCA_963277665.1. Lineage (NCBI taxonomy): Eukaryota > Viridiplantae > Streptophyta > Magnoliopsida > Santalales > Viscaceae > Viscum > Viscum album. The sequence goes on from OY728163.1 coordinate 90,169,981, forward strand.
AAACCATATTCTTTGGCACATGTTCATATATTTTTTAATGAATATATAATTTAATACTTTTTGATTAGTTTATATGTCACATATTTTATAATAGATATATGCTAATCATCTTTAATGAAAATAATACCAAAAAATTACAAAAATGAGTAGGGTAATAATTCTCATGAACCATTAATATTTATCATGCATAATCTATAACAATATAGCTATACATATGGATGAATGACCATCATTTTTCTAACGCATCACTATATATTGAAAACCTTTCTCCATAGTGGGGTACTGAATGTATAGGTGATCTAACTAAAAAAATCTCTAGTACGATAAAAATTCACTATATTCATTAGTCAAAGGAATCATGTCCCCCTTCAATGATAACATGGTGAGTGGATTCGATATCTGTAAAACATTATCTACACAAGAATAATAAAATTCATAAAAAAATAAGTATACAATTATAAATCAGAGTGATTTTTTTGGGCCAATTTTTAATAACTTATATCTTTGAAGTGTCTACTAATATACCCTGAATTGATATTATATGATCAAATAATTAATCATTTTGAATCCAAATTTATATATTGGTATATTTTACATATTTTTTCAACTTCCTTTAGTACTTCATCTTGATTCTCAAATGTCCTTGGTTCTGTTCCTTTCTAATTGAATAAATATGTATATCTTCTATAAATACTACTAATAACTTTTCCACAAAATCTATAATTAATCTATTCATTAAATACATTAAGATACTTGGGGGATTACTAATAAATAATAGAAGAACTATAAATAAATAATGTTTATGCCTTGAATGAACTATTATCTTGGATATATCCTTCTTCTCGACCCTCAAATAATTATATCCAGAATGAAGATCAATAATAAAAAATTATTGATCTCTACGAGTTGATCCAAAAAATCATCAATATATGATGAAGGATACTTTTTCATGATAGTGATCTTGTTAAGATCCTAATAATAAATTGAACGAGTAATTTATGCGACATTATTTTTAATAAAATAGAACATGTGAACCCTAATGTGACAAACCTGGTCGAATTAATCCCTTTTTTAGGTTCTCCTATTGTTGGTTCTTCAATTCTTCCAACTAATTTAGATCCATTATATATTTAATATTGTAAATATTTGTATCATAAGGAATTATTTATATTAAAAACACAACTTCAAAATTTTGTGGATGTCTATGAAATACTTTTGGAAATACAACCAAAATAATTCCACACAATAGGAATATGTTTGATGATGAGTTTCCCCTCAATCATATGAGATAAAAACCCTTTTTGAATTGGAATCTTGACCTTTATAAAAGATTGAATTTTCATGAAAAGTTTCTTCTTTCATCACAATTATAGGTTATCATATGTTGGTTTGTAATATCCAATGTGACTTCCAGTACACAACAATTGAGGTGGGTTTTATGTAATGAAAGGCCACAAATGGAGAAAATAACATTGAATGAAACTAGAAGAAAAATGAATTAATTTACAGGAAATATAAGTAATAAATTTATATCTGAGAAGTAAAATCAACTTGGGATGTTATTATAAATTCAATAGGGGTTTTCACTACTGACTCAATAGATAAGATTTTGAGGTGGTGTTGTTATACCCATAGAAAATTCCTTAGATGTAAAATAGTGGGTAGATGTAGAATGAAACAGTACATTATTAGTTCAAGAGTGGGAAGAAAGTATACCATTCACTACAAATCTATCATTTCCCTCATAAAAAATATATACCACATGATATTTCCCCTTTCTATGTAATTAAAAGGTTATTGATATTGATTGTCATCATTAATGTTAATATTTTGTTACTAGTTTTTAAAATTCACATAATCATTTTATTTTAACCACTAGAGTGTGGGTGATACATCATTTGGAGATTTATCTCAATTCACATCATTAGATAACTTCATCCCACTATAATTATTTTGGAAAATTTTCATTGGAATGTTGGAAGCATAAACAACGGGATCACAAAATAAATAAATCATATCCCACTTATTTCTTTATAACTGGGACCCTTTTTTGAATTATCATACCTAATATCATTATTCATAATATAGGGAAAGGAATCATAAAAAAGAGTTGAGATCAGATTCCAAATGAGGGAAAAATAGAGATATCTATTGTAAAATAATCATTACATGTTCATAAGTGTGTAAAACATGATTTAATAATTGAAAACCATTACCAAAATATCAAATATTAGAATATTAAGTGATGGCATAAATTTTTGCAGTTCATAAAACATGAATCATAGTAGAATCAAAGGAGTTGATCCATGAAATATTTATATGGGAATAAGACATAGAAACATGGAATACTAAGAAGCATAAAAAATCATTTCATCAGGACTCAAGTATTATTTCCATGTATTTTATAGTGGAATGGGTTCACTTCCAAAACCATCAAAGCACTCATGGTTCAATCGAAAAACTATGACAATAAAAATAATACCTTACTCAACTGGGTTCAATACTCATTATAGGCTTCTTAATATCATAATATATCAGTATTCACCCAATGAAATTTAGGAAGATATAGGTCAACGGAAGAATTAGTTTGGAATCCATGGGATATATCTCTAAATAATAATATGTTATATCAATAGTTTTTATCTTTGATTAATAGTAATATCATTAAAATATCATTAAATCATTCTTGATGGAAATATCATTTCTATTTTGAAATCATTTTTTAAAATTCTCAACTATAATGGAAAATATTTTCATTCAAAATAATAATTTACAATTTTATAATAAGCTTCAATGAAAACATTATTTATGATAGAAGGAGACATTCTCCATGTTATTTAGTTTAGAAAAACATTTTTTCAATACATTTTTCAGAAATGTCACAAAGTACATTGTTTCTAAAATGACAAAAAGATTCATTTCAAACCATCTTAAAAAAATTCCAACATGGGTAAAAAAACATAAAATAATCATAGCAGAATAGTAAAAAAATTCATGGAAACATTTTTATTAAATATACACATGTACGAGAAATGATCTTACATTGAAGATAGTGTTGAAATCTATTTTCCAGAAAAATATATTTTATGTCTCTTGATTTCATTTTGTAGGAAAAATTAATTGAAAAAATAAATTTTCAGGAAAAAACTAGAGTATAAGAAACATCATGGTATTATAGAGGAAAATTTCATAATATTTCATCATTAGAATCTCTATCATAAATAATCTAAATAGAAAATGTGATTTCGACATAAAACCATTACCTTGAGTTCACCTTACTTCTAAGAAACTCTTACCTCTTGTATAATAAATTTCAATTTATTATAATTGTATATGAGAGTAATTTTCACAGGTATAATATCATATATGATCCCATTATAAATTTTTGACAATATATTTCATCAATAATTCCTCATTAAATTCATCATTTTTTGGGGTTTAATGTTCTGTTTATCAAGAGTATTTCAGTGTTGTAGTTTTGGTTCTTGTACTTTTATCTTGATTCTATCATCTACAAAATATAATTGATGAAATAACTATCATATATATTTATTATATACATATATATTATTCCATTGTAACAACCTGATATTTTGTGAAATTTTTTATTCAAATAAATTTACTCTTTTCATTATTTTATATTACACAAAACACTGAGTTTAGCTTGCATTACACACAACACTATGTTTAGATGAAACATGTCATGTTATTAAAATACTATTTTGTGACAACTTCCACCAATCCATTAGAATGTCATGTATAAAAAAGATCAACTAAATTATGAATAAATATTTTTTATAAAACTATATAAAAATAATTATTAGGTGAAATTTATTAAAAATTAAAATATAATTTATTTGATAAAAAACATTCTTTCAGAAAACAGTATTTTTATAAAAAATTCTTATATTACCAAAATAATTTTTAAAAAACTTATATAAAATTATTTTAATTAAATTTATATAGTATATATTCAATAAACTATTTACCATTTATCTTATGTGTCTTTTATATAAGATATAATAAAATAAAATTTTATTCTTAAAAAAATATTTTTCTAAAAATCAGAATTGTCATCTATTTTTACATTTATTTTAAAAAAAATTCTTTTCTTTTTGAATATATTTTTTTTTTTTTAAAATTTTTTTTTAAATAATAACTTCAAAATTATCATATGATTAATTTTGGAGAATTTTTTTATAATATCACTCTTTTGAAGAATAGTGAAAATAATTAATTTTAGTTGAAAAATTCCTTATCATTTAATTTATTTATTAAATTTATTTATAAAATTTATTTATATTTTAACTTTTTTAGGTTATAATATGTACAATTATATATAAATAATTTTATATGACTTTTATCTTTATAATATTAAATTTTTATATATAAATCGTGTAAACTTTTTAACATTTTCTCTTTGGACCCCTACTTTCTCATCATGTCTATGGGATTAATTTTAAACTTAAATTTCCCATTTATAAGGATGTAATTTGGAAATATGGGTTTAATATTTTATATAATATTAATTTATATTATATAATAATTCAATATATGTTTTAACCATAAATAATAGAAGAATATATTAAAATTATTTACCATGGTTAAGGAAACAATTGGTTCACCGGTGGTCAGTCTTGAACAATAATGGTTAAAATGAAATATATACTTATATATAATCTACTAAATGGACTCATTTAGTAAAAATTATATATTAATATCGTGAATAATAAATTTTATATCCATTTTTAATTTATAAAACTTTGGTACACCTCTTCCTTTTCAATAAGTTACAAGTGTGCTACTCACCTCACTTTTATAAGGCCACCCACTCTCATCTCCCCGCCACAACATAAAAACATTTCTGATTGAAAAATACCTACCTAAACAACTTTAAAAAATCCCTCCTATAATTTAGTAAGCCTAATTTTGTTCCTAAATCAAACATTGGAAGGAATTTAATGTAACTCTAAGGTGGTTACCCGAGGATGAGGTAATGGTTTTCATCAATCATTTTAATTTTTTTTATCCTCCGCCTCCTTAAATTTACATTAATAATGAATATATAAAAATATATTTATCTCAAATAAAATTATTTTTTATTATTATGTGTTAATGACCTAAAAAAACACAAATCCATAAAATTGGTAATGAAATCCTCTTTCATGTGTAGGACGGACTATAACCTCATGAACATATATCATTAAATTTTTTATAACCACCTCCCATGGTTGGGTATGATGATGAATATAAGGTTTATATATATTATATTTATAAAATAATTATACATATTTAGTAATTAAATAAAATATAAATATTAATGTTTTATTTTCTAGGGGATATGATTACATCACTCATGTGTACAATAGACTACCACCTTGCGAAGTGTTGTGACTTATTTTCCCCCAACTCATTACATTGAAGATAATAAAGATAATTTTAATGAATATATGTTATTAAATGAAATAAATAAAATATTTATTACAAATATATCATTATTAAAAAATAAAATATCATTTTATTTCTAACCTCTTCACTAATTGAAAGATGATATCTTTGTGTGTGTATATATTAACTATCGCCATTAAGAAGCAATGTGAATCTATCTTTTCATCACCAAACAAATGATATTTATAAGTATATTTAATTAAATAATATGATATTATTATTATTTTTTAAATATTTATTTTTACGTTCCTTATTTCCATAATTATAATTGAAAATTGGAAACATTACTCATGTATTTATATGACACACTATCTCATTATTCGTAACATATGTAATTTCATCAAACCATAATTCATGATTTTTATTAAAATTATAATATATTTTTAAATATATTAATTATTATTACAATAATGTTTTTGGATATTATGGAACCATAATCAATTTAAGAGGTCCAAATATAAAAAAATCAAAACATAAAAAAAGACAAATCATATATTTTTTGAAACGTGACTTTAACATGGAATTCTTATTAAAAATGTAATAAAATGTCATAATAAAATCCTCAGTAGTATAATGTATATAATTATTTAACTAAAAAAGATTCATAATAAGTATATATTTATTATAAAGGAGGTTCAAATATATATTATGTAATTCAACACATAAATTATGGGATTGTAATCTCTCTTTTATTTCAAGGAGACATATAAAAATTCAACTGTAGTTTCATTTCTATGGTGTACATAATGACCCACTAAAATTTTATATCAGGAATATACAATTTAAAATTATATTTACTGATTAATTTTATGTTAATATTTATTTGTGGTTATGATTCATAATATTACTAAAGTGGCAAGGGGTTTTTGATTCACATTTATTTTTCAGTGAGACACATTCCACATTCACCATGTGTTTCTTTTATGTGGTGTTTTTCATACACATGAATGAATTCAATTATTATTATCATTAAATTATTTTTTATTTACATATCCATTTTAGTATCTCTCTGTAATGGGTTTTATGGTTTAACTGTTTCCAATGCGGTAAAGGATTTTTTTTTTCAATTTTTCTTCTTTGGAAATATGTTATATTATGAACTTATATTCTTTTAACTAGTGTATACACAACCCCTTGGAAATTTTATATCAAAAATCAATTTATATTCATGATATTATGAGAATCATTTAATTATATTATCTCATGGGGAATAAAATTTAATGAAACCAAAGATATTATGATTTTATGTTACCATCTCATTGATTACGAGGATTTATTATGAATAAATATTTAGTGTTTAAATATTATTATTTAAGTCAAAATAATTCTCATGAATTATATTCTACACTAGTTAATAATTATATTTTCAATTAATATTACCATTTTAAAACTCTTTGGTACATAATATAATTAAGGAAATGTTTTTAAAAAAATATGACTTTATTTATCTCTCTATCATACAACCATTATCTTCCAAGACCATGTTTTCTAAAAATAATTTCAAAAATATTAACATTAAAAAATTGATTTATTGAAGAAATGTTTTCCCATGTTTAACTTTATATTTTTTTAAATTAATCTTATAGAAGTTTTCCAAAAAAAATTCTATTTGGAATTTAAAAAAAATGTGAAATTAATATTTGTTTTAAAGTGTATGAAATAAACTGAATTTTATTTTAAGATGGTGATTATTTTCATTGGATCTTCTATTATATCTTTTCAGTGTTATTTTCGAATAAAATGTTTTTCAAAACGTTCTATGTCTTTAATGTTTTTTTTCATATAAGTAATGATATTTTGTTTAAGAAATGTTTTAAATTATTTTTAAATCTTCCATTATATGTTTTAAATGTTGTTTTCAAATAAATTTATTTCCAAAATATTAAATGAATTATTATTTTTAAAATATTATTTTCATTGGAAAGATATATTCTTTAAGAAACAACCTATTTTATTTATCTTTCATAATCATTTTTCATCTAAGATGACATTATTTTATGTAACTTATGATTTTGGGGGTATATGAACCAATGAATTCATTATTATTTATTCTCTAAATGGTTTATGGTGAAAAGATAAGAATGAAACTTGTTTATATTCTTTAAGTTATATCATGATAAAATTATTATAAAAACTGATTATTTATCCTTAGGTTATGTAACAATTAAATTAATAATATGATTATAAATCCTATAATTTTTACATGTTATGTCATGAAGAAATGTTTCTAAAACAGTTTAATTTAATGTGTTATGTCATGGTGAATGTTTTATGATATTTTGGAAGATATATATATTATTTTCATTATATAATGGGTGGTACCTATATCTATCTATAGTGCATTGGGTAATGTTTTATATCTTATGAGATAGAAAAGACTATAATGGGGATGGAATCTTGTTTAATAAGGGAGTTTTTTCAAATTGATGGTCTTGGGAGTTAACCATGACTACTATGATGGCTTGGGTAGTGAACCCATTCCACTATTGTAGCCTTGGCAGTGAGCCTTGACTACTATAGAAATCATTTTATATGATTATGTGTATTCTAAAATTTTATGTCTTATGCCAATGTTATACACTAATGGAACATTTTCTTTCATTACCTAATGATTCATTTCCTAGGAAATACCAATATTTATTTCATGACTTTGGATTATGATCATTGATATATATGGTATGGTTTTGAAATGTTATACTCATGTTTTCATGCCCTTATATTCAAATAATGATTTTGTATCTCCCTTGTTGTCAACACGTATGGATGAATGACATTATCGTTTCAAATATTGGATGGTTATTAGGTATAAGTAATATTGCAATTATAGAATTAAATTAATGTCCAAAATATTATATATAATAAATAAAATATTCACAATACGAATCCATAAAATAATGTAAGGAACTTGATTTGTGTGGCTATGTGGAGATGGTATGCTGAACATACGAATGGGGGATACATTCTATTATAATTTTTTTTGGAAAAGGTTGTATAATTCTAATTTTATAAATATAATGACATTTCATAATTTTTAATATCCTGATTTTATTATTTTATGATAAATACCAAATATTTTGATGAGGTATACAATAGTATAAAATAACGTGAGTGGTTAAGTAAATTGCCACTAAATAATAAGACTCATTTAGACCTATTCTAAAGGGTCCTAGTGTTGGTTTATTGAGAAGACCAAAACCACTAGTATATTTGTAGGTAAGTTTTTAAACAAAATTGAAATTTTGGGTCAAACTAGAACAACAATGTTATCTAGAGAAGTCAGAGAAGAGGTTCCCTTTTACAATTGTTGTGATGGGAACTATTATAATTTCAAAAATGGTTAAATTATATTAAATTATTTCTCAATAAAAATTCCTCTAAATGGTATGATATTAAAAATATATGGTAGGATAGAGTTTTAATACCATCATCGAGTATAATTATGAAAATTGTATTGTTTTCTTTTAAAACGTATCAATTTGAATAACCCTTTATTTACAGACATTGACTTTTACTCTAGTAAAATATTCTTCAATGTTAAAGTGTCATAATGTTTTACATATATTGTTAATATTGTTCGATAAATGTATAATTTATCACATTGGAGTCTATATCATATCCACTATATCTTATTTCATGATTTTTATGATTTTTAAATAATTTAATAAAATATTATTTTTTAGAAAATATCATTACTCTCGACCTTTACATTATTGATATAATTTTACTTTAATGAAATAAATAAAAAGGTTGAGTTAAATTATAATATTTCAACACGACACTAATATTTCATATTTAATAATAAGTTGTTTTTAACACTAAAAAATATTCAAATTATATCCCTTTTTATATTTGTAAAATTTTTTATTTTATTATTCTCTTAATTAATTTTATTTCATATTATCATTTCATAAGTATTAAAGTCAATTTTATTTTAAATAAAAATTAAAAAAATTCCATCTGTAATATAATTTATTTATTAAACAATTTAATATTAATATTAATTCATAAAAAAATTTCCCTTTGTGAACACATAATGTATATTTAAAACTAAGAGGGTGACATATTAGATATTTATTGGATTTCAATAATATATAAATTATTTTTAGGGAAATAAATCTATTAAACACTATAATTATGAACCAATGTTTATAAGGGTATAGTTACCTTCATCAAATATTTATTATCGATAAAATTTATGGTTATAGAACTTTGTTTTAACATATATTAACCCGATTTATTCTTTAGTGAGGTGACAAATTTTACCATTATTATTATTGATATTGACAAAAATCTAAAAGGGGATATATATAAAACATGAACCTTATAATTAAAACATTTAATTAATTTCATGAAATTAGTTACTTGTAAATGGTAGAAATTAATTTTAGTGTAAGTGTGAAAAATGCGACTAAAATCCATTTTTAGAACAAACATTTACAAGCGTAAAACTTGATATATAATTATCTTATGAATAGAAAATATTTTTTGAATGTTTAAAAATTTTGATCATGTCCATAATATGTAAATTTTATTTATTTTATTCAAATATTTTTACTAATTTAATTTAGTAACAAATAAATTCATTGTACATATAAGGATTTTTTTCTTGAAAAATCATTACTTTTCTTTTTTATTTTCTTTAAAATCTAATATTTTGATAACAAAAGATTTAATTTTTTAAATGTGTTTATAATATATTTTTAATTATGTTGAACTTATTATTAATACTAACCAATCCAAAAAAACATGCGATAATGGAGACATAATATTTTTATTATGTTACATGTTTTTAAAAAATTGAGGTTTCATGTAAAATAAGCCTAAAAATAATTTAAAGTATTTGAAGAGAAATATTTCATATTAATATCTTGGTATTTCCATAAATTAACACACAATTTCAACATTTGAGATCACTACATGATGATCATAACATTTTTAACCCATATTCCTTTTTTATTAATGATATGAGTCGTGATCACAATAACATAAGGAATCGGTTCAACTTTCAGACTAAACTAATCCACTGATTTAGAAGATATATGAAATATGAAGAGAATATATTATATAAATCTTGAACCCTTAAAGATGTGATATATATAGTAACCTGAATAATCGTGGGTCTAACATGTGATTCCGTAAGTGTATTATTTACATTATATTACTACCTAGATTCATCCTAACCCTAAAATTTGACATAAGGATATATGAATCGTTTAATACTACCATATACTTATTAATGTTCATAATTCCATCCATATTTATTAAAATGATACTATACATCCATAGGGGAATCATAATGGAATTGAGAGAGTGTTGAAATATTTGAGAAATATATATAATGATAGGGAATAAAACACCTATAGAACATTATAAATTTCATATTCCAACACAATGTTTATAAATCCATAGTGTATTGAAAAATTGGGATTATAATAAAAAAAATTTATTTGATCCATGAAAATGATCAATGAAAAGATAGAACATAGGTTATATGGGTATATTATAACTTCTCACTTCAACTTTTAGTGAACCTAAAGTTGACTCTCTTTATATTCTAGCCTTAAGTGGTATTCTATAACCACCATACATAATAAGAATATAATCCATGTTTATTATGCATCTAGTATCATTTTTGACCATTAATAATTTTTTACTACATCAAAATGAATTGTTATAGAGAATAGAAATGATTTCATACTAATATCATGTCATAATTTCCTTCCAAGGTAGTTATCTTTTTTAGAATAATTATAGAAATTTTATTATGTAAAATTAATTACCTCATTGAAATGGGTGTCACACAAAATCAGAAAGATATAATGTTATTATATGTCCAAAAATTCCACAAACATATTAATTTTTAAGGTCTTTAAATATTACTACTCAGTGAGTTGAACCTTAAATCCATTCAATGTGATATGTTTTTTCATATTATCTAATAACACTAAATATGATCACGCCCTAATCAAAACCACTAGTACAATGATCATGATGTTTTCCATATAAGTTTCATGTTTTTAAGTAAAATTTTGATTTTTTTGATATTCTTAAATCATTACGCTATTTTTTTGGTCCATGATAATAATGGAATATAAGAGGGTTATATTAATGAAAACCCTAGTAATATACATTTTTTTATTAAATATCTCATTCAAATGTACATTATAAATATTGGGTTGTTCATATCAACATGTTAAACACGTTTGAATCATTGGTAGGATAAGATTTTGTAAAACTATATGAAAATTCTTTTATAGTATTCATCAACACTCTTTTGGTAATAATTACTATTTAAATTATAAACAATATATTCTCCTCTAAAAGTATATATAAATATTTCAAAATAAAATAATATAAATAATTAAAAATAATCATCATATTATAAAAAATTCCCATAAAATAATTTTTCCTGAAAATTAAATTTTTATTTCAAGATCAACATATTAGGGAAAGTGGTAATCAAACAATATTTAGGATGCAAAAAAAATATGAGGTCACTAGTGCATTCCAGAAAAATATAAATGATTTATGATCATTTAACCAAAATAAAATCCATTTGATAGAGATCAACTTAATATCTATACTATCCTTGACGGGATATAGAAGTGGTATCCCATATTTTCTGGGATAAAAATGTACTCCTCCCAGATTATCATCCCCCCATTAAATCTATGCATCTAAATCCTATCATCTTTGTTTATAAAAAAATTCTATTCATTGTGATCATCTTTTAGTAAACTTTTATATAACATAGATGGATCCTCATTTGATACATTTTTACTAAAATAATACCATGAAATCTCTTCAAGAGAATGAAGGAGGGTGTCCAAGGATTTTTATGTGTCACCTCGATCTATAACTGTAGCTTTTATAAAACCGATCTGTTTTCCCAAAATTTGATCTAGATAGGTTGTGCTGCAAGAATGATACTCTTTTTCTTTATCTATGGAATATGTTTCTTGATCCATGTGTAGAAATGACTATCCCTTTTCAATACCACTTTTACAACTATATCCTCGGTGATAATTAATTTACTTTTTAAAAAGGGTCCTTTGACAACTTAACTATTTATGGATGTACTCGTTAAATTAGTTTAGTACTTTCAGGTTTTTGATATCCTCAAAGGCTAGATCAAAACCTTTATATCCATAATGTTCTTCTTTCCATTATTGGGAAAGGACTAAAGGTTTACTTCTAATGTTTCAACTTCCTCTCTCTCATTGGACAATATACCATTTTCTATATCCATGTTAGCTTCAATTTCATCCATTATTCCTTAATGATAATTTTTCACATCATGACATGAATTCTCACAATACCCTCTATGTGGGATTATCTCACCATAACCAAAGCAAATAAACTCTTTATGAAATCAAAATCCACTTATGGTCTCTTTTATATGTTGACTGGACTAGACCACATCTTGATTCATATCATTATGTCATAAAAACCCCATTCTTCCACATTCCATACTATTCGGATAACTCATACCGACTATGGAACGAAATATAATCGACCTTATAGGTCTTACCATTGAAAACTTTAAAATAAAACAAATTTTTAAGAGGTACAATTGATTCTTTTCTTCCACATAGGAAGGTCGAGTGACTTTGACTTGTCCATTACTTTCTGGTGGTTGACTTTATGCCATAATTATATCCTTTCTTATGAAACTAATTCATATAATGATAAAACCTTATATATTGGATTAAATTGATGTTTTGAGATGCCACTATGATGATATAACTAATATGGATGACCATAAAGTAAGTAGGAATATGAATAGAGAGTCTAAAATGCTTATAAAATCATATGTAATTGTTTACACTCTCCCTATATATCAATGTAGATGAAATCCACTGTGGGTTTTGATATTTTATCCTTGAAACCAATTCATGGATCAATGGGATTAAAGTACACTTGGGTTCTTTCATTTGAAACTAGGAAATGAAAAATTATATAACTGATAATCTTCAAAATATAGTGATTTTGGAAAATGTATCGAAAATCTAGAAGAAAGACCACAATTTCTATAGTTTCTGGGTAACAATTCATGTCATAGAAAAGGGTAATAAGATATAGAATAAATGAAAAAGGCTAATTCATTATGAAATTCTAGACCATGAAATATCCATATATTCATCTGAAGAAATGAGAATCATAATTTTTCAATAATTGATGAAGCCATACATCGTTCGATGACAAATACCCCACTATGAGTTGATGAATATATCATGATCATTAAAATAAGGATTTCACTAACTGAATCAGCAAAGCTGTGTGAGAATGTGCAAGGAGGATTCTTCTGATAATTCTTTTGGGGTAATCGATTATTTTGGGCCTCTATTAGAAAAACAAAGAAAATATGGGTCTAATGTAATATTAGGGAAGACAATGAGAATCTCTAGGTTACTGAAATGAAAAAAGATATGGGAAAGTAAATATAAGGATGATATAGTGATTTCAAGTCTTTCTTTCCCCTATGGAGTGGGTGGTAATAAGGGTATTTCCAAGGCTATAGGAACCTAAGATACAGGAAGTTAGGAGAAATCATAGATGATTCATTTTTTCAATAACCATAACATATTCTTGATGGGATCCTAAATAAAATTATAATTACAAAAAATCATATAGTGATAAAATAATTAAAAAATAGGTTTATCAAAATTTCTGGTTATGAAGGTTTAGTTCAAAGACTATGTTTCTAGTCAGTTAAAACCTACTATATAATCCAGACTCACATACATTGTCCATATGAACCATCTAAAACTAATTCATTTTATCATTTAAACTTTTTATATAATAATTATATCTTATAAATAGTATATTAATTGAATTACATAGTTATGAAAATAGAATAAACTATTATGGAATAGTTTTTTATACATGTGATTATCTGACTGAGATACCCAAGTGCACCTAATTCAAAGTAATATAAAACCATAGGTTCATATCGAGATTGTTAGTGGGTGGTGTAAATTTTGAGGGAAAAATTGTGCATAACTAGGAGATTATTTTTTATAATTTATTCTGACCAAATTAAGTATGATAATATATAGTCAAAATGAGATTATGAAATTCCCTATAGGATAATTAGACCTAAAATTCGTCAACACAGGTACCCACTAGTGGAAACTAGTTTTTTGAATTCTTGATCAACATAAAAGAACATTAGCATATGATCACGCATTCACACTAAAACAGAATAAAAATATACTACTTACCCAAAAAAGGTAATGAATATAAATAAATTGATTATACATTGATAAATAGTTGGTTATACATGACCTAAATATCCAATAATGGAAGTCATGTGATTGGGATATCTCTTGTTAAAAACATTATCAACATTATTTCATCTGATACATGAATCGTGTAAACCCTCAAATTTTTTATAGTGTGAATTCTATTTATTTTTCACAAAACCTCATGCATTTATGTGTTCTTGACATGTTGGATTGGGGCCTGATTGTCAATTTTCGGAGTCAGTCTTTAGTTTGGTATGTGAATTTATTGTAGGTGGCTCATTAGGCTATAAATCATGGTGGTTGGGAAAATATGAGGATTTATATAGTATTAAATTATACAGTGGGATGATGTTTATGATACGAGATATAGTATTGTGACATATTCTGTGTGATTTAGTAATAACTCTATGATTACTTATGATTAATATTTTACCACTTAGATAATCGAAAAATATTGCATATGGAACGTGTCATGATAGCATGTTCTAAGAGGGGGGGGCATGATTCAATGGAGGTTTCTACATTAGGAGTCCCAATACGGTAGGTGGTTGTTTCATGATGATGGTATGGATCATGAAGAAATATAGCTTAGGAAGGGGAGGATTAGTATTATTTTTATTCCCAGGATCATGGATTCATTTCATGACTCAGGGGTTATTTCCTAAAGGAAAACATTTGGTTATTTATTAAAATTAGGTATATTTTATTTTATGATTTCCCTAAATTATAACTAATGATATAAGAATATTTATATTCATGTTATATCATCTAATTATATGCTATCATATTATCTAATGGGTTTACAATATATAATATCACATGTATACATCATTTATATGTATTCTATTTATTCCAATTGGTTATGAATAAACAATATTAATTTAATTATGAATTTTCATTAACAATATATCTTTTTATCTGTTTAATGAATGAAACAGCAATATAAATGATTGTGTAGCTTCCATAAGATGGATGTCGATGATGTGACATATGCACTCTCAATTTTAATATCAGATATAATATAAATGGGAATATACCCCACCCATTAATGGTACTTGATTCTTTCAGAGAATTACATGAATAACCCATCATTTTAAATCATCACAATCCCTTAAAATGGAACACAGACCACTTTTTTTATTTACAATCTACTAGTAAATAATGAGTATCCAAATTTCATTTTAATCCCTTAGTATAGGATTTATTTGGCTACAACAACTATGATCCCCATTAAGCATGTGATGTTATAGAGGAAACAATAGAACTCACATCATAATGATATTTTGATTTTATGTTCTAGGTACTACGAATGTTGATAAATTTTATGAAAGATATATCATTTTATTGGATTTTTTCAACTACTTTGTTCATTGAATAAATAACATAAATTCAATTAGTGGTATCAAGTACTTGATATTCAATGGATAAGTATGTTGTTTTACTATGTCTTCAAAGAAAATGGATATCATAAAGTTTTTGTGGCTACATCAAAGAATATGATATGAAGGAATTTATTTTGTTTGTCTTAATCATCGTGTATGATTTTCATATATCATTGGGTAAGATACATCAAAATCTCTAGGATTTGAACTATTCCATAAGTTATAATATCCAATTTCACAAGCTATAATTGAATCTTGAATTTCACAGAAATAGATAATCTATACATGTTGATGATATAAGATATTTTTTCTTATAAAACTGGCAATTTTTTATTTATATTGTCAGATGTAATGACATTTGTCATATTTTATGAATAATAATTTCCAATTATCAATCACAAAATAATATACTCACAAAATATTATAAATATAATTTTTTTTATTGATTTTGATTTTTGTTTATAAAATATTTATATAATATATGTGATATACATTATAAAATATAATTGTTCATGAATTAATTGAATTATAAAATTACATATTTATGTCTCATGTTTTGAAAAATAAATAAATAATTTTTTATTCCTTCATTAAATTCATGTTTATAAATTAAATATAGAATATTAATATTTTATTGGATTTAATTTTAAGATATATTACTTTAAATGGGTTGTTATTTTATGAATCAAATGAGAGGTATGCGAACATAAGATTTTATTTTAATTATCCTTGACCTCAATTTATAACTAAAGCCACATGAATAAGAGAAGTTAGTAAAAACATGAATCATATTAGGTTTATAATAATGTATTAAGTAAATTAAATATTGAGATAATAATCCATAGGTATACAGGATTTAGGTCAGACTTCTAAATGTCCCTAAGGCTCATGACTTGTTCTAGAGAGATATGGCAGTTTATCTATGGATCACATCTTACTCTTGTGAATAATTTAGGATCTTTATTATTCTAAACCATTTCAAGATGAGTTCATATATCATATTCATTGGATAAATTTTGGTATCTAAGAATATTTTTTTGATTTTAGTTTGTTTAGAACAAACTAGAGGTTTTGTAATGAGGTACACATTAATATGGATTCAAAATATTTATTTATTAGGTCAAATAATGATTCAAAACCTAAATTGTTAAAGGTATGAATAAAAAATAAAATAAATAATAAAATCATAAATATTTCATATGATGTGATATTTATAAAATTTGTATTAATATGATGTTTAAAAAATATGTGAGACCACAAAAAAATGATCATATACTAATTGTGAAATTACTTATAAAGTTACACTTTTCATGTTCTCAATCAACTAAATAGGTAGCTCATGTCATAGCTATGGGACCATGGATTATCTTATGTAAGGATTGAAGGTAAAGGCATATAATAATTTGATTATTTTATTGTTATTAAATATTCATTTGGTTAAAACTTATAAAAGATAACATAATTGGATTATGTTACCAGTTGAATAGATTTCAGTTTTCTTTTTGATGGATCATTTAAAGGTTTTTCCACTTAACTATTATTCATGGGTTGATTCCATTCCTGAAAACTATGTGGTTAGATAAATTCTATTGAACACACATTACATAGTGAAATATGGATCATTGATCACTAAATAGATATGATTTATAAGGACTTCACTTTTATTTCGATAATATTCATTAATAGTCATTGATGTAAAGATATAAAATATTATACTCACCCATAGATATGTATTCATTATAGACTATGGAATAAATCATACTAATCATTTTAATACATCACATTGGTATGACCAACAAAAATATTCTAAATTAGTGTCTATGGTATAAAAGTTTATTAAGATTGAATAATTTTTTCATTTGAATATGAATGTTATATATATCACTTTCTCTAAGTATTCTCATGGGTATTAGAAACTACTTGTATATCATTCATTTATTCTGATAAACATATGCGCATATATATGAGAGATTTTAAAAAAGTTTATGTAGATCAATTGTTAGTAATGGAGAAAGGTGTACTGCATTTGATGTTTTTACTAATGATATATTTCTATATAGTTGATCCATTCTATAAATAGATAAAATCTATTATAATATTTCCTTAGTAAGAAATTTAATTTCTATAATTTCTTCCAAAAAGATGTTATTTATATAATTTTTAGGAAAAGTTTTCATTCTAAATCTGATAATGAATTTTTATGGAATTAAGAACACTATAATAATTTATTCCCTAGATATGGAGAATATTATCAATAAAATTCAAAATAAGATGTTTTGGGTTAATTAGAATCCCATAAAAGGTTGTTATTGTAACCTTAAAAATATAAATGAGTAATGAATATGAAGATTACATGGAGATGGATTGTTAGACTCACTCAATTATGAATAAATTAATACATTTGAATCTTATTTATTAGAAAATATGAGAAAATATCCTTTTAGTATAATTTTTTAGAGGCCTAGTGGAAAATTAGATCTTTTATATACTGTTGTATGTTGTCTGATGAGTAATGTAAAATGTGATGGGTTTAGTTAATTATTAATATTTACTATGGACCATAGACGGTGTTATTATATGATTTTCATGGGACATTATTATCAAACCATTAAAATGATTAAGGGTTTCATAATGAAGCATAGAATAAATAGTGAAAATGTATTAAGATTAAATGATTGAATTGGGGTGGTAAATAAATTTTCCATGAATTTACTAGTCAAATCAGTAAATGTGAAATGGTTACATATCATACTCTACATAAAATAATTCAATTCAACAGTGTTTCTGAGAAGAATAATTATACCCTCCTGGACATTTTTTGATCAGTGATGAGTTTGTGAGACCTTATTATTTCATTATATATTTGTGATATAAAAATATTTGCATTACTATATATCTATGTTCAATATAAACTATTCATAAATAAATATTCTGATATATGGAATGGGAAATATTGAAAACTTTATTTTATGAATATTTGATGTTTGGAAGCATTTCTATGTTGTTTTTCATTAGATAAGCATGACCATCACTCTAGAAAGTGGATATATATTGATTATCCCAAAGAAAAATAGTTATATTAATTAAATAATCCTATTAAAAACAAATTGGTTATGGGATAAAATTGTTTATTTTTTTAGAATGAATTTACAATTATATGAGTTATCATGAGGGATGTTGAAATTAAATATGTTCATGAACGTGAAAGAGGAAGTTTCCCTAAGATGGAGGTTGATTTGGTTCTACTAATTGTTATAGAAGAACAATTTACCTAGGTTATAGAAGAAACTTCAAGGTATTATAATATTAATTAAGATCACAAGTTATATGTGTTTCTTATATAAAATAATAATAAATTAATGTTTATAATATGTGAAACTACTACTTACTCTGATTCCATTAGAGTTATCATTCTGATAAAGGGTTAAAAGATAAGGAATCTCAAATGGAATCCATGTACACTAATAATTTTTTTAACAAGTTATATTCACCTAATAGGGCGACATCCATAGATAGAATTGTGGTTTTACATAATGAAAGTGACATGTATGAAGAAATATTAACTATAAATCATTCCAAATGTGAAAATAGTAAATGTAAATAAATGGTATTGATTATGAAGAGTAATCTCCACCTTTTGAAATTATAATGAAAATTAATATATTTCATTCCATAACATCTCATTTTTATTATGGGATATGTTTCCAATAGATTTAAAAGTCTATTTCAATAATGGAATTTTCATTAAAGAAATATGTATGATATATGCTAAAGGTTATGGTGCTCCAAATGAGTTAACGAGATTTTGAAATATTCTGAAATCCATTTATGGATTGATGAAATCCTCCTAAAGTTGGAATATCCATATTGATAATGTAATCAAAGAGTCCAGTTTCAAAAAAATATGGATGATTCTTGTGTATATTAGTATATAAGTGGGGGTTATATTTAATTCCTGGTATTTTATGTACATATAAGAAATTATATCATGAATTTAAAATCTATGAAAATTTTGTTGGTAAATATTTATTAATAAAGGGCATTGGTGATAAGTACTACATATTGTGTATATATATTTATTGATATATATCTAAATGGTTTCTTAGACTGAGTTAAAAAAACATATATTAAAAAACTGCTAAAGTTTTCTATCATAGGGAACACTATAAAAGCAATATTTTTAGTGTTTCATATCATGAATCATTAGAAGATTAAAAATCCATCTAATGATTTATAATGGATGTATAATATTTCCTATAAATCCTCAATAATATTTATAATATATCCCATGTTGTGTATATTAACAAAAAATTATTATACACTTTGATGATCTATTATATACCAACATAATATTTGTGAGAGTAATTTGATAACTATTAAGATAATCTATAAGTACTTAAGAAGAATTAAATATATTCTTTTTTCATTATAAGAGAAGATTATCTATGTGTAAGGGGTTTTACAGATGATGGTTTTTATTCTGAAAAATATTACATGATATCTAAAATTATCACAATGTTTTTCTTGAATAGTGGATGTATAACTTATAAGTGTTCCAAAAATTCCACCATAGATGACTCACCATTATAGGAAAAGTACTTTAATGGATCCTAAAATATAAAGAAGCTATTTAGATCATGAATTTAATTATTTAAAATGGGGTGGTTCATAACATTTAAGGATAAACTTAGGTTTTCAATGTAAATAATATATTCACTTCTTAAGAAAAGGAAACATTGTATAATCAATGGACTAAATACATATTATAAACTATAATCTAAAATGATATATCATATATAGGGGTGATGTTTAGATATGATTTATTTCTAAAAAAGACAACACAATAGATCAGTTGATGAAACCATTGCTAGAGTAGCAGCATGAGTGTCATATTGAGTCTATTAGTACATGGTACATAATATAGTGAATGTGGTGTTTGTAAATTTTTCATGGTTTTAAAACAAACAAAAACCCAATTTATCATGGATTATAGTGTGTCATAATTTTTTTAACATGAATATTAGAATGTTAATATCCAATTAATGTACGAAATAGAGTTACCACAAATAAACAGTTATAATCGACTATTATGGGTTCCGATAATATGTTAAAAGTATCATTAGTATAACATTATACTCAATACAGAGAGTTGTATAAGTGATTTTTAGAATATACTAATGAGGTTATATGTCATGACTTGTTAGTCAGATTGACTTTTGAATGCATATCTCATGTAATTTCATATATCTTTTGATACACTTAAGCATGTATGGTTATTATGAATCATTTTTTCTATGTTTATAAAGATACATATCTTGATAATATTCACACATTGATACCTTTCTTAAACAATTATTATGTATTACCTAATTAAGGGGGTATTTTGGAATGTTTTGAATCATTTAATCGGTTAGTGGTAAACCTAGATGGGATTTTTCCACTAATATGACGAGAAAAATCATTCAGTCCCTTTATTGAATTG
Source organism: Viscum album (assembly GCA_963277665.1). Classification (NCBI taxonomy): domain Eukaryota; kingdom Viridiplantae; phylum Streptophyta; class Magnoliopsida; order Santalales; family Viscaceae; genus Viscum; species Viscum album. Next base: position 90,191,541 of record OY728163.1, read on the forward strand.
GACTTTGGAAATTAATGGTGATATTTATCAAGTGACATGTGATGTGCTCAACTACTATGATGAGGTACATGTGATGTACTCATCTTCTAGATGAGTGAATTAGGATTTATTTATCAATCCAGTTAGTTAGTTTTTGAGAATCATGAATTTATTAGATGATGTATATTAGATCTTCATGTTTCATGTCTTTTTCACTCTCGATTTCATGGGAAACAGATTATATTGGTATACATACAATTAATATTAAGCTTCTTGTGGTTGAAATTTTCATATAAATATATGTGTTCGATTGATTGAGATGACACCTGGTACCGTTATAGATTGAGTAACACTAACTCATTTATAGAGGCATCTCTTTTTAAAATAAATGAATTCGTGATATCAAATTTGGTTTCAAACCTATAAAGGGCCTCAAGGCTATACAATGAGGACTTTTTAAAATGATAAAATTTTGGAAAATGTTTTTTCTATTCAATGAAGTGAGTTACGATAAATTGTATCCAGAACTATTATAAGTTGATTAAGATTTAGTTGTAATTTTTAAATAAAATCTATATAAAATTTTAGTGTAAGTGGAATATTTTTTACGATGAGAAAAATCAGTAATATCATACCGTAAAATATCCCAAAATTTTAGTTAGAGATATAAGTATGATAATTCATCTATAAAAACTCATGATTGGATACCAACATTTTTTATGATGGGTTTAGAATATTTGATATAACATGCTTAAAATATTAGATACTATTCTCATGGAATTTTTCAAATATGAATCAATAGGATGAATTAATTTATGGTGTTAAATAAAATATATATTCATTTAAATGTTTAATGAAGAACCTCTAATGGGAAATAACGTCTGAATTCTATAAGATATAATCTGACACAATAATATTTAAACTCTCTTAATGAAATGAAGTCAGCCTATAAATGAGATATGATCTCACCCATTTATGGAACTAAAATATTTAAAACCATTGGATGGATCCCTATTTATCATAAATCAACACTTATTTTTTAGAATAAGGTAATAGAACCCCTCTAGTGATTCAGATACTATCATTATGAATGGGGAACTAAAGGTTAGTGTAATCCTTAAGTGGTAGAAGTCACCACAGTACAAATAATATGATCCCAAACAAGAAAACAAAGTGAAATTGATAATATGTAACTTACATAAATAAATGTGTTCTCATTTCATGTTATTTATATTATATATTCTTATAATATTGAAGAATAACGAGGAATTCCATTAGTTTGTTCCTTAGCTATGTTAGTTTAATGAACACCCAAAATACATTCATGACATAGGAAGGGTTGTTTCACCATGTCCTAAGTCATTATTATGTCAATCCCTTCTTCTTATTATATTATGTTTCAGTTTATATATAAAATTATGTTCAATGTATTAAATATTATATTCCCATTTCTATTATATTTGTGTGACCTCTTATTCTATTCATGGTGTTATTATCCCCTCAAATTGATGTCTCCTTTATATTTTCTCAGATTTGAGTGTTTATATTCCCAATTAATTTGTATGGGTGATTCTACTCATCCCATCCCCTCTCTTTTTTTTCTTTTTTTTACCTTGTTCTATAATTTATAAACTAATTTGGTGGGTTTTATGAGATTTTATGATTATATTGATTAGATCCAATTCATTTAGTGATACTAGGTGGGGGGAATAAATTATAGAATAGTTTATGGTCCTAAAAAATCCAACAGGATTGTGATCATTTCATGTGACATGTGATATGAAGTCTCCCAAAACATGTGTGATTCACCAAAATTTAAATTTAAATTCTATCATTTAACTGTTTTTCCGAATTTAAAAGAGGATTGTGGTTAAGAAAAACCCACACATTTTTATAACTTATTGAGATGATCGTTGATATAATGTGTAATATAATTTATACTAAAGATCAATTAGGTATTAATTTGAGCTATAATGTGATTCGTAGGATAATTATTAGTTCCTTTTATCCTCCTTCTATATATAAGTAACGTGGATTTGGATTGGTCGTCCTGGGTTTGGCTTCTATGCAACATGGGTGCCACTGTAATGAATTTATCCATATTAATTTTTTTAGTGTGATTATGTTTTCCCAATAGGGTAGGGGAGCATTTTGGTAAAACCTAGATTAGATATATAAAATTAAGAAGAGTGTGTAGTGATCACTCTATCAATTATATAAATCTTATTAGAAAATTGAAAACCCTCAAAATAAATATTTAACTTATTATATTAAATGGGTTTTCATTCAACATTTTGATTTTGGTTATTCTTGCAAGATGATATTTACTTTTTAAGTTTATTGATAAATATTGGATGATATTCCCACTTATAATGGGCTATACATAATGAGGGATGACATGAACATTGTTTATAATATTTGTAACTAAGACAATATTATCATGGAAATGGGACATTATACCCAGTTATGTGTGATTTACCTTGAATGTGGGGTGTACATTTCATGATGAGATTATTAAATAGGAGGAGATGATATTATAATATAATACAAATTTTGTTATTATATGATTCCATTTCATGTGATGTGGCTCAAGAAAGGGGTTTCTCTTCCCTCATGTGATTATTCTCATGGCTAGGGATGTCATTACCTCTCTTGGAGATGTAATTGGGACATGATGTCTACGTGTATATGTTCTATTTGGAACTCTAAATATTAATATTAATTTTTTATAAGGGTATATAAAACATATACCAATAATTTTGGCATCATTGGGACATTAAAAAAATCATTCAATGATGTTATGGGGAAGAATTTCAAACATATTGGTCAATAGACAGTGATGGGACGTTATACCCATTTATGATGATTAGGGACATGATCACAAGTTTTGGGATATATGATATGTTTATTAACAATATGAAACTAGAAAAATTTGATATAGAAACATCCTAGTGACTATTTGAAACTCATGGTTGTGACATATTTACAATTACTATTATTTCATGTTTACTTATATTCTCAATAATGTCACACTGTAAATTCACATGATTATACATGATATGTCTAGTAAACCATTAGTGGTAGATTATTGTATTGTATTCATGACATTATTATGTTATCTAGTACCTAAGTTGACTTTATAGTTCATGATATTGGTAGGTAAAGGGAGCCCATTTTTTATTGGCTCTCCATAGAGCTATGTAGATACTGGGAGATGGGATCATGAATAGACTCGAGATAATTTTATTCTTTTATAAATAGTAGTTTTCTTATTTTTATACATTTGGTATATGATTTCCCCATTCTATATCTTATGTGTGTGTGTGATAGTTTAAAATTACAACCTGTCATATATTTTAATGAATGATTGATGTTATTGTTTTAGAATTTAGGCATGAAGTCATTAATTTAAATATTTAATTTATGCAATGTCATTTGATATATTACTTCCAATATGGTTTTATAATAACTATACCAATTAAGGTATAGTCTCTCCCTTATATACATAGTTCCTATGAATTATTTTTTAGGCTTTAAAAAATATATATATGCACTAGAGGCATATTTAACACGGTTTAGTCATAGTAGAGGTTAAAGAGACCAGGGATGCTAAAAAGCGGAATTAGAGCCGTGTTTTTGTATTTTTGACATATTATTTTGGAAATATTACATAAAAGATATGATGTGGGTAAAATAGGATATGGAATATCTGCATGGTATTAGGTAACCAATATATAGTGGAAGTCTAATTTACCAATGAGGGAGTTGTTTGTCCTGTTTATTTGTTTTATTGGAGGGTTATTCTAGATGAATATAATGCAATATGATATTAATTTAGTGTTTATTAGATATGTATCTTGTCCTGCTATGGATAGAGAGTGTGCATTCATGAATCATTCCTATCATGTATAATTCACATGATATTCATGCACCTGATTATGATTGTGCACCATGGTTATGATATGAGGATTAGTAATTTAATGTGACAACAAAAATTATATATCACTTTTCTATATAACATGATGTTGGGGATCTATTTAATAGATCCATGATTATGATTCATTATTACTAACCTAAAAAATATGTTCATATTTATATATGAACATGTTCTTGAGTTAAATGGGTAGTCGGGTATTGAGATAGTGTAAGAGGTTATGTGAGACTCCTAGGATAATTAGAATGGTTATATATATAATGATGTTATTTAAATTAATACATATCCAATATGTTATATTTAAATCATCTATACATGTTATTATTATTCATTAAATTGTAATTATAATGAAATTATACCACAATGACCACATGTCGATCATCCAAAAGATGGGGATGAATAGGCACCATTGGTTTTTGATCCAGATCACCATGTTTAACTTTTACTTCCTATAGATAAAAATTTCCATGATTTTAGGATTAATTTTATTTACTCTATATGAAATTTAGATCCATGATGTGTGTCTTGAATGATTGATTTTGTCAAGGTGATTCAGTAGAAACATCCACCTATATTTACTAGAAAGGATGATCCTTGGTCTACTAGAATAAAGATTGATTCAATATAAGATTACATTAATCATATTGAAACACCTCTTTAGAGGATAATAAATCAAGAATAATTTTTTTTTGCGGGCCAGTGAGAAGTTAGTGGGATGTCCTTTTCTAAGAAGATCACCATAAGGGACTATCTTGGATGAAATTTCTGGAATGATTTTTCAAGAATTTATTTCTTCACATACAAGAACTAACAATGATAAATATATGATTCAAAATACCAATTTTATAATGCTAGTGATAAACTACTTTTATTATTTTAAATATTTTCTATTTTTCTAACCCTACAAGTGAGTGATGATATTTCCAGGGTTCACCAATCTGAGGATAAATTGAGTTGTTTTATTAAATCCTAGGAGAATATTTTTTTGCAATATGTATTTATCTAAATCCATGAATTTTTATCATATTATATATGGGATATTAGCCTAAGGTAAGCCCTCTAATTAGTCTCATTCTTATACTTAGTCTAAGAGATGTTCTTCATGTATCCAATAGTGACATTTTGTGAGTCTTTCTGAAGTGGTGATGGGTGGTATAGTATGGGCCATTAATATTTTTCACAAATTTAAAATTTTCAATATGTATGTTACTAGTATGTAAGTACTGACTATACTTGACTATTTTTGTACATACATTCAATAGAGTTTCATTTGTTTTGGAATATTTAGAATCTGTTTCATTTATTTTATATTTTTTGTTAGCCTGTTAGGGGTCAATTTTATGGATAGGCCAACGAATGGGTAATAATATTAGTTGTACTACCGTAGGGTTATAGATAGGGTTCTATAGGATGGTCCAAATGCTGAGGTTTTAACTGATCATAGGGTTTGAAGAGGTAGAAGGGTTGTAATCCATAGGGTAGTCAGTGTTCTTCAGGCTAGGACTGAGGCTCGCGGTTAGTATATCTTCATGTTATTAAGAAATTTTTTTTGATGAAAAAAAGGGTCCATTATTCATTCTACTCTGGATCTTGGTAGTGCATACGTGTGTTTATTTTATTTTTTAAATCGTTGAATTTACTAGATTTATCTATTCACTTTCACACAAACTATCATAAACATACTAATGGGAAATGGGATGATACCAAAGAATTACATACAAATATATTAAATTTTTATTTATTTATATTCAATACAAAACATTTCATTCCACTTCAGAATTATAAAGGTTTATTATCTTTATACATTATATACCTAATTTTCTTAATTCATGAAATATTTTATCTTTTTTTCAAATATAAAACCTCATATGTATAACCTATATTAAACATTTATCCTCTTCTTAAGGACATAAAAACATAAGAAATGTTGAGGTGAGATGACCAATAATCATAATCAATTGAGATATTGATCAACGATCATACATGAGCATAAGATACTCATATGGTTATAAAATAAGGATAATAGATTAAAATGTTCATACCCTGTTATAATTGGTCATAAACATGATTCAAGTAATAAAATAATAAAATAAAATCACATGAGCCTCAGCCTAGTTGGTGAGGACTCTACAAGTGCATCCAAGAGACCTGAGTTCCAAACCTGTTGGAGACATAATTTCCAGGTACTGTAGATGTGATGTAGTAGGATCTGTATAAATACTGTAGAATCCACAGTAAAATGTACTATTAGGTAATATGGTATCTAGAACTATTTATTCATTTTCGATTTTGGGCCACCAATTTGGGACTCGGGTCCTCTAAGGACTTTGGGACACCCAAGGTCTTCGGGCCAGTAATGATGTTGGGCCACCTCAAGGACTTCGGTCCACCTCAAGTACTTTGGCCCACCTCAAGGCCTTCAGGCCACCTTAAGTCCTTTGGACAACAACAATTCATTCGGGCCACCTAAATTTGTGCTTAATGACCAGACAGACTCTACAAGGAGCAGGCTCCAAATGAGGACTCAAATAAGGCACATTCACAATAGCATAAGCTAAGGAGATTTTTCAAAACAATATCCTATGTCATTATCATCAAGAATATCTTGTGCAATCATGGGAATACAAGTTGAATAAGGCATGCGAAGGTAGAGAGCTGTCATCCCGATGATGTAGTTGGGGGGGATCAGTTCTATGTAGTTATAGTCTGAGAATTTCTTAAGACCTAGGGGTCATGTAATTTATAATCCTAGAGGCCTCGTAAGGGTAACCCTTTATCACTTAAATGAAGTCCTATCATAAATCAATAAAAATGACGGATTTCGGGCCATTAGGACATATGGAATAATATTTTGGAATCACAAATAACATGTATTGGGATTAGAGAGAAAAACATAGACATACAAATTTTTCAAAATACGATTGTACATTTAGAACATGTATGAATAGAAATATGTTCACTAATAATATTATTGATAGGTAATCAGTCCCACATTTAAAATTATAGACACGAAATTAGAGCTAAGATTAGTCTTATGGAGATGAAAACTAGGTCCATACATACTATTATAGTCATGAAAACTAGGTCTAAACATAATTTTATAAAAATGAAATCAGGTTCATTTATAAAATATATTTCTCATGATTTATCCATCATAACCCAATTCATTGGTGGCATATACTGGACCCACCAAACACATAATCTTGATGCAATCATTTGTACAAAATAATATCATGAAATCTTTTAACAATTTTTCATAACATATCTAATGTAAAATAACATGAGTTTTATGAATATATCATCATCATCAAAATGAACCATATTGTGAAATAATAAAGATAATATTATAGAATATTGTCTCTAGTGAAATGTAAGTAAGATAAAACAATGTCTTCATAGAAGCAAAATATTTTAAATATCCATTTGAACATATCTTGAGGAAAATTCTCTTGTAATTTCGAAAAAACGTCTTAAAATCCGAATATTTCAAAAATATTAAAAAAAGTTTATTTGAATATAACCATGGATAATTTTAAAATAAAAATTAACTAATTGAGTAATCATGATGGGAGTAAATTACATTCATAATTTATATATTAAAACAACTATTTCATTCACATTTTTAAAAAATTACAAAAGAACCTCATTTAGAATGTGACCAGAGGATTCCATTGATTTTTTTATAAAAATTAAAACATTGGTAAAAATGAAATTAAAAATTCAAAAGATACATGTAAATATTTCATGAAATTTTTTCAAAAACCGATGGACATAGAAACAAATTATTTGTGGCCAAAATGAAAATAAAGTCTATTTTTTCACTAAAAAACGTAATCATGTTATGTTATATTGAAATAAAAATTGTACCATTACTTGAAAATTAAAAAAATATATATATGAAAATCAAATTAAATGGTATTCATAAGAAAAGTATCACACAATATCCTTAATTTAAATTCAATGGCAGACAATCCAAATTCAAATGGGATTTAAGGTTAAATCGCATACCACATTGGAAACATTAGAATCAGAACCTCATAAAAGTTAAGAAAATAGATGGATATATAAATCCACATAATTTTTATGAGTAGCATGCAAAAATAAACTCTTCTTCTATATATAATAAACATAAAATCAACAGACAATGAACACAACATGTGTTTCACATAAAAAAAAGTGAGAGAAAAATCCCTTACCCTAAGTCCTGTGTCTATTTTTATGTGTTCAAATCTATTTTATAATAAACATAAAGTCATTGTAAATATATTAATATAAAAAATTAATATATATATAAATGAATATATTATTCAGTTATAACATTTTATCTCTAATTTATTAACACATTTTTAAACAAATCATTTTTCGAGGTGATAACTACATTGTTTTTCATGTATGTTTCAGTTTGGAAGTCTCAGTACATGTTCTCTGAAACATGTTCTAAAAGATAAATCATCTTAATCATAATTTATATATCATATATTTTCAATATATATAGTTATATTCATCCATAAGTGTTCTAGATATAAAAATTAAATACATGGTTGAAGGAGATTGTAGGTCATATGTTTGAATGAAAATTGTTTTAACATTTCTACAGAGAGAGTAAAAGAAAGCTTAATAATAATTCATTTTTAAGTAATTATATTTGTATCGTACATATCACATTTATTCATTACATATTTCATTATTATCAACCATGTATAATGAAATTGTAAAATTAATTACATATCTTTGTAGAGGTGGCAGTCCACACGTATGCATGAGCGATGTTATCGTTTTCAATTGATGGGAAGGTAGGATGGGAGATATGATATTTTAATTAAATAATAATAATTAGATAGTATATATATAGTATATAAACATTTAATCCTTTATAATAAAATTACATATAACGTTGTGATGACAAATTATTGAAAAGGCTATTCAGAGATGATAGGCAATAGGTATACACGTGAGATGTTTTCTCTTTCTATAAGATGTAAAGATGGTAGATAATGTTTATTAAATAATAATCTTATAAATTAAAAATATTAAATACACTAATTTGATTATTTTATAATTCATTCCATGGATTTAGGGTAGGTATAATAATAAATAAAATTGAAAAAATAGGATAAGAGTTATAACTCTTTGTGGAGAAATATCTTTTGGATGAAAATTTAATACTTGAAATAATCGTATTTTGGGAAGACTATAGGATAAATTTTTTTATTGATGAAATTTATGATGATATAATGGTAGGTCATATAAATAGGTACAGGTCTCAAAACGTTTTAACAATGAAGGATATGAGGTTCCCATTCATACGTTAGGGGAGGGACAGTATTGGAATTATATAAAATATTAAACAAATAAAAAATATTTTTTGGAAAATGGATCCAAATTAATATAATTAGAATATAATATTATTATTTTTCTAAATACTCTTATAAAATTAAATTTTATCATGTCTATATTGTTTTCCCCTTTTCTATTTTTTAAACCATATTTACCCTCTTCGCAATTACAGAAATAATAATGTTTTCTACACATTAAGGATTAAAAAAGATAATATAAATAGAAAATTACCACCTAAATGTCATATGGTTGATATTTTAAAACATATCCCCTTAACATGGATGATTATATGATTTTTCAGGATTTTGATCCACTTAATAAACAATGTTTTGTTATAAAATTTCATTAATGTCAATTTCAATACTATTTAATTCAACTTCAAAAATAAAATGATGATAAATTATTTTGAATATAAACCGTGTCACATCTCTAACATGATATATTTATCTATAAAATTCATGTGACACGTTAAGTTACCCAAAAAATATTACTTTTTGAGTTTTCTAAAATCTTCTAGTTGATTTTTATACTTCTTGTATAAGCACGGTATCAGAAGTGCGTAAGCATTTAATTTGATTATTTCATCACTAAAATTTAATAAAAATTATAACAAAAAATAACTAATTAATTAAAATATAAAATTTTATAATCACAAATTTTGTATATCTACACATATCTGTGTCATGAAAACTCATTTTATATATCTTTTGGACTTTTCTAGGTATGCACAACCATTGCACAAGAATATGGATAAGATTCATGTTATATAACTCTAAAGATAAAAACATCAATCAAAATAATCATTTATACATAATATATACCAAAAAATGAATATATTATGAATTCTAGATTATTATAAATAAAATACCAAATTTAACATTTCTTCTTCCACGTAAGCACTACATCGGCAGTGAATATGATATTCATATTTAACATGATTTAAATTAAAATTTATATGTTTTGAATTATTTTTTATGATAATTTTATTATATTATTAGACATAATTTTTTATAAGTTTAATAATTTCTAATATTATATTTATCTCTTTGTGATATCATAAAAGATACCATACTTCATAAAAATGCATTTTTTTATTATTAAAAAATATTCAAATTCTTCATAAGAACCTCAAAAATTCCTAATAGAATAAATTTTAATTTATAAATCCAAAAAAAATTATTTCAATTTAACTAAATTCAATTTCTATTATTCATATAAATTACTTGTAATATAAATACGTAAAAGGAAGCAAAAACGATTTATAGTGAAATGAATTTCTAATCTCAAAATTGAACTTATAATAACGATAAAAATTGAAGCTAATTGTAATTTTGTTCATAATATTATATATAACTAAGGGTGGATTTTTTTAACTTATTATTAAAAAAAATAATAGATTTATTTTTGAAATAAATTTTAATTTTACAAAAGCGTTATTGTCAAAATTTAATAAATAATCAATATTTTTTAAAAAATAACTAATATTTAAACTTAAGATAATTTTGATATGATAATATAAAAATGATATATTTTTAAACAAGAAAAATTTATAAATATTCCAAAAATTTATTATAACATCCAATGAAATAATTTGATAATATTTTTTAAATAAAATATATTTTGAATAATTAATCGACTTTACAAAAATGGATAAAAATATCAAAATCATTTAACAATAAATTTTAATTTATTATAATTTTTAAATATATATAATAAATCAATAATTTCTATTTAAACCTTCTAATTGAAGTAGTATGTTATAATGTTAAAAAAATAATCATAATTTTTTGATTGTTATAGCTTGTTGTTGCTTTTTATATACACTACCACACATATTGTAATTTTAAAAATCCATTGTGTTACATTCTCTACCCTTTAATCAACTATATCCAACCAATTTCAAATTTTATTAATAATAAAGGGTTAGATATTTAATGAAAAATATTTATATTTCCAATTATAAAAATGGTTAATGAAACATTTTCTTAAAAAGTGGTAAAGGGAAATAAAAATGTTACGAGGAATAAAATATAACTAGGGTTCTAAAATGAATAAAATTAGTGGGAAATAAAAATATTGGTACTAAGGAAATAATTAATTTCAAAAGAAAAGATGGATATTTACAGGAACATTGATCATAAGAAAGATAATGATCTTGGGAAATTTAATTACCAAAAAACCATAAATCAATATTGTGTCAATAAGACCATTTAATTGTCAAAAATGAATATAATAGGCAAAAACAATTTGTTTCACAATCCTTTACCTTAAGTTGATGGATTATTTTAATCTGATGTTATATTATATAGTGAAAATATACATACTTTATTTCAATCCATTTTATAATAACACATCTATCCTTTGGTTAGAATTTAATAAATTCAACCACTATTTCTCCACTTAACATGTTTAACGGATATTCCAGATGTGTTTTTATTATGTAAAATACTAATATTAACTTTTAATGAATCATAATACCTGTAATTCATTACTTCCGCCAATAAATATTTACCAAAACCAAAACGTTTAGATAAATTTATCAATCATTGATAAATACAATAAAATAAATTATATATCCTCAACAATAACAATTAATATTCTACTAAATCCATTCCATGAATAGAAAAAAATTAAGATACTCAAAAAAATGTCTGACTAATATTGAAACCCAAATATAATAATGATTTTTCTCATATCCCCCCTGATATAAATAAAAATTATTTTAAATAGTTTAAATCACTCTTAAAGTCTCGCACCAATATATATATACCTTAATCATATATTCTAGAAATTATTTTAAATATATCCCAAAATAATGTTAAGAAATAATATATTCTTTGAAAAGTTAATGTTCCCTAAATTTAATAAATAATCTCCAAACATAATAAAAAATTATATTGGATGTTCAATTTATCCTTGATTTATATATGATAGCAATTTGATTCCAAATATCATATAGAATTTCGTTATTCCTTAAATTTATATGCTATCCTTGTAGTGAGAGATAATACATGCTCATAATAAAATAGAATTCACCAAAAGGATGAACCATAAATTTTTCATAGGGTTCATTCGTATAAAATTCAACATGGAATCTGCAAAGATTCATAGAGAAGGATATGTGTTATTAATTATCAGGATTCACTTTATCTATACAATATTTTATAAGCTCTCCATTTATCAATTCAATTTATATATTTTTTGGATTTTAAACTTGTTTTCCCATAGATTATAGAATTGATACACATAATTACAAAACTACTTTCATATATTTCTTTTATGTGTGAGTTTTTTATTCTTTTCAGATCTATCTGCATTAATTTCAGTGACTAACCTCACATCTCTTCAAAATTATTTTTTATGATAATCTGAATTCCCATAATTGAAACATATTCTTATTGTGTTCATATATTCCCTTGGGTTCTCTTTCCCAATTTTTTGGATAAGAGCAGGCTGAAACCATTTTTCCTACTATTCTACCTAACCTTAGAGATTCTACGAATCTAAAAAGTCTATTTTTTCTCACTATAACCATGAGGGTTTCCATCTTCAATTTTTACTTTGAGTTCACATAGAATGATTTCATTACTACTTCTAACATCCCTCATGAATAATTCCTATAGAATAATAAGTTTCAAAACACTAAATAATTTATCAATCATGATTTTCTATTTTGATAAAAAAAACAAAAATAATAACATTATAGTCCTGTAAAGTTTTAGTTTTAGGTACCAATGGACTGATCATCCATCTATTTAAACACTAGAAATTCTCTTTCATTTTTAGTTTAAAGAGTTCATTGAGATTACTGAATAAGTAATTCCATTTTAATCTATAAACATTACATGGATTTTATTTCTTATTATATCCAAATATTCATGATAAGAGTCCTTCATTGATGAAACTAACCTTCCAAGTGATAAACCACAAATAAAACTATATCATAGTCCATGAAATGAATAATGTAAAATATAATTTCTACTATATAAATTTGTTTTCATAGAAACTAGTAGATATATAGACATATATAAGGGGGGGGGGGATTTTTTCAAATTAAAGATTCAATGGAATGTTAATTACGCATTAGTTAATTCGGATTTTAATCTTGATCCTTATTACCACTTATAGGTTGGGAGAGTTGAGTGAGCGTAGTGAAAAGTAATTTCATCCCAAATACTAAAACATTCGGTTTATTATGATGATGATTATTTTTTGGCTATTAAATTCATTGTTCCCGGTATTTATTTAGGTTCAATACATTGAAAAAAACTAAAAACTATAATGTGAAAACCAATAGTCATGGTCAGCTATCACACAATTTCAAAAAATTATTCACATGATTTCAAAACCATTACAGCATATTCTTAATATTTGAAAAAATATGATTAACCTAGTCCATTCGTGGTTATAATATATTAAAATATTTCAAAACAATTTATAATGAATATATAAATTAACTAATTTATATACCATGGGTGTTTCAAACCATGTGTGAATTAATGGAACAATCACTATGAACCAAAATGATGAGGAAGATATACTTGACAAATTCTTTTCAGGATTATTACCCCAAGATTTATCTGCTCCAAAATCGCATCCACTAGTTGTATCAATATATGGATTTATATATATGAATATACCATGATATAAATCTTTCCAAAACCCTAGTATATTATATGATTCAAATTCTTATACCTATATTTTTTTTAAAAACTAACTTACGCCTATAACGATTAAAGAAACCCTTTCCATGATACCAACATAGAAAACCAATCAATACATACCTAAATATTAAATATTTATATATAAATATTCAATACATAAATTTTTTATCCATGTCAGAACCCTTACAATTTAATGTATTTGGAGGATAATATAAAAATCCTCTTATTTCATGAATGGTCTTACATTATTTCCACATAGAATACGTCTTAGGTATACCCTACTAAAATCAATTATTCTCAACATAGGGAAGGAAAAGAATTATAATGGGCAATCTCAGATGCTCGATAAGGGTAAACAAGAGAGATATCAATCAATAAACATACATGAGAAAATCATAAGCATAATTGAATGGGATCATGATCCGGAAATTACAAGGTTCATACCCAATATTTTATATATAATTAGTAAGTGTCTTGGAATAAAACATTATCATAATAAATTACAATGTTCAAATGTGTATGAAATTGTAAATAATCAATCATGAGACATGATTTCATAATATAGACAAAATATGTTTAAAGAAATATATTCTTATAACTTTATAAAAAACTATTAACATAAATATATTCACTCATAAGTTTATGGAAAATAAATTAAGCCATCATATAAACTTATGGGTTTGAAACCACGTCCACACAATATCTTATTGACATGAAAACATGGTTCATGTATATTCAAATGGGCACTAAATCTAGGTCTATGTATAAAATAATAAATATGAAATTAGTTCTATGCATAAAATATTTATCAAATTATTATCTATATTTACTCTATGAATTGAACGGTTATAATAGACCCACCAGTCACATATTCATAATCCAATCATATATTCACGACAAACTCATGAATAGATTTTACATTTCATCATAACATATCTCATGGAAAAGAAAATGTTTTTTATAAACATTTCATAGTCATAAAACTAAACCATATATTATAGAATAATGATTGTGGAATTATAGTAAATCATTTTCCTATTTAACCTTTTACACACTGAAAAAGAAATCACTTCATTTGTGGACCAGTTGACTAAAACCTATTGGTTGTGATTTGAATCATTTTACATCAGAATAATTGAATATATATAAGTAGATATGATTAAAAATTATGGTTTATATGATATAATGTTCATTATAGAAGGATAAATGTTACTTAATTTATTTTTGTAACAATCATTGAAAAAATGGGAATGTTACTCAAGTGCATGTACGACCTATTTTCCCCATGATTGTAACATTGGTTCATTTTTCATAACCATATTTCATGATTAGTTTTAAAAGATTAAATAATTTATAAATATTATATTTATTTCATTATTCAATATATTTTTATATAATGACCCCTTTGACCATAGTTGACCTACCAAAGTCATTTTTGACACATAAACCGAATTTGGTTAAAACACCGGATGTAAACATAATTCATTAAGTGTTTGTTTACAACATCTTAATTATATAAATAAAATAAAGGATAAACGTGGATATGGTTATGAAGCATGTAAATAATTAACATAAATTATTTATTCTAGAAGATAAGCACACACATGAAAAGTAAGACACAAGGTAAAGTATTTCATCTCAATCTCCATTCATTGAGACATATATTGATGATATGGACATTTATTGTTTTATAAAGTGTGTATAATGTCTCTTTAAAATCACATATCCATATTTTATCTATTAGAATTATATTTATTGGTTTTGAAAATGTTATTATTTCATGATGATTATGATTTGAATGTTTAAAGTGGTATGGGGTGGATTAAATATTTAAAGATTAAGTCATTTCTTCTACTTAAATATTCATGATATTATTTTACATATTTATTTATATGGATATAAAAGGATTATAAATGAGATTTTATCTCTATTCTGGAATTTATATTTTTATATAATCCTTCATGATTTAAAAATAAAAATAAACTCTTTTTTCCCTTTTTATTGGTATTTTTTTATTGGAAATGGGTTTAGAAAATAGATTGATTATTTCAATATTATAAAAAGATTTCCTACTATTGGTCAGATTGGATACTCAAGAGGGAGGGTGAATTTATTTCCAATTAAAATTCCTGTTAAAATATTTGTATAAGAATCCCCCAATTCATAAAACAAGTTTAACTGTAGTAAATTTATAAATATTTTAAATGTTCAATTAGTCTCTCAAAGAATGATTATTTCTCAGTTAACTTAATCCAAATATTTAGTAATATTTTGAAACTAACATACTGGTTCACAATAAGTACAAACACTTGCTAGTTCAACTATCAGTGATTCTTTAAAACAGATTTATATTTAAATTACATAGCAGCGGAATATTCAAAATATGTTTTCATAAAGATAAAAGCACCGTAATTTTTAAAATAATAGTTTCAGTCTCAAGCTGAGAATTATCCCTCTCAAAAAATTTATATAAACTATGATCCACACCCTGGATCGAGGGTTTACAATAGTACTCACACTATTCAGGTCCTCATACCTCTACCACAGTTCTACATGGAAATAACCAAAACAAAATAATAGCACAAAGGATATCCATGTCCCACTCGACCTTTACCACTATCCACAGTGGGATATAGGAGTGTAAGAGAAATATTGAGTGAGGATTTAGAAATCCTCTAGTTCAACCCAGGAGTCAGTATTGGTCAAAATAAACAGATACACACACACTACTCAAAATGTTAAGAAGAGGGATAAAATAAAGGAAATAAAGGAGTTTATAAAGCTCTGTGTAATTTCGGATGAGCTCTAGACTCGTTTTTATGTTTCATTTTTAATTCAGGTCCTTTATTGTGGAGACCTGTATCCTGACGTACATGGACATTACATTACATTTGAGGAATACTTAGTACATAACAAAAACACACACTAAAGGATCGTAATAGTTTAGTGTCTTTGGAAACTCGGAACATAATCTTCTAATCCTGGTGAAAGATCTTCAATATCTCCCGTAAAGATCTTCCATTTTTTTACCTAAAACCTTTCTTTATATCCTGGGGAAAAGAAAACATAAAAGGGTGAGCTCAAATGCTCAGTAAGGGTATACAAAAGAAATAAAAATCATATCATATCTTTTTGAAAATCACAACCTGCAAAAGAGATCATAATATCTTAACATGGAACAAATCATAGAAGTGAAAATGAGATCCCCATAATCATAACATGAAACTTGAAACTTTGTGGCATGCACACATAATCATGGAAAATCATTTCTTGTTAGTCATGACTCATTGCCAAGACTATCTTAGTGGACAAAGTCCCTTTCTGAACCGAGTTCACTCCTCGTTTCAGTCCTGTATCACTGAACCGAAATAACCTTCCGTTCCAGCCATGTCTATCTCATGAGATATAAAATCTTTACCCAATGCATTGGAGGGAGATATAGGTCCCACCCATCTCTTAATGAATCCTTTCTTATGTGTGCCACAAAATCATAAATCATACATCATTGCATAACCCATGTAATAAAAATGGGATTCTTAAACAACATGACATCATAAAACCATTCATATAAGATAAAGGAATTCATAAACATAATTTCATCACAACATAGTCAAATCAATGTAAAAATATGGATAGATACAGAACCCTTTATTATCTTATATGGAAAATAATTTTGATAAAACACTTGAATTGAATTCTTTAGGAAAATATCCTTTCTTCTTCAAAATCAATTTCTTTTACAAAACATCATGCAATTTTAAAAGAAAGAGATTTTATTGAAAATAGTCATGAAATCTTTTAGAGGAAGCTTCATGAAAATAAGGCTTTATAAAACAGTATAAATCCGTTCGTGCCGTATAAGTTAAAAAAAACATTCTTCGTACTTTTGTCGGAAAAGTCAAAAAGTACCTCGTACGAAAAACGAAAAAAGATTCCTTTCATATCCTTTACTAAAAACTCATAGAAGGGTAAAATTGGATTTAAACAATTGTGGTTGGATGGAAATAATATTACATATTGAGGGAACATGGATGTGGATGATAAAATACACCCCAGTAAATACTTACGAATAAACAATCTCGGATAAAAATGAGATTGTGATATTTCCCTTACCTTAGGTCCGATTAGCTTTGTACGTGTCCGAAGCTCCTGTATAATGGTTTAAATAATGTTATTGACTTATTCCAGAATCATACATATTGATATGATATCATATATGGTCATATTATTAGTTTCTTGTTAGTAATATTTCATTGTTACTTGTTACTCGGGTCTTTATAACTTTTTGTTCTTATGCGTGTTTTGTCGAATAAATTCTTATTCTTATCTTTAGGTTATAGATAATTCATTTCCAGAATGGTATTAGTGTAGTATATACCATATTCATTCATTCAATTCATTTATATAATCATTATGAAATGAAGATCATGTAGAACGAGTCGCATCACATCGTGGAGATGGTATTCCGTACGTACGCACGAGTGATGATATCGTTCCTATGATCGTGGAATTGTATTGGAGTATATATATATTATTTCAGTATCAATATTACTTCATAATAATCATATGTAGTTACTCATTACACCATTATACCCATCCTTGTAAGGTGATGGTGGAAAATAGATTACACCACGGCGTGGAGACGGTATTCCGTACGTACGCACGCGTGGTGATTTCATTTTTCCGCAGGATGGATAGAAGGTGAATTAGGGTTGTTTCATATTTATAATAACATATCAGTATGTAAGTAATACTGATGTTATTACTTTATCATGAAACAACTAAAGAAGAAGAAGTTGAAGAAGAAAGAAATTGAAAAGATCGGTAATGGATATTACCTCTTCTTTGGAACGCCTCTTTGAATCCTCCACTTAAGGAACTAAGATTGGTCTTTGGAGAAGACCAGAACCTCTAGGATTATTCTAGGAAAGTGGAGAGGAGAAAATGGCAGGGGTTGGCCGAGCTTGAGTGCTCAAAATTGGTGTGAGGAGGAGGGGGAGGAGGTGCCCTTTTATAAGGGAGGAGAGGGGCACCTTAGGAATTCTTAAAAATATTAATTTATAATAAATCTAACCCCACTTAAAAACCTCCAAAAATGACTCATATTCGAAGATTAGATGAGATAGGGTTGTAATCTAATCAACCAATCAAATTTAGACATGTTTGGATATTATTTTAAACCTTATCAATTATATTTAACTCTAAGTTAAATAATTTAACTTTTACCGTGTCTTTTTGTTTTCTTTCACTATATGGTTAATAAACTTACTATAACATGCCAAACGAACCACAAATTGTTTATTATTAATATATATATCCTTATCTAAGTCATTTGGCCGAACCTTAGATTTTTAGGAATAAAATAACAATTAATAATATAATATTTGATTTAAAAACTATTTTGTGTCAATTTTGACACTATTTGATATATGATTTTTGTGAAAGTCATAACAGAATTATATGTTAGAACCAAGTTTATTAAATCAACATTAATATATCATAGTAACCTAGAAAATTAGTGGAATTCATAAAAAATCTCAAATTACATTTATTTTTGTGTTTATAACATCAATTATGTCAATATTTCATTAATAAGATAATTACTGCATCATCGTTGTGTCATACATAAATTCAATTATTTGATGTCTAAAAATTACAAATAAAATACCATCATGTAGTAAATCTTTTTAGATTTCTAATTAATATTTACAATCGAATTTATCTTATGTATAACCCCATATTAAAAATTATTTACTTATTAAACTTTGATTTTAACTATTTTAACCCTTCTTTAAATAAATTCATAATAAATGTCCTAATCTAATCCAAGTGGGCCTAAATGGTCATATTTTATTCCTAAGTTTGTTTTTGGTCGAATTAAATTTGTCCAATAGAATTAGGACATGTGTTAGGGTAATAGTAATATCATATTTACCCTTAGTTACCCTATTTACTATTAACCGCGGTAAAAAAAAGTAAAAAGTTACTATTCACCAAAAATTATTTTCATCTCATTGAACCACATTTTAGTCCTTGATATTAACCGTGTCTCTCGGATTTTCGAAATTCCATTCACAGAAGTGGTAAAATTAAGTTTTATGCAAAATTCTGTTTTTAACCTACCACTTAGTGGTTTCACTATTCATCAAAAATTGAAAGTTTTCAGAAAAATGCCAAAATTTCATCCTAAGCTATATTTCATATTCCGAATTCAAAAATGAAGTCTATTTTACCAAATTCATAACATAGAAGTTGAATTAATTAATTTTATAATTAAATCCCGCTATTAAAACAAATAGGGTGTTTTTACGAAACAATATCTATCAAAAGATTGACACTTGTTTATGTCAGGTTTAAATGTGAAATTACATCCAATGACCAACATTGTATTAAATTGTAAAAATATATTCTAAATATACTTTAAAACCACTCAAATTAATAATTTATCACTATTAATTATTTCGATTAAAAAAGTTGTTTTTAATTATAATTTAGTAATTTTCACTATTCATCAGAATATGAAAGTTATCCGAAATGTACCAAAATTTCACCTTAGGCTAAATTCGATACTCCGAATCCAAAAATGAAATCCATTTTGAAAAATAAAATTTACAAAATTTCAAAAAGTGGTTATTACTATTCATAACGGCTAGTTTTAATAGCATATCGCTGTTTAGTGAAACTCGTTATTGCGTACTACACACACTATCGAGGAAGGTTGCGATTGCGTGTAATGCAAGGAAAGTCAAGGATGCGTGTTGTGCAAGCTCCTTTTGGTGTAGCGTACAACACAAGACATTAATAAAATTAAAGAAAATATTTTTCATAAAATCTTGGGCTGTTACATTCTACCCCCCTTAAAATGAATTTCGCCCTCGAAATTCGTCGGGGTGATAAATGGTTTTCTATTGGAAAGTTTCCCACATCGTAAAAAGGAATACCAAAACTTGGCTTTAAAAACTAAAGTATGAAATGTAACGATTACCCAAATAAACTAATTGTTGGGTTTCCACATAGGTAAAAATATGGATATGAAAGAAAAATCTAACCATCATGTTCTGATGGAGAGTGGTAGAGAACATGGCTATGGAAAAGCCAAAAATCAAAAATCCATAAATTTGTGATGATATAAGGTACCATCTGATTCCTCAGGTATAAGATCACTAGGACAACATTTTTGGTTTTCAAGATCATTTCCCTACAGTTG
This sequence comes from Viscum album, assembly GCA_963277665.1. Lineage (NCBI taxonomy): Eukaryota > Viridiplantae > Streptophyta > Magnoliopsida > Santalales > Viscaceae > Viscum > Viscum album. The sequence goes on from OY728163.1 coordinate 90,212,662, forward strand.
AAAATTTGAATTAGAATAAATACTTACTTTATTTTGGTACAATCTCACTGTTGTTCGTGCCTTGAACAATTTCCACTTCATCTCTTAAATAAATGAAGTTGAATTTGTTATTCGTGAAGTGTTAGCAGATAATGTGATAGAATGACGGGTCATTCCATCTGTCTCAAACAAAAGGTTAGCAAATATTATATGCATAAATCGATCTATAGTGAGATTAATCATATATGGTTCCTAAAATGGACTTATACTTCATATATCATACTGCTTAATATAATAAAACTAGTTTCTACTAAATAGGGACTTCCTGTAGGTCAGTGGTAGGCGATAAAGGCCAGTCGCACTTCGGTTGTGGGTTCGATTCCTACAGCCTTGTCCGAAGAGATGGGCTGTCGCCCGTCCTGCAGGTTGTCCTTTTTCTAAAACTATATTACTATAACATCCCATCAATAATATCGAGAAAACTTCGATCCTTAAACAATACTCACTTATGTCCAACATAATCCATTTCAATCTTTAGGCTTATCCATAATACTGCAGTCCACTCTCATAATATAGTGACAACGATTACCAGAGATTTAATACTGTCGTTGGTCACATTCTAAACATTCAAAGTCCTTAATCATGTATTCTCTTGAATACCTTAGTGAAAACATGAATGCAGTTAAAAGTTAACACTTTCCACATACCAAAATCCTCAAAATTCTATATACTCAATCCATGATATCACTTAGTCCTTATATCAATCATGAGCTCATGAATATTGTTAAACATTTCATTTTCTTATTTTCCCTTCATTATGCGCATATCATCTTATTTCCAAAAATATCTCAATCACTTTGAATACCACATTAAACCAATACATAAATATTCCAATACTCCATGATACAACATTATTTTGGAATCCCATTACATAAACACTTAATCATTCCACCACATCGTTATCATATTCATCATTGCCAATAGTGATCGCATGTGATTTCCCTTTGTCCTTTGCCTTCAGTGGTTGCTCATGTTGATCATCACTAACCCTTGGATTAGGGCAATTATTAGCATAATGCCCCATTTCCTTGCACTTGAAGCATTGAAGTGTTGGCGGTGCGTTCTCTGCAGTGTTTGCTTTATTCACATCATTAGAAACCCTTTTTCCATTACTTCGACACTCAGCTGCTCGATGACCTTCTTTTCCACACTTAAAACATTTTCTAGTTCCTTTAAGACAATCTCCACCATGCTTCTTTCCACACTTTGTGCATAAGGAAACATTCATCTTCTTTTCACCATTATTATGAGATTTCTCCTTGAACTCCATCTTTCGTTTCTTGTCAAAACCATGAGATGGATATGTAACACCAACTTCCATTTCTACCTTGATAGCACAACACACAATTTCTTCATAGCTACTGAAGTCTCTTATAGCTAATGCCCTTCGAAGACTTGGTTTTAAGCCACTGAAAAATCGATCAACTTTACTTTCAGGTTGGATGATAATGCCAGATGCATACCTTGCAAGTCTTGTAAAATTCGCTTCATATATACCAACAGATTCATCATCCTTCTGCTTCAGCTCAATAAACTCCTTTTCCATCTTTGTTCGAAGAATACGAGGGAAGTACTTACTGAAAAACAAGTTCTTGAACTCGTCCCATTCCATGGACTCAATTTCATCCCTTGGCCTCGTATTCTTGATAAGATTCCACCATTGATCAGCTTCACCTTCCAAACGATATACTGCTAAGATGACTTTATCATGTTCAGAACATTGAAGAACTGAAAATATCTTTTCAGTGGTACTGATCCATTGTTCAGCAACAAGTGGATCGGAAGTCCCACTGAAAGAAGGTGGACGTTGCCTCATGAAGGACTCAATAGAATATTGTTCCATTCTCTGCTCATTTGGAAGTCCAGAATGATTCATAGCTTGTGTAAGTATAGCAATAAGATTTTGCACTCCATCTCCCATAACATTTGTTTGTTCAGGAGGGAAATCATTGCATTGTCCATTGCATTGATCAACACGGTTCCTTCGGGTTCCAGCCATCGTCTAAAACCCAAAAAGAATAGTGTGAGAGGCAAAAATCATGCTAGGGAAAACAACATAATAAAGGGGGAGTACCTTCAATACCCAACATCTTAGGTTTAATTCTATGATCGTTAGCGTAATTCTATTACTATAACCTATACGTATACTTATCCCTAGGGACATCCCTAGACATACCTTAGAAATATCTCTAGGGATCTCACTAACGTTTTCGCATCCTAGTTTCCAAAGGTTGACTAAACCTTTCCTCTGATACCAACTGTAGAGACCTGTATCCTGACGTACATGGACATTACATTACATTTGCGGAATACTTAGTACATAACAAAAACACACACTAAAGGATCGTAATAGTTTATTGTCTTTGGAAACTCGGAACATAATCTTCTAATCCTGGTGAAAGATCTTCAATATCTCCCGTAAAGATCTTCCATTTTTTTACCTAAAACCTTTCTTTATATCCTGGGGAAAAGAAAACATAAAAGGGTGAGCTCAAATGCTCAGTAAGGGTATACAAAAGAAATAAAAATCATATCATATCTTTTTGAAAATCACAACCTGCAAAAGAGATCATAATATCTTAACATGGAACAAATCATAGAAGTGAAAATGAGATCCCCATAATCATAACATGAAACTTGAAACTTTGTGGCATGCACACATAATCATGGAAAATCATTTCTTGTTAGTCATGACTCATTGCCAAGACTATCTTAGTGGACAAAGTCCCTTTCTGAACCGAGTTCACTCCTCGTTTCAGTCCTGTATCACTGAACCGAAATAACCTTCCGTTCCAGCCATGTCTATCTCATGAGATATAAAATCTTTACCCAATGCATTGGAGGGAGATATAGGTCCCACCCATCTCTTAATGAATCCTTTCTTATGTGTGCCACAAAATCATAAATCATACATCATTGCATAACCCATGTAATAAAAATGGGATTCTTAAACAACATGACATCATAAAACCATTCATATAAGATAAAGGAATTCATAAACATAATTTCATCACAACATAGTCAAATCAATGTAAAAATATGGATAGATACAGAACCCTTTATTATCTTATATGGAAAATAATTTTGATAAAACACTTGAATTGAATTCTTTAGGAAAATATCCTTTCTTCTTCAAAATCAATTTCTTTTACAAAACATCATGCAATTTTAAAAGAAAGAGATTTTATTGAAAATAGTCATGAAATATTTTAGAGGAAGCTTCATGAAAATAAGGCTTTATAAAACAGTATAAATCTGTTCGTGCCGTATAAGTTAAAAAAAACATTCTTCGTACTTTTGTCGGAAAAGTCAAAAAGTACCTCGTACGAAAAACGAAAAAAGATTCCTTTCATATCCTTTACTAAAAACTCATAGAAGGGTAAAATTGGATTTAAACAATTGTAGTTGGATGGAAATAATATTACATATTGAGGGAACATGGATGTGGATGATAAAATACACCCCAGTAAATACTTACGAATAAACAATCTCGGATAAAAATGAGATTGTGATATTTCCCTTACCTTAGGTCCGATTAGCTTTGTACGTGTCCGAAGCTCCTGTATAATGGTTTAAATAATGTTATTGACTTATTCCAGAATCATACATATTGATATGATATCATATATGGTCATATTATTAGTTTCTTGTTAGTAATATTTCATTGTTACTTGTTACTCGGGTCTTTATAACTTTTTGTTCTTATGCGTGTTTTGTCGAATAAATTCTTATTCTTATCTTTAGGTTATAGATAATTCATTTCCAGAATGGTATTTGTGTAGTATATGCCATATTCATTCATTCAATTCATTTATATAATCATTATGAAATGAAGATCATGTAGAACGAGTCGCATCACATCGTGGAGATGGTATTCCGTACGTACGCACGAGTGATGATATCGTTCCTTTGATCGTGGAATTGTATTGGAGTATATATATATTATTTCAGTATCAATATTACTTCATAATAATCATATGTAGTTACTCATTACACCATTATACCCATCCTTGTAAGGTGATGGTGGAAAATAGATTACACCACGGCGTGGAGACGGTATTCCGTACGTACGCACGCGTGGTGATTTCATTTTTCCGCAGGATGGATAGAATGTGAATTAGGGTTGTTTCATATTTATAATAACATATCAGTATGTAAGTAATACTGATGTTATTACTTTATCATGAAACAACTAAAGAAGAAGAAGTTGAAGAAGAAAGAAATTGAAAAGATCGGTAATGGATATTACCTCTTCTTTGGAACGCCTCTTTGAATCCTCCACTTAAGGAACTAAGATTGGTCTTTGGAGAAGACCAGAACCTCTAGGATTATTCTAGGAAAGTGGAGAGGAGAAAATGGCAGGGGTTGGCCGAGCTTGAGTGCTCAAAATTGGTGTGAGGAGGAGGGGGAGGAGGTGCCCTTTTATAAGGGAGGAGAGGGGCACCTTAGGAATTCTTAAAAATATTAATTTATAATAAATCTAACCCCACTTAAAAACCTCCAAATATGACTCATATTCGAAGATTAGATGAGATAGGGTTGTAATCTAATCAACCAATCAAATTTAGACATGTTTGGATATTATTTTAAACCTTATCAATTATATTTAACTCTAAGTTAAATAATTTAACTTTTACCGTGTCTTTTTGTTTTCTTTCACTATATGGTTAATAAACTTACTATAACATGCCAAACGAACCACAAATTGTTTATTATTAATATATATATCCTTATCTAAGTCATTTGGCCGAACCTTAGATTTTTAGGAATAAAATAACAATTAATAATATAATATTTGATTTAAAAACTATTTTGTGTCAATTTTGACACTATTTGATATATGATTTTTCTGAAAGTCATAACAGAATTATATGTTAGAACCAAGTTTATTAAATCAACATTAATATATCATAGTAACCTAGAAAATTAGTGGAATTCATAAAAAATCTCAAATTACATTTATTTTTGTGTTTATAACATCAATTATGTCAATATTTCATTAATAAGATAATTACTGCATCATCGTTGTGTCATACATAAATTAAATTATTTGATGTCTAAAAATTACAAATAAAATACCATCATGTCGTAAATCTTTTTAGCTTTCTAATTAATATTTACAACCGAATTTATCTTATGTATAACCCCATATTAAAAATTATTTACTTATTAAACTTTGATTTTAACTATTTTAACCCTTCTTTAAATAAATTCATAATAAATGTCCTAATCTAATCCAAGTGGGCCTAAATGGTCATATTTTATTCCTAAGTTTGTTTTTGGTCGAATTAAATTTGTCCAATAGAATTAGGACATGTGTTAGGGTAATAGTAATATCATATTTACCCTTAGTTACCCTATTTACTATTAACCGCGGTAAAAAAAAGTAAAAAGTTACTATTCACCAAAAATTATTTTCATCTCATTGAACCACATTTTAGTCCTTGATATTAACCGTGTCTCTCGGATTTTCGAAATTCCATTCACAGAAGTGGTAAAATTAAGTTTTATGCAAAATTCAGTTTTTAACCTACCACTTAGTGGTTTCACTATTCATCAAAAATTGAAAGTTTTCAGAAAAATGCCAAAATTTCATCCTAAGCTATATTTCATATTCCGAATTCAAAAATGAAGTCTATTTTACCAAATTCATAACATAGAAGTTGAATTAATTAATTTTATAATTAAATCCCGCTATTAAAACAAATAGCGTGTTTTTACGAAACAATATCTATCAAAAGATTGACACTTGTTTATGTCAGGTTTAAATGTGAAATTACATCCAATGACCAACATTGTATTGAATTGTAAAAATATATTCTAAATATACTTTAAAACCACTCAAATTAATAATTTATCACTATTAATTATTTCGATTAAAAAAGTTGTTTTTAATTATAATTTAGTAATTTTCACTATTCATCAGAATATGAAAGTTATCCGAAATGTACCAAAATTTCACCTTAGGCTAAATTCGATACTCCGAATCCAAAAATGAAATCCATTTTGAGAAATAAAATTTACAAAATTTCAAAAAGTGGTTATTACTATTCATAACGGCTAGTTTTAATAGCATATCGCTGTTTAGTGAAACTCGTTATTGCGTACTACACACACTATCGAGGAAGGTTGCGATTGCGTGTAATGCAAGGAAAGTCAAGGATGCGTGTTGTGCAAGCTCCTTTTGGTGTAGCGTAAAACACAAGACATTAATAAAATTAAAAAAAATATTTTTCATAAAATCTTGGGCTGTTACATTTATGGTGAGGATGACACAAAACAGAGTATCGTTGTTCTTCTCAGCCACAGCTATTCAGACATGTACATGTGATCTTCAGTAAGGAACAACAAGTTGTATTTTTTGTGTTTTTTCCAGGTGATTGATCTTCTTGAAGCTCCCTGGTTTTTACAGGTGTTCATCAAGTTATTATTATGTTTTGTGGGACTTCACACATGTGCACATGTTCCCTTTTTTGGTTTTGTTCTATTTTGTTGAGATGTATATGTTTTTCACTGGAGATCTTTCTTTTTTATTCCTTGAGATCTGAAAGAAAGAGTGATTACCTTTTTACAGGTACGAGGTACGGTTTCCTGATAACCAACAACCAACATTAATTAATAACAGGTACATTAAACTGAGAAAATATGTCTGTGGGAATTAAAATAAGAGTTAATATAAATTCAAACTGTTTTTAGGATAATCAGTGAGTCATGAGATCAGTAATTCATTTGAATTTTCATCGGTATGAGTAGGTCACGTGATCCGAATCAGCGTTAGTAGTTCGCATGATCAGCATCAGCTTCGGTCGAACATGTGATCAGCATTGGCATCCGTAGTTCACATGATAAGTATCAGCTTCGGTAGGACATGTGATCAACATCGGGGTGACCGTTCGGAATGGTGTGACCGTTCTCATAGGTGCGACTATTGTCATCAGTGCGATAATTCTCATTGATGTGACTATTTTCATCAGTGAGACTCTTCTCATCAGTGCGACGGTTGTCCTCGGTGCGACCGTTATCATTGATTTGACCATTCTCATCGGTGCGATCGTTGTCATCAGTGTGACCGTTCTCATCGGTGAGACCATTGTCATCAGTGCGACCGTTCTAATCAGTGTGACCATTTTTATCAGTGCAACAGTTCTCATCAGTGTGACCATTGTCATCAGTGTGACTGTTCTCATTGGTGATACCATTTTCATCGGTGCGACCATTCTCATCAGTGTGACTATTGTCATCTGTGAGACCGTTCACATCAGTGTGACCGTTTTCATCGGTGCGACTGTTCTCATCGGTGAAACTGTTATCAGTGGTACGACTGTTCGCATCGGTGCGACCGTTCTCATCGGTGTGACGTTTGTTATCGGTGCGACCCTTCTCATGCCTTCAACTAACAGTGACTCAAGAAAATAACTAATGGTGAGTAAAAAACATGAAATTTTCATAAAGTGTATGTTCAATCCAGAACACTTCCAGGTCAATAGTAAACCATAAATAATAATAGATAAACATATATAGACATGATTAATCATATAAAACACATTTAGAACATAATAAATAATTGACTAAATTGACTTATAAACAAAGATAACAATGATTTGTGATTATTAAAATAACCATCTCATAGAGGGTTCAACATCTATGATTTCAATATGAAATTTTATGAGTGAAATTTATAAAATTTCAATATTTTTTGTGTTATGATTATACAATGGTACTTGGAAAATTTGACATGAGGTTCTGTGGTAAACTCATGATGATTTGTTCTATGATAAACCAACGATGGGTGAGTCTGTGATACAAATAATATGCATTGGGTATAGAAGTAAGCTGTATGGATATTCCATTTGTAAGAGTGACACATATGGAATTCGGTGTTATGGTTATTTTATTTATTATAGTGACAAGTACAGTGATTTTACTAGATAACATTTTTGTATTTATATATTTTCTATGGGTTTTATGGTAATGTTGTGACTAAAAGAAAAAGGTATGAAATAATATTTTTTTATAGGAATGTATTTAATATTTATTAAAGGTTAAAATATTAATTTAGGATAAAGTTTTAAATGTTTTTATTTTTTATCAATGGAATAAAATTTTACTTATTTTTATATCCCTTACTGATCTTTTTATTCTCATCCCACAATTTTTAATGGTTTTCATAGGACTTAAGGATGAGTAAGGTATTGGAAAAAATCTTGTTGTAGGTCATGAAGAGGTTCATAAAATAGATCATGATTAATTTTAAAATTATTAGAATATGTGAAAAATGATATTGTTCATATGGGACCAATTCTTATTTTATTGTCTTGTTAAATATGATTTATGGCCTAATTCTCTAAAACTGTAAACCTAGAAAATTCTCAATGTGAAGGAATGTAAAATTATTCACTCAACAAAAGATTATGTAACGTTTTAAGGCTGATGCCCTATAAAAACAATCCCTTTGTTTGGAAATATTTAATTTAGATTTATTTATTTTATATCTCTAATATGAATTTAAATTCATTTAATTTTTATTATTTTTCATAAATTTAATATGAAAGCATCTTTTTAGTAAAAATACCTTTCGTAAAAAACTATTTACACCACACTTACAGGTTTAATTTTAAATTAAATTCTACCCCTTATAGGATTATTATATGAAAAAATAGATTCAATATTTCATGTAAAAATATTTTATATCGTCAAATAAATTAAACATAATTTTCTTTCATAATTAATAGTGAAAACATTAAAGATTATTTATAGTGGTTAAGGTGAAAAAATGTTTACTGAGGGTTTAACATATAATGATACGGGTTGAAAATGTTTGAAAAAATTTATAATTTTTATTTTATATCCATATTTTGAGAAATTATATTTTAGGGTTTGAAAATCTTCTATTTTTTATTTTTTTCAAGGGAAAAACATTGGCCATATTCCTTCTATACAAATATTTTAACATTTTCCTCTCGCCCATTTATAAATAGTTATCCCTTCTATTCTCCTTTCCACACTTCTGAGACCAATTGTTTAGATGAGGACCAACCAGAATACCTTAATTAATTATCTACCATCATCTTATAATCCTTGTATTGATCAAAAATCCAACCTATAAAGGATTTTAGTTAAAAGAAATATAATTTATCCAAAGAAGGGATAACATCCTTAACTGAACATTTTAATTTATTTCTTCCACCACCACATTTAAATATTATTAGAATATGATTATAAAATAACCATATTTTATTACATATAATGATATTTTGCAATGTTAAGGGTATGAACTACAATCATCTCCTCTTCCATAAAATGGAAAATAAAATCATTGATGATGTGCACGGTAGACTACCATGTCATGAACAAAAGAAATTAATTTTTTTTCACTGCTTCTCTTGGATAAATATAATGATTTATTTAATGTTTATATTATATATTTATTATATAATTATACTTATGGAATTGTAATTTTTAGGTTGGGTTGAACTGAATGACTATAACTAACACACTAGAGGGGCCATATTGTGAGCCTTTAAAATCTTTGATAGATTCAAAGAAATTATTTTGTTGTATAGGGATAATTTCATTATATCTTAATGGTGAGTAAAGAATATAAAAAAAATGGAAATAAAAAAAGTTTTGTATAGTGGTTTTGGACACAAAAATCTCCTAGTCCAATATACTAATACTCTCTCCACGAGCATAGAGATTTTTACAGGTTTGTCCTCCTATCCAAAAACCTATACAACTGAGTATAGGTAGTTAGAAACTTAAAAAAAAAGATTTTACAACGCCTTATGTCCCTTTTATAGGTAACCATAAATCCATAACTTTCTATGAAAGGTTGATACTTCATCACTGGCATGATTGATTGTGAGCAGCCAAAACAATAACAAATCAGTAGAGATTGATTTGATTGAGAACACATATTTTTCTTATAATTGCAACAAAAAGCTGATAGATGTGTTTGATCAACAATACTGTAGAGTAGTAAAATATACATCGTCAATATTTCATATTATTTCATTAAATATTAGTTGAGAAAAAAATATACATATGTATAAACATATATTTCTAAAAACTATAACTCTGATAAATTCTTTGTTCAATTTGTAGAAAAATGTTTAATGATAATTTATGGTAGTAGTGAAATCAACAAGAGAGACTAAATAAAAAATATTTATTTCTCTAAAGTGTATCTCTATAGGAAATGTTACACTAATATTTATAGGAACATACATTTTCAATCCAATGTGTATATCTATATTATATTTTCAATTGTATTATCATATATTCAGAATATAAACATCTCAATATTTATATTGTAGGTTGAAAAAATCCTAGTTAATAACATCCAAAAATACCACATAATAAATTATGAATATATAAATTCAAAATAATTAATTATATATATAACTTCTGTTAATAATATTAATGATTTTATCTGATTAACATGAGCCTTTAAATTTTTCACAAGATAGCTTTATAGAGTTATTTACCTATTTCAAGACAGTTGCAGAAAACATTAAAAATATCACTATTTTAAAATGTCATTTTTACCCATAAATCATAGGTTTCCTTTTCATAGTTATAACTACCAAATATATGGGTATTCAAAAAAATAAGTTTTTTAAACCATACAATTATTCCTTTAAATTTAGGGTTTCATCCAAACGTAAGGTTATAAGTCAATAATTCTCCAATATCATAGGGTACTTGATCCATACATATTATTCCATGTATAGGGTTTCCAAACAATATTTTATGTTTTATATTCATGGTGTGAATAGTGTTTTCAGAAAACACATCCAGAATAATTTAGACAACAAAATATTTTCTCTTAGAACAATGGATGGATAATTCTTCCTAAATAAATACTCTAACAAATATTAGTTTCTTAAAATTTACATAAAATTGAAATTATTAGTATAAAAAATGTTGGAACTTGTGAGAATCAAAACAAAAAATTATTTTTTAAAAAAATTAATCAACACATGCCCAACAATATCTCTATTTTTGATTATCACAACACCCATTAATATAAAAATATTAATATTAAAATTAAAACAAATAATCACATTTTTTTAAACACACTTATATGTTTTTTAAGTGTTTTTCATAATCTCCCCAATATCAATTTATCGCATAAAAATTTCTATATTTCATTCTTACTAAAAATTACTCCCCCTTTTCTCATTAAAAAATTATCCCCCTTTTTGTGACATTAAAAGAATTGGAATAAAATCTATCATTTTAGACTCCCCCTAAAACATGGAATAATAAAAAGAATTAAAAAAATTAGAATTAAAAATACTTTTCTATATGTTAATATATAGTAACTTATTTACATATATTTAATAGTGTTTTATTACTTATTATAAGAGACTAATTTACAAATTTTAAAAACATTAAACATTTAAGAACATTTTTATACATAAGTTAACTAATTTATGGAATAAACATGAAAAATTAATTAAAAAATAATATATAACAAATTTTTTAATTAATTTTAAAAAATATAAGATATTTTCATTAAATAAAATATATAAATAAATAAGAGTTTGTATTTTTGAATGTATTATCTGGATTATCAATACTTTTGAAACATTAATATTTTATCACTTAAATTAACTAAACTCATGACATTTGTTCCATTATACTTGAAACATCATTGGATATTTGATAAAGTAAAGAAGACTAAACCTCATCAACCAAAAACATTTTCAGTTCATCAATGTCCAACAAAGATATATATTCCCTTTAGCATAACTCCACATGACATATCATTTCTATTTTAAACAGTTCAAATACCTCATTTGAAATCGTACTTTTTTGAATATGCTGAGACTCCCATTTAAGTGCATTAAGAACCAATTTTTGAACTGATGCTTTATGAATCTCTTTATGAAATTTTATAGAATTATTTAGACAATAATGCATCTTTATTATATCTTCATTCAAGGTATTGACTTTATGTAGAATCTCTTAAAAAGATACATTACCATTAAAATTTTGAGAAGAAAAAATCTCTAGATCTTTAAAAGTAATATTATCCTTATCTCATCCAGATGGGTCTTCAAATGAATCATTAACAAAAGAAACTAACTATTAACTTTTCAGTTTAAAAGAAAGAATGCCTTTAATACTCTTCTATGAAAGTTATCTCTCTGAATATGACGATCTTGATTGCATCATCTTTTCCCAAACTGGTTTCCGATGTTTTGGAAAAATATATTTACAAGAAGAATAATAAGTAATTTATAAGGTTTTTAAAGAAGAAGATTCATGGGTTTTTATAGAATAAAATTTAATTTTGTTTTGAAAAGTTGAAGTTGACACTTCATATTATTGAGACAAAAAAGTATACTTAGACATTTCAAATTTTAACAATTGAAAATACATTTTACATAATATATTTTATCCAAATGTTACATAAATGATGGTAAGAGTATCAAATTAAAAAATAATATTATGTTTTACAATATTAATCAAACTGTGTATTTTTTTATAAAACTAGTTTCAATATATTTGAAAATTCATTTATAAATTTTAAAAAAATAACTATCCCCCTATATAAATAAATTAATTCAATTAAACACACTAATGAAAATTGTAACGAAAAATATTGTGTTATTAGATCTAGTAATAATTATATTCTTATAAAAACAACTTCATAACTGATCACTACTTTGTTATGATAGAAATTTACATAACTTCTTAGTCAAACACATAATGATTTAATAATATTTTTTAGCAGTGTATTTATAAGGCTCCGACCTTAAACCTTACTTAATATTGAATTAAATGAATAATTCACATTGAGGATCTTTTCAGGTTTAGAGTTTTAGAGAATTAGGACATAACTATTACATCTCAAAATATTACAAAGTAGACACTTCTTCTAAGATTCCATAAAATAAAAACCCTTTAAAATAAACATGTCTAGTTCCATGTTTTATATAGCATGAATTTCCCTTGATCCCATCCTTGACCCTATTCCACATTAAGTCCTGTGAAAAACATTTCAAAAAACTTGGGGTGAGCATAAAAAACTCAGTAAGGGATACACAAAGAATGAAAACTGTTAGTTTTTCAAACATCAAGTACACCATGTATAACTTTATCAAAGTAATACCTTCACCATCATGAAGTAGTAAAAAATCTTCACTGAATAAAATATCATTACTTACCTTTTTGTAACCAATGGATTACCATAAAACCCATATAAAGAACACATAACATATAAAGGTAACATGGTACATAAACATACTTAAGTGGAATAACCATATGGTCGACTTCCACACATATAACTTAATGGAATATCCATACGGACAACTTCCATACATACTTAATGGAATAGCCATACGACCGACTTCCATACCCAATACATTGGAGGTTATAACATAACCACCCATCCTGGTATTCATGACACCACCCGTCATATAGTTTATCACGTAACCACCCATCAAATGTCCAAGTACCATTATAAAAATCATAAGACATAAAACAAATATAATGGAATGAAAAAATTTCCACACTTTGATCACAATATATCACATAAATATATTGACATAAAAAATCCATTATAAAAAACCATTTTCAACACCAAAATACATAAAAGAGTATATAGTATTTATTCCATTTAAAAAACATTACGGCTTGTTCAGGAAGCCAAAGACCAAATAATACTCGCGGCGGCGGAAAAGGTCACTGTCACCGCGTACGTTAAAAGAAACATTCGATTTTGTCATTTTGTAAAAAGCTTCGTAGAAAAAGATTCCTTTTGTATAAAAGTAAAAGTCAAATGGGTTTATACACCGTATAAAATAAAGTTGTGTATAAAACGAAATATGCCTCAATGAAAGGAGATTGAGACGAAGTCCCTTACCTCAGGTCCAACTTGACTCGATCGTTCTTTAATGTCTTGAATAATAAACTTGAGTTAATTTCTACTTTCTTAAGAACCTTATTAAAGTTCATTATTAATTTCATATCACTTATTATCATGTTATAAACATTATGTAATCATTTATGTTAATAATGTTTGTTTTGTCGATATTTGGTTCTTAAGTCGAAAATGGACATCTTACAATTACATGTTGTTCATGTGGTCAAAGGTTCTTTATATCCAGAATGAAATTCCTGATTTGGATATCATATATATCCTATATATCCAGAATATACGTGTATTTATAATATTACATAATCATTTAGAGGTAAGAAATGAAATGCACCGTTCATGGAGACGGTAAGCCGTATGTACGCATGAACGCTACTTTCATTTCTTTGTCATATTAATGGAATTAAAACTAAATGAGAGGTATGTATATTTTAATTCCAGAATTATATTCATCATTTATATGTATCATTACTCAAATATATCCATTATATACATGTACTTTTAATAGTACATTACATTTGGAGATAAGAAATGAAATGCACCGTTCATGGAGACGGTAAGCCGTACATACACATGAACGCTACTTTAATTTCTATCTCATACTTTAATGGAATGAAATAATAATGATATAGAGGTATATTATAATTATAGTATAACATCGTATATAATAACTTTAAATCCATCCTTTATACATCCCACATATGGCATTAACGAATCAAATCACTTTGAGGGGGCGGTAGTCCGCACTTCCTTAAATGAAGATATCGCATTTACCCATAATGGAAACCATAAAGGTATGCCCAAAATGAAAAATACAGAAGCTTAAAGAAATCATAAAACTATTATATATCATATATAAATATAGTGTCATCTTAATGGCCACCTTGAAGGTGTTAAAAGAATGTTGAACAATCACCGTTTCGGGAGGCAGAAATTCACCATCCACAAAAACAGTATGGTCTTTAACCATTAGATGTAGGTGTGTGTAAGTGTAGCTAGAATCCTTCTTATAAAAACATCCTAGTATATTTATGATACTGGAGTTTTTACAAAAGAAATGAATAAAAAGAGTTTAGGGGGTTGGAGAAGCAAAATAAAACAAAAGAACACAAGTGAAGACATCACCTTAAAATTAGGTAACTCTCTTAGATTTGAGCTCAAAGGCTTCTTTGGGAAGGCTTATGCCAAGAGTGAGGCTTCAAGGAGTTATAGATGGATGTGGAGATACAAAATGATCAGAGAATGGCTGACCCAAATGCTTGAGAGGTGTGGGTAAGGTGGTAGAGGTGGGGGCCTTTTATAAGAGGAGAGGATGGGCACTCTTGGAAAGTAAAGAAATGTTACCTTATTTTCAAATGGTTTTAGGATTTTAATCATCCCACATTGATTTATTTCGAGTATAAGGTAATAACGGTTCTAAGTCCACCCATCCAATAGGTTTTGGACATGTGTAGGTCTTAGATTTTACATTATCATTTCATTTTATTTAAATCTTTTATTAATGAGGTAATCGCTTCATCATCATGATGTCATAAATAATTTAATTTATTTAATGAATAAAAATTATAAAACAAATATCATGATGTAGGAAATCCTTTTATATTTCTAATGAATATTTATAGTCAAAAATCTGACTTGTATAACCCCATGTAAAAATTGTTTTAGTAAAATAACTCATGTTTGTGTCATTTTTACTTTAACATTAAATAAAAATTCATTTATGTCATTTCCCAACCAAAGTGGCTCCATGGGGTCCCCAAGTTGATCCATGGATTGTCTTGGTAGGCCATGACACATCCAATGAGGTTAGGACATGTGTCAAGTTCATTTCATATTATTACAACATTATTTTTACCTTAAACTACACTAATTACCTCTAATCGCGATTAAAAACTTAATAAGTTACTATTCACCAAAAAATTATTTTAATCTCATTGAACCACAGTTTACTTGTTAATGACAACCATGTATGTCGGATTTTTGAAATTCAAAAAACAGAAGTGGTAAAATTTCATTTAAACGAAAAATCAGTTTTTATAAGTACCACTTACTGGTTTCACTATTCATCAAAAATTGAAGTTTTTCAGAAAAATACCAAAACTTCACCCTAAGCTATATTGGATATTCCGAATTAAAAAATGAAGTCTATTTTACAAAATTCAAAACATATAAGTCACATTAATTAATTTAATAATTAATTCTCGCTGTCATGACAAATAGCGTGTTTTTATGAAACAATAAGTATCAATAGATTGACACTAGTTTAAGTCCGATTTCAAAGTGAAATTAATTCCAACGACCACTATTGGATTAAATATTAAAAATATATTCTAATTGAACTTAAAAACCAATTGAAAAGATAATCTATTCATATAAATACATTATATTAAAAATAGGTTTTGAATTAAAATACAAAATTTTACACTATTCATTAAAAAATGAACTTTATCAGACAAATACCAAAAATTTCCACAAAGTAAATTGTTATGTCCCAATTCTAAAGAAGAGTTTTATTTGGTCCAATAGAATGTATAAGAGTGGAAAAAACCATATTTAATATGATTCGCCATCAAAAGGCGATAAGTGAACCTTTAGTGAAAATTAGGGTATAAATGCCTAAAATTAAATTCGTTCCTTATTTTAAGCCTTTATCTTTTATTGGATAAATGTAAAAACATTTAAAAAACATATATATTCATATTTTAGTTTTTTCTATCCATTCCCGCCAATACAACAGCTACATGTTAACTACCATTTAAAATAATATTATTATATTACTAGTGTACAACGTAAGTTTTCAAAGAAACTCTTCGTTGCGTATCGAGTACGCTATCGAATGTAGAAACCCCTTTTAATTAACATTAATATTTAATTCGTAAATATTAATAAATATAAAAAATCTTTATTCATCATTTACCTTGGATGTTACATCCTTCCCCCCTTTTGGGAATTGCGTCCTCAAAATTTTAATCACTTATCAAAATAAGTGGGGGTATTTATCCCTCATAGCATTTTCAGATTCCCACGTTGCCTCTTCAACCATATAGTTTTTCCACAAAACCTTTACCTGGTGAATTACCTTATTTCGCAACACTTTCTCTCTTCGGTCAAGAATCTGGATTGGTTGTTCTTCATAAGATAGGTTCTCTTCCAACTGAACTACATCTGGACTCAAAACATAAGATGGATCTGGCATATACTTCCTCAACATCGAAACATGAAAACAATTGTGTACCTGAGATAAACTCGGAGGTAAAGCCACTCGGTAATCAACTGATCCAACTCTCTCCAGAATTTCATATTGTCCAATGAACCTTGGACTCATCTTTCCTTTCTTACCAAATCTCATCACACTTTTCCATGGAGAAACCTTGAGAAAAACATCATCACCTACCTCGAATGGTATATCCTTCCTCCAGTTATCCGCATAACTCTTCTGCTTGCTTTGAGCTGTTCTTATGTGTTTCTGAATAAACTAAACTTTTTCTACTATCTCTTCTACCAATTCTGGTCCCATCAGCTTCCTTTCACCCACTTCATCCCAAAATGCTGGAGTTCGACACCGCTTCCCAAATAATGCCTCAAATGGTGCCGTCTGTATACTAGATTGAAAACTGTTATTATAAGAAAACTTAACCAAAGAAAGATGTTGGTCCCAACTTCCCTGATAATCCATCGAACAAGCTCGTTGCATATCCTCCAAGGTCGGATTGTTCATTTTGACTGCCCATCTAATTACGGATGAAAAGCTATACTAAACTTTAATTCAGTACCCAATGACTTCTGAAGGCCTTTCCAAAAGTTAGAAGTAAACCTGGGATCACGATCGGACACAATGGAGAGAGGAACTCCATGTAACCTGAATATATCTTTAAGATACAAATGGGAAAGTTGATCCAGGGAAAAAGTATCTGGTATAGCAAAGAAATGAGCAGATTTAGTCAAGCGATCAACAATAACCCAGATTGCATTATTACCTCGAGATGTCTTCAGTAATCCCACAACAAAGTCCATGGATATATTCTCCCATTTCCACTCTGGCACTAGTAGAGGCTGAAGCATCCCTTTTTGTAATAGCCTCTCTGCTTTAACCTGCTGACAAGTCAAACACTTCACAGTAAAATCAGCAATATCTCTTTTCATTCCATCCCACCAGTAATACTCCCACAGATCTGTGTACATCTTAGTACTGCATGGATGAACTGAAAACGGAGAACTATGAGCTTCACATAACAACTCTCTCTTCAACTGTGAATCACAAGGCACATACAATCTCTTCCCAAATCTCAAAACACAATCACTATAAATGTTGAATTCAGGCTACTTACCTTTATGAACTAGCTCTACCCTTTTCTGCAACTCACTGTCTTTCTTCTGTGCTTGCTTGATTCTGTCTGATAGAGAAGATCTCACTGATACCTGAAACAAAACAGAAGGACATCCTGCACCAACAACTTCTATGCCAAAGTTCATCAAATAAAAAACCAAAGGTTCTCGTTCCAAACGTAGAATGGTTAATGAAGCATTACTTTTTCAACTCAAAACATCATCCACTTTATTTTCTTTTCCCGGATGGTAGTGAATTGTTCAATCATAATCCTTGGTTAATTCCAGCCATCTCCTCGGTCTCATGTTCAATTCTTTCTGAGTGAATATATACTATAAACTTTTGTGATCAGTACATATTTCACACTTTACTCCATAAAAATGATACCTCTAAATTTTTAAAGCAAAAACAACAGCAGCTACTTCCAAATCATGTGTAGGGTAATTTACCTCATGAGTTTTCAACTGATGTGAAGCATAAGCAATTACCTAATCATTCTGCAAAAGGACACATCCAAGTCCCTTCAACGAAGCATCACTGTATATAACAAACTGACCATTCCTGGAAGGAAGTGCCAAAAATGGAGCATTCACCAATCTTCTTTTCAACTCCTGAAAACAATCAATCCATTATTTTTTACAGATGAACTTAACACCCTTCCGAGTTATCTTATTCATTAGACCTGATAACCATGAAAACATTTCAACAAACCTTCGGTAGTAACCTGCCAAACCAATAAAACCACGGATCTCGGTTACATTTGTGGGTCTTGGCCATTCTTCAACAACTTTTGTTTTAGCAGGATCAGTAGTTATGCCATCTTATGAAACAATGTGACCCAGGAAAGAAATTTTTTCTAACCAAAACTCACACTTGATGAATTTTCCATATAGTTTCTTTTCTTTTAAGGTTTGCAAGATAACCATTAAATGGCTTTCATACTCCTTTTTACTTTTAGAAAACACCAAAATATCATCAATGAAAACAACCAAAAACTTATCCAAGAACTCATGGAAATTTCTATTCATAAGCTCCATGAATACAACAGGTGCATTGGTTAACCCAAAAGGCATAACTACAAATTCATAATGTCCATATCTAGTACGGAACGCAGTCTTAGGAATGTCTGCTTCTTTTACTTTCAACTGATGGTACCCTGACCTCAAGTCAATCTTCGAAAAATACTGAGCTCCCTGGAGCCGATCAAACAAATCATCAATATGAGGCAAATGATACTTGTTCTTAACAGTAATATTATTCAAGGCTCTATAATCAATGCAAAGTCTCATTGAGCCATCTTTCTTTTTAACAAACAAGACAGGAGAACCCCATGGTGATGTTCTAGGTCGAATGAAACCTTTATCTAATAACTCTTTCAATTGCTTCTATAACTGTAAAAGTTCAACATGAGCCATTTGATAAGGGGGGTTTGAAATTGTCTTAGACTTAGGAACTAAGTAAACAGTAAATTCAACTTCTCGATAATGAATAATACCAGGAAACTCATCAAGAAAAACATCAAGATACTCATTTACCACTGGCACATCATTAATCTGAACAGTTCCATTATTTTATACAATATGTGCAAGGTAACATTCATTTCCATCTTTTACTAGTTTCTCAAATTCCTGATATGTTATCAAAATAAAGGGTTCATTCTTGAACACAAACTGAAAATCTTTCTGAAAATAAAAAATTTTAGCTCTGCAGTCAATCTTAGAATGATAAACAGAAAGCCAATCCATGCCCAAAATAACATCAAACTTTACTAGAGGCAAAACAATAAGGTTTGCTGGTAGATTATTTCCACACACAAGGATAGGAAGGTTCTTATAATTCCTTTTTGTCCCAACATTACCTCCTGGTGTTTTTACCATAAGTTCAGGATTCATATCTTGAGATGGAATTTCCAATTTACTAGAAAACATCTCAGAAATGAAAGAGTGTGTAGACCCTGAATCAAACAAAACACTGGCATAATCTGAACAAACAAACAGTGTACCTGATACTACTTCATTCGATGGCCCAACATCTGCTGAAGTTGTTGCAAAGGATTTCACCACCCCTTTCTGCTTGTAGTCTGGCTGCTTTCCCCCTGTTGAGTTCTTCGTTGGACACTCGTTTTCATAATGACCCATTTCATTACACATAAAACATCTTGTTCTTGGCTTTTCATGGCCTGCTTGATCATCTTTTTTTACAGTGACGAGCAATATGACCAAACTTACCACACCAAAAGCACTTACCAGACTTGGATAAACATTCTCCAGGATGCATTTTACCACACTTCTCATAGGATGGATATTTGTTTTTCTTACCTCCTTGCTTCTTTGATGAATTCTTCCCCTTTTCCTGCCAACTGGACCTCTTATTCTGTTGTTTTTCATAGGACACCTGATCATCGGCAAACTCCATTTCCACCTTCTCCGCACAGCGAAAATGTTTTTCATAACTTTTAAACTCACGAGAAGCTAAATCCCTTCGATACTTTGGCATTAACCCTGAGTAAAAATGGTTTATTTTACTATCAAGATCTCCTATGAAGTTTTGGAGCATACCTTACCAATCGGGTGAACTTTGCATCATATGTAGCCACCGAATCATCCTCCTGCCTCAACTCTAGGAACTGTTTTTCCATCCTAAGACGAACCACCTTAGGAAAATATTTCTCAAGAAACATACCTTTGAATTTGTCCTAGTGAAGATCCTCAATATCTTCATTATCCCTGATATTTTTCACCATCGACCACCACTGATCAGCTTTGCCTTCAAAACGGTAAACAACAAGACTAACCATTTGATGTTCTGAACACCCCATGACATCAAAAATCTTCTTCAGTGCTTTAATCCACCCTTCAACTTGCACGGGGTCAGATGATCCTCTGAATGATGGGGGATGTTTCCTCATGAAATGTTCCACCACTAACATGTTCCTCTACGGTTTATCTGGCTGATCTCTTGCATGGATACCACCACCATTTATAGCCTGAGTCAACTGGTCCATCACTGCAACAAACTATTCAGTTCCAATTCTGACTATCTCAGGTTGCTGATTTGGAAGGTTGTGTTCCTCCTGATGTCGTCCCAACATAGCTGCTTAGTTTCCTCTACGGAAAACCATTCTGAACATAGAAATATCTTAGGCGAAGCAACATGGTAATCCCTAAATGCTATATCATTTCAATCATACCATAAATTAACTTATAATTTATCAATTTTCTAACTCCTAAAGTTGTCTAAACCGACCTATGATACCAACTATAAGGCCCCAGCCTTAAACCTTACTTAATATTGAATTAAATGAATAATTCACATTGAAGATCTTTTCAGGTTTAGAGTTTTAGAGAATTATGACATAACTATTACATATCAAATGATTAAAAAGTAGACACTTCTACTATGATTTCATAAAATAAAAACTATTTAAAAGAAACATATCTAGTTCCATGTTTTATGTATCAAGACTTTCCCTTGATCCCATCCTTGACCCTATTCCACATTAAGTCCTGTGAAAAACATTTCAAAAAACATGGCGTGAGAATAAAAAACTCAGTAAGGGATACACAAAGAATGAAAACTGTTAGTTTTTCAAACATCAAGTAAACCATGTATAACATTATCAAAGTAATACCTTCACCATCATGAATTAGTAAAAACTCTTCACTGAATAAAATATCATTACATAACTTTTGTAACCAATGGATTACCATAAAACCCATATAAAGAACACATAACATATAAAGGTAACTTGGTACATAAACATACTTAAGTGTAATAACCATACGGTCTACTTCCACACATATCACTTAATGGAATAGCCATACGGCCAACTTCCATACATACTTAATGGAATAGCCATACACCGAATTCCATACCCAATGCATTAGAGGTTATAACGTAACAACCCATCCTGGTATTCACGGAACCACCCGTTATATGGTTTATCATGTAACCACACGTCAAATGTCCAAGTACCATTATAAAAATCATAATACATAAAACAAATATAATAGAAAGAAAAAATTTCCACACTTTGATCACAATATATAACATAAATACATTGACATAACAAATCCATTATAAAAAACCATTTTCAATACCAAAATACATAAAAGAGTATATAGTATTTATTCCATTTAAAAAACATTACGGCTTGTTCAGGAAGCCAAAGACCAAATAATACTCACAGCGGCGGAAAAGTTTGTTGTCACCGCATACGTTAAAAGAAACATTCCTTTTTGTCATTTTGTAAAACACTTAGTAGAAAAAGATTACTTTTATATAAAATTAAATTTTAAAGGGATTTATACACCGTATAAAATAAAGTTGTGTATAAAACGAAATATGCCTCAATGAAAGGATATTGAGACGCAGTCCCTTACCTCGGGTCCGACTTCACTCGATCGTTCTATAATGTCTTGAATAATAAAATTGAGTTAATTTATACTTGCTTAAGAACCTTCTTCAAGTTCATTGTTAATTTTATATCACTTATTATCATGTTATAAACATTATGTAATCATTTAAGTTAATAATGTTTGTTTTTTCGATATATGGTTCTTAAGTCGAAAGTGGACATCTTACAATTACATGTTTTTCATGTGGTCAAAGGTTCTTTATATCCAGAATGACATTCCTGATTTGGATATCATATATATCATATATATCCAGCATATACATGTATTTATAATATTACATAATCCTTTAGAGGTAATAAATGAAATGCACCGTTCATGGAGACGGTAAGCCGTATGTACGCATGAACGCTACTTTAATTTCTTTGTCATATTAATGGAATTAAAAATAAATGAGTGGTATCTATATTTTAATTCCAGAATTATATTCATCATTTAGATGTATCATTAATCATATATATCCATTATATACTTGTACTTTTAATATTACATTACATTTGGGGATAAGAAATGAAATGCACCGTTCATGGAGATGGTAAGCTGTACGTACGGATGAACGCTAATTTCATTTCTATCTCATAATTTAATAGAAAGAAATAATAATGATATAGAGGTTTATTATAATTCCAGTATAACATCATATATAAAAACTTTAAATCCATCCTTTATACATCCCACATATGGCATTAACGAATCAAATCAGTTTGAGGGGGCGGTAGTCCGCACTTCCTTAAATGAAGATATCGCATTTACCCATAATGGAAACCATAAAGGTATGCCCAAAATAAAAAATACAGAAGCTTAAGGAAATCATAAATATATTATATATCATATATAAATATAGTTTCATCTTAATGTCCACCTTGAAGGTGTTAAAGGAATGTTGAACAATCATGGTTTCGGGAGGCAAAAATTCGCCATCCACGGAAACAGTATGTTCTTTAACCATTAGATGTAGGTGTGTGTAATTGTAGCTAGAATACTTCTTATAAAAACATCCTAGTATATTGATTATACTGTAGTTTTTACAAAAGAAATGAATAAAAAGAGTTTAGGGGGTTGGAGAAGCAAAATAATACAAAAGAACACAAGTGAAGACATCACCTTAAAATCGGGTAACTCTCTTAGATTTGAGGTCAAAGGATTTCTTGGGAAGACTTCTGCCCAATGTGAGGCTTCAAGGAGTAATAGAGGGATGTGGAGAGACAAAATGATCAGAGAGTGGCTGATCCAAAGGCTTGAGAGGTTTGGGTAAGGTAGTAGAGGTGGGGGCCTTTTATAAGAGGAGAGGAGGGGCACTCTTGGAAAGTAAAGAAATGTTACCTTATTTTCAAATAGTTTTCAGATTTTAATGGTCCCAAATTGATTTTTTAGGTTAAGATGATAAGTCTTCTAAATACACCCATCTAATAGGTTTTATACATGTGTAGGTATTATATTTTACATTATCATTTAATTTTATTTAAATCCTTTATTAATGAGGTAATCACTGCATCATCATGATGTCATGAATAATTTAATTTATTTAATGTCTAAAAATTATAAAACAAATATCATGATGTAGGAATTCGTTTTAGATTTCTAATGAATATTTATAGTGAAAACTCTGACTTGTATAACCCCATGTAAAAATTGTTTTAGTAAAATAACTCATGTTTTTGTCATTTTTACTTTAACATTATATAAAAATGTATTTATGCCATTTCCCAACCAAAGTGGCTTCATGGGGTCCCCAAGTTGACCCATGGATTTTCATGGTCGTCCATGACACATCCAATGAGGTTAGGACATTTTTTAAGTTCATTTCATATTATTACAACATTATTTTTACCTTAAACTACACTAATTACCTCTAATCGCGATTAAAAACTTAATAAGTTACTATTCACCAAAAATTTATTTTAATCTCATTGAACCACATTTTACTTCTTAATGAAAACAATGTATTCTTGATTTTTTAAATTCAAAACACAAAAGTGGTAAAATTTCATTTAAACGAAAAATCAGTTTTTATAAGTACCACTTAGTGGTTTCACTATTCATCAAAAATTGAAGTTTTTCAGAAAAATACCAAAACATCACCCTAAGCTATATTTGATATTCCAAATTCAAAAATGAAGTCTATTTTAAAAAATTAAATACATATATGTCACATTAATTAATTTAGTAATTAATTACCGCTGTTATGACAAATAGCGTGTTTTTATGAAATAATAAGTATCAAAAGATTGACACTAGTTTAAGTCCGATTTCAAAGTGAAATTATTTCCAACGACCACTATTGGATTAAATGGTAAAAATATATTCTAATTGAACTTAAAAAACCAATTCAAAAGATAATATAACCATATAAATAAATTAGATTAAAAGGAGGTTTTGAATTGAAATACAACATTTCACACTATTCATTAAAAAATGAACGTTATCGGACATATACCAAAAATTTCCACAAAGTAATTTTGATGTCCCAATTCTAAATAAGAGTTTTATTTGGTCCAATAGAATGTATAAGAGTGAACAAAACCATATTTAATGACGGTTCACCATCAAAAGGTGATAAGTGAACCTTTAGTGAAAATTAGGGTTTAAATGCCTAAAATTGAATTCTTTCCGTATTTTAAGCCTTTATATTTAATTGGATAAATGTAAAAACATTTAAAAAACATATATAATCATATTTTAGTTATTATCCATTCCCATCAATACAAAAGCTACATGTTAACTACCATTTAAAATAATATTATTATATTACTAGTGTACAACGTAAGTTTTCAAAGAAACTCATCGTTGCATATCGAGTATGCTATCGAACATAGAAACCCCTTTTAATTAAAATTAATATTTAATTCATAAATATTAATAAATATGAAAAATCTTTATTCTTAATTTAACTAGGATGTTATAGTATTACAACAAAAATTCAAATACAAATTCTTTTTGGTACCAAAATGTTTTTGTGTCTAGTATTGTTAGTAAGAGTATTTTTTTACCAAATATTTTTATTTTTTTGTAGGTATTCTACTATTATAGTTTAATAGTTTGTTGAACTATAATCATTCTAAATACCAAAAAAATTATTTATTTTAAATGAAATAGTAATTTTTATAATGTCCATTTATACCAAAATAAATTCAATTAATAGACGACATTATTCATCAAATTAAGAAAGGAAAACAATAAATACTATATAAAATTGGATTTTCACTATTACTTCCAATTCCATATTTTTATTTTTTTATATATTTATTTTTTCTAGAATATCATCTATAAATTTGTCTCTTTTTGTTGATATACTAGTAAATCTTATGAATTATTATACTTCATCATGTAATTTTTTAATTCTTATTTGATGTGTTTGAAAATATATTTTAGAATAATTATTCTTAATGTGTGTATTTTTTACCATGTTTTATTTATCTAATAATATATCATCATAATATTTTATAAATTTTGTATCATACATTTCAAAGGATTAAAATTTTTCTTGTAGAATAAATATATAGTTATCTAATTTGTCATAATAAATTCATTTATATTAGTAGTTTTGAGAGTCAGAATATTTCACCACATCTGTATGAGACATTTGACATGCAATTTTTTTCTGAATCCTATAAATTTTTAGAAGATTCATAATTTCAAAGACACAAATCACTCAAAGTAGACTTTATATTTTTTGTTAATTTTATTTCATAATCATATTTTTATTTTGCATTATATAAAGGAAATTTAACCTTTATTTGTATTTTGTCTTTATATTCACAGTATATATTCTCATATGTATATTAACATCTCTTATTGTACAGTTTTCATATTTTTAACTATATTTGATAAATAATTATTTTTAACTAGGTGACATAAATCATAATATTCATCCAAAGAATTATTATGAGCTTATTATTCTAATTTGATATGATTTTCAGCTTCATCATGTTTCTGAGCTTCATAAAGCATCAAGGATCCAATTAATTTTTCATTGAATAATATTTCAATTATATAGATTGTCATATAAAGAAGATATTCTATTCCACATAGAGGTTAAAACTTTATGTATTTTAAATTCATGATCTAATTGATTAGTTAGATCTGCTAAAGAAGAAACATTATTTGAAATTTTTTTCATTCACTCATTCATATGTGAGATATTTTAATCTTCATATGTTCTTAATTTATTAAGCTTTCACTTTGTAGTATTATACCATAATTTTTTGACATTTTTATTTCCCTCGTAGGTAATTGAAAAAGTTTTCCACGTTTAATATGCATTTTGAAAATGGGAACCTTGATTAATTTCACATGTTCGAATACTATTGGAAATAAGAATAGTTTTTCATGAATTGTGATAATATTATTTTTCTTTATCATTTTCCCATTTCTCCATATCTTTTATAATAGATTCATAGCCTTGAAAACCGATAAATATACACTTATTCCATGTCTATTAAAATAAATAATCATATGATATTTCTAGCATCCATAATTATCACTATTAAAGTAAGGACCATGAATCATTGACATATAGTCTCCAGATTCAATCTTTTCAGGATGTCTTCATCTTAATATTTAACTCAATCTTGATAGAGCTAGTATGATACTTTTTATATTTCATAGTAGTAAAAATTTTGAATCACTTATTAGAATCAAAATGAATACACAAGGGATAATAAAATATAGAAAAAAAATTATTACATTTTGATATTAGATAGAAACATAATAATTTTCAAACTTTTCCAAAATGAAAATAAAACAATAGAGACCTGCCTTTCATACCACTTGTTAGGTCAAGTTAAACTGAATGATAAAGAAAAATTTACAAGATAATGGTGAATTATTGTCTTTTAAAATATTTTAAAACATCAAAGAAACTCCCTTATTGTGTAATGATTCATTATTTCTCTCTTAGATATGAGTAAGAGTTGAAATAAGTAAGGAAAATACATAGTGATGTATACTGTTTCAGGGCATAAAGATTCCCTAGTCCACTCCATTGACGCTCCCCCAACGAGATTGGTGATTTTCACTAGTAGGACATCTTACCAAGATATATATACAGATAATTATAGGTAGTTGACACCATTAAAAAGGTGTTTTAAATGGATTTCTAGATCATTTACAGGGAACCAAAAATACACAGATTAGTCTATGAAACTAATACTCCTTCACCACCTAACTGAGTCTGATTAACTAAAACATCAATAAATCAATTATTATTGATTTGATTGAGAACATATAATTTTGTCATAGTTGTATAAATAACTGAAATATGTGTGTTGTAACACCCCAAGCTTCTATGGTATGCTTCTCTTTGAATAATGTGATAGCATGTGTTGTACACAACATCGAGTTCTAACACACCACAACCAATAAAACTAGCCGTTATGAATATTAATACCTGATTTTTGAAATTATATATTTTTTATATTTCAAAATTAACTTCATTTTTGGATTCAGAATATCCAAATTATCCTAAGTTGAATTTTTGGTATTTTTCTGAAAACTTCCAATTTTTATGAATAGTGTAAAATACTTAAAAACAACTTTTTTAATAAAAATAATTTATAGTGATAAATTATATTAATTAATGGTTTTAAAGTACAATTATAATATATTTTTACCATTTTATCCAATGGTGTTCATTAGAATTAATTTCACTTTGAAATTGGACACAAACAATTGTCAATCTTTTGGTATATATTGTTTCTTAAAAACACGCTATTTGTTGTAATAGAGGGAATTAGTTATAAAATTAATTATTTCAACTTATATTTTTGGAATTTTGTAGAATATACATCATTTTTGAATTCGGAATATCAATTATAGCTTAGGGTGAAATTTTGGCATTGTTCTGAAAAACGTCAATTTTTGATGAATAGTGAAACCACTAAGTAGTAGTTAAAAAACTGAATTTTTCATAAAACATAATTTTACCTCTTTTTTGAATAGAATTTCAAAAATTATAGAGACACAGTTAATATAAAGTAGTAAAATGTGGTTAAATGAGATGAATATAATTTTTGGTGAATAGTAACTTTTTACATTTATTTACCACGATTAAAAGTATATAGCGTAATTAAGGGTAAAAATGATATTAATATTACCCTAAAAAATGTCCTAATTCTATTAGAAAAGTGTATCTCGAACAAAAAAAACCTTATGAAAAAAATATTATCATTTAGGTCCACTTGGATTAAATTAGGACATTTATTTTAATTTAATTCAAAGAAGAGTTAAAAGAGTTAAAATCAAAGTTTATTTACTAAAACATTTTTAATATAGAGTTATACATAATATAAATTCTATTTTAAATATTAATTAGAAAGATAAAATGATTTCCTACAAAATTATAGTTTATTTATAATTTTTAGAAATTAAATAATGTTATTTATTTATGACACAATGATGATGCAGTAATTACCGTAATAGTGAAAAATTAAAATAATTGATATTATAAATACCCAAATAAATATAATTTGAGACTTTTTTATGAATTAAACTAATTTTGATGGTTAATATGACATGTTAGGATTAACTTATGTAACTTTTTCAAAGTAATTATTCTATTATTATTTTCACAATAATCAATTGTTGAATAGTGTCAAAATTGACATAAAAGAGTTTTTAAAACAAATATTATATTATTAATTGATATTAAATTCCTAAAAATATAATTCTAGGCCAAGAGACTTTTATCATGATAGTTTTATAATTAATGGACCACTGGGGGGGTCGCTTGTATGTATATATCATGTTTATTAACCATATAATATAAAAATACAAAGAGACATTGTAAAAGTGAAACTAATTAACTAAGAGTTAATACTTAAAGATAAGGTTAATATAGTAACACAAACCTGTATAAATTCTATTTTTTGAGTGGTTTTCTACATATACCCACCTTAAACTCTAAATAATCCACTCTACATCCATTATAAACTAAATATGAATTTATTATAAAATAATATTTCTAGCTTTTCCAAAGGTGCTCCTCACCCATCTTATAAAAGGGCGCTCCTCTTTCTCATTAACTCACAACTTCAAAGCCTTTGGGTATGGCCAACCTATTCCCAACTACTCTCAACTTCCCTCAATTCATCCTAGAGGTCATCCTTTAGTCAGAAATCCATCTTAAGGAGCCATTTTGATCAAATCAAAAGGAAGAACCCGAAGAAGAGGTAATATTTTCACCACACTTTTTCATGTTCCTTTCTTCTTCCACTTCTTCATTATTTGTTATTACCATTATAAAATAATAAATCCAGTATATTATATATACATTTATGTTATTATAAACATTTTACAACCATATTTCAGTATTCTATCCATCCTTTGAATAACATGTCACCATACGTGCGTACGTACGACTTACCGTCTCCACGTCGTGGTGTAATTGTTATTCAATATATTATTATTTGGATGGTTATAATAATGATGTGTAATTCATTTAAATAATAAATATAACATGATAATGATTCTGTATATATGATATACTATCCAATTATATATTATTTTAATATCAAAAAAATGATATTTTTGCTAGTGCGTACGTACGGACTACCGTCTCCACGAACGCGATGAGATTCATTCTCCATCGTATCCATTCAAGTATAATTATCATTTTATGATTTAAAAACAATTTTTAAAGACATGATATAATTATGGATATGAATAATATACAACCTATCCATGACAAACATGTCTTATGTAACAAAACATATAAAATAAAATGAGTAAGTTAACACGTGAAACAATGATAATACTAAGATATTATTAACAAATCAATGTTAAAATATCATATATGATATCATATTAATATATATGATTCTTGTATAATTTAATAACATTTATTTCACCATTATAGACGAGGATAACCTACACACAACCAAATAAAAGTACAAGGTAAGGGTTTATTTCACAATCTCTTCATTATCCGAGGTTGTTTATACATAATAATCTACTGGGACATATTTATCATCCACATCCATATTTCATAAAAATGTATTTCAAAACATTTTTACTATTTACTAGAATATGGTTTAAAGTCATTTATAACCTTGTTTGAATTATTAGAAGATGTTTATAAAGGAATCATTCCGTCATTTTCCAAACAGGGTGCTTTTTAACCTTTTCGACAAAATTAAGGTAAGAATGTTATTTTAACTTATACGGCGGGTGCGGCTATTTTACACCATTATAAAGTCGTTGAAGCTTCCCTTACGAGCTTATAAGAATATTTTCAAAGAAAATGTTTTATTTTATATGACACTTAAAATATTTCAAAATAAAAAGAGATATTTCTCTAAAAATAGTTTTGATATCATCTATGTCAACATCCTTTAATGGATTTTAAGCTTATTTGAAGGTGATTTATTATGAAACAAAACTTCCATATTGTATTGAATGTTTTGACTATGGATATGTTATTTTTATACCCTTCATGGTTTATGGTGAAAGTATTGACATTTTCTATGCTAGTTTTAATACGAATGTTTATGTTATGTTTAAACCTTTTCATATGGGAATGCATTGGACTTAATATGTGACGGGTGGAGCCCACTATAGCTCCTCGATGCATCGGTAGGTATCATGAGACAAAATAGTTTCTTGGAACAATGCCTTGACAAAATCTTATTTGTATTCTTGGCACAAGGTCGTGGCTATGTGGTTATGATAGTCTGGCATTATGCATTCCATCATTATGAAAGTGGTTATTGATATTGCATGTGATTATTCGATTAGTAGAACATCCATGGGAATAAGTAAATGGAATTATTTAATTTTATTTTTTCCATACTATGTTGAAGTTCAATTTTAAAAGAATTTTGTTTTAGTTATACATTGCCTTAAATGTTTATTTTTATTTATGAATGTTTTCGTAATATTGTTATCCTTACTGGGAATTTGAGCTCACCCCTTTTCAATTTTTATTTTTCCCAGGATGTGAAGAAGTAATTTATGAATGACCTACAGGGATAGTATGTGGGAATATGAGAGTGGACTATGAAGAAAATATGTTGTTGTAGTTTTCATTTTTATGATGTAATGTAAGACTTATGAATATATCTAGTGTTTCCATGGATACTAAACCAATCGGTCATTCGAGATTTGATCTTTCTTGTGATCATGCCAATGCTATGTAATAATGCACTGACTCTGGGTAACTGGGGCCAGGGAATTATAATTGGTATCAGAGGAATTTTAGTAAAAAACTTAGAAGCTAGATTTAGATAAACTCTGATTAGAGGACATAGACCTTAGATGGACGTTGAGGATTGGTATTGAAGAAATTCCAATAATTTTGGTATTGTAGATATTTTGTGAGTTTTCTGAGAAATACATCCCTGTCTGGATATGAGCAGGTAGAGGCGGCTCTGGTACAGATGTACCTAGGGGTAAAACCCGAAATCACCACTTTGAGCTAGAATCGAACGGGAACTGGTGCACGACAACGGGCCTTGCTGCACTCTCGGTTACGACACTCCCGGTGGATATTCTTAGAAGAACTCTCATTTTCATTACAAATCATATGCAGGGTTTATGAGTATGTACTTCCTCAGAGAAAACATTTTTTATGATTAGGGATAATATCCATAAATAGTTCAATTTATGTTAAGTGTCTTATAAGTATGGGATTATGTATTTTGATTCATAAAATGATCTAGTTTATTCCATTGTTTAGAAAAGGCGCCTAGTGTAAGAAATGGAAACCGTATCAATGCACGCACTACATGTAGGGATTTCCCTCCAACTCAAGATAATTATAGTGGAGCTGGTGATGAAACTGGTGCCGATCAGCTAATCACCATACTGGGAAAACTCACTCAGGTTATGAATAATAACCATACCCGTATGGAGAACCCAGATCTACAGCGTGGAGGATCAATGTTAGATCGACTCATGAGGCAGAAACCACCAACATTCAATGGGAGTAAAAATCCCTTAGTAGCTGAGCAATGGATAAATTCCCTAGAGAAAATATTTCAGGCTTTGCGGAGTAGTGAAAGGGAAAAAGTTATCATGGTAGTTTACCGCCTCACTGGAGATGCTGATCAATGGTGGTCATTGATTCAAAACATTAAGGAAGATGATGAACTATCAAATATGGAATGGAGGGAGTTCAAAGATCTGTTTTTAGAAAAATACTTTCCTCACGACCACCGAGCAGATATGGAAAGGCAATTTCTTAGTCTGATACAAAAGGAGGACGAGAATGTCACAAAGTATGAGGCTAACTTTACAAGGTTGGAAAGGTATGCTAGAGATTATATACGTAACCCCAGAAGTAATATTGATCATTTCTATGATGGGTTAAAACCATTTCTCTGTCGATTATTAGTCTCACAATCCTTTTCATCGTACGAAGACATTGTCTCATGTGCTATCAAGACTGAAAAGGAATTATCTAAGTCTTATGACTTTAAAGTAAAGAAAGAGAAGAAGAGATCTGATTATCAATCTGGGAATGGAAATAAGGTGAAAAAGGGAAAGGTTGAATATCCATCCTGTGGTAGATTTGGGAAGAAACACCCTGGTACATGCTTGAAGGGAATGGGTGTCTGTTACAAATGTGGTGAAAAAGGCCACCAAGCTCGTGATTGCAAAGGGAAGAAGGAAGCTACCAATGTTAAATTCTACAATTTTAGGGATATGGGACATTATTCAAATGAATTTCCTAAGCGTAAGGTTAACTTACCTCAGAAAATGCCACGGGATCAAGGCCAAGCTTATGCTATCACTACTGCTGAGGTAGAAGCTCTGAAAGACGTGGTGGCAGGTAATTTAATGTTTTCCTCAAGTTTAGAAAATGCATTATTTGATTTTGGATCATCGCATTTTTTCATATCTTCCTAGTTTACTAAGAAAAATAGATATTTACTATTTGATTTAACAAGGGAGTTGTCAGTTAAAACTCCTAAGTGAAGTATCATTGCAACAAAGTTTTGTGAATCAGTCCCCATTAGAGCACATAAATGTTCTTTATTTGCTGATCTCATCGTCATACCTATGATTGAGTTTGATATAATCCTTAGTATGGATTTTCTTTCAAACTATGATGCGAAGATTTATTGTAAGCAGAAGGAGGTTACGATTTTTGATGATGATGATAAAGAACACCTTATCTTTAGAGGAAAATCGTCGCCACCTAATTCTTATCTAGATCCACCCCCAGTAGCTCAACTAAATTCAATTATTTGGGAGGAAGATAAAAAAATTACTGTGGGTGAGGAAATGAATGTTCAAATAGAGGATGTACCTGTTGTGAAAGAATATGTAGATGTATTTCTGAATGATTTACCTAGACATCCTCCAGAATGAGAAGTTGAGTTTTCCATTGATTTAATTCCTAGATCAAGGCCTATATCGAAGACACCTTATAGAATGGCCACTGTAGAATTAGTCGAACTAAAGAAACAACTAGAGGAATTGAGTAATAAAGGGTTTATTTCCCCTAGTGTTTCTCCATGGGGAGCCCCTATTCTTTTCGTTAAAAAGAAAGATGGATCTATGAGGTTATGTATCGACTATAGGGAGATAAATTCTATAACAATAAATAACAAGTATCCCCTACCTTGCATTGACGATTTATTTGACCAACTTCATGGATCTCAATACTTTTCAAAGATTGACCTTTGATCTGGATTCCATCAGTTGTGTGTGAAGAAGGAAGGAATTCCAAAGAAAGCATCTCGAACCAGGTACAGGCATTACGAGTTTACAGTAATGCCTTTTGGATTGACTAATGCACCCTCTGTATTCATGGATCTGATGAATAGAGATTTCAAGGAATATCTCGATGAATTTGTGGTGGTATTTATCGATGATATCTTGGTATACTCCAAAATCTACAAAGATCATGAAAATCACATGCGCATTATCTTGAAGACTCTGAGAAGACATGAATTATATTGGAAGTTTAGCAAGTGTGAATTTTGGCTTCAGGATATTTCTTTTCTTGGCCATATTGTCTCTAAAGATGGAATCTCTGTTGATCCTTCTAAAACCAAGGAAATCAAAGAATGGACAGCACCTACGCATATAACTGAGGTACGTAGTTTTATTTGTTTAGCAGGTTATTATCGACGTTTTGTCCAGAATTTTACCCAATTGGCTAACCCATTAACAAAGATAACACGTAAAGGGGTTAAATTTGTTTGGACAAAAGAGTGTGAAGAATGTTTCGAAGAACTGAAGAGAAGATTAGTTAATGCTCTTATATTGACTCTACCATCAGGGAATGATGGGTTCTTTATTTATTGTGATGCATCGAAGAAAGTACTTGGTTGTTTCCTTATGCAGAATGATAGGTTTATTGCCTATACATCACGATAGTTGAAAACTCATCGACAAAACTATCTTACTAATGATCTCGAGTTAGCAGTTGTGATATTTTCTTTGAAGATATGGAGGCACTACCTCTATGGTGAAAAATTTGAGATTTATAATGATCACAAGAGTTTGAAGTATATTTTATCACAAAATGAACTCAACATGAGGAAAAGGAGATGGGATGAATTACTCAAGGATTATGATTATACGATACACTACCACCCGGGGAAAGAATACAAGGTGGAAGATTCTTTGAGTAGAAAAGATCATGGTGTTTTGAACAATATGAGAATTTAAAGGGATCCAATTTTCATGGATCTAGTGAAGATGGACATTGGAATAACCAGAGAAGGTGAAACATCAATTCTTTTTCAAATGGTTTCCAAACCATCTTTATTAAAAAGGATTAAGAGTTCTCAGACTTATGATGAATAATTTCAAAAGAAGATTAAATCTGTGAATGATAGGATATTGAGAGACTTTGTGTATGAAGAAAGAATTTTGAAATTCGGGAAGATGATTTGTGTTCCCGATATACCTGATCTAAAAAGGGAATTGGTGGATGATTCTCATAGTTCAAATTTCTCTATACACCCTAGGAGCACCAAAATGTATAGTGATTTGAAGGAACATTTTTGGTGGGAAAACATGAAGAAGGAGATTTCTGATTTTGTATCAAGATGTATGGGTTTTCAATAAGTGAAAGCTGGAAGGCAACAACCTGGATGAGTCATGCAACCTCTTCCCATACCGGAGTGGAAATGGGACAATATTACGATGGACTTTATCATGGGGCTACCAAAGACTCCTAGAAGGAATGATGCATTATGGGTTATTGTTGATCTTCTTACCAAGTCATCACATTTTCTTGATATAAGAGAAGATATACCACTGGAACGTCTAGTAATACTATATATTAATGAAGTAGTGAGACTTCATGGAGTACCCCTATCGATTGTTTCAGATAGTGATCCCCGTTTTACATCAAGATTCTGGAAGAGTCTTCAGAAATCCATTGACACTGAACTTCATTTGAGCACTGACTACCATGATCAGACAGACGGACAATCAGAACGGACTATTCAAACCGTAGAAGACATGTTGAGATCTTTCTCACTTTACTTTCACGGTATGTGGGATCAATATATACCTTTGGTAGAATTTTACTATAAAAATAGCTTCCATTCGAGTATTAAAATGACACCATATGAAGCGTTATACGGAAAGAGATGTCGCACACTAACATGTTGGGATGACTTTGGTGAAAGAAAACTTGTAGGTCCAGAACTGGTGGAGAAAACGATGGATAATGTGAAGGTAATCCAAAATCACATCAAAGCATCACAAAGTAGGCAGAAGAGATATGCTGATAATCAAATGAAGGATTTAGAATTTGAAGTTGGTGATCATGTTTTCCTGAAGGTATCCCCATGGAAGGGAGTCATATGTTTTGGTAAGAAAGGTAAATTGAGTCCCAAGTACATCAGACCTTTAGAAATTCTAGAATGAATTGGGGTTGTAGCTTACCGATTGGCAATGCCGCCAAGCCTCTCCAAAGTTCATGATGTGCTCCACATATCTCTGTTGAGGAAATACATGCCTAACCCAACCCATGTACTCACCTATGAAGAATTAGAACTAGAACCCGATCTGTCTTATTGCGAAGAGCCCGTCAATATTCTTGATATGAGATAACAAGTGCTGAGAAATCAGACGACGCGTCTGGTAAAACTTTTGTGGAGAAACCATAAGATGGAAGATGCAACGTGGGAACCCGAGGAACTTATGATGAAGAACCACCCGAGTCTTTTCATGTAGTAGTATTCTAGAAATTTCGAGGAAGAAATTATTTGAAGGAGGGGATAATGTAACACCCCAAGCTTCTATGATACGCTTCTCTTTGAATAATGTGATAGCGTGTGTTGTAGGGAACATCGAGTTCTAACACACCACAACCAATCAATCTAGTAGTTAGGAATAGTAATACCTACTTTTTGAAATTATATATATTTTATATTTCAAAATGGACTTCACTTTTGGATTCAGAATATCAAAATTATCCTAAGTTGAATTTTTGGTATTTTTCTGAGAACATCTAATTATTATGAATAGTGAAAAATACTTATAAACAACTTTTTTGTATCAAAATAATTTATAGTGATAAGTTATATTATTTAGTGGTTTTAAAGTATAATTAGAATATATTTTTACAATTTTATCCAATGGTGTTTATTATAATTAATTTCACTTTGAAATTGGACATAAACAATCGTCAATCTTTTGATATATATTGTTTCTTAAAAACACGCTATTTGTTGTAACAGCGGGATTTAATTATAAAATTAATTAATACAACTTATATGTTAGGAATTTTTTAAAATATACATCATTTTTGAATTCTTAATATCAATTATAGCTTAGGGTGAAATTTTGGCATTGTTCTGAAAAACATCAATTTTTTGATGAATAGTGAAACCCCTAAGTGGTAGTTAAAAACTGAATTTTTCATAAAACATAATTTTACCACTTCTGTGAATGGAATTTCAAAAATCTTATAGACACAGGTAATATCAAATAGTAAAATGTGGTTCAATGAGATGAAAATAATTTTTGGTGAATAATAACTTTTTACTTTTATTTACCACGATTAAAAGTAAATAGGGTAATTAAGGGTAAAAATGATATTAATATTACCCTAACACATGTCCTAATTCTATTTGACAAGTCTATCTCAACCAAAAAAACCTTAGTAATAAAATATTATCATTTAGGTCCACTTGAATTAGATTAGTACATTTATTATTATTTAATTCAATGAAGAGTTAAAAGAGTTAAAATCAAAGTTTTTTTACTAAAACATTTCTAATATAGGGTTATACATAATATAAATTCGATTATAAATATTAATTAGAAAGCTAAACTGATTTCATACATAATGATATTTGTTTTATAATTTTTAGACATTAAAAAATTTAATTTATTTACGACACAATGATGATCCAGTAATTACTATAATAGTGAAAAATTAAAATAATTGATATTATAAATACCCAAATAAATATAATTTGAGACTTCTTATGAATTACACTAATTTTATAGGTTAATATGACATGTTATTATTGACTTAAGTAACTTTTTTCGAAGTAATAATTATGTTAAGAGTTTCACAAAAATCAATTATTGAATAGTGTCAAAATTGAAATAAAAGAGTTTTAAAAAAAATATTATATTATTAATTGATATTAAATTCCTAAAAATCTAAGGTTCGGCAAAGATACTTTTATCATGATAGTTGTATCATTAATTGACCTCTTGGGGGTCTCTAGGATGTATATAGTATTTTTATTAACCATATAATATAAAAATACAAAGAGACATTGTAAAAGAGAAACTAATTAACTAAGACTTAATACTTAAAGATATGGTTAACATAGTTAACCAATCCTGTATAAATTATATTGGTTGAGTGGTTTTAGACCCATCCCCACCTTAAATGTTAAATAATACACTTTGGATCCATTAGAAACCGAATATGAATTTATTATAAAATAATATTTCTAGCTTTTCTAAAGGTGCCCCTCACCCCTCTTATAAAAGGGCACTCCTCCATCTCATTAACTCAGACCTTCAAAGACTTTTGGTTCGTCCAACCACTGCCATAATACTCTCAACATCCCTAACTTCATCCTAGAGGCCTTCCATTAGTCAAAAATACAACTTAAGGAGCCCTTTTGATCAAATCAAAAGGAAGAACCTGAAGAAGAGGTAATGTTTTCACCACACTTTTTAAAGTTCATTTCTTCTTCCACTTATTCTTTCGTTGTTATTACCATTATAAAATAATAACTCCAGTATATTATATATAATTTGATGTTATTATAAACATTTTACAACCATATTTCAGTATTCTATCCATCCATTGAATAACATGTCACCATACGTGCGTACGTACAACTTACCGTCTCCACGTTGTGGTTTAATTGTTATTCAATATATTATTATTTGGATGGGTATAATAATGAAGTTTAATTCATGTAAATAATAAATATAACATGATAATGATTCTTTATATATGATATACCATCCAATTATATATTATTTTAATATCAAAAGAATGATATTGTCGCTCGTGCGT
The DNA here is from genome assembly GCA_963277665.1 of Viscum album. Taxonomy (NCBI): domain Eukaryota; kingdom Viridiplantae; phylum Streptophyta; class Magnoliopsida; order Santalales; family Viscaceae; genus Viscum; species Viscum album. The sequence continues at coordinate 90,251,787 of OY728163.1, forward strand.
ACTTACGGACTACCGTCTCCACGAACGCGATGAGATTCATTCTTCATTGTATCCATTCAAGTATAATTATCATTTGACCATTTAAAAATAATTTTTAAGGACTTGATATCATTCTGGATATGAATAAGATACAAACTATCAATGAAAAACATGGCTTACATAACAAAACATATTAAATAAAATGGGTAAGTTAACACCTGAAACAACGATACTACTAAGATATTATTAACAAATCAATGTTAAAAGATCATATATGATATCATATTAATATATATGACTCTTGTTTAATTTAATAATAATTATTTCACCATTATACATGAGGTTATCCTACCCTCAACCAAGGAAAATTACAAGGTATGGGTTTATTTCGTAATCTCTTCATTATCCGAGGTTTTTTCTACGTAATAATCTACTGGGACTTCTTTGTCATCCACATCCATGCTTCTTAAAAATGTATTTCAAAACATTTTTACTATTTACTAGAATATGGGTTAAAGTCATTTATACGCTTGTTTGACTTTTTATAAAAGTTTTATAAATGAATCTTTCCGTCATTTTCCAAACAAGGTTATTTTTAACCCTTTCGACAAAATTAAGGTAAGAATGTTTTTTTAATGTATACAGCGTGTGCGGATATTTTCCACCATTATAAAATCATCAAAGAGTCCCTTACAATCTTATAAGCATATTTTAAAAGAAAATGTTTTATTTTATATGACTCTTAAATGATTTCAAAATAAAAAAGAGATATTTCTCTAAAAAAGAGTTTTGATTTCATCTATGTCAACATCCTTTGATGGATTTTAAGCTTATTTGAAGATGATTTATTATGAAACAAAACATCCATATTGTATTGAAGGTTTTGACTATGGATATGTTATTTTTATACCCTTCATGGATTATGGTGAAAGTATTGACATTTCATATGGTAGTTTTAATATGAATGTTTATGTTATGTTTAAACCTTTTAATATGGGAATGCATTGGACTTAACAGGTGACAGGTGCAGCCTGCTCTAGATCCTCGAAGCATCGGTAGGTCTCATGAGACAAACTAGTGTCTTGGCACAAGGCCTTGACAAAATCTTATTTTTAGTCTTGGCACGAGGCCTTGGCTATGTGGTTATGATACTCTGGCATTATGCATTCCATCATTATGAAAGTGGTTATTGATATTCCATATGATTATTCTATTAGTAGAATATCCATGGGAATAAGTAAATGGCATTATTTCATTTTATTTTTTCCATACTATGTTGAAGTTAAAGTTTAAAAGGCTTTTTTAGTTATACATTTCCTTAAATGTTTATTCTTATTTATGAATGTTTCTGTAATATTGTTATCCTCACTGGGCATTTGAGCTCACCACTTTTCAATGTTTTATTTTTCCCAGGATATGAAGAAGTAATTTATGAATGACCTGCAGGGATAGTATGTGGGGATATCAGTGTGGAATATAAAGAAAATATGTTGTTGTAGTTTTCCTTTTTATGATATAATGTAAGACTTATGAAAATATCTAGTGTTTACAAGGCTACTAAACCAATCGGTCTTTCGAGATTTGATCTTTCTTGTGATCATGCCAATGCTATGTAATAATGCACTAACTATGGGTAACTGGGGACAGGGCGTTACATGTGTAATCTTCAATAACATGCTATAGTAGCAGATATATCTTCAATGTTGCATTGTATTTATTCCCATAGTAGTTTGGATAACACCATATAAGTGCATAAATATGTACTTCTCCAATGTGTAACTTTGAAAAATTAATTTTAAACTATAATCATAAAAAATGATAAGGAATGGATGTAGTGACCGAAACACCAACAACAAGATCAAAACATGTGTGTATCCAAATTGTTTGTTTGAAGGAAATAAAACATTGTTATCTTTGAGAACCCATATTTTCTATCCATTTTGAATATATATATATATATATTATCTCTGAAGTTTATTCTAATATATTCCTTAGATGAACGTCTCAACATATATACTAAAGCTCGAATAGATCTAGGATAAACATTACCAAAAATACCACATAATAAAACAATAATATTTGAATTGAAAATCATTCAAGATAGTTGTAACTTACCATTTAAATATGAATTATTTATTCTAATTAATAGGGGACTTTGAATCAGTCACAAAATAGAATTAAAGATGTGTTTACTCCTATCAATATCATTTTATAAAACACGGAATATATATCTAAATCAAAAACTCTATTTTTGAGCCATAAAATACTGGGTTCCATAGCATAGCGATAAACACAAAACCTATGGTTAACAACATTTGGTTTTTTGAAAAAATAAGTTTGATTAACCATATAATTTTCCCTTAAATACAAGGTTTCTTCCAAATGATGGGTTTTTAATCCATACATTTCCATCAATATAGGGTACATGATCCATACGTGTTATTCTAAAAGCAGTGTTTCCAAACCATATGTTTCACTTTAAAATATAGGGTATAAATAGCGTTTGAGGAAAACTTGTCTATAATATGTTAAATGAAATGATATTTTCCAATAGATCAATGAATTAATTATGCTTTTAATTTAAATATTCCAATAAATATTAGTTTATTGAAATTCCATTAAACGAAACATCCATAGGGACAAATATGTGGTAATTTATGTGAATCAAAACCATTAAAAATAATGAAAATTTTAAATTGACACATTCTTAACAATAATATCATATATACCTTCTTATATTCCATTTCAAAGATAATATGGTAACGTCACCCATGTGTATGATCGAATACCACCTCATGAAGTGATATGATTTTTTTAACTTACACATTCTATGGATGGAAATAAGAAATAATTTTATTTTTATATATGATATTCCTAAAATATTAACCATTATTTAAAACAAATAAATCATAAACTTTCATTCCATACCATCCATTGAAAATGATAATGACATTCATGTGTATGGATAATTACTACCTCACGATGTTGTGTGGTTTGTTTTATAATTTTGTTTTATTACCACATCACAATGTTGGTATTTGAAAGTACTCTTAATGATATATTATAATACCTCTGATATAAGTATCGACATGTAAAAATAAAATAACACGTACCTTCCTTCCATGATGATATTCAGTTAATGGAAATGTTTCTCATCCTTATGTACGTCCTACCGTCTCTATGATTTTAAAAATTTATTTTTTAAAAATTCATTTCATTGTTGGTTTAAAAATTATAATTTATGTTTAAAAATTATAATTATTTATTTTTTACCATTCTTGATTTTATGAATTAGTCATATGATTGACCATATTCAACATACCAATGTGAATTTAGAGAAATGGGCCATCTAACATTAAAACATATTATGTTGAATTAATTACGTGGGTAATTAAATATGACTTAGTAAAACATGAAATAAAATTAATAAAAAAAATTAAAAGTGTTATTATGAAAGTAAATAGTTAACATAAGGATATTATTCAAGGTAGTGTTATAATATAGGTTAAAAATCATGGTAGAGGTAATGGATCTATCTAAAACACCCTATCCTTCAAGTTATGATCTTTCTCTTTCTAACTCACTTTTTATATATTTCTAAATTTATGGATCACATATAAAATACTTATATATTTTTCTCACATATATATATATATACATATATTATTTACTTTCTATTTGATGGGGTAATTCATTCTTTCTGACCATTTATCAAATGCCTTCATTATAAAATTTCCATAGATCGTGATATGAAGAAAGATTATGCATCCCATTTTTATTCTGTGGGTAATTATTTTGTTATCCATTATCATTAAATTACATTATTTATAACACATATATCAGGAACATTTTATGTTGTATGCTCCCAAATAGAACTCTAATTCTTTGGGTAATGCTTTAGTCTCACGACGCATTGTGAGTAAACCTAATCCATTATGAGACATTGAACACTATGTGATATTGTCAATATATTTATCCTAAAATCATGTTTATATCATATTATATATATTTTCCAAATTTCCTATCTTTACATGATCTTTTGATAGCATTCTTTTTATGTTATTCTAATACATGGTTACTCATATACCTTCACTTTTATGATATCATGTTATACCTTTGACACTGAAGTACCATTTCTATATCAGCTTTATTCCACTTTTGGAATTATTAGATGACATATTTCATTATTTATTGTAACACCTACAGATATTATTATATATACCTTTTTAAATTTAATGTCTTTGATATCATACATTTCACGTAAGGCTGACCTGAAATGAACACCAATATACTACGAAATATTATTATTTTAAAATTATTGTTATCACCTAGATGATGGAATAAAAGGAATTAATGAGACTATATAAATTAAAAAATTTATATTTTACACATGATTCTAAATTTAATTCATTGGATACCAATAAATTATAAATAAAAATGAAAACCATCTAAACATAAACAATGTGATTTTATAAAAAAACTATTTGTATGCCCATAATGGAATTTCACCACAATAAATTAAATTTATAATTATTATTAAAATGTACTAATTAAATTTATAATTTATATATTCAATAATCTTTTTAAATTCATCCAACAAGTTCAATATTCTTAATACATGAATAAATTCTATTTTAATCATACAAATCTATATTTTTTCTAACACAAACTTTTTCCATATTCTAATAGTGAACCTTCTTTTAAACTCAAAATTAAAACTTTTAGAAATTTATTTTAATAAAAAAATATTTATTTTATAAAATTAGGTTATCAAAATTTTCTAACGGTGATTTTTTTTATTTTTCTGATAAGTTTCATTTTTTTTAATAAGAGTGAAAATTACTGCATATTACATAAAAACTGGTTATTCATATAAATAATTTATAATGTAAAATAATATTTTAAATAGTTTTTAATTTATAATTGGTTTAATTATATGTCAAAAAATACAATTTAGTTTTTTTTTAACAAATTTTATGTTGAAATTGGATATAAAGACATTTCAAACTATTGAACTATTACACTTTAAAAACTTGTTTTCCCATTAAGTCTACAAGATTAATTTTAAATTTAATTTTTCAAATTAGGTGGATTGAATTTGGTAAAATTTATTCCATATTTTTAAACATAATTTAAAAATTACATTTTATGATTATTATTATTTTAAGACATTAAAAATTTTCCATGGGAAAAAATTATTTACCGCAGTATAAGTAAAATAATAAAACTACTTAAAGTTAAAAGGTAATGGCTTAAAGTACCTAAAAACTACAAAACAAAATGGTTTTTAAGGTATATCATAACCCTAACTAGAAATTAAAACATTAATTATCACCCAAAATCATGTAAATTAATTCCACCTCATTGTGGTCAGATTAAAACATAATATAATCAATATTTAATCACATAATCCTACTACTCCTCAAATATAAACACCACCCCATTTTAACTTAAAACATTTAAAATAATAAATTATATGACGAAACACATCCTCATCACTATAACCACTTTATATTTCTTATGGTATCCCCAAAATATCAAATCCAAGGCCATCAAGGGATCCTTCATATGGGTGATAATCAAGATGTAATTTTCTCAAACCACCTTTCTTATTTTCTTTTCTTATTATATATTCTCTGAACCAACTTCATAAATAAACGAATAATAATTATATAATCATGTAAATAATTTAGTTTTATGTTCCAAATTAAATATATTCTTTCCATCACTTTTATTAACTCCTTTTATTCAAATAAAAAAACTATTGTCCAAATTAGTTCGTTTAATCATCTTGGTGAATAATAAATTTTTAGTTTTACATTACTTCCTTTGTAGATAGTAATAAAAATCTTATTATGATTATATAAGATTATAATATGTATATTATAACCTATTTTATTTTCTAGAACTAATATATAATCATAATAGTAAATAAAATGAAACTACTCCATCGTGTTTGGAAAAAACCTGAAAATTAACTAAACAATTTTCATTTACATTTTCATAGAAGATTCATAGTCATAAAACAATAAAAAATGATATATAAGAACATTTATACATATATAAGTTAATTAATACTATTTTATTCCACTTATGAAGCTACAATACAATTTTACAATAACATCCATAATTTTACACAAATGAACCGATCATAAACCCATGGAATGAATGCAACTGAAACCATGAAAAAAATGAATTATTATCAATGAATCGGTCATAAGATTTTATAAAATCATAAAATAGATTAATTATAAGTAAGAATATTTTTAATTATGATTTAATAAAATTAATTAAACCATTATATAGGAGGATAAATAACTCACCACTTAAGGGATGTGTGAGGTAAGGGTTTTATCGTCTCACTTTTACTTTTGTATGATGTATGTCATACTCACTACTTTTTTATGTTTTTGGTGTATATAGTTAAATTTAATATATATATATATATATAATATCATTAATCTCACTATCCTCATGTTTATCTGTGTTTCATTTGAAAATTATTACTTTGATGGGGGAAATGATTCGACTACTTACAAGTGATACGAGAATTCTAAACTAGATTTTAATTCCTAAGGATAAATTCATGTTTCATTATTATGTTATTATATAGTTTTGTTAAAAATTAATTTTTATTATATTTTGTTGTATTTAAAAATTTTAATTTGGGTTTTTAGTGAATATGCCTAACCAATACATTTTATTAATGTTGTGATCATTATAAGGGACTTTTTATCAATTTCACTTCTTTATGCACTTAATTTCTTTTCTTTGGTGTTTATAATTACCATTATTAATATTTATGTACATAATTCATTGATAATTTAGAATATCTAAAATATAAATATTTATTTTATCATTCATGTTATTATTTTTTAATTTGAATACCATTTTATATATGTTGTTTACTTTGAATATGATTTGATTTAATATGGAAATATTGTTAAATTCATATCTTTTACTCAATATGGACATTTTTATGATAATTTATATTTTAAAAAAATTAAATATATATTATGATATGTGAATAATTCTTTGGACAAATAGTAATGAGTGGGGACCAATACTATATAGTCCCTCGATTCATCGATAGTTTTCATGAGACAAAACAAAAGAACAAATTAAAAGGGTATCTACCTATAGATTAAATCATCTCATAAAAGGTTGTGACTATAGCGGTTTATGTTCCAGATACATGACCTAAAATAATAAATAATTTCAATATTTTAGTGTTTAGTTATTATTATCCATAGAATTTTCACTATGATAAAATATATGAATGCAATTCATTTTATGTTCACTGATTAAATGTCATATGTGCTCAGTTATTTACCTTACCATATTCATAATTCTCATTGATTCATTATCTTTTCCACTATAGATAAAAATTAATGAACAATTGATCTCACCATTATTTTATTTCCATTCCCCAGGTTACGAACAATTGATATTTCAAAGAGTTTTCAAGGATGCAGTATACTAGCTTTTAAGATGTATTATATTTTACTTTATATTACCAAAGTAAAATGGTTATCTTGTATACAATCTATTTTTTCAAATCTAATAAACTATTTAGTCCTTTGGGATTTTCATACTTTATATATTCCAATTACATAAATTATGGTATCATCTTTGGGGTAATAGGTTAAGGGTCATTATAGTTGGTATTAGAGAATGTTTAGTATAAACTTATGGAAATATATTAAGGAAAATCTAGATTATAGAATATTACTTTATGACTTAAAATGAGGATAAGTATAAATATATAATATAATCATATATATTTCTAATGGAAATGGAAAAATAGGTTAAACATATTGACTAATATATTGATAATAATATGTCATGATTTAGATATCCTATAAATGATTCTTCATGACTATATAACTATGATTATTGTTTCTCACACCTTACATTGGGTTTTAGTTAATTGTGAGAATCATAAGGTACATTGTTAACATTGAATTTGATATTTAATTTATTGATAAGAAACCAAATGAAATTATTTATATATTAAATGATATCGTGATTACCCCTAATCAATGTTATGATATATGATTAAAAACATACAACATAACCAACTCATGGACTCACCGAATAAGGGAAGGATGATGTTTTTTAATACTTAGAGTGGTAAAAACATGGAAGAAAGATTATTGAGTTTTTTATATATTGATAATATGAGATGAAACACGCAATTAAATGTCTTATGGGAATGAACAAAATATATTGGGTGTAAAAAAGAATGATATAAATCATTTATTTTAAGAAAATGAACATTTTTGAATAATGGTATCCTTGAGGTATTATTGATGGTTGAATATTTTAAATGTAGAAAACATGGGAAACATAAAAACTAATATCATAGGTAGAAACATATTAATTGAATATGAAATTTTATACAGGTAATTTTTATGTTTCTGATGATGAAGATAATATAAATAAAAAATGAGAGGTAGAAGGGAAACATGTATTTTTCCACATGTTATAATTGTGGGATAAAACGCCCTGGGAGGTTCTTGTTGGAATTAAGAGTTTTTTATAACTGAAAAGACATGATTCTGCAAGAAAAATAATTATAAAGGAAGAATAAAAAGGTTTTTATTCAATGTTATAACAACAAGAAAATGGGATACAACACAAATTAATTCTTTAAGATTCAACAGAATATACCTCAAATGATACAAGGTGATCGATGTCAAGATTGTGTTATAGATGATGTTGAATGATTAATTTACTCCAATATTTGGATTCTTGAATAATGTCGGAAAATTATTTTACCAATGATATTATGGTTAACATTATTATGTAATATTACTGTAGTACATTTTTTTTAAAGATTTAATAGTGTATATTGAATGGTACTGATGATCAATGATTTAGTATCAAGTTATGTTTCTTAGAAAACACATATTTGAAGTAATGATAACCCTTAATATGTTCCTGATTTCAAGATAACGATATTGGGATAAATAAATGATTTATATGGATAAAGTAAATTAGATATTACTACATACTTTGGAATGAATGACTGATTTTTGGTTTATTCAGTCATCGATAGAGTTAATGGCACTTTTATATTTAAGAAACACATCTAATATTCTGTTTTTTATTCAATGAATATGGAATAATTCATGTTTCCAATAATTTTTTATGATAATTCAAGTTCTTATCATGTTTTATTAAGATACATGATAAAGGTATTAAAATTTTTGGTATGTGAAAATTTATAGATACTTGATGTTGTTTGAGAGATTAATGACAAGGATATTTGAAAATTTTGGTACATTCCTTCAAATGTTGTGGATTTTAATATATTGGAACGTTTATAAGGGTAACAATTTATTTAATATTTTATTTTAAACATTGGATGATGTTTAAAGACTAATGTTATTATTAATATTGGATAAATATTTCCAACCATATTGGTTTTGGAAAATAGTTGGGAAAAAAGGAATGAATTTTAATTTTTTATTGATATTATGATATGCTAAAATAGAATTTTAGTTATTCAAGAATAAAAAACATAATTTTCATGATACTAATTTGTTTGAGTAAGGGATTACATTACTATTGAAATTTTCACTGATTTACCAGAGGTAAAAATAATTAATAATGTATTATGTGAATGAAATATAAAAAATATGAGAAAATATTTCATGGTAAAACATTGATTTAATAAAGATATATTATGATTTAATTTAAATTTTTTAAGGAATATATTAATATATTTTTATAATAAGTATAACTAATAGGACAGATGGAATCACATCACATCGGTTAAGGTTGCATGACTTGAACCCACAACTGATGTGGGGCATGAATGCATCAAATACCACTGGATTACGTGATGTCCTGGTTAGTATATCATAGTTTTATTTATTTCACATGTATGATAGATAAATTATATGTTAATTTTTGGAACCCTATATTATTTAGAAAAATAGAATTTTTGTGAATTTGATTGAGGAATAAACATTGAAATTTTGCTTGTGGAAAATTGTGTTTTTTTTTGTGTTGGTTTAAAGGATGAAACTATAACTATTTAGTAAGTATATTTTTTTTATGTTCGTATTTTAGGATGTAAAAATAATCCTCAACTCTAGGATGAAAAAGGTCTTATAAAATGACTCCTTATTATCATTATTTTTTAGTATATCAATGATCTTTATTCACAGTTTTTGTTCATACCATTGTGGTCGTTAAATTTTTGGTGATAATGATCTATATCATTATCCAAAAGAAATTGATTGTTAAATTTCTCTTCGATGTACATGTTTTCACTTCTCACTAATTTTATCCTCTTAAAATTATAAATTGTTTGGTGACTTTTACAATTTCTTTTCCCGTTTATTAAGGGTATGTTTTATTAAAAATATTTATGATGTGGTTTTCCCACAATGAAATTCCCGAGTATCAAACTTTTTTTGAAGAGAAATTTCAAATTAATAGGACTCAATTTATTGAATAAGGGGAGAATGTAACACCCTACTATTTTATGATATGACTCTTTTTAAATTTAATATCATTGATATATAATCTTACACCCAACACCAGGCTAAATCGAACTGTGATATACTATTAAATATTATTATTTTAACATAGTCGTTATTACCCATGTATTGGAATAATAGGAATTAATGATAATTAATAAATTATGATAAAATTTCATGCCTCTAAATTCTAATTTGAACAAAATTGTATTCAATAACATGTATGACATGCCTCACCAAGTGTATAAATAAATATAATATCATCGATAATTTATAAAATATTTAAAATTTTAAATAAATTCAATATGATAAGATACAGCCAAGACATTAAATTTATAGTTACAAGTAGTTTTAGAAAAGTTATGAAAACTATATAGTTGAATTATTTGGTTACCTATTAATTATAAGTGAATATAAAACCAACTAAATATAGAGGGAACAATTTTTATAAAGGAATATATTTATCTGAAAAAGTTATTTTTATCCTAATAAGTTCAATTAACTAATATTATTGAATGATATTAATTAAATATATATGTTATATATTCAATAAAATATTTTCCATATTCTACACAATGATTTTATAAGCATTATATTAAAATAGAGCCAATATTACTCATAAAAATCTATATTTTTGTAAATGTAGTTTTTATGCCATTTAGTGGAAAACCTATTTTAAATATAAATTTTAGAACTTTGATAAATATTATACTTCCAAATAATCATCATTTTTGAAATATAGAAAAAAAGTTTATGGATACTGTTTTGTAAATTTCTCTGAAGATTCATGTTTAAATGAATAGTGAAAATGCTAAATTTAAACTTAAAACTGTTTTTCCATATAATTTATTTATTTTGGTAAATTATATTTTTAAATTATTTTAAAGTCATATTATATAAATTTTTATCATTTAATGCAATTTAGGTCATTGTAGTCAATTTCACTTTGATATTGGGCATAAAAATGTTATAAACATTTTTGATGTTTTTACTTTAAAAACATGCATTGTTGGATCGTCTACTGTACTAAATTTAACTTAATTTCAAAATAAATATAAATTTTAATTTGAAAAAATTTATTAGATATTAGTAATTATATTTATTTATAATTAATAATAATTTATCCTTAGTTTTTTGACAAAAATATTAGTGAATGTAAAAAAACTAATTAAAATGATCAATGTAAAATTAAGCATAACAAGGGACTAAACTATATATAAAGTCAAAAAACATAGAAACTTGTTTAAAATAAATTGTATGGATATATTTATAATTTACACTCCCTTTTATCAAATTTTATTCTTTTTTTGATCCAATTTATTTGGAAATAACATTGGTGTAATTCACATTTCCAAAATTTATAAGAGTTCCACTCTACCTCCATGATAAAAGAGTCACATATCCTCCCACTTCCCCACACCTATTAGGAAAATTTTGACCAACTAATATCTTCCAAAAAAGAAATTAAAAACTACTCCCCTAATCCTATATTCCTTTCTTTGGGACTAAATCCAACCAAGGAATCCCTTTGGTGCTAACCAAATGGAGTTATCCAAAAAAAGATATACCACCATTCATCAAGAAATTTAGTTTTATTAACATTATCCACCCCCTAAAATATACTTATTCCATGATTATATAAAAAACTAGAATCCTAAATATAGTTATATTTTTTATAATAAAATTTCAACCTAAACATACACACACTTCTATCTAATTAGTAATAAACATAATGTTTATGTGTATAGTAAACTACAGCCTCGTGAATTGAGGATTTTTTTACTTTTCATCTACCACCTCCCATGGTGGTAATTATGATAGAAAAACAATATATATTTGATATATATTGTTATTATAATTTCATTGTTCTTACATAATTTTTATATAACAAATACGCTCATACATGCTATTTTTTTAAAATATGATAACAATGTTTGTGGATGTGTGGACTCTTGCCTCCTCAAAGTGATGTGATTCATTCACAATATACATGGAACATATATGTGATTGTTTTATTAAAAATATGATACATATATGACATTAATAATATTCTTATAATGATAATATATCTATATATCATTTACTTATCACTATTTTAATGTGACAAATAAATAAAAGTAGTAGTTATGCGTATGTACATCCTACCGTCACCACGAACGGTGCATTTCATTTATTATCTGTAAATATTATATATTTTTATAAATAAATATGTAATAGATATATAAGATAATTAAATCCTGTTATATATTATAAATATGATGAAATTATGATTTAAGTAATAGGAAAAATAAATAACAAGTCAAAACATACTTGAGAAACTAGGCAACTGACCCCTGAATTAGTGAAAATAACAATCGAATGTTAAAAAATTGGTAATACGATATCCTAATTTTTTAATATATGATATAATAAATTTTAATATTGTTGTATAATAATTTTAAAAAACACTTAAAACCATTATATAGGATGTTAATGGATGATCACCAAAAAGGGAACACAAGGTATGGGTTTTCGTCTCAATTTACATTGTATAGAGACTTATTTGTTATTTTACACAAATTGAATTTATTATGGTATATATACAAACCATTTTTCATTTAATATCCTTAATCACTCAAACATCATGGTATTTTGTTTTTTACTTTAAAAAATTTCACCAATTATTTTATCATTAAAATTTCCATGTGGTAAAAGGTACCTTTGTAATCTGACATTCATTTGTGATTTTTAACATTATCCTATAAAAATAACTTTATTATAACCTTTTTTAGTTTGATATTTACAGAAATATATACATTCATGGTTGATTTATATTTTTATTTCCGAAACTATTTACCATATTTACAAACAATGAACACTTTGGCGGTTATTTGATTAATTGTGGAACTATTGATAAATCTATATCCTCTATTCAATACGGGTACATTTTAATAAGGGTTATTGTTTATTAAATATATGATGAATGTTTTTTAAATCAAATACATGTTTTAGGGAGTAAATAATGAAATACCAATGGTTTTAGGACCGGATCCCTCTCTGCATCGATTGCCTTATAAGAAGAATCTTTTTTCCAAATTAGAAAAATTGAATTGTCTCTCGACAGTAAACGTATAATGTTTCTAGAAACAAGGAATCAAATAATTATGAATTGGATTTACTAAGAATTATTTTATTATTATTATCCATGATATTATTTCTAAAATATGTATATATGGATTCATTTCATTTCCAGCTTATTGATTAAATGGAATGTGTTTTAGTTATGCACCTAGCTATGTTGATTCATTCTCTTCAATCATTATTTCATTATTTTTTCATTCCATTGTGGAGAATTCTAGATAAACCTTATTTTAAATCCTTTCCCATCGTTATGATGATTAATACTTTGAGTTATGTTTAAGGATTTTGTTTATTTCATTTTATTATGCATTATGTGTTTATTTTATCTTCCCAAATATATAATGGGTATCATGTATGAATTCTATTTTTTCCAAGACTGAAAAATGTATCGGTCCTTTAGGATTTAATTCCTTGTAATCATGATAATTTTTTAAAATAATTCATTGGTTCTAGGATTCTAGGTTCAAGGAGTTATATTTGTTGTTAGAGGAAGATTAGCAATAACCATGGAAACTATATTTAGAAAACACAGATTAGTGAATATAACCCTAAGATATACATTTAGCATAAGTGTCAAATAAATTCGTATCATTTTATTTATGTTGAAATTATTTTGGTATTCTTATAAATATATCCCTCTATGTATACTACATGTAAACATAGTTCTGGATCAAGTGTACCTAAAAGTAACAACTTCTACAAGGTGTGTTGGGCCTGAATCGACATAACTTGTTACATGCCTACAGGTCTTACTACAGACCTGTTTTGAAACATTTGAGGGATACACATAGAACAATTCAAATTTTCTTTAAATACCATTATCAAGGATTTAAATGTATTGATGTAACCAAATAACAAGATTTTATGATTCTATGACTTATGAGGCCGAAATTTATGTCATTTTTACAGCATATTTAGAATTATACAATGTTTGTAATATTCTGAGCAAATATAGTATATTAAATTGTTTTGTAATGGAACATAGAAGCAATAATGGTATTAATACTCATGGAAAATGTATATATTTCTCTACTAAGGAATTCGATATAGCTTTTATTATAGTTCATAATGTTATGGATATATTAGGGAAGATTATTCATTTTATGACATATAATCATTCCAAGATGGAGAAACCCATTGCGCAGTGAAATTCTCCAATGTTGAAATTATTCATACGATAGAGAAAACAATCATTTAGTGGGACTATAGGACTAATGGCGGATGATAATTTTATTAAGAATATGGAGATGATATTCATTGATTTTGGATGTGGTGAAAAGGAAAAGGTTACACTAGAAGTATATATTCTGAATGGAAATGAATATCAATTGTGTTTGTTGGTCCAGAATACTATGGAGGAATAATAAATAGTTCTCATGTAATTTAGAACATTTAAGGATTCATTCATTGATAAATACATCCCTTGTGATCAACAAATAGATATAAATAGAATGTTTCATTGTTAAAATAAAAATAAGGATTAAAGTGTTATAGAGTATGAGCATACCTCAAAAAGTGTAGAAAGGTATGGTATAGCTTTCATACACAACACATAGTTCAAGATTAAAAACTTATTTAATGGTATTAATTCAAATCCCTAAAGGGAACTACTCTCCCAAAAAATCTTCATATGATTAAATAATTTTATGTTACCTCAATAGATAGAAGGAATTTTCTAGAATAAAGATATCAAAGGGAAACCAACACAACAAGTGGCTATAAGAGAACTGAAAAAAATAGAATGATTCAAATAATAATAAAGTAATGAATGATTTTCTAAAATGTGATAACTTTGGAAATAATCACCTTGTTAAATGTTTGAAAGGATTGGGAGTTTTTTATAAGTGTGGAGAAATGATCCCCTAAGAAAAGGAAACCAAATGTAAGAATGAAAATGATATAATTCAGTGTTATGACTGCCTGGAGATGGAGAAATATTCAATCTAATTCCAAAAGAATTAATATAATCTACCTCGGAGAAGCTAAGGGGTCTAGTTGAAGCATATTTTATTGACACAATTGAAGTTAAATAATTAACATACTTATGTATAAGAATTTATGAAATATGTGGTAAAAGTATTTTATTTATGATGGGCTCAACACATCAATAATGAAAAATATAAGGATTTTTCTATATACTTGTTTATGAAATATTTGTGATCATAGGAAGAATTATACCGATAATTGTTATTCAGAACAAAATCAATAGTTTTAAAAATACATAGTTAAGGGAAATATAACACCTAATGAGTATATCATCTTGAGAAAATTTTGTTTAGATAATGAAATGATTTATTTGAATATGTGATGACTACTTTGGAATTGATTAATAACTTTCTTATAAAGTGGTTTATGTTATCATTAATGGACTTTTCAATAATATTGGACTAATGGAATATATCCAATAAAATGTGTTTTACTAAGGAATAAGAAATAATTCATGTTCCTAATAATGTATTTTGTTAATTAATGTTATTTATATATTTTAGGATGATACATGATGATGGTTTTTTTATATTCGAGATGTGGTGATTAAATAGATACTTCATATAGATTGAGGCTAATGTTAAGTTTATTTTGAAAATTCATCGACCTTCCTTTCAATGTGTTGGATCATAATCTATTTTAAAAGTTAATCATTTATAAAATGGTTTATGTTTATTATTAGATGATATTTTAGAGTTTAATGTTTTACTTCCCCATATGATGCATCATGTCCTATAAGATGAAGTAGAAATAGTTCACAACATGATCAAAGTAAAATATTATGTTTATATAAATTTATATTTACTTATATTCTCATTGAGTGCATGAATTATTCTATCAAAATGGTTTTGAATCAAAAATATTGTTCAATTGTAATCATTTTTGATAATATCAATTAAATTTATTCAAACCTATGGTTTATGGTTTGGTGGTCACCAACATTCGTATGAAAATTTATTATAGCTCTCTCAATCATGACTTGATTGTCATATTTTTCTTCTATAGAAATGATTCCATTTCCCACCAATGTTCTCTGATTTAAGAACCCAGTTACATGACCAATGTAATTCTCTTTATCCCATATTAAGAAAATGTATTATTAACCACATTCACAATGTGGGTTTTTAAACAATAGATTATCTTTAAATATCAAACCCTGGATTACTGATATAACGATTAAATTGTAAGGATTCAATTTTATTAGGATAGGGAAAATGTAACACCCTAAAATTATAAAGTAAGAACATTTTATTCAATAGCTTGTATTACATGAAAAAACAAGTGCATAAAGAAATATAATATATGAATAATTTCAAATATATTTAATATTTGAAATAAATTCACGATTATTTATCAATTTCAATGGATTTTACACTGAGTTATTGTATTTCGCAAAAAACACTGAGTTTATTCAAAGGCATGTGTTACACACAAGACCAAGTATTACCAAAAAATAATAATATATTATTATAAATATTATAATTTAATATTATAAGATATAGACTGTGAGTTTAATAGACATTTAATAATAAGATTATCTAAATAATGAAAATATATAGTTTAATTAATTACTTAACTACTAATTATAACTGAATATAGAAACCAAATGAATATAAAGGGAATGATTTTCATAAAAGATTATTTTTATCAAAAAATAGGTGATTTTTCTGAATAAACTAAATTAATTACTATTACTGAATTAGATTAATTAAAAATAAATGTCATATATTTAATCGAATACTCTTTATATCCATACAATTTATTTTATAGTTATAAGATAGGAACATGCCCAATACTACACATAAAAACCTATATTTTTATAATATTATTTTAACCACCATTTCATTGAGAACCTATATTAAATATGAATTTTTGAATTGTTTAAATTTTATACGTAAAAATAAACAAATTTTTTTAAATATAAACATAGATTTAGTTTAGGTAGAATATTTGGTATTTTTCTCACTTTTAAATGAATGGTGAAAAATAATGAATTTTGATTCAAAACTGCTTTTTCATATAATTTATTTAAGGTGAAAATTATATTATTTAAATTGGATTTAAAGTAAAATTTTATAAATTTTATTTCATTAATCAAATTTAGGACATTGTAATCATTTCACTTTCAAATAAGGTAAAAAACATTTCAAACTTTTGGATGCTTTTATATTAAAACATGCATTGCCGTCCCATCCATGGTATTAAGTTTAAATTAATTTCATACATTTATGTAATCATGATTTCAAAAAATGGATTCTGTATTTGGAATCAGAATTATTTATAATTTCTAATAAGTTCAAAATAGTTTTTCACCAAAAAATATTAGTGAATGTAATTAAAATTAATTTTAATGGTTAAGGTGAAATTAAGCATAACAAGGAAATAAACCCTAAATGTAAGGGACAAAATGACCTATAAAATTTTCCAAAATTAATTGGATAGAAATATTTCAAACCTATACTCCATTTTCTTGAAGTATTTTTGTTATTAGAGTCGCTTTTGAAGGGGAAACGTGGGTAGAATTCCCTTTTCAAAATCATAAAATAGTGTCCCCCTCTTCCACTAAAAAGGCATACCATCCCCCAACTTGTTCACACCTCTCAACCAATATTGGATGACCCAATATCAACAAAAATAGCTCAAAAAAAATGCCTCATATAATTCTATAAGCCTCATTTTTTTCATAAATCCATTCAAGGAAGCCCTTGGGTTGAAACCAAAAAGAGTTACCCCAAGAAGAGGTGACATCTTTCCTCAAGATCTTTAGTTATATTTACATTCTCTACCCCCTAAAATATCGTTATTCCATTATTATATAATAAAAAACATTATACTAAATATATTGATATTTTTAAGGGATATAAATAATTATACACACATTTTCATATAATGGATAATGAATAAACTTTTTATGTGTACGATGAACTATCGCCTCACGAAACGATGATTGATTGTTTTCCCTTTTCTACCTCTCATGAAGAGAATTATGAAGGAAATTATGTTTATATTATATATATATGGTGTTTATAAATTCTTTATGTTTTTTTAATTTTTATATAATACATACACTTATACTTTACATTTTGTGTAAATATGATAACATCATTTGTGAAAGTGTGGACTACCGCCCCCTCAAAGTGATGTGATTTGTTCACACTATACATGGGACATATAAATTATGGTTTTATTAACCCCATAATACATATATGACATTAATATTACAATGGAATTATAATATAAATATTTATCATATATGAATTACTTTGTTAATGATACAAATAAATGAAAGTAGTTTTCATGTATATATACAACCTTCTGTATCCATGAATGGTGAATTTCATTTCTTATCTCCAAATATTATATATTATTATAAATACTTTTATACTGAATATATTTGATAATTAAATTATTTATTACATTTTAATATGACTAAATTGGTATCTATGTAACATTAACAAAAAATAACAAGTCAAAACATACTCGAGGAACTATGTAATTAACACCAGAAATAGTGAAAAAAATGAAAGAATATTGACAAACATGAAATAAGATATTATAATATTATCATATATGATATCATAAATATTAATACTATTCTGTAATAAGTTATTAACACTCTTAAGACCATTATATAAGAGGTTAAATGAAATTCACCCGAAAGAAAACATGAGGTAAGGGGTTTCATCTCATTTTACATTCTATTGAGACTTATTTGATATTATACACCAATTCACATTCCTGTTGTATATATATTATCCCATTTTAATTTAATATCATGAATCACTCATACATCATGGTATTTTTTTTTATTATTTCAACTAATGGGTTTAGCTAGAAAATTTTCAAGTGGTAAAAGTTACCTTTGAAATCTTAAAATATTTTGTGATTGTAAATTGTCTCCTAAGAAAATCAATTTATAGTAAAAACATTTATTGGATATTTCCTTAAATATCAAAATTATATATTTATAGTTATTAATATTTTTTAAACCATATACCATATTTACATAAAATTTTCACTTTGACATCTATTTGATTAACTAGGGAATTATTGTTAAATATGTATCTTATATTAAATATGGCCACATTATGACAAGGCACTTTTTTTATTCAAGATAAGAGGAATTAATTAGACATGAAATGCATGCGTGGTGGAATTGTTATGTAAATAACTATGGGTTGGGTTTCGGTTCATGTAATCCCCTTCTATGCATCAGTTGTCACATGAGATGAATTAGTTGGCTAAATTAAAATAGCTTAAACTATATCTTGATGGTAAAGGTATCATGTTCTTGGGAAACATGGATTCAAATAATCAAGCATTTAATTTATTGGAAATTATTTTTTTATTTTTATCCATGATATTATTCTTTCAATATATATATTTATTAATTTCAATTTTATCTTATTCATTAAATGTTATTGTTTTTCATTTATTCACATTTCCATGTTAATTCACTCTCACCAATTAATTATTTCCTATGTTTTTCATTCCCTTGTTGATCATTTCAACTCACCCTTATTTTTTTCATTACCCAAGTTATATAGATAAATCATTTGAATGATAATAAATGAATTATTTTATTTCATTTCATTATGTATCTTGTGGGTATTTTTCAATTTCCCAATATATTATGGGTATTATGTATGAATTCTAGTTTTCAAAGACTATTAAACTAATAGGTCATTAAAGATTTGATTCATTATAATCCTTCTAATATAATAAAATAATACACTGTATTGAGGCTTCTATGGTTAGGGTGTTCTAAATATAGTTTTCATGTTTGTATTACATTAATTCATCGGTTACCAATAAATAAAAAATAAAAATGAACACCAATTGAACATAAATGATGTGTTTTCATAAAAAACTATTTTTACACCCACAATAATAGTTTTTCATAATAAATTAAATTAATAGATGTTACTGGAAGATATTGGTGAAATTTATATGTTATATATTCAATCATATTTTTTAAAAATTTATCCAACTCCAAAAGGCATAAAATATGAATAAATCGAATTTTAAGGATAAAAAACAATATTTTTATAACCGGAAATTTTTCAACCTTTTAATAAAACACTTGATTTTAAACTAAATTTTTACACATTTATAAAAAACAGAAAAATAGAAATTATATTTTCAAAACATGATATTAAAATTAGCCTATGGTAATTTTTTTTTCTTATAAGTTTCATTTTTTTTATGAAAATTATAAAATTCGACTTTTTAATTTAAAACTGACTTTTCATAAAAAATATTTATATTGATAAATTATATTTAAAATTAGTTTTAAGAGAATAATTATTTAAATTATACATCAATCAAGCCAGTGTATTAAATTTCAATCAATTTCACAATGAAATTTTAAATAAAAATATTTCAAAATTTTTAACGTTAACACTTTATAAACCTATTTTCACATTGCATATATAAGATTAATTTAGAATGTAATTTATTTCAATTATTTAAATTAATTTGGGAAAAATATTTATATATTTATAATTATAAGGCCCAAATTATTTTTTAGGTTCATTTTCAATTTTATTCATAAAAAAGTTACTATGGTAAACATTTATATATCTTGTAATTGATAAAATAATGAAAAGTGATAAAGCTAAAAGGTAATGGAGTCAAATACCTAAAAATACAACATTAATTGGTTTTATGATGTGTTTGTATACCCTAACCAGACTTTACAACAATAATTATAATCCAATTTTTTGATGTTAATTCCACCTCCTTGTGGTTGATTTAAACATAAAATAATCATTTTTAATCCCTTATACCCACCTCTCCTCAAGTATAAATACCATCCCATTTGGACTCACAATAAATAAAGATCATATAATTTCTTTCAAAATCTCTCATACTAAATCTTCCCACATCAATGTGCTTATGGTCTCAAAAAATACCAAATCCATTCCCCTCAAGAGATCCTTCAAGGAGGTGATATTCAAGAGGTAATTTTCTCAAATGATCCTTCTTATTTTTTTTCTTCTTATACCTTCTCCTATCCTCCTATATCCATCAAGGAATAATAATTCAAGAAACATTTAAATATTATAATTGTATTTTATTAACGGAATATCTTATATTAAACCCTTTTAATACCTCATATTTTTCAAAGAAACAAAACTATTGTCCAAATTAATTTGTATAATCATCTCCGTTAATAATGATTTTGTTCGTTATCCATTACCACCATCATGGCTGGACATAAAACTATTACTCAAGTTAAATAGGAGTTTAATATTATTATTATAACCAAATTATTTTTATGCACCTAATATATACTTATAATGATAAATTAATCTAAATTACTCTTTAGTGTTTAGAAAAACCTCAAAAATTAACTAAACAATTATCTTTAACATTTTAACAGCTGAATAATTCTACTAAAAGATAGAAAAATCATATTAGGGAACATTTATAATTCCTTAAGATCCTTAATACAACTTTATTCAACTTATGGTGTTATAATACCACATTAGAAGAACATCTATCATTTTACACAAATGAACCGATCCGGAAACTATGAAACAAAC
This sequence comes from Viscum album, assembly GCA_963277665.1. Lineage (NCBI taxonomy): Eukaryota > Viridiplantae > Streptophyta > Magnoliopsida > Santalales > Viscaceae > Viscum > Viscum album. Next base: position 90,273,913 of record OY728163.1, read on the forward strand.
GTACCAAAACACATTAAAAAACTAAAATACTGTATATTAATGGGTCATAAAATGTTATAAAATGACAAAATTAAAAATTAAAAATATTATTATATTTATTTAATGTGTTGAAAATATTCTTCAAACCGTTACAGAGGAGGTTAAAATATGAACCACTAAAGGGAAGTGTGGGGTAAGGGATTTCTTATCTCACTTTTACTTTTGTGAGACGTATATATTATTCAACACTTATATATTTTGAGTGGTTTATATACTAAAATTTAATATATGATATAATTAATATCACAATACTAAAATTATTCATTGTTTCATTTTAAAATTATTACTTTTATTGGGAAAACCATTCGACTAATTATAGGTGATATGGGAATTCAGAACTCGATTTTCATTCATTGGTAAAAAATATATTTCATTTTGGTGTCATTATGCGGTTATGTTGGAAATGAATTTTCATTATCATAGGTTATATTTCTACTTTTTTAGGTGGATTGACAGTAAGCACAAATAACTGACCCATTTTATTGTCGATATTATATTTAAAAGGGACTACATCTCAGTTTCACTTCATTATTCACCTAACTTATTTTCATTCTTATATATATATCCCATTTAATTTGTTTATGATCATAATTCATTGAAAATACAATTTCTCACAAATACACATATTTCTAGTATCATGGATATGATTATTTCATAAGTTGTATACCATTTATTATAGATATTTTACTCAAAAAGTTATTTGATTAAATATGGAAATAATGTTAAATATATATCTATTACATAATATTGATATTTATTATAAGTAACACTGATTAATAAATTAAATCGATTATTGTAAATGTGAAATTTTATTTCCAATTATAGTGACAGGTGGGGATTGACATTATATATCTCTTTTGTGCATTGATAGGTCTCATGAGAAAAAGTAGTTTTCCAAATCAAAGGGGTTTCTACATATATATTAAATTGTCTTTTGAATGTTCTTGATGGTATGAATTCATGTCCCAGATACATGACATCCAATAATTAATAATTTTATTTTTTTAGTGTATTTTCATTATTATCTGAAGGATTTTCACTATTACTAAATCTATAGAAAAATTTCATTTTCTTTTTATTAATTAAATGTAATGTATTTTAGGTTTGGTGCCTTGACGTATTTATTATACTCACAAATTAATTATTAATTACATTTTATATAACCCTTATTTTGAAGTTAAAGTCACCCTTATTTTGTTTCCTTTCCCCATTTTATAAATAATAGATCTTTGAATGTGTTTTCAATTATGCAATTTATTTTATTTTGTAATGTATTATGATTTATTTTATATTCCCTATGTAAAATGGGTATCATGTATGAAATCTAGTTTTCCAAAAATTCTATGTTGTTCGGTCATTTTGGATTTTAATATTGTACATATTTCAATGTTATAAATTAATGAATCACCTTCAGGATCCCTTTTTTTGGGTGTTTACATGTATTCCCTAGGCTATCCAAGAAATATTTAGGATCTCGAATGGATTTTGGGAGCTAACTATGGAGAATAAAATAATGATACCATGTTTTATGTTCATTTTAATGTAATATAATCCTAGTTATCAAAATACATTATGAAATTTAAATTTTTATATTGTATTAATGGTTATTTATGTTTAAGAATCATGTAATAATATTTTTCAAATTCTTGGGTCACCGTAGTTGGTATCAAAGGAAATGATTAGTTAACCTTGGGAACTAAAATGATAAGACTTTAGTGAGAACTATATGGAAAATCAAAAGGATAAGTCTAAGAGGAAAACTATGTATAAGAAATTATCATGGGATTTTGGTGAAGATTAGACCAAATGGGTTTCAATCAATTACAAACCATTATGTATATTAAAATTGGATGTGGTTTTTGGAAAAAATGTACTTGTGGGTAATAAACCCAATTCAAGTGCATTAGGCTTGACTCATGCATTACGTGGTACATTAAAATGTGTCTTACCACAAACCTAGTTTGATAAACATATAGGAAATTCTATGGGAACTCGTAGACACTTTTGGAAGTAACATAAAGAATTTGAATTGTTTATTATTGTGAATTACATAGTTTAAAAATAGGTTATATTATCTTGAAAATATGGTTTCATTATTTAGACATTTTATAAATTATTTTTCATGATTATGTGGTTTCCCACTATGATTTTTATTTCTAATACTATGCATTATGGATTTTTCAATTTATAGAACTAGGATAAATAATGTTATCACTAAACGTGGTGGAAGCTTTAGTGATTATGAGAAACTAAATAAAATGATTACTGGAGGGAAGGATATATTAATTGTTCCTAATAATCTATCATGATATATGATTAAAAAAATAAACTTTGGTGGGATTTATAACAAAAATAAATAATAGAAGGATTTACTTTTGTGAATGTTTAAGTGGTAATGAACATATAGTAAATAATATTAATCTTCTTACATATCAAGAAGGTGAGAATAATCACCAAGTGGAATTTATAAAATGAAGAGAAAAAGCTTTTTTATGTTGAAATGCAGGTCATAGAAAAACAAATATCCTTGAAATTTAATGCTTTATATTTGAAGAAAATGGTAATTATCTCAGATAATGTTATGAACTTAGTGTTATCCCATAGACTATGGAAGGTCCTGTATTATACAAAATAATTTAATTAAATGGTTTTACGTATTTATGTATAAGAATTTAATAATTATTTGTAAAAACTGTATTTTATTAATAAGAATTATGAAACATCTAAGGATTGTGTTAATTTTGGAACCATATATGTCTACATGTTTGATCAAATTTATATTTTTGAATACAATAATGGGTTTATTAGTTTAAGGTTTTTAATAAAGTAAATATATAATAAAACCATTTTTTAGTTTTTAATAAATTGTATTTTTGTGGACTAATGATATTTAATGTGGCATTTTGTTGAGTTGATGTATATATGACCTTATGGTTTAACATAATGAATTATTTAAGAATAATGGTATTATAGTTTTAGAGATATTAGTTGTATGGTTTTATGGATAGACACTTATGGAATGGATTAAATTAGGATTTTAGAGTTAATATTGGTGTATGGAAGATTAATGTAATATATTGGATAACTTATGCTACCTAATTTGGTTTTAGTAAAGATATGAGGAATAAATTATTATTATTTTGGGGATCATTTGATCCCATAGAAGATAATATTAGTGTTGTAACCACAAAAAAATAAACTTTAATACTCATAATTATTATAAAAATAATATTGTATACTGTAAATTGAGTGAAAGATGAAATTTAACTTTTCAAGTAAGTATATTTTTTTATGTTCTTAGTCTAGATTGTAAAGTTTTCTCTAATCTTGGAAAAGTATCTTGAAACTAAAATATTATCCCATTACCTTCATAAATGAGGAATAAATGGTCATTTAACTTATAAACTATTTATTGTGTTTCGGTCCATAACATTATATTAATTATTCATATCCTTAGGATTAATTATTTTTATCACTTTTTATATTTATTTATGCTTTTATCCTATGTTTATGTAATTACTTTACACTAATGTTCTCATAGTTTGAATCCTAGTATATTTTATTCTAGACAACTTTCATACTTCCCTTTCTCACTTATCAATATGATGTATTATTAAACATTTTTGCAATTTGGGTTACTACATAGATATTTTAAACCTTCAATACATTTATTATCATGATCAAGATTAATTTATTGGGACATTATTTATTTAATGGGGTAGAATTTAACACCATGAGATTTTGTAAAAATAAAATTCTATGTTATGTCATATATGATACAAAACAATATGGTTTGAAGAAAATTTAACACAATGATACATTATGATATATTTATTTTCAAATAAATCCAATATCTTTGATATCATAGGATGCATACAGCACCGAGCTTAAAGGAAACACAAAACTCTATTAAAATATTTTTATTTAAATATGACAATTATAAACAAGACATTATTTTTTTTAGTATGAATAGGGAAAAATAAATTATTAAAATTATATGGATTAAATATATATAAATTATATTCTATGGTCATATATAGATTTATAATAAAATAAGATTCATTTGATAAAAAAATAAATGTTTTCTAAAATACTATATTTTTCTAAACGTTTGTTTAGTTTTGCTCTATGAACATAATTTAGAATTAATATTTTTTAATTTTAGAAAATTTATCTTAAAAAATAGACATCATTTTTTAAATAATAATATTAATTAAACTTTTGGTGAAATTTTTAGATTTTTTGTAAAATGTTATTTTTTTAATAAATAGTGAAAATACTCATTGTTATAAAATTATCATTTATTTTTAGTAAAATATTCCTCATTATTATTTTAATTTTTCTCGAAATTATTATTTGTATTTTTTTATTAACTCTAATTTATTACAGTAAAATAATCTTTATACTAGATTTCAGTACTTGTTTATTATTTAGATTTGATGCACCATTAATAGAAATTATTTTAATCTGCATAATGTTTATCCATCTTAAATAATTAAAATAACCCCTGATCAAGAATGAATTAAGTGAAATTTATTTATTATATATATTTAAATATTTATTTATATTTATTTAATTATGATTAGTTTTCATATAGTTAATATGATATCATATTTTCCCAAAATAATGCATTTATTAAATTACTATTTTGTTGAGACATCTATGGGTTTAATTTTAAATGAAATTCTGATAATTATATAAGTTGAATTTGGAAAAATATATTCCTTATTTTCAATAATAAAAATTTATATTTTCTAATAAGTTCAACTTAATTTTTTATCATAATGAATAGTGACAGAGTAAACATTATTTACTCCGATTAAGGTAAAAGCGGGTTTAATGGGTGTTTAAACTAAAAATATAACGGTCCAAAATGACAAAAAAACATTTATAATTCCTATTTTATGGTCATATTGATACCTCATATGTTATAATGATTTAAATTTGTGTTTTCCCCTTTTGTAATGAAGGAAATTTGGGTGGAAGGTTTACTTTTCGAAAAAACCAATTGTGTCCTCCCGACCAATTAAACATTCAACACCTCTCCTCTAATTTTCACTATTACAGAACCCATTATTTCATAAAATAACTGCCCAAATAAACTACATACCTACATAACCTAATACTATAATCCATTAATTGATTATAAATACAACCTCGGATGAATTTTGGTGAAAACCAAAAGAAGTTATTTGGAGAAGAGGTGACATCCTTAACCGATGATTTATTTTATTTATTCTTCCACCTACTTCAAATATTATTCAAAAATTATAATATAGTAATATATTTATATTTCATATAATGAATTTTATTTTCAATCTCAATACCTAAAACAATATCCTCCTCCCTAAAATGGGAAACAAAATCGTTGATTATATGTACGGGGGACTACCACCTAATGAACTGATGTAATTAATTTTCCATCACCACTTCTTATTGATGGATAAAATTATGAATATAATTTTAATATATTATATTTATGATGTAACTATTCTTCTATAATTATAAAATAATTCATACCTTATTATTTTCCATTTTATATAGAATATAATAATCTCGCTCGAGTGTACGACGAACTACTGCCTCATAAAGCGATGTGATATATTTTAAACCTACACTTCATATAGAAGGTAATACGGAAAGAATTTATGATTATATATATGATATTAATGAAATATTAACCATACCTAAAAATTAATATTTTTCCAGCCATTGAAAATGATAACGTCATTCGTTTGTAAGGCGGACTACCGCCTAATGAAACGATGTGTTTTTTTGTTTAAATTTTATTATTACCACAACACATAGATAGTATTTGTAACAGTATTTAAAGAAATTATATGATAATTATGATATAATAATTATATTTTAAGCAATAAAGAACACTTAGATTACTTTCATCATGATCTTAGTAATATGTAAATATTACTAATGTGTATATATGGCCAACCATCTCTATGACTATAACATAGTTGATATTTCATAACCATATTTGATGGTTGGTAGAAATGTAAAATTTTTATATGAAAATGGTAATTATTTAATTCTTAAATTTCTCTATATGACGAATTAATAATATCTTCGACCATACTTAACTATCAAATGTTATTTTATACTTATCTGTCATTTATTGTTAAAACATATTGTTAAAATACTAGTAAGGGAATAAGCATGAGAAATCACTGTATTAAAATATTTATATTATTGTAATTGTAACACCCCAATATTCCATGGTACACTTCACTTTGAATAATACAATAGTGTGTGTTGTACGCAACACTGAGTTCAAGTACACCACGACTTACCAAACTAGCCATTCAAAAGAGGTTATGAATAGTATTAACTAAATTTTAAATATTATACTATCCTTATTATTTTAATCCATATTATGAGTTTCTAAGACATGATTTATGAATAAATTCATTTTTTCAGATAGAAGAAGTATTTTTCAAAAAATGAAATTTTACCACCTTTTATTGGCGAAGCCTTTTTAAAACCAATATTTTTAACTTTTATATATTAAATTTGAAAAAATGAAATTCCTCTTTAGAATTAGGACATAAGAATTCAGTATCAGTAATGGTTTGGTGTCTTTCTGATAACTTTCATATTTGTGTGAAAAGTGAAAAATACTATATTTTAACTGAAAACATCTTTTTTAATAAAAATAATTTATATTGTTAAATTATAAATTTTAATGTTTTGGAAGTTTAAAAAGATTATATTTTTACTATTTAATATAATTATTGTCATTTTAAGTAATTTCACTTCGAAATTCGACATAAAAATATGTCAATCTTTTGATAGTTATTATTTCTTAAAAATATGCCTTTTGGTTTTGAAAACGGGAATCAATTTTAAATTAATAAATGAAAATTTTATGATTTGAATTTGGTAAAATAGACTTCATTTTTGGATTCGGAATAACGAAATTAGCCTAGGTTGAGATTTTGGTACTTTTCAGATAACTTTTATATTTTGATGAATAGTAAAAATTACTACATTTTAATTAAAAACAACTTTTTTAATCAAAATAATTAATAGTGATAAATTATGAATTTGAGTGGTTTTAAAATAATTTTTAAAATATATTTTCATCATGTAATACAATCTGGGTCTTTAAACATAATTTCACATTTAAACCAGACATAAAAAATTTCCAATCTTTTGATAGTTATTATTTCTTAAAAACACGCTTTTTGTTTTAACAACGGGAATTAATTTTAAATTAATTTCTGCCACTTCTGTGTATTGAATTTGGAAAAAAGGATTCCATATTTAGAATCAAGAGGTCCGAATTGTGTAAATAGGTAACTTTTATTTTTTGACATTTTGAATAATTACTTCGGTAAATATTTTATTTACCATGGTTCAAGGGTAAATCCGGTAATTAAGGGTAAATAAATAATATTATAATAATATTAAATTACCCTAAAACGTATCTTAACCCTATTGGTTGATACATGGCCGACCATGGGAATCTTTGGGTCGATTTTGGGACCCCATTGATCCACTTGTAAGTGATAATGATACTTTATTTTAATCAAGTTAAAATGAATACAAAAACGACACAAGCATATATCTTTTAGAAAAACAATTGTTACATAGGGTTATATATGTTCGATTTTAGACTATAAATATTCATTATAAAGATAAAACGATTTCCTAAATTATGATAGTTTCTTTATAATTTTTAGACATTAAATAATTTAGTTTATTTATGACACAATGATGATGCAGTAATTACCATAATAGTGAACAATTAAACTAATTGATATTATAAATACCCTAATAAATATAATTTGAGACTTATAATGAATTAAACTAATTTTCTAGGATAATATGACATATTAGTATTTATTTAATTTACTTTTTTTTAGTAATAATTCTTCTATGAGTTTCACAAAAATCAACTATTGAATAGTGTCAAAATTGAAATAAAAGAGTTTTTAAAACAAATATTATATTATTAATTGATATTAAATTTTTAAAAATCTAAGGTTCTACAAAGAGACTTATATCATGATAGGTGTATCATTAATGGACCACATGGGGGTCTCTTGGATGTATATAGTAGGTTTATTAACTATATAATATAAAAATACAAAGAGACATTGTAAAATTGAAACTAATTAACTAAGAGTTAATACTTAAAGATAAGGTTAATATAATGACCCAAACCTGTCTAAATTCTATTGGTTGATTGGTTTTCGACCTATCCCCACATTAACCTTTGAATAATAATCTTTTTAACCATTAAAAACCGAATATGAATTTATTATAAATTAATATTTCTAGCTTTTCCAAAGGTGCCCCTCACCCCTCTTATAAAAGGGTACTCCTCCTTCTCTTTTCCAGCCATTCAAGTTTTTGTCTTCTTCCACTTCTTATTTATTTGTTATTACCATTCTAAAATAATAACTCTAGTATCATATATATATGCTATGATGTTGTTATAAATATGGTACAACCATATTCAGTATGTTATCCACCCTTTGAATAACATGTCACCATACGTGCATACGTACGGCTTACCGTCTCCACGTCATGGTGTAATTGTTATTCAATAAATTATTAATTGAATGGGTATAACAATTATGTTTAGCTCATTTAAATAATAAATATAACATGATAATTATTCTGTATTTATGATATAATATCCAATTATATATTATTTTAATATCAAAAAATGATATTGTCGCTCGTGCGTACGTACGTATTAACGTCTCCACGAACGCGATGAGATTCATTGTCCATCGTATCCATTCAAGTATAATTATCATTTGATTATTTAAAAATAATTTTTAAGGACTTTATTTCATTCTGGATATGAATAAGATACAACATATCAATGATAAACATGGCTTACGTAACAAATCATATAAAAGAAAACGAGTAAGTTAACACCCGAAACGACGATAATTCTAAGATATTATTAACAAATCAATATTAAAAGATCATATATGATATCATATTAAGGTAAATGGTTCTTGTATAATTAAATAACAATTATTTCACCATTATACAGGAGGTTAACCTACCTTCGACCAAGGAAAAAGTACAATGTAAGGGGTTTCTTATCTCACTTTTAATTCCGTGAGAATTCCATTGTTCACCACTTATTTATTACATGTGGTGTGTGTACTGACCATGTTTTTATTCATTTTGGAATATACTTTAATTAATATATATTTACATCATCATTTTATGATCCTTCTTTCATGGGTGTATGTTTTTTATGTTACCAAATCAATAAGGGAATTTGAAATTTCAATTTCTACTCATTCGGCTTTACGCATACTTTGTTGATTAATTTACTCCAAGATTATGTGTGGAATAACTATTCATTTTATTATGTCATTATTTACACTACCATTTCTGTGGATATACTTTTTATACACCTAATCACTCCATTGATAAATTCTCAACTCATCGGTATGAACATGATAAGAGTAATTTTTTCTCAATCTCGATTTGTTGAGATAAACATCCAATTCATTGGTGTTATTTTTACTAGAATATGTGTTAATGTCCCTTTATTGTTTTACACTGAATACAAAATCATATTTAGTGTATTTAGATTTTTCACATATAATTATGTCGTTGATTTATCCTTAACCTAAGGATACGTCCTTTATGAGAGATTTCATCTAAATTTACTTTCCATTGAGACTTCTTTGTTGTAATACACCAAATCACTTTTATGTGGTGTATATAATTTACTTTGACATAGTATATCATGAATCCCTTTATTCTCATGATATTAAAATGTTTTGATTACCTCAATTATTTGTATTCAATTGTCTCTATTTTGGCTAGAAACTCTAACTAAAATACCATTTTTAAATGTTTTAAAGACCTATTCTTCTAAATCTTTCTCATTAATGTCCATGTTTTAAAAAATGGTTTTAAGGATTTATTTATATGGACATTAAATTTTTAATATTAAAATTCATTTTAAAATTTCATAGTGTTATGGGACACTTTGATTCAAAAATCAATTTTTAAACGGCTTCTTGACAAATACTATGACTTTTAAATGATTTCAAGAAAAAGGGGGATAATTCTCTCAAATGGTTTTGATGATTATTTTCATCTATGTCAACATCCTTCATTATTCTTGATTGAGGTCAATTTGATACAATGCAATCTTCCATATTGTATTGAATGAGTTATGTTTGACTGTGGATGTGATATTTTTATACCATTCATGGTTTGTGGTTAAAGTATTGACATTTCGTATTCTATTTTTAATACGAATGTTTATGTTATGTTTAAACTTGTTGATATGATGAATGCATTGGACTTAATAAGTGATGGGTGGAGCCCGCTATAGCTTCTCGATGCATCAGTAGGTATCATGAGAAAAACTAGTGTCTTGGCACAAGGCCTTGAAAAAATCTTATTTGTACTCTTGGCACGAGGCCTTGGCTATGTGGTTATGATAGTCTGGAATTATGAATTCCATCATTATGAAAGTGGTTATTGATATTTCATGTGATTTTTCGACTAGTAGAATATCCATGTGAATAAGTAAGTGGAATTATTTCAATTTATCTTTTCCATATTATGCTGAAGTTCATTTTAAAAGGCTTTTGTTTTAATTATAAATTGTCTTCAGTGTTTATTATTATCTATGAAAGATTTTACTATAATGTTATCCTTACTGAGCATCTGAGATCACCCCTTTCAATGTTATATTTTTCCAAGGATTATGAAGAAGTAATTTATGAATGACCAGCAGGGATAGTATGAAGGGATATGAAGACAAGATGTGTTTTTATGTAATGTAAAATTTTATGATTGTATCTAGTGTTTCTAAGGCTACTAAAATAATAGGTCTTTCGAGACTTGATCTTTCTTGTGATAATGCCAATGTTATGTAATAATTCACTGACTCTGGGTAACTGGGGTCGGGGCGTTACAATAATGTCACTCAAAACGTTTCTATAAATTGTGTGTATGTTGTGTGCCAACACCCCCAATACCAAAAGAACTTCATGGTAACCTTATAATATCATATAATTTGACCCAAACCATGCACTTTCAATACAGGAAAACCCATGGATATGTAAAATTAATTGAAAATAATCCATATGAAGGGTAGACACAAGATGTATAATAAACCATGTTTACAAAACATGAAAAGAAATAAAATTTCTAGACTCTCCATGTTTTTATAAAAAACTTATCTGAAACCGAAATTTTATAACATTGGGCTAAAATAAAATAAAAAATATAAAAAAAGTGGAATATGGGTTTTTTAATTCTTCCCACAATGAAACTTTCTTCCCCTAGAAAGTCACTGGTAAAAATGAAGGTAATGGAGAAATATGAATATCTATCACCCCATTAAAATAATTGAAAAATCAAGGGATAGTCAAATGGTAAAATATTAAGAAAACATTAACCACTATTCACCTTAAAAAAATATTTATGAATCCCCATTCAACTACAACAAACATAAGCAATATCAAATTCACAACTACTCTACAATAATATTGGAATGAAGGGAAAATGTATATTAGTCCCCCTATTTAAATTTTATCTAAATCATTGGGACATTGAACTACCACTCCAAGAGAATAGTGTTCCCTCAAAACCATGATTCCATAAACCAATAAAAATAAAACTATATTCTACTAACCATAAGCATCCTGAAATCTATCCTATATCTAAAAGGAAAAAACATAAATTAGACATCTAAAGGTCAAATACCAGGTCACGAAAACCATCACATCCCAAACATACAAATCACACAATGAATGAATGACTATCCTAATATTGAGATGATATGGGAAATAACCTTGGGATAAAAAATTTAATTTAAGGGTGATTAGAGATCTCATACCTTGGTATCATTTTCATGGTGAACACAACAATATCTGAACCAAAACCAACTAGTGTAAAATATTAACTAGTTACATGCCTTTACAAGCCACTTAAAACACCCACCCAAGGTTATACCCTAACAAATTCAGTTAATCAAATAGATATATGGCTCTCACCACAAGTCTATAATTACCAAAGACAGATACACAAGTCAAAAAGAAAATAGATGTGTGAACATTCTAAATTAGCCACTGCTCACCTAATGGAAACTGAAAAATAATATAAAGAATCCACTAAACCGTGAACCATCAAGGATAAACTTTCCTAAAACTCACTAAATTTGAACAAATAAAACTAAACCATCACAAGAAAATATACAGAGATCATTCTTCATCAATTCACGCAAATTTTTATTCTCGGATCAGATTGACTATTATCTCAAACAAAAAATGATAACTAAAATTCCACTACACTTTTGAAAAAGTAAATAATGAATTCCACCCCACTTAGAGCATAGGAACGATCTATAAATATGAAAATAACAACCCTTAGAGATATACACCCTAATTTTACTAAACACCTTTCCAGGAGGCATAGTTTATATAAAATAAAACATGAACCTAAACAAATCATATTTATTAAAATAAATAAAAGTTTTTGAATTTTAATCGAGTGGAAAATCCCAAACTATCCTCTTAAATTCATGATCCATCAACAAAGAGAACTCCAAAACTCATTTTAAAATCAAACTCACCCTTTAAAATGAGTTCAAATTCCAACCCCCATAATTTAAAACATTGACCATAATAAAATTCTATTTTCAAAACACTCCACCTAATATTTAAAATGATTCAAAATTGACATCCACATGATTTTTCTAAAAAATCTAATATTTAAACACGAACCTGGAGGGGGTCAAAATCCCTTCCAATTAAACCGTGAACAAATTTTGAATCCAAAACTCTTTTTGAATTTCATTAAAGAATTCATCATTCTATAGATCGTTTCATTAAAACCCATCCCATTTTACACCAAATCTAGAAGGCTCTTTTAGAACATAATTATTCTCTATAAAATCATGATTTTTTCACACAAAAAACAAATTTTCATAATAATAAAAAAAATTGAGGCACATCCAAAGTCCAAACTACATCATTAACATATTGCAAAACACCCTTCAATTTACCCCCATCATTGGGAATCACTCAAAGTATGTCTAAATATAAATCAAAAATGAGATGCATGACCACTCCTGACTCAATGATATGGTTTTATAGACCCTTGGAGAATCATTCAAAAAATCCCATGATTTTTTCTTGATCAATAATTTTATCATTTCTTGGTTTATCAAGTCATGAAAACCAACCTCAACGAACTGATGTTATTTCTGTTGTCAACCAAAAATTAAAAATACCATAAGGAAACTATTACAATTACAATTATAATCAAAATTCCATCAATTATTATTAAAAATAAGAAATTATTTTAAATTTTAAATCTCACACCTATAGTAACACAATCATCATCATGATGATTGGTGATCAAGATTCCATTCATGACTAACCTCTTGTGTCTCAATGACTATCCTAACATGGTTTTACCAAGACTTCCCAAATAGAAAGATGGGTATCTCAAACACCAAATCCCCAAAATATATTCCTAGGATTTATTCCATTTTTAGTTAATTCTCTATGGATGACCCAACACATCACTGAGCACAATATGTCTGTAGACCTATGGGGAATTTACAATCCATGAAGGATAAGAACTTGTGACTAGGACTCTAAAATTCCCCTTGGGGAATGGTTTCAACCTCACATAAATAAATAAAAAAGAAATAGAAAAATAATAACAATGAATCTAAACATTTAATAACACATTAATATCCATCCAATATATAAAAATGAAATAAATACCTATTATAAGAAATACAATACATCGAGAAATAATGGATAATACAAGAACTAAAAATAAAATAACAGATTGATACCCTGAGTAGCTCTAACATCACCACTAGTGACCCTAGGTAACTCAATACATCAAACCTTTTCATCCATGGACTATGGAAAAACCAAAAAATGAGAATAATACTGGACACATGAAATATAAGCATAAAAACTATGTTCATGCCTGGACACTAGGGTATATATATGGTGTGAAAAGAACATGCCCAATATGATCTGAAATGACCCAAGTTTGACGTACATGGACATTAAAATTATTTTTCATTATACGTAATACATTACGCAAATATAAACCCAGTGATGGTATTTTTTAGTGCCTTATGAAACATCGAACATAATTTTCCATCTTGGTGAAAGATCATCAAAAGGCTCATATAAAGATCTTCCCATTTTGTTTTCCTACCTAAAACCTTTAATTATATCATAAGGAAAAGAAAACATAAAAAGGGTGAGATAAATTATTTTTAAGGGTAAACATTGAGAACATAGAACAAACCATAAACACAAGAATGTAAAAACATGAATATAATTTTGAAATATCAAAATTTAAGTCAGGAAATAAGGCATAGATCATAAAGGAAGATTAACCAGGATAAAATAACATTAGATTAAAACATGGGATTAGTAAAAAAAAATCCCCTAATATTATTTCCAAATTATCTAAGGCATTCCTTCAAAGACCATCATAGTGGATAAAGTCCTTTACTGAACCAGGATTACATATCGTTCTGGCCATATATTACTGAACTGGAATTACATGATGTCCCATCCCTATATTACTAAACCAAATTTACTTTTTATTCCATTATTTTCTATCTCATGATATATAAATCATTAACCAATGCATTTGAGGAAGATATAGGTCCCACCCATCTCATAGTTAAATCATTCTTATATGTGCCACAAAAACATAAATCAATCATCATAGCATATCCCATGAAATAAAATTGGTTACATAAACATTATTCCATCATAGAATAATCCATATAAAATATCATTAAATATTTATTACAATAAAATCATATTAATAATAGGGATATAAAAATAACTCTATTTCATCTTAGATTGAAAATAGTTTTTATGAAACACTTGAACATAATTCTTTAGAGAAATATCCTTTATTCTTAAAAAAAAGTTTTATTTTTTCAAAATGTCGTGATGATTTAAATGAAAATAATTAATTTGAAAATAAACATGAAATAGTGTAAATAAATATTCAAGGAAATAATTCAGTAAGAATATGTAAAAATCTCTTCATCTAGTATAAGTAAAAAAACATTATTCTTATACTCTTTTCAAGAAAGTCAACAAGTACCACATATGGAAAACAAAAGAAAGAATACATCTATAACATTTATTAAAATTTACCAATCAGTAATATTTATGTTCAAATTAGTATAATAATTGAAATAATATAAAATATTTAGGAAAAATGGATGTGAATGATAAATATAACCTAGTAAATACTTTCGAATAAACAATCTCGAATAATAATGAGATTTCAAAATTATCCCATACCTTTGGTAAAATTTCAACTATTTGTGCCTGAAACTCATGTATTGTCGGTTTTAAAAAATTATCAAGTATTAGAAAAATACCATATTAATATTTATGATATCATATATGATTCCCTTATGACTTTATATTCCCTTTCATTTGTCAATTCTATGTTAAAGCAAAGTTTTGGGTAATAATCATTTTATTTATCATACATTTTTTCAATTTTTATTCTTATTCTTATTACATAGATCATTATTTAATTACTTCCATTATGTAAAAAATTATTTTTATATCATATATATTCATTATATAAATATAAATAATTGATAGATAAATGAAATGGAGTACACCATTCATAGAGACGGTAGGTCGTACGTACGCATTAACGTTGTTTCCGTTTTTTATTGAATTGAATGGAACAAAGTATGTGAAATTTATATATATATATATATATATATTATAATTATTAACTCATATATTTTAGGATTATTTATTATATATACCTCAGATTCATTCTTTAATAGTTAATGTGGAGAATGAATCTCATCGCCTCGTGGAGATGATAAGTCGTATGTACGCACGTGGGATGATATCATTACCTTAATGGTTAAATAGTATAGAATTGGATGTTATATTAATTCTAGAGAATAATTATTATGTTATATTCATTACTTAAATCAGTTATACTCATCAATATACACATCGAAATTATGTATTATTGAAATACAAATTACACCACTGCATGGAGATGGTAAGTCGTACGTACACATGCATGGTGATATTGTTATTCATAAGATGGATAAAAGGATGTATAAATTTGAACCATAATTATAATTACATCTAATAATGTAGAATATAATGGATTTATTACTTCATTATGAGAACAAAATAATAATAGAAAATATAAGATGGAAAAAATTGAATGACATGATAAAATAATTAACTTTTTTTCAAGTATCTCCTTTTGGTAAGCACAAAAGGACTCGTTAAGATTGATTTATACCCAAATGGTAGTCTCAACGATGAATTTAAGGAAGTTTGGAGGAGTGTTGTGTAGGTTTTGGCTGAGCCAAAGGGCTTTGGTGGTGTGATTAAAACGGAAGGAGTGGTGCCCTTTTATAAGAGAGTGGAGGGGGGCCTTTGGAATGTCTTGAAATATAAATTTATTATAAATTATTTTTGGTATATAATGCTTAAAAAATATTTATTTCCAATATAAAAGGATTATGAGTCGAAATACACTCAAATAGTAAATTTAGACATGTTTTTATATTATTTTGAAACTTATCATTTTGATTTATAATTATTTAATCTATTTAATTTTATTTATAGTAATAAAATTATAAATTATAAATGGTTATAAATATTTTTTTATGTGTCATCAATTGTACTTAATTTAATACATTATGAAATTTTCTAAAATATAAGTTTTAATTTTTAATTTTTAAATATTTTATGATTTTTAAATAATTTAATAATATGTTATTTTTATAAAATATCAATAGTGTCACTTTTGGCACTACTCATTTATTTTATTTTAAATAAAATCCACGCAAAAGATCAGTTTGAACCAAAATATTTAATACACTCCTAACAAGTCATTTTAACCTAGAAAATTCATCTATAACCTTAATTAGATCATATGATATTTATTTTAATATTTGTTAAAACCATTTTTTTTATATTTCTTTCAATAAAATTATTTCTACATCACTATTATTTCATCATTAAAGGTAATTATTTAATTTATAAATATTATAAATAAATTTATATGATATAGATAATTTAATTTTCTTTCTATAGATTATGAATTTTCAAAGATTTATTATTTTTATCATTATATTAAAATTATTATACTTATAAGATAAATGAGAGTAACAAGTCATCACCTTCTTTTGTTTCAATTATAATTACATCACTTTCATGGGAAAAAGGCTGTTAAATGAATCGCTTCCAACCCATAGGTGGTATTGGTAAACATTAATTCATTAAAAAGAATGTTTTTTTGGTGTTAGGTTTATTTTATTATCTTTATCATATTTTTAGTTACCCTAATTTACATGATTCACCTTTAAATGTGGTAAATAAAAATTACCATAGTTACTATTCAAAATATCCAAAAAAATAAAAATAACATATTAACATAATGTGTCCCCAATGATTCTAAATATGGAATAACTTTTTCATAATTCAAGACATAGAATTGGATGAAGTTAATTTAAATTTAATTTCTGTTTTAAAAAACCAAAAAGAGGGACTTTAAGAAGAAAAAACATATCAAAACAATTTCATGTATTTCAATCCAATTTAAATGTGAAATTACTTCCAATTAGAAAAATTGTATTGAATGATAATAACCAATTTAAATGTGATATTACTTCCAATTAGAAAAATTATATTGAATGATAATAAAACAATCCAATTAAAATTTAAAACCAATTAAAAATACAATCTAACTATATAAATAAATTATAATAAAAGGCAATTTTGAATTAAAATGCAATATTTTTCACTATTCATCAAAATATGAATTTCAACAGAAAAATACAAAACTTTAAACCAAGTAAAATTTTGATGTACCAATTCCAAATAATAAATTTATTTTTTCAAATATAATATATAAAAATGTTAAAAAACTGATTTAAAATTGGTGCGCCATCAAAAGGTGGGAAACTGTATTTTTTTTAAAAATAATTCTTTTATCCGAAAAACGGAATTATTTCTTATATCATGTTCTAGAAGATACATATGATGAATGTTATTTTTATAAAAAATTTAAAATCTCATTAATAAAATTCATAACTTCTACTTTTTATCCCATTAAACAATAATATTTTAATAAAATATCGTTGTTTAGTGAAACTAGATATTGTGTACAACCAAGGATATCGACAAAGGTCGCTCTTGAATGTAATGAAACTGAAGTTAGTATTCCACGTAGTTCAATTTTCCTTTGGTCTTTCATAAAAAATAATTCAAACATATCTATTTCATACATTGAACAAAATCTATAATCAATGTTGCATGTATCGTACGCCAACTTGGTGTTGTGTGTAATATACAACCTTTTGATTTAGTGTGAAAGAAATATTTGACTTACTACGTTGCAAGATATAAATAAAAATTTTATTTTAGTAGTAATAAATGGTCCATAAAAGCTCAGGGTGTTATATTATATTCCCATTAAAATTAATTTAACCCTTGAAATATTTTGGGGTTTTAAAATGTTTACTACATGAAATTTTATTTTATGGAATCCCACGTCATAAAAAGAAATACTAAAACATCATTTTAAAAAAGGAATTATAAACATAACGGTTTGAAATGTAACTCATCACAAGGATTCTACATAGGATGACATTGTTGGTAATTGAAAACATGGATATGGAAGAGAAATATAATCGTTATTTTATAATGGATAGTGGTAGAGAATCGTGTTGGAGAAAGTTAACATCTAGGATGTCGTAAATTTGTGATGATTTAAGGGACCATAAAATTCATTGGATAAGAATGTATTAAGATAAAAATTTTGGTTTTCAATATCCTTTCCCAAAAATTTTAAGAATATAGGAAGAAATACATACTTTATTTCAGTATAATCTCACCATTGGTCTTTCCTTGAATAATTTCCACTTCATCTCTTATTTAAAGAAATGATGTTGAACTTTCCATTCATGAAATGTTAGCAGATCAAGCGATTGAATGATAGGTCACTCTAACTGTCTTAATAAAAGGTTAGAATAAGAAGTCAAATATTCATAAGTCTACCTAATGTGAGATAATTCATTAATCTAGAAAACTTAAATCCAAAAAATGACTTAAAATATCCATAAATGTGTAATATCAAAATCCTTCAAAAAAATAAAATTTCCAAAATTTAGAAAGAGGTTAAATAAGTAGACATAAGATTTATCTCCCATAAATATTATGTTAGTTCTCGGTTGTTACATTCCAAACATATGAATAACTTAATCATGTATTCTATTGAAACATTGTAATAATATGAATTACTATATAACCTTAGGGAGAACATCAATTCTATCAAAATTAACTCTTTCCACACACCAAAATTACCAAAACAAATCTATATACTCAAACCGTGATATCAGATTTTCCTTATATTAGTCATGCGGTCATTAATACTATTAAATAACTCATTATCTTTTTATCCCATCATTATTCCCATATCTTTTGTTTTCTAAAAAAATATGAATAACTTTTCATGGTAACCAGTACCATTCAACATATACATTCAAATTCTTATGGAAAAAAATATAGTAGCAATCATTAGATGTTTCTTTATTACAAATCACCATAAAATTACTTTGATAACCTTATTATTGATAAACATGCAATAATTCCACAATCTTCTAAAACCATTTATAGAGATTCATCATTTTATTCCTTAAAACAACTTTCATCTCATATATCATTTGTAGTCTCTTCATCGTCAACAACATAAATATTACCCATAAAACCATTATGATTCTCTTGATGATACATTTTTTGGAACCATGGCTGTTCTATGTAGGAATTGGAGTTTGGTTTGTGTTTTTTGTCAATCCTCGGTGGAAGTTCTGAATGTGTGACAGAAAAGTGATCATACAGTTCAAGCAGACAACAGTATAGAAGGTGGCACTGTTTCCTAGTGTTTGCCAAATTTTTGGGCCTCAAAATCGGAAATTGAAGACATGGATTGTCTGCAAAAGGCGGTTCACACAAAAAGGAATTGGTGCAAGAAATATAAGAGGCTTGTGCGAAATACTTATGTTGGGCTCAGAAAACAGCAGGATGCGTGAAATAGTGGATCGAGGTTTTTCATGCAAACAGTGCTTCGAAATCAGTTTGGTGAAAAATGGAAAAGGCATGGGCTGTGTGGAAAATAAGAGATGTGCACGAAATACTTGAGTTGGGCGTGAAAAATAGCATGGTGTGCGAAATAGCGGAGTGAAGTTTTTCGCGTAAATAGGGTTTCAGAATCACACCGTCAAAAAATGGAAAAGGCATGGGTTGTGAGAAATATCTAGAGCGGTCCATAGAAAATGATACCTGCACAAAATATTACGCGCCAGATGAGATTTTTTCTGCGCTGAAGGGGATTTTGCGTGTGGGGGGTCTCAGTCGCCTATAAATATGAGGTGCCCCCTTAATTCTACATAGTTGAAGACTTAGAGAAGAACTATGGTCTGATGCGTGAAAAAGGATTGCGTAAAGGGGCTTGCGTGAAATATTCGGAGTTGCGCAGAAAATTTTGGGATGTGCGAAAAATGAAGTGTTTCACATAAAAATTGGGTTCGCACATAAAAGATCCAGTTGCGCGAAAAAGGTTATTTTTTCACGAAATATTTTTCCGCGTGAAAAGTAAATTTTGCGCGCAATAGGAAGGTTTTGTGTGCAAAGGGTTGGTGTTGCGCACAATCGTCAGTAAATTTTGACGGCACATTCTTGTTATCCATATCAGTGGTTCTGTGCGTTCTAGTGCATCTATTCCAGACTTCAATGCAAGCAGAGTCTCGTGCTGAGCATAGGAAAATACTTCAATGCAAATCTATTGAAGAGACCTTCATGTCTATAAACATAGTGGGACTTCGCCAAGGGCGGTGAGCCAGGGGGAGTTAACGGGAGTGACCCGATGGAAGCAGTGAGCTATCCCTAAACCTTTGTAAAGGCAATGAGCCTGGGAAAGAGTGTCTGTGCCCAAACCTTTATAATCCACAACTAGTTAAGATTAGAAGAATTGGGTACGACCGAGAACTTGTCAGTGTATTCTCATTGGACGTAGCCCTTAGTGGTGAACCAAGTAAAAAATGTTGTGTCTTCTCTATGCATGTGAATGTTTTCTTTCTAATCATATTCATCATACTGTTTCAACATGTTCCTACCAACGTGAGAATAATATCCATCATATTAAAAGAAAAATTTGTCACCCTGATTCACCCCTCCCCTCTCGGGGTGTCCCGGGGTCCTTCAAGTGGTATCAGAGGGGGGTTGCTCGTGTTGAATCAGTCCTTTATCGTCATGGAAAATGCAGTCAATGTCAGGGGAGTCCCTCACTTCGATGGAAGTAATTTCTAGATCTGGAAGAACAGAATGAGATCTCATATAAGATATCTTGGAATGGAAGTTATTTTTTCTACTGTGCAAGGAATATGACTCACTGATCCAACAGGCCTGGCTATGACTGAAAAAGACAAGAAAATTCAGGATGGAGATGCTAAAGCAAAAAATGCACTCACTGTAGCCCTTTCTGATCAGATCTACTTAAAGGTGATGAATTGCACCTCAGAAAAATCCATGTGGGATAAAGACGAGAATATTTATGAAGGAGATATCAAAGTGGAGGAGGCGAAGCTACAAGTGCTACACAATCGGTTTGATTATATGAAGATGCATCGAGATGAGAATGCAGACTCATTCTTTAATCGAATTACGAAAGTGGCTGGAGAAATTCATGGTCTAGGAGAAGAAATCAAAGACATTGATATTGTAAAGAAAATATTAATAAGACTTCCACCTCTGTACAATGAAAAGGTGTCAGCTCTTGAGGAAAGAGATCTTTCCAAACATTCTCTAGATGATCTACTGAGCATCTTGGTAGCATATGAAATGAGATTCAAACCAGAAATTTCTATGACTCATGTGAGCAAGGAAATGGAATTCATGGCCATGGATAAACTGAAAATCTCAAAATATAGTAGAGGTGAATATGACGAAGATAAAAAAATTCTTTCTCTCATTCCAAAGAAGTTCCAGAAGGGAAAAGGGAAATTCAAAAGGAAGTTACCTCTCGAATGTTTTCATTGTGGAAAAGTTGGGAACATTGCCTCTCAGTGCACAAGAATGATCAATGATGATGATAGTGAAGATGAATGCTTCGAAAAGCCTCAGAGAAGGTTCTTTAAAAAGGGAAACTTCAAATTTGGAAATAAAATGCAAAGGAAGAGTTTTGTCTGTGAAGAGGAAGAAAATGATAATGAATTCTTTGATGAAGAAGAACCAGAATTCAAAACTGAGAACCATGCATTGATGACGGCTACTGTTGAAAAGTCAGAAGATAATGGTGGAGAAAAAAAACTAAGAACTTCTGTATATCCCGAGATGAAACATAAGGATGCAGTTAATAAGTTTAAGACTAAATGTAAGAGTTTCAATAAGTGGAAATCAATTATAGAAGAATAAACTGAATACGTTGATCAAATTGAAGCTGAAATTGAACGAATGGAAGAATTTGTGATGGTACAGTCTAAAATAATTGAAAGCAATGATGATGTAGTGGATCTGAAGCTGAGAATTAAAGAGCTGGCAAAGGTCATCAATGACCTCACCTCCAGACTAGATGAAAAATCCAAGACTACTGAGGGTCTTATGGAGGAAGTTGTTACTCTAAGGAGTAAACTGGAGACTAAATCAATTCCAGAAGAATCAAGGACGAAAATACAGTTTGGAAGATTCTCAGATGCAGAATTACTGGCAAGAGACAAGTGTGGTTCAGATGGGGTTGGATAAATCTTGAGTGATCAAAGACCTGCCTGCATGGGAAGGAGTGGAATTGGCTATAAAGCTGAGACATCAACTTCTGGAAGTGAAAAGATCCAAAAGAAAGATAAGATGAAAGTTGAAAATTTTGAAATGTTGCCTAAAGTGCTGAAAAAGGAACCCTCAATCCAAACTAAAAGGAGAACTGCAAGTTATCCTCAAAAATTCAGAAATGACAGACAGTCTAACTATTCTCCCAAGGAAGAAGGTATGAGGATAAATCCAAGTGAGAAGACATTTCCACTCGTGAAGTGTTAGTTATGTGGCTATCTGGGCCATACCATGTCTTATTTCGAAGAAGAAATAAGCTATCTAAATGGAGAAGATATAGAAGTTCAACAACAGAAAACAAATTCATATCCTAATTCTTATAGAAGAAACAATTTCTATGGATATTGTTTTAGTTGTTCTAACTTTGGTCATAAGGCTGCTAATTTTAGGCAGAGAAGGGACATGGACACCTCATACTGAAGTTCAAGACAAGTCATGTCTCGACAACAAGACAGTGTTGCTCTCTCAAACATTTTATCTCCTCTCAAAGAAGATTTCGACTATGATGAACCTGGGTATGTGGAAGAGATAATTGAAAGGCCATCAGTACTATATACTCAATCCAATGTCTCATGAAAGGAAAGGAAGAAGATTGAGAAATCCAACCTTGTAGAGGTGGCCCTCAAATCTATAAAGAACAACAGTACCTGGATTCTAGATAGCAGTTGTTCATATCATATGATAGGTAATGTCGGCCTGTTAATGGATATCAAAAGGAAGGTTGATGGTACAGTATGATTTGGTAATGATGGAGCTCTAAAAATCAAAGGGAGTGGAAGTATATAATTAGCTAATGAAGAACTAAAGAATACTGAAGTTCTTTACGTAGATGGCCTACTTCATAATCTCCTTAGAATGATTCAACTCTGTGACTCAGGACTTATAGTTACTTTTAATCAGAAAGGCTGCACTATCATGGGAAAGATATACAATTCACTTATGAAGGGATGCAGAACATGAGGCAACTTGTATCATGTTGATAGTGAATAAAATGTCTGTTACATGACTGTTGAAGAAGAAAACAATTTGTGGCATCGAAGACTGGGACACATCAATAAACAAGACATGGAGAAAATATCAAAATTGAGAATTGTCATGGACATTCCCAACCTGAAGCGTGAATGTGAAAAATCTTGTGATGCTTGCATTCGGGGGAAGCTGGTATGCAGTTCATATCAGCCAAAGTAGAAAAGGGCATCTCACCTTCTTGATCTGATTCATACAGATGTATGTGGGCTGATAAATGTTGTCAGAACTCATGGAGAAAGGTACTTTGTCCTTTTCATAGATTATTACTGTAGAAGGGCATGTGTGATGGTCATTCAAAAGAAAGGACAAGTCCTTGACTGCATGAAAACATATCGGCAAATCACCGAGAATGATACTAGACGGACAATCAAAGTGTTTCGATCTGACAATGGAGGAGAATACACGTCCATTGAATTTGAAAATTATCTGGAGAAGCATGGGATACATCATAAGGTAGCTACTGTGAGAAATCCACAAATAAATGGAGTTGTTGAATGTAGGAATCGACAGGTGAATAACATGGCACAAACTATGCTGATTGAGAGTCGTATTCCACGACATTACTGGAAAGAGGCTGTTCAGGCTGTAGTGTACATTCAGAATCGAACATGACTTTATAAGGGTGAGACGAATACACCATATGAATTGTGGCATGGACGAAAGCCTTCTTTAAAATACTTTCGTGTCTTTGAATGTAAATGCTTCATTAGGAACAATGAAGTAAATGAAGGGAAATATGGCGACAATTCAGATGAAGGAATTTTCCTCGGTTACACAATGAACAGTAAAGCCTACAAATGTTTCAACAAGCATTTAGGAAGGATTGTGGAAAGCAGTGATATTATGATAATTGAAGAGAAAAGCACAAACGCTTCAAGGACGTCATATGATGATGTGATAGAAATTCAGGAAGAAAGTGAACGTGAAGGAAATAAAAATGCAAAAATAGAGGAAGTTGTTCAAAACACTCAGCAGTCACATCATGATGTTGACTCAGAATAATAATGTGAAGAAGAAAATATGGCTGAAGAGAATGCTACTGAACCTCGCAGGAGAAATCAAAGAGCTGAGATTGATCCATCCAACATAATTGGGGACAGGAGTGCACCCTATCAAACAAGAAGGGTGAGCAATAACACACAATATGCATTTCGATCAGTTGTAGAGACATCCTCATTCAAAGAAGCTGCAAATGATGAATCTTGGGTGAAAGCCATGAATGATGAATTAGATCAGATTGAAAAGAATCAGACATGGGATGTTGTCCCGAGACCCGATGGTCACAATGTGATTGTTACCAAATGGATCTTCAAAAATAAGTTTGATGAGCATGGAAGTGTCATAAGAAACAAGGAACGACTGGTATGTAAAGGATACTCCCAGATTGAAAGCATTGATGTTGATGAAACCTTTGCTCCAGTGGCTAGACTTGAGTCAATCAGGCTCTTCCTTGCCATGGCACTCCAAAGAGGATATAAATTATATCAAATGGATGATAAGACATCATTCTTGAATGTTTTACTAGAAGAAGAAGTCTACATTGAACAACCAGTGGTCTTTCTTTTGGGTACTGATGAAACAATGGTATGGAAAATGAAAAAATCTCTATATGGTTTGAAGCAGGCACCACAGGCGTGGTACTCACGGCTGGATTAATATCTCAAGAAGCTAAAATTCAAAAGAGGAGGAGTTGATCACAATATCTATGTGAATAATTCTCCAAAATATCAATTCATTGTTCTAGTCTACGTTGTTGATACCATATTTGGTGGCAGTAGGCAGAAATCAGTGGACGAATTTGCCAACCACATGAAATCAGAATTTGAAATGTCTATGATTGGGGAGCTCACATATTTCTTGGGGCTGTAGGTGATTCAAAATAAGGAATACACTTTTATTTCTTAGGAAAAATATGCAATAGAGCTGCTGAAGAAGTTTAATATGCAAGATTCCAAACCTATGTCAACTCCGATTGTAGTTGGAACTAAACTTGGAAAGCCTACGGATGGGGACTCTGTTGATCCCACCAAGTACCAGAGGGTCATTGGGAGCCTACTGTACCTGACAGCGACACGACCAGATATTCTCTTTTCCACATGCCTAGTGGCCTTCTTTCAGAGTAATCCAAAGGAGGAACATATGGTTGCAGTAAAAATAATCATGAGTTACATTCAAGGTACACATAAATTCGGGTTATTTTTTGCTACAGGTAGGGACAGTGAATTATCAGCATTTTCTGACGCTAACTTGTCTGGTGATGTAGTAGATAGAAAGTCCACTAGTGGTGGAGCCTTCTATATTAGGCAGAAATGTGTTGGCTAGTTGAGCAAGAAACAAGAAAGTAATTCTCTCAGTACTATTGAAGCTGAGTATATCTCTGCCACAAAGGCATGCACTCAACTTCTTTAGATGAAAAAACAACTAACAAATATTGGTGATAACGTGCAGCAACCAATGGTAATTTACTGTGATAACAAGAGTGAAATTGATCACACGAATAATCCGGTTAAGCATTCTCGTACAAATCATATTGAAATCAGGTATCACTTTATCAAAGAAAAATTTGAGAAAGGGGTGATTAAAATGGATCACGTGGGAATTGATGACCAATTAGCTGATATCCTGACAAAACCACTGTCAAAAGTTGTGTTTGAAAAGAATCAATTGAACCTCAGTGTTCAACCACCTCCTACCACATAAGGAATTTCCGAAATCCCCTCTCCCTGATTATGGTAATTCATTCTATCTGTTTATGGCTGTGATGTAGGTTTATGGGGGAGATACTATCCAGGGGGGTATGGTTTGAGATGAACATTGATTATTTTACCGGACATTGGGTTTATTGTCAATGGGGGAGAAAGGAAAGGAATAAATTCAAGAATTCAAGATTGTTTGTGGACATGTAATGCTTCTGTGACATGATGAGAATTCAGTGTAAGAAAATTTCTTGAGCGTCTTTGAGCATTCCAAAACACGGGAACCCAATTCAAGCTTCCTCTCTTGTTTTTTACACCAAGCATTGCTCACGTAGTCTTAGAGTGTTGGCTGAGTTGATCCTTTCATATTTGGTATGAATGTGGATGGTGATATATTGAATTTATTTGGTGATTTCCGACAAACCCAAAGGGGGAGATTTTTGGAACCATGGTTGTTCTATGCAGGAATTGGAGTTTGGTTTCTGTTTGTTGTCAATCCTCAGTGGAAGTTTCAAATGTGTGACATCAATGTGATCATACTGTTCAAGTAGATAATAGTATTGAAGGTGGTGCTGTTTCCCAGTGTTTGTCAAATTTCTGGGCCTCAAAATCGGAAATTGAAGACATGGACTGTCTGCAAAAGGCGGTTCTCACAAAAAGGAAGTGGTGCACAAAATATAATAGGCTTGCGCGAAATACTTATGTTGGGCACAGAAAACAGCGGGATGCGCGAAATATTGGATCTAGGTTTTTTGCGCAAATAGTGTTTCAAAATCGGATTGGTGAAAAATGGAAAAGGCATGGGCTGCAATGAAAATAAGGGTTGTGCGAAAAATACTTGAACTGGGCATGAAAAATAGTGTGGTGCGTGAAATAGCGGAGTGAAGTTTTTCACGCAAATAGTGTTTCAGAGTCACACTGTCGAAAAATGGCAAAGGCATGGGTTGCGCAAAATATCTAGAGTGGTGCGCGGAAAAAGATACTTGTGCGAAATATTATGTGCCAGATGAGAGGTTTTCCACACCAAAGGAGATTTTTCACGCGGGGGTCTCAGTGGACTATAAATACGAGGTGACCCCCTTCATTCCACATAGTTAAAGAATTAGAGAATATCTGAGGTCTGATGTGTGAAAAAGGATCGCGTAAAGAGGCTTGCGTGAAATATTCAGAGTTGCACGGAAAATTTTGGGATGCGCGAAACATGAAGGTTGCACATAAAAATTGGGTTTGCACATAGAAGATCCAGTCTCACAAAAAATGGTATTTTTGCGTGAAATATTTTTCCGCGCGAAAAGTAAATTTTGCGGGAAATAGGAAGGTTTTGCGCACAAAGGGTTGGTGTTGTGCGCAATTGTCAGTAAAGTTTTTCTGCACATTCTAGTTATCCAGTTCAGTGGTTCTATGCGTTCAAGTGCATCTATTATGGAATTCGATGCAAGCAGAGTCTCGTGCTGAGCAGAGGCAAAGACTTTAATGCAAATCTATTGAAGATACCTTCACGTCTATAAACTGAGTGGGACTTCTCCAAGGGCAGTGAGCTAGGGTGAGTTAACGGGAGTGACCTGAGGGAAGAAGTGAGCTATCCCTGAACCTTTTTAAAGGTAGTGATCCTGGGACAGAGTTTCTATGCCCAAACCTTTGTAATCCACAACCAGTGAAGATTAGTGGAATTGGGTATGACCGACAACTTGTCGGCGTATTCTCCTTGGACATAGCCCTTAGTGGTGAACCAAGTAAAAAGTGTTGTGTCTTCTCTATTCATGTGAATGTTTTCTTTCTAATCATATTCATCATACATGTTCAACATGTTCCTACCAATTTGCGAACAAGATCCATCACATTAAAAGAAAAAGTTGTCACCCTGATTCAACCGTCCCCTCTCAGGGTGTCCCAGGGTCCTTCAACATTCCCTTAGGGAATATATTATCATAATGCACATTCATTCTATAATTAAAACATTTAATCGCCTTTTATGTCTTATTAATAACATTAACTTTTTCCATTATTTAAACTGGACCTTTTCCTTTTCAATTAATAGCTTTGGGACCTTATTTTCCATATTTAAAGAATATTCTAATTCCATTGAAACATTCTCCTTGATTCCTCATCCTAAATGATTTACATGAGGAAAATTGAACATTATTTCCTCTATGATCACCATGAAACTCCATATTTTACTTCTTAGTTGTGTCGAAAAACTCACCAAAATTGAGATTATTAATCATATTATGAGATTACTAATTATGAATAATAATGATGTTTCCACTTCCAAATACCATTTAATTTGGTTCATCATGGGGACTATTATTCCATTTTCCATCGTATTCTTCATTAACATGAATCCTTCTATTTCCATACATTTTCTAAAAGCCAAAAATAATAGTGTGAGAGGTGAAAATAGTACAAGGAAAACAATTAAATTAAGGGGGAGTACATTTAATCTCTAAAATATTGGGTTTAATCATAGATAATTCATGACTATTACCATAATTATAGGGTTATAACTTATAGTTAGACAAACCCTTTCATACATCCCTAAACATACCTTAAAAATATCTCTTGGGATCTCACTAATGTTTTCACATACTAGTTTCCAAAGGTTAAATAAACATTCGCTCTGATACCAACTGAAAAGAACAAAACATTACATACATGGAAATTACATTTAATTTTTGAAATAATTAATACATTACACAAATATAAACAAAAATACTATATTATTTTAATATCATTAGAAACTTGGAACATAAACTTCAACTTGGTGAAAAATATTCAACATCTCCTATAAAAATATTCTCAATTTGTTTTCCTACCTAGAAAAATTTGTTAATATCCTGGGGAAAATAAAACATAAAAATGGTGATCTCAATGTTCAGTATGGATAAACATTGGGAACATAGAATAAACCATAAACATAATAACGTAATAACATGAAAATAATTTCTAAATATCAAATTCTTGGGTTAAGAAAAAAAATATAGGCAGTATATAAGGAATATATTATAAAGCAACATTAACCATGATAAAATAGCCTTGGTATAAAACATGGTATTTTTGAAAATAAATAAAAATATATAATATTATTTCCATTGTATCCAATTCAATTCTTCCAAGACCATCATAGTGGACAAATTCATTTACTGAACAGGGTTTACTTGACCTTCTAGCCATGTATTATTGAACTAGATTTACTTATTGTTCCAGCCCTATATTACGGAACCGGAATCACTTTCTATTCTATTACTGACTATCTCATGATATATAAATCTTTACACAATTCATTAGAGGTAAATATAGGTCCCACCTATATCATAATGAAATCATTCTTAAATGTTCCACAAAAACATAAATCATTCATCATAGCATAACCTATGAAATAAAATGTTTTTCTTAATCATCATCCCATCATAACATAATATAAAATATAATTACATATTTAATACAAAAAATAATAGTAATAATTAGGATAGAAATATTACCCTATGTCAATATAGATGGAAATAATTTTGATAAAACACTTGAACATAATTCTTAATGAAAATATCCTTTCTTATTCAAAAAAAACTACTTTTCTAAAAACAACACGAAATTTTAAAAGAAAATAATTTAAATGAAAATAAATACTAAATATTTTAAAGGAAACATCATGGAAATAATTTCTAAAGAATATGATAAATCTGTTCATGTCATATAAGTAAAAAACATTCTTCTCGTACTCTGGTAAGAAAAACCAAAAAGTACCTCATACAAAAAACAAAAGAATGATTCCTTCCATACTATTTAATACAAATTTAAAAATGGGTAAAAAAATATTTAAAATTAGTAGACTAATATAAATAATATTATCTATTTATGAAATATTCACATGAATTATAAATATACCCCAATAAATACTTATGAATTAACACTCTTTAATAATAATGAGATTGAAAATTTATCCTTTTTCTATAGGCATGATTTCTTCCATCTTTTTCTGAAACTCCTATATAGTGGGTTTAAACATATTATTAACCTGTAAAAGAACCATAATAATATTTATTATATTATATATGATTCACTTCAGACTTTATATTACATGTTTATTATTCAATTCTATGGTAAAGCAACGTTTTGTTTAATAATCATTTTATTTATCATACAGATTTTGACTTGTTATTCTTCATCTTATTACATAGATAATGATTTACATACTTCCAGAATTTAAAACATTATTTATATATCATATATATTAAGTGTATAAATATATATAATAGATAGATAAATGAAATATAATACACCACTCACAGAGACGATAGGTCATACGTATGCAGGAACATTGTTTCTGTTTCTTTATTGAATTGAATGAAATAAATCAAATGATATATATATATATATATATATATATATCTAGAAGCATTATTAGGTCATATATTTCATAATTACTTATTATATATTGCTTATAATCAATCTTGAATGGTTAATGTAGAAAATTAATCACATATCATCATGGTGACGGCAAGTCGTACGTACGCACGAGTGATGTATCATTCCCATGATGGTTAAATAGTATTGTATTAGACAGTATATAAATTATAAATAATAATAATTATTATTCAGTAATTATTTGCCTTCCTTATACTCATCTATATAATCATTCAAATTAGGGGTTTTTTAATAACAAATTACACCACGATGTGGAGATGGTAAGTCATACGTACGCACAAATAGTGATATTGTTATTTATAGGATGGATAAACAAAGGAATAATTTTTTACCATAATTATAATAACATTTAATTGTTTATAATATTATGTATTTATTCCATTTTTATGAGAAAAACATAATAAGAGAAGTATAAGAAGAAAAGAATTTTGAATGAGGTGATAAAACAATTACCACTTTTTCGGGTATCTCTTTTTGGTATGCACAAATGGACTCCTTAAGATGGATTTATTCCCATAGAGAGGCCTCCAAGATAAAGTGAGGTAATTTGGGTGGATTTTTGGGATAGGTTTGGCTGAGAAAAAGGGCTTTGAAGGTGTTATTAAATTAAAAGGAGATGCGCTCTTTTTATAAGAGAGGGGTGGGGCACCTTTGGATAGTATGGAAATATTAATTTATTATAATTTTTTTCATAATTCTCTTAAACTAATTTATTTCAAATATAAAAGGAGAATGTGTTAAAATACTCTCAAACAATAAAATTTTGACATGTTTTGATTTTATTTAAAACATTATCATTTCAATTTATCATTATTTAAATGATTAAATTTTATTTTAGGTAAAAAAAATTATAAATATTAAATGTTTATAAAGATTTACTTATGTGTTTTAAATTCTCCATAAATGGACACTTTAGAAAATTTTCTACCATATAATTTTCACTATGTAAATTATAAATATTTTTGTTATTTATAAATAATTTAAAAATATGTAATTTCTATAAAATATCAATTGTGTCACTTTTGACACTATTTATTTATTTGACTTTATGTAAAATCCACAGAGAAGATAAATTTGAAGAAAAAAAATTTAATACACTACTAACAAGATAATTTCAACTAGATTATGCTTGGAGCATATTAATTAGTTCCTATGATATTTATTTTAATATTTTTTAAAACACTCTATTTTATATTTATATCAATAAAATAATTTATACATCACTTTTGTTTCATCATTAATGGTAAATATATAATCTCTATAAATGATAAATAAATTCACATGACGCAGATGATTTCATTTTATTTCTGGAGACTATTTATTTTCAATGTTTTATCATTGTTATCACTATATTAATATTATTATATTTATAATATATATGAGTGTGACATGTTTCTACCTTCTTTTGTTTTAATTATAATTACATCACTTTTGTGGAAAAAATACTTTAAATGAATTAAATTCTAGCCTCATCTGATATTGGTAAACATTAATTCATCAAATAGGATTTTGGCAGGTTTTTTTGTGATGGATTTATTTGGTGACGAAAATGGTGTTGATGTTGGTGATGCTCTGTTTTTGGTTAAGATTGGTTTACAATCACGGGATGATGACGTTGGATGCACTATTGAAGAGAAGCATGCAGGAAGGATGGTGTTCAAAACCGGCATGGACAGTTATGGGTGTGGCAATGGGTGACATAACTGATAGTGAAGGCTGACGCAGGCAGCTCATGGTTCTAGAATGGTGATGATGAATCTTTTGAATCCTGGTGTTTTAATATTTGTGATCATGTGGGTGTCATGGGATTAGTACCCAGTTGGAGTGTGAGGCACAGTGACGTTTGAATTTTTGAATTTTGAAATTTGTATGGTGAACTGGGTTTTTGGAGGGTATATGTATGTCGATGTAGGGAATGTTCTGTATGGTACCCACTTTTCTTTAAAGTGGATTTTTAATAAAATAATAAATAATAATAAATTTTTTGGCTCACTTCCTTTTGAGTTCATGGTCTTTGAACATGGAGGCTCTCTTGGGTTTCAATAATTCCTTCCTCATTGAGGCTTCCTTTTAATGATGGGGCTTATTTCTCCTTCCCAATGAAATAGAAAAATAACTTTCATGAAGTATTTTTCATTATTCATAAAAATATGAATTTAATTTTGAAAAATACCAAAAGTTCAACCAAGTTAAATTTTTTATGTCCCACTTTCAAAGAAAACATTTATTTTTCCAAATAGAATATATAAACCTATTTAAAACTAGATTTAAAATTGGTGTGCCATAGAAATGGGTAACACAACATTTTTTTGAAAAATACTTCTTTTATCCGAAAAATTGAATTTGTTCTTATATCATGATCTAGAAAATACATATGATGAATGTTAATTATATATATATTTCAAAATGTGGTTAATACTATTCATACTGGCTAGTTCATTACCCATTATATAATAAAATTTTAATAATATTTCATTGTTTGGTGAAACACGGTATTGCGTACAATGAAATCTATCAAGTAAGGTCTCTCATTCATGTAACCTGAGCCATGTCAATGTGGTGTGTAGTGCAATATTACTTTGGTGTTGCATAAAACATAATCCTAACATAGTTATTTTATACATTGAACAAAATCTATACTCAGTTTTGCGTGTATCGTATGCCAACTCAATATTGTGCGTAACATATGACAAATCGGTATAGGGTGAATGGAATGTTTGACTTAGTGAATTTCAAGATATAAATGAATGTTTTAATCTATTTGAAAAAATGTTTATTAAAAACTAGGGTTCTTACATGATATCTCAAAGGAGTCCATGTAATTCCCTTCATATAAAATTTTATAAAAATCTATTTTGAACATAAGTCATAAAATAAGTTTCTCACATAATTTATAAAATAGATTCAATATAAATATTTAATAAAAATTTAAAATATACATTTTATCAAATTAAAACATGGGTGATCAAATCAATTAATTTAATCTTTTTTTTAAAAATAAAAATGGTGTACTTTAAATTTATTAAAAAATCATGTTCACTATTTTTTCCCCTTTCCAATAACTTTTCCCAAAATAATTTTTTCATAAATTACCTCAGATAAGAAAATCATAAAATAAATTTAATATATAATAAATCCTTTCCTTTTTAGACCCCAATTTTCAAATCATTTTAGATACCTAATAGAAAGTGAGCCAATATATGCTCAATGTAAAATACAAACACAAACTTTTACCATGATATCAAATATATAAAACTTAAATAAAACCTAAAACAAATTGGTGTTATACAATCCAAAACAAGGCTATTAAAACAAATTATGAGATAGGGTTCATGAAAACATCTGGATAAGGACTTAAGTAACATGGGTAAAACAATCAACTCTAACTATAGTTGAACTAGAACAAGTTCTTAGACTCACCGAGCCCATATGTTTCTCTTGAAAATATTTCACATACATCATCTCTGAAAAGCATATTCAGGGACCCATCAATACCTACCCTTGGATGGTGAAAATATATTAGATAACTATAAATATTTCACACACTCATACATCACAACATTAATCCAAGACTTTTATTAGATACCCAAGGTTCCCATGATAATTTAAAAAGTGGTGTTGAGAAAACAATTTAAAAATCAAAAGAAAAGTCTAAGTCCTTTAAAATAATCATCACCTCACCTCTAAACCCCTTAAAATAAATATCCACTTTCATATTGAACTATAATAATCACATAAAAAGACACATAAATATAAAACTTGTCCCCACGGGGTCTCAAACAACAATGAGTGCAATATTAAAATGAAGCTCACTTGAGGGTCTCACTCATTTTCAAAATAATTTTTTTTCAAAGTAAAAACACAAATTTTCAAAAGAAACATGGGATGAAAAGGCATTTTAAATTTTTTTTTAAAATCATTTAAAAACATCACTTGAGGTCCATTCATCAAATTTCTATTGAAATTACATTTGGGCATCAATCATTTTCCTCAATCTCTTTTTAAAACATTATGAATTTCTATTGAGATCCAATAGTCCCAAATATTGTTTAAAATAATGGTCAATCCCATAATAATTATAAAAATCCAATTTTAAAATATCACACATTCCTTTTTTAAAGAAATAGGTGTTAGATACTCTTTCACCACATATAAATCCATTAAAATGTTCCACTTAGAAATTTTAAGCAACACGTGGTATACAATAAATCCGTTCCAAATGATGAAACCATTTGAAGATAATTTCTAATATGTAAAATTATGACATAAGACAACAATTTATTGGAAATAAATTTATAACATGAATTACAAGGTAATTACAAATAAACACCAAACTTGTTTCAAAAGAAACTCATCTAAACACATTTACTTCATCACAAAATGTATATATGGGAAAGTAGAGTCCACTGAAAACCCATAAAAATTCAAATATCTAACACTAGAACCATCCAAAACCATAATCCCAATAAAAATAGTCTTTTCAGTCCATATATAAATGGAAAATTAAGATATAGGGAATAGATAAGAGAAGGGAAGGGTATGGATGATAAATAAGGGCTCACCCACTAAAAATACTAG
Organism: Viscum album; assembly: GCA_963277665.1. Classification (NCBI taxonomy): domain Eukaryota; kingdom Viridiplantae; phylum Streptophyta; class Magnoliopsida; order Santalales; family Viscaceae; genus Viscum; species Viscum album. Next base: position 90,309,560 of record OY728163.1, read on the forward strand.
AATCAAGAGCCCTGAATAAAATTATTGTGAAGGGGATGATCTACCTAGGTATTCTTCATAGTTTTACTAATAAATATTAGGGGAATAATAATATAAAACATTAAAAAATAGTGGTATAAAAAATTAATTTCATCATTCTTACTAAATACTTGGAAGATCACATAGCTTTCCCACACAGTTTGAAAAACCATGTGTGCACCACTATATAGACATCGAACCCTCACATAGTTTAGAAATAAAATTTAAAATAAGTGCAACACTAATGTGAAATTGATATTTTTAAAAATATAGAGCTTTTCACAATCACTCACATGATTTATTCTGATCATTCATAAGTCGTGATCCACCAACCCAGGCCCCAAGTGACTCACACATTTATCACTATAATAATAATGGATTAACCTAATCCATTTATTTTCAATTCATTACAAAATTTTCATATAAAAATGAACTAAAAATACTCCAAATGATTATCATCCATATGGTTTCTAGTAAAATTTTCATGAAAATATTCCATATAAGGGAAATTTATAGATTCTACACGTTTTGAGATAAAACCTTTCAGAAACATAAATTTCCCCACATTAAGTTAAAATGACATAAAATATAAAGTAACATATGTATGAAGGTTCTAAAATCCATATTTTTTCATCACTTTCTATAGTTTTTTTAACTCATTACATATATATGTGATTCATTCCACATATATATGTGACCACCTAATAATATAGTCCCACTAAAATATTTAGTAAGTAACATATATGAATAAAAAAGTTATAATAATAGTGAGATTTAGACATCATACTCCAAATTTTTATCTCCTTAAACATATTCAAACTATTTATGTTAACAATATTAAATATTACAATGTAAACTATCATTTTCTACTAAGTAAACCATCATCATTGATGGAACCGATTTTAAAAAACCCTTCTTGAATTTGTTTGGTAATAAATGTAACTATTTACAATATCATATACCAGAAAATCCTAAACACCTTTAGGATAAACTTATATTCCCATTATAATGGTTAATAAATGTAACGCTTTAAAATTATTTTTAATGGCATTCCATAAAACTTATGTTGGATATGAAGTGAAATTTACATTGTATTTTAACTAAAATAATCTATTTTTTCATAACTTTTAAACTTATTAATCCATAACAAGGCCTCACTGGACTATTAGAGTGTATATTGTTTACAAGGCATCATTATAAGATAAAAAATCATTTTTTTTGTAATGAAATAGAATTTATTTATTTTTTGTATGAATTTTTAACAAATAAACTATTTTAATATCATATATGGTATTATCTATCATTGGATAACTTTTCTCTAAAATAAAGAATATTATTCAAAATATGCCAACAATGGGTGGTGGTAATATCATCCCACATATTTTGACAAACATCTAGATAGACATTTTATCCTACAAAAAAAACATTTTTATCATCATATTCTTTTCAAAATTGGCTATATATGTTTATGAATTAGAAATCAAGAGTATTGAACTCATTATCTCGTATTTCACATAGAAACATTTTCTATCAAACAAGTAATCTAATAATATAAGATAAATGAGATAACTATAGAAAAAATTTACATATACTCATTTGATATTGATATATTACTTTTTATTCAAATATGTGAGGTATAAAATCTTTGATGCATCATCTAAATGTAAGATAAAAGTTCTATTAATTATATATTTAATTTTTTAATGAATATGTATTTAGAAAACATGTAAAGCATCAATTTTTACCTCATTTCCTTTAAAAATAAATATGGTATTTCTATAACATTGATATCTAATTTGGATTTTCCAAAAACTATCAAAAAAATTCTTCAGGTATCTTAGACAATTTTATCTTATGAAATCATTACTCCTCCTTCCTGATAACACCTTTATGTTTGAATTAACATGACTATATACTTGATGAAATGATATTGGACATTCTGATATGCATTTCATATTCTGGTTAAAAATTTCACCCACTAATACTGCCAATATAGCACTAAAATGTATACATCATATAATCAGTTCAATTATTCTCAAAACATTGAGAAAAATAATGAAAACATTTCTTAAACTCACTCACATTATTTTAAAATTTATATCAATAAAATTATGATGATTCTATAGATACTGAAATCTTTATGGGAAATCATCAGTCTCTCAAAGTCATTTTCACTCTCGATAATATTTAGTAAATGGATGAACAATACAATAACATAGGTCACCAAAAATAAAATTCCATTAAGTCCTCAAGTGAAAAAAATTAGGATTATTATAAGAATTAGGATTTGATGTTTTTAATTAATTCAATAGTTTGTAACTCAAGATGTAATTTTCCCTAACATATAATTTCTCTTTCTTATGGAATTTTCTTAAGATACGAGTCTTCAGAGTTTATTATAATAAGCCTCCCATTTCAAGGGTTGATTTTAAAGTTAAGTTTGATTATGATTATTATGTTATTACCTAAAAAATAATCTTTCTTTATATTAGTTGCATTTTTTAGAAACATTAAATATTAAATTTTATAAATTATTCCCACACTAAAATGACAACCCCTTTTAAAACTCATCAAATCTATTAGTGGATCAAAATTCTTATTTCAGAAAGTAATTAGTTTTATTTTGAGTTTATCTCACTAGAGAGTTATTTATATAGGGTATTATCTCATTCATATCACATGTGAATCTGAGATAGTTGATCCAAAAAATATTTTTCCAATACAACATATGGATTATCTCAAGTCTATTCCTTAGGTATCCTAACTCTTAGAGTTTATCAGTTATCTGTGATTGTTAGGAATGTGAATACTATTAAAGTTTCATTCCAATAAAAAAATAGGAATATACTCCAGAGTATATCCATTACATAAGGTTTATTATATTGGAAATGGTAATATTTATTAAAGGTGGGTTCGATATAAGAATATATCTTCTGATGGGTGTTTTCTCTTTAGGTGTCAATAATTGTTTTTAATTGTAATTTTAGACTCATGTGATGGTCTTTAGAAAGACTTGTATTTGGATCATTCCTTGTAGTTTTTTGGAAAATTATAGAATATAAAAGTTATTAATTGTAATATAAATGTTAATTTAACCACCTACTAGAAGTTTTATATCATGAATGAAATTTAATTAGTGAATTATAGGTCATCAAGTTCAATGGTGGGTTCTATAAAAATATTGGAGGTCGGTACAACTGGATGATCAATTGGTACCCGATGTAAGTGTGTCGGAACACTTATAAAAATGTTTGGACATGATAACAGGAGTATAATTAAAATGAGACTGTTGGATTTATACTTTTATATTACCATTGGTCAATATGACTGTTGGAAACTAAATGTTGCGATTATTGTCTCTAAAAACAAGTGATCTTGGTTAATTAATATAGAAAGAAGATTTGATTGCCTCATCCAGTAGTCTCGGGCCAATCGAAGCCCATATAACAGAACCTAGGAAGGAGGTATCACCACTGGGCTTTTCTCTGGACCAAAACCATGCTGAACTTCATTGTTTGAAGCTAGAACAGAATCACCTTTGTGAGAAGTTCAAACTGATAGAAATTACTACTCGTGCAATGTTGGTCGAGCCACCCTTGGATTATCTCACCATAAAAGACCTTAAACTTAGTTCCTATACTAGGGTTATAATTGGATTTATAAAATGGAGTTCATTTTTGAAATTAGAGCATCAATATTTGGTTATGGTGAAATTTTGGGATTTTTCGGAGAAAGTTGAATTTTTGGTGAATAGTGAAAATACAGTTTTTGAGTTTCGGGTGTTTAATGACTTCATTAAGGATGTAATAATTATGAAATAATTATGGTAGAATTACTAATATTAATATAAGTTATGATTTTTCCCAAGTGTCCAATACCCTGGGAAAATACCATTGGGAAGCCCATGGTTTTTCCAATACCACCAATGAGGTGTCCCTTGGCCATTAATGCCTTGTCTCCTCACTTTCCTTATAAATACCAAGCCATTATCTCATCCATTCAATTCCAAAATCCTCATAAACTATGTTCTGGTCTCCTTACCTCCCAAAGAGTCCTCCTAAGGTTCCCTCAAGCCTCCCAATGTCCCAAATGTTATGATTTAGAATTTACTCTTCAAGGTAAGGGATCATACCCCTCTCTTTCTTTTCAAGTACTCTGTTTTGTTTCATTTATTTTATGCTCCATGTATTAATTTTAGAGGATGTTCCTTTATATTAATCATACTGTACTTTTCAGGTTAACATGATGATATACCCCCTCTTTCTCTCATCATTTCATTTTATGAATGTTTAAGTGGCGCCGTTAGGCTGCCAAATTTTGAAGGGTTTCTTTCACCCTTCCCATTTTTCAAAGTTCTACTTTCATGTCAAGTCATTCAAGTACCTTTATATTTTGTTGGGGTATTATATCTATATCTATCATACTGATATTATATGTTCATATTATGAGAGACACTATTTTATCTCTTAAATTCATTTTTTTAAGTTTTAAGTGATGTCGTTAGGCTGACGAATTTTCATAAGAGAAATCTTATTTTTTTCTTCCTTCCATGTTTTTCATTTCATATGGTATGTCTTCAAAATTTCCATACCATGTTCTTGTATCCATTATATTATGTCCCTCTATTGTTTTCTCAATCATTTATGAGTGGGTGGCCAAAGTCCCCTCTCTTTTCAATGTTTTCTAAAACCCTGTAACATACCTGTTATGCTGTAGAATTTGTGTCTCAAAATGTCCCTCTCTTTCTCGCAAATTATTTTATTTTATTAAGTGAAAACTCAAAGATCTTTCTTCTATAGGGGAATTAACATATATATCAAAATTTTATATTTAAAATTCTGGGATTTTCATACTTGACACCGACTTTCCTTTTTTTGTGGGCTTAAAGTGACATAAAGATCGTGTCTTAAAAGCGGTTTTTAAAATGTTATGATTATAAAATGAAACTCATTTGTTTTATGCTATATAGGTTATTTATGAAATTTTGATGATGATATATGTGGATCACATGATAATAAGGATAAATTTAAGGGTGTGCCCTGATATTCCTCCAATGCATTGGGTAATGATGTAACCACTAGAGATTACAATTTTAAAGACACCTTGGTAATTTCAAATGACACCACGGGGATGGACCATGGTGATATGTTCATGATGGTCTAAGTTAAATGTTGTAGCCACATCTTCATGTTATGAAACATGTTATTTTTTTATTATGATATGCCTCATGATCTCTTTCTCATGCCTTAAATTTATTTTTCATGACTTTTGACGTATCTCAGGTTCACATATAAAATGTTTCCCTTGTATCCCTTACTGGGCCTTCTTCTCACCCTTTCCTTTGATGTATGCTCCCAGGTTATGAGATGCGGTAATGAACATAGGATGAACCAATGAATAAGCATTTCAATTGTTTAATAAGAATGTTTTATGTTGTCATATATTATGTTCCTGTCTCCAAGACACTAAACCTTAAAGATCTTTGGTTTTGTATAATGAAATGAAAGTGTATGTGATAAAAAGGAGGGATTCTATAGTTGGTATCAAATGATGTTTTAGTTATTTTTGTAAATTAGGATATGAAAAAATTAGGAATAACCCTATAGAAATTTTTAAATATTGGAAATCATCCTGGTATTTTGGTGAGTATTGAGTAAGTGGGTTCCAAACAAATAAATCCATGTATGGATACGAACAAGTAGAGGTGGCTCTAGAACAGATGTTCCTAGGAGTGAAAACTCTGACAAGGTGTTTCAGGCTTGACCCGTGATAACCTAGTGCACGACCATGGGCCTTGATGCACTCTTGGTTTGACACTCCCGGGGGATATGCTTTGGTAAATTTATAAGCTCTCTATGAACCATTATTAAAGGAAAAAATATAAAATAAAATAATGATTCACATAAGAATATATGATCATGGATAACCTAGATTGTAACCTAAGGGATAACAAGTTAGGTTATACTTTTCTTCTACAAGTTTATCCTTCTATGCTTTAAGTTTCCTTTTCATGATTATTGGATAAGTATTTAAGCCCCCTAATTATACCTTCTTTTTATAGTTAATCACGGGAAATGAAAGAACATGTCCCAACAACCAATGTTATAGGAAATGTGATGATTGCACTATAAATATGACATATATGACAAGAGATCAAGTTGAACATATTGTTATTATGCCAAACCAGCTATCAAAAATCACAATTAATAATTGGTACCTAGTTTAATGCCCAAAATTCATCAAGGATGAAGAAGACGAAGTCTCAAGGATGTTCATCTGATAAAGTTGATACGGGAAAGAAGACCCAATTTACTTTTTGCAAAAATGGTGGAAAGTGGCACCAAGGAGAATGTCACAAAGGAACCGGGTGATGTTTTAAGTGTGGGGTGATAGGTCATAAATTAGCCAATTTCTTTTAAAAAATGGATAATGTGATGAATAGAGATAAGGTTCGATCTAATGTTACTTATAATTTTCAATGTCGTAAATATGGAGAAGTTCGACATTATCCAAGGAAATTATCTCTTGGAAGGGATGTGAAGTATGATGAACATCAACAATCTTCAAGGACAAGGGAACAATTCAAGTCTTATGCTGAGATGCATCATGATGACTAAAGTACTTGTAACTTCTTCGCAATAATTTTCTATGCCATGTTGTATTTTATTTCATTCCCTATGAGCATATGTTTAATTTTTTATAAGAACATAGAGTTACTAGATAAGATGGTTTTATATCATTAAGTAAAACATCTATTATTGTGTACCACATGTCGATGTTGTGAAGTTGTTCTTCTTGAAAAAAAAATATTATTAGGGGATAAAAGATGATTATTATTTTGAAAGATTTTCACTATTTTGGGACCCCTATATGATTGAAGTAAATCAATTAGTACTGTATTTTCTTTGATTTGGAAAGGTGGACTTATATTTTGACGAATAGATAAATTTATGGTGAACTTATAGTAATTTAGGTTACTTGTGGAAATTATTAACCTATCTTGGGGAAAGTATGTTTATGTTAGTTACTTTTGTTAAAAGATGTTAAGAGTGGATGATATTGTTTGGAGATGAACGATAAAGTTTATCTTGGAATACTATATTTTCAAATCCTTTTTATATTTGGGATTCAATCTTAGTTTTGTTTATTTTGAGGAATTTTAAGGAAAATTATTTATAAAATGGTCTATGATGAACTTTGGGTAGTACCGTGGAATTTGGAAGATTTAAAATTAGTTTCCCTTCCTATGGGGTTCTTTATTTTTGAAGAGTTGTTTTATCTTACCCTTTCAATTTATTTATGATAATGATTAAAGATAGAAGATGTAGATAGTTAATCTTTTGTGGATTATGTGATTCTCTAGAAGATTATTATTTTGCTTTTGATAAGACCATGTGTTTTTGAATGATCATCATTTGGAGAAAATATTAGTCTTGGTAGAGACTTATTAAAAGATGAAACTCTACTTGAAGGTAAGTATATTTCCTTGTGTTCTTATTCTATGTAGTAAATGAACTCCTCAAAATTATTAAAAGTAACGTAAAACAAAAACATTGTTGGTTTAAGTTTCTTACTGTGTAATCAAAGACCGTGTACACACATCATATGTTTTGTGATTTTCTTGTGGCTAACTTTCTCCTAATCATGTTTTCTATCACTCTCCATCAGAAGATGGCCCTTTGTTTTCATTTCCATATCCATGTTTTCCTACATGGTATCTTGGTATGGGTTAACATGGGGGACCTTTTCACTTCCCTTTCTTACTTTTAAAGTAATAGTTTTACTGACTCCTTTTTTGATGTGGGACTTTCAATGAAATTTCCAAACCCAATTTTAAAATTTGCGAGGACATAATTTCTTAAGGGGGGAAGAATGTAACGACCCTAAATTTTGAATAAATCTTATTTCCTAACTTTCGTTGATATTTTTATAATCAATAAAACTATTTCATTTTATAACATGAGTATAATTAAAATGAGACCATTGGGTTTCGATTGTTATATGACCATTAGTCAATATGACCGTTGGAAACTAAATGTTGTGATTATTGTCTCTAAATACAAGTGATCTTCGTTAATTAATATAGAAAGAAGATTTCATGGCCTCATCTAGTAGTCTTGGGCCAATCGAAGCTCATCTAAAAGAACTTGGGAAGGAGGTAGCACCACTGGGCGTTTCTCTGGACCAAACCCAAGTTGAACTTCATCGTGTGAAGCTAGAACGGAATCTCCTTCAGGAGAAGTTCAAACTGCTAGAAATTACTACTCGTGCAATGTTGGTCGAGCCGCCCTCGGATTCTCTCACCTTATCACACCTTACACTTAGGTCCTATGCTAGGGTTATAAGGGGCTATGTAAAGAGACCGTAACTACTTTGTGTAATCCTTTGAAATAAATAAAATTGTGATTTCTTCTTATAGTGAAGTTTGAAAAAATTAAAATGTTTGGATAAATATATTATTCATATTATTGATGAATTTTAGAAAAAGGATATTTTAAAAATATTTATGTAAACCTTAAATAATAATAAATGTGAAATTATTTTCAAAAAATGGTCTTCTACAGTTGTGTTCAGTAAGAAATTTAGAGTCTAATAAGATCAACTTAATTTTTGGTGAATAGTAATTTTTGAATAGTGATTTTACAATTAGGATTAGTAATGTGACCAAATGGATTAGTAATCTCACTTAAACAGAGTATCAATACAAAATAAGCACCTTGATTAACTAATGTGATTCAATAAAATAGGTAAATAATTGTTTTAGAAATTATTAGTCAATATTTGTTTTTTCAAATGAATAGCGTTTTTTAATTAAAAATTTAATTTAAAATATTTAAAAAATTATTTTTATAAAATGGAGTTCTTTTTTTAACGCAGAGCATCGATATTATGTTAAGGTAATTTTTGGAGATTTATTTGGAAAAAATGAATTTTCGGTGAATAGTGTATTTATTTAATAATTAAATTAAAAATACATAGAAAATTAATTTTATAAAATGGATTTTATTTTTAAAATCAGAGCACCAATATTTGGTTAAGGTGAAATTTTTGGATTTTTTTGAGAATGTTGAATTTTCTGTGAATAGTGAAAATACAGTTTTTGAGTTTCGGGTGTTTAATGACATCATTAAGGATGTAATAATTATGAAATAATTCTGGTCAACATATGAATAGTAATATAAGTTATGAGGTGTCCCAAGCGGCCAATACCATGGGAAAATACCATTGTCAAGCCCATGGTTTTTTCAATACCACCAATGCGGTGTCCCTTGGGCATTAATGCCTTGTCCCCTCAATTTCCATTTAAATACCATGCCGTTATCTCATCCTTTCCATTCTAAAATCCTCCTCAACGAATTTCTGTCCTTTTTACCTATCAATGAGTCCTTCCAACATTCCCTCAAGCCTCCCAAAGTTCTAAACATCAGGATTTCAATGTTACTCTTCAAGGTAAGGGATCCTACCTCTCTCTTTCTTTCAAAGTAATCTCTTTTATGTCATTTCTTTTCTTCTCCATGTTCTTATGTTGGACGATGTTCTATTATATTCATCTGAATTTCCTTTTCATGTTAATATTATGAGAGACCCCCTCTTTCTCTCATTGTTTCATTTTATGAATATTTAAGTGGCGTCGTTAGGCTGCCGAATTTTTAAGGGATTCTTTCACCCTTCATATTTTTCAAAGTTCTACTATCATGTCAAGTCTTTCAAGTTCCTTTTTATTATGTTGGGGTATGATCTCTATATCTATCATACTGATATTTTATTTTCATATTATTAGAGACCCTATTTGATCTTGTCAATTCATTTTTTGAAGTTTTAAGTGACACCGTTAGGCTGCCGAATGTTTATGACAGAAATATTATTTTTGTCTTCATTCCATGTTTTTCATTTCATATGGTATATCTTTCAAATTTCATTACCATTTTCTTATATCTGTTATATTCTGTCCCTATACTATTTTTTGTATCATTTATGAGTGGGTGACCCATGTCCCCTCTCTTTTCAATGTTTTCTAAAACCCTGTAACATAGCCGTTATGCTGCAGAATTTTCTTCTCAAAATGTCTCTCTCTATTTCTCAAATTATTTTTGTTTTATTAAATGAATACTCAAAGATAATTATTCTATTGGGATATTCACATATATATCAATATTTTCTATTTTAAATTCTAGGATTTACATACATGAGACCCGCTTTCCTTTTTCCGTGGGTTTAAAGTGACATAAAGATCATGTCTTAAAAGCAGTTTTTAAAATGTTATGATTATGAAATGAAATCCATTTATTTTATGATATATGGGTTATTTATGAAATTTTCATGATTATTTATGTGGCTCACATGATAATAAAGTCAAATTTAAGGGTGCGCCCTGATAGCACTCCACTGCATTGGGTAATGATGTAACCACTAGCGATTACAATTCTAACAATACCTTGGTGAATAACCTTGGTAATTTCAAATGACACCTTGGGGATGGACCTTGGTGATATGTTCATGATTGTCTATGTAAAATTTTGTAGAAACATCTTCATGTTATGAAACACGTTATCTTATTATTATGATATCCCTCGTGATCTCTTTCTCATTCCTTAATGTTATTCTTCATGACTTTTGTTGTATCTCAAGTTCATATGTAAAATGTTTCCCTTGTTTCCCTTACCGGGCCTTCTGCTCACCCTTTCCTTTGATGTATGCTCCCAGGTTATGAGATTCTGTAATGAACATAGGATTAAAAAATGAATAATCCTTTCAAGTGTTTAAGTAGAATGTTTTATGTTGTCATGTATTAAGATCCTGGTATCCAAGACACTAAACATTAAAGATCCTTGGTTTTGTATAATGAAATGATAGTTTATGTGATAAAATGCTGGGATGCTATATTAAATGAGTTGGGTGAGGTTTTGTTTCTATTATATAGTATATTTATTTTTATGGGGTATCTTATAGTCAAGGATGTTACGAATCTTTATTCTATTATGCTTGAAGAATCAGATAGTGTATATTCATATTGATCATGAATTAATTATCACAACAAGCTATCTAAAATCTTATTGTTTATAGATCAACAATTCACTCTTGGTTATAGAATTAGGTATCCTTATTATTCTTATACCTTATATAGTTTTTTATACATTGAGAGTTTACTATTTTATAAGGTATGAAATCAGAAGAAGGAAATGTCTAGAAAAATACTTTTTATTGAAAGGACTTGGGATTATATTAAATCATATAGAAGATTTTCTTATTCAAAAGGAACAAAAATATCAATATATGGGAATAAAAAAAGATAATACTTATAAATTATTATGAAAACCACTTTATAGAATATTTATTGGAATAAAAATGATATCATTGGATTAGAATGATGATTTTAACATCCATGAGTAGAATTATATAAAATATTAAATGCAATATATGGAAGAAATATCTGATAATACAATAGCTTTGACCAAGGTATTAGTGAAATTTAAGTTATTTTATTTTATATTAATGAAATTTAGTTTTATGGAAGTCCATGTGAATGGATTCAACTTGATTCAAGAGTATCTTGAGTTAGTGAAATTCATGTTCAGGGATGATGAGCGAGCATTGCTACTATTATCATCATTATTGAGAAGTAGAGATGTGATGATAATTAATGTATATAACTCATATAGTAACTTTAAATTTGTGATTTATTATGTCATTAATCAAATATTGAACAAATAAATTGTATGGAGGGAATTACAATAACCTTAATTAAATGCGGTTAATGCTGAAGGAAATGACCAATCATTTAAATGGATAAGTCAAAGAACATCAGAATATAGGACATGAGAAAGGATATAAGGTAAATCGGTTATTAATTCCCCTAAATTTTGGAATTATTTGAAGAGAGGAAATCTCATGAACTATATAGATCATAGGAAAAAAATCCCAAATCAAACTTTCATGAAGTTTATGTTTCATGAATTCAACTGAGGAGAATAAAAAAAATTATGATGCTTCATCATTTGGGTATAATAATGGGTGATTGATTCTACTACATATTTTCAATAAATAGATGATCAAGGAATCACAGTGAATTATGTTTCTACAATATTTTGAAAATAATATTCAATGTATGATTGGTCTCTTGAATATGTGGGGATAGGTGATGATGAAATATAATGTGAAAATGATCTCTTTTTGAAAGTAAATGAAGTAATACAGATCCCCAAACTATGGAATAATTGATTTTTTGTAGGAATTATTGATGAGTTATGGTTTAGTTAGAGCATTTGAAATGGAATTTGGAAGAATACTTGAGGATATATAGTGATCTATTGAGTTCAATAACAATACTCTATATCTGAACAAAATATTATATAGAGTTAAAATTATCAAAGTATCAACATCTATGAGTTTGGAATCATGTAATTGTTTCCACAGAAACCATATTATAAACAAAATTAAAGTTATAATTCAAAAATGATTGTTGAATATTGATCACATGAATTGTGTAATTTTTTAGAACATTTTAGTTTGGACGAATAAGAGGGTATCACTAAACGTAGATAGTAGGATGAAAAAATTCTCAATAGATATATTTTATTCCCTAAAATGTTGATGGACCATCTCCATTCCAATAACACAGAAGATTGCTTAAATTTTTGACATTCATTGACGATGTAATAAAAAAATTATCATATTACATTCTAAAATATAATTTTTAGGTATTCAATGTGATTTTTCAGTTAAATGACATGGGGTATATGAAATTAGACAGATGTTAAAGTTCCTATGATTTAATAATGGAAGTGTGTGTAACAAAATAGGATTTTGGATATTATATGAGAAAATTGGATCAGGATAAGGAAGTTTGTTCTTAGAACACTATAGTAGAATGATTTTTCGTAAAAAACTAATCAGAAATTGATAGATATTAAATAGATCATGAGGGTTTTCTAAAGAGTATCCAAGTAAATTCGGAAAAAATAGTTAACATAGAAGCAAAAATTGTTCTGATAAATCTATATACTCCATGAGGATATGTGATTCTAGAGAGGAAATATTCTATAAACCAAACAGAAGTTATACTCCTCAAAAAATTTTAATTTACTATCTATGTCCATGTAATGGTCAAGGATTATTATAAAATTGATTCAATCTCTAAGGCATGCATATAAATGGTATATAGTGAAAACAATTGGATCCCGTCATTAGAATTATGATCATAAGAAGTTAATAATGATTCAGTATGTTCTCTTGAATGAGATGGACTTGAGGAAAGACGAAAACATAGATAATAAGGGAGTTGAGAACAAATAATCAACATAAGAAGTCCAAGTTGATCTGAGACAAAATTATAAAAGAACAAATGTTCTAGAGGGTCTAAATGGTAAGACTAATAATTAAATAAATAAGCTAGTAAAATATATACATGAATGCTTTTGGATTTTTGAGGATCATAGAAGATCTTTATGATTTAGGACTTCTAAAGATAAAATACTGAAATAAGTTTTTCCTTGTAGAGATAATCTTTAAGTGGAATATGAGAGATCAATAAAAGTTAGGAAACTAGTGTAGTGCTATGGATATGACCTGGACCTCTTACATCTAACAAATAGTGAAGAATATAAAATAACAGAACATGTATCCACTATTAATTTCTACATAAAGTGGAAATCAGTGTTGAAATGATAAATTTATTTATTTGATTATAACATAACATTGGATCTGACTTAATTACCATGGGGAATAAATAACATGAGAATAAGTTGGTTTTTCATTTGTAAGAGGATTTTAATGGTGGGAAGAAGTATAAGGCATGGCTGGTTATAATGGCTTTTTAATATGATTATATATAATTATCTAAAATATTCTCATTAGTAGTTAATCAAGCTACCATCCAAACAGTGTTGAGCATGATATATAATATTCACTTAGAGAATATAGATATAAATATAGTCATACATTATGGTAAATTTGAGTAAGATATTTAAATTAAGTATAAAGCGGGTTTCATGGGTTAATGGAGTTATATATTGATGTTTAAGATGAAGAGGTGTATTTATGGGTTGATGTGGGATCTGAGATGGTGGAATAAAAATTTTATTTCTTTTATGGTTGAGAAACATTCATCTCATTAAAATGTGGATGATTATCACTACTAACAGTCATGCAATGATGGGATTTTCATCACCCTCATCCTATATATAGATGACATGATTCTGGTAGTTCCAAAAAATAATTGGATTTAAGAATTAATGTGCGATTTGTATGGAATTTTCACGAAGAAATATAATTATAAACCTAATAAGATCTTGGTAATGAAAATAGAGAGAGATAAAAAATCCAGAATATTTATTATATCATAAAGGGACTATATCTAGAATATTTTTCCATGGTTTATAATGTTTTGAAGCAATATAGTCTCAACTATATTCATCAAACACTTAAAATTATCTAATTATAAATCAGAAAAATAAATTAGTTAAATTTTATGATGAATGTTCTATTCGAATTAGTGGTATAAAAACTAATGTATGTTAGGATTTGTACTCACCTATAAATTTCATTTTAAGTAGGTGTGAGAATATGATTCATGGAAAAATTGGATAAAGAACACCAGGATCCTATGAATTATCTCATCTAATATCTAAAAGGATTATATGGAATAGATCTCAGCTTTAAGAAATATAATAAATTAGTGTTTTACATTGAGTATAATTTTTTCGGGTATTCAAACATGTGGAGGATCAAAACAAGTTTTATATTCACCTATAGAGAAATAGTATTTTTCAGGATATTATGAAAATATCTAATTGTCACATTATATAAAATGGAAGCTCGGTATTTATAAGTAATAAAATATATGGGTAAATTATCTTTTTTTAAAACACTTATTGACGAATCTTAAAAGAATTAGGGTGGGTGGGATGCTGATTATAACAATATAAGTACAATGCATTTAGTTTGAAATCTATTGTTTCAATCACACAAAAAACATATCTATGATACATAATATTTAATCTAGAAAATATAGGATGAAATAATACTAGACTTATAGAATATAATTAGAATTTAAAATCAAGTAGAAATGCTCACCATGGTGTTAGTTTATAAAATTCTAAGGAAAATGTTTTCCTTGGTGGGACTTGGATGAACATAAGGAGATAGAGACAATATGTTCTATAGAAGTATACTTTTATTTTCCAAAGTGCTAAGGAGTTATCATAGATTATTCGAATCATTTTTCAATAGGGATATTGTTAATAATTTATACTTATTCATGTTATTCTTCAATCAATATGAAGAAGAATCTCTTGAAGACTTCTTGGGCATAGGGTTCAAGAGAGTGATAGAATAAATTTATATTCGATGTTGTGAATTTGTAAGATAATATATACTCATGGGCATGTACTTATTAGTGATCTGGATTTTGTGTGAATGGAAGTTACATAATCACATAAGGTCCACCTGATGGAATTTGTTTGAGATAATTCCTCATGTTTTTAGTGAGAAGGGTGGAATGTAAGATTAATTGGTTGTTATATAGGAGTAACATTCACTGTATACTAAAATTTAGAAGACATTCATTAATTTTATATAGGGAATTTGTGGTAAACAATTTCAATGGTGGCTTCCCCGCAAACATTTAAAATTAGTTAAACTAGATGAATATTCATGTCCCAATCTCTGTTGGACTACTTTTACACATGTGTGGAAGTGATCAGGTGATTATTTGTAATTAGTGGCCTTAAGAGAATTAAATTCCTGTAACTTCCAAATCAATGTAAATGAAGTGGTGTTATCCTATTTAATGAGGACATATTATATGAATCATATAAAGTTTGTTTGTTCATTCATTTTTGTTTCCTTTTTTAATGCTTGTGTTTGAGTCAGGCTTGAGAGTGTATGTGAGGTTTGACTTGGTGCAATTAGTAGGGAGAGGATTTATTCTTATCTTCATTTTTACTTGTCATAAATTTTGTAACTTTTAGTAAATTATGTTCTACTTATTTATTATTTTTTTCATAAAGTGTATTAATATTCATCTTTTAGTGAATCATTGGTGTGCACCCCCAAAATTGTAACCCAAAGAAAATAGTAGGATCTAAATACATAACTCTAAGGGTTACCCATTTCTACTAAATGTTAAAAAAGGGTAATTCATGGGAACCATGATTTGGTACAACCTACTGAGTTGAATATCAAAATCCTTACATGTTGTACTTTGAAATGAATCCAACACTTGGTATTTTTAAGGGGATTTAGTATCACCATAAAGTATATTTTTATTCTATATATGTTATCACGATATAGTCTATATAGTTTGAAATCTTATTCCTTCCACCAAATTGATATGTCCAAAAAAATATTGATTTATAAGTATTTACACTACTCTAAGTGTGTGTAGATCACCCAAAATTAAAATCCAAATGTATTTATACATATCCAAATTCATATCATGTATAAGGTACATAATCTTTTTCTGTATCATATTGAGTTATATGAAACTGATAATCCTCATATGAATAATCTGAGAGCCAGAAATTGTCAATCCCTACATTTCTAGAAAAAAAATTATGCCCCTAGGCTAGTGGGTAGTCCAAATGATGTCCCTCTACATCAAGATATTTTAATCAAGATATATTTTAACTCGTCATAACTCTAATAGTTAATATCAATTAATTATATTAATAAAATAAATTCAATCGTAAATCTGGAATTCTGAACCATTTTCAAGGAGATGAAAACTAATTCCATTATCATACCTGTCAAGTAACTCTGTGGATGCATGTATAAAAATTTATAGAACCTTTTTTGTAAATTTATATTAAAATATTTTCATATAAACAATATAAAAAATTAACAATGAATAATAAACAAAGGAAAAACTTTAAATAAATTTGAAATTCACAAATTTCAATATGAGATAAATATTTATGAACAATTAATAAATCAGAGCTAATTATAAATGTTGCATAATTTTATATATTTATTATAAACACTCCAAAATAATTAATATAAACATTTTATATCCATTTTAAAATAATAAATTCATTATATTATTGAATATATGTAATTTCACTTTAAATATGTGATATTTTTGAAATATAAACGTTTTATATTTCAATATCTACAATGTAAACTATTTTTATTATATGAATATAACGTACTTAACATTATTTAAATCTTGATCAAAACAAATATGAAAAAATAATTTTGATTCGGTTCAAATAATATCCCAAATAACACCCTTAATTTGAAAAATAAAAATTATGTATTATAAACAATTAATAATTTTAAAATATTAACACTTTATATTTATCCTTAATTTTTTAATTTTAAAAAAATTTATAAATTATAATTATGATTTCTAAATAAAAAATTTATTTATAAGTCTTGAGGAATGACATATAAAATTTTAAAAAGTATTTCAATATGAATATTTCGTATTAAGGAATATTTATTAATAAACATGCAATAAACATTTAATTAATTATTTAATTATATACCAATTATAAATAATTAACTTATAAAAAATGCATAATTGAATAAAAATAATAAAATATATTTCATTATAATATATTAACAACTTATAAATTATGTAATTCAATTCATAACTAAATTTAAGGAAAAAAATATTTTTCAATAATGTTTAAAGATATAAGATGAATCCTCGGATATGATACAAATCATATTTAATGATCGATGGGAAATCATCGAATATGATAAATAAACAGTGGAACATAAATAGTTCAAGCACTATTGATCATATTTTATGACTAATGGTCTTATAAGATCCTATGATATCATATCATACACTTCGATGTCATAAGTGGGAATCGATGCTCTGTTTTCTGAAACTTTTGCACTAAGATATCATAGGATTCAAAATATATGAATCATATGCTATAACTAATAAAAAACCAAGATTTCTATACTGAGACACTTGAAATGATATCCTATATCAAAACTTTTATCTCAACCAACCATAATAATAATTTGTATCATATTTTACAATATATATATATATGATAAGTTATATAATATTAAAATCGTTATTTTTTATTATAATTTCTTTAATCTAAAGTCAAGGTAAAACTTCGATAGTAATTATTTATTAAGAAGGATTTAAAAAAATAAATATATTAAGATTGAGTCAAAAATCGAAATCTAATATCTACCCTGAAATAAACTAAAATCATGAATACTATAAATGAATAAATAAAGAAACCAGTTTACTATTCACTGAATAAGGTCATTGCATCACTCTTTACCCATGCTTGTTGAATATCATTATATATGTATCAATAATAAATCACTTTTCTAGAGTAATACATTTCCTGAAATTTAATCTCTCTTCATATGATAGGGATCATTAAACATCCCTAGAATTATAGTGTCTTGTGGTTTTAAAACGATAAGAGACGATATATATGATTTGGGGAGTTTTAGCTACTTCTTGAGCAGGTTTACTTTATCAATGTATCATGGTGCGTAACACCCTGCAATTTTGTGAGATATATTATTTAAAATTTCTTTGATGTATTATATTATATGCTACACAATGATTATTTTGCTCTATATGCAACACTGTATTAGCTTGTGGTATGTGCAACACTATGATTGACCTGTGTTACAAAAAATTTCAAGTTCTCTTTCTATAATTTATTTCCCTCAAGAATAATTATATGTTAAAAATTAAATATTATTATTTTACCTTATAACTAATATTATAAAATGGTGGGAATGAACAATATTCATATATTTAGAAAAATATTGTTTATGCATGCATATAACTAATTATTTTGTGAATAATTATTTATAAATGAAAATACATGAGTTTATAAAACAATAAAATCAATATTTAAGGATTTTATTAGTTAAAAATATATATAATATATTAAATGAAACATTTTAAATTTTTATTATATGTTTTCTAAATATGATATAAGAACAAATTCAACATTTCGTATAATAGAAGTATTTTTCAAAAAAAATACAGTATTACAACCTTTTGATGGAGAACCCTTTTTAAATTATGTTTTTGAAAATTCTATATGTTATTTTTGACATGATAAACCTATTATTTTGAATCGGGAAATCGAAATTTACCTTTTTTGACATTTTGGTATTTTTCTAATGAAATTTAGATTTTTAAAGAATAATTAAAAATACTACATTTTAATTCAAAAATTCTTTTATATCTAATTAATTTATATAGTTAGATTTTATTTTTAATTAGTTTTAAAGTGTAATCGGGTTATTTTTTTATATTACAATCCAATTTTTTCCATTTAATGTAATTACACATTTACATTAGACATAAACTAATGTCAATCTTTTGATACGTTATTACTTCTTAAAAACCCTCTTTTTGGTTTTGACAATAAGAATTAATTTTAAACTAATTTTGTCCAATTATGAATTTTGTATTATGAAAAATGGATTAAATTTTTGGGATAATTAGGTCTAAATTATTTCAATAGGTTAATTTTATTTTTTTCGATATTATGTATAGTAACTATGGAATTTTAATTACCACAATTAATGGTAAATCGGGAAAATTAGGGTAACAAAAAATGGTAAATATAATAAAATTACTCTAACACCTTCCAAATTCATATTATATAAATGAAAGTAAAATCATATCACCTAATGATTAAAATATATTCATTTAATGGGATTTTTTCTATAAAAGTTATTTAATTATAATTAAAAAAATAAAGTGAAAACATGTCACTCTCATATATCTTATGAGTATAATAATTTTAATATAGTGATAAACATAATAACCCATCCGCCATAAATATTCTACATAAATATAATGAATTTATATATATCATTTGTATTTATTTAGAATTTTTACATATTAAATAATTAACATTAATGATAACACAAATGCAATGTAGAATTTATTTTAGTAATAAAGATATCAATTAAATGGTTTTACAATTAATAAAAGAAATAATATATGTAAAAATTAATGTTCTCAAAAATATTTATAGGTCTGTATGACATGATAGGAATGTATTAAATATTTTGTTTGAAATTTATCTTATGTGTGGATTTTATTTAATGTCAAATAAATTAATAGTGTCGAAATTGACTTTATTGATGTTATATAAAAATAACATATTATTAAATTATTTAAAAATTAAAAACAACAAAAAAATAAAAAATAAAATTTATATGGTCTATAATGTCATACATTATCAGATTATGGACAATTTAAAACACATAATTACATATTTATATCCATATAATATTTATAATATGATTACCACGATTAAAATTAAATAGATTAAATAAGGATAATTCAAAATGATAAGGTTTAAAATAAACTCAAAACATGTATAAATTTTATTAGTTGAGTGTATTTGGACCCATACTCATATTTTCCTCTAAATTATCTAATTAAAAATCATTTTAATATAAATATTAATATATATTGATTTAATAGTTTTGGTATTTACAAAGGCCCCACTTCCCTCTCTTATAAAAGGGAACCTCTGTTAATCTTTTAATCACACCTCTAAATCCCTTTGCCTCAGAAAAAACATACCAATTTCCTCTCTCAACATCCCTCACATGATCTTATAGGCCACACATTGGGCATAAATCCATCCTAGGGAGACCTTTTGTGCATATCAAAAATAGATACTCGAGGAAGAGGTAATTGTTTTATCACCTCTTTCAAAATTCTTTTCTACTACTGTTTTCCCTTCCTATGTTTTTTCCATAAAGAAGTAATAAATACATTACATTATACATTCTTATATTTTATTATAATTATGTTACAACCTTATACCTCCTATTATCAATCATATAAATAACAATATCACCATGCGTGTGTACGTATGGCTTACCGTCTCCACGTCGTGGTGTAATTTGTTATTCAATAATACATAATTTAGATGGGTATAATGATGAGTATAATATATTTAAATTATTAATATAACATTATAATTATAATCTATAATTAATATGACATTGAATTTCATTACAATTTTACCATTAAATGAATGATATTGTCACTCATGCTTACATACGACCTACCATCTCCACGATAAGATGTGATTAATTCTAAATGATCATCATTAAACCATGATTATATAAATGAATGTAATGAATAAGTATGATACATATAATAATAATATCATTATCTAAATTATATATCTATAACCTAAGAATAGGAACATTAACATATCTGACAAAATACGCATAAGAACATAAAGCAGTTAATACTTAATAACAAGGCACAATGAAATGTTACAAACAAACAGATGATAATAAGATCATATATGATATCATAAAAATAACTATGATTTTTTTATAATTAAATAACATTATTTAAATCATTATATAGTATTTTTGGATATATCCAAATAATATCGGACTGAAGGTAAAGGATAATTTTGCAATATAATTTTTATCCGAGATTGTTTATTTGTAAGTATTTACGAGGGATATATTTATCATCCATTCTAATGTATTCTAAAAATGTTTTCATAAAGTTATTACTATTATTATATGTATTTATAAATTAATTTTTATACATTTTTTACTTTTACTACATGGTATGGACTGAATGTTTATTTGTGTTTACAATACGAGATACATTTGGACTTTTCGGGAAAAAAATACATGGAGAATGTTTTTTTAACTTATACGGCATGAACCGATTTTTACATCTTCATAAAGCCTTAATTTCATGAATCTTACCCTAAAATATTTCTAATTTATTTTCATATAAATTATTTTATTTAAAATTATAATGAATTTTTTAGAAAAAAATCATTTTGGAGGAAGAAATTATATTAACCTCAAGAATTAAGTTCAAGTGTTGTATCAAAATTATTTTTTATTTAATATGATGCTCTTTAGATATGGTTTTGTTTCTGTAACTATTATTAATATGTTTTAATTGTGTTAATGATGGAATGATATTTTATATGGATTATGTTATGATGAAATGTTTTTTAAGAAACACATTTTATCTGAGGGTTTATGCTGTGATAAATGATTTATATTTTTGTGGAACACCTAAGAATGGTTTCATTTTGAGATGGGTGGGACCTATTTCTCCATCCAGTACATTGGGTAAAATTTATTATCTCATGAGATATACATGACTAGAATAGAAATTATATCTAATTCATCAGTACAAGTATGGAAAAATATTTAAATCTGGTTCAGTAATACATGGATGGAACGGAATGTAAACATGGTTCAGTAATGGAGTTTTTCCACTAAGATGGTCTTGGAAGAAATGATTTTGATACTATGAGTATCATACTTTGTTCTTATTTTCCAACACAATTCCATGTTATTATCCAATTCTATTTTAGCATTGTTATTTTCCTTTATGATCTATGGCTTATGTACAACAAATATATATTTCATGGCTCAAGATTTTGATATTTAAACATTAGGTTCATTTTTTTATGTTCTTATGTTTATGGTTTGTTTTATATTCTCCATGTTTACCCTTACTAAGCATTTGAACTCACTTTTTAGGTTTTCTTTTCCCCACGATAAAAAAAGAAATGTTTTAGGTAGGAAAAAAATGAGAAGAACTTTATGGGATATGCTGAAGGTCATCAACCAAGTTAGTTTATTTTGTTCTATATTTTCAAAGACACTAAACTAATACGGTATTTACGTTTATATTTGTATAATGTATTATTTATTCTTAATAAGTAATTTAATTTTATTGTACATCAATATTGTTTCATTATAATTGGTATCAGATTGATGATTCAGTTAACCTTTGGAAACTTGAATACGAAAACATTAGTGATATCCCTTGTGATATTTCTAAGTTATATCTAGGGATGTCCCTACGGGTATATCTTACTATTGGATGAAATCCCAGAATTATGGTAATGATCATGAATAACATATGATTAAACCTATGAAATTATAGATTTTAAGTAATCCCCCTTGATTATGTTGTTTTCCTATTATGATTTTTACCTCTAACTCTATTATTTTTGCTCTCTATCACTATCCATCAAAACATGATGGTCAGATTTTTCTTCCATATCCTTGTTTTTACTTCCCATCTATGTCATCCTCTGTGTAGAACTGGTGATTAGTTACTTTGGGAAATTGTTATATTTCTAAATTTTATTTTTAAAATGATGATTTAGTTTTCCTTTTTACGATGTGGGTTTCTATGAAAGAAATTTTCAAGTAGTAAACCTTTTATAACCCTTATGAATTTTGAAGGAAAAACATTTTAAAGGGGATATAATGTAACACTCAGAGATTTTATGAGTTATATTTTTTTAATATCTTTTATATCTTCTATTGTACGCTACACCAAGATTCATTTTTACTATATGCAATACTGTATTAGCTTGCGCTATATACAACACTATTCTTGGATTGTGTTACACAAAATTTCAAGTTCTTTTTATATAATTCAATTCATGATAGACTGATTATAAGTTAAAAAATAAATATTATTATGTTACCATATATCCTAGCTTTAAAATGGTGGGAATGAATAGTACTAATTGATTTATCTAAATGGCTTGAAGGCCTTTTTTATTTTATTATATATAATCCCTCTTTTAAGGGTTGAAGGGGAACCCGTACATGACCCGTAGGCCAAAGGCACAAAGCCCGACATGACCCGCAATACATGAACTGAAGGCCAAGAGGCATACCATGCCCATTACATGCCACGTAGGCCCAGACCCCTAGAAATGCCCCTCCCCAGCATCTTGCATCATTAATTTCCTTAGCTCCCCACCCTGCATTGCTGATCGGCTAGAATTTCCCCATACAAATCTGCACGGTGCATGGTCTCAATGGCGGCTGCCATACCCTCTCAATCCTCTAATCTGGTTAGCTCTACATCTGGTGGCTACTACTCCTGTTGCTCTAATCCTCTTCTGGGGTCTGTTCTGTGTGAACTGGGATACTCCATGGTCTATGTGACCCGAAGGCCCTATGGCCCAAAGGCCTTTGATGAAAAAAATTCATCTTATATGTTTTCTAGATATGATATATGAAAAAATTTAATTTTTCAGATAAAAGAAGTATTTTTCAAAAACAAATACAGTTTTACCACCTTTTTATTGAGAACCCTTTTTAAATCTAGATTTTGATAATTTTATTATTTCTATTTGAAATAATTAACTTATTATTTGGAATCAAGATATCCAAATTTACCTTGTTATAAATTTTTGTATTTTTCTGATAAAATTCATATTTTAATGATTAGTGAAAAAACTACATTTTAAAACTGCATTTTCATCTAATTTATTTATATAGTTAGATTATATTTATAATTTATATTAAAGTGTAATTTGGATTATTATTTTTATAATTAAATCCAATTTTGGTTATTGGATGTAATTTCACATTTTAATAGGATATAAACACATGTAAATCTTTTGATAAGTTTATACTTCTTAAAAACCCGCCATTTCATTTTGACAAGAAGAATTAATATTAATTTAATTTCAACCAATTTTTTTATTTGAATTATGAAAAAGGGATTCCATATTTGGAATTAGTGGGTCCAAATTATGTTAATAGGTTAATTTTTTTTGGATATTATGAACAGTAACTTCATTAATTTTTGTTTATCATAGATAATGATAAATCGGGAAGATTAGGGTAACAAATAATATTATAAATATAATAAAATTACACAAACACATACCAAAATACTATTGGTTGAATTAATGTCATCCAATATCAACTAAGGGTTATAATTTATTCAATTAACGGACTTTTTCATTGAATGTTATGTAATTATAATTTAAACAAAAGAAAGTGACACCATGTCACTCTCATATATCTTATAAGTATAATAATTGTAATGTAGTGATAAACTTTATAAAACATAGAAACTAAATATTATTAAAAAACAAATGAAGTTATTTACATTATGTGAATTTAATAATAACTTTTAGAGATTAAATTGTTACCATTAATGATGACACAATGCTGTTGTAGAAATTATTTTATTAATAGAAATATCAAATAAATAGTTTAACAAATATTAAAAGTGATATAATAGTAACTAATTAATGTGATCCAATAATTTTATCAGTGACTATGAATGTTATTTTTTTCATCATTATTTTTATTTGAATTTATATTCTATATGGATTTTATGTAATGTCAAACAAATGAATAGTGTCAAAAATGACGTCATTGATATTTTATAAAAATAACATACTGTTATATTATAAAATGATAAAAAATTAAAAATTACAAAGTCAAAATTATATTGTCTAAAACATCATAACGTTTCAAATTATGGACAATTTACAACACATATGTAGATATTTATAACCATTTAATATTTAAAATATTATTAACAAAATTAAAATTAAATAGATTAAATAAGGATAAATAAAAATCATAAGGGTTAAAATAAAATTAAAACATGTCTAAATGTTATTTGTTAAGAGTATTTCGACCCATAATCCTCTTATATTTTTGATAATCTACTTTGAATTAATTTCAATTTAAAAAATAATTTATTTTAATTTAATAGTTTTGGTTTCTCCAAAGGTGTCACTCCCCTCTCTTATAAAAGGTTGTGTTCCATTCTATTTTAATCACACCTCTAAAGCACATTGACTTAGCCACCCCCATCACATTTTCTCTCCCATGATATCTCATGTAATCTTATAGGCCACACTTTTGGAATAAATCTATCCTAATGAGACCTTTTTTGAAAATCAAAAGTAGATACTCGAGAAAGAGGTAGTTATTTTATCACCTCTTTCAACATTCATTTCATATTATACTTCTTATTCCTATGTATTTTCCATACTATAATAATAAATAAAGTATATTATACATTTTGGAATGTTATTATAATTATGGGACAACCTTATACCGTCTTTTACCCATATTACAAATAACAATATCACCATACGTGTGTATGTACGGCTTACTATCTCCACACCATGGTGTAATTTGTTTTTCAAAAACACTAAATATTTATTGCTAAAATGATGAGAATAAAATATTTAAATAATAAATATAACATGATAATTATTCGTTAAAATTAATATATCATTTAATTTAATAACATTTAACCATTAATTGAATGATATCGTCGCTCGTTCAGACGTACGACATACCGTCTCTATGATTTGATGTGATTCATTCTACATAATATTCATTAAACCATGATTATATACATTTATATAATGAACATGTATGATATATATTATACTAATATAATTATTGAAACAATATAACTGTATCCTAAGAAGTGGAACATGAAATTTACAAACAAAATATGCATAAAAACATAAATCAATTAATATCCGAATAATGGGTGACAATAAACTGTTACAAACAAATGGATGATAATATGATCTTATATGATACCATAAAATAAAATATAACTATTTATTAATCTAATAACATTATTTAAATCATTATATAGTAGGTTCAGATATATAAAAATTAAATTGGAGTTAAGGTAAAGGTAATTTCGCAATCTTATTTTTATCTGAGATTGTTTATTCGTGAGTTTTTATGGGGGATATATTTATCATCCATGCCCATGTATCTAAAAATATTTTAATAAAATATTTAATTTTCGTTTATGTATTTTTAATGTCATTGTTACCCATTTTTTACATTTAATACATGGTATGGAAGGAATCATTCATTTGATTACCATATGAGTTACTTTTTGACATTTTTGGAAAAAGTACAAGGAGAATGTTTTTTCAACTTTTATAGCGTGAACATATTTTTGCATCTTCATAATGCCATAGTTTCAAGAAGCTTCCTCTATATTATTTCATGTTTATTTTCTCAATATCGTCCTTTCTTTTAAAATTGTATGGCATTTTTAGAAAGTAAAATGTGTTTTAAGATGAAATTATATTATCCTCGAGAATTAAGATCAAGTGTTTTATCAGAATTATTTTTCATCTAAGATGATACTCTTTATATAGTTTTATGTTTTAATACCTATTATTGCTAGGTTTTTATTGAGTTAATTATGGAATGATATTTTATATGGATTCAGTTATAAAGAAATGATGTTTTAAAAACCGATTTTATTTTAGGGTTCATGCTATGAAAAATAATTTATGTTTTTGTGGCACATGTAATAATAGTTTCATTATGAGATGGGTGGAACCTATATCTATCTTCAATTCATTATGTAAATATTTATATCTCATGATATAAAAATTACTGTAACCAAAATTATATTCAGTTCAGTAATACAGGGCTGTAATTATATATAAATCTGGTTCAGTAATACATGGTTGTAATAATAAGTAAACTCAATTTAGTAATGGAGTTTGTCAACTATGATTGTCTTGGGAGAAATGCATTGGATACTATAGATATCATGTTATGTGCTTATTTTTTTTGACACAATTCCATGATAGTTGAAGTTATTTTATGATATATTCCTTACATACTACCAATAAAATTTCAGGACTAATGATTTTGATATTTAAACATTATTATTATGTTTCTTCATTCTTTTGTTTATGGTTTGTTTTATGTTTTCTATGTTTACAATTGCTAATAATTTCAGCTCACCTTTTTTATGTTTTATTTTCCCCGTGATATAAAGAAAACTTTTATCTATGAAAACAAAAGGGGATGATCTTTATTGTAGATGTTTAAGGTCTTCCGTCAAGTTATTTGATTATGTTCTGAATTTTCGAAATACAATAAACTAATACAGCCTTTGGGTGTATATTTTTGTAATGTATTAAGTATTATGAAAAAGTAATGTGATGTCCATGTGATTCAAGGTTGTGTATTTATATGGTATATTTTTCTTTAAATCCATTATGTATGATCTTTGAGTGATCATTAATTAAATAATACATTATGAGTTAATTCATTAGTCATCTATAACTTTTATCTAACTCATGTAACTATTTCATGAGTGTATCCAACTCTCGTAATACTTCATCTTATGAATTATTAATTTAATAAAATCTTATATGGAATATAATTTCTAATGCTAATAATTAATATTAGGATCCCCATCAATAAAAGTGTTCTTGAGTACATCATTCTATATGATTATATTCATAATACCTCATAAAAAATCTTCCAATATAATAATATTGTATGGTATGGTAGTGGAAAAAAATAAATCATAGTTATATCCCTCTATCACAGTATATATTTTATAAAAATTAAATAGGTTTTAGGTAATATTTTTTTCACTGATATCTAAGGACCCTATAGTAGGCCAGAAATTTGGAATAGAAATAACTCATTCCACCAATACCATCTTAATTATAGATTATTTTGAAAATTTATATGAAAATTCCCACATTTGGAATGAAATTTGATTTTAAAATTAGCCACATATAATAATATTTTCATAGGTGTAGATTGAGGATAATGATAAAGGATATGATGATGTAGAACCTCAAGAGTCATCAGTTATCTTCACTTTTGATTTTGATCATTTTTTTCTTTTTATTATTTTTATTATTACCCATGCATTTTATTTTATTTTAGTTTATTATATAAAATTTATATTATTGTATTTGAGAAATATATTGGAATCCCTTATCTTTTCTAATGTTAAATTTTTTATGGAAACACATACTAAATTTGTTCAAAATTTTATTACTATTTAATTTCATTAATTTCAAAATTTTAATGTTGAATATAATATGTTTCAAAACTATAGAAAATTTGTGTTGGGACTTCAATGGAAATTAAATTCCTTTAATCAATTGATCAAGGGATAAAATCATCATTAAAATGGGAATTAATTTTTTGTGTCTTATAATTTTTTAGGATATTAATTTATTTATTTTTATTGAGAATAATTATAACTATTCCCCCTTGGAAAAAATATTAATTATTTGAATTTCTAATCATGGGGATTATTGTATCATAATTTGGCTGAGTAACCAGGTCATACCTCCCTAGTGACAGGTAATAAGATACATGTGTCCTTGGTTGAACATAAAATGGGACAGTATTAAAAATAATATTATGTAAGTGTGTGTGGGGGGGGGGGTCAATCACACACAAAGAAATAGTTCAGTAGTTATTGGGTGATTTTAGTAGCATATATTCTATAACTAAATAAATTTACCCCCATCGAAGTGGTATATAATATTAGGGAAAAATGAATTTACCTATAGTCATAAAACCACTCCTACTACCATGAAAATGTTCTAAGAAACCATAATTTCATGTGTAGTGATTACATATCTATCCACAAAATATAATTCCAATTAAATTTGTAGTTCCTTAAAAAGGTACTTGTAAAACTACATATAAGAGCATGAAGATTAGTGTCTTGTTGGTATTGAGTGTTTCCAACATTAAAAGAGTTGGATCTTGTTGTATTGGTTGTCAAGCCGCATAGGTGTACATTAAAATAAATACTAAGAAATAAAAGTAATCAAATAAATAATTAAGGATATATATAAATAAGGCTCATAAGTACTCATGGTGGTTGTTTCAAAATCATCATAGACCAAAGTTTTTCAAGTTGATGTGGGATTTCATCCAAATTCAAGTTCCTTGGGACTTCTCCAGGGACACATTTGAATAAACATTGGTTTATTGGATGGTATTTCAATCTCGTTTCACCATATTGAGGAAAATTATTCCCTACAATGTAACTACCTTATATATTTCTGATACCTTCATATATCCATATCAAATCCTTATGTAAGACTAGATAACCTAATACAAATTATTTAATTGAAACCATTCATATATGTGAACCTATATATATATATATATTAGTGGATATTTATCTTTATTTTAAAGTTAGGGGTGTCGTGGTGTAATGTTTTATAACTTGGTACAGTAAAATGTATCACCATCTAGGGGGTGGTAAGTGTTTCTATATTGGTATTAGGCCCTCATAAAAAGAAATTCTTATATATCCATATTAATGAGATCAAAACCCATATAGTATGATTCCCCTTAATAGGAAATTTTATTATTTTAATGTCTTGAAAAAATAACCAATGCGATTTCTTATAAGGTCATGCATCCATGACCAGTTAATGTTTCTTTTAGTGTTTCACATAAAGGACCTAATCTATATTGTTTAAATATTTATAGAGTGGAATATTATGTAAAAGGTGTCTAATAAGGGTTTTATTATAGTTATCTAAGGGAAATCCTTTTTGGTTATCCTATTTTTTAGTTACTAAACATGAGATAAGGGTTATATATTTCATCTAGAAGAAGGTAAATATATGGATATACATGTCCTATATATTAGAAACTAGATTAAAAAGAAATTATATTAAGGTTGGGGATTACAACTACTAGTATACTTAGATATAGTGAAACCAATATATGTATCTCGATTCACGGTATATAAGTAAACCATGTTGAGTATCTCAACTCAATGTGCATTTTAGGAAACCAGTAAAAGAATCATAACCCAAGGTATATTGGATACCAAGAGGAGAATCTCAACATACGGTGTATATAAAGAATCCATGTGAAATATCTCAAATGAAGGTAAATTAGAATAAATGGGTCATCATATACTCGACACATAAGATAGAAGGAATAATTGAGGGTATTAGGATTGAACCTGAAGGATTACTCCTATGTATCCCAAAAAAATATAAATCAATTCCCACTTATTTAGAGGATCATGGTTTATTGTCACTTGATAGTGAATGTCAATATAGATTAGCATCCTAAAGTAATGACATATATTCCATGAATTGGGAAATAATATATGATTGGGGGGCTTATGCGTCATCTTCAATTACTAGTTTAACTTAACATACAATTTAGCTGGATAAAATTTATGAACTAAAAAGAGTATCTTTACTCAATTATTGTATGATTAGAAATGAAATCCAGGTAGGGGCCTGAGATAGTTCAATACCTTGGATGGATAAATAGGTGAGTGGTAATCTATTTATGGTAATAAGTTGAAGTGATAGTCTTGTATGGAGGCATGGACATTGTTTATCCCTAGTTTATGGCCCTAGTATACATTTTTTCGTAGTTAATTAACTTAGGGGGAGGATATCCCAAAAGATTGGGTTGGGAGAAGTGTTTCCCTAGTTAAGTGACTTCGGTTAATGACGTCATAGGTATTGGGGTTGGTTGAAGTGTCTCCAAAGTTATTAGACTTGGGTGGAGGATTTCCTAAGTAGGAAGATATTGGCGAATGGTCACCCAAGTTGGAAGACCCTGGAAAAGGGTCTCCAATTTGCAGACCTGAGCGAGTTGTGCTCAAGTAGGTATCTCCATGAATGAGTAGGATGCATAAGACCCTAGTATAGGGATATATAATAGTTAAGTTGAAGGAATATCATTCCTCAATTCCCTATTTGAGCATATATAGATTTTTTTGAAAAATCTAGGAAAGTTGGTCTATTTATAGACTGAGGTGACTTGGGTATGTAGACATAGGTGAAGGGTGCTTGGGAATGCTCACATAGGAATAAACTCCTAGGAAACCAATAGTTAGAAGAATGATACCAAGGAATGGGATCTTTGGTGAATAGACTTAGGAATGTGGACCTATGTATAAAATTAGTATTTTCAAAAAACATATCTATCATCTAAAAACTATATATATGGTGTTTTTGTAATGTACCTTATTATGTAAGTAGTGACTATAGGGGGTTGAATATTCCTTTTGATTTATTAAAAAATACTAGTTTATTAGAGTTAGAACCGTGTTAAAAAATGAAACAAAAATAAAAAAAGATAACATATTATTTTTTTTATAGAGGTTTGGGTCACCAAGATCATGTTCCTCTCATAAATCTCTTATTATATTTGAGAAGACTGGTATTAGCTGAATCCTCACTGTTTAAATGCTGGGATAACCTAATTAAATATTGATGAAATGTACCTTTTCACACCATGTGGTATAACCCCTCATTTTTGAAGGAGTCCCAACCTATCTTCCCTTTTTTAGGGGATAATTTAGTGTTCCATATATATTGGAGGAATTACCAAATGATCTAGATTTTGAATGGTAAAACCACAAACCAAACTATAGAGGACAAATAGATGTTATAAATAATTTTAAGGGAGAAATAATAGAAACAATTAAGAAAATGTAGATCATATCAAATACAAATTCAATGAAACTAGATTTTATTGAACACTCCAGCAATAGAAGATGAAAGCAATAAATATTTTTTGGGATCACATCAAAATAAAAAACTCAAGTATGTTTATTGATTAATTAAGATAAGGAAAAATGATATCATCTCCAATCTGTATTGTTATCTTTAGAGGTATATGTTCTTTTTCCTTAAAGAGATCTATGGGATCATTATATAAAAAATTTTAGTTGTGTATCTGAATCTAATGTATTTACGACACTTGTTAGAGTATAAAAATATATTATTATGACAATTACATTTTTTGTGAAAGGGTCATTGAAAACAAAACATAATCAGAAATTATATTTATTTATTAAATATTGAAATAAAACATTTAAAATTTTAATCATAACAATTCAAAAATAATAATTTTAATATAATTGAAAACAAATTATAATATTATAGATTACAATAATAGCTGAAAGTATTGCAAAATAAAGAAACATGTGAATATCAAATTGCATGAACAAGTGTAAATAAAATAGTGTTATAATTACTTTTATTCACAGTTTTGAATATATTTCAATATAAAATAATAAAACAAATAACAAAAGACTTATTTTAATAACATCAACATCAATAAAAAAATAAAATTTAGAATCATGAATTTAACCGATGATGGATTATTGAGTAATCATTGAGATATAGAGTTGTGGATCATGGCCTACCACTCAAAAGAGAGAGGATGATATCGTTTCCATTTCAATTAAAAATAAAGGATACCAACCAAAATATAATTAATTTGAAGTCACAAACTTTAGTAGAAGAAATAAAAAAATTAATGCCTTTGGAAATCTAATGGTGACTCATGACATACTATTGGGTCCCAAAGGTGAGTCATATCCTATAGTTGTAAATATCCAATGGTGATTCAAATAAAACATTTCTAATATAAATAGTGTTAAAAAATGATAAAAATAAGAAAACATAATCAAACATAAATAATAAATCAATGCACTCGATAGAAGAGGGATGACCTGATGTTGGAGCCTGAAGAATCTCTTGTTGAATCCTTGTACAATATTAAAAAAATCCAATAATGAAAGAACTAACCATTGTAACCAAGAGGAGGATCATGAATTTCCTTTGGAAATGTATTTTGTTTACTCATTTACTTACTATTATGCTCCAATGGTGACTCGAATCACTCAGACATCGGGGAGGGGTAATTTCTAGTAGTCATTGTATGGGATGAATTCCTTGATGTCCTTTAGGTCCTATAATGTCATGAAGCCTACAGGCCATGTATGAGTTCCCCTTCAACCCTTAAAAGGGGTATTATAAAAAATGAATAAAAATGAAGGCCATTGGGCCATTCAAGAATGTGACTCAAATCATTGACTCACCATTGTGTTTCAATGGTGACTCGACTCACCATTGGTGTCCAGTAGTGACTCATCAAGTAACAAAAAAGGGGTAATTCTTCAATCCAAATAATAAAAAGGCTCATGTTGACGCCTATAAGAAAATATTAGTGGATAAGATATAATTCCAAAGAAGAAGAGTTTGAGCGACTGTTTTCATGAGAGAATATTCAGGAAAATCTAGGAGACACATGGGAAAAATTGTAGGCTTGAAGAAACCTAGTTCAAACTATAAAAAATAATGATTATTAGAAAATTTGATTTTGATGATTATACCACTAAAAAATAATGCTGAAAATCATAGAAATAAAAACATGAGAGTGTTCCAAAAAGTATTAACATGGGATTTAAACATTGATCAAACAGAAGAGATTTAAACAAATCGACAACTGAGATTATATACATGTGTTTTAGCATAGATAAATAGTGAATACATATTTCACATCCCACATCAATTCAAATAAATGAAGATTGAGTAGTATATCATACAATTGAATATATGCATTCCCTAAGATGTTATTAGGTATCAGAACCCACAACCAACTATCCATTCCAATGGTCCTTATGTATGGTCCCAGCGGGAAGACCAATCCCAAACCATGTGTGCCCTCTATGGGACATATATATAGTCCTGGATGAGCTATGCTTGCACCATGCCTAACCAGTAACTCTGCAATCTTTGAGGGTAGGACCTCCCACACGGGTTTCCCTCCGGGTCCCCCTATTTGTATTTGAGGGGAATACATATAGGGATCATTGATTGGGCCATATTTTTAACTACACATACCAAAAAATAACAACATATAGATTTTAAAATAAAAATACAACCAACGATCAAAAATAAAATTAGAAAATGTCAAATAGAGAGATTATTTTTAAACTATATTTTATTTAATTAATTGCGATGATAGATTAATTTATCAATAAATATTAATACTCAATGACAAATAATCTACGCATTTTATAAATTACAAAAGAAAACTTTTAATGACTTTTTAAATGAATTTTCAAATAATTTATTAAATATAAAAAAAAATCTACCCTTTTTTGAAATTTAACAAAAAGTACATTAGTACGCAATGTTTAAATTAGTTTTCCTTTTTAATAAAAAATCATATACTTAAAATCAGTAGGGTAACATATTATCATGAGAGAAAATAAGAAAGATACAATATTCGAAGAATGAAGTAAGGGAGTGTTGTAGTTTAACAATTCATTTTTTAACCAATATGATATAAATATAATTTAATCATTGTAGAAAATAATATAAATATACATAAGTCATCTAAAAACATATTTATGGATATATATTATACTAACCAAGATTTTATGCTTCTACCATACCCAATTCAAATTCCATTTTCTAAAAGTAAATAGAATTAAAGGGTTTTGTGAAAATATCATCTAATTGTTTCTTTTTTGGATAATATTATAAACATATATCATCATTATTCGAATGAACCCTAAGGAAATAAAATCTAACATCAATGTGTTTAGTTTAGAGTGTTGACGAGTTTTTTTAGAAATTGAAATAGAACAAGAGTTATCATAGTAGAATTTAATTTTATCCAAACTAATATCACAATCATTCAAATATTTCATTATCGAAATATTTTCTGAATAATAACTTACAATAGAAACATATTGAAACTCAACTGTTGAGAGTGCTACTGAAATTTGTTTCTTAGAGCTCCATAAAATTATGAATTTTCTTAAAAAGTGACACCCACCAGTAGTTCTTTTCAGGTCAAGTCATTAACCTCGAATCTCCTAATTAGTGTGAGATAATAAAACAAGATAATTATTATTAAAATATAATTTTCTGGTAAAAAAATTACCCTTGATATATCTAATTACTCTTTTTACAACATTATAGTGACTTTTCCTGGGATTAGACTTATATCTAGCATACATACAAATAGAAATCATAATATCTTGCCTATAACATTATGATATATAAGGTTTCCAATAATGCCTCTATATAACTTATCACTAACTAACTTTCCATATTCATCAAAAATGAATTTAGAATCCATGATCATAGGTTCCCTCACAGTTTTAAAAGATTTAAGTCAAACATCTTTTATTTGTTCTTTGGAAACCTTTTCATGATTTAAAAAAATAGTATATTTCCTGTGATTAATCATTAAAAAAAGGAAAATTTTAATTCTCTCATTAGGTTCACATTGAATTATTTTATTGTTAAATTTGGAAACATATTTGTAATTTTATTATTTTTATAACCAAAAATAATAACAGTAGTATAAATCTGTATAATTAATATATATTTTGAAACTCTTTTTCTAAATAGTATTTGATAAACATTAACTTTAACAAAATAATTTTGAATTAAAAATATAGTATTTTATACAAATATCGAGGAGAATTCTTAATTCCATATAAAGTATTAGACATTTTCAAAACATGATTTCACAATTATTTTTTTTAAAACCATGTGATTGTTTAACAAAAAACTCTTCTGAAACAAAACCATTAAAAAAGATAGTTTTTACATCCATTTTAAAAAAATAAAATTTCTTAATCTTGAAATAGTTAATATGATTCCAATATATTTTAATCTCGAAACTGATGAAAAATAATATTGAAAATCAATTCATTATTCATAAAGATAATCTTGGGAAACTAATATTTCTCTATTTCGAAATAGATTACCAAACTCATCAATTTATTTCAAAAATTCAAATTCGTTCTAATATATAGTGTATATTTAGGTTACCATACTATATTTCATACTATATTTCTATAAATCATTCTGATTTCATTATGTATCGAATTCTTTCTATCAGAATCCTTCAAACCTTATTTAATATTAATAGAAATAAAATCTTCTACAAATTCGAAATTGGAATAGAATATAAAATAGATTTTATAGCCCTAACATTAGATTCAAGTTTTCATATAACATTTTCTAAAGAGTGATATTTTTAATATTTTTATATTTACGGATCAGATTGAGATAATATATGAACCCCTAAAATGATTCATTATTATTTTGAGGTTTATCTTCATCAATGTAAAATTAATTAAAATCCTTATCACTATCAACAAAATGAGTGCTCTCTTTTTCATTATTTTCAATGAAATAAACATTTACAAATTCCTCTATTTTCATATTTCTATAATTTTATGCCCTATAAGTCTTAATATTATTAGATTATACTAAAATGATACCTTTATCACAATGAGAATAAAAATTTCCTATATTATACTTAGTATTTAAAATAACCAGTACTCTTCCCATGCACAAGCACGAGAAAATTAATTTTTCTTTTAAATCATACAGTTATATATCTAAAATAATTTTGTGGACATAGAAACCAAAAAACAGAAAAAATATTGAAGGCAAAGAAATTTAAACACTGAAATAGTGAAACATCAAATAGTTGGGAGATAAAACAGATTTTATGGACAGATATATGAAGAGGAAAGAAAAGGAAAAACATGATTTAAAGATAAAAAATATATTATGTGTCATAAATTATATATTAATTGAATAAAAACTCATGAAAATTTGTTTTGGTTTTACAAAAACAAAAAACTAAAAAATAAAAGGAAACAAAAACACACGCTAAATCTTCTCACACCTGGATATACTCACCATACCCAATGAACTGGTGATTGTCACCGTCCCACTTCTTGACAGATGTAAAAACAACAGTTTTTTCTTGCATGTTTAGCCCCATTGAAAACTGCCAAATTCAAAATTAAGTAGCCATGTCATCTTTTCAGTTTGATATTAGCTAATAAAGTCAAGAATGCATGAAACACAATTAAATTCCGAAAAAAATCATATGGTATCAATAGAAAAAAGGGCTTTTTCAAGGCCTTCTTGGAATAGAAGTTCTACCAATTCATTGATAATTGGTAGAAGACCAGAATGATGAATAGAAATTCCTCTCTGTAGTAGTGGAAACATCAACTCAATGGAAGGTAAATTTCTATCATCCTCGCTCAAGAAGAACATAGCATTTTGAAACACCTGCTCAACACCATCCTTATCTTCTTTGGTATTGAAATCAAGCTTCGACATGGACATTGCATGTTGATCACATTCACTTCTACTAAAGCTGAAAATGATGATTGGTTGAAATTTATATTCCATTATCATCTGAGGTCCATAAAATATTCTATATCAATCACTGTAATATTGTCACCAAAAGGGAAACTAAACAACCTCTCCAACAATATATGACTGGATTTATGATAGTTCACAAGCATATTCAAGACCGATCATGAACATAGTGCCAATGAATTTTAAGAGAGAGAAGTCCACATACAGCTCATTCACCCGGTGTGTGTGTGTGTGTCTGTAACAAACTATTATAATCTAGACACCACCAAAAATTGCATCCTGCATTGTTCATCCAAAATGTTTGTGTACTCATTTTTTAATTAAAATACATGATTCATCATGTAACACCATAAATTCCACAGAGATAGGGAAACATGAATAAAATAGACGTGGAAAACAACCTATGGTATGCATACTAAACCAACAACTTACACGAAAAGCTCTGCAGTTGTATTTAGATAAAACATGAACATTTAATCCTTTGTATTTGATGAGTCCATTTCCTCCACTTTCAGAAATTTAATGTTACCTAAATGTAAAACTCCATCAACCACATGGAATATCACATACTGATAATAAAGAAACAATTGAAAAAATAATATTTCTGGATTTGATGTTTTAAGAAACAGACCCATGATTAAATATAATTAAACACTGAACTCTCTTCATTAGTGCTTAATGATTTTGAAAATAACCTTGATAAGATGATCCATCCTTTAGAGATAAAAACTTCCAGCCTTCATTGTAAAGGATGATCCATCCTTAAGAGATAAAAACTGCTTCAGGGGTTCTATAACAACAGAACTGGAATATACATAGAGCAGGAAAACAGATGCCTAAAAGCAATTCAAGAAAGCTCAAATAGAATAGAAAGAAGTACATAGAAAAACAAGAGTCAAAAACCCAACATATCTTCAAAAAATGATGCTGAAACCCGCACAACATACTAAAATGTAGTACAGAAGTGATCAGACCTGTTCAAATAATCGTGAAAATTCTTCTCCAATCCAAATGTAGTATAAGGAAACTCCAAGATCAACAATCAGGTAGCGTGTTTGTCAAATATCGAAGAATGGATCAAATAAAAGGCAGGCATTCCCTCAACATATGATCACACACTACTACATAAAAATAGAGACATATCAAAATCAATATACAGAATAGATTAACACCAGAAAATCATAGCAGAATGAGGGTAATACAGTTATAATGAAGCATCAAGGTCCAGATTACCAAACAGTCTATGCAGGTCTTTAAAGTTGTACATAGAAAGATAAAATAAGCAATGAAATATTCAAATAAAGGGGGAAAGCAGTCAAAGACAACAATTGCTACTTAAAAGAAAGAGAAAAATTGTAAAATAACAAATCTATCATGAATATCGTCTTAACATTGACCTGAGTATAAGAAATATTTGTAGTTTTTTTACATACCCAGCATCAGTGTTCCAATAACCTCTTAAACGTATACAGGTTTCATGTTAATGCCATGCAATGATAAAATGAATATGAAAATAATGTTGTCTGTTTTATCAAATCATAAAGAATTACAATTTCATGAAATAGATTAAAAAATGGAAAGACTGGGCTTCCCAAACTTGATTAGCATGTTTTGTTTATAATTATTGAAATGGTTTGATTAAAAGTATATTCAGAAAATGAAAAAATTCATTTAAATATTTAAAATTATAGAGATAGTAAGAATACCTGCTACTAATTCTGATTCAACAAAAAAAGATATAACAACATACTTGGATGTGGTAAAATTAAATAAGTAACCTATAGAAGCACGATTAGATTCAAGAAGACTATAATGAAGTTGAACACATTTAGAGGCAATAAGAGTGCCTAAATAGAAATACACACCAACATTGATATGGGGAAATGAAAAATCTCTGGTATACCTGCATGAATTTTGGTAGGAATGATGTCATAAAATTTAATGCATCATTTGGTAGTAAGACCAACTACAACTGAAAATTTTTTGACCATAAAATTAAATACACACATAGATGGATCAATGGTTCAAACAACTATAATTGAAATAGAATAGATTACGTCGAGTTAGTATTAGGTGATGTAATGATAAAGATTAAGGTAAACATTTTGTACTATGAAAATTGATATTATATGGTCAAAAAATGTAACTATATAAAATGATCTTACTTGCCCTAGATTTTCTGAAGATACAATGTTCTCTTAAATATCATAGAAGATTTTCAACTTTTATATTTAATACTCAAGATAGTAATTGTGGACAATCATCTGGATGAAGATTCTTTTTTCTAACAAAACGACTGATTTCAGGGCACAATGGGTTACATGTAAATGTTAGGAACAAATCTGGATACCCTACCCAATTACAAATTGACATTGCATCTTGATAATTTTGAATCATATATATTGGACCACTAGTAAAAGATGAGGGAAAAATGATGTGCTTTCCACAAGATGGCCCTTCTCGGTCACCTTGAAGGAATGAATCTTGTAAACCATTGTATAGTTTTACCCACAGTCGCTTCTTGTTGAAACGAATAAACGATACTCTATGTGACTCAATCATTATGTAAGCATCGACGAAAAATTATTGCAGTAATCTTATGGAATGCAGCAAAGTGGATGATTAAATTTCACATAACTACAAGTGGAATGAGACGTATTCTCTCATTGTAACCTTTCTTAGCTTTGCACTGGTTGTGAATGGAGTAGCGTGATGCATTACGTTGTCAACATATCCATCCTAGCCACTAGGGAAAATCAATGGATACTATAATGGGAGATATTAAGGGTGAATCTCATCAATTCATTGAAATGAACCACATTTCTTTTGAATGATTATTTCACACTCTTCGTTTAGATCTTCAATATCACCCATAATAAGCCTGGAAATTTCAGATGTTATCGGAAAGTTATGTTTCTCATCATTTGTTTGTCTTTTTTTAAGTAGGTGAAGCTTTAAGTTTGAACCATCTTCACGATTGAGGACATCTTTTGCTGATATGAACTGGTGAGATAATGAATTGATCTCATGTAGTATATGTTGCAAATTCTCAACAATACTGAAGTTAATAATTGAGTGAATATTTTTTCCACCATAGCTGGAAGACATTTTTGTGTCAAGAAACTATAATAAAAAGAATGAGATTTATATTCATAGCATTGAATTTTTGAAATACCTCATACTACTAACTCTATTCTGGCACTAATGTTCTGTGTCATAAACATATAGTTAGGAATGCCTTGGGGGTTTTTCTTCTACCGGACACAAAACTACCTATGCGATGGTAGTTTTGTCCATTTAGTCTGAATATAATCGGGGCTCGACCATTGTTCAAAGACCTATCAACCATCCCACCCATAGACATGAATGAAAACGTTGAATTATAAAGATTCATATGTTCTTGGAAAGCTTGTGCTTGGGATGAAGTTATATTCAAAACTAACATCTGTAGGTATGGAGGAGGTGACGAAAGAAAATACAAAGTAATCTTTCCCATCGCGCAGCATAGAGCAAAACGTTGGATATGTCGGTTGTTGTATTTCCTATTTCTCTCGTCATACCACATAGTAGAGTTACAGTATTGGCATATATAAGTGGGGTCTGTAATATCTATGTATACTGAATGATTAGAAAGAATGTATAAAAAAAGATATTCAATTTTCATAGTCTGTCAATGAATAGAATTCGATTTATGATATTAATAATGTTGGATTACTAAAAACAAGAACAAGTATTCATCGCCATGTCTAGTTGTAATGAGTTTCCTATAGAATTCATTGAAATGTAAATATGGTGTATCCTAACTTGTATAGAATGTAATAATAATTAATTTTGAAGTTGTTAGTCAACAAACCGATGTAGTTTACAGTTTTTCGGACGAAATAAGAATTGCTTGAAGACGTTGCTGAAAATTGTAAGGAGAAATCATGTTGAATAGAATATAACCATCAAGAAATGTTAAGCAGTGAAAGTAAACAAACGATGAAATCTATATTAATTCAAAACAAAAATATAACATACCTTTCAATGATGGAGTACCGTAAATTGGTGCACTACTATTGGGAAGAAAAACGATGTACAGAGAGGATAAAGTAAGAATTCAAAATTAATTGACATGTTAAGACATATTTAAGTGTATAAATAATTCATAATTTGTCGGGCTGACTGCTGCAGATTCAGTGAGATTTTCATCTGCATTCAGTAGACCTAAAGTAAAAAGTGACATAAGTGTTAGATGGCCACTAATTAAGTGGGTGACCCATATTATGGTCATAAAAGTTGTCAGACATCAGACATACAATACGATATAGGGGAGAGTGTTTGATGTATTTGTTTTCATTTGTTTTTTCCGACAGACAGAGTTGACTCGGCACGACTTGTAGTTGGTAATATCAACAAATAAGTAAAAAATTATGATTATTTTCACTTCGATGGAAATAGTAATGTGTGTGTACATTTTCTAAAAGGGAAGTACCATGTACAGATAGAGGTGATATTGGTAATCGTTGGACTGTATGTCCGATGGCATTTTCTGATAGTGGCTGAACAATTGTGGAACCGGTGCACACGGTAGAAGGAATTGGAGTACCTACAGTACATAACAACATTGTTATTTTAAAAATTAACATGAAAATAATATAATGATAGAAGAAGAGTTATTAGATAATTTATAATAAAAAAATACAGTACTCATAATTTTGTTGATGGTGCTGCATGAGTAGTCTTCTGTGGATCCTTGAGTATCTAGATCTTGAAGGGGTATGAATGGTTTTGTTGGTTTTCTTTGTATATAATTGTCAAGGATACTTGATAAATATTTTGTGAATAGTTTATAATTGAATATAAAATTCTTATTAATAGGCAAACAACATACTTACAGAAGCTCATGTTTAAAAGTTTAATATTAACACGGTAGACAGGTAAATGATTGATGGATCCAAGATCCATTAAAATACAAATAATGGATACAATTAATATGTAACCGAAAACATAATGGACAATTAATTGTTTAAAAGAACATTTATGAAGCGATACTTGTGTGACAAGATTTTATTCCCTTCAGATGGAAGATGCAAGAAGTTTTTTTTGTCAAAGTAGTAGTATATTATCATCAAGAAGAATTCAGCTATATGTGTTGAGTTTCAACGATGGAACACAGAAATGAATTATGTCACGTATCCAATGAAAGACTACAAAAAATAAATATTAGGAAATGGTAAATTGAAAAAATATTGTAGTTCTAATGAATGTAACTGTCAATGTCATGCAGAATTGACATTTGAATATACTTGAAATGAAATGAAGTACACAATAAATGGTGACTGGATAAGAGATTAAGGAACAATTTTATAGTTACTGCAATATCAGTATCAATATGTAAGATGTCGGTATGTGGTGTTATATATTACAGAAAAGAGAGGCATTCCACTGTTTAGGTTGTAATAATGTCAAAATAGGGGCTACAAAACTGATACCTAATAAAAGCACCTAAATGATGGAGGAAGAACATCATGTCTGATGAAGGGTTGTTACAGATTTTGCGTTAGTACAGTTGTAGTAATCATGCAATAGAAATCTCGTTTTTATAGTGTGATACTGAATAAATCAACTGTAACATATAAATTTTGTGACAATAATAGGGAGCATTAGTTCACCTTGTCAATAAAATTCCACAGAAATAGTGGTGATGTTTTTTGGGAGTAATATCATACCACTGTAGCCTTAGTTGTGGATGAGACATCTCATTTCTGGTTTTTGAAGATAAAAGAGTCTTACTTAATGGAAGAACACATCAGGATCCAAAGGTTCTTACTTCACGAATATTGTTGTGGGAGCAGAAAAAGCCAGTGATCACCCTACGCAATGAATAATGGACCCTTGTATGCATGTGCTAATGGATTGATTTTGCAACCTAGCCGAAGAGGAAGATGTGTTCGGTTCTGCGAGAAATAAGACGGACACACATGTAATTGAAGATACTTAGATACTCCCGCAAGTGGG
Source organism: Viscum album (assembly GCA_963277665.1). Taxonomy (NCBI): domain Eukaryota; kingdom Viridiplantae; phylum Streptophyta; class Magnoliopsida; order Santalales; family Viscaceae; genus Viscum; species Viscum album. The sequence continues at coordinate 90,353,104 of OY728163.1, forward strand.
TCGCAACAGATCGAGGGGATCCGCGATTGTAGATTGTTCCGCGATTCATGATGGATGTGATTGAAGATGGAGATGCAATTCTAGATGGATGTGATTGAATTGGGATCAGTGAATGTAGAGAACCCTAGACGGAGGCTATTTTCAGATGGAACGTGGGAGGGGGAGCTTTGCGGCCGAGGTTTTCACGATAATGGATGAGCAGCACGGTTTGAGTGGGGTAATACATGGAAACGAAAATATTTTTTGGAGTTGTGGATGGATTTGGAGGTTACACGTCAGATGAGAGGTACCCAGGTTTAGAATATATAGTAGAATACTATACATCCAAAAACGTTAAAAGAACCAGTTTTGAGTATCATATTATTAAATAGTTTATAAGGAGTTTTCATTAACAAGGGTATAATGTAAATTAAAATTGAGATATATTAAGTAGTTTTAACTGATTCATCCCAAAAATATTTTCGATGGTTGAATTCATTAATCATTATTCTTTCTCACAAGAGCCTCATCCCAGATGGTGAAGACTCGGCATGTGCATCCAAGAGACCTGAGTTTAAAACCGGGTAGAGATACTATTCGGTATTGTAGCTACTGGTACTGATCATCATTTGGGCATTCAGGCCACTGGTTTGGGACTTGGGTCTCTTAAGGCCTTTGGGCCTCCCATGTCCTTCAGGCCAGTAAGGCTTCTGGGCCTCCTCAAGGCCTTCTGGTGACCACAAGGCCTTCAGGACACATGGAATTGTTCTTAATGATCAGATAGACACTACAAGAAGGAGACTCCTGATGGGAATTTAGAGAAGGCACATTCACCATACAAGAAACTAAGAGTATTTTTCAGAAATAGATGGGATGTCATTTTCATTGGGACCTTCCTGTGCTTGCATGGGAAGCTTGGTCGAACAGTATTGTGAAGGTGGAGATTTGATATCACGATGAAGAAGCTGGTAAGAGGAGTTCCAAGTATAGTATTTATATTTCCTAAGACCTACGGGCATGTAATCTTTCAGTCTATGGTCCTTGTAAGGGTTCCCCCTCATCCCATAAAAGGGGGTTATCAAAAATCAATAAAAAAAGGAAGTCTTTTCACCTTTCAGTCATTAGGAATTATTATTTCTAGATCTTGAATAGTTTTATCCCTCTACAATACCATTCTGATGTGGTGTTAAGGGGTGGAAAAATAATGATCAGGAACACTAGTTTTAGATAATTTTTCAAATTCTATGTTAAGAAACACTCCTCCTTTATCAATTTTAATATAATAAATTAAATGACCTTTCTGATTTTTAATTTTATTAATTAATTAAACAAACTTGTTTAAGGTTTTATTTTTATGGGATAAGAATATATTCTAAGTAAATCAATTGAAATCATCTAAAATTACAAAAACATATATTTTAGAACCTAAACTAAAAGTTCTAATGGGTCCAAAAAATATCCAGATTAATAATCTTTAAGAATATATCAATATTGACCACATTAACAGACCTAAGACTCTTCGTGATACTTACCTTTTTGACAAGAATAATATATATATTACTTACTTGTAATAAATAATAGATGTTCCAAAACATATCCATGTTTATCCAGCTTATACAAATTTTTAAGATAAAAATGTCTGGGCCTTCTATGTTATAGAATGTGATATAAATTTGCAACAATAAATCATGTTAAATTATTCTGGTCTAGTTCTAAAAAATAAATAGAATATAAATTTTCTTTTATATTTTCATAAAATTAATCAATATTATTATTGTAAAAAAACATTTATTATCTTCAAATTTTACACTAATACCATCATCATAATGTTGCGATATTCTTATTTAAATGTGTCTTAATCACTATATAAATAGTAATTTAGAAATTATAAGAGATGCTAATATACCTACTTTTCCAAAACTATAAACATACCTTTAATGTTGTCAATGAAAGTGATAGTACTTCATTAAAAGGGGTTAAAAGAAATTAAATGAAATATTTCACAATTCATGTGCCTTGAGAACCCACTTTTCATATACAATGTTACTTTATTACTCTTCTAGAATTCTCCTTAAAAGATAAATCAATTATATGGTTGTTTTGGCACCCATACTAGTTTAGGTCTAACTACATTATAGGGTAATATTGAATACATATTATAGGGTAATATTTAATACATATTTTTAGATATAAAAGTCTTAGTATATAATATAGAATGAGTAAAGTTTAATGAAAATTTGTTTTCATAATTCCCTTCTAGGATACATTTAAACCACGTACCATTTGAAATATTTACATTTTTTATTTTGAAAAAAAAATAAATATACATCTTAAGAACCTGATTATTATAGTACTGTAATGTTTTATAATTTTCCTAGTTTTTTCATATCCATTACCTTGTCAAATTTTTCAAGTCCTTGAAAAAATATAGAAAATATTTCCTTTAATCATGTAATTTTATTTGAAAGGTTTCTGTTCTATTTTTGAATTAATTTCACTTCATCGCATATTTTCACATTCGAACATGATGCAGAATTTTTTATTTTCATATTTTAATGTTTAATAATCTTATATTCATTTTTAGTTTTATCTAAATAATCAAAAAATAATTGAAATCCTATGTATTGATCATTATCAGTTTTTTACAAGAAACATTTTATTCTAATATTCTCAAAATAAAATTTTAAAATTTAAGAATCTATAATTATAATTATAGTGTACCTCATTTAAATTTTCACATATTAAATTTATATTGGTATATTATTTTTTAACTTTTAGAACCAATGATAGACAATTATAACTCTTCTCTAAAACTCCATCATGCATGATATTCCTTTTTTTATGCTTCTTGTATTTATTATCTTCTCCATATTGTTTTAATTTTGGATAATCTACTTTTATATTCCCCTTTCCCTTACACTGATTTCATTTAATTTAGATACATCATAATTATTACTCTTACCTATTTTTATATTTTTCTATCATCTTTTTTATTATATCTTCTGGGATGATTCTTAAACCCACTCTTACAATTCATGTATATGTAAACCTCTTTAGAGAAATTTGTAATTTCATCCTCCTCACTTTGTTGTAACTCAGAATGAGAGGAATTAACAATAATATTTATATTTACATTAAATTATATACCTTTCATTTCATCATCGTCATTAGTATTTTCAATCTTCATTTCCATATTATATTGATTAAGTGATACTATTAACTGATTCATTGAATATTCATTGAAAACCATAATGTCTTCAATAAAAAATTTAATTGAATTCCATCTCATAGGTATAGCTCAAAGTAATATTTTTATTATCCATTTATTCATCAAAGTCTCTCTGATTGGAACTATACTACTGATAATTTTGGTGATTATATTGTAATTATCATTTATTATTTCTTGATTATTCATTATGAATTCTTGAACCTCAATTCTATGAATACCTATAATGGATCTCTATAGCATATTAGTTCCATGATGGGTGAATTTTAATGTCCTATAGATGTCAAAATCAGTTTTACAAGATTAAATATTATTATAAATATTTATACATAAATAGATGTACAATTAATTCAAAACATTGTAATTTAAAATTCATTTTGTATCATCTTTTCCAGTGAGAGTTTCTAAATCTATATCAAGATGTTTTTATGGTTTTAACATTATATCCCAATAATCAATACCAATATTTTTATGAAATTCCACTATTTTGTCCTTACAGTAAACATAGAGACTTCAATTGAAGTGGGGTGGTTTGATGGGATTCAAAATCTTGAAATCTTGACATACTATAATAATACATAGTATGTTTTACTTATAATTTTATTTCTAGGATAATGGTTAGATCAAAAATATATATGTATAAAACAAAAACCGAATCCTTAAAATTAAATCACCCTATGACACCAATTGTCAGGTCCCTTGGTATAGTGGTAGTAACTAAAGGGGGTGAAGATTACAAACATCCTTTTTTATAGGAGGAAAACCAAAATTTTATTTATATGGGAGGAATTACACAATGAGATAGCTTTTGTCTAGAAAATTATTAAACTGAACTCTATAAAAAAATAGATGGTGGGAAGAATTATAAGGAGTAAATAATAGAAATAATTAAAATAAAAATGGAGTAGATCATGTAGAAATTTGGTACAGAACGAATTCATTGATCACTCCTCGTATGGAAGATAAAATTGATGAATATTTTCTGTGATCACATAAAAAATTGATGTCGAAGATGTTTCTTGATTAATCTAGAGACATACGAATTATATCATCGTCTATCAATATTATGATCTGGAATGGTATGTGTTATTTATCCTTGAATATATATCTTCAAAAATTAAATAAATATAATTAAAGAGCATATCCATATCCAATATCTACATGTCATTTGTTAGTGTGTATCAATATAGTAATACGGTCGCTGCCTATTTTTGTTAAATTCTTGTTGAAAACAAAACAAAACTAGGATTTAGGTTTATTCATAAAATACTAAAATTAAAAATTTAATATTATAATTATTATAACTCTAAATAAATAAAAATTAAATCAAAAATAAAAATATAATCTAAATTAGTTTAAATAAATCTTAATGTTTTGAACAATAGAGAAAAAAATGAATATCAATCTGTGTGAACACATGGAAACAAAATAGTGCTATAATTATTTTTATAAATAGTTGTAATTATATTTCAACATAAAAATAATAAAACAATTAACAAAATATTAATTATAATAAAATCAAATGAAATAAGAAATAAAACTTTTGGAATAAAAAATTTAACTAGCGGTGGCTTATTGAACTACCGTTGAAATAGAGAACGTTGGTTCAAGGCCTACCACTGAAAACTTAGATCAGTGTCTCATGACCGACCACTAAAAACAAGGAGTATGTTAACATTTATATTTAAGTAAAAAATAATTGAAGCTAACTAAAAGGTAATTAATTTGAAGTAACTTAGAAACCAATGGCTTCAGTTGAAGTAGTAAAACAATTTGATGTCGTTGGAAATCCAACAATGACTCATGAATCCTAGTTTGGTTACAATGGTGTCTCGTGACCTAGAATTGGAAATTTCCAACTATGGATAAAATAAAACATTTTCAATTAAAATAGTATAAAAATATATGAAAAATAATAATAAAACAACTTTAAACATAAAGAATAAATCACTGCACATCATGGAAGAGGGAAGACATTTTATTGTAGCTTAATGAAGATCATGATGAGTCCTTGTACAAAAAGAATAAAAATCTTGGTCAAGACATAACACAAAATTTTAACATATAGGTTGATCATTACTCACCATCAGAAATTTCCAATAGTGACCCACTCACTTAACATGGGTTTCTGATGATAACACGACATCCCAACCCACCATTGGATTCCAAAGATGACTCGACTCACTATTGGTGTCCAATGGTGAGTCCTTGAGTAACTAAAAAAGGGAAAGTATTCGAACCAAATATGAAAAGAGTATAATGGTGAATCCAAAAAGAAAATTTCAGTGGAGAAGTTTGAATGATGAAAAGAATAAGTTGGGATACTATTTTCTCATGAAAAGATTCAAGAAGATCCATAATCCAAATGAGATAAAACTAAAGGCCTGGAGAAAATTATTTGGGGTTGTCAAAGTCAGTAAATATCATTATAGAATTGGACGTTGGCGATTAGACAAATGAGAAAAAAGACTGATAATCAGATAAATAAACACATGCAAGAGTTTAAAATAATATTCATGTGGTATTTCAAAATAGATGAAACAGAATATATTAAAATAAATCAGTAGATGAGATTGTACCAGAGTTTTTAACTAAGATTAATAGTGAAATATATTTCGTGTCCCACTTTGATTCGATGAAATGAAGACTTATTGGTATATCATACAATAATTGATAGGTACACCTTGAGTTTTTAGTTGTCGATCATCACCTGAAACCCCCTATCCATTCCAATGAACCTTATACACTAGCCTAGCAGGGCGACCTAGGCCAAACCATGTGTGTGCTTCATGGTCCTTATATATAATCCCAGATGGGATATTCTAACACTATACACAACCCACCATCTTTAAATTCCTATAGGTCTTGACCTTCCATAGGGGTTGACCTTCTAGTCCCCATAAGTGGGGTTTAAGGGCCGACATACTGTGATTTTTCAGAGGACAATTTTTTTAACAACACATAACCAAAAATAACAACAGAAATAGTATAAAAAAATTCAACCAATGATAAAAAATAATATTATAAAATTTAAATGAGGGATATTATATTAAAATAATATTTAATTAAATTAAATTTAGTGATAGACTATTTTATCAAAAAAAATTTAATACTTAATTAAAATTAGTTTTATGGGGAAAAAAATATCCTTGAATATCATAAAAATGGGTTTTTTTGTCCTGGTTACTCTTCATCAACAATGGATAAAATATGAAGCCTACTTCAAGAGGGTAGTTCTGACTAACTGGAAATTAACTTATTTTTAATATAAAATCACTTTTGAGGGAAAAAGTGAGAAACCATAGGACTAAGATTTGAAATGAAAAAGACCATAACGGATAAAATTATAGAACAAAACTACACAATATTCCCCTCCCCACCCACTACACCACAAAGACCAACCTTCACCACTTCATGACCACTCAACAGATGGTCCTGTCTATGGATTCACGGGTACAAAACTGATGACATAGCCATTCCCTATGAAACTACCAATTCTGAATGGAATGCACCGGTGATGGCATAATGCTTTGAACCTCATCTGAAGCAGACACATGTATAATGCAAGAAGTGTATCACCAAAGAGTCTCACAAAATCCAAATATAAAAAACTAACCACAAACATGCTCAAATCGAACCAGCTTGCCTAGAGGGAAGTTCTCACCACTATACTGCCAAAATAGTAAATATGTTTTAAGAATATTTACCCTCAAGTGTTTGAGAAATCATATATTAAATGGAAAAACCATTATCATAAACATTAAGAATGAAAAAACTTTGCTACTCACACTATATTTGTGTTTTCTCATCCATTTTCAAATCAGGGGATATCTATAAAAGTGCATGGCATTAATTGTTTGGTGCCAGCAACACACCACATCCCCTATAGAATAGGACTCATTCAAAATGGACAGAACCTTATTCTATGGTTCATTTAGAAAATTTTCCATATTTATGAACATTTTTTGAGACTATATAGATAAATCTCCATTAGGTGGATAATTTATATGAGGAGAATCTCAACTCAAGTATGGATGTCACTAAGTGAAACATTTTGACACATTGATTTCTAGCACTAATAGGAATAATAAACTCATATATTATTATATCCTAGAATTGGGTTAATATAAGAAAAACATAAATTAGTTGGCCTAAATACTTGGATTATAATGCTAATGTAATAATAATGGATTTTGGTACTGGATCCAAGATTGGATTAGGGATTTCACTATCTATTTTGTAAGAACTAGAACCAAACCATGCATATTTCATAAAAATTCTCTTGGAACATATCTTTGTCATGTGAAGGGTAAAATATATAGTATCATCTTAGTGTTGGATCTTGGGTAATTTTGTGAATTACTATAGGATCATAGGGAATGGTTTATAAATCATCAAACTAGTATACTAATTTATTTCTCATGAATATTGTTTCATATAAAAAACCCCCTATGAATAGTTTTAAGGTCACGTAGGAGGTCTATAATTTCATAGACAGATTATCAATATCAATTTGTGTAATAAACAAAAATATGATCTAACTTTTTCTTAGGATGATAGACCCTATAAGTATTTTTTTTATAGGACAGAATAGTAGTCCCCAAAAGCATTGTATCTTTTAAATTCATCCCTAACTACTTCTAATCCATTGATGTGGAGTCTTATTTTGTAAAAACATGGATTTTTTTTAGGTATCCCTTTTTTAAACTTTTTTTTTGAATTTTCATTTTCATTAAAATGTTCAAATTTTTCCAAAGCCATGCAGGTTCCTTCCTATAGAGTGAAGACTATACTTTTCATAGGATTCTCTTTGTGGGATTTCGAACTATAGATTATTGTGTCTCTTTCTATTGGTAGTTTATAGTCTTGTAAACCAATCCAATTAAACAATTATTTAAGGTTGAATATCTTTGATCAGGTGTCATTAGGGTTTAAAAGTCACACCGATTAGATAAGAAGGATAAGAGTCTATATATAATGTGAAAGGAATACTCAATGTGAATAGTGGTCTCAATACAATTATAGAAAATCTCATGTATGGGAATACATCGTTTAAAGTGGTAGTACTCAAAAAATTTCAGTCAAGCAATTTAGGAAAACTATTTAAGGAATGAGTACTTAATAAGGATTTTATAAAAGAATAATCTCAAACTAAGGCTTTTAGATTACCAAGGGGAGTATCTCATCTCAAGGAATGTTAAATTTAATAACATTTTCATCGCATGATATGAATGGGAATTAAAATAAGTTGTTATAATTTTCAATTGAATGTGGGTATGATTCCTGAATGTGTAACATTAAGTATACTAAAATTCACTTGATATTTTAGGTTACAGAAATGGTAATTCATAATATAATAATATATGATTTAGTGGTAAATATAGATTGGTTGTAGTAGATTGTCCATTAATAACGGAGAAAACAATTTCACACCATTAGTGGATAACTTATGGTATTAATGGGGGTCAATTCCATCAGGACAATAACAATCTAAACTGTTAATTCACATCTTTAGTGTGGTTAACAATTCAACAAGGAAATTGTTCAGGTCAATTAAAACCATGTTTCCAATATTTTTCTAAAAGTGGGAACTTAGAGCAATAATGGGCTCATGTTCATGGGAATATAATAAGAGTATCCAGAATCAAGTAATTAGGTTGGAGATAATTTAGACCTCAATTATATGAAGTGGGTTTGTGAATAATTGGATATTCAATATGTTATCATGCACTCTAATGTACATTCCATCATGTGTTGATAAAATTTATAGGGAAAAGGAATTTAATATGAAATTAACATGTACAGAATCTCTTAAATGGGTGGTCTACTTACTGTGAATAGGTGGTATGATCATGAATTAAAATGTACCAATGGAATGGATTATGATCACTATAGGGAAAAATTGGATATTCTTTACATTTTTCCCATACCTGTAGTGTCTAGAGAGCATAGTATGACTTTTTCTACGGTCATGTTCCAATCCTAAAATATTTTTCCCTATTTTCGTTAATGGTCTAAATTTTCTAAAACAATGAAATAAAATTTATTAGTGAACGGAGACTTGAATTTTGATCAGGCCACCCATTAATGTTTTTTAACCTAGAATGATTGTGCATCTCTTCTAAAATACATTATTCATGAGATACATTTGTATATGTGTAAATATATTTTGATTCAATTATTGGGTGAGTAACACGATCTATATGTTTTTCTAAAGAGTTACACATCAGTATGGTTTGAAGATAAGGATTTTGTGGAAGTAATAGGATTCCAAAATAAATCACTGGAGATAATCATATATAAAAGGAATGACAAGATATAAAATGGTGAGATTAAATCCCCTTAAAAATAACATGTGTTATATCCCTTCCAAAAAAACACTTGTGAAGACCTCAATAATCCAATTATGTTGTTTCATACTGAATATGGGTGCCCATGGTTTATCTTGTGTAAGGAATCATGAAAATTCTCATTCCTAAATAGTTAGGTAACCAAATCCAACTATGATTTTTAGGTGATGCTTAGAAAAAAACCCTATTAGAAAATACTATAGGAATGGAGATTAGTTTATCCATTTGATAGATTGGAGAAACTGTTTTCTACACAACCATCTAAGAGTTATATATGATATGAATAAAATTATTTCATTCCTAAAAATCTAGGTGGTGAGATTAACACTAAGGTGGAAAATTTTCTTAAGTAAATATCGATCAGGTCCCACTAATGGATGTGATGAATTCAAATGGAATCATCATTTTAGTGGGATCTCATTTAATGAAATTCCTTATTAATTGATATTAAAACATGATACACATATGATAAATTATTCATACAAGTATTTATAGAATCATCATCTTCTTCAAATCTATAATTGGAATAAATTCTTGAAATGATATTATTAATATAAGAAACTCATAAGACTAGTAATTTAAGAAATTATTTTAAGTAAAATTGAATTCTCTTTGTTAAGGAAATTCCAACTTGTACATCCAAATACTGATGTTGTTCAACAGGTGAATCGAGATTCTTATGAGAAGAATATAATGATTAATCTATGATTTTAAAGGAATTAGATGAAAATTTATAATAAGAATCTAAGTCTAGTATACTCAATATGATTGGGTATTGTAAGAACCCAGATCTCCGTTTCAGGTGTGTCTTTTCTTTTCTGGTCGTTTTTGAAAAAAATGGAAAATTTGGACATTTTCATAATACACACCATGTACTTTATGAGTACACGCCATGTACTTTGAAGCCACACAGCCCGTGTTCTGGCCATGTCCGGGCTACACACATGATGTGTAGGGGCGATGTGGAGGCCGCTTAAAGTAGAGTACGTAAATTCCTAGTACACTTCGTGTATACCAGAAGTACACTCCTTGAACTTTTTATTCATTACACGCACCTGAGTCATGACTAATTTCCAGAAAGACCTTCTTCTAGGTCTCGTTCAGCTGAGAGCTCTCGTACGGCCACGATCCTTCTCCAAACCCCCGAGCTTCCGTCTGATCTTCATTTCAGCTTCATTCGATTGTGTTGGGATCACCTCGGTAAGCTCTCTCTTTTGCTTTAGCCTTGTCCAATGATTTTCCCTCTTTCTCAAGATATCGTGTGTTGATAATTTTGGACGTTTTCTTAGATTTTCAACGTTCTAAGGAGAATCAATCATCGTGGTTCAATTATATCAATCTCCTAGCATCGTGGTAAGTGGTTTGTGCCTTTCTGTAGGAAGTCATTGAATATTTTGTGCAATTCAACCAATCCCCTTGAATGGGGTAATGTGTGTTTCATATTTTTTCCATGTTGTTTTCCTAATTTTCTTGATTTATTGAGTAGATGTCAATTCTTGTGAATATGGTAATTTTTAATGCGCTCTGGATGTTTTGTCATGCATGTTTTTCCCGTTAGGCATTTTTTCGGTTGCCATGCTTAGTTGTCGGATAGTGGAACTATTGTACTATCATGATGTTGTAACTTAGAATGATAGCCAAGTAGTTATTTATGGTTACATGGGGCGATACGTGCTCTCTGCATGTTTGTTTTACACAGGGCTGTGAGAACATAGTGCAGTGGACCATAGGGAGAATGGAAGTAAGGGCTTCTATAGAGTGTCTTATTAATTAGATGTGAGACCGAAGGGGGGATTGATTATGAGTGCTTCCATAGAGAGTTTGTAGTTCCTCGACGCAGGCCACAGGGTGAGACTGTGTGTTCCTCCCAGATGGTTTCTTTTACTTGTAGGTTGAACCATAAGGGTTAGGCTATGGGAACTACTGATGGGGTTACTTGTTGTTCTACTTTTTGATTGGCTATTGCTTGTGTGATTTATATGCTAAACATTGTGGATTGTAGATGCTGTGTGTTTTCCTATTTACTGCTTCTTGTACTTTTACTTTCCATGTATTCAAGGACTGTTAGGCATAGATCTTTGGGTGGTGTCCTTCTGGGACCCTTTCTCACACCCTGTTTGGGCCATTGATTTGGGCCCAAACTGACTATGTTGTTGCAGGTATAGATAAGGGAAAGCGCGCTTCTACTTTAGGTACTTGACTTGCTGTGGAGATGGAGAGCATGGGACCAAGCTATGGATTGCAATGCTGAGGAGTTTATTTGTTTTATTTTGCACTTTGTTTTAGTATTGTATTCAGAATTGTGACTTTTTTGGATGCTTTCCTAGAAATATGTATCATGCATCATTTATATATTTATGTGTGTGTTCTCCAGTTGTTTACTGTTAGTCTTCCGCTGTGTATCGTTTACTCTTGTATAGATGGTTACAGTTTCTCATGTTTTCTATTTGTTTTTCTTCCACTGTGTACTTTGACAATGAGGGAATAGTTTCCCCACTATCGCACCCAAGTTCCTCGCTGCTAGTCAGCAGCCTCTCGCGTTTGGGGAAATGTGCTTGGGGCCATGTGACCAACTGGGTACGGGGCGCCTCTGGGTGGATTCCGTAACCAGGGCGTTACAAAGTGGTATCAGAGGGTTTCTTTCCTCTTGATTTACTATTTGGAGTCTTTAGATAGGGATATGATGGATTTTTTACTTGTTATTAAGCTATGCTTGGGAGTAGCTAACCCATGTACAGGGAAAAGACAATCTACCTCTCTTATTATAGTTTTCTAGTTTTGCAACATTATAGTTGATCTGATTTTACCTCGAGTGATTCACATGCTTTGGGTTGTTATTATTTTTGATATTATGGTTCTATTTCTGTCTCAACCCGATGAGATGATGGTTTTTCATCTCATGCATCATATAGGCAGTTTTTAGAAATAACATTCCATGTATTCTTGCCATGCCATCTAGGGTGCATTAGCAAATGCATGTTGTTGTGATAGACATTGTGTAGATTATGCATGCTGTTGTGATAGATTCTTTGATAAATCCCTATAGTTGGATGGAGAGTTTGTTTGTATTGTACCTTGCTTAACATAATGAGAAATTTTGGTTCCTGAGATGTTATGGTCCCTCGTGGATCGGAATTTGTCACCTTTATGATAGTTTTTCAGTGTTTTCTTGGCTTCGGTGAAGTTTCAGAGATACTGCCCGGAAAAACCCAGAATACATGGTGTGTACTTTATATATACATGTCGTGTAGTTTTTTAACTTTGTAACTGATTGTGTGAGAAGAAACACGGGTTGTGGAAAATCTCCCAGAACTCGCCGTGTATGGTAGGTACATGCCATGTAGTAGTGAGCCATGTACCCGGTCGTGTCACTAATAACACGGGTTGGGGAAGCTCGTGTAATACAGGTCGTGTTTTGTATGAACACGCTATGTAGCCTTGTTCTAGGTACCCAACCGTATCTTGAACAACATAGTAAGGTGTTTTCTCCTCTTATACACACCGTGTTTGTTCAGAAGACGCAGTGTAAGTGTCAGCACTGTACCCGGCCGTGTCACCAACAACACGGGTTGGGAAAAATCTTCAATTACACATCGTTTTTGTATGGAACACACCATGTAGTCTCAACTGTGTACCCGGCCGTGTCACCAACAACACGGATCGGGAAAAATATTCAAGTACATGCCATGTTTGTTCCGAACATGCCGTGTAGTCTCAGCCATGCAACCGTCCATGTAACTAACAACGCGGGTCATTGAAACCTTGTCTACCACACACCATGTCCACATGGGAATAGGCTGTGTAGTATCTGTTTAAGAAGACTATGTCGGTTAGCCGTGCAAGGAGACTCTGGTAGGGGAATAGAGTTAAGTACATGCCATGTAGATTTTATACACACCTTGTAGTCATGTTTTGTAAAACTTGAGTGTTTCCTTCTCCTGTTTTAATTTTGTACTCATTTGTTCTCTGTCCTTGATATTCCTGATCTGAGGTATTCTTTTGATCTTTTAGAGCTATGCCTATGAGACATCCTCCGGTTGTACATCAGTAGTAAGATAGTGATCAGACACCAAATATGGTTGATCAAGGACTTCCTGCCGATCCTCCAGTCATGCCAGCCTTGGCACTGGCTATCATACTAGTTGAGGGTGCTGATGCGCAGATTAGGGATGTATTTATGAGGATGATGTAGACCTTTCCGGGAGCACTGCCTCCTGCCATGACAATGGCAGACTTGAGTCGGGTTTTCCAGCAGTAGTATCCTTCTACTTTCTCAGGGGAAGGAGGACCACAAGCTGCAGAGTAATGGCTAGAAGCCATGCTAACTATCGTTGTGCATCTGGAAATGCCTCCAAATATGAGGTTCAAGATCGCTACCTATATTCTATGAGACTCTTCCAAGAGGTTCTGGGACATGATCTCACAGGCGGGTTATCGGCATGTTATGGCTTGGGAGAAGTTCCAGCGCGTGTTTTAGGACTACTTCTACCCGGAGACCCTGAGGGCCGATCGAGCCTAGGTGTTCATGAGTTTAGAGCAGGGTAATATTTCTATTATAGAGTTTTACTATCTTTTTACCAAGATGTAGTATTTCACACCCCTCCGGGGTGGAGATGGAATGTTCTTAGCAAGGAAGTTTGAGGATGTTCTCAGGCGGGAGATCCACTAGTAGGTTAATATCTTCCAGTTTACTTCCATCACTTCTATTATCAACCAGGAACTGATTACGGAGTGCAATTTGAGAGACTCAATAGTTGCGATCCGGGGTGGTTCTGCTTCAATAACTAGTATTCCTCCAGTTGACAGTAGGAAGCGTCATAGGGAGTCTACGCGCGGTGATCTGAGGAGGTGAGATACATCTTCAGGTAGCCAGGTAGTATGATACAAGTGTGCAAGGGTAGGGCACATGATTCCGCAGTGCCAGAGAGACACAGTGGAGAGCCGATCTTGTGGAATGATGTGTCACATTAGGCGTTTCTGCCAGGTTTTCTCACCAGTAGCTAGTGGTGAAGGTTCTTCCATGACTCCTCGTTCAGGAGCAGCACTAGCAGTTCCTCACCAATCATGGAACTGGAGTTCTTCCGACCATTCGGGCCGAGGTGGAGGTCGAGGCCATGGTGGTCAGTCACGAGTCTTTCAGCGTCAGTAGGTAGGGTTTGTTTTGAGTGGTCAGGCAGGGTCACAGGGCCACGAGGCTGGCCAGACTTTTGTGGTGGAGCAGGATCCCGGACCTTTAATAGTTCGAGTTACGATCTTAGTAGCCTTAGTTTTATCATCTACACTTTTGGATACTGGTGCTACACATAGCTTTATCTGTGTTTCTGTTGTGGAGAGATTTGGTATCTGTATCTTTTCTTCTACAAACTTGTTAAACTAGAAACACATTTGGGGATGAGGACATCCAGTGTACGTTAGTGCAGAGAGTTCCCCCTCGAGGTTGTAGGGTATCGTTTCTTATGGGATCTTTATGTCTTAGAGATGACATGATAAGATGTCATTCACAGGATGGATGGTCTGGTTCCCTTCTAGGCAGTCTTCGACTGTTATTGCTTCAGGGTGAGTTTCATTTCACCAGAGGGTGAATATTTTCTTAGTAGAGGCAAATGGGATGTCCAGGGGAGTCGAGCAGGACTCGAGCATCATGGGATAGGAATGGTTACGGACCAGATCGCTAGTCTCTATCTGGATGATCAGGGACTTCACAGTTAGACATTCCTCCAATGGTGGATCTTTTCAGAGATGTATTTATATAATATTTTTTTAGGTTTTCCTCTAGAGCGTGAGGTAGAATTCTCTATTGAGCTCATTCGAGGAGTGACACCGGTGTCCATTAATCCCTATAGGATGGATACACCTGAGTTTCAGGAGCTCAAGAAGCAGTTACAAGAGTTTCAGGAAAAGGATTTCATCTGAACCAGTACTTCTCCCTGGGGTTTTCCTGTCCTGTTTGTGAAGAAGTCAGACGGTCCCCTTTGGCTATGTGTGGATTATCAGAAGCTGAACCAGTTGACAGTCAAGAACCGATATCCCTTACCGAGGATTGATGATCTTTTGGATCAGCTTCAAGGAGACCGGGTGTTCTCAAAGATGGATTTGAGGTCTAATTATCATCATATGCATGTTAGACAATCGGATATACCTCTGACAGCCTCAGCAGCAGGTATGGTCTCTATGAGTATACGGTTATGTTGGTTAGTCTCACGAATGCACCAGCAGTTTTCATGGCACTAATGAACTGAGTGTTCCAACCTTACTTGGATTCCTTCATTGTGGTCTTCGTGGAAGATATCTTGGTGTACTCTCAAACTCGACACGACCATGCTACCCATCTTGATATCATTCTATGTACATTGAGTGAGCATCAACTTTATGCTAAACTATATAAGTTCCACTTTTGGATGGATCAGATTCACTTCTGGGGTCACATCATCTCAGAGGAAGGACTATCTGTGGACCCATAGAAAGTGAGAGCTATAATTTCCTGGGAGCAGCAGAAGAACGTTTTTGAGGTACGGAGTTTTATAGGGTTGTTTGGATACTACAGAAGCTTCATTCAAGACTTTTTACACCTAGAAGCACCATTGACAGGTCTGACCAAGAAGGGGGTGAAGATCTTATGGTCAGATTCTTGTGAGTAAGCCTTTCAAAAGCTGAATGTAAGGTTAACGTCAGCACTGATACTAGTCTTTCCAGAGCCAGGAAAGAGATATACTCTTTATTTTGATGCTTCAGGTATCGGGTTGGGCGTTGTTCTTATGCTGGGAGATGGATTCATTGCGTATGGGTCTCGGCAATTGAGGCCACATGAGAAGAACTACCTGACACACGATCTGGAGTTGGCAGCCATTGTTCATGCCTTGCATTGTTGAAGACATTACATTCTGGGATAGCACTTTGTGGTTTTTACTGACCACAAGATTCTAAAGTACATCTTAACTCAGCGTGATATGAATCTAAGACAGCGCAGGTGGGTTTGGTATCTTCAGTATTTTGATTTCAAGCTTTCCTATACTCCGGGAAAGGGCACCGTAGTGGCAGATGCGTTGAGCAGGAGAACTCAGATTCAGGCGGTTCAGGAGGCTAGCAGTGAGTGGTAGCTTATGGCTCTGTTCTCTGAAATGCATTTAGAGGTGCACGACAGATAGGGACTGGTTTTCCTATCTTATTTAGCTGTTACCTTTAACCATCTTGATAGGGTGCGGATGAGGCAGCTATCAGATTCAAAAGGCCTAGTCTTGCGGGAGAGTGTGTTGGGAGAGGATCCTATTCCTGGATGGACAGTGGGAGAGGATGAGATATTCTGTTTCTAGGGACGTGTATGGGTGCCAACAGACATACGCGAGGAGTTGATGCGGGATTTTCATTCCTCGGTTTGGGTAGTTCATCCTGGCGTCACCAAGATGTATCGGGAACTTCAACGCCAGTACGGGTGGCCAGGTATTAAGAGAGATGTTTCTGGTTTTTTCTTGTGGTGTTATACTTGTCAGCAGGTGAAGGAAGAGCATCAGTGACCAGCAGGAATTTTACAGAAGTTATCCATTATAGAGTGGAAGTGGAACAATGTCGTGATGGACTTCATGACTGGATTGCTGAGGTAGTCATGAGGGAACGATGTTGTTTGGGTTGTCGTCGACAGGCTTATGAAGGTTTCTCACTTATTACCGATCAAGTAGACCTTTAGTGTTGATGATCTAGGAAGACTATATATTATTGAGATTGTACGTCTACATAGATTTCCACACTCCATTGTTTCAGTTAGGGATGCACGATTTACTTCTCTGTTCTAGAAAGGGATTCAGAGGGCTTTGGGTACACAGGTACTTTTGAGTACAGCATACCATCCCCAGACAGATAGCCAGTCCGACCATATGATCTAGGTGCTTGAGGATATGCTCTGAGCCTGCATTCTAGACATTTTCAGTTCTTGGGAGAATCGTACCCCTCTTGTGGTGTTCTCCTACAACAATAGTTTTCAGGCGACTATTCAGATGGAACCTTATGAGGCTTTGTATGGTAGGTCATGCCGATCACCTTTATGCTGGCTAGAGGTAAGAGAGGCAGCTTTACTGGGACCACATCTTGTTCAGGATACCTCAGAGAAGATAGAGTTGATTCAGAAGAGGATGGCTACAACACAATCTCGACAGAAGTCTTATGTTGATCAGTGGAGACGACCTCTTGAGTTCGAGGTTTGGGATTAGGTTTTCCTACTTGTTTCATAGAGGTCGGGACACAAGAGGATTCAGAGACAAGGTAAGCTTTCACCATTGTACATAGGGCCATTTTAGGTATTGGAGAGAGTTGGTCCGTTTTCCTATCAGTTGCAGTTACCTCAGAGGTACCGGGCCATGCACGACGTCTTCCACATCTCTCTGCTCCGACGTTAATTTTCAGACCTGTCTCATGTCTTTCAGCCCGAGGAGGTTGATCTAGAATAGGATGCATCATTTAAGGATCATCCTATCCGTATTGACGATTGATGTATGAAGGTTATCCATGGGAGGTATGTTCCTCTAGTACGGGTGTTATGGTAGCACGGGTGAGTATAGGACGAGACCTAGGAGAGGGAGGCCGATGTATGATCGTAGTGGCTAGTGTTGTTCAGGGTTTCTTCTTCTACGCCTTGTTAGGGAAATTTGGGGATGAATTTTTTTAAGGGGGAAGCTTTTAAGAAACCGGATCTTTGTTTCAGGTGTGTCTTTTCATTTATGGTCGTTTTTGAGAAAAAAGGGAAATTTTGGAAATTTTAAAAATACACATCATGTACTTTATGAGGACATGCCAGGTACTTTGAAGCCACGCAGGCCGTGTGTTGTCCGTGTCCGGGCTACACACACAGTGTGTTGGGGTGATGTGGAGGCCGCTTAATGTAAAGAACAGAAATTCCTAGTACACGCTGTGTACCCTAGAAGTACACGCTGTGTACTTTTTGTTCATTAAATGCAACGGGGTTGCGTCTAATCGCCTGAACGACCTTCTTCTAGGTCTCGTTCAGCCGAGAGCTCCCATACAGCCGTGATCCTTCTCCAATCCCCCGAGCTTTCATCTGATCTCCGTTTCATCCGCCATCAATTGTGTTGGTATTGCCTCAGTAATCTCTTTCTTATGCTTTATCCTTATTCCATGATTTTCCCTCCTTCTCAAAATATCTTGGGTTGAGAGTTCTGAACGTTTTCTCAGATCTTTGACATTCTAATGAGAATCAATCATCATGGTTCATTTCTATCAATCTCCTAGCATCGAGGTAGGTGGTTTGTGCCTTTCTATAGGAAGCCTTTGAATATTTTGTTCAATTCCACCAATCCCCTTGAACAGGGTATGGTGTGTTTCCAATTTTTTCCCTATTGTTTTCCTACTATTCTAGATTGTTTGAGTAGAGTTCAATGCTTGTGAATAGGGTAATATTTACTTTTCTCTGGATGTTTTGTCAAGCATGTT
Organism: Viscum album; assembly: GCA_963277665.1. NCBI lineage: Eukaryota > Viridiplantae > Streptophyta > Magnoliopsida > Santalales > Viscaceae > Viscum > Viscum album. The sequence continues at coordinate 90,372,097 of OY728163.1, forward strand.
TTTCCTGTTAGGCATTTTTCTGGTTGTCATGCCTAGTTGTAGGATAGTGTAACTATTGTACTATTACAATGTTGTACCATATAATGATAGCCAAGTAGTTCTTGAGGGTTACTTGGGGAGATACACGCGCTATGCATGTTTATTTTACACAGGGCCATGAGAACCTAGTGTAGTTGACCATAGGGAGAATGGACGTAAGAGCTTCTCCAGAGTGTCTTATTAATTCGATGCGAGACCAAAGGGGGAATTGATGATGAGTGCTTCCTCAAAGAGTCTGTAGTTCCTCGACACAGGCCACAGGTGGAATGAGACGTTTTGTGCTTCCTCAAAGAGCCTTTAGTACGATACGAGACTATAGGGGGAATTAACGGTGAGTGCTTCCTCAGAGAGTGTATTTTTCAGCTGAGCCAGAGGGGTGAGATGTGTGTGCCTCCCAGAGGGATGCAAGTACTTGTATGTTGAACCATAAGGGTTAGGCTGTGAGAACTACCCAGGGGGTTACCTGTTGTTCTACTTGTTGATTGGTTGTTACTTGTGTACTTTATATGCTAGACACTGTGGATTGTAGCTACTGTGTGTTTTCATGTTTACTGCTTCCTGTACTTTTACTTGCCATGTATTCACCAACTATTTGGAACAAATCTTTGGGTGGTTGACTATTGGGACCTTGTCTAACACCCTGTTTTGCCCATGCATTTGGGCCCAAACGAAATATGTTGTTCCAGGTATAGATAAGGGCAAGCACCCTTCTACTTTAGGTGGTTGACTTGATGTGGAGCTGGAGAGCATGGGACCAAGCTATGGCTTGTAATGCTGAGGAGTTTACTTCTTTTATTTTTCTATTTGGTTTAGTATTTTATTCAGCATTGTGACTTGTTTGGATGCTTTCCTAGACATATGTATCATGCATCGTTTTTATATATATGTGTGTGTGCTCCCGTTGTTTACTGTTAGTCTTCCGTTGTTTGTCGTTTACTTTTGTATGGATGGTTATAGTTTCTGATTTTGTCTATTTGTTTTTCTTCCGCTGTGTACTCTGCAAATGAGGGCATAGTTTTCCCACTATCACACCCAAGGCCCTCGCTGCTAGTCGGCAGCCTCTGGCATTTTCAGAAATGCACTTGAGGCCATGTGACCAACCGGGTACGGGGCGCCTCGAGGTGGCTTCCGGAACTAGGATGTTATAGGTATGCCAATAATACTCAATATTTTTTATTATATTAATGTCATGGAAAGGATAAATATTTTCTATAAGGTCTTTAATATCTAATTAATTAATCCTATTTCCATTTGTGGAAATTAAATCACAATGTTACTCGGATCAATAAATGTTTAGCCAATATTCTAAAAGTTCTTAGTATATATGAACAATGAATATGAAGTCTAGGTTCAGGTGCTGTATAGAAAATAAAACGGGTAAACATTTAAATTTAATGAATAAAAATTAGTTAGAGAGTAAAACTATTTTTTTCAAGTTATTAGTCATGTTCATTGAAACCTAATATTAGTTAAAAAAATTATTTTAAAAGTTTTATAATTATACATGATTTCAACATCAAATGATGAATTTATAAATATTTTTTTCATTCAATGTGAAGAAAAAAAGAGTTTATACATCAAATATTTCAATTGAAAAGAACATTATAAATCACAAATGTGTTTAAATAACATATGTGTAATGTTGTCACATTTCTCGTATATAATAAGTTGAGTTAATTTTTAAAAAGAGTTTATTAGGAACAATATGAGATAACTTATTCAAAACAAATGGTATCTATTTAATTTAATTCTATAAAATATTTCTAAAAGGAGGAAAAGATAAAAATTATTTATCCAAGATAAAATACCGTGAACATAGAATATTTGTTTAATAAATACACTAGATATTTTTATTTTATTAAAAATGAAAGTGTGTTTGGTGTCTATAAGAAGTTGGTGGGAGAACAATAGTAATATTTATCAAATATGATGAAACCTTAAAGAAAACAAATAGTATTTCATAAAAAAAATTTATGTCTATGAAAATAATTTATACAAGAAATGAATTAATGTATAAACTCATAGTACAAGGAACAAGATCTAACAAAATATATGTATGGGGTTAATTAGATCAGTTAATAAAAAATTCAACAAGGAATTAAAAAAATATATATATAATTATGCAAAACCATATTATTACCTATATCACAAGCCATCAAATCTCTCAAAGTTAATTTTTGAAGTCATAAGAGGGTATTATTAAAAGGAATAATGTTTTATATAAAAAAGTTATTAGTATTTTTTTATCATTGTGTTATGTGCACCAAGGATTAATATTTATTATCCATAAGTAATATTGGGAAAATTTCAAACATGTCCAGGTAGAATACATGGGTTTGTGGTCAAAACAATTTAATGGGACTTGAGAAATTATAATGGATGAGTTCCTGGTAATTAGAGAGATGGTAATTCTAGTTACCAAGGGAATACTAAAATATTATTCCCTCTAATAAAATTTGATCTAGAATAATTTTGAGGTTAATTAAATAAGTAAGAAGTCATATTTATCATGTTGTTTTCCATATCTAAATATACAAAGTACCTAAAATATTCTCATGAATCTTCAAAGGTAGTTTAGAAATTATTTGTTCTAGATTATGGAGTTATACCCTGATAGTAATTGTATTATCATATTTTATGATAAAACAAAGACTACATTATTATCCAACATTTTAAGTATCCAATAGAAGAGAAAAGTTAAATACATAGTGATATTAGTTATGGATGTATTTTATCAGTGGTGTGAGGTCACAGTAATCTGAACAACCACAAGAGAACTTGGTAGGCTCAGAACCTATATTCATGCCTCACAAAAATCATGGTTATTGTAATGTATAAAGTTCAGATGCCACCTAATAATGTTCTAAGCCCGGTTGTCCACATAGCCTCAAATACAGCTACCAAAACTCCAAACAGTACTAACTAAAAGTGAGGTACTTGGTGTGATAATGGGGATATTATTCACTTATTAGTAGAGTGTAACATAGTGGAAAGAAGAAATATATTGAATAAAAAACAATACCAGAAAACAGGAGAAAACAGAATAAGACTAATAATACGAATAATAAAATTCTATATCATATATGAATGATTCATGTCACATGTTTTTAGAGAACAAAAAAATAAGTCACAAGGCTATCATATACAGTACAATATCATAAAAGGTGAAAAAGAACAAAAGTATCCTCGCAACATCGGAATCATCGGCTAGGTCCCTTGCACTCCTACTCTTAAGTAGTATATCATGTACTTGTAAGAGGGCACTTTCCCTTATCAGTAACTAATCCCATATAATCTATTTGGCACCAAATCATGACCGAAATAGGGTGTGAGACTATATTCCACTAGGAAATCACCTAAGTCCCATTCCAATCTATCAGTGAGTATATATAACATACAGTGTGAAAAAATGAAAGCAGTAAGATATGACATACTAAAAAGTAAAAAATCATATTAGCACTAGTTACTATTTACATTCTACTTATATTTAATTAAATATTCAATTACATTGATTTTATATGTCTTGAGATCCATCCCTATCCTAACAAACCCCTGTATAATAGTAAGCACCACAGAGGCCTCCAAAGGACATCTAAGAAAGTATAGGCAATTAATGAAAGGAAGCATGTGGTTTTTCTTAGAAGACACATCATAACCCATTCAATATTCAATTAACCTTGAGACCATCATTGACATTCCTAAAGTAGAATTAAATTATCACTCTAGGTGAAAATATACCAACACCCTACGAGTTCATCCTTGGAGACCCTCATAAAGGATCCTTGTATCACCCTAGTTGTGGTATACATTATACCATTGAGCCCATCCTTGGTTGTCATATAAGGATCCCATGTATCATCTATGGCATAAACCATACCTCTGGAGCCCATCCATAGATTTCTATAAGGATCCTTGATTCACTCAATGTTTACACAGACTTTGTGAGCCCGTCCATGGCATCCATGGTTCACTCATGGATTAAAATTAACTAACAAACCAATTTATCCCATACAATTCATTCCAAGTAATACATATTTAACCCAATGTTATACACCATTTAACAATAATGTGTTAATGTAACAATTCAATTATATATTCGAGGATCAACACCAAAAGCATCTAATATTTATTTATAACTAAGGGTGTCTCAACTTGGACCAACCTCAAAGGCTTGGCCCTCTGTTACTCACATTGTAATATTTCATATAACAAGCCTATCAAAAAATTTAAACAAATATCGGTCTTAAACTTATCTTATATCATGTGGGCAGGTTCATTGTTGGAACTAAACAGTCCAAACATGCTTTGTCAAGCAAAGTCATAACATTGGTCAAGGAAAAAATAATTATCCCATACCCTTGTCCAAATGGAATCCATTTAACAACATGGAACAATTCATCTTAAAACAAATTAAAGGGATTCAAGTCATACCACATGGGTATCCTAGACCAAACTGGCATAAATCTGTCAAAACAGACAACTCACCCATGGGGTGGCCATTAATTTGGGTATTAAACATATAACCTACTTTGAAACACCTAATTAAATACCTAAACAATGATAGGAAACAAGTGGAAGAATTTATAAATCAAGGTGACACCCTAAAAATGGGCATGGAACACTCCGACATATATAATCAACTTAATATTAAATGAAAAGCACGAGACAACCAACCTTACACATGTTCTAGATAGCTCCTCCATTATCATGCTCTGATTCACCCTAGTTTGGAAAAAAAAATAGAGAAGGGAATAATAATGGGATGTTGTGGAATATGAGCCTAAATCCAAATAGTGCAATTGATATCCAAGAAAATTGAATGAGGATAAAAAGGATTTGAGTAATTCCCTTTGCAGATCCTTGGAGATGAGCCGTAGTGGAAATGGAAAACTGATGACGAATAACGAGAAAATAATATGTTATATGCTTCAATGAGGGATCTCAAAGTTCTCCTATGCTATCAAATAAAGTTGTAGAATAAAACATAAATTTAAAACATTTCAGGGGAATTTTGGTAAATTTACAAAAAATATCTGGGTCGCGTGGTTTCTGCACATGGTTTTCCTAACTGTGCAGAAACCATGCTCAGCTCACTTAAATTCTTATTCACATTGCATGGTTACCCCCACACAGTTTCACAAACTATGCATTAACCATGGATATGCCTCTATAGAGTCTTCCAAAACTACATACATGTCGGCACGACCATGTCCCATATCCACATAGTTTTAACTAATCGTGCAACCTCCACTTTTCACCCAAAACATGGGTTCTGGGCTCTGGACCAGCCCTAAACACCCCATAGCCCTCTATGACCGCAACAAAAACCAAATTAGGCCATATATAAGCAATAAATGAGGAATAGACAGAAAATCATGATCCATGCCTCAATGAAGAAGTTGGTTATTACAAACATCCCCCATTAAAGCAATTTGTCCCCAAATATCCCTTTCCTGGGTGATGTAGAAGTATCTATGAATAACTATGTACGTTGCGATCAAAAAATTGGTCTCCCTCTCCTTGGTCTCATCTTGCAGTCAGTTGTGCTTCCATAGCACATTTACTAATGGAATGTTCTAGCCCCAGAACACAGTTGGGCTATGATCCACGATTCGTATAGGATTATCCTTGAAGAACACATCTACAAGTAACTCAACATTTTCGGGATTCAAAGTTTGAGACATGTCTATATAATAATTCTACAATAAAAAACAAGGAAAACATCATTCATATCCCAGTACCTCTGAGGTAAATACAACCGATATGCAACTGGCCCGACTCTCTCCTAAATCACAAATGGCCTGACATATCTCGGTGAAAGGTTCCCCTATCTCATGATACTCTTATATCCCAACTTCGATGAAACATGTAGAAAAACATAATCCCCAACCTCGAACTCCATAGATCATTTATAGCAATCAGCATATGATTTTGGATGAGATTGTGTACCAGTCATCTACTTCCAAAACAAATGCACTGGTTCTGTGGACTCCTGGACAAGATGAGGTCCCAGTATAGCTTCCTCTCCTACCACTGTCCAAAATAGGGGTGATCAGCATGTTCTACCATATAAAGAATCATACGGTACCACATAAATGGTTGCCTAAAATCTATTATTATAGGAAAAATCAACCATGTGTATATACTTCTCCCAAGGACCCCTAAAATCCAAGACACATTCCCGAATCATGTCCTCATGCACCTGAATCATGCACTCTGATTAACTATCTATCTAGGGGTGGAAAGTTGTTCTTAGAAAAACATATGTACATAGAACCCTTTTTATACCTTCCAAGAATCTTTATGTCAATTATGAATCCCTATTTGAAACAATAGAATGTGTTACAATGTGCAACTATAAAACCTATTAGATGTACAACCTACCAAACTCATTATCACCAAATGTTTCCTTCCTCTGTAGGAAATGTGCAACCTTCATAAGATTATAATTGAAAACCCAAATAGAATAATTTCCTCATGATGAACTCAGTAAACCCATCATGAAATCCATCATGAAATCATTCCATTCCCACTAAAGAATGGGTAGTTACTAAAAAGTTCTAGTTGGTCGCTGGTGTTCTTTCTTCTTCTGTTAACAGGTAGAAGATCTCTTCAAAAAAACAAGCTACATACATTTTCATACCTGGACACAAATACTCACAATGTAAATCCAGATATATCTTCATGACACAAGATTTAATGACCATAAAGAGGCAATACAATCTTATATCATATCCTCACACATATCTGCAAAAACACACACATGATCATTTAAAATCATAATCTAATCCTCTCCTATGGTCCAACCAGGAGAAGGATCCTCACATGACATAATCTCCCATTGAACTAGGCCTTCAGAATATCATAGCTGCCTCCTCCCAATTCAATTCATAGGGTGGAGGTACCAGCTAAGGATGAAAGATACATTTTTCATGGACTATTGTGCACCTCTAAATTCATCTTAGAGAACAACTCCATAAGTTTCAACTCACTACTGAGCTATTTCACTTCCTGTAAGTTAGTCTTCCTACTCAAATCATTAGCCATATCATTGACTCTACCAGGTATGTAGGAAATCATGATTTCAAAATATTGAAGGTATTCAACCCAAATTTTCTATCTAAAATTTAGATAATGCAGATTAAAAATGTATTTTAGGATTTTGTGGTCTGTGTATACCACAAAACGCTCTCTCAGTAAGTAATATCTTCAACAATGTAAAATATGAACAACTATAGCTAACTCAAGATCATGCAACCGGTAATTCCTCTCATGTGGCCTCAACTACCAAGACCCATATGAAACTACTTGATACACTAGAATAATAACTTATCCTATCTTGATACCCAATCCATCACAGTACATTCGGTAACTCATCCCTAGCTCTAGAAAATGAAGTATCCGTGCTAAAATCAATATTTTTTCAGCTCCTGAATGTTTGTCTCACAAGAATCTTCTCATGAATAATTCTTACACTTTTTATTTATGATTTTGAAAATAATTTTTAAACATTAGAAGTATTGTTTGAAATTACTAAAGTATCCATCAATCCCTAAGAAACACCACACCTCAAAGAGATTTTTGAGATGCTCCTAGGAAACTAATGACTTCACCTTCTCTAGGTTTACTGACACTCCAGTCTTCAAGATAATGTCACCCCAAAAGTGAATCTAATCCATCTAGTAGTGGAAATTAGTGATCTTAGCAAATAAATTATTCTCTCTTAGTGTAATCATTATAATATCAAAATGATTTGCATGGTAATGTCAATTTTGAGAAAACACGAAGATATCATCCACAAAAACCATAAAAAAAAGCCAAGATAACGATGGATCACATCGATCATCAATTCCATGAAACCACTATCTTGTTCATGAGATAGAATGGAATAACAAGATACTCATATAGGGTATACCTAGACCGAAAGGTTGAGAGGGGTTTGTCTAATTATATAACACACACCAGATGATAACTGAATCTCAAATCTATCATTGAAAAGACTCAAGATCCACACACCTGGTTGAAGAGATCATCTATTTGTAGAAAAGGATATTGTTTCTTAAATATAAATGATTCTTTTTTTGATAATAAGTGAAAATCCTAAGGGTATTCTCCTCATTTTTCATAAAATGGACTAGTAAAACCCTTAGAAAAGTAATGGTTCAAATGAAACCATTAACTTCAAATTCTTGTAGAAACCTCTTGAGATCATGAAACTCCATCATAGCCATCCTAAACGGGGGAACAGATACTAGTTCGTCTCCTAGAACTAGATCAATAGAAAAATGTACCTCTCTTACAAAAGGAAAAAAATTAAATTCTTCTAGTAATATATCCTAAAAATGATCAACCACTAGAAGGAAATCCATCTAACGTGTTCCCTATTCATCTAGATACAAACTGACAATCTGAGATGTCATTACACCAAACCCATGATACTCAAGTCTAACTCGTCTCACCAGAACATCCCATTCACCTTTTTATAAAAACAATCTGACATAATGATATCAAAACCTATCATTTCTAGGAAATAGAGTTCCCATGATAAGTGACACCCACAAACCTAAAGGGGGCACTCCTTACACTTACACACCCCTTCCATTATAATTCCTAACATATTTTCTAGCATCATGATGTTATCATAATTAAAAACATTGATTCAAAGGATATCCACAATGGGAGAATATATATAACTATGTGAATCATTTGTATCAAAAAGTGCATAAGCTAAAATAAGCATACTATTATAGTACCTCTAACTATATAATTTTTGAGTTCCTACTCCTATTTCATCCATTACACTGCAAAAGTTTGGTTTGTACCATAGCCTTGAGACACTACCTGGCTACCCTCAGCCGATCCACCCAAATGTCTCTTCGATCCTAGGGTCTGGATACCATGGCCACGACCACCACCACAACCTGAATGGACCCATGCAGTCTAGTTACTCATTATGTGATAAGCTATTGACCCCACTTCTGAATGTGGAGACAATGCAGATCCTCTCTCACTAGATTCTAGAGGAAAATTCAGGTAGAAGCACTGCAGATGAAACATGCTACCGCAATGTCGGCAATCAACTAGGTCATGGAGACACTACAGATAGGTATGCACAAGTTGTCCACACTGGGAATCAATTTATATATATATCTATAAGATGGTGTGGTAGGAGACTATCACTGAGAAATTGAGGTCCTTTTAGGTGAGGGATTAAGAATCACAAAGTTTAACATCACGTGATGGAAACATATACCATGATGATTAATGTATTACCGAAAAAAATTGGATATGCATTTAAATTTCACGTTGTAAGAATGATATGTTATAAAAATTATTAACATATGAAAAGGAATTCATCGAACTTTTTATCGTCATACACCTTTGAAATTATCTCATATTTTTACATCTTTTGATTAGGAAGATTTTTCTTAGAAAACCCTTTTCGGGTCTTCAACCATCCAGGAATTAATACCTCTTTCCTGGGGTAGTTTATGGTCATGTTAGTCAAATGATAATCATGATTGAGAATCATGTGTAGTAAGGATGGTAATGTATCCTTGAAGTAAATGGGGGAATGATAGGACTAATTCCACATAGATATTCTTTTGGATTGATTTCACAAAGTCTATGTTCATAATTACTATACCCAATGAAGCACCTTTTTAATTTCTTATGTATGGGACCAAAGATATTTTGTAGTTTACTATATTTTAGTGTGAACAAAATATAAACATTTTAGAGTTGCAAACATGAGACCAATGGTTTTGTGCAGTTTAATGTCGTACATTGGGGGAAATTGGCATGACTTTAAATGTTGTGCATGTTGGATAAAGGATGTGACATTGTTTAATGTCATGAAGTAGAGACGAATGATATAAATTTTATTTCATTCACAATAAACCAAAGATTTTGCACATATCAACATCATACAGTAGGGACGAATGATGTTCCTTTTAAAGTTATGTTCATTCATATAGTACCAATGATGCTATACAGATTATCATCATGCAACTGTGATGATTATATGTAATTTTATATAAATTTGTGAGGAAATTTATCATATAGTTTTTACAACATGTGACAAGAATGATGTCTTTAATTTTTACATTATAGAGCTAGGACGCTATTATTAATTTTGACACCATGCATCCATGATTCGTTAAATGGGGGAACTATTCTACGAAGATATAAATGTGATGGGAAATATATTCATATTGGGGGAAAAAGAGGGATAGATGATCATAGTTTATGGTTGGGATTCTTTTTCAAGATTTATGTAATCAGTTTAAGGTTAAGAATCTTGGAATTAGGGGCGATCCTACCATTGGATTCCCCTAAAATTCCCCTAGTATATATATGGATGTTATCTAGGTGTGATCTAGTATTTAATATGGATAAATTATCCATATGCATCATTGTTGGTGTCATACAGAGGTAATCAATTGTTTTTTTTATCATGGGTTCAACCTCCATGACAGTTATTGATGGAACCAACAAAGGGGGGAGTTGACCTAGCATATTTGGTGGGTGGTGAGGCTCTCTATCTTAATCAGATGAAAAAAATTCCCATTATAGTGGTTCGAAAGATGTGTTGTTTAAAGGGTGGAAATGGCCATAAGATATTTTAGATCAAATGTTCTTGAATAAATTATGATATCATATCCCCAGAATATAAACTTTCATATTGAAAAAAAGTATATTAGAGTTCCCCATTACAAAGAAGGAATGAAATCCTTCCCCTACTATTTAGATTTATTTTCCCAATGGATTGTCCATAGTTTTATTCTCTCTTCTAGGGGCACTGGTATGACTCCATTGTCTTAAATTCCTTTCAATATATCCATTGAGGAGAAAAGATAGCTTCTACATTATAGTGATGATTGAGGGACTTATGTTTTTCACAACAGAGACTCCTTTGTGGAAGTGGGAAAATGCTTCCCTGAATCTGTGGAATTCTGCCTCACCATGGGAATAGGGTCAGGGCACCGATGAGGAATGGAAGCCTATCTCTCTAGATTGGTGGGGAGAGGGAACATACGAGGTCATGTAATATTATTGTTGGAAAATATCCTATATTGCGAATAGTGACTTTACCCCAGTTATCACACGATGATTACTCGACTAAATAAAGTGGGGAATAATGTGATAAACCTACCATGATTGTTGGGGTTCAGTGGTCCCATGTTGTAGAACTATAGGGTATCATGGGTCTACCATGTTGGCTTCTAGTTGGTAGCAAAGTATACCGTAATCATAATGTATCCTAACACCTTGGAATAGGGAATTTTTTCCTATTTATTCTAGGTAAATGCCCCCATGTTTGTTTGAAATTGTAATGGGGGGAATTTCTCCATGCGTATTCTTGGTTCATGGAATAATTGGTATGGTTTAGTGGATTCTAGGTCATTAAATGCCTAATTTTTCTCTTCCTACCAGTATTAAGGAGAGAGGATTCAAACGGTGGATTCCCAGACTTAAATTCACCCAACATTGTTTATGTAATCATAGTTAAAGGAGAATAAATTCACATCAGGTTTAGCATTTTGTTTTCAAATGATTCTTCTGGGTCATACATTTTACACACTAGATAGAGTTGTCCTAATCCTTAGACTAGTCTAACCCCTTTCCAGTTTCCCCACATTACCACTTTTCAAGGGTAGGAAATCTCTACCACTAAAGGTGATGATGTCGGATCCTTGAACCAAATAAGATGATGTGAAGTTTTCTCTTCCTTCCTTGGATACCTCCTTGGAGTTTGTAGCCTAGTCATGGTGACCCCATATATTTAAGACATCTTCATGAATCTAGATATCTATGAAATATTATAGTGTACACTAATTAATTACACTACCTCAATATATATTTCCATTATTACGATTAATAAAGATCCTATTATAAGATCCATTTATATGGAAACAAAAAGTATTAATGATAGTATGAATATTTTTTGAATCATTTGAAAACTGATATTACTACACATGGATAAAAGTTGTATGATGTGTTTAGAGTCAAATCAGTCAATGCATCTAAAGAAAAGGTTGTAATAAAGGGTTTTATCAAGTACTAACATAGTAAAATTTACACCTTGGTATACTTGAAGACCAAATTTTTATCTTTGGCTACATATCATAAAATACCTCCTATGATATCCACCTTCAAAGGAATTAAGGAAAAGTTATTAATTATGGATCCTTTATTCGAAATATTTGTGGTAGATAATGAATAATTTCTATAGATTTTAGAGCATTGGTCTAGGGATATGAATGATATTACCCAATTTTTAGATCCATATAACTATTTTTAAAATAATCCTTCTATTTCAACTCCATCTTTGGAAGTTCTTCTCATATCTCATTCTCCTACATATGATTCAATGGTAGTGAGTACTTTAGTTCCTATAGCTATCTTAGAATTAGTGAGAACATTGAGGACTATACTTAACTTTACTCCAACCACTCATTCCCCTTCTATAACTCTTATAAGACCATTCAATATCACTCTTTCTTAAGAATTTTATTAGAGAAGATAGTTTCCAAAGTTTCTTACCATTCTACGCTACTCCTAGGACTATTATAGCTCCTACTACTGTTTTTTTGAAACATAAAAGTTTCATTTTTCCCTTATACTCATAAATCCCATGATGATTATGATTCTGGTATCACTATTGTAACTTTTTTAACATTGATGAAATATCTCTTTATTCTTTTTTCATCTATTCAATTTCAATATCATATTTTTTCTTATTAATTGAACTTTTACTCTCTAACTCTCTATGATCTTTATTTTTTATAATATAAAAAGGTGAATAAAATATGGAATCTAGTATTATGTGTATATGTTAGTAAAGTATGGAATGTTATGTTATATGGAACAACAAATGTCATGTCGTATTTTATTAGGTTTGTTTTCTTAATGCACTATGTATTTCTATTTATGCCATAAATGGTGGTCCTAAAAAGGGGGATATTTTTGTATTATTTTAGAAATTTAACATTTTAATTATCACAAATCAATTTTATGTGATTTATATCAATTCTATTTTTTATGAAATATAAATACTTATTTGGATCACCCAAGGATTTTTCTAAGTCCTAAAGTGAACAAAAAGTTTAGCAATCCGGACCATTTACCATGAGTCTATAAGGTTACGAAGTACTTAATTGACCACATAATGTTTATATCGACCATATGTATAACAATAGATAATTCATATTTCACCAAGTATCATATAGACCACATAGAACATGCATCAACTATTATGGATATAATAAAGGATTTAAGCGACTACAAGACAAACCAAGAGACTGAATGTTATATCACAAGAAACCTCAGTGATCAAGATTTTCACAAAGGAATGAATTAATATCAAACTTATATACACTACATGAATAGTTCAACTGACGACATGAATAGCCTTGGAAACACAAATCCATTCTAATGTAACCATGGAAAATTCAAAAATCACACATTGAATTGAAGTGAGTGAATGATGAAATCAAAGAGATTGTATCAAAATTAATATTTTTAAAAAACTATCCAATATTCCATAAATTTTATAATTGACCATAGGTTTATGTGAAGTGACCATAGAAAGTAGTCAGAATTCGACAAAATATTGGATTGACTATGACTTACGGTGATCAAATGGGTGGTTTATCAAGGGATCTGATATGAATTGTCATAAATAGTCAAATCTACCATGGAAATTATTGAGGAACTCATTAAACAAACCAAATATATGTTGGGAATTTCATTTATTAAGTATAATATTCAAACCAATTTTCTTATGTAGCATAAAATGTTTTGTATAGGAATTTAATGACCATGAATTTAATTCTGAGTATAAGGATTTTTAATGATGAGTTTTCTGTGGAGAATTGGTCGGCCAAAAAAGAGAGTAAACCCAAGGAGCACAAGTCCTAGAAAGAGACACGAGAGGAGGATAGGCAGGATGATGCCATAGTGGCCTAAGTTCAATAGGATGTAGTTTCAAAGGATGATGACCAATTCTAGGGGAGTCGAGAACCGAGGAAGCTGATGATGGAAAGGGAAGATTCCCTTAGATAGCAACGTGCAATATGTCCTTCAGTCAGCCTGCAAAGCCTAGAAGAGAAAGAGTTGTACTCTCAGCTGAAACTACTTATGCACTATGGAGAAGAAATGAAGGAGGATGTTATGGTGATAAAGGCGGCGAGGGAAGAAATTGATCAAATGATGGGAAGACTGAACCAAGTGGCAGTTACAAGGGAGAAAGTGGAATGGATTGACATGCAATATCATATACTAGTCATAGGATTCAATATAGAGAATATTAGCAAAGAAGAATACATGTAGGCTTGGGAGTATCTAGAAAGGAACTATGAAGAGAACATAGGGGAAGATCCAAGATGTCAGGTAAATTCCCTCCCCTAGAAATTGTTTAGGGAAGGAGACTATAATCGCCCGAGAATTGAGTTTAATTATTTAGTTGTAACCTTTGATGCTTGACAAGTTTATCTGAAGGGTTCTCACTTACCCCTTAAAAGTGTTTGAAAATAAAAAACATAATTATGTGGAGTAATGATAATCATTTTCAATGAAAAAAAGTGAATGAGATATACATGATTGACACATACATGTGCCAAGGACATTTTATGAATTTGAATAATTCATGATACTTTATTTTTGATTATCACATTATCACTATATTAGAAAACATTATCCAATCTTCACATATCAGCACCTAATTAAAATAGGTACATCAAGAAGAGAATTATAATTTTAATAATGATAAAATACTTTATTCCTTCAAATATAATTATTCTCTCCCTTATATATCTATATTTTTTCTAACATAAGATGTGTTCTTGTTGTAACGGTTTTATTTATTGAGCACAATCTGATGTAATCTATTAAGGAGTACTCTTATATTATCTCTACCTTTTAATTTTTATTTCTTATACCATGAATAATTTTGTAATAGGCTATATGTGTCCTAGAATTTTATTTATATTTGAATTTAAAAACCTATATAGCATGTGGATATAGTTATTTCATAATAAACGTTCATTAAATAAGGTGACTACTAAGGGTAGAGGATTAGGTCTTGGATTGAGACTAAACCACTTGTATTTTTATACTCAAATCTATTTCAAATATTTTTTACTCTTTTTTTTCAAACAAATTTTGAAATATTTTTTTACAAAACTATCATTTTATAGTTAAATTTGTTAAGGATATTTCCTATGTTTATTGTAAGTAGAATAATCCCAAAAGCATAGAATAAATCCTAATTATATTTTTATTGAGTTTTGATTAAACTTATGACTGATTATTTAAAATAACTAAATAGTATATAATGACTATATTTATTAACTCGGTTGTATATCGAAATAGAGGACATTTGAAAAAATTAAATAGAAATTTTAATTGGAAAAAACATTTTACCCCCTATTTAGTTTTCCAATCCAACCAAGATTTGGAATAAATTATTAATATTTCTTTTAATTAATCAAGTTAATTTTTAGAAAAATACTAAAGTTTCAGTTATTTTGAAATCAAAATCTTTATAGATAATAATAGGATTGAGAGCGGATGTTATTGAATGAACTTCTTATTCTAATGGAACAAATTATTCTAAATGGAAAATTAAAATGAAAATAAATCTATAAAGTGTAGTTTTTTATGTATGGACTTTAATTAATGATCGATATGAGAAACCAAAGGCTTCTAGATCTTAATGGGATAATTCCACTCAGGTTTATTATTATTATTATTTTGAAAACATTAATTCATTATATTTTTCTTTATGAGAAGATGAATTTAATACACTTTATGTATGTTTTACTATTTTTGAAATTTGTAATACATTATATTTTTCTCATGAAGGGACATAAAATGTTAAATAAATGACATTAAATATGTATACAATTGAATATGATACATTCAATATGAAAACTAATGAATCAATTCCTCAAATGTATCTCAGGTTTAGGGAGATTTCCAATATGATGCATGCACTAGGAGACACTATTAATGATAATGATGAAGTGAAAAGAATCATAAGATGCTTACCTAATAGATGGGGTGGTTATATTATTTCCATATGATAATTTTATGATGTAGGTAAGTTATTAATAAAGGACTTAATAGAAAAAAAACATGATGTGTGAAGAACAAATCAAGTTAAATGATGAATATGTAGAGAAAAGAAGATAAATTGAATTGAAGACATCGTAGTCTAAGGATAATTAAATAGTAAATGAATAGAGAACCAGTGGAAGTGATGGTGAATCTTATAGTGATGAGAATATATTTAATCTATCAAGAATATTTAAGAAAACTTTATAGGAAGAAAATATTAATCATGAAGTGAAAATTCCATGGAAAGTATGATAAGCGGAGATTGAAATAAATATAGAAACAATGAAGTAACCTAATATGAGTGTAAGAGAAAAGGTCGTATAAAAGATTATTTTCCAAGGATAAAATAAAATGAAAAGATGGTAAGAACTGCAATAAGGAAATGAAGGAAATATGGTGTTCTTATGAGAAAGTCTCTAGTGAATAAGACTTCATTAAGGAAGATAACAATAAAGGGTAATATTTTTTCTAGAAAAAAAATATAAGGTAATTAATACTATATCAACATTTAATGATTGTATTTATAATATCTTAAAAAATGAAAATAATGATGAAAATATGACCAGTGAATATTTATTTGAATATTGGACTATACCATAAGAGAATTTCAATGAACATAAAGATAAGCATAAAAAATTAAAAAACAATAATATTTATCTGTTTATATAAAATGTGATATTGTTGCAAAAAATAAAAATAAAAATTTGTTTTTAGAGAAAATAATGATTTAAAATTTGTAAATGATAAATTAAAAATTGATTTAATATTTTACAATAAAAACAAAAATCCTAAAAAAATCTGGTAGTTGTTTTTTCCAAAACCAAGATCTGGTTTTAGTTTCCAACCTAGATAGAAAATAATATTTACAAAACATATTATATTCCTATCACAAATAATATTTGTAAACCTATATAAAATAACCCAACTGGAACCTAAAAACCCAGATCTATCCAATTTGGACCTGAGAATGCATATTTTTTTTAATTATTTTAAGTCTATTCATAGATCTAGGATTAAATCTATTATGAAAATATAGATTCCCAAAGAATTAATTACTAACCTATTTAGACCAATATTGATATGGGTACCAAAGTTAGTGTGAATTTAATTAATTGAAATATATATGTTTGAAAATATACTATTAAAAATTGTGGTATTTGGATAGTGGGTTTTCCAGTCATACAACTGACTACTTTTCAACCATCTAAAATATGAACAGAGTATATGGTGGTCATGTCACTTTTGGTGATAATTAAAAAAGAAATATTATAATACATAGTCAATTAGATGATTCAAAAATTTGTTTAGTTTCTATAGTAGTGTTTTATATCTGTTTAAAGTATAATATTCTTATCATATCTCAATTGTGTATTGATGGATTTCATGTCAAATTCGAAAATAATTCCTTTAATATTTATGATTCCAAATTTTATTTAGTATGTACTACCTTATAGAATGATAATTTTTGTGTAGTAAATTTTAATTATTTATGTTCTAAAAATGTTTCTTGTATAAATTATTTTTATCATGAATTATGGGAGTGGAATTGGAGGCTATCACATTATAAAATATTCTATGTAATAATGTTATCCAAAAAGATTCTATCAAAAAAGGGCCTTGTTAAATATCTACCAAAGACAAATTTCCATAACGAAAAAGTGTGCAATCCCTATCAAAAGGGAAAGTGATATAAAATTTCTTTTAAATCAATGAAATTATTTCCAAATTCTCATCAACTAGAATTGGTTCACATAGATAATTTTTAGACCATCTACAGTTTTTATTTTGGAAGGAAAAAATTATACAAATGTATCTTTTGATGACTATTCAAGGTTTATATGGGTATATTTCCTAACTCACAAAATTGAATCCAATAGATTTTTTTAAAGTATGAAAATCAGTATAAAACCATAGTGGACTTACCGTTAAGACTATAATAAGTAATCATGGTATTAAGTATGAGAATTATGATTAAGAATCATTATTCCCATAACATTTCTATAATAATAATTTCATTACTCAATAAACACCAAAAAATAATGGGGGGGGTTTAAATAAGAAATATAACTCTTCAATAGATAGTCTAGATTGTGCATAGTTAATATGAATTGCCTGTCAAATTTTGGGATAAATCTACAGTGCAACCTTTTTTGTAATTAAGAGAGTCTTAATAAGACCTTTTTTAAAGATGAAACCATATTAATTATGAAATGGAGGAAAACTAAATGTAAATTATTTCAAGGTTTATTATTTCAAGGTTTGTATTCTTAATACAAATAATAATCTGGCTAAATTTGCATTCAAAAATAATGAAGGGATTTTTCTAGGATGTTCAAAATATATTAAATATTATAAATTCTTTAATAAAGAAATCTTGTGGGAGAATATATTCTCATAAAATTTAATGAGACTAATCCATATGAACCTATAGTTTACTTATAAAACCTAAAGCATGTGATATAAAATTTGAATATCAACAACACCTCTAAGACTACAAACATTACTGTTGATTCATTTGAAAAACCACCCTGTAAATATATTTTAGAGGAACTAATCCCTAATAAATTCCTAATGGAATATATTATCCATATAAAAATTAGATATAATGAAGAAAATCCATTAAATATTATAGTTATATATATATATATTGTGAAACCCAAATAAGAGAATCACATAGAAACTAGGTTAAACAAAGATAATTCTTGTCAAAGATTGAACCCAATGACGTCAATGAGGTAATTAGTCATAAACCTTGAGTAATTTATATGAATAAAGGATCTAATCAATTTAAAATAATCAAATTCTGGAATATTTTTGAGAGTCCTAAAGACCATTTAACCAATAGATTTAAAGGGGCATTTAAAAACATGGTTGTGAGTTTAGATTAATAACTAAAAATATATCCTGAATGCTTTAGCAAGGGTATGCTCAAAAAGAAGGAATTGAAAATGATGAAATATTTTCCATGGTACCAAGATATAAAGCTATTAAAATAATACTTTCTTATGTTCTACATCTAAATTTTGAATTATATCAAATAGATGTTAAAAGTTCTTCCATTAATGGTTATATTTTCGTGGATGCTTTTGTTGAATAGCCCCATGGATTTTCAAATCTACATTTTCTAAATCATATTTTAAAACTAATAAAAGAAAATTATGTATTAAAATAAGATCCCAAATACTTGTATGGTAAGATCAAATAAATATTTATTCAAATTTTTTAGAAAATCTGTCCCTAATACAACTTTATTTATTAAAATAACTTCAAAAGATATTTTAGATTCAAAAATATATTTTGATGATATTATTTTTGGTTCTTCAAGAAATTATTTATGTACTGAATTTTCAAATCTAACGAAAAGATAATTTAAAATTAGTTTTATGGGTAAAATAAAATTCCCCCGTGGTTTTAGAAACGTTCAAAATAAGGAAGGGATTATTTTAAATCAAAAAAAATACACTACCAATTTATAGAAAAAAAAGATATTATATTAAACAACTCTAAAGGAAGTGGTACTTCAATGAGTATCACCTATAATTTGGATCTTAACAAAACTGGTAAAACTGTAGATCAAACCATTAATATATGTATAATTGAGAATTTAATTTACTTAACAAATATCTAGACTAATATTATGTTTAGTTTATGAATTAGTTAAAGCAAACCCTATAGAATTTCATTTAATTTATGTTAAAATATATTTGAAATTCCTCAAAAGTACTACCAATTTAGGACATTACTATTTTAAAGGAAATGATTTTGACTTAGTTTTCAATTATAATGTTCAATTTTGTGGTTTTGAGTGGGATAGAAAAACAACCAATGAAATATTTCAACTATTGGAAAGTCTCTAGTTTCACGGTATAGTAAGAAATAGATTTTTTTTCATTGTCAACTACTGATGTTGAATATAGTATAATAGTCAATTAGTGTGATTTTATTTTGTGCAGGAAACACGCATTACTAAACTATGGATATCAATTCAAACATAATCCAATAAACTATGAAAAAACAAGTGTTGTTAACATTTCTATGAATCACATATCTCATTCTAAAAAAATAATATATTGACATACAACATAAATTTTTTACAGATCATTTTCAAAAGGTAGATATCACATAAGAATTTGTTTTCATAGAATATCTACTTGCTATCGTTTTTACATTACCTATTAATTATGATAGATTAAATTATATCAGACATGAATTAAGAATTATTGATTATATTTAATAAATTTTATACATTTAATATTATTTTAAAAATATTCATAAAATATGTTTATTTTAATAATAATATTCTTTTAACATTTTAAAAATTATAATATATGATTTTTTATTTTAAAGTTTTATTTTATAGAATTTATATGTTTCTTACGCATCACTTATCACTAAATTCCTAAATGATTTTAATATTTAAAATTATAATAAAAAACATCACCACTATCCTTCAAATGAAAACCAATCCCTATTTCAAACCTTCCTTCGCCAAAATCCTTGCATTTTGAATCCATAAATCTCAGTGGGAGTTTTCAAGATGAGTCTATTTTTTGAGGAATATATTCCAAAATTGACTAATGATCCAAAGATAAAAAATAAAGTTTGAGTGGACCTTGTAATATTTGGAATCCATATTTTCAATCCCTAGAATTGATCTAAGAGAATGAATTTTATTTCAAATGGTTTAGAACCGGTTTTAAATTGGTATAGATAGTCATGCATTTTTACGTTTGCAAAAAGTTGGTTTTTGGATGAGAATCTGCCTTTTTATCCATGCTTGATGAAATAGTTCAACCAAAATATTATGTTTTAATAAGAAGATAAAAAATATTATTGGTACTGTTTTATATGTTTAAGAGAGTTGGTTCTCTTAAATATCTTTTGATAACTATTTAGGAGTTATACATCTGGTTGGAATTTAGGATTATTATAGCCCATATCCACACAAAAATGCATTTTAGGGTGGTAAATGCTCTATAAAAGCTTACCATTGAAAGAAAAAATTAAAGTCAAAGTGATAAATAGTTAAGTGGAGGATTTAGACTACTAATGAAGCTCATTAAATATATTATCTTCCTTCAAATGAAGATTTCAACATAGGAACCAACACCTTTTCTTGTTATACATTATGGTTCATGGTATACAGATAAGTTTTATAGAATTCCATTAAGGTTCATGGAAGAGATAAGTAAACATTCTTCTCATTTCAATAATCTTCCAAACCCTATGTTCACATTGGATATTCTATAATATAAAAGGTTAATTTTTAAGGTAGTGATGCTTTAAAGATATTATGGTGGTATCTGTTTAAAACAAACCACTTAAAATACATTGAAGATCAGTTGGAATCATTGGAATGGGTTGATGTTATCTAATGAACAAAATTCATATAAAATGTTCAATATAGTTAATTACCCCACTGGAGTAAGGGATATAATTGATCTAGGATTTGATCCATAAAACCTTTTTCTGTCAAATTATTCTTATGATGAAGAAGGATATCAAGCTATGGTTGATATAGCTAAAGAAACAATACAATATTATGAATAAAGCAGGGTTGGATCTCATGTTTATGAATATCCAAAGGGATATAAGGTCCCTATTGAGCCAAAACAAGTAACATAAAGAGTAACTCAAATGGGGGATAAAACTACAACATCTTTTTTTACATATTTTCACTAATCCAAAGAGTTAAAAATAATCTCATTTTGTTTGTTGATAGTCCTTAAATATTTGATATTTGGGAAGAACCAATATTTGACTTTACACCTTTGAAATATGAATCTTATTTATATAATTCATTTATGACATGGATTTATCTTCTCTTAACCATTCTGGTGATTAGAATTATAGTGATATGAGTGATGTTGATGATGATGGAAATTTACCTAGTCTAGAGGGTGATGCCATTTTAGTTTCTTTAAAACAATATGAGTCGGTTGAGCTATTTAATTTTTCTTATATTCTAAAATATCATATTATAATTGATCCCTCTGATGGAATATTTGAGATTCTTGTCCACACCATCATCTCTTGGACATGTATAGGTAGATATTTTTCTAGGTGAACAATTTTATGATTCTTCATGTAGAACAAAAGTGGTCACATTGTAGGATTCATAGTAAGATTCATATACCTCCATTAGAGAAGTTTTCAGAGCCTTGGAATTTTATCTCAAAACAAAGAACCTTGCAGAAGTCCTGTAGGATATGATCTTAGTGACTCTAGCTCTTCCTTGTCTTCTTGGTTGTTCATGTACCTCCAGAATTAGTTCATGCTTCAGATAAAAAAGACACAATCTCTTATACACATTCGGTGATAACTTCTATAGTATTCATATGATTTAGGGATGTTTTTATAGAAGTTTTAAAATAAATTTTTTACAAAATTAATTAAGAATAAAACTATGACATATAAGAAGATGTTTCCCATAATATTTAGAGTGTGTTTTCATATATCTAGATGAATTTTTACCTCATGATAGATAATATTAATCATCATATTATGAATTTCATAAATCATATGGATAATTTTAGATGTCATATTAGAGCCTTATACACTAATTTGATTGACATGTTGGAAGCATTGGATAGAATGTAGCTTTTTCTGATTACCCGTATATCTATACCATCTAATTATGCCTCAATTACACCTACCACCATCACTATTAATGAGGATCCTATTATAAGACTCATTCATGAGAAAATATAATGTATTAATGATAGAATGAAGTACTTTTAGAATCATGTCCAATTGGATTTTGTGGAACATGAAGAAAAGTTGTATGATATGATTAGAGTCAAATCATTCAAGGTGGAAAATTAAAAGGAAGTAATCAAGGTTTCAATCAAGTACTTCTTCAGAATCATTTACAACAAGGAAGAAAAGAAGATGCAATATTTTTGTTTTGATACTGATCTTGAAATTCCTACTTTGATAGCCACATACAAAGAGATTATAGAAATGTTATTATTTATATATCCTTTGTTAGAATAATTAATTTCATAGAAGAATGAATTTTTTCAAATTATAGAGCATGGGTCCAAGTAAGGACATGATATTACCCAGCTATTAGATTTATATATATATATGTAAAAAATACTCTAGTTCTCACACCTCTAAATTTATCAGTTCCTCTTGTATCTCATAATATACCAGAGTTATAGCAGTAGCGAGTAATTATGTTTTGATACCTATCTCAAAATTAGTGAGTACTTCAATGACAACAACTACCTATACTCTAACCACTCTTTCCCCTTCTATCACTCTTATAGGAACTTTTGGTCACACTATTTCTCAATCCTTGCACTAGATAATACCAATTACTAAGTCTCTTACCATTCCAAGAGTTGTTGTTACTCCATTTCTTGATCATCCTCCTGATACTAGTTTTTGGAAAAATTAAATATCTAATAATCCATTATACTCTTCTAAAACCTGATTATTTTTATTTTTATTAGATATTATAATAGGTTCATTATAACATTTTGAACATTAATAAAATATCTCTTTATCCTTATTCTCTATATTTAGTTTTAGAATTGTATTTTCCTTAATATTTTTCTATTTACTATAACACCCTTTATGACCTTTCTTTTTTATATTATCAAAAGGGGGAAAACATCACATCTATTCATATCTATGTATGTTAGTAAAGTATAGAATGTTATGTTATATGGAACATCAAATGTAATAGAATATTATAATAAGTTTAGTATCTTAATGCATTATGTATTAATATTTATTCCATGATTTGTGGTCATAAAAGGGGGGATATTATTGGATTATTATTTTAGTTCCCCATTTAAATTATAAAAAATAATTATTATGTTATTTATAATCAGTTTAATATTCTATTAAATATTGACATTTCTCCAGATCATAGTGGATGTTTTTATATGTTCTAAATCAATCGTAATGCTTAAAAATATAGAACATATAACATGATTCCTGAAACAAAATTTTTTTTAATCGTTTTCGTAATGTGATAATCAACCATATGAAGAAATCTAGACAAGCCAAGTTTCTCAAAGTATTGGATTGACCACACAATATATGGATCTAATATTTTGGACATAAAAAAGTATTCATGCAAGTTAAAGACAAACCAAGTGATTGCATGTTATATGACAAGAAAATCTAGTGATCAAGATTTTTTCCAATTCATGAGTAGATCGTACTCTTGGATCAACCACACAAATATTTTTATCGACCACATGAACAACATTATGACTGAATGTAATTACTAAATCACATAAAACATTCAAGAGACCCCACGATTAAATCAAAGTTGTCGTATCACAATTTTGACATTGAAAAACTATCAAAGTAGTTGTAATGTTTCTAATCGACCACACATTGTGGTGATGCGACCATGGAATGTTGTAAATATCTAACAAAGTATTGGATCGATCATAAGTTAAGGTGATAGATTATATGGCTTATCAAGGGATTATATTATATTTATTTCAAAGATTCAAAGCTACCATGGAAGCTGATATAGAACTCATTAAAGTGACTATGTCTATATTTGTTATTATATTTGTTAAATATAATATTCTAACCAATTTTTTGTTTATAATTAAATGATATTTATAGGCATTTAATGACACCAGGTTTCATAACATGTATGCTGATTTTTAATGATCAATTTTCAAATTATATTTTTTATAAATTTTTTTAAAAAAAATATGAAATAATTCATATAAAAGAAGTGGAAAGATACAATCAAGTGACACATATGTGTCACAATAAGATTTTATGAATATGAAAAATGCATGAAACACTATTTTTTATTGAAACTTTATTATTATGTCATATAAAATCATCATGTCTTCGTATATCAATACCTAAACAAAATAGAGACAAAGAGAAATTGAAAATAATCTATAAAACAATAAAACTACTCCCTTTATATCCTTAGGATTCTTTTCTATATTCTATATATTTTTTTATCTTATATATGAGTTATTCTAACTTTAAATGTTCCTTTTCGTAATAACAATATCATATACTATATTGGTTATTACTATGATACTATATCAACCTTTTTATTTAAATATTTTATCCTATGAATAAATATGGGAGTGAATATGTGTGATCCTTACTATCTATGTAGAGTTTTATGTAAAACCCATTCTAGGTTGTTGAACTATTTATTTCATAGAAAATATTCTTATATTAATACTTAACCTCATGTGTTTTTATACTTCGCTGTGATTCAATGTTTTTATTGCTATATTTTGTCAAAATATTTTTAAAATATATTTTTTAAAACAATTCTTTGATGGTTATTTTTTTCAAAAAAATATTTCTTATATTTAATATAAGATAAATAATTTAAAAAAGAGGGACTAAATCCGATGATAATTTTAACTGTGTTTTGATCAGTCTTATGAGGTTAATTTAAAGGAATTAAATAATATATGCCTTCGTGTTAATTAACTGGGTTTTATTTCAAATTGGGGTATTTTTTAAATTGAGTTGTGAATATAAATTTTAATTGGAAACATATTTAACTTCCATGTGTGTGTGTGTATGATAGGTGGATTGGTATTCTAAGTGGAAAGAAAAAAAAATAATGTTCATTTAGTACAATTAAATTTCTCAAAACTAGTTTTTCTTAAGATAAGATATTTTGATATTATGATTTTTTTATATATAATTTGTGTTAACTTGTTTTTTTCTTAGTTTCATGTGTTGGGAAGTGTTTGGGAATTGCCTAATGAGTTTTATACATACCCCATTCTTAGGAAATTTGGTGAGTTTTCAAATTTTGTTCATCGAGACATAAAAAGTGGAAAGGTATCATACTTTGTTTAGTAGTGCATCATGATTCTACTTTTATAGGTTAATTATTGGAGCTTTGGGGCCTCTATTGGTGACTTTGGATTAATGCTACATTAGTGTTACTGATTTATATATTTTTTTTGCTTCATTTTTTCATATTATATCAATTATTTCTACTACTCTGATGTTTCCTTTTATTTGGTTTCCAGTTGAGTAATATTATTATCACTAATGCATCATGTATTTGGTTTTGGTTTTTTTCATTTTATATTGTCATGTTATATATTTTATTTAAGGTAAATTATCCACAAATATATTTTTAATCTCTTGAAATTTATTTCAATCCTTTAATGTCTTGGGTATGTTGTAATGACCCAAACATTTATAAATGAAAATATTTTTTTAGATGAGTAAATTTCTAATTAATAAATGAAATTATAGAAAACACATGCACTACATTGGTTTTGGACCATTATAATATATGTCCTATCAGTTTTAAAAAGGCTTTTAAATATCATTAATGAAGATATTATATTCATTATATAGTGATTGTATTTTTATTATTATTATATTGGTTATGATTAATTCATTTAACCCAGGAAAGGGATGTGATGTCATCACCCAATAGGATCATACCCTATGAAATCCATTTATACGAACTTCCTTCGGAGATAACATCATTGATTGTTTCCCTTAAACAAGATCAATATGAAATTAAATAATAGAATCATTAGAAAAAAAATTTATGGGATAAGTTCAATCTCAAAGAGATCACAGTACAAACCATGTTCACCGAACCGCACCAAGGAAATCTCCCCATCGCACACCTTACACATTCAGAATTCACTACTGTAATAAAGGGATATGTATCTAGACCTTAACAGTAGGAATTAATATATTCTTTTTATAAAATAAAGATTATAATTATCTTTTATTACATTATAAGGTTTAATAAAAATAAGATTTTGATATGATAAAACACAATTGTATCATTAGGAAGTATATAGTTTCAATCAAGACATGCCTTCTGATGAATTTGAGACATTTTAAAATTAATGAAATTCTAAATAAATACTATTATTATATAATTTTTGTAAAACATAAATGATAATATGTCTTTATGAAGTCAAACATAATTTTTATAAGCACTTGAATATTGTTCTTGTCCAAAAAACCTAGTATTTTTTCAAAAAATTGGTTTTTTGATTGAAAAATGTAATACTCATCTATAGAAAATTATTTAGAAAAAATAAATATTATTTGAAAACAATAATGTTGAAATTATACAATTTAAAATTTTTCATAATATTTTGAGATAGTTAAAAAAATTATGAAAAATAAATATGGTATAATTATACAAGATGAATTATGAAATAATAAAATCTTAAATGTGATGTAATAAATAATATAAAGACTATTCATGACCAAAATTAGGCCTTGTCTTTAAAATAATGTATATTTTATGTTATTTTATTAATTTTAAAAACCCTCGATGAATCCTCCAAAACCTATATTATATTTTTAGGTTTGAAAAGCAATTCTTTACAAACATTACTCACTTCCACATCAACATGGGTATTATTTTTAGGATTTAGGATTATAAAATTATAAAATAATTAAATACACACCAATTTTATAGAAAACATGGGAAAAATCAAGGGATGGTTTTTGGTCTTGATTAATTTATCATATAGAGTCCATGACCTAAGTTTAGAAATTAATAGAAAATTATCCACTCTTTTGTTATAAAACCACCCCAAACTCCCATTCATCTTATCTAAAAACCATTGTAGCACAAATTTAATCTTAAATTTCCTTTATAGTTCCCTACAAGGTATCCAAAAAACTCTTAAAAAGCTCCTCCTAGGCTTTTAAGAGAACCCTATCAAGGTTAGGGATCCTCTCCTTCTCCTCTTTATTCCAGCACCTTCTTTATATTATTCCTTTTTATTTCTGATTTTTCACAGTGGGTTAGGTTTTTAAACATTCTTATTACAATAAATATAATTTTAAATTAGTGATAAACCCTTTTCCCTCTCATTAAACCCTTCCATGAATCATTTTGTACCCTTTTTATACTATTGAAATTATCCTATGGTTTTTCATGATAAACATTAGTATAGTGAATACCCATCACCATTTCCACTCAATGGTATTTCCCTATATTTTATTATACTTACTTTATTATTTAATAACATTAACATTACCATCACTCGATAATAATGGGGTTAAAAGTGATGAAATATGTTCTTATGTTCTGTGATCTATATGGAATACTTATGCATGCGCATGATATGAATGTGACAGGTGGGATAACAATTTTACAGCACCACAATGCATTGGGTAACAATTTTATATCATGAAATACCATGTATGGTGCTTGTGAGGATATCCTAAGCATGGAATGTTTTTATTTATAGGTGGATAACATTTATTAATATTTATGATGTCATATTTTTCTATTATTTTGAAATTCCCTTGGTTCCTTTATGTTGTCATATTTTATCGTGAATGGATGTTAATGTTTATAATTATCAACCATATTATTTTACCTTGATATTACTATTGACGCACATATACTACTTTCATCATGTTATTATTTTTTATTCCATTTTTAGATTTATATCTCACCACTTTCTTATATACATCCTTAAGTTATCTTGAATAGTTTGAGGATACAAAGGAAACTTAAGGGCATGTTATAGAGTTTTAGCTTATGACATTAAATTTCCATTTCATGTTTTTTTAATGGTTAGAGTTGAAGCCTCATTAATTATTTAAATCAAAGACCTGTTTCAAACTAGGTAGAGGGAGACTGATTATATAGCTCGAAGTTCCAAGACCAAGTGGTCTAAATACGAGGCCTAAAAGCCTATTTTTTAGCCCAAAGGGTATTTTCTTTTTCATGTTTTTATGATATATACCTAATAAAAAAATACACCAAGCCTCATATTCTTATAGAGTTATATTAAGATTATCATTAAGCAATAAATCTTGAAATAAGTTATATAAAATATATGGGATGTTATAATTAGTATCAGAGAAAAGGGTAGTTAGTTTGGGGGATTAAGATTAGAAAAACCTATAAAATCCTTAACAATAAAAATCAACATAGAAAAAAACACAAAATTTTTGTAATGTATACAATATGTTCTTTCCACGAAAATACAAAACATTCTAGATACTGCAAGTGTATGTGGCTCAGGAATAGTTATACCATGGTGTAATAAACCCAAAACAGAATCATTGAGATAGAAACAATCATCAACTAATGTATGTTATAGAGTATTTATTGTACATGTGGTTTGAAACCCTCCGAGGATATGCTTCAGAAAATTCTCAATCTCGTTACAAAACTTTATTAAGGGTGGAAATTTATTAAAATATTTTATGAAGGGAAATAGATCAGGGATAACTTATATTAAAAATTATAAATTCATTTTTTAAATAAAATATGTCAGTTATGAGTTATCCCCTCAATATTTATAGTTTCCCATTTATGTAGTTATAAAACTATCACCCCTAAGTTTAATTTGTACAAAATAAATGATTAAAAATAGAATCGAATATTGAAATGAGGGATTATGGTTCATTCATTAATGTCAAATATATAATGTGACTATGGTTCTATACATTCCTTTATAACTCACAAGTATAGTTGAACAATTCTAACAACAACACAAAACATTGATATAGAGCTATTGGTGAAAATATAAAATGGGGAAATTATTGAATCCCAATTATATGACTCCTCCACTCTCCAAATGTTTAGAATAAATTTCCTAACAAACATTATGATGATCCCTTTAGAGGAATATGATTCTATTCTGTGAATGTATTAGCTTACCAGTTATAGATCCAACATGAATTTACAAGGGAACAAAATCACCTTCCATATCAAAAATTTCCCTCTGATTTTATACAATTGAAAGAAGCAGGATGAATCTCCTTTGGTATAATTATCTCAAACATAGATATTATTATTTTTTGAGTAATCATATATAGTTAAAATGATTGAGACTATTAAATATACCATCCTTGATAACATTCCCATTATAAGGGAATTCATCAATGTGTTTGTGGGTGAATTGCATGGTCTTCCACCAAGCTAAGAGGTTGAGTTCTCTATCAAACATATACCTGAAACTTTTCCAATATCCAAGACTCCATAAATAATTTCCATTTTAGAACTTGAGAAGCTAAATAAGAAACTATAATAAAATCCGGATAAAGGAATTCTATTCCCATGTTTTTTATAATGGGGTGCACTAGTCCTCTTAATCAATAATAAGTATAGGTCAACAAATCACTTCATTGATTATTTTATACTCAAAAAAGTATATATAAAGAAAATAAATCTTCTTCTATGGAATAAAATCTTTTTAGATAAACTGTGTAGAGACTAATACTTCACTGAGATGGATCTTTGTTCATTATATTATCAAGTAAATGTGAAGAATGGGGATATCCCCAAGACATATTTTCATACAAGGTATGAACACTACGTGTTCGTAGTGATTCCATTTGGACTCACTAATACTCCATAAATAATCATGGATTTAATGAATACATTTAATGGATTACCTTAAAAAAAATATGTTATCATTTATAGTTGATATTATTATTTAATCCAAAAGTTAATAGGATAATGAGGAGAAATTTAATGTTATACTAAATACCATGTAGAATAAAATGAGCATGAAAAGTGAAGTAAATGGGAATTCTGGATAGAGAAAATAAAATTCTCAGAGAATGCCATTACAAGAAAAGGGATATTTGTATACCCTTCAAAAGTAGAAGTAATTTAAGGATTTATCCAAACAATATATGTGATATAAATCCATAGTTTTATTAAATAATATTGGAATTATTATCGGTCTATGAGAAACTTATTATGATTGTTAATAAAAGTAACCAATCTAAGTTGGAAGGGGTCATGTTTTTTTGGACTAATTAATACTATTAGAGATTTAAAATGTTAAATAAGAAGATAATCACTGAACCAGTACTCACATTACATACCAGTGGGGAAGTGTTTTTTATTATAGTAATTAGTTTAAAAGTGATTGGTTTTATACCAAAAAATATTAAAAATTAATTACATGTTCCTCCCATTAATTAATGATTCATGATAAGAACAACCCATCCCATGATATAGAATTGGTTATAGTGACCATCACACTAAATATTTGGTGATATTATCTCCTAGTGGAGAAGTGTAAAATATATATTGATCATAAAGTGATTAAGTATATATTCACACAAAAGGATATCAATATACACCAATGAAGGTGGTTAGATTTGAAAAAAGATTATGATTGTTCAATCCATTACCATCCTAGGAAGGTGAAAAAAGTTTTAAATACTTTTTGTAGAAACCCTGACCCCAGAAGCCCAAAACCAGTTCCTACTACAATTAAATTGGTAAAAATATAAGGAAATTAATCTTGATGGATCAAATAATTTAGTAGTATTCATAAAGTAGATGCATAATTAAATCTTGAATTAATATTGAGTACAAAAATATCAACATAATTTTTTTGAAAAAAAAATAAATCTATTCCATCTAGCATATACTCGCATATCAAAAACAGTACTCTTCACGGAATCCTATGAAAAGAAAACAAAATAAGCATGATCCTAAATACTCAATAAGGGTTTAGTATTGTGGAATTAATCAAGAATAAATAAACATAATCAATATGTAAAGGTAAATAACAAAACACACATGAAATTTAAATGACTTGAAAATCATTGAAAGATCAGGTAGAATCACTATGGTATGGTAAATAACAGAAAAAAATTCCATTTAATCAATATATGAGAATGAAAGTCATCCATTGATTTTTTTTATAGTGAAAATATTGGGGTTAATAATAACTAAAATATATATATTGTTAATGGATAAATTATTGGACATCATTCTTACAAGGTACATGATACCTTTACCTTCAAGACTATTCAAAATAAAATTTAAAACATATTATTGTTAAGTACTTTCAGAAGATAATATAGAATATGATTGGTCACAGACATGAAGGGTCTATTTCAGACATATTTCTCCTCATGTGACTATCTGTACATCATGGGGGTTATTATAAATGGTTCCCATACCATGTCATTCCATTCAAAATCATTCCTCCTACATAACATAATCAATTTAATTCATAACAATACGCCTTATAAAAAATCCATACTGAGTAAAGGACAATGATTTATCAATATTTCCATAATTAATAAAATAATTTTTTAAAGTAAACACCATATGTAAAAGTAGTTTAATATTTAGGAAATAAAAATACCCAAGATAAAAGATATTGAATTTTAAGTAAATCTAATGTCCACTGGAAGGTCAATAATTCAAGTCAAAGCTAATGATTATAGATATAAATCATGAAAGCGAATGAAAACACTTCCCTTTAAAACATTGGCCATAAACCAAACAAAAGAAAAATAAGGATGGTAATGATATAATATATACCCATTTAGAGAAGAATAAATGGTTTATTCATTTATTAATAGTTTAAAAATATAATTTTAAAAACTCCTTGAGGAAAACATCCTTTACATTTTGAAAAAAAAATTAAAATCATTTTCTTTAAAAATCACATTTAAAAACACTAATAGTTCCCAAAACATTATTAAAGTACCTTTTTTTTAAATAATATTTTACACTTATAAATTAATATTTAAAATATTTTCTCATTCAAGAAGACTATAAATTCTATTCATTGTGTATATATTAAAATAATGTTTCGTTAATTTTTTCTATAAAATCCAAATATGTATTATTTTGAAAATGACAAAATATTACTCTAAAAAAAATTCCCAAATTGTAAGAAATTGGTGAAAATTCTATTAGAATATAATTTTGAAAAGGTTAGAACATTTATACAAAAATTATAAACCATGGTTTTGGAATAAAGCTTATTTCCAACCAAAGAGAGAAATTATTTCAGGTTTTCTTAAAAACATTTTATAAAAAAATAAGTATAAAGATTAAAAAAAGGTTTCATTACATGAAAAATATAATGAATAAAATGATGAAAATCAAATTAAATGGTTTATTAAATAATTAATAATTAATTTCATTCAATAGATGTTCAAGAATAAATAATCCTGATTAGAATGATATTTTGAAATAAACCATTAAAATGATAATAACATTGAAGTGGGAATTAATAAATGAATTGATTATGTGTATAAAATTTCAATACACATAAGAAGTTAGAAATAAAATATAATTTATTCAAAATAAATTACAAACATAATTTATCAATACATCATCAATAAATAATATGTTTAATTCAATGAGTGGAATTTTATTTAAGAAGTCATTTACCACTTGGTAAATTTGAATTCAAATCCAGTTATATGAAATAATTCAAATATGAAACTAAAAATAGCATTTAAATATATTGTTTCATGATATTAAATCTTAAAGAGGAAGTATATGCACCATATAAAATAAATTATTTGCATAAAATTACAATATTCCCCAATGAAATTAAAATGAAATGGAATCCCTTACCTTATGCATCATTTTGGTTGAGCATTATTTAACATACATTCTATTGGTTTTAAACAAGTTGTGGAATTTTACAATAACCATAATAATTTTAATTATATCATATATGATCCTTTTATAACATCTTATCATTTATCAGTTAATAATGTCCCAACAGTTACATTATTTTTTGTGTTAATTAACATGTTTTTATATGTTTTAACTTGTTATTTTTCATTCCTGTTAATTTTATTATTATGTAAAAATATTTATAATTTAAAACATGATATAAAAATAATATATACTTAGTATATGTGTATTTATATTTATCACTAAAATTTACTGAAATTAAATGAAATACATCGTCTGTTGAGATGGTAGGTCATATGTATGTATGATCGTTGTTTCTATTCTCTTATCGTATTGAATGAAAGGAAAGTGAATCTTATATATATATATATTACCATTACAATGTTATTTTGGGTTCTTATATATAAAAAATATTTATTAAACTCATCTTCAATACATTCCAGGTAAAGCGTGAACTAATCACATCTCCTAGTGACACGGTAGTCCATCATACACACAAGCGATGATTTTGTAACCCAATTAATAGTTTTGTGTGAATTTTTTCATCATAAAAATAACATCAAAAATGAATAATATAATTAAGATAATAATTTTATTATATAATCATGGTATAAAAAGAATATAAGTAAGTGTAGAAGGAAATAAAATAAAAATACTTTTAGAAGAACATTACCTCTTCTTCGTGGATCCTCCTTATGTATTCACAAAAACCATAAAAGATTTTCTTTATTAAAAAAATAACCCATATAGTATTAGTATAGGAAATATTTTTATATATTTGGTCTGCTAATTTACAATTAGAATTTGTTTCAATGTTTTAAGTGGAGATGAAATGGTTAGGCCTTTATAAGTGAGGTAGAGGACACACTTGGTATTTGGAAAAGAAGTTCGGCGTACCTATATTTTTACAAAACCAGAGGCTTAAAATATTAAACTACACTAGAAAATAAAAGGTTTAATGTATAAATATATCCATTAAATGTGGTTTTAAAAGTTTATAGTTCATTTGGCTCTTAATTTTAAATATTGGTCTATTGGTAAACTTGTTTTTTCTTATATTTGTAATTAATCCTAACTGCTTTCACTAACGATTTTGGTTAAAATTTAATCTAACATTATTAGTAATTATAAATTATTATGATTGAAAATATTTAATACATTTTTCCAAAATTAAATCCGCATACGTAGAAAAAAATATTTTAAAATCAATCTCACAATCGGGATGAGAAAGTGGGTTTCTAAAGTGAAAATGTTCAAGAGTTATCAATGTTTTTATATAAATATTAAAAATTAAAATGATTAAAATGACATGAATTTAATTAATATATGTATAATTTAACTATTTTGACATTAGAACCATTTAAAAATTTAACTTTGCACAATAAATTATTTATGTGAAGAGTAGTTATGAGTTAAAATATAGTATTTTCTTCACTATTCATCTAAAAATAAAACTTCTCAAAAAATTAAAATAATTCATCCTAAGTTAATTTTTATATTCTAAATTAAAAAATTAATCTTATTTTTTCATAAAATTTTTATAAAAGTTTCAAAATTTAGTTTTAAAAAAGGAACCATTAAATGGAGGAAAAACTACCTTTAGAAAAATATAGCTTGTTATGCATAAAATTGTATATTTTCAATATATTATGGATATGGCATAAAATTAATAAATGTAAAAATATGTTATTGAATATATAATATAAAAATTATTGTAATATAATCTGATAATATAAATTAATTTAATTTATTAAGATAAAAAACTTTTGGTACATAATAATTATTTTTTATAAAAACATTTCTGTTAAATTCAATTGGTTTTTATATTAATTTATAATTAATTGGTAACCATTTAATTTAAAAATATATTTTCATAAGTTATTCAATCCAATATATAACCCAAAATTTAATGTCTTAGAGATAATTTTCATTTAAAATAATAAAATTAGTATTATTTGGTAAAACTCAGTCTTGCGTGTAACGCAAGCTAACGAAGAAAATAATTATTGCATGAAACAGAAGTTAGCATAGAATTTCATTCATTAAATCATAAAGAATAGATTTAATTAATTTAAAATAGTAAATATATCATAGTGTATCAAGATTTTATATTTCTTTTTTTATGTTACATGTCATATAATCCATCAAATAAAAATGTTATTCTTTTTGAATTTCTAGGGTGTTACATTATCCCCACCTTAAATAAATTATGTACTATCAATTTAATCTTGATCTTGAAAATATATGATTTTAAATTTGGAAATTTCAATGTTGATATAAACACATGATAAAACAGTTAATAAACAATCCTCTTGATAATATAGAAAGGTAAGTACGAAGTTCATATTGAGAAACACATATTTATGTCTCTAAGTAGAAGAAAATTGGGAGATTGGGAAGATATGGACATGGTAAAAAAGAGTAAATATTTATGGTGAGTGATTGGGGTCATTGATCAAATGAAAGATACTGATCAATGGAATGCTGAGGGGCTCAAAACCATAAATATCTAATGATTTTAAATTCCATTAGTTATAAAATATTAAGGTATTAGGATAAAATTTATTGTTTTAAGACCCCTTTTCATAGAGTTTAGGAATTTCATAACTCTCTAAGAATATAAGGAAATGTAATTTCTTGATATGTTTCTATTTTATATGTGAAATTTCAACTTTTGGTTTTACTTCGGTCAAATTCTAATTCATCTCTTACTCTAAGAAATGGATATCCAAAAATGAACATTTATGCCAAAAGAAATAATATTTACTTTCAACGGATTGTAAAATCCATAAAATAGTGACAAGTCATTCCTTATATCACTAAATATTTAAAAAAATAAATATGTTTAATACATTAATCTATAATCCTCAAAATAAATAGTACTATTTAGTTATTAAAATTTTCCAAAACACTTTTTTTCCTTTTCAGAGTAAACCACTTTATGAAGAAGTGGGAACCTCACAAACAAATTCAGACATACCAAAACCAGAGCAAGGACAGATTACAAAGCTAATAGCAGATTTCAAAACAGTAGTGAAAATAAAGGGGAACAACCAGCGTGTAGTCGCCTCGAGCCCATGGCAAGAAAAAAACATCAAACCGCGAACCGCCATTGAAGATTGTGGAACTACATATAAAACTGATCAAACCAAAATCATTCTAACAGCTTCACACCAATATGCTTCTGAACCCGCATAGGCGAATCAACACAAATTCTCCTCCACGGTGAAGACTTCACCATTGAATTTGCCCAGAACATCATATCAAAAAATAGAGCAAGAAACATAATCACTCAAACAATCACAAAATCAAAGCAAACCACCAGAACCACGGACACAGAATGGCACCGGAGAAACAACGCTACTACAGAACCGATCCAAGGACCTGTTTCCACCATCGCTCATGTAGAACGCACATCCACACCAAAGACAGAGGAGAAATAGCTAATGCAACCTCAAGCCACAGCAGATCTGAATCGTCCGCTCACCGCACCGCCATGGAAGAAAATCCAATTGAAGGATGTGAGCCTTCGACGCCGCAGAATCCCGCTGATGGATACCGCCCATGACCCTGCCAGAGAGCCTGCAAACCCACAAAACCAAGGTCCCGCACCTCGGTGATGCTGAGAAAAAGATCCAGGATATCACCGTAGCAGAAGGAGCTCACCTGAAATTTCTGAGAACCGAGGAATGGAGTGGCAGCCGACCGAGATGAGATGGCGGCGACATGGAAACCCTAGCGCTGAGGAGGAGCCCCTTACGGGCGCATCTCGTCAATTTTCGGTTAGTTATTAAAATTAATTGTCCAAATATTTTACCTAAAAGCAATGAAAAATTATCTAGGGCATTATGTAGGAAAATGTAGACATGAATCCCTTAACATCCTTTGGTAATGGGTTCAAGCCACATTGACAATCAAGATGGGTTATTAAAAATCATAAAGGATGTCATTTTTTTACCATATTAATTTAATTTCAATAATGTTCCCTAAAAATGTTATGGAAATCCTTGAAATAAAAGTAATCACTAAACAACCTTTTTATAATGGTTTTCCATACAACATTTTTTACACCACCTAATAATATTATTTGACAATTTTTACAATGTCATTAATTATTATAAGTACCCTAAGGGATATAAATACCTTTAAACATATGTCTATAAAATTTAAAGGTGTTATACATCACAATATATTTTCCACCAAAAATATATACTTTCTATAAATTCCTCTGAAATATCCTTAATATTGTTTAACTCTCATCACATAAAAACCTTAAAAGTGGTGTTTATGCCTTTTAACATATATTTAATATTAAACTAAAAACCCCATTATACCATCTAGATAAGGATGTATTACTTGGAAATACCTCATAATATCTACCTTACCAAAACATTAAAATGATCCTATATACACATCCTCTAATTCTATCATATGGTTAGTTTATCTAACATATTATTTCAAAAATATATTTCCCATAGTTTCTATTAAAATTATTTTGGTACTAAACATAGATATCTTGGCCCTAGAAGCCAATATTTGGGGCCTACTACAACTACATTGGCATAAAATATAGTTAATATTTTCTTTAATGATGGAATATTTCAGTAGTCATATTAAACTAGAGACATAATTGAGTCTTGAATTATAATTGAGTATAGAAATTACAACATTTGTTTAAAATAAAATTATCTATATAGTGTGTCCTTTAATATCAAACATAGTACTGTTCATTGAAACCTCGGGGAAACGAAACAAAATATAGGTGAGTTCAAATACTCGGTAAGGGTAAAGTATATCGGAAGTAATCATCACAAAATAAGTATAATCAATATGGAAATTTAAATAACTGAACACACATGAAATTTATTTGAATTTACAATCATGGTATGTATTGTGACTCTAATTTTTCATACATAGACATTTTGTAACATTTGTAGAATACTTCAAAAATTATACAAATAGACTCCCAACGACTTTACTAGTTTAGTGCCTTTCGAAACATGAAAACATAACCATTTGTTCATAAATGAGCTAAATTATCTATCATTAGGTACTTGATGACTAGAAGCCTTATTATACACATTAAAAATAATACATATCATCATAACATGGGGAAGAAACATCAAACAAGGTGATCTCAAATGCTTAGTAAGGGTAAAAAAGGGAGATATGTAAGCATAATTGTGGGCATAAGGGTATGACAACATGATCATAAAAATAGAATATCACACCCTTCACATCAAAGATCATATACATGAATTGTGGCATAAATATTGGAAGTTCATAATATATGAAACATAAGGAAATAAATAATATAATCCATTAAATAATAACATAGGAATAAAACATGGAATTGTGGAAAATATATAAACATATATAATGATTTTCATAATAGTCAAGGCATCACTACCAAGTCCATATAAGTGGAAAATTCCTTTATTGAAATGGGTTCACACCCTATTCCATCCAGGTATTACTGAAACATGTTCACTCCTCATTTTATCCCTGTGAAACTAAACCAATTTTATTTCCCATTTCAGCACTATAATACTAAACATAGTTTATTTCTCATTCATATCCTATAATACTAAAATGAGTTCATTTTTCATTATATCCATTACTTTATCATGAGATCTAAATATTAACACAATTATTTAGAGGGAGATATAGGTCCCACCCATCTGAGAATGAAATCATACCTACATGTTCCAAAAAACCATGAACAATCATATCATAATGCATGTAATGAAATGAGTATCATAAGAATGTAAACATATCATAACATATAGAAAAAGAAACATGATTCATAATCATTTCAGAAAAAGCATAACCTATAAAAGTCGAACGGATTTCATAAACATATAACCCATTAAATGTGTAATGTTTTTTTATAAATACCATGATATTAATAATAATCCACTCATATAAATAATATGATTGGAACCATTATATCATTTCCTAGAAAGACGTGAGTAACATCAACAGATGTCATCTTTGATGGAAAATAATTTTGAAATGTCTTTCAAAACCAATTCATTAGGAAAATGTCCTTTCTTATTAAAAAAATGATTTATTGTCCATAAAAACATTTAAATATAATTTTCATATAAAATACCTTGAAAACTTATAAAGAATACATAAAATCATTTCTAAAACCTTTTTCCATTAAAATGAATAAAATAAAATTAAAAATATTTCATAAAACCTTTTTCCTATGAAACACATGGAAAACTTATAAAGAAATATTGAAAACATTATGAAAACCATTTCATTGAAAATAATTTGAAAAACTATAAATAAAACCTGGAAACGTTTTTAAACACATTTTATATGTAATCATTTAAAAACATTTCAAATTTCTTGAAAACCATTTCATTGAAAATACTTTGAGAATTTATAAGTAGGGCTTGAAAATATTTTAAAAAAAAATTATCCTTTTAAAAACAATTTAAAATTATTTTCTTAAAAAGTATCCTTTTAAAAATTCAAAGGAAGCTTCAATGAAATGAGTATTGGTAAATTTGTACATGTTGTACGAGGAAAAAAGAAAATTCATTTTCCATGGTAAATAGTGATAGAAAAAATGGCATGTTTTGAAAGATAAAAGAAGATTAATTTCAAGAAATTGGAAAAATAAAAAAAATGTTAATTTTGTTTTATTAATATTATAGTAGAATGGTAAAATATTCTTGGAAACCATTTTAGAAAATATGGTTTTTAAAGAACAAATATTTCTGACCGAAGAGAGGGCAAGGTTAGGATTTATAAAAAACACTTTATTAACTATCTTATAATCAAAAGAGTTGAAAAATGTTACAAATATATGAATATATCATGAATAACCAAAGGATAAAAAAATTAATGAGAATTATTGGGAAATGTTTGATAATATTTCATTAAAGAAGCCTAATCATTAACAATCTCGAAAAGTGATGGGATTGTTTTCTTAAATTCTAACCACTTGGTTACTTGGGATCACACTCTCCATGTAAGAAAATAAAATTACATGAAACGTAAAATATAATGAAAATAATTATATTCATTATATAGTATGTCATATGAAAGTTTATACACCTTGAAAAATAATTTAGTTGCATAACAAAACAAGAGTGTCAAAGATGGAAAATTGTGAAAAAACTATTTTACAGATTTGGTAACTTTTGAAACATAAACCCCGTGAATATAACATCATATAAAATATATTTAAAAAAATATTTTAATTATTTTAATCATATAATACATCTATAGGAAGTATACACACCACACAAAAGGAATGGGTGGCGAATAAAGCATGTATCTCAGAAAAATAAAAAATGAGATGAAATCCCAACACCTTGGGACTTGACACTCATCATACTCATACAAGCTTCCGGTATAATAAATATAAGTTTATTATACATATTTTACAGAATAATAATCTTATATATAATACCATATATCATTTTGTTATGAACTTATATTACCCTCTTGTTAATAATCAAATGTAAAAGTTTCTCCTTGGGTGATATTTAATATTTTCTTCACATATGTCTTAATTTGTTATATCTTTGGACCTTATACATATTTCATGATTAATGAATTTAAAAAATCATATAAAAATTATTTATATTCAGTATATATTTATCATAAACATCTATATAATATATAATAACGAAATGGAATACACCATTCATGGAGATAGTAAGTTGTACTTATCTATGAATGTCATTTCTGTTTTTATTGATGTACTGAAAGTAAAAAGGTAAATGAAATGTGTATATATATTTATATATATCATTATTAATGTATAAATATAATATCATATTCATCATATAATTTCACTAAACCCATCCCTAATACATTCCATGCAGAGTGTAAATGAATCACTTCGCTTTGAGGGGGCGGTTGTCGACATTTCCTTAAATGAAATTATTGTATTTACAACAAATGGAAATGGAAAAATATATTTACTAAGAAAGTAATAGATAAGACTAAATATATAATGAATATAATAATATATATATATATATAGTTTCCATCACAATGTTCTCCATGAGAGGCAGTAAAGGAAAAAGTGAACATTTATCGTTTCGTGAGGTGACCGTTCGTTTTACACGTAAACAATATATTTGTTACCCATTAGATGTGGGTGTGTGTAAGTGTAGGTTGAACCATTAGTATAAAAACCTTAGTATATTGAGGATAATTATTTTTTTATACATTAAATGAATAAAATGAGTAGCGGATTTGGATAAAAAAATAAAAGAAAGGAGTTAGAGAGAAGATGTTACCTCTTAATCGGATAACTCCCTTTGGTTTGTGCCAAAAAATTTCCTTGGATATATTTATACCCATGTAAAGGAATATATGAGGTATTTTGGGATTTTTGAAAGTTTATTTGGAATATCTCTGATTATCCTAAGTGGTTTGAGAGGTGGGAAGAAGAGGGAGAGGTGGTGGCCTTTTATAGGGAATGGAATGGACACAATTGGAATTTTTGATAAATAGTTAGGCATACCCACTTTTTTACCTAAAAAAGTCATAAACACCCATCCATACCCAATAATAGAACTTTCATGGCCAAATAATTTTCGTAAAATGGGGTTTGGACATGTTTTTAAGTAATTTTTAGTATTAAATTTAAGGTTTAGTCCTTAGTTAAGCACAATTTTACCATAATCAGTGTAATTAATTTTAAATACATTCAATGATGTGTTTCATAAAACATTTTATATAATATATTAGAAATTACAAATTATATTGATGCCAAATATGGAAACCATTTTTTTCAAATTCGGATCATAGAAGTGGAAGAAATGAATTTAAAATTTGTCCTGCTAACAGGACAACATTATAGGTATTAAAAGTAAAAACGTCGAAACATTTGCTACATTTTTTTTACCCAATTTCAAGGTTAAATTGATTCCAATGAACTAAAATGGATTACTTTATAAAAAATAATCTAATTATAATATTAAACCAAATTATAACACAATTTAACCACGTAAATAAATTAGAAGACAATGTAGTTTTTAATTAAAATCTAGTATTTTTCGTTATTCATCCAAAAATGATGTTTCTAAGAAAAATTCCAAAATTTCACTTTAAGATAATTTATACATCCTAAAATCAAAAATTAAGTTATTGTATCTAATTAAATTTCTAAATTTGTATAAAATTAATTATTTTTTTCTACTAAAGTAAATGAAAAGTAGTTTGTTTATGAAAAAATTATTTTTAAACATATAAAGACTGTACCAAAAATTATATCATTCAGTGTAAATGTGTTTTATTCA
The DNA here is from genome assembly GCA_963277665.1 of Viscum album. Classification (NCBI taxonomy): domain Eukaryota; kingdom Viridiplantae; phylum Streptophyta; class Magnoliopsida; order Santalales; family Viscaceae; genus Viscum; species Viscum album. The sequence goes on from OY728163.1 coordinate 90,414,919, forward strand.
TATGAAACCATTAAAACTTATTTTAGAAGCTGTTATTACTTTTAGTATTATAATTATTAACAAAAAATTTATAATTTTCTCATTTAAATAACTATAATAATAAAAATGTTTTCTATAGAAACTCAGTCTTGTGTGTAATGTATGCCAAGTCGGTGTGGGGTGTTGCATATACAAAGTTGGTTTTGTGTGTAATATAAGAAAATCTTCAAGATACCGTGGTTTTTTTTGTATAGATCAAGCTAATATTTATGTTTTGTGTGGTGAAAAATTAACTTGGTGCTGCATATAACACAATCCAAACATAGTGCTTCAATATAAAATAAAATATATTTAAGTGTTATTTGAAATGATGAATATAGAAAAAGATAAATTTATTCAAAAAAAATATTCAAAAAAAATCGGGGTGTTATAGTAAGATAATGTATAATAAATATATCAAGTTAAATAACTAAAAACACATGTAATTTAATTAATAAATGAGAATAAAATATATCCATAGATTTTTTCATAGTGAGAATATCATGGATAATAATAAATAAATTATAAATTATAAAAAAAATTATTATTGAATGTAATTTTTCTCATGTAAATGAAAACTTTACCTTAAATACCTTTCATAAGTTGTTTGATACTTATTATTGACAGGACATTTCATAAGAAAATTTCGAACAGGCTTAGTTACAGACATGAGGGTTTTTTTCAATTGATTTCATTGCATGAGACTACTGATGTATTAAGGGGAAAATATTAAATAGTCCCTAACACAATAAATACTAAGATGAATCATTCTTCATATATCGAAGAATCTATTTAATTTATAAAAATTTGCCCTATCAAATATTCATTTTGAGTAAAGGATATGGATTTATTAATATTTCTCCAATAAATAAAATTATTGTCAAAGTAAACACCATATGTAAACATGGTATACAATTTAGGTAGTAAATATATCCATAATAAATGAAATTTAAATTTAAAAGAAATTTGTTTTCCACTAGAAGGTGAATAATTCATGTCAAAGAAAATGACTATAAAAATGAATCTAATAAGTGGATGTAATTACTTTCCTTAGTAAAAATGATAAAAACCCATATTGAGTAAGAATAAGGATGCTATGGATACAAAATATACTAATTGGGTTAAAAATAAAGTGTTTTAGTCGTTTCTTAAATGAATAAAAATATATTTTAAAATCTTCTTAATGAAAACATTCTTTTTATTTTGAAACAAATTTGAAAACCCTTTTCTTTGAAAATCACTTTAAAAAAATAAAAACTCACAAAACATTTTAAAAAAAATTCATTGAAAATAATCATTGAAACTTATAAATTTATCTTTAAACATTTTATTGGTCATAGGGGTTGTAAATTTCATTCATGCCTCACATGTAAGAACAAATATTTCTTTCAATTTTTCAGAAAAATAAAAACGGGAATTGTTTTAAAAACAACAAAATATTCTTTTAAAAATGTTTTTTAAAGAGTAAAAAATGGTTAAAAAGTCCATTATTAAATAATTTTGAAAATGTTAAAACATTTTTAAACACATTTTTATAAAACAATGATTTAGAAGAAAATAACTTTCTAACAAAAGAGAAAAGATAAGTCATGTTTTCATAAAAACATTTTATAAAATATTTTAAGTACCATAGAGTAAAAAAAATGTTACTATTACTTGATAACTATCATGAATAACCATATAAGAAGAAAAATATTGTATTTATTAGAAAATAATCAATAAATTTACATTAACTGAGATTCAAAAATAAACAATATATATTAGAATGAGATTATAATATAAACCCTTAAAATGATTATAACTTTTAAGTGAGGAATATTAAATGAATTTAATATGTTCATGATCTTTAATTCCATATAAAAATATTTAAATAAATTATAAGATATAAAAAATTCATTACCCAAATAATCTTAGCTTAACATCATCAAAAAATCATGGGTTTAATCGAATGAGTCGATTTTGAGGTAATAAGTTTTTTACCACATGTTAAATTTAAATTCAAATCCACTTAGATTAAATTATTCAAATTGAAACATAAAATAAAATGAATAATGATGTTTTTATGATATTAAATTCCTAATGGGTTGTGTATACGTTATTTAAAAGAAATTATACGATTCAACAATCTTTAACTTCATGTATAGTGATTTTAAACATGTTATTAACTTACACCATAAATATATTAATATTTATTATATAATAAATGATCCTTTTGTAACATCCTGTCATCCATTAATTAATAATATCTAAGTATTTTCATTGTTTCTGGTGTTAATTACTTTGTTTTTTATGTATTTTTTGACTTATTATTTTTGTTCCTCATACTGTGATCATGATTTCATCCTATCAAGTGTGTAAAAAATGATATATAGATATATATATATATATATCATATATATTCATTATATAATTATTTATTTTAATACCTATAATTTAGTGATGGGAAATGAAATACATCGTTCATGGAGATGGTAGGTTGTACATACGCATTAATAGTATTTTCATTCTATTGTCGTGTTGAACGAATAAAAATTAAATTATATATATTATCATTGGATAATAATATTTATTTCATATATACCACATAATTTTATTAAACCCATCCTTAATACATTCCATTTAATGTGTAAATGAATCATTTCACATCATGAGGTAGTAGTCCACTGTACACATGAGTGGCGTTATCGTATTCTGACAAATAGAAATCATGAAGTTACATGTAATATACTAATTATAAAACATAATATAATAATATATATAGATATATATCATATATAAACTATAAATCCATCATTATTCCCAATCATTAAATGTTGTAATGGAAAAAACTGAGATCAGTTCATTTGGGGGTAGTTTGCCTATAGGCAGCATGAAATGTGTTCCATTCTCTTTTCCACAAAGTGTCTTAAATTGGGAAAAAAAGTTCATGATGTGACGATGAATTTTTTATTGGGGTCAGTGACAGTAGCAAAGGCATTGGAACGAAGGACCAGGACTAAAGCCTGGCACTGAGCCCAAGATGGGGTGCTGGGAGCAGCCCCTGCGATATAGAGCATTCGTTTGGTTAAGTCCCCAAAGAGGTTCCCAAGGAACCTATACACAAATACTTGTGTGCCACATTTCTGGAGCTGATTCAAGTAATAATTTTTATTATGTCCTCCAAGTGGTTCCCTAGTATATCCAAAACACCATTGGCGCATAACCTACTTGTGCACCCCCATATGTCTTGCAGCCTAATTGTGTGCCCCCATTTTTCATGCAACATACTTGCGTTCCTAGACTCCTTTCGCCCAGGGTCACTTATATGCCTATAAATTGACCATTGGGGCCCTCATTTGTAAAGACAAATTTACCCAATGTTCAATTACAAATCTGGTCACACAAATACATTACCCCATTCTTCTGAAACATTCAAGGTAGTTCTTCAACAGCTTGAGTGGAGGATTTAATAGAGGACCATTGGACTTGAGTCTTTTTAATGTTTGAAAACCATAATCATTTCACACCTAAGGTACCCAGCCTTTCCAAATCAGAAATATTTGCGTGATGCCTAATCCTTTTACAGGAACTTGAGAACCCTACTCCTGGGATCACCTATGATTACACTTTAATGGTTGAGTCAGGTCTCACCCATTTATTACCATACAGGTTGTTCATCACTTAAGTTAACATCAGTTCTCCCAAGCCTACTTGCACACACATACTTGTGAGCCCTTACCTGCTTGGGTGCCCCTCTTTGATTCACTTTCTCTCTTCAGTCTATAAGCCATCAAGCCTTCCTCAAATTCATTCATGGTAAGTCTTATTCTTCCTTAGCTCCCTTGTCTGAAATGGATTCTGTGGAAACCTCCACCAAAACCTCATGACTTATCAATCCTTTGGGAAAGAGACATTAGCATGTCTCCTATTTCAGTTTGTATATCCACTGTCTGAGGTTTCCCACATTTGTTTCACAATGTTGTTAGGGTTCATAGAGTGTTTTTGGGTATATATATATCCACAGTCACATAGACCTTTCTCCCATTAATAGTGTTGTGAAGTTCTCTGTTTGAGAATAAGGGTTTGGATCTCAACATTTCCCTTCTCAAAGAGCTGGAAACTTAAAATTTATTGTAGGGAAGGTACGGTTCGCACTTACTTTTCTTCCTTTATAATAAAGAATAAGTCTCCCTCTCATACTAAGATCAATTCATGGGTATCCATCCTGGTGTAATCCCCTAACCTTCCTCCATTCTTCCTTCCATTGTAACATTTTCCAATGTGAAGAGAAAAGAGGGAAGTCATGTCGCCTCTCCCTCTTCCTAGGTCACCTTTCCCTCATCCACCGTCACCACTGTAGGATTTTCCTCTTCCACTAGAAGAGGATGAAATATTTTAAAGTTTAATTTTAATTGTTGAAACTTTAACATCCTCTTTTTTATCACAACAATCATGACTTACATGGGCTTAGAGATTCGTAATGATAAAAACATGTACAAAAACACCCATGGGGAATGTACTACGAGAACTCTGATTCCAGTTCAAACCAAGAAACGTAGTGATCCCTTTTAGGGCCTGAGCTCTTTGGATATCCTCTTCATGAATCAAACCCCAATTACCATAATCTGGGCATCCTTATTAGGAATACACACCAAATTAAACCCCCCCAAATCACCAATTCATCTTTTTCCAGAAGTAAGCCCAAACTGATTTCCCTCAAAAAACCATACTCTACTATGAGACTTATCGAACTAAGTGGGATTTTATTCTCATCCACATGGTATACATAAAAAGACTCCTTGAGGATCAAACCCAATACTTCAAATCAACCCTATTATCCTTGGGCCTTGTCCCCAAAAAGTTCTAATCTTACTTGGAAACCCATATCCTTTCCATGTTCCTTGGTCTTCTTTAACATTAGTCCCACACGAAACATTGACTAAGCATCTTCCTCTTAGATGTCCATACAATATGAAATTTTACTTTATGGCCAGGTCCTTATAACATTACCTTCAAAGATATAATGTGTCCCATTCATTGGAATTGAACTACGATGGTTCTGATTCATTTTACAATGATATGTAGGTAGCCCATTTTATGGGATGATCCCAAGATCAAACCAAACTATCATCACCCTGGATGACAATAAATTAAAAAGTTCCCCACTAAGTTTATAAAATACCATTATCATTGTAATTATGATTAAAAGAATATTGAAATTTTATATTAAAAGATACAATAGATATAGAACCTCTAATACATACAAATATCTCTATTTATGAAGAACCCTGAATACATACTAATGATTCTAAATTTTACACATTTAAATAAGTGATTGAAAATTCCATGGGAAAATTATTCCATAAATGGTGAATTAATAAGGATTCATGAAAATATCTTAAATTTATAAATAAATTCTTAGATTAGACAATAATTCCCCCCAAAAGGTTGTGATGAGTCCGACCTGACATCATCTCGACGAATGTTTGTTCTTAAGTATCATAAATTTTAAACATAATAAATTCTTGCATTTGGAAATAAGTCCATTTTTAGATTAAAAAACTTTTTTAGATTTCCAGTTCCATAAATAAATCCAATGGAAATCGCCCAGAAGTAGTGATTCTTAAAACTAGAATACAAGTTTCAAGGAACTACGAAACACTACAGTACACACGAACGATTATTTCATAACTCATTTGATTTCAAGGTATAAAGTATTAGGTCATAAACATATCATAAAAAAGTATCATTATATGTAAGATATTTATATTATTATATAATAATGATGAAATGAAAATTTATGTATGTGTATAATGAAACAAAATAATAATTCTTTTAGAAAAACAATACCTATTCTTTGTGTATCTTCCTTAGGATTGCACTAAAAATATAAAATACTTGATTTATTACCTAAATAATGCATCTATAATACTTTTAGGAACTTTTTAGAGTTATATGGTCTTGTCTTGGCCTAGACTAAGAGGTTTGAAAATGTTAATTAAAGAGGATAGGTAGAGACCATTTATAAGTGGGGGATATGACACACTTGGAATTTTTTAAAATAAATTAGATATAACCATGTTTTTACCTAAAAAGGATTAAAATAACGAAAAATACACTATCCTAAAAATTTTAATTTAACATTAATTCCATAAAATTGGTTTTGGACAATTTTCCATGTCATTTGGCCCATTAAGTTTAAAGTTTATTCCGTTGGTAAACTTGTTTTTCTCTTAATCACTATAGTTAATTTTAACTTCTTTAACTAATAATTTTGGTCAAAGATTAATTTGACCTTATTTTGAATTATAAATTATTCTAATTTAAAATATGGATTCCATTTTTCCAAATTCAGACCATATAAGTGGAAAAATTATTAAAATTGTATCCTAGAGACAGGACGAGAAAGGGGGTTTTTAAGTGAAAAATGTTCAAATGTTTACAATGTTTTTATATAAAATTTAAATATTAAAATGATTAAAAATACCTAAATTGTATTAATTTATGTATTACTGATCTATTTTTTACTTTAAAACTAATTCAAAATATAATTTATCAAAATAAATTATTTAGATGAAAATTCAATTTTCAGTTAAAATAAAGTATTGTTTTTCACTATTCATCATGAAATATAACTTCATAGAACAATAAAAAAGATTCACCCTAAGATAATTTTGATATTAAAATTTCAAAAATTAGGTTTATTTTGTCAAATAAATTTTATAAAATTTTAAAAATTTTGTGTTCAATATTGTTCTCCCTTAAAAGGATGTAAAACTACCATTAGAAAAATACAACATTTAATGCATAAAATTAAAGTTTTTATGATATTATTTCTATATAATGTATTAGATATTGTAAAAACATTATTATATAGATACTATATAAATTTCATTAATATCATCCACTATTATTAAAAAAAATTAATTTAATAACAAAAAATTCCTTTGTGCATTAATATTTTTTAAAAAACATTTCCATTATATTTAATTAGTTTGTATATTAATTTTTAATTAATTGGAAACAAATGAATTGAACCACATATTTTCATAAGTTATTTAATCAAATAAATATCCAATAATTTAACTACTAATATATCATTTTCATTTTAAATAATAACATTGATCGTATTTGGAAAAACTCAGTCTTGCATATAACACAAGATATCGAAGAGACACATTGTTGCATGAAAAGAAAGCTAACTTGGTATTTCATGCATTTAAAGATATAGAATAGACAGAATTTATTTTAAATTTTAAATATATCATACATTATTGGTATTTTATATTCATTTCCATTCTTGGTTTTGTATATTATAGATGTAATCGAATAAAATATTATTTTTTGACAATTTTTGGGGTGTTATATTCTCCTCACATTAAATAAATTGCATACTCAAAATTTAAACTTCATATTAGATATCCATGTTTTTAAATTTTAAAATTATTTTTTTGAAAAATCCACATCATAAAAGTGTTTATAAAATATCCTCTTAATAAAAGAAAAATAGAAGTATGAAGGATATATGGAATAACACATATCATGGTTTCTAAGTAGGAACAATTTGGTGGAAGTTGATGATATGGGCATGGAGTAAAAATTAAAATATTTATAGAAATGTATTGAGTTCATTGGTAAAAATAAATTTAGGGATCAAAAAAATTTAAAGGATCAAAACCATAAATCTATGATGATTTAAAAGACTATTGGATCATAAAATTAAAGATATTAGGATAACATTTTTGTTTAAAGATCCTTTTCATATAGATGAGTACTTCATTCACTCTTTAATAAAATAAGGAAAAATACTTACTGGATATATTATTATTTCATATAAAAATTTCATATTTTTGTTGTTCTTGGATACAATTCTAATTAATCCCTTACTCTATGAAACAGATATCAAAAAATGAATTTTTATTCCTGAATCACCAAAATTTTCTTTCAACAAATCATAAGATCCATAAAAGAGTGAAAATTCTTCCTCTATATATATAAATATTTTCCAAAACCAATATGATTCATAAATTAATCTCTAATCCTTAAAATTAATACTATAAGATCATTATTAAAATTGTTTTTTGAAAACATTTACCTATAAATAAGTACATATTAACCAGGACATCGTGTATGCCAATGATAGGTGTGATACCCTTATCTTTCATCGGTCGTGGGTTCAAGCCTCACTGCCTTGCTGGATGTAATAGGTTATCACCCAGCATATAGGTTTTACATTTTTAACCATATTAATATAATTCCTATTACATTCCTAAACTATATAATGGATATCCTTGAAATAAAAGTAATCATTGAGTAACCTTATTATTTTGGATTTTAGTACAACTATTTATTATAATGTATAATAATATTATTTTACTATTATTAAATTTTCATTAATGATAGTATTAACCATAAGGGTTATAAATAAATTTAAACTTATTTCTATATAATTTAATGTTATTATTTCTCAAGTAACATTTCCACTAAAACATATAATTTCCATAAATTTTAATCCATTATTTTCATAATCATGGTAGGATATCATCACATATATCTTAAAAATATATGTTCAATTTTTTGATTATATCTTCAATATTAAACCCATAAACCAATGATAATATCAAGACAGTGATGTATTTATTGAGATGGTATGTGGAGTATGATATAATCTATAATACCAAATCTAGGATCAAAATAATGAATGAAGATACTAATTGTAGTATCAAATGATTCTCAATATACTAGAGGGGTGAATTTTATACTTTAAAAATTCATTTGGAACTTTTAAAGATGGTTATTTTTAACAAGGTTAAAAAAGGTAATCCATAAAAACCTCTAGTTCTACACATTTTCTAGATTCCGGAAATATGATTCTAAAAAAGTGATTCTAAAAATATGGTTCCAGAAAAAATGAAACTTAATGAAAGATTACCAAGATAAAGATTATAACTTAGAGGGTATAAAATCTCACTAAATCAGATTATACAAGTATAGGTAATTATAAGATAGTTATAATTTCCTCAACAAATAAAATGCTAAGGAAAACTTGTAACATAACAAGTAACAAGTAGTAAATATTTTAATGCAAAGAGAAGGGTATCCAACAAACTTGGATAAAGGTACCTTGATTTGTACTTTCAAAAAAGTCTATCTTACCCACACCAGGGTAAGCCTTCGGTATGAAGATCAAAGTCTGTCTTTATATCCCCCCAAGCCCTCAACATTAAGGTAGTCGGCACCTCTATATTCTTCAGCAAGGAAGCCCTCGACTTCAAGGTAGTCAGCACCTCTATATTCCTCAGAAAGAAGACCTCAACTTCAAGGTAGTTGACAGCTCTGTCATCCTCAGCAAGGAAGCCCTCAACATCAAGGTAGTCGGCACCTCTGTCTTCCTATCCCCAGAAGTCCTCGATTGTACACAGAAACAATCAGATTCACAGAAAGAAAATCTGAACAAGGTGTTCAGTAAACACAGAGTAATAAAGTCTCTCTCACTAGAAATCACTTTAGCATCATTTAATATCTAGATTGATCAACTTATTTTGAGCTCTTTCAAATGAGCTCTTATTTATAGGCATGGCTTCAACGGTCAGCTCCCTCCTCCAATGGTCATATTTTTCCTTGAATTTAGGAGGGACCTATACACGTTTCACTCAAACAATGGTTAGTTAGTAACTGAAAGCATGACATCATTTTATAACCAAATGTTGACTCTCCTTTTTCGTCTTAGATCCCAAAGGAATGTCAAGGAAAATGACTTAGCACAAATTGATTCAGCCTTTAAAGAAAACATAAAAAAATTGAAAAAGGCATGAACAAGGCTTCAAAAGCACATGCGCCTCGCATGTTCTATAACACTCGCGCAAGTCCACTTGTGCGACGCCTAATGGTCGTGCAAGTGACTTGCGCGACCTAAAGAATAACTGCTCGGGGGCTTTTCCAGCCTTTAAATAGACCCTGTGGTCCCCCCATTCAAGAGTATTTTTTTTTCAGAAACTCAGATTTAATCTCTCGGCGCCCTAGTCTCTTCTCAAAGCTTCCAAAACACTTCTAAAGTAATTTCTTACCTAAAACGGAAGATCTAAAGAGGTGGAGGAACGCCTAAGTGTTGAAACTCATCAACACTTGCGTTCCTAAGTGGCCATCCCTTAAGGGAACTGGCCACACTTGTGCGCCGACTAACTCCTTCAATAGAACTTGTGTGGCCCTCTTCTGGAAGAACCTCAAGATGATTCTAAAGGCTTTAACCAAGAGTCACTCAAGTATTACCCTGTTGGTTAACCATCACGCAAGTACCCATGTGACGTACATGTATACCTATGTGACTAGGACTTGCGTGCCCACGTAGTACCTGCGCGCCTTCCAGGACGTGCGCGCCCCTTCCTTTTTGAGCGCCCTTCTTGTCCATTTCACCCCTCTTAAGCCATTCCACCTCTCTTATTCAAGGTTCAGTCTTCAAGACATTCTTCAAAGCCATTTATGGCATGATTTCTTGATTTTAATTCCTTATCTGATAGGAATTATGTGGAATATCTCTCAAAACCTAGTGATTTACACATCTTTATGTCACTAAAGATTGAGATTTCATTCATTCAACCTCATCCTTTACGATGAGAGAACTCATTAACATGGGCCTCTTTTTTAGGAATAAGCCCTAGTCCCCTAATTTGGGCATCCTCCTCAAGTGTAATCCCCAACCATAATTTCATTAACCTGGGCCTCCTTTTCACGAATAAGCCCCAGTCATAATTCTCAAATCTGGGCATCCTCCTTAGGAGTATGCCCCAAATCCGCATTTCCTCCTGGACCTCCTTTTCAGGAGTAAGCCCCAGTCCCCTAATTTGGGCATCCTCCTCAAGAGTAAGCCCCAACCATAATTTCAATAACCTGGGCCTCCTTTTTAGGAATAAGCCCCAGTCATAATTCAAAAATCTGGGCATCCTCCTTAGGTGTAAGCCCCAACCATAATTATCTTAACCTGGGCCTCCTTTTCTGGAATAAGCCCCAGTCATAATTCTCAAATTTGGACATCCTCGTTAGGAGTAATCCCCATCCATAATTCTCTTAACCTGGGCCACCTTTTTAGGAATAAGCCCCAGTCTCCTAATTTGGCCAACCTCCTTAAGAGTAAGCCCCAACCATAATTCATTAAGATGGGCCTCCTTTTCAGGAATAATCCCCATTCTCAAATTTGGGCATCCTCCTCAAGAGTAAGTCACAAGTCCCTTTAATTTTTCAAGTCTCTAAACCTAGGCCTCCTTTTCAGGAGTAAGTCCCAGTCTTAATTCCTCTTAACTAGTCCTACTTTACCTTTGATATGGGATTCTTTCTCAGAAGTAAAAACCCAATCATAAGTCCTCTCCAAATTTGGGCCTCGTTTTCAAGAGTATTCCCCAAGTTAGTGTATTCAAATCTCCATGAAGCACATATATATTTACGGACCTTGTTCCTAGATTTCCTCCCTGAAGTAAATCCTAATCTTCATTTATTTGGGCATTCATACATATATAAGTCCCATCTTATTTCTTATGATTGCATCTTTCAGGGAACAATTGTCTGATTTTTACCAATACCTCTTGTTTCTCACATCGATAATGACTCATGTGAGCTTAGAGTGTAGAAGTAATTATGACATCCTTCTTTGAGCCATCAATCATAAACATCATACTCCCTTACTCGAACTACGTGGGTTCAGATCCCTTTTATAAACAAAGGATACGTAGGTAGCCCATCTGCGAATTTGATCCCAAATATGAAATAATCCATGTCCTTCTGAATGACAATAAACTTCAAGTGCCCCACTGAGTGGCTTTAAAACCAGCATTATCATCATAATGACCAAAGGAATTTTACGTATTAGAGGATAAAAATGGCTAAGAATCTCTAACAAATACACATGATTCTCTATCAATGAAGAACCTTGAATACATATAAAATATTCTCTAAATTTTCTACATATCGATCATTGATTGTCAGATCTAAAGGAAAGCTCATTTTATAATTGGTAATGTAATAGGGATTCACGAACATAACTTAAATCTATAAAGACAGTCCTAGAGTAGACAATAATTCCCCTCAAAAAGGTGTGATGAGTCTGACCTCCCATCCTCTCGACCAATGCAAATTCTTAAGCCTCATCAGTCCACAAACTAATGAGTGACTACCTTTGGAAAGTAGGTCCAAATGGATATGGAATCATTGGATTCTTTCGGTTCTATAAACAAACCAATTAGAAACCAATCGGAATGTTTGAACCTCCCATCAAAGGAGGTCATCCCCAAATTCTGAGGGAAAAAAAATGGTGAACCCGACGAGAATCCTTAACCATGTTAAAATAATTTTTTACCTATTTGTTAGGCCCCTATTTAAAACTCAGTGAGAGGGCCAACAAAAATAATCATTGACATATGAGCTCATCCAAATGATGTAGGGGCTGAATTTATCTTGATTTCGTCTGTTATATCAAAAAGCAACTCTTTTCCAAGATCTTCTGCATTTCCAGAATGGCGGATCTCAAGTTCACATATGTGAATACTACTGTTGCAAATGCCACTACTGCTACTCCTGCTGGATCGTCATCCGCTTTGAGGATGACATCACCTTCCCAGCGTATTCAACGCTAGGTATCAAATGCGCTGGTTAAGGAGTACCGTCAATACGGCACCATCCCAACTCTGGAGGCTCCTTGACAAGCCCTCCAAGTTAACAACTCACACCAGTCGTTCGGACAATGATGGCCATTGATCATGAAGTAGGCGGTGCTGACTACCGTCTCCAACCGTTTCGGGTCGTTATCCCTGGAACGCAATCACCATTCACTCCCTTATTCTGGGGAGGTGAATGAGTAGGTACCTCAGGGCCTTAATTCAATTAGACAAGAGTCCTCCCCGAGGACTCCCACCAACAATCACTGCCAGACTCGTGCAACAGTGCGCCCTCAACATGACAAGGGTACCAACTCCAGGCATTCGGCTCAGGTTCGTCGAACCCGAGCAGGCAAGACGAACCGCCAGAGGCGGAATCCAGCCAATAGTAAGCAGGTTCTCATCTCTGCCATCTCTGGAGAAGTCCACCAACCTAAATTGGTGGCAAGTAATGAGAGGGCACACACACCTGCCCATTTTAATCCCATTGTCCAGCAGACTCGTCTGGCAGCAGCGCGCCAATCCCATCAGGCAATTCTAGTGGAGTACTATAGGCAGGAACATACACCTGTTTATACATCATTAGCTAGTCAGCAGGCTCGTCTGACTACATATAATGGATCTCATCAACCACGTTCGGCGAAGTGCAATCAGTAGGAACATACACCTTCTTGTATTAATCAAGCCTACCAACAGTCTCGCTTGGTAGCATTCGGAGAAGTCAGTTGGAAAGCTCCGGTGACAAATAAAAGGCAGACTCAACTCTCTGCCCCCACACTTGAGTACTGTCAGGATTCACTAACAGGAAAAGGAGGTCAGGAGCAGGCACATACACCTACTCCAAGCCCAGAATGGAAGTATATCCATGATCCGGCAGCTGAAGTCTCCAAGCATATTCTATCAATGGTGAAAGAGTAGAATAAAATCCCTCCTCATATTTTGGATGATTTCCAGGATATTATAACAACTTCAGCGGCATTTCAAGGAAACACACATAAATCTATCCCTACCAGTGGAGTGACACATCAATAATTCACTCCGGAACAGACACACACATTTTTTCCAGTCCAAGAGGGTTGTGGGGAATACTTCCCCATATCATACGGACAACCAAGTCAGGCACATACACATGATTTGAGTGGAGATCATAAGTCTAACCTGGCCATATTTCCTGATCAGGCACATACACCTGCTCAAAGCATCCACATTCATCAACAAGTGGTTTCCAAGGCGAGTAAGAAGTCTTCTAAGAAAATGACCCGCCCAGCACAGTCAGGAGATCAAGAGACAATACGTTACAAGGTCTTGCTCGATGGTGGAGTTCTTGAAGACCTTAGACAATTATCTATTGGAATTCAAGATTCTACTCCCTCATTTCCCAAAAGTGGGAACATTAATTCTGAAGGTCTTCAACAGACACTTCTTCATGAAGGCTTGCTTCATGACAATTTGGTCGATCTCAAAGTTTAATCTTCAAATGAGAGCCACAGGAACCCTCTATGTTGTCAGAAGACCAAGGAGAAAGAGATCTTAACTTTTGCTGAAACCCATTATGGTGGTCCTCCCCATGATGATGAATTTCTCTATGAAAGTCATATCCACAGTAGTGATGCACATTGCCCAGAAAATGCTTCAGTGGACAATGTAGTTCTGAGAAATCCCTCTTATCTTGAGGCACTTGAAAATGTGAAACAAGTCATGTCTGATGCTTCATCGCTAGCAGGCGAAATAGTTTCTCAATTAGAAGATAGCCCAGGGTGTAGGTCATTCTCCGAACCACACCTAAGTCATGCATCTTCTAGTTTTATCAATGATTTCTCTACCAATCTTATTGAATCCAATGAAGCAACAAGGAAACACCAACTCTGGTCAAATCAGGTAGAATAATCTTCATTAATCGATAAAGAGGAAATGATGAACATGAGAAAACAACTGGTGATAGGTGAAGTGCCAGTCATGTTTCGGCCTTTGGCTGACTCTCAGTATGACATTCCAGAAATGTTGACGGGAGATGAAATTCATGAAATTTGTCTCAACATATGGAATACTCTTTGACAGTTGAAAAATAAAGTATTATCTTATGATGAATATGATGATCATCTTAAGATAATATAAGGGTTACAATGTTAGATTGATTTGGCATCTCTATCAGTCTCTCGATATCTAAAGGCTGAAAAGCAGCAGAGAGCCCTTCAACGTTCATGCCCTGACGCACTAAGAATATTGCGTTAGTTAATTGCCAATGCCCCATCTGGTATTTCTGTCAGAATATGGGGTGTTCATGGAGCACTGCATTTCACGGTGCTCTCCAGTCAGCAAAGCCCACCGAAAACGGTCTCATGCAATGTTATTTCCCATGGCCGACCACAGTCAATGGGATTTGTTTGTAATCAAAAGCATTCCCAAGAACATTCCACAACAAGTTCTTATGAAAATCAAGAATACTGAGAACAAGTTGTTGAATTACTCCTAAATCAAGAAAACGAGAATATTGAACAGGCCTCTCATATGGAGAAAGCACATCATCATGTGACAGAAGTGTCGGAAATCATCCAACGGTCTTTTGAACCAGTTGATAAAAGTGGATACAGGTTAATGCATCCAGCTAATTCCCAGACTAAGGTTCTCAATATCAAGAACGATTTTTAGAAAGTCTCAGACATAGCATGTCAAGAGCCACCCCAGCTCGTCAGACTGGGGACTCTTTTAAACCAACCCTCATAATCAACAAATAGGATTCGAGGAGTTAAGTGGAAACAGTAGGAATAGACCCAGTCCACCAGACTGGGGACTTTTTCAAATCATCAATCCCCTCCTCAGAGAAAGTTTGTCTTTTCTCGATTGAGGAAGAAGCCTCAAGAGGAATGAAGATCCATATTATCAGGAGATTCCCTCCAAATTACGGTTCGTCAAGAAGTTCCCGAAGGATTGAATCAAAAAAAGGCAATGTCTTATCAAAGACATGGAAAAAAGACAATATCACAGAAATGCTGATAGAAAGGACTGTAGTGCGATGTGTTTTGCATCAATCAATGTCATCAATGCCGTTGTTTCTGATCCACCAGATGAGGCTCACACAGGGGACTCAGATGAAGAGGTTCCTGCTCAAGAAGATGTATGCACTGACACAAATGATGAATGTGTGTGTACACGAAATCAAAGAGTTAATCAGAACCTAGGTAATCTTTCGAGTAACCCACTTCCCCCTCTCCGAAAAGGATCCAACAAACGGAGAGGAAAGAATCGGGTTACATATCCTTCCTCTCGAGAAGGCCAATCGCTCTCACAAGAGTAAACGTTTGCACAACAGGAGGAAGAAATGATGGAATTAAGAAGTTTGAATGCAGAACTTCTTCAGAGTAGTCTTATTCTTAAGCGTGCTGGAGTTAGTCCGCCAAAGGAATTTTTTGCAGCTACTGAGATGGATCAATAATATCCTCCTCTATCAGTACACCCTCACAGGTCTAATCCAACGGGTCAAGTGCAGCAAAAGTCGGTAGTGCTACCATCAGTTGCAGCACCAACCACCACATCTTTCCAAGCTCCAGTCATTGCACCTACCCAAGTCCAAGTTCAACCAGATGTTTCTCAAAAGTTGATAACTACTATTGAGTCATTAACATCTCAGTTAGAAACTATGTAAGGGAAACGTGCACAGGTTCAACCAGAAAAGAAGGTTTACCCTGAATGGGTAGATTCAATCTCTCCTCTATAATGTTTTTGAAACCCTATATTCCCTATGTTCAATGGATCAGGCGACCCTAAACTACGTTTGACACATTACGTGTCTTGTTGTGATCCTATGATGGGAACTCCAAAGTAGCAAGAAGCAGTGAAACTCATATGCTTCGTGCGGACCTTACAAGGACCATCCTTTGTCTGGTATACAAGCTTGCAATCTCAGTCAATTACTGGATGGGAAGATCTCCGTCAACAATTCCTTCTTCAGTTCAGCTCAACTTTTCCAAAGACAACAATTTTTGATCTTACAAATTTTAAGCAAAGGGAGAATTAAAGGGTCTCAGATATCATTGCTCGCTGGAAGGGATTAACATATTCCCTAAGATTAGCACTCCCTCAATAAGAATTGTTGCCAATCTGTGTGGCAAATCTGCGTGATGAATTACACACGCCATTGACCCCTGTGAAATAAAAAGGAGAGTTTTGAGACCTTACCTCAATCACTCAGCAGATTGAAGACACCCTTATATAGGCAATGGTTAAATCTCTTATAATTCCATCAGCTCTAGGAAGGAGAATGGGTAAAGAAAAAACTTCTACAGTTATGCTTAAACAAGAACCTATACCTATTTATCCTTCAAAACCTTCATCTTCTCGAAGGGATCCACCTCCTGAGGGCCAACAACAAAGGCTGTTTTTTCCAAATGATCATAGAGATCAAAGACGAAAACAATTTGCAGATTTGAAGAGCAAAACATACTCTTTCAGAAATGAACAAGTTCTTGGTTACTTCATTTCGGCTCTGTAAAATAATCTGGTTCAATTGCCAAGGCCCAAAAGGACAAATAATGAAGGAGATGAAGAATGTACCAATTATTTCCCCTTTCATCAAATGTTTGGGCATACCATCCAGGAGTGTTTTGTCTTCAAATACCTCCTTCAAAAGATGGTCAACTCGGGGCAAGTCAAACTGAAAGTTTCTTCAGCTCAGGTAGCATGTGTTACTGGTACAGTTCCAGAGGAGGAAGGTAAATGGAAAGAAGTAAAAAGAAAAAATGCACAGAAGTATGATGATTGGATGGTAAGAAATACAATAAACCGAACTCATGCTATTTTGAGAACACAATTAAAGAAACCAATTGTGTCTTCTGCCATGAATGTTGCGGAAAAACCCTCTTCGTCAGAGGGAAAGTCCTCAAAGAAATGGAATGATTCAAAGAAAGAAAAAGAATCAGAAGAAGATGAGTTTGTGTCAAATCCTAAATTTTCTTTGACTCTGGAGGACTTCATGACATCTACTTCAAAGGCACGGGCACCGCCCCACTAAATGGAACAGCCTAAACAGGCTAATCAGACAGAGTATTCATCAGACAAAGAGTTAATATTTGGTTCTGTTAATATGATTCAATTAATAGATCCATAAGTCAGTCGTAGTTTCTATTTCAATGAGCCTGAATTCCCTATATCAAATAGGGGAATTAGAGGAAGTTCTAGGGGCTCAGGATATAGGGGAAGATGTGGATTTTTCAGAAGCCACTATTCTAATTTTACCCCTGCTATAACTATGTATGCAGCAGAAACTCATGGTATATCCCTTCAACGAGCTCAGCATGAACAAGTGAGTTCTTCTACCAATAGAAAATCCAGTCTTGGAACAGTTATTTTTGAAGACCGGTTGATGGTTCCATATTCTTCCTCTCATCAAGTAAATGGATCTAATCGGTCTAATCTTATAAAACCAGGAATATTTTCAACTCATAACCTGATATAAGATGCATCATATTATAAATCATATGCTTCCAAGGTACCCGCTAAACCACATATTCTTGTTGGGAAACGTAGACCTCTGGATCAAAAGTATGATATATTGAAACACTTGTAATAAGTACCATCCATGTTATCAATTATGGATGAACTTAATTTGTCAAAAGATCTTCGGGAAGCACTCATCGAGGCTTTGTCAATTCCTCAAGAGTTTGAAACTGAAATTGTTGCAGCTGAAGTATATCACAAGAGAATAATCCTGCATAATTCCATGTAATAATATCTTTTACTAATGAAGATGAATATGATGTTGTGCATGGACATATTAGACCTTTGTACTTGTCTGGCAAGGTCAATGGAGTAGACGTCAGAAGAACTTTCATTGACAATGGTTTAGGAGTCAACCTCATGTCCATTCGTACACTCCGTCAATTGGGCCTCATGAAATCTAATTTATCTCCTTCTACCATGATGTTACAAGGATATGTTAATAATGAACAAGAACCACTGGGTGAAGTTACACTCAGAACTCAGTTTGGAGATCTTGTATCCAATTCAGATTTCATGGTTGTTGATCAAGACTCAGCCTTCAACATCTTTCTTAGAAGACCCTAGCTACATCAACATGCGGCTATCCCTCCATCATACCATCAATGTATCAAATATTGTTTTTATGGTCAAGTTGGGACATTGTATGGTGATAAGGCCCCATTTATGGCATGTGAGTCTCAATACATTGAAGCGAAATTCTATCACATGAAGGGAAGGGAGAAATCCACAGCAAAGGAGATTACCAAAGTTAATGTTCCATATAGTTTGGAGAAGTTTCCAGAAAATCCATTTACACATGTGAGTACAGATTATGTGTTTTCTATCAGTCAAATTGACAAGATAGACCCAAATCAAAATACTCTTATGGAAAGATCCATAATGTCTGTTACGGAAATTGAGCCTAACAACATGGGAGAAATTGGTAACCCACCAAGCAATAATAAAAGCACAAATGGTGATGTCTTCATTTCATCTGCTGAAATCCAACAAGACCATACTTCTACAAATAGGCCAGAAGAAGTTATAGCAACATCGGAGGTGAACAATGATGTCGATTCTCAATCCATCATCTCCGCTTTATTACCCAAAGAAGACCCTTCATCGTCAATCGGGTCGGAAATGGAAGCTTCTTCTTCAAGATGTGCAAATTTTGACATCTCTTCTGATCATGAAAATTCTGCTTTATCATCTACTATGCAAGTAGAAATAGAAGAAATAATACATGATGAAGAAGAAGAGGAAGATCTCAGAGATTCTCCTCCAGCATTTGAAGAGGGTATTTCTACCACTGTGGATGAACTTAGAGAAATAAATATGGGTACAAAAGAAGATCCACACCCCACTTTAATCAGAAGGCCGTGACTCTTGAAGAGAAAGAGATTTATATTTCTTTTCTAAAGAAAAATATAGATGTATTTGCTTGGAACTATACAGAAATGCATGGGCTTGATCCTGATGTTGCTACTCATCATTTGGGTTTATCAGAAGAACATAGAGGATTTATGCAAGCCGTGAGAAGAACACACCCAACTTATGCTTCCAAAATTGAAGCTGAAGTGGATAAGATTATCAAAGCTAACATCATCAGAGAAGTTCAATATCCCAATTTTTTGGATAATATTTTCTATGTAGAGAAGAATAATGGACAAATTAGAGTTTGCATCGATTTCAGAGATCTTAATTGTCATTGTCCTAAAGATGATTTCCCAGTTCCGATTACCGAACTTTTAATTGATGCAACGGCTGGCTATGAAGCACTTTCCTTCATAGATGGATATTCCGGATATAATCCGATCCAAATGGCCCCATAAGATGAGGAATCCAAAACCTTCAGATCCCCTCAGGGTGTGTTTTGTTATCGGGTAATGCCCTTTGGCTTAAAGAATGCAAGTGCAAAATATCAGTGTGCCATGCATCGTATCTTCAAACCATTCTCAAGGATGTTTGTTGAATTCAATGTAGACGATTCGGTGGTTAAATACAAAAAACATTCTAATCACTTGGTTGATTTGGAAGTCATATTCCACAAGCTTCGAAAACATAATTTGAAGATGAACCCCTTAAAATGTGCTTTTGGGGTAACCCCAGGAAAATTTCTCGGCTTTGTTGTGCGCCATCGTGGTATTGAAGTCAATCCCGAGAAGACCAAGTCAATCCTTGGTATGTCAAATCCTCAAAACTTGAAATAATTAAGAGGACTTCAATGACACTTAGCCTATATTCGGCATTTGATCGCCAATTTAGCAGGCAAAAGTTTACCCTTCACCAAATTGATGAAGAAGGGAGTCACTTACCAGTGGACTAAAGAATGTCAAGAATAATTCGATATTCTCAAGAAATACCTCTTGAGTCCACTGGTACTCATGTCACCTGTTGAAGGAAGACCACTTATCTTCTACGATACAACTCTAGAGCGATCATTGGGTGCCTTTCTTGCTCAAAAGAATGATGATGGGAATGAAAACATCCTCTACTATGTTAGTCGAACTATTCTTGAAGTAGAAACCTAGTATTCAAGTATTGAGAAGTTCTGTCTGGCATTAATCATTGCAGTTCAGAAGTTGAGACACTACCTGCAACATCACGAGGTCCAATTGGTATCTCGCAATAACCCGCTCAAATTCATCCTTAGTCATCCAATGCTTACAGGATGTCTGGAAAGGTGGGAAGTTATTTTGCAGCAATTCGACATTCTGTATGTGTCTCAAAAGGCGATAAAGGGCCAAGCTCTGGCTGATTTCTTGGATGAACACCCTTCAGTGGAAGACAGATCTTCAGATATTGAACTCCCTGATGAGGAAGTCTTCTCTATTCAATAAAGTCCTCAAGTATGGGAAATGTATTTTGATGGTGCTTCCAGAAGTCCAACAGGGAGGAAAATGGAAAATCCTAAATTCAACAAAGTTGGATTCAGAATTTTGCTCATTTCTATAGAAAAGGCAGTGTTACCTTATTCCTTCTTATTGTGGGAAGGTGGTACCAATAATGAAGCAAAATACCAATCTCTCATCATAGGCTTATAATTAGCACTTCAAGCACAAGTTAATCACTTAAAGGTGAAAGGTGATACGTACCTGATAATCAAACAAGTCAATGGTGATTATCCCATCAGAAAAGAAGAACTGATCCCTTTGTATGATTATGTCAGATAGTTAATGGCGGAATTCCTTTTAGAACCGACATTTTTTTATGTACCCAGATCACAAAATGCTCAAGCTTATGCATTGGATAATATAGCCACAGCTCTGGAAGATCCAAATCAAGACGAGACAACCATCAGTATTGCCCACCGTCGTGCAATTTCACCTTATGTTCGAATCAAAACAGAGGAAATTAATGAAATTAGTCACATTCCTAAACCATATGTTCATACTACAGGATCGATGTCACCAATCAGGGAATACCTTCAAAATGGAACACTTCCACCTGATAGAGTTGAGAAAGAACAAATCTGGCGATGTGTGGTCAATTTTACTCTTTATGATAGCCCAAATCACCTAGAGAAAATTCTCTACAAACATGGTTTTGATGGAGTTCTCTTCAGATGCATTTATGGAGAAGAGACAACGGCTATCATGAAAGTAGTGCATGTAGGAGTTTGTGGTGCCCACCAGTCTGGACATAGACTATCTGATCAGATTCGAAGGCTTGGATACTTTTGGCCTTCAATGATACAAGATTGTGTCGATTTCACAACGAAGTGTCATTCATGCCAAGTACATGCCAACTTTATTCATCAACCTCCAGAGTTTCTTCATACAGCTAAATACTCATGGCCATTTGCAACATGGGGAATGGATGTGGTGGGGCCTTACCCTTTACTACGGCCAAGCATTTTAAGTACATTCTTACTACTACTGACTTCTTTTCCAAATGGGAAGAGGCAATCCCTTTCAAGGAAGTCAGTTCTAAATGAATTGTTAGCTTCATCAAGTCTAACATCATTACCAGATTTGGTGTCCCTCATACCATATTGACAGACAATGGCAGCAACTTCAATTCATCTGAGGTGAAGAAGTTGTATCAAAAATACAACATCAAATACAACCATTCATCTCGGTATCATGCAGTGGCCAATGGCTAGATAGAATCTTTCAAAAAGACTCTATCAAATATACTGCAAAAGATGGTGGATATAGATAAGAAGTCATGGCCTGATAAACTCTTTCATGCTTTATGGGCTTACCGGACTACCACCCACACTGCAACTCGGTCAACTCCATATTCATTGGTATATGGAACAAAATCAGTATTTCACATTGAAGTTCAATTGTATTTGTTCAGAGTATCCATTTGTGATCAGTCATCTACATATGAACAATCTCAAAAGTGATTGAATGAATTGGAATGGTTAGATGAGAAAAGATTGTGCACTTTGCACCACTTGGAAGTCTATCAGAATCAAATATCACGAGCTTTTAACAAAAAAGTTCATCTTCGTTCATTCACTCAGGGAGAATTGGTATTAGTTCTCATAACTCCAATGATACTAGGAATTAAACCTCCCAAACTTGATCCAAAATGGGAAGGACCAGATTCAATACATAGGGTCTACTCCAATGGAGCTTATTCATTAATCTCGATGGATGCAGAAATCACCACTACTCCAACCAATGCCATGTTTTTGAAGAAGTATTTAGTATAAACAGAAAATGCTTCATTTTCCTTGCTATATGACGTTAAACTATACAGAAATGGTCCATACATATGACCTTAAACTATTTGTACTTTCGTCCCACATGACATTAAACTGTGAAAAAGTTCCCTAAATGGTCCAGTATGACCTTAAACTACAACTATGGTCTAGTATGACCTTAAACTACAACTAGGTCCTATATGACCTTAAACTACATCAATGATCCAGTATGACCTTAAACTGCATCATCAACGGTCCATGCATATGACCCCAAACTATTTGCAAGTCCTTTGCGTCCAGCAAGACATTAAACTGTGACATCCTAACTACTTGACGCTAAATTGTATAAAAGTCCCTTACGTCCGGAAAGACGTTAAACAACATAATCATCAAAGGTCATGTATTACCTTAAACTAGACCACCGTCCAGCATGACATTAAACTGCACCATCCACGGTCCATGCATATGACCTTAAACTATTTGCACTTTCGTCCAACATGACGCTAAACTGTATCGTCCCTAATTCGTCTAACATGACATTAAGCTGTGAAAAAAGTCCCCAATACTTCCAACATGCCGTTAAATGGTGTACTCTTTTGTCCTCACTGCATGACATTAAACTGCACAGTCCAACTTTCTTCCAACATGACGTTAAACTATATTGTCCCCATCGTCCTAACTACATGACTTTAAACTATACGGAAAGTAAGTGATATGTCCTACATGACATTAAACTATACTTTGTCCCTGCTATATGACTCTAAAATGTGCAGCACCAGTATTCCTAACTCCAAGACTTTAAACTGCATAGTCCCTTTATATGTCCTACATGACATTAAACTGTGCATTGTTAAGGTTTTTGTTACCACTTGTTTCTCACACCGAGTATGACTCACGTGAGCTTAGAGAAAAACTCAACCATAACACTCTCTCTGGGATACTAACCATGTGTAAGTCCCAACAACGTCATTGTTTTAGGCCAATTTCCCCAAGAACAACTTGATCATTAAATCATTATTTAATTGAACTACGCAGACATTGATCCTTGCCTTCCAGGTTGGGTACGTAGGCAACCTCCCAAGGTTCAAGCCCAAAACCAATCTTTCACATCGGTTCACCTCCATCTCATACTATGTTAATTCGTGAAACCGCCCCAAGAATCAATATCTTTACATTGGTTCACTTTCATCCTTTCTATACGACGTTAAACTATACAACACTTTTGTCCAGTATGACAATAAACTACAATATTCATTGATACCCTCACCTGAGAGGGAACTATTATTTACATTGATTTTTCAATCATGTTTCATTTCAAAGACTACGTGCATACATGGAAACACCCAAACCTTTTATCTTTAGTTAAACCATCATTGTACTAAATTCCCCTTTCACCCTTCACATGTACGAACCAAATTTGTACAAAGGGTATTTTTAGAACTATGTGGGCTTGATTCCCATCCCTATGGGATACGTAGGAAGATTTGAGTGTCCCTCGAATCCAACCCCATGTATTTGGGCCTAACCCCAAATTCCACTTTTAGTCCGCTGGCTGAAAAGTCCCCATGAAAGCACACACTTTGTATTTCTTACAATGGTCTAATCTCTATGACCCTAAACTAAGATCTCTAATCCTTTTGTCCCACACGACGTTAAACTATAGTTTAAGAACTACGTATGGATTGATTCTCATCCTTATGGTATACGTAGTGAAGTCCATCATTTCAATTCAGGACCTAGCAATAACATGATTATGGTTAGCATTGATCTATGTATCTCTATATACATTGGAAAATACCCATCTTTATTTGTCATAATTCTAACCTTAAATATTTTCAGATCTTCATAACCCTTTTCATGACTTCTAGTCACAAAAATGTCAAACTTTTGAGAGTTCATTTGCCTGAATATGCAGCGTGTTCCCTTAGGTGGCCTTGCATAAACAGTCTACATAATAGATTTGTCATCCAAGTGATACTATTATCTAACTATGCAGCCAATGCCCTTAGGTGGCCCTGCATAATTCAACCCCCTAATGGGTTTGTCGGATAATGGTAACTTCATTCTTGGAAAGAATGCCTCTTTTGTCCTTATTTGTCTTAAATGACAGTATGTAGGGATCCACAAAAGCTTCCATCCTTAACATATTTGTCCCATATCCTTTTTCATGATCTGAAAGTATTCAAGTCTATGGTTTATATTCTCCTTCCCTATGTTTGGGTCATACCTTCGTAGGAGTAATATCGATCCGGTTCTTCAATAATCTTTTTTGGAAATGTCTTCTCCATATTCAAGTACCTATTTCCATACAGAAAACTCTATACTTTGGAAAATTTGAATCTCCATAAATTTTCACTAGCTTTTAGCACTAGGAAATTAAATTCCTGAGAGTTCTTTTGTCTGACTAAGCAGCACGTGCCCATTGGCAGCCTTGTATAAACAGTCTACAAAATTGGCTTGTTAGCCAAAAGATACTATTTATTTGACTATACAGTCAATGCCCTTAGGTGGCCCTGCAAAATTCAACCCCATAACAGGTTTGTTAAATAATGGTAACTTCATTCTTGGGAACTTCTTCTTCTAATGACTTTTAGCTCTTTTTTATATCATTCCTCATATTCAAATATTCTTAAGTCATATTTTACATATTTTCCCTCATACTTGAGTATGGTAATATGGTTTCAGAGGAATTTTCAAGGAATTGAGACAATTATAATTCATATGGTCAAAGCTATTTCGACCTTAAACATTAGCCTCTTTATGTCCGACGTGCATGACATTAAACTGCCCACAAAATACAAGGGAAATCGGAACAAAAGTCAAGTTCCATCTCACTAAACATACATTTTGTATGATTTAGGTAACACTGAGCAATTAAAAGATTCAAATTTTGTAGGGTTATTTATAATAATCCTAGTAAAAATCAAACTATGCTTTCTAGGTTCATTGGATTAGGTAAAATTTAAAATAGGTAGCAAGAAAATGCGTGCACAAATAAGTGAAGGTGAAGTGTTTTTCATTGATGCACAAGAATTAGAAGGACATCCACAGATTGGATTCTCTTCTATTTTCCAAGGAATTATAGAATACTTTCTACATAACTCTTCATTTGATTTACGACATCCCGATCTTCATTAGAAACCACCTGGAATTCATCCATTCAACAGGATACAATAAGAGATGCAGTGATACCTGCTCTTCTTAGAACAATTGTAAAAGGATATTTTTGAGTGCGGTTTGAGAAAAAATTTCTGCTGATCAAACATTGACTATGTTTCTGTCCAATAGACTTGGAAGATAGATACATGGATTTGAGAATGAAGCATTGGAAGTAAAGATCCATTTGGAGAGAGTACTCTTTTTAGATATTTCTCTAATACCATGTTTGTCTTCTCTCCACCAACTGGCAGCGGAAAACATTTCAACCCCTGGGGTTTCCATTTTAATATCTGCAAAGAAATGGCATGCATGAAAAATTTGAAAGTTCATGCTAATGTTGTTGCTCTTAATGCACAACATAACCAAAATAGAGGAGTAGTAGTGCAGCGGCATCTCAGACATATAATTCTTTGCATCTGGAACATTGACTCCTTGCAGATGACCATGACCACACAGAGGTAGATAGATGCTCTGTGGGAAATTAAGATGATATTTCTTCAAGTACTTATCCAAATCTCGGAGAGTGCTGTCACAGATATCATAGTAATCATGGAAAACAATGTTCATCATATCATCAATCCGCTCTCTTTTCAGTTCATCATCCATTCCAATTTTCTTGGGATCCATTGAATCTGCACAAAAGTTGAATAAATTAACTCATAATTAAGTTGATTTTTCATAAAATTTGTGAAGGTATTTCAGAAAAAATGGAAAAGACATTAAAGAGCGCAAGTCTAAACTTGGCGCGCAAGTATGGAGGTGCCGTGCAAGTATTTGGTGCGCAAATATAACCGCGCAGGTCCAAATACCTCTACAGCAGTGCAACATCAAGGAAACATCAGAAAACAGGGCAACCTGTGCCGCGAGAGTTCGAAGGTTTGAAATCCAAAAATCTGTATGATTTGTACAGAATTGAGGCCCTCTATTTATAGATGCGACCATAACCTTGTGTGCCATACCCTGCGCGATCATGGGCCATATCCCTGCGCGCCCAAAGCTCACTTGCGCGTTGCCTTTCCTTTGGAATTCATCTTTTCCTCAGAGTAAAATCCTCATTTCTTTTGGATCCAACACTGAGGGAGGACTTCTGTTGATGCTCCTTTTTCATCACAGAGCCTAAAGGAATGTCAAGAAAAATGACTTAGCAGAAATTGATTCGGCCTTTGTAGAAAACATAAAAAATCAACAAAGGCATGAACAGGGCTTCAAAAGCACATGCGCCGCACAAGTTCCAGAACTCTCGTGCAAGTCCACTTGAGCGACGCCTAATGGTCGCGTAAGTGACTTACGTTCCATAAAGGATAACTTCTTGGGGGCTTCTCCAGCCTATAAATAGACCCTGTGGGCCCCCCATTCAAGAGGATTTTTTTTCTAGAAACTCAGATTTAAGCTCCTGGTGCCCTAGTCTCTTCTCAAAGCTTCCAAAACACTTCTATGGAAATTTATTACCTAGAACGGAAGATATAAAGAGGGAGAAGAAGGACAAAGTGTTGAAACTCATCAAAACTTGCGCGCCTGAGTGGCCAGACCTTAAGGGAAATGGACACACTTGCGCGCCGCCTTACTCCTTCAATAGAACTTGTGCGCCCCTCTTCTGGAAGAACCTCAAGATGATTCTAAAGGCTTTAACCAAGAGTCACTCAAGTATTACCCTGCTGGTTAACCATTACGCAATTACCCATGTGTCACACAGGTATACCTGCGTGACCAGGACTTACGCGCCCACGCAGTACCTGCATGCCTGCCAGGACTTGCGCGCCCTTGCCTTTTTGGGAGCCCTTCTTGCCCATTTCACCCCTCTTAAGCCATTCCACCTCTCCTATTCAAGATTAAGTCTTCAAGAAACTCTTCAAATCCATTTATGGAATGATTTCTTGATTTGACTTCCTTATCTAAAAGGAATTCTGCCGAATATCTCTCCAAACCTAGTGATTTACACATCTTTATGTCATTAAAGAATGAGATTTCATTCATTCAACCCCATCCTTTACGATGAGAGAACTCATTAACCTGGACCTCCTTTTCAAGAATAATCCCCAATCCCCAAATTTGGCAATCCTTCTAAAGAGTAAGCCCAAACCATAATTTCATTAACCTAGGCCTCCTTTTCAGGAATAAGCCCCAGTCAGAATTCTCAAATCTGGGCATCCTCCTTTGGAGTAAGCCCCAAATCCTCATTTCCTCCTAGTTCTCCTTTTCAGGAGTAATCCCCAGTCTCCTAATTTGGGCATCCTCCTCAAGAGTAAGCCCCAACCATAATTTCATTAACCTCGGCGTCTTTTTTAGGAATTAGCCCCAGTCATAATTCTCAAATCTGGACATTCTACTTAGGAGTAAGCCCCAAATCCTCATTTTCACCTAGGCCTCCTTTTCAGGAGTAAGCCCCAGTACCCTAATTTGGGCATCCTCCTCAAGAGTAATACCCAGCCATAATTCATTAACCTGGTCCTCCTTTTTAGGAATAATCCCCAGTCATAATTCTCAAATCTGGTCATCCTCCTAAGGAGTAAGCCCCAACCGTAATTTTCTTAACCTGGTCCTCCTTTTCAGGAATAATCCCCAGTCATAATTCTCAAATCTGGGCATCCTATTTTGGAGTAAGCCCCAACCATAATTCTCTTAACCTGGGCCTCCTTTTCAGGAATAAGCCCCAGTCCCCTAATTTTGGCATCCTCCGTAGGAGTAAGCCCCAACCATAATTCATTAACCTGGGCCTCCTTTTTTAGGAATAATCCCCAGTATCAAATTTGGGCATCCTCCTCAGGAGAAAGCCCCAATTCCCTTAAATTTTTAAAGCCTCTTAACCCGGGAATCCTTTTCAGGAGTATGCCCCCATCTTAAATCCTTTTAACCAGTCCTAATTTACCTTTGATCTAGGATTCCTTCTCAGGAGTAAAAACCCAATCATAAGTCTTATCCTAATTTAGGACTCCTTTTCAGGAGTAAGCCCCATGTTAGAGTATTCAAATCTCCATGAAGCACATATACCTTTATGGACCCTTTTCTTGGATTTCCTCCCTGAATTAAATCCAAATCTTTATTTATATGGGTAGTCATACATATATAAGTCCCATCTTATTTCTTATGATTGCATCTTTCATGAAACAATTGTCTCATTTTTACCAATACCTCTTATTTCTCACACCGAGCATGACTCACGTGAGCTTAGAGTGTAGAAGTAATTATGACATCCTTCTTTGAGCCATCAATCATAACCATCATACTCCCTTACTCAAACTACGTGGTTTCTGGTTCCTTTTCTAAACAAAGGATACGTAGGTAGCCTATCTGTGGGTTCGATCCCAACTCTAAAATAATCCATGTCCTTCTGAATGACAATAAACTTCAAGTGCCCCACTGAGTGGCATTAAAACCGGCATGGTCATCATAATGACCAAGAGACTTTTATGTATTAAAGGATACCATTGACTAAGAATTTATAACCAATACAGATGATTCCTTATCAATGAAGAACCTCAAATACATATAAAAGATTCTCTAAATTTTCTACATATCGATAATTGATTGTCAGATCTAAAGGAAAGCTCATTTTATACTTGGTAATGTAATAGGGATTCATGAACAAAACATAAATTTATAAAGAGAGTCCTAGAGTAGACAATAATTCCCCTCAAAAGGGGTGATGAGTCTGACCTCCCATCCTCTCGACCAATGCAAATTACTAAGCCCCATCAGTCCACAAACTAATGAGTTCCTACCTTTGAAAAGTAGGTACAAATGGATATGGAATCATTGGATGTTTCCGGTTCTACGAACAAACCAGTTAAAAACAGATCGGAATGTTTGAACCTCCCATCAAAGGAGGTCATCCCCCAATTTCGAGGGAAACACCAAACAAGTGTAAGAAAAAATATGGTTACATAACCAAAATCAAATATTCAAAATGTAAGAAAATAATGGGCCAGATTATAACCAAAAACACATTCGGTGTCTTATAATACAAGGATATTTGGATAATTTTTTCTACGGAATTAAGAACCTGAACTCTATAGATTTCCAGAGTCTGAATTTCAAGGAAATTCAGAATCTGCATTCACCAGAATTCAGAACCTGAACTTACAAAGTTCGGAGTCTGAGTTTATGGGAATTCGGAGTAAGAACTCAAAAGAGTTCGGAGTCTGAATTCAGAGAATTTGGAGTCATAACTCATAAGAGTTTTGAATCTGAATTCAGAGAACTTGGAGTAAGA
The DNA here is from genome assembly GCA_963277665.1 of Viscum album. Classification (NCBI taxonomy): domain Eukaryota; kingdom Viridiplantae; phylum Streptophyta; class Magnoliopsida; order Santalales; family Viscaceae; genus Viscum; species Viscum album. Next base: position 90,445,061 of record OY728163.1, read on the forward strand.
ACTCATAAGAGTTTGGAGTCTGAATTCAGAGAACTCAGAGTCCAAACTCATAAGATTTCAAAGTCTGAATTCAAAGAACTCGAAACTTGAATTCGGATCCTGAGAACAAAATGCTCTATATCTAAGTATTATTCGATTCTGAGGTTTTGTATACAAAACCGAATTTTACACTTAGAGAAAATGAAAAATGAAAAACATGGTAAGGATAAATTTCCTTGGGGAAGGAAAATTTTCCTTATGAAAGTAAAATATATGGTAGAATGAAATTTTCCTTAAGATAAGGTGTTTGTGATTTTCAAAACAACAAGTAATGGTAAAGTCATAAGGAAACCTTTTTAACTCAATAATCTCCCCAAACATGAAGGAACGGAAAAGTCATAAGGAAAACATTATTGAATCAACAATATTGCTAGGAAAGATCATAGAATATCTAACATACTAATCTATTTGGTTGATCGTCTATACTTATCTTCAATTTCTATCATAGGGTTATGTTCCCTTATCTGTTTTTTATTAAATAATGTTTCCAATGTTTCTATTATACTTATTTGAAACAAATTGTAGTGATCCCCACCCCAGAAACCTAGATTCTATGCCTAATACCATTGCATTGGAATAAAATACAATTAAATTCATCCAGAATGATTGAATATTTTAGTAATCTTAGTAAACGTGATAAATAATTGAGCCTGGAATTTAAATTGAGTTTAAAATGACAACATACATTTTTTTAAAATAAAATTAATCATTATGGAATATCATTTCATATAAAACATAGTTCCCATCATGTAATCCTATGAAAAAGAAAAAAAATATGGGTGAGATGAAATGCTTAGAAAGGATTAAGCTTAGTGGATGTAATCATTAATAAATAATAATAATCAATAAGAAAAGGTTAATAATTTAATACAAAGAAAAATTAATTTACATTCCTATCATGGTTAGTTAAGTAAGATTAAATTTTGAAAGGTAAACAACTAAAAAAACATTCCATTTAGTCAATAACTAAGAATGAAATGAATCTATATATTTTTTCATTGTGAAAATTTAATTGATAATAATAACTAAATTTTGAATCCAAGAAATTGTTAATTATTGGACATAATATTTAATACGTACATCAAACCATTAACTTAAATACATTTTACAAAATTATTTAAAATTTACTAATTACAAAACCTTTCACAAAAAAGTTTAGGATATACTTGGTTACAAAATTTAAGGGTTCGTTTCCAACTAATTTCCTCTCATGAGACAACCGATGCATTGAGGGGATTAATTTAAATGGTCGACAATCCATTTTGTTCTAGTCAAAATAATTACTAATATATCAAATATTATATTTCATTTTTAATAATGTGATTTATCAAATATCTGTATTGAGTAAATGATACAGTTTTATCAAAATTTCCCCTGTCAATAAAATAATTTTCAAAGTAAACACCAAATGTAAAAATGGTATATGGTAATGTAAATAATAGTAACCATGATAAATGATATTAATATTTAGGGTAAATCTAATGTCCATTAGAAGGTGAATAATTAAATTCAAAGCTAATGGTTAAAAAAAGAATCAAGGGAGTGAATGTCAATACTTACCTTTGTTAAAATGGTCATAAACTATCCAGTGGTAGAATAAGGATGGTATTGATACAAAATATACCCATTGGAGTATTAATAAAGGTTTTTATCATTGATGAATAAAATAAAAATATATTTAAATACCTTCTTGAGGAAAATAAACTTTTATTTTTGAAAAACATTTTGAAAATAATTTTCATATAAAATCACTTTTAAAGATATTTAAAGTCAAAAAACATTGTGAAAATAAATTTATCTAAAAATAATAATTAAAAATTATAATGTAATATTTAAAACATTTGACTAGTCATGATGGCCAGAAATTTTGTTCATGTTTTACATGTTAAAACAAACTTTCATTCACTTTTTCGGTAAAAGACAAAATATAATTGTTTTGAAAAAGAAATAATATTCCTTTGAAAATAATTTATAAGGCTTAAAAAATGGTTGAATATTCATTTAGTAAATCATTTTTAAAATTATGAAGCATTTTTTAAAACATATTTTGGATACATGGTTTTGGAGGAAAATATATTTCCCAAAAAAAAGAGAAATTAATTATAGTTTTCTTAAAAACAAAATATACAACATTTTAAGTACCAAATAGTTGGAAAATGGTAATGATACTTGAAACATATCATGAATAAACACATTAAAATAAAATATAAGGGTTTTTTAAGAAATGGTCAAGTAATTTCCTTCAACTAGTATTCAAGAATAACCAATCTCAATTGGAATGATATTGTGAAATAAACCCTTAAGATGATCATAATATTAAAGTGATAATTAATAAATGAATATATTATGTGTATCAAATTTAAAGTCTCGTAAAAATTGTAAATAAAAAATGATATATTTAAAAATAATTATACACATAATCAAAAAATTAAATCACGAATGAAGCTAAGGTTTAACCCAATGAGTGGAAAATGAGTTAATAAATTATTTACCACTTGGTGACTTTAATTCAAATAACCTTAGATGAAAAAACGTAAATTTAAACTTAAATTTAAATGAATAATGATTTTTCAGGATATTTTGATGTAGATGCTCAATTTACAAGAGGGGGGTGAATTGTATACTTTAAAAATTACTTTGGAACCTTTAAATTTAGTTATGAATAACCATGTTTTCCTTAAGTAATGGAAAGGGCTAAGTTTAACAAGGATTAAACAAAGAAAATTCACAACACCTCTAACACCAAATAAAAAATTAGAAAGAGATTCCAAAAGTAGGTTACGGAAATATAGTTCTGGAAATTGAAACATAACAAAAGATTACAATATGAGATTCTACATTAAAGCGTACAGAATCTAAATGAAACAATGTGCAAGTAAGTAAGTATAAGAAAGTTATAATTTCCTTACAATACAATATGAAATGGAAAATAAACAAGTAGTAGAACTACAAGTAACAAGATATAAGTCTTTTAACCCAAAGAGAAGAGTATCCAACAACCTTGGATAAAGGTCCCTTGACTTATACTTTCAAGAAAGTCTGTCTTACCCACACCAAGGTAAGCCCTCGATATGAAGATCGGAGTCTCTGTCCTGCTATCCCCGCAATTCCTCAACTTCAAGGTAGTTGGCAACCTCTGTCTTCCTCAGCAAAGAAGCCCTCGAACTTCAAGGTAGTCGTCACCTCTGTCTTCAAATCCCCAGAAGTCCTCGAATGTAATCACCAACATTCGGAGTCGCACGAAGCAAAAATTGAACGAGCGGTTCAGTACGCACAAGGCATGAAAAGCTTTCTCTCTCTAGAAATCACCTTAGTAGTGTGTGGTCTCTAGATTGATCAACTTCTTTATTTGAGCTCTTTCATATAAGCTCCTATTTATAGGTAAGTTCGACCTCCTTCCCAACGGTCATATCTTCCTTAAAAATCGGAGGGACCTGTACATGTTTCACTTAACCAACGGTTAGTTTATAACAGAATAGATGACATCATTTTATAACAAAACAAGTGTAACAGAATGTAAGACACCGTTAAAAATATAACTCAAAAGTTCGGAATGAAAGTTCGGAGTGTAAACAAAAATTCAAAGAGTAAACAAATTATAAAAGTGTAAGAAAAAAGAAAGTTCATAGTCTTAACCAAAAATAATTTTTGGAGTCTAAATAAATTCGGAGTGTATAAAACAAAGATGACCAGATTCTGTTTAATAGGTGAATTCGGAATGAGAATTTGGAATGAGAATTCGTCATCAGATTTCGTAATGAGAATTCTTCATCAGAAATAGTAATGGAAATTTTTTTATTAGAATTCGATGTTGAACTTCCTGAAAGTTCGTAACCAGAATTCAGAGTTGATCTTCATTAAAGTTCGTATCCAGAATTTGGAGTTGATCTTTATTAAAGTTCGTATCCAGAATTCGGAGCCTAAAACAGAATGCTTTAAATCAATGTTTTAAACACTTTCGAAAATCTAGAAATGAATCCGAATCTTGTACTTAAGAAATATATGGATGAAAATGTGATAAGAATAATTTTCTTACAAAAGCAATCTTCCTTATAAAAGCAATTTTTCCTTATAAAAGAAATTTTCCTTACAAAAAGAATTTACCTTATAAAAGGAATTTTCCTTATAAAATCAATTTTCTTAAAGATAAGGTGTTTGTGATTTTCAAAACAAAAAGTAATGGAAAAGTCATAAGGAACACCTTATTGACTCAAAAATATCCCCCTTTTTGGAAAGCACAAACATCCTTACAAAAAAGAAATTCTAATAAGAAAGAAAAATATTAAGGCTTATCTCCCTTTACTTTAAGGATATTTATGAATACGACTAACTCCCCCTTAGGCTTTGAAAATCTAAGGATCGTATTCTAGATTTCTGGAGTGACATTTCATTAAGAATAAGAAAGTATTCTTTAATGAAAAAATCCCCCTTAGATAAGCTCTTATTAGAGTTCTTTTTCCTTAAGGATCTTTTTCTTCTCCCCCTTTGTGATTTTCAAAAAGAATTAGAGGGAATGGAAAAAAATATCAAATTACCTGAAAAAATTAGTATTAATAACAAAAGACGAGCAACCAATATTTTCATTAATTTTAAGGAATGAAAGTTACAATAAAAAGATCAGATTTAACTATTTCGGATCTTTTTCCTTCGAAATGAGCCCCTTGAGAATAGTCTTGATCTTCTTTAGGTCTTTATGATCTTATTCAGCTTGCTTCTCTAAGACCACTATTCTTGTAGATTGAGCTTCAATCTTTTCTTCCTGGGCTTTAAGATTTTCTTCCAGAGACTTCAACTTTTCTTCCTGAGCCTTTAATTTCTCTTCAAACTCAATCTAATGATCCCTTTCAAACTTCCAGTTTGGAGAAACCGAATTCAGCTTCCCATTCAGATCTCTGACTTCTTGAATCCGGAAGTTCTTTTCATCTGTCAGCTTCTCTTCAAAGGAAGAAGTCAGCTCATTTATCTTCCTTTCCTCAGTCTCAAAAGAATCTTTAACATTGTCTTGAAATTCATCAAATAGACTCATCTCTTCTACAGTTTTCCTCGACCAGCTCATCATCCTCTTGCAATATCTTTTGTGGGATTCATAGCCAACATGAAGAGATTTGTATTCAGCTTCTATCTCGACACACTTATCCATAACCATAGATACAGAATCTGATTTATGATTCAGAGCATGTTGGAGCATTTGGCATCTAAAATCTATAGTCAAGATGGTCGGAATGGAACCCACTAACTTCCTCAAAGAATGAAAAACAAAGTCATGTCCCAACGAGGATGACTCCGAATCTGAAACTTTGTTTGGAGAATTTTCTTCCTCAATAATCTCCAACATCCTTTTAGATGAATCACCAAATTCTCTTTTCTTGCTTGCCACTGATTTTGGAGTATCAATAAGGAGTTTCTTTCCCTTGTCCTTTTTCGGAATGGATTCTTGATCTGGAGTTTTCTGCTCGCTAGTAGATACTTGAATAACATCATCAAAAACTTTTTGAACAACATCTTCCTAATTCTTATCCTTCTCTGGAGTTACTAACATAGAGGATTCAGCCTCTGATGTTTGGAGTGACAGATGTTCCAAAGGTGACCCCTTATAATCATCTACTTCTTTCAATAGATCTCTAGTTTCACCACTTCCTTCAGCAACTTCTTCTTCCTCTTCGACTTGTTGAATCTGCTCGAGTTTCTCAACATGCTCATCTCTAATCTCTTCCGGAAAATCAATGTCTCTTCCTGGAGTCTCGGGTAGAGAATCCAAGGAGAATGATCTTGGAACTGGAATGTTTTCGGAAACCATCTCATTAAATTTTAACAAATCTTGGACTGCCTCAGCTTCTGATATCTTCTTCTTGAGCATCTTTTCTTTTGCTAGTTTTACCAATTCATCTTCTGTCCTATCCTTCAAAGCCTTAGCTTTCGCAGGATCTAATCTGAACTGCGGATCCCATTCTTTCCTTTTCTCTTTATCTTCTCTCCACTTCACAACTACCTCATCAGGATAGGCTTTCTTCTTATTCGGTTTTGGAGGTGCGGTTTTAACTTCATTAGATTTAGGATCCACTACTTCAGCTATAACATCTTTCAACTTTCTTTTCTTTACTGGCTTAGATGATTCCGGTTCAGCAGCCTTCGGAACCGATTCTTCTTGATTTGGAAAATCGAAGAACTCACCACTCTCCTTGTTGAAATCTGCATCCATCCTTTTAAGAGTATCATCACTCACCAACAAAATTTTGCAAACCCTTGTATTAGTCCTGCAAGATTCCTTGAAAGACTCAAGGCACCGAACTATTAATTTTGATAAAATTGCTGGGTACATTATGATTTGGGCTCTGAGATTTCATTTCTTAACATTCTCAATAGTTATAAGAATGTTCCTCATGAAGTTAAACTTCCTTAGATTTATCAGAAAATCTATGATATAGATTTCACTCTTCCTCATAATGTCTTTATCACCTTTTCTCGGTACGATAAGACCTTATACCCACAACTCTAGAATCTGGAAATTTGTAGGAAAGCTAGAAATCTTCGGAGCTTTGTCTTCTGAGAGTCTGAGAGTTTTCAAATCTTTTTCCTTGTTGAAGCTTCCTTTATAATCTGGAAAAACGTGAGATATGAACTCGGCATCTCCTTCATTGGTCAGCCCTACCAAGTTTTCTGCCTTGGTATAAGAAATCTTATAAGTCTTTCCATAATACTTAAAAGAAAATTTATCCCTATTATCTTCCTTAAAGAAGGAAATTGTTTCATAGAATTCAACATGTAACTCTGAAAAAACATCATCTTGATTCCCCGGTTTGGACACAGAAATATCTTCCCACTCGTTCAAATTTATGTTTTTCGAAATATGAGAATAATAGTCGTTAAAGAAATCCGGATGAACCAGCCTTTCTCTGTAAACTAACCATTGTGAATTGGCTTGGAGGATGACATTTCTTGAGAAGCTAATTCCACAGACATTCGGGTCTAAAGACTTCTGTGAAGTTTGGAACAGTGAAAGCTGAAGTTCGTCATGGCTTTAAAATGGAGAGGCAGATATTCGGGATGCTGGAGCTTGAAATCGATGTGGGACAGCTATTTGGGGTCCCCTTTATATAGTCAACGGAAAAACGGTTCAACTTCCACGGTTGATCAAACGGTTGTGACAATCTGAGATCAGATCTGATAGTCAAAAACCAATTCTCATGAAAACTTGAATCCGATCTTTTTTTAGGTTTTATTAAAACAATGATTTAAGAAAATTATAATCCAAAAAATGTATAAGAAAATACCAGCAAGTAAATTATGACTACGAAAACCTGAGTAAGGAAATCATACCTTTCAGATTGTCTTAGGAGAATTATTGGTAATGTGTAATATATAAACAAAACGAAAAATCATTATTATGAAAAGACATAGTTTCACAAAACTCACTACAAAAAACAAACCCAGTACATAAAATTAAATACGAAAATTTCATTACAAAATTTGAAAACGAAAAACTCATTTTGAAAGATTCGGTATGAAATTCCCATTACGAAAATACCAGTACAAAATTCTCCATTCTGGAAGTTTTCAATACGAAATTTTCCATTCCAGAAGTTTTCTATACGAAAATATCCATTCTGGAAAATTTTAGTTCTGGAAATTTCCATTCCGGAAGTTTAGTTCCGAAAAGTTTGAAAAACTAACTTTAAAATATTTAGTTACTCTAACAATCAAATGTACTCCCCCTATGAAAAGGATTTTATTAATGTAAGAAGACTTTTTCAACAGAAAGTTAATTAAGAAAGATTACCTTACGATTATCATTCCTAACTTCTATTTAATGTATTCAAATCTATCAGAAGGCAAGGATTTTGTGAAAATATCAGCAAGTTGATCTTGTGTTCTGACAAACTGAAGAATAATATATCCTTTAAGTGTGTGATCCCTAAGAAAGTGATGCCTAATATCTATGTGTTTTCCACGATATTGATGTGCATGGTTCTTACTAAGGGCAATGGCACTTGTGTTATCACACAAAATTTTAGTTTTAGTATAACTCAAGAAATAGTCTGTGAGTGTGTGTTGCATCCACAACACTTGTGCACAACAACTTCCAGCTGCTACATATTCGGCTTCCGCAGAGGAAAGTGCTACAGAATGTTGCTTCTTCCAGGACCAAGAAACTAGTGAATCTCCAAAGAAATGACAAGTTCTGGATGTACTTTTTCTATCCATTTTACATCCACCAAAGTCAGCATCAGAAAATCTTTTTAGGATAAAATCATTTCCATAAGTATAAAATAATCCTAGATCCATGGTTTTCTTAAGGTAGCGAAAAATTCTTTTTACTACCTTTAAGTGAGATTCCTTAGGATTGGATTGATATCGTGAACATAAGCATACTGAAAACATTAATTCTGGTCAACTAGATGGTAAGTATAGTAGACTTCCTATCATACCTCTAAAAGATCATTGATCTACTGGTTTCCCAGATTCATCAAGATATAAAGAGTTTGAGGTACCAATAGGAGTACTTATACTCTTAGTGTTGTCATAACCATACTTTTTAAGAAGATCTTTAATATACTTATGTTGAGATATGTAGGTTCCTTCTGGTTTTTGAGAAATTTGAAAACCAAGGAAAACTGTTAACTCACCCATCATACTCATTTCAAACTCAGATTTCATTAGACTTGCAAAAGAGTCGGTCAGAGATTGCTGAGTTGAACCAAATATGATGTCATCAACATAAATTTGAACAATCAAAACATTTTTCTTATCTTTCTTTATAAAATGAGTTGGATCTTCATTTCCCATAACATAGTTATTTTGAAGCAAAAATCCGGTGAGTCTATCATACCATGCTCGTGGGGCTTGTTTAAGACCATACAGAGCTTTGGTAAGTCTAAAAACATAATCAGGATGTTTTGTATCTTCAAAGCCAGGAGGTTGTTCAAAAAAAAACATCCTCTTGAACATAACCATTAAGAAAAGCACATTTCACATCCATTTGAAAAGGATTAAAATTAAATAATGCTGCAAAGGCAAGTAGAATATGGATAGATTCAAGTCTAGCTACTGGAGCATATGTTTCTTCATAGTCTATTCCCTCTTGCTGATTATAGCCTTTAGCAACAAGTCTAGCTTTATTTCTTACTATGAATCTATTTTTATCACATTTATTTCTGAAAACCCATTTTTCTCCAATAACAGAATTTTCCTTAGGTCTTTCAACCAAGGTCCAAAAATTAATCCTTTCGAATTCATTTAGTTCATCTTGCATTTCTTTGATCAAATCATCATCACCTAAAGCTTCATCGGTGCTTTTAGGTTATAATTGGGAATGAAATTCTAGATGTTCTACTTCATTTCTTAAGGAACTTCTAGTCCTTACTGATTGATTTACATCACCAATCATACTATCACTGGGATGATTCTTAAGAAACGCCTGATTTGGGTTTTGAAAATCCTGTTCATCAACATAGGGTAGAAAGTCTTCTGGGGTAAATGTTTCAGGAATATCTTCTAGAACATTATCCTTATCAGAAGGTTCTTCTATTAATGGTTGACAATCAGTTTTTGAAAACACATCCGGGGATGTAGGCTGGGATGGTTTAAAAACAAATGGATCAGACTCATCAAATTTTACATGTACTGTTTCTTCAACAATATAAGTATTTTTCTTAAAAACTCTATAAGCCTTAGAAGTTGTGGAATAACCTAAGAAAATTCCTTCATCAGATTTTGGTAAGAATTTATGTAGGTTATCTTTAGTATTCAGAATGAATACTTTGCAACCAAAAACCATGAAGTAGGATAGTCTTGTTTTTCTACCATTCCATAACTCATAAAGAGTTTTATTAAGAAAATGTCTAATCAAAACTCGATTTATAGTATAACAAGCAGTACTTACAGCTTCAACACAGAAATGTCTAGATATGGAATATTCACTCAACATGGTTCTAGTTATCTCTTGAAGATTTCTATTTCTTCTCTCAACTACACCATTTTGTTGAGGAGTTCTAGGTGCTGAGAAATTGTGAGTAATACCTTTTCTACTACAAAAAATTTCAAAATCAGAATTTTGAAATTCTCCTCCATGATCACAATGAATAGTTTTCAGAGGTAGGTTTTTCTCATTTTTAACTTGAGATCTAAATATTTTGAAATAGGAAAAAGCATCAGACTTATTTGCTAGAAAATAAACCCAAGTAAATCTAGAGTAATCATCAACTAGAACAAACACATAGTATTTGTCTCCAATACTTCTAGTTTGTGTTGGACCAAAAAGATCCATGTGCACTAACTGTAATGCATCGGTTGTCGAGACTTCACTGATTTATTTAAAACTATATTTATGTTGCTTTCCATATTGACAAGGATCACAAACTTTAGAAGAATCAAATATAAGCTCTGGTAGATCATTAACTAGATTCTTCTTAGAGAGTTTACATAGGTTCCTAAGATTACAGTGACCTAGTCTTCTATGCCATAACTAGGAATGATCTTCCATTGCACTTAGGTAAGGTAAATCATGGCTTCTGAGGTCTTCTGAGTTCAAAGTTTAAACATTCTCTTGCCTATTAGCTGAGAGAATAAATTCTTCCTTGGAATTGTGATCTAAGAACATATCATTCCTAAATTTTACAAGGTATCCTTCATCACATAACTGACTTATGCTAATAAGGTTTTGCTTAAGACCTTTAACAAAAAGAACATTTGAAATCATGGTTTTACCAAGAAGAACATTATTACCAATACCAACAATCTTACCCTTAGAATTATCTTCGAAAGTTACCTTTCCTCCTTTCGTTTTGATAATATTTTCAAAATAGATTTTGTTACCAGTCATGTGTCGGGAACATCCACTATCCATGTACCATGTATTGTTGCTGGTACTCTCTTTCTTTTCCTGAAATCAAGAAGAAAATTAGACTTTTAGAATCCAAACTTGCTTGGATCTGAGATTTCCAGATAATAAAATTTTAGGAACCCACATCTTCTTAGAAAAGTAAGCTTTATGAAAACCTAAGGATTGGGTTTTGTTTAAGGAAAAATTCTTTGCCCAGTGACCACCACATTGACACTTGGTACAAAATGGGGCACTTTGAGGAACAAAATAATTGTTACTGAAAATTGGTTTTGCATGGGTATAACCAAATCGGGATTTATTTCTTAAAGGTCGTATGTGTGAATACATTTTATCAAAATTTTCATTACCATGGGTAATGTTTGATAAACACTTCTTTAAGGAAAAAATTTCGGACTTGTGTTTTACAACCAAGTTTTTATCCTCAAAATCATTTGGTTTATAACTAGATCTAGGCTCGAAAACATTTTTCTTAGAAATTACATTTTCTAACTCTCTAGAAAGTTGGTTCTTCTCAGAACTTACTTCCTCAAGATTTTTTGAAATACTTTCAAAATCAGAATTTTTCTTATCAAGATCTTTAGAAAGATATCATATCTCTTTTGTAAGAATAGAATTCCTAGAGTTTGCCTTATCAAGTTTCTTATTGAGTTTAGAATTCTCGATTTCAAGAAGTTCAGAAAACCTAGAGACTTCTTCATAATTAGGTAAAGTATTTTCTTCATCAGAAGAAGATTCTTCATCAGAAGAGTTATAAAACTTACTATCATTAGAATTTAAAGAAACATTGGTCAATGATTCAGCATTTCGTACATTAGCTATAATACAATGATTATCAATAGGTAATCTGGCTATAAGACCAAGATTCTTCTGTCCTGAAGATTCATAATAAGAAGATTAATCTGAAGAGTCACCACCACTGGCACTCCAGGTGTCATTAGCTTTCAATAATTTCTTAGCTTTGGCTTTATAATACTTCCTTCTGTTCCTGTCTAAATGCCTTTCTTTCCTTTTTTTCTTTTTGAGCAAAGGGCAATCTGGTCTAATATGTCCATCTCTCTTGCATTCATAACAAGTAACTTCTCCATCTTTATTATCTTTTCTTTCCTTTTTATTATACTTGGATTGGAAATTTCTATGTCCAGAAATCTTGTTCATCCTTCGAGAAAGATTTTCTAATTCATTTTTAGAGACTTAACTCTCACTAGATTTGTATTGGAAAATAACTTTCTTAGACTTGGATCTGGTTACTCTCTCAGGAGTCTTTGCTTTTATCTGATTTGAAGTTGTTGTAAAATCAATAATACCATTTCCATTTTTCTTTTTGATGTTGTCAGCACCTCTCTTCATTCTTATCTCATGTTGAAGAAGAGTTCCAAATAACTCATCAAGAGAAATTTGAGTGGCCTTCATGTTCTCATCTATAGCAGTTCTTTTGGATTCCCACTCATTAGGCATAATATCAATTATCTTATCCAAAAGTGCTTCATCATCTAAACCTTTTTCTCCCATATACTGTAGGCTGTTGACGATAGTCATAAATCACAGTTGAACTTTACATATTGGTTCTCCATAATGAAAGTTGAAGCCATGGTATTCAGCTCTAAGCATATCTCTCCCAGTCTCAATCGCTTTAGAAGATCCAAAGTGTGTAACCTCTAACTTCTTCCAGATTCAATTAGCTGCTTCACAATAATAAATTTGGCTATATATATTTCTTGTCATTGAACATAGTAAAGTATTGTGTACCTTATAATTGAGTTGGTACTCTTGCTTTTCCGGGTTAGTGAAAGTTCTAACATCTTTATTAGGAATTTTATAATCACCAGTAAGCATCACAAAATTGTCTACTCCAGTATTGTTAACGAAAGTCTTCATTCGATCTCTCCAGTACTCATAATAATTTCCATCAAAGATTGGTGGTCTTTTAGGATTTAGATTATCAATAAAACCATCATTGACTCCTTCCATACTTAAATTTACCTTCGACACACAAACTTGTTATAAAAGAAAAATTCATAATAACAAAGTTCGGAATGATAAATTTCGGAATGGGAAAGTTCGGAATGATAATGTTCAGAATGGGAAAGAATGATCAAGAAAAACTTATTCGTAAGTATAAGTATTCCAGAGACCTGCTCGGATACCAATTGTAGGATCGGAAAAAAATGATGAAGATGCTCAATTTACAAGAGGGGGGTGAATTGTATACTTTAAAAATTCCTTTGGAACCTTTAAAGTTAGTTATGAATAACTATGTTTTCCTTAAGTAAAGGAAAGGGCTAAGTTTAACAAGGATTAAACTAAGAAAATTCAGAACACCACTAACACCAAATGAATACTTGGAAAGAGATTCCAAAAGTAGGTTCCAGAAATATAGTTCCGGAAATTGAAACTTAACAAAATATTACAATATGTGATTCTACTTTAAAGCGTATAGAATCTAAATGAAACATAGTGCAAGTAATTAACTATAAGAATGTTATACTTTCCTTACAATATAATATGCAGCGGAAAATAAACAAGTAGTAGAACTACAAGTAAAAATATATAAGTCTTTTAACCCAAAGATAAGGGTATCCAACAACCTTGGATAAAGGTCCCTTGATTTATACTTTCAAGCAAGTCTGTCTTACCCACACCAGGGTAAGCCCTTGATACGAAAATCAGAGTCTCTATCTTGCTATCCCCGCAAGCCCTCAACTTCAAGGTAGTTGGCAACCTCTGTCTTCCTCAGCAAGGAAGCCCTCAAACTTCAAGGTATTCGACACCTCTGTCTTCATATCCCCGTAAGTCTTCGAATGTAATTACCAACATTCGGAGTCGCACGAAGCAAAAAACTGAACGAGCGGTTCAATACGCATAAGGCATGAAAAGCTTTCTCTCTCTAGAAATAACCTTAGCAGCGTGTGGTCTCAAGATTGATCAACTTCCTTATTTGAGCTCTTTCAAATGAGCTCCTATTTATAGGTAAGGTCGGCCTCCTTCCCAACGGTAATATATTCCTTAAAAATCAGAGGGACTTGTACACGTGTCACTTAACTAACGGTTAGTTTATAATAGAATAGATGACATCGTTTTATAACAAAACAAGTGTAACAGAATGTACGACACCGTTTAAAATCTAACTCAACAGTTAGGAATTAAAGTTCGGAGTGTAAACAAAAATTCAAATAGTAAACAAATTATAAAAGTGTAAGAAAAAAGAAAGTTCAGAGTCTTAACCAAAAATAATTTTCGGAGTCTAAATAAATTCAGAGTGTATAAAACAAAGATGACCAGATTCTTTTTAATAGGTGAATTCGGAATGAGAATTTTGAATGAGAATTCGTCATCAGATTTCGTAATAAGAATTATTCATCAGAAATCGTAATAGAAAATTTGTCATTAGAATTCGATGTTGAACTTCATGAAAGTTCGTATCCAGAATTCGTAGTTGATCTTTATTAAAGTTCGTATCCAGAATTAGGAGTTGATCTTTATTAAAGTTTGTATCCAGAATTCGGAGCCTAAAACAGAATGCTTTAAATCAAAGTTTTAAACACTTCCAAAAATCTAGAAACGAATCCGAATCTTGTACTTAAGAAATATATGGATGAAAATGTGATAAGAATAATTTTTCTTACAAAAGAAATCTTCCTTATAAAAGCAATTTTTCCTTATAAAATCAATTTTCCTTATAAAAACAATTTCCCTTATAAAAGCAATTTTCCTTATAAAAGCAATTTTCTTAAAGATAAGGTGTTTGTGATTTTCAAAACAAGAAGGAATGGAAAAGTCATAAGGAAAACCTTATTGAATCAACAATTTTATGTCAAATTGGAAATATATAAAACATATAAAATAAATTTGGTGCATAACATTGCAATATTCCTCAATGAAATTAAATTGAAACGAAATCCATTACCTTACACCTCCATTTGGTTGAGAATCCTTCAAAATATTGTATAGTGGATTTAAAAAATGTCTTAACATAAAATATAACCATATTAATATTTATTATATCATATATAATCATTTTATAACATCTTTTCCTCAATTTGTTAATAATATCTCATTATTTTCATTGTTTCTTGTGTTAATTATGTGGTTGTTCGAGTATGTTTTGTATTGTTATTTTCTCAATAAAACTTTTATCATGATTTTATAATCTATAAAATTTATACCATGATATAAATATCATATATATTAAATATATATTTATTTATTGTAATCCTTAAAATTTATTGATAAAAAATGAAATACACTTTTTATGGAGATGGTAGTGCATACGTATGCAAGAATGTCGCCCCCATTATTTTATCCTATTTTAAGAAGGTAAAGTAAATAATATTTATTATATTTTAATTATAATTTTAATTTCATATATATCACATATTATTATTAAACACGTACATAATACATTTTATGTAAAGCATGAGTGAATCACACACCTTCACGGGGCGGTAGTCCTCCATACACACGAGTAACGTTATCATATTCCCACAAATAGAATCCATGAAGTTATATGTGAATAAATTATATAAAAAAGTTTAAAAACATCATAATTATAATATATATCATATATATACTATAAATCCAACATTATTTCTATCCTTTAATGTTTTTAAGGGAAAAACAAAGGATAATGGTTCGTGAGGTGGCAGTCTTTCGTACACGCGAAAAATGATTTCGTAAACAATTTTAAGGAATAGTGTGACATTTTAGTTCATACCCTTGAATAATTTTATTATGTAATCCTTGTATAATAATAGTTTATTAATTGGATATGGAAATAAAATAAAAACTCATTTATAAGAACATTACCTCTTCTTAGGGTATCCTCCTTAGGTTTTCACTAAAACCTTCAAAGATTAAGTTTATGAAAAAAAATAAGTCTTCTAGTATTAGTGGATGGGAGATGGGGAATTATTGGTAATTTATAGAACTAATATAAGTTTTTTGAAGAGGTAAAGTAGATAAGAGAGGATATGGCCTTTTGTAAGTAAAGGGCAAGGACTTGCTAGGAATTTTTGAAAATAGGTTAGGTGTGCCTATGTTTTTACCTAACGATGTGTTTCTAGTAATAAAAAAAATTCATAATAATTTTTTTGACGTCAATATATGGCCATAAAATAGTTTTTATACAAGTTTCTAGGTCATTTTCACTATTATGATTAAAATTTAACCCCTTAGTGAACTCATTGTTATCTTAATATTTGTAATTAATTTTATCTTCTTTCACAAATAATTTTGGAATAAAATTAAGTTCAATTTATTATATATTATATATTATTATGATTCCAAATATTGAATCCTTTTTTAAAATTAAAATCACATAAGTAGAGATATTTAATTTAAAAGTAATCCCAAAGGTGGTTTGGGAAAGCAGGTTTTGAAACATAAACATGTTCAAAAGTTTAATTTTTTAAATCAAAAGTAAATATTAAAATGTTTCTAATGAATTAAATTGGATAAATAGATGTATAATTGAAATATTTTTGCATTAAAAATAGTTTAAAATATAATTATCATTATAAATTATTTATACAAAATGTATTTTTCTGTTATAATCCAGTATTTTATTACTATTCCTAAAAAATATATCTTCTAAGAAAAATTAAAAACAATCCAACCAAAGATAATTTTTATATTAGTATTTGAAAATTAAATTTTATTTATTCATATAATATTTATAAAAGGGTAAAAATTTATGTTAAAATCAAGTTCTTCATTAAAAGGCAGTCGAACTGCCTTTAGAAAAATATATCTATTTATGCGAAACAATTTATTTATTCTTCTCTTATTCATATAAAATATATTTGATGAATTTAAAACAGTATTATTGAATATTTAATATATAAATTTCATTAAGATAATCCACTAATATTAATTTATTTATTTTTATAAGATAAAATGTCTTTGGTGCATAATTTTTTTTACAAAAATATTTAATTTGTATTCAATTAATTTATTTATTCATTTATAATTAACTAGTAACAAATAAATTAAACCATATATTTTCATAATTTTGTAAATCCAATACATAACTTCCAATTTAACATCTAGGATATACTTTTCATTTTAAATAATGATGTTAATAGTATTCGGTAAAACTCAGTCTTGTGTGTATCTTAATCTATTAAAGAAACTCGTTATTTCATGAAATGCAAACTAACTCAGTATTGAACACATTGAAATGTATAAATTAGATTGAATTTATTTAAGATAGTAAATATGTCATAAAGTCTGAGGATTTTATTTTCCTTTCTATTCATAGTGTTTAAAGTCGAACATGAAATCGAATAAAATATGATTCTTTTATAATTTTTAGTGTGTTGCACAATGAGTAAACATGATCCTTGAACTCTATCCATGATTAGGATTGAATGGAATCCAACATTCCTAGAAATGTATATTATGGTCATAAAATTAATAAAATTATCTTAATCATACCATGCTCAAATTAATTCTCAAACATCTATTCTTGAGAGGATCAAAGAGGCTTAGAAGGATGATGACATGCTACAGAAATAATATCCAATATTCTATATTTTAGCTTTTATAAAGATAGAGGTATATGTTTTAGACCTCAGATATGTATCCCATAAAAATCACAATTGATTAGAAAACATCAATATGATATACATATCTCACCCTTCTATATTCATCGAAGAAATAGCTAACATGTACAATGATCTGAAGCAAAACATCTTGTGGGATAACATGAAGAGGGAGATTCTAGAATTTATATCTTAGTGTTTGGTATTTCAATAAGTCAAGGATAAATTATATAATTATAATGGTATGATATGACCATCTTCCACACCAGTATGAAAATTGAAAAACATAACCCTGAAATTTATTGTAGGAATCCCTGTTATATCTAAGGTCAATAATTCCATTTGGATAGTACTCAATCAACTTAAAAATTCTACGTATTTCATTACTATAAAAAATATTTCTACCTTGATCAACTCACCATGATATATATAAGATAAGTTGTAAGACTGTATGGATTTCTTCTCTCCAATGTATCTGATTAAGATCTATGGTTTTCCTCAAGATTTCATAGAATCCTTCAACAAGAATTTGATACAAAGTAATGTTTCAGTACTTTCTATCACTATCATAGGGATTTTCAGTTTGATAGAACTATTAAAAATCTAAAGGATATGTTGAGATCATGTTAAATGGGTTTCCAAGAATATTGGGATTAACACATTCCCCTAGTGGAGTTCTCATATAAGAATAGTTTCCATTATAGAATTCAAATGGCATTTTATGAGGTTCTATATAGTAAGAGGTGTTGAACTTCAACATGATCAGATGAAGTTTGAGAGTGGAATATAATGGTACCTGATCCTATCCAAGAGTTTATAGAGTAGTATAAACCCGTTATTAGTCATATGAAATCAAAAAAAAACAACATAAAATACATGAATAAAAAGGTCAATGAGACCAAGAGTTGGAGTTCAGAGGTAAGTTGTTCCTTTGTATATCATTGTGGATAAAATTCATGATGTTTGGGAAAAAATGAAATATTAGTCCAAGATGCATTTTCCCCTTTGAGATCCTTGATCACATTATAGTTTTGGAATATCTAGTATCACTCCCACCTAAGCTAACTCAAGTATATGATGTGCTTCATGTATCAATCTTGAAGAGTACAGATTGACCACTAACATGTACTGAATCCACAGGTATTACCATTAAAGGATGATCATTCATATGAGGAGCATATGAAGAAAATATTATATCATAAAAACATTGTTCTATAAAACAAAATAACACATATTGTTAAAGTAATATTGTGGTAGGTTATGTTTTAGAAGGAAACATAGGAACCATAAGATGTGATGAAAAAGAAGTACCCTCATCTATTTTAGTTTAGAAATGATATTTTGAGTGAAATTTTTTTGAAGTTGGGAATAATGTAATGAAACAAACATTTACAAATGAAATTAGATTTTTTAAATGAATAAATTACTTATTTTGAAATTAAATTATAGAAAACACATGCACTAAATTGTTTTTTGGACCATTATAAGTCATATCCTATCATATTTAAAAGTCCATTAAATAATATAATTGTTGAATGTATACCTATTATATATTGATCATATGATTAGTATATATATTGGGTTTTGATAAATCTAATTGATGCAAAAAAGGAAGTGATAGTCTTGACCAGTATGATCATACCCTATGAATCCCATTTATTAAATCTTTCAAGGGAGATAGAATCACTAGGCTTTTTCCTTCACCAATACCAATTCGAGATTCAAAAACTAAATCATGATATAAACCATTTATATGAGAAGTTAAAGTTTATTGATATGATTTCTCAAACCATGTTCGCTAAACCGCCCTAAAAAATATCACAAACACACACCTGAACCTTATATAATTGAGTAGTATAATAAATATTTATTTATCTAAACCCTTTATGTATAGATTTACATATTGTTTTTTATAAAATAATGATTATTTTAATCTTTAATTATTTTATAATGGCTAAATAATAAGGTTTAATAGAAATATTATTTTCAAATGATAAAACACAAATTTTATTATTAGGAAATATATAATTTCAATCAAGACAATATTTATGATCAATTTAAGAATTTTTTAAAATAAATGATATTTAAATAATATATTATTATTGAATAAATTTTATTAAATATAATTGATAATATGAATTTATGAATTCAAATGTAATTATTATAAGGGTTTGAAAACTCTTATTTTAAAAAAACTAGTATTTTTAAATAAATAGTTATTTTTATTTTAAAAGTGTAAATTATTATATTTTAAAAAATTTTGTTATAAAATAAATATATTTTTTTAAATCATCACATCAAAATTATCCAATAGTGAATTTTTAATAATTTTTTAATATAGTCAAATAAAATTATAATAAATAAATATGGTGTTTATTATGACATCATAAAAGCCCAAAACTAGTTAATAAATAATATATGGAGTGTCTACGATAAATATTATGTTTCACATTTGAAATGATGTTTTTAATGTATTTTTTATATTTTATAAACCCTAAATGAATCCTCCCAAACCTATATTATATTTTATGTTTTTAAAATCAATTAATTATAAATATGGCTCACTTACATATAAACAAGGTAATTATTTTAAGAATTTTGGTTTTTAAGAATATAAAATAATGAAATAATAATTTATTTGATGGAACCCAATGGAAAACCCAGGGGATGGTTTGTGGTTTGTATTAATTTTTCATATAGATTCCAAAACTGATGTTTAAAAATTATTAAAGAATTACCCTCTATTTTTCAATAAACACCCCACCCAACCTCCCTTTCCTATTCATTAAAACCTCATTTATAAATATTTTACTCTAAAATTAAATCTTTGGTTCTCCCCAAATGTGAATAAAATCTCTTAAGAAGGTCCTCAAAAGATTTTAGAAGTGCACTCTCAATGTAAGGGATCCTCTAATTCTCCACTTTATTCAAGTACCTTCTTTATATTATACCTTTATATTTACTATTGGTCATATTGTGATATTTTTTTACATATCCCTATTTCTGAAATTATAATGTAAAATTGATGATAGTCCCCATTCAATATAATTAAAACCTCCCATTAATCTTAATATACACCCATTATAATTTTGAAATTATCGAGTGATTTTTCATGCCAAACATTTTTGTAATGAATACCCATCCTCATATACACTCTAGTGTATTCATATATGTGTAACTATAAATAATTTATTAGGGAAATCCTTGTATTTAACCCATGATCCTTAATCAGGGAGTAAAAATTAAGGGAATATGTTCTTATGTTTTATTTATGTGGCCCAGTTATGCATGTAAAGAATATGAATGTAACCGGTGGGTCTAGAAATATATAGACCTCTAATTCATTGGTTAATATTTTTATCTCATGGGATACCATGTGTGGTGCATGGTAGGTTATCATAAGTACTCTATGTTATGATTTATAGGTTTTTATAATTTTATTATCTTTATGATATCATATTTTATATTATTTCTATATTCCCATGTTACCTTTTATATTGTCATCTTATATCATGCTTCAATGTTAAAGTTAATGATTTTTACACCAATTATGTTACCTTAATATTATTGTTGACTCACATGTATTAATTTAATCATGTTGTGATTAAATTGTTCCCATAATGGGATTTATATCTCAACCCTTACTTATGTACATCCTGAATATATATCATATAGTTTTATAAGATCAAGGATATTTAAGGGCATGTTATGGAGTTTTAGTGTATGTATTTTCATTTTTGATTCAAGTTGAAATATTATTTAACTAATTTAAAAAATACAATAGGAACCACTCTATTATGATATTGTTTTAAGTTTATATTTATGAAATAAATCATTAAATAAAGTGTATAAAAGATATGTATTGTCATAGATGTCATTTAAGATTATTAGCACCTCTAACCTATCCCTAGTTAATTAATTTTGAAAGGATGTTGCACTAAATCCTTCACATGTAATGAACTTAGATGTAATACTACTAGAGAATGATATTTTTTATGAATAAAAACCCATATAAATCATTGATAATAGAGACAAATTATTAAAGAACCTGACTACTCACATGGAAAAATTTCTCTGGAGGAATAAAAAATTAGAGAAAGCGCCATGGAAACCTAAAGATTCTATAAAGAATCTATATCCTCATTTATTTTCATACAAGTGACATAATTTCATGTGATAAATTAATTTTTATTTGTGTATAATGTAACACCCGAATATCTTATATGGGTTCCCATTAAAATAAACTTGAACTGTTTGATAGCTTCCTTTAGACGCAACACCGAATCTTAAAGAACCGATGATATAGTATATGTCTATAACATAGAAATTGGATAGAAATGTATGAATAGTATTAAACACATTATTAATATGAAAAACTATTTTTTCAAAATTTTAACTTTTTTGTTAATACCTAATAAATAATCATTAATTTTTTAATGAAATCATTTAATGATTAAAAGACTTATTTTTTGAATAAATTTATTTTTCTGCATGCTTTGTATTATTATCTAAAAAATATATTGGTCACTATTAAAAAATTATTATAGTAATATATATTTTTAATTTTTGAAAAAAAATTAATAAGTTAGTTATTTAAAGGTTAGGAGTGATGAAAAAATCATTTAATGGTAAAAAAAATTATTTTTCATAACATTTTTTTGTGCACAATATTTTTTTATCATAATAAATAAAATAAAACATTATTTATTGATTTTCATAATTAAAATTATAGACTATATATTCACTATAATATTTTGACATTTATTTTATAGTTTTTATGTAATGGACTCGACCCTCCTGGTCCAGTACTTTTGAAAAACATAGTCCTACCAAATAGTTCCACCGAAAGAGTGGCATCAGGATGGCGGAACTGGTCATGTCAACACTATGATGGTGGGACCATGGTGATCTCATCATCACGGTCTCTCACTGAAATTGTGGCTCCTTGACGGTGGCCCCATGAAGGTGGAACCCTGACGGGGGAACTGTGAGGGTGGCATTGTGACAGTGGCACCGTGAGGGTGGCACTGTGACGGTGGTACCGTGACGGTGGCACCGTGAAGATGGCACAGTGAAGGTGGCACCGTGAGGGTGGCACCGTGACTGTGGAACCATTATAGTGTCCCACCAAACGGTGTCCCACCCTTGTTCATTTTTTTCCGGTTTCCGAATTTTCTACTCTCACAACTTATCTTTTGCACAAAAGTGTTTTATACACCTTTCAAATCCATTAAAATCCTATAAATGATATAAAAAATCCCCAAGAGCTGACCAAACATTGACTTACAAAAATTTGTGGATTTTTCCATAGTGCCACACCCTTTTCCCATACTTCAAGTTCCACCCATGTTAGGTGTTTTCCTCTCTTTAAAGGACACCCTTTTAATCACAGTTGTTATAGCCACCACTCTGATGAAAATTATTAAATAACTATTTATTCCGTCATGTGTAACCATCCAACCACATGGTGAAACCATGATACAGCTTTAATGTTGTTCAAAATTCATATATCATAACTCCAGGATCCTTCCTTCTATAACGCAGGATTCATTCTTCTTCTTCTCAGCTAGTCTCTTTTTCTTTCCTTAGTGCATTTGGAGTCCCCCTTCCCAAGGCTAGTGGTGCGCCTGTTCTTGGGCTTTCCTACTCACACTTGGTGTCCCCGGAGTTCCTCCCCTACGAGTCATGCATCTCCAGTTCTTGGTGTGAGGAGAAAAACTTCGATCATTGATCATCCATGTAGGGTTCTTCCTTCGTCTCTCTTTACTATGTATCATGTGGGGTGGGTATGCTAATGTTTCTATGGGGATGGATGAACCCAAACCATAACAAATATAACAAACCGACTTTTAAAGAATGAAGGGGTGTGTTTGATGATGTTGTGGTACTCTTTTACCCTTTCTTATATGTTGTGAATTGTATGGGCTTCACTCTATTGAAAATCATGGTTATTGGTGGTATTTACTTGCACAGTAATTGACCCTTGTCTTATGGGAAGATTGAATGGTTGTTACATGGAAATTGGTTGATCACGTAAGATCTGTAAATTATTTAGATGTGCAGTGAACAATAATTCATTTGTGATCACCTAGGTAAACCAAAATTAAAGAAGGAACTCAATGAATGGTGTTTTGAATCTTAAAACTCCCTTGCTCTGTCTTGGTGATATGTGTGGTTGTTCTTCTTAATTCTAGTGGGGTGATGAGGATGGGGGTGGAATCCCCTATTGTGGTGCAGTTGTTTATTTGTGGATATAAGGTTGTGTGGGGTCGTATGGTGGGGCTTGGTTTGGATCCAATTCTTCTAGGTATCTCACAGATATCTTTTATAGTTGTGACTTTATATGAGAACCAGGTGTGAATGCTTAAATTGATTCTTGATTATTTTTCCTTCCTTGTCTTTTGGATATACATGCTTCTTGCCTAATAGTGAAGAATTATATAAATCGAACTACTTGAATATGATAACAAGAATGGGTTCGATGGGGAATTGTTTTCTGAGAATGAGTTGTGACTTGGTTGTGGCTGTTGTGCTCTTTTTATGAATGAATAGTAATGAGGGTGTTTATGTATGGGCTAGAATTGGAACGCCTAGGATGAGATGAGTTCTTGTTTACCTATATGTATAATTTAGTTCTTATGTTTCTTATTCTCACCCCACCCAAGTGGAGCACTTCATGTCGAACACCCTCATTTCATGGGGGAGGGTGTTTTTTCCAAAACTCTAATGAGTGGCTGGTTATTAGCTCCTTTTATACTCCATTTCAAGAGTAGCCCAAGACTCTTCGGTTAAGTTGTGATGGCCTGAGGTCCAATATAGACCAAGACTCTTCGGTTAGGGTAGTTGTGGTGTTTTTCCCAGGTGTGTGCATGTAGGTTGTTTCCCAAGTGTCTTCAAGATGAGGACCAGGTGTCCTCGGGCATGGTAGTAGTTATTCTGGCCCAGGTGTCTTCGAGCATGGCGGTAGTTGATTTATCCTAGGTTTCTGTGGGCATGGTTACGTGTGGTTTTTTTTGGTCAAAGTGTGTGTGGGTGAGATGTGTGGTTTTGGTATCCCAAGTGTGTGTGGGTGGGGTATGTTAGTGGGACCACGGTGAGAATGGAAGGGGAGGTCTCACCCGTAGGATTTCTTCAATAACCAGTGGGAAAGTGGTGCAGATTACTCAAACATCGATGTGTTATTACTATTACTTTACATGAATTGCATTATTTGAGGAGTGTTCCTTGGCGAGGTTTGGGTTGATAGTTTCCTTACTAGGTTCTTTGGTTATCTCCTTTTTCACAGGGCATTAGAATGCCTCCCCACTTGTGCATGAGAGATTATGGTTTTCTATACTTAGTATACCTGTATACTCACCCTATGTATGTAAAAATACATTCAGGTTTCCAAGAGGACTTCAAAGACCATATTTTACCCTACAAGTTTAGATTTTAGGACTTTTTATGTTGCTTCTTTTATTTTCTTTCGGTACGTTCCTTTGGATTTTTCTTGTATTTTCATAGCACTTATTATTGGAACATGCATATGGGAATGGATTTTTTGGCTTTAATTTCCCTTCCAGTTTTGGTGTTCTTTGGGATTTACTATATTATCTTCTAATCCAACTAAATAAAAAGGGCAATGCCTTCGATTTTTTGTGTGATTTTATTCCCTTGGTGCTAGTCGACACTCTGTGACCTACTAAAGGCGGGTCTCGGGAGTCATTATCTCTCCTTAAACTTGACGAATGAAGGGACTGGAAATCTACTGTCCCTTCCCTCATCTTTTGGAAGGTGGTTCATAACAAAATAGTATCAGAGGCATGAGGTTGAGAGATAAGATGGAGTTCAGAGTTAGGAACTAAAGATTACATTGGATGATAGATAAATAGTGTTAGGAAATCTTTGCATGTGAAATGGGCCTGGGAAGACCGGATAGGACATGGGATTTTAGGGGCCCCATGATCTGATGCAAGGACTCTGTACCTACCAAACAACCGAGTGACACATCACTGATTACAGGTCAGAGACCCTAGGAAAGGTACATGAATCATAATGACTTGTGTTCTTGTGTTTCTTAATTACTTTGGGGATCTAAAATAAATTAAATTTTCAAGAAATATTTGAATGAAATATTTTACACTACTCGATAATAGGAATTCCTTGTTTTCCATGCAGCTATGGCACCCGGACGATGACCACGAGTAGTGTGGTCAATCGAGGCCCAGGAGGCTGATTTATCTGATCAGAATAGGGATGATTGAGAGTATGAGGATGTTTAGTGGTAGAAGATTCTTCGTAACATTCAATGACACACCCTCATGAAGTATGAGGGCAACATCTCGGACATGGAGATACAGATCTGGTTCGAAGAGTTGGTGATAGCTTTCAACTTCATCCGACCACCAATGGAGTACTGGTATCCTCTAGTTGTCAGAAAGATGTCGGGAGCGGCATGTCACTGGTGGATGCTCTATCATAGGGAGAATAGGGAGGCTGAAATTTTGTGGATTGACTTCGAGAGGGAGTTTTAGGCGAAATTCTTCTCTTCCACGATAAAGGCTGAGAAGAGGCAGGAGCTACTCTCCCTTCAGTAGAGGATTATGTTAGTGAGGGAGTAGGGGATCAAGTTCAAGGATCACATTATCTTTTCTCTTGAACTCTTTCCGGATGAGGAGTCTTGGGAGAGACGTTCAGAGGAGGCACTCCTACCTTCTCTTCAGTATTCTATTACTCTCTTCCCTCTACCGACATACTTTGAGGTCCATAAAAAGGAAGAAGTGGTAGAGAGGATGCATACAATGGGAGGAGAGCTGCGAGAGGAGAGCCAGTTTGGTGCATCAAAGGGGAAGGCCATCTGCAGTATACCTCCAGTGTCATGGCCTTCAAGGTTTTGGCTAGTGGGGAGAAGGCCCAAATAGTTCCAATGTCAATCACCCGATCCTAACCCCTTCCTTGCAGGCCTAGGACCAAGATGAATCATCAGCGGTGGTCTTGAGAATATTTGGAATTATTGCTCAGACCGAGTATAGTACAGTGGTGGTGGTGAGGTTTAGTGCCCACCTCAGCAGTAGTAGTTTCCAGCCAGGCCCTTTCAGCTGCAGGGACTGCAAGCTCCCGCTCCTCCGAGAGCATATGTTGCATGAGGATCCTGACATCAGGTCGCTCCTCAGGGACCTCGACCAGGGAAAGGACAGTGAGGTGGCCGAATTCTAAGGGGCAGAGGAGCTGGGCGTGGGTAGTTGTGTGCCACAGAGACAGCTATTCAAGAAGGTCAAGATGTCGTTCATGGTACTATCAGCTTGTTTATTACTCTTTCCCATGCCTTGTTTGATTCAACAGCTTTACACTCCTTTGTTTCGCCCATTCTAGCCCATACCTTGGTTCTAGACATAGAGAGACTTCCCATACCACTATATTTGAGTATGCCATTGGTTTTCAAACCATCTTGTCTCGTGTTTGTCAGGGATGTAGACTGATGTTGGGACCACATTAGTCTAGTGGGGACCTTCTTTTGTTGCAGATTCATCAATATAATGTCATTTTAGGCATCGAATGGTTCTTCCATGTATGTTTGGTTATCAAATACTTACAAAAAAGGATCATGTTTTTGGATCTAGTCATACAACATGTGACTTTCGTCGGCGAGCGGGGTTTCCAGGAGGGAAGTCAATGAGTTGAGACTCTTATTTCATTGTTAGTCGAGATATCAGTAGAGTCAGCAGACTTAGAGATAGTGGAAGTCCCACTAATCATCATTGAATTCATGGATTTCTTCCCTGAAGTTGTGGTGACTCTACACCCTCAATGTGGTGTTGAGTTCAGGATAGACTTGCAACCTAGTGGTCATCCAATTTCAATGGCTCCCTATCAGATGGCACCTTCTAAGTTGCGGGAGTTATGAATTCAGATTGATGATCTGATGATGATGATGGGTTTTATTTAACCAAGAACATCACCATAGTGTGATCCGCTCTTGTTCAAAAATAAATCATACGGTGGTCTCGGGCTCTATATAGACTACCGAAGACTGAATCAGGTATTAGTAAAAAACGGTTACCCTATCCCTATGATAGACAAACTTTTTTACCAATTGACGGGGACAAGGTGGTTCTCCAAGATTGACCTATTTTCAGGATATAAATAGTTGAGGGTGAAGGAGGGTGACATCTGAAAGACTACTTTCATGTGTAGATATGGGTACATTGAGTTTTTGGTCATGTCGTTCGGTGTTAAGAACACACCAGTCTTATTTCATGGGGCTCATGATCTCCATCTTCTAGGAATATCTTGACTGGTTCCTAGTTTTTCTATTGAATATATCCTGATCTAATCAAGATCAGAGGAGGATCACTTTGAGCATCTGATAATTGTTTTAGAGGTCCTCCGACAACACTAACTCTACAGAAATTTGTCCAAGTGAATATTTTGACTTAAGAGCTAAACTTCCCTGGACACGTGGTGTCAATGAAGGTAATAGAAGTGGACCCATTGATGGTCAAAGTAGTTTTTTCTTGGAAATCACCCAGGAACATGGTAGAGTTGCATAGTTTTATAGGTCTTGTAGGTTACTACCAGAGGTTAGTGCCCAACTTATCCCGAGTTGTATCACCTTTGAAAACCTTGACAAACAAGGACAAAACTTTTATATGGAGTGTGTAGTGCTATGAATCCTTCAGTAATCTGAATGGGAAGATGGTTATTTCTACACTACTGAGGTATCCAGAAAAAGGGGTGACATTTGAGGTGTTTTGTGACTCTTCAGGCCAAGGCTCGGGGTTTTTGTTAATACAATAGTAGGGGTGATCTATTATGGGTCTAGGCAGTTACGTCCCCATGAGTGTAACTATTCCACCCATGACTTGGTGCTCACAGTGGTTGTGTTCGAACTAAAGATGTGGTGGAACTACCTTATCAGGGAACGCTTTGTGGTCTTCACAGATCACAAGATATTGAGTTATATCTTCTCTCAGTGAGACCTGAACTTATAGGAGTAGAGGTGGATGGGTTTTCTTTAGAACTATGACTTCGAGATTTCCTACACCTTAGGAAAAGGGAATGCGGTGGATAATTCCTTGAGAAATAAGTATCAGAAGGGTGGGGTTTGATAATTAGTAGATGCTTGGAGAGTTATGGAGAAGTTGGTTGCCCTACACCTGGTTATATGGCAGGAGGATAGCAGGGGATGTCTGTTATAGATGACATTGCAGTCCTCTCTGTTTTAGTTGGTGGAGGAGTCTCAGTGGGGGGACTTAGAGTCTGAAGTGATGCGCAATCGTGTTATCCAGGGTGATGCTCCAGGTGGATGGTCAGATGATTGGCAGAATCCGATGTTGTTTCAGGGAAAACAGTTTTCCCCATTGGAATGCACGAGAGAGTTCTCATTTAGTTCCATAACTCACCCCTAGTGGTGCACCCAAGAGTTTACAAGATGTATTTGGGCTTTTGGGGTCAGTTTTGGTGGCCTGGGGTGATTTGGGGAGTGGTGAATTTTGTGGCAAAGTGCCTCATGTGTCAGCAGGTCATGGTTGAACACCACTTCCCATGAATTCTATTACAACCTTTAGATGTCCCTGAGTGGAAATGGGATGACATCTCCATGGTATTCTTCATGGTACTACCCAGAGTTCAATGATGATTTGATGTTATCTGGGTAGTAGTGGATTGGGTGAAGAAATCAACTCACTTCCTGGAAATCAAGGAGTCTAGTGTGGTGGATAACCTAGCGCATAAGTACATAAGTGAGTTGGTGTGTTTTCATGGGGTTTTTAGGACCATAGTCTCAGATTTGGATACACGGTTTACCTCACGAGTTTGGAAAGAATTGCAACATGCTTTTGGCACCCAAATATGCCTCATCACTACTTTCCACCCCCAAACAGATGGATAGACAGAGCACACCATTAATACATTGGGGGATATGCTACGGGCATGAGTTTTGGACATTGGGGGATCATGGGAAGGACACTTTCCTCTGGTAGCATTTGCCTACAACAATAACTATCACTCTACCATTGGCATGGCTCATTTCGGAACCTTTTATGGGAGATCGTGTCACTCAACCATGTGCTAGGAAGAGGTTGGGGAAGCAGTTGTTCTTGGCCAAGAGGTAGTGCAGAGAACGACGAAGAAGGTTCAGCATATTCAGGAGAGAATGAAGGTGGCTCATGATCGCCAGAAGTCTTATGTCAATCATAAAAGGAGACCCTTGGAGTTCGAGGTCAGGGACCACATGTTCATGAATGTCTCCCCTCGGAGTGGGAAATGGAGGTTTGATATAGGTATTAAGATTTCTCTCGGGTTTATCGGACCCTTTGAGGTGTTGCGGCATGTTGGATAGGTGGATAATCAGCTAGTGCTACCACCGCCCCTACTGAGGTTTCATGATGTCTTCCATGTGTATCAGCTCCATTGGTATCTACACGGTGATTCACACATCCTCGATTGGGGAAAGATAGATATCAAGGATGATGTGTTTATTATTGATCGACAAGTGGTGATTGAAGGTTTTGAGGAGAAGGTTCTTCATGGATGAACCATTCCCTTGGTTCATGTGTTATGGAGGCATGGTGGCCTCGAGGAGAGTAACTGGGAATGGGAGGCCCAGATACGCGCCCAGTACCTAGAGCTGGTTTGAGTTTTGTTCTATTTTGTTTTGTACTTATTTGTTATGAAGTTCTTGAACGTGATTACTATGATTTGGTATGTTTTCCTTATTCTATAGATGTGTGTGAAGAGTCCTAGCTATGGGGAGGGAATGACCAGATCCGAAAATGAGATTCATTAAGGTGCATGCGATTAAACCCATGCGGGCGAGTCAGTTTTGCCCAAAGCGGATAGTATCTCAACATGGGGGAAGGGGGCTCCCTAATCCATATATCTAGAAAGTGACACCTTTATATGTTTTTGTGGTTAATTGATGGAGAATTGTTCCTATATGTTAAGGAGGTTTGCTTCGGAGAGGTATCTTTGAGGTGGTTGTTCGGACCCCTCTCTTTTCTTTTGGTCTAGTTTCGATTTTTGATGGTGAGAATAGTTTCAGAGGTATCAGACAGATTTTCCTGGAGCCTCTTAGTCTAGTACATTTCCAAAACTCGGTCCCATAAAATGGTTCCACTGAAAAAGTGGCACTATGATGGTGGTATAGGTCACGGTGACATTGTGACGGTGACACAGTGACAGTGGCACCGTGGTGGTCGCACCATCACTATCTCTCAACGAAATAGTGGCACCATGAGGGTGTCACCATGAGGGTGGCATCATGAGGGTGTAAATGTGATGATGTCACAATGAGGGTGGCACTGTGATGGTGTCACAGTGATGGTGGCACCGTGAGGGTGGCCCCCTGATAGTGGCATCGTGACCGTGGCACCGTTACGGTGTCTCGCCAAATGGTTTTCCACCCTTGTTCCTTTTTTTCTAGTTTCTAACTGTTTCTGCTCCAATAATGAATATTTTGATGTAAATGTGTTTTCAACCCTTTTGAAATCCATTAAAATTCCATACATGATATCAAAAATTCCCCAAGATCCATGCAACCCATGAATTACCAAAATGTGTGGCTTTTTCCTTGGTGCCACCCCATTTTACTGTACATCCAGTTCCGCCCCTGTTACCTATTTTCTTCTATTTAATGGAAATATTATAACTCACTGCCGTTAAGGCCTCCTCCACGAAGATAATTATTAAATAAAAATTAATTCCATCTTGTGTAACCATCCAACTGCGTGGTGAAACCAAAATCCTCCTTTAAAACCATTGAGAATTCATATCGTATAACTCCAGGATCATGCCATCTATCACACGGGGTTCATTCTTTTTCTTCTCATCTATTCTATTTTTATTTCCTTGGTGCGTTTGGATTCCCCCTTCTCAATTCTAGTGATGCACATGTACTAGAGAATTTGTTTACTCACACTTAGAGTCCCCGAAGTTCCTCCCCTACAAGTCATGCATCCCCAGTTCTTGGCGTGAGGAGAAAAATTTTAATCATTGATCATCCAAGTAGGGTTATTCATTCGTTTATCTTTTACTGTGTATCATGAGGGGTGGGTATGCTAATATTTATATGCGGATGGATCAAACCAAACCTTAACAAAAATAATAAACAGACTTTTAATGAATGAAGAGGTGTGTTTGATGATGATGGTGTACTCTTTTACCCTTTCTTATATGTTGTGAATTGTATTCGATTTTGGGCATTGAAAATCATGGTCGTTGGTGGTCTTTCCATGTGCACTAATGGACCCCTATCATCTTCGATGATTTCATTGATGTAACATGGAAATTGTTTAATCATGTAAGCTTGGTTGATTAAATGGATATCTAGTTAACAAAATTCCTTTTGTGATCACCCTAATTTAATCAAATGGAATGAAATAACTCAATGAAAGTTGTGTTTTAATTTGAAAACTCTCTTGCTCTATCTTTGTAATATGTGTGGTTGTTCTTCTTGATTCTGGTGGGGTGATGAGGATGGAAATGGGATCCCTTGTTGTGGTGAATTTGTTGGTTTGTGGATCTTAGGTTTTGTGGGGATGTATAGTGGGGCTTGGTTTGGTTCCATTACTTCGAGGGATCTCACGCATCCCTTTTGTTGTTGTGACTTTATAAGAGAACCAGTTGTTAATGAATTAATTGGTGATTCATTGTTTTTCATTGCCTAGCTAGTGGTTATGCCTGTTAGTTTCTAGATAGTGAAGAATTATTTAAATGGAACCAGTTGAATGTGAAAATAAGAAGGGGATCATTGGGGAATTATTTTTCAAAAATTATTTTTGACTTGGTTGTCGCTATTATGATTTATTTGGAATCAATAGTAACATGGTTTTTTATGTATAGTCTAGTTTTGGAACCCCTAGGTTGGGATGAGTTCCTGTTAACCTATATGTTTAATTTAGTTCGTATGTTTCTTATTCGCACCCCACCCATGTTTAGCACTTCGTACTGAGCACCCCCATTTCATGGGGGATGATGTATTTTCCAACACTTCTATTAGTGGAAGGTTATTAGATCCTTTTCTTCTCCATTTCCCGAGTATCCCAAGACTCTTTGGGTATGATGTGATGACCTGAAGTACATTATAGCCAATGACTCTTTGGGTAGGGTAGCTGTGGTGGTTTTCTCAGGTGTGTGCGGGAAGGTTGTTTCCTAAGTGTCTTCGAGATGAGTCATAGGTGTCTTCAAGCATGGAAGTAGTTCTTTTAGCCAAGGTGTCTTCAATCATGGAGATAGTTGTTCTAGACTAGGTTTTTGCAAGTGTCGTAAACTATGGCCGTTGTAGCCCAGGTGCGTGGGGGTGGGATATGTAGTTGTGGTACTCCAGGTGTGTGTGGGCGGGGTACAGTAGTGGGACTACAATGAGACTGGCGGGGGATGTTTGACGCAGAGGATATCTTATATAACCAGTGGGAAAGTGGTATGGGGTACCCAAACATCAATGTGTTATTACTATTACTTTACATGACTTGCATTATTTGAAGAGAGTGCCTTTGTGAGGTTTGGGTATATAGTTTCCTTACTAGGTTCATTAGTTGTCTCATTCTTCACAGGGTATTTGAATGCCTCCCCACTTGTGCATGAGAGATTTTGGTTTTCCCTACTGATTATACCTGTATACTCACCCTATATATATAAAACTACTATCAGGTTTCTAAGAGTACATCGAGGACTAAGATAGACCGTACTAGTTCATACATTGGGATCATTGACGTTGCTGGTTTTATTTTCTTTTGGTACTTTCCTTTGATATTTTCTTGTATTTTAGTAGGTGTTTTTATTGGAACATGAATATGGGAATGGATTATTATGGATTTACATTCACATATAGTTTTGGGGTTGTTTATGATTTACTATCTTATCTTCATATCATACTAAATAAAAAGGTTAATGCCTTCTATTTTGCGTGTGATTCCAAACCCTTGGTGTTAGTCTCCACTCTGGGACCTATTGACGGTGGTTCTCGGGGGTCATTATCTCTCCTTAAACATTAGGAAGGAAACCTTTGGAAATCTGTTGTCCCTTCCCTCATCTTGGTGAAGGTGTTTCATGACATTTTACTAGTCATGGGATGAAATTAAATTCGGTTTTATTGTTAAAAAATGATTTCCCGAAAAATAGGTTTTCATTTTGTTTTGTGGGAATATTTTTATATTAATATTTGAAACATAGATAAATTATATATAACATATTGGATTCAATATATGAAATTAGAATTTTCAAAAAAAAAATAATAATCCATTTAATTGTTCCGTAATTAATAGTAAAACCAGTAAATATTTGTTACCATGATTATGGTTTAAAATGGTTTACTAAGGGTTAAACGATGAGATATGGGTAGGATTGAAAAATATTATTATCTAATTTTTATTGTTTGAATATATTTATATGGTATATTATCCTATATTATAATTATTTTCTATTTGGATCCACCTTAAAAAGAAAATGATATTATATTATTTAGATCTTTTAAGTAATTCCATGTGTGTGCTCTCCCATAATTATAAAAGGGCACATCCACTCCACCATTATTCATGAATTATGAGTATTATAGTTGAGAAAATACCTATAATAATACCTTCATTTCTTATTAAATATCATCAAAATCGCATGGTATTCTCCTAAAACCAATATTTCAAGACATAAGATATAAACCATAGGTGGTCTCTCAAAGAAGATGTATAGATCTTAACCAAGATCTTTTGATTTTATTTATGACTCCAACTTCTCTAAACCAATTTTATCCATATAAAAATGAATAATATAGAATAATTAATATAATAATATTTTAATAGAATTATTTAACAACCTTTTTCTACCTTTTTCCATCAAATGTGAAATGAATGTATCGCTCATCCATATGCGTGGACTACTGCCTCTACATAGAGATATGATTCGTTTTCTATAAAAAAATAACATTAGTTGATATAATTATGGATTTAATAAATAAATATTATATTTAGAATATAGATATGATTGTATAATTATAAAATATTATTTATATTTCATGCCTTTTTTTCTTTTTAAAATGAAAACTGTTTTCATTAGTATGTACGGACTACTGTCTCCATAAATTGTGTAATTCGTTTTTATATCTCTATCTATTATGGATTTATATAAACATTTATATAATGAATATATATTTTATTTTTATAATTATTAAAATTATAGATATGATTAGACCATTATCAATGTATATGGACCGGAACTACCGAACGGAAACTTTCATGGAAAACGAAACCGTTATCACCCATAATAGTGATTTTAATAATGGATTATTAATGAACATGTGAAATATATTATATGTAAAAATATATATGATATTATAATTACATTTATGGTTCTATTAAAATAATATAATAAATTTAAATTTATTAAATTGGAGGTTAGTGTTCCTACAAATAAATTCATTATTGAAGAAAGTGTTTTACGTTATAATCTCATTTTTACCCGAATGGTCTATGATTAAATTTATAATGATAGAATTTTAAGATATATCTATCCAAAGTATTATTTATTTTATTATCATATATTTATTTAAATAAATTTCTATTCTTCTTATTCATTTTCCTCTCTCTGAGTACTCAAAGGTCGAAAATATTGCTTTTATGGAAAACTGACTCTGTTTTTCTACTCGGAATATTTTCTTCCATGTCCATATTTTCTCTAATTTTTTGGGAAAATATTTTTTACTAGTATCATAAGATTTTTTAAAATCATTTTCAACCATATATATCTTTCTGTAAAAATAGTTTAATATAATATTTTTTTTTGAATGAGTGAATTTTTAACAATGGCGTAAAGGGAATATTTTTTTTAATATACACCACAAGAACAGATTTTCCTACTATTATGACTACTATTTAATTTTAAGAGTCATTTGTAATTTTAAATAGTTCTTTTAAAACAAAATTATTTCCATATTATTTTAAGAATCTTTAATTTTGAAATAATTTATTTAAATATGAAATGGGTATTTTCCTCAAGAAATATTTTAATGATCTTTTAAAATAATTTTTCATATATGATAACATCCTTTTATGTAACTTTCACTTAATTGGAAATATGGCTATAAAATACCATCCTTATTATTTATCTTGATAGTTGTTGATTATGATGAATAAAGTTTGATGAAATGGATTTTATTTTCCTTGAGATAGGATATAATGAAATGATAAATATTTTCATGATCATATGGCATATATATTAGTTGATTATTATTATGTGATGAGTGGTAATATTATAAAAAAATACTGAAATGTTTAAATATTAGTTTTTTATGAGCTAAAGGGGTATATAGGAGGTTATCCCAATCCCAGAATAGGGTACATGGGTGCTTATCCAAACTATAAAATGTGATGAATTTCTTGGTGGTTAGAATTGACATAAGATTTATATGATTATGATTATGACACACTTTATTACACTTTTTATGACATGACATTATGCCAATATTGTGCTCTCATGGCTCATGTTCTTTTAAATCCTTCTGATTCATGTCTTATAAAGTACAAGTATTGATTCCATGACATATGATTATAATCGATGAATAGTGGGGTATGATTGTTAAATGTTAAGATCATATTTTCATACCATTATTCTCATATTATTCTTAAATAATCATTTATATATCCTATTTTTATCCTTATTCAGTATTTAATTTACTATTTACTATGCTTTCTTTTCCCTAAGATATGGAGAAAGGTTTTAAGTATAATATATCTTGGAAGGGTGTTAATTATGAAGAACATAATGAGAGTTGGTGTATATATTTTATGTGTAAATTTATTCTGTATCCATGTTTCCAAATATACTAAAAAATTATACTTTTTTCATATATTGTAATAATATCAATTGATTATTAATCTAATAAGATGTAATATTTAAGTATGAAATGATTCAGTCAGCTCACTTTACTAAATACAGATTCTAATTCCTTATAATTTTAATAACTAGTATGTATAAACTTTATTCAAAAACTAAATTTGAACTAATAACTTTAAATAAAACCCAATGTTATGGTAGATGAAAAATGACTCTATTTATCATTACTAATAAGTAACTCTTTTTATTTATGAATGATAATATCTACAAGTACTTTAATAATTTAAAATAAAACAATAACACATTCAAAATGTCTAGAATTTATAACAATGAATAATGTAGGGAATAACTTTTATATAAATTAAGAGTTCACATATTTACACATAAGATAAAATTTTATAAAAAAACATAAATAAAAGAAAATTGTAAACACCATATAATTTAGTTTTTTATTTTTTAAATTTCATAATCTATATTATATACAATTTTTCTTTATTTCCAAATATAAGCACCTTCATATTATATTATATTTAATTTTACTTCAAATATAAGAAATTATATGAAACCAAAATAATGAATATTTTTATTTCAATTATAAAAGCTATTTATATAATATAAATATTATATAATTAACATTATTTAAACTTCGATTAAGTCAACCATTAAAAAATTATTTTTATGAGGTTTAAATATTTTCTCAAAATTAGGCTTTAAATAGAGAAATACAAATTAATAATTATAAAAAATTCATAAATAAAATATAAACATTATATTTTGGTCCAATGTTTTATATTTATAAACACTTCTTAAATTATCCTTATGGTTTCTAAATTAATAACTTTTTTCTAAGTCATAAGTCATGTTATATAATTTTGTAAAAGATACTTCAATATTAATTTTTAATATTATATAATTTTTATTAATAAATGTCTTATAAACATTTAATTACTTAATTATAAACCCATTATAATTATTTAATTTATAAAAACCTTTATAAATTAATAAATTTCCTAAAATACCTTTCTAAATAATTTTAAAAAAATTATAAATTATATAACTCAATTCTTAATTGATTTTATTAAAATCCATTTTTACTTTCTAATCATATTTAATGATTAGGGTTGAATAGTAGAATATAAAAGATATGTATAAGTGATTAAACATTTTAAGTGCTTTTAGTTATATTTTATGAATTATAGTCATGTAGTTGAATATGATATGCAGTGTATGTATAGTTTTTCTATTTTTCAGAAAAAGAGAAAAAATTTTGTATTAGTGGTAAATACCTTACTAATCAATCATATTTATTAACTCGCATGGATATCATATAGATGATATGATGAATTTTTTTAAGCACCTATGGCACAATAATTTCATCATGTATGATATTACGATGTCGTATTATATGACTAATACTAAATAAATAATTTTTTACAGAGTCACTAACAATGATATCTTCAAATCATAAGTTTTTACTCAATCAAGTAAAATAAAAAAGCATTAATTTTTCATGATAGGGATTATAATAGAAAATATTATTACAAAAAAAATTTATTTGGCATTATTTCTCAAATAAAAATGGAATGGTAGGTAATAACCCGATATTTTGTGAGATTTTTTTGAAATTAAGTTAAACATTTCAATATTTTTCATTTCACTCCAAACTAAATATATATTTTGTTATATGAATGTACCAAGTTATTCATACTTTTCATGAAACACCAAGTATAAATTTCACTAAAAAAGACACATAGATTCAGTTTCTGTAAATGTTTCACCATGTTTGGTTTATGGTACACCCAATGCTGATTTCCTTTGATATCTTTTATGACATGAAAATCCTAGTTTTACCAAAATATAGGGTATTATTAATATTATAATTAAAATATAATTATATTTATCACCATGACTTTAGAATGGAAATTATGAAAAATATTAATTAAATTATGAATATATGGTTTACACATGTATCCAATAATAATTATTTGGTGACCAATTAACTAGAAATGGAAACAAAACCCCTTTTGAAAATATAGAAATTCTTTTTCTGGAAATCTATATTTATGAAATTAAACATTTTTTACCATAATAAATTAATTAAAACACTTTGGGTATATGATTTTATTGAAATATATCTAAAATGTATTTATTTAGTTGTTTAATGTTCATCTAATGTGTTTTCTAGACAATAGATTAGAATAAATCCAATTTTATATATAAAGATATATATTCTTTATAAAATGTAATTTTACCACCTTCTAATTGAACATATATTTTAAATAAATTATTGAAACTTTTATAAACACTGTTTTACAAATTAAAATTCATTTTTTGATATATTAATTTAATAATTTACTTTGGGTGAATTTATTGTATTTTTTTAGATCTTTCATTTTTTTGTGAATAATGAAAAACACTGAATTTTAATTAAGAACTACATTTTATTATAATATATTAATATATTTGAATTATATTTAAAATTGGTTTTAAATTATATTTATATAAATTAAGAAAAATAATTCATTTTGGATAATTTTAATCAATTTCATAGAAAAAATTGGATATAAAGTCATTTCAAACATTTTAACATTTTAACTTTAAAAACCCATTATCACATCTCATTTGAGGGGATAATTTTAGAATATTTTTTTCCTCTTCTATGACTATAGTTTTTAAAAATATATTACATATTTATATTCATAATATTTTATAATTTCTAGTAGTTTCAACATAGTTTTTGACCAAAAATATTAGGGAAATTAACTAAAATTAATTATACTGAAAAAGGTAAACATTAGTTTACATAGAGTTTAAACATTAGATTAAGGATACAAATAACCAAGAAACACATAAAATATCCATTTTATGACCATATTTAAAACATATTATATCTTTTTTATAAAATATACAATTATTGTAGGCGCATGATGTAAGGGAGACCTCTCAATTGTATTTACCTTATTATATTTATAGGAATTTCAATCTTCCTCCACTATAAAAGGTCACTCCCCCCCCCACTTATTAATCATCCCAATTCATTTTTCTTGGAAACAAACTACACAAATATTCTCTCAAATTTTATCCTTTCATCCAAGATGCCACATTTTGGGTTGAAAACCAACATAGGAAGCCCTTCGGTGCAAACCAAAGGGAATTACCTAAAGAAGAGGTAACATCCTTCATAAGAACTTTTGATTTATTTATTTCCCCACCCCATCTAATATTATTAAATAATGATTATATTAAAAAATCAATATACTAAATATACTAAAATTTGTTTTTGTTACGGTTTCTATGAACAGTCACACACACTTCCATCAAATGGGATATGCAATCATCGTTAATGTATACAATGGACTACCGCCCCGCGAACTGCTGATGTTTGGTCTTCCATTATCAACTTTATAAGTTGGTAATAATGATGGAGTTCATATTTTTATATGATATATATTATAATTATGATCTATTTTTAGTTTTTAATTATTACATAACCTGTAACATTATTCTTTCCATTTTGTGGGAGTACGATAACTTCGTTTGTGGATTTGTGGACTACAGCCTCCTTAAAGAGATGAGATTCGTTCACAATTTTCAAGGAATGTGTTAAGGAAGGGTTTAAAAAATATATTTGATATATAAAAAATAATAATTATTTTGTAATTATAATATATGTACATACATACATATTTTTAATTTACATTATTTCTTTCTTTGTGAAAAGAAAACAAAAACCGTATTCATGCGTACGTACGACATACTGTCTCGATGAACTATGCATTCCATTTCATTTTTATATATTTTAGAAGTTATTTAAATTATATATAAAAGTATATAATATTTAGATCATGTTTTTCAATATAGAGGTGATTTAATCATGATATAAGTACAAGGACCAAAAATATAAGAAATCAAAACACATGCGAAAAACAAAGTGGTTGATACAGGAAACAAAAATTTAACATGAAATTTCTAATGAATGAGTAATATAAAGTAATAAAAATATCATATATGGATTTATATATAATAATTTGGTTTGGTGGTATATTTATAATAATATTATATTTATTATATGTGATATTATAATCTTTATAATGAATGTTAAGACTTCAGGTAATGGTTTTCTCATCTCACTTTTTATTTCTGTGAGATACATGTTATATTCACCACTTATTATTATTGTGTAGTGTATATAATTACACATTACATGTTATATCATGAATTTAATTTATTTAATGATATTAAAAATTTACATTAATGTTATTATTTCATTGATCTCATGATTCTGATGTTATTAATGTGGTAAGGGGATTTTTTGTCTCGCTTTTATTTCTTCTACACTTATGTCATATTTACCACTAGTTTCTTTTATGTGGGGTATATAATATGAATGAATGTATTCTATGATAAATATGGTTATATTTATAGGTATTTACATAACCATATAATTATATCCCATTAATGGGGTTTATGGTTCAAAAGTTACACAATCAGTAAGGTAATTTTGTCTCAATTTTCCTTCTTTTAGACACATGTTTTCTTATGCACCTATATTTTTTTTACGAGGTGTATATAATAACCCTTTGAGATGTTATATAATGATTATTATTATTTTAATTATATTATAATCTTCCTATAATTTTACTATATGATGAGGTTTGTGATTGAAACATTCCAATGTGGTTTGAGTTTATTGCTACAATCTCATAGTTTATCAAGATTATTTACGATTTTTCTTCTATTGGTGAATTATTATAATATTCCACTCAATAAATCTCATGAATTTTATTATATTATGGTTATTCATGATATACTCATTTAATTGTACCTTTTTTCCAATCTTTGGTACTTAATATGATTAACATTTTTTTTAAGAAAATTTATCCTTATTTATCTCTTTAGTCATGAATCTGTTTTATTAAAAAAAACGATATTCTAAAAAAAATTATTTTCTTCAAATAAAATGATTTTAAATTTTTTTTTTATGTTTAAGAAGTTGTTTAAAATGGTTTTTAAATCATACTTCATATGTTTTCAAGGAAAATGGATTTAAATTTTTTTAATCTTCCTTTATAAGTTTTCAAGGAAAAATTGTTTTCTAAATGGGTTCAAGTTTCATTTTTAAGTTTTCAAGGGAAAAAAGCTTCAAAAAAAATCAAGATTCCTTTATATGTTTTCAAGGAAAAATATTTTCAAAATATTTTCAATATTCCTTTATAAGTTTTAAAGGAAAACGTTTGTTAAATTTATTCAAGATTTCTTTATAATATTTCAAGGTTATTTTCAATAAAAAGTATTTTTTAATGGATTTATGTTCAAAAAATAATTTTTTGAAGAAGAAAGTGTAGTTTCCTCAAGAAATGTTTTTAAAATATTTCCCAAAAATAGAAAACATCTATAATGACATCTGTTGGTGTTACTCAGGACTTAATGGGGATATGATCATAGAATTTCATTCATATTATTTATCTTATTGGTTTATGTTTTGATGGAATGATATTTATGAAACTTATATTCTTTCAGAAGATTTATGTTTACGAAACCCATTTTTCTTTCACGGGTTATATTCTTATGAAACATGATTTTTTTCACGGTTTATGATTTTTTGAAATGATTATAAAGCCAAGCTATTTTACATAGGTTATGATATGATGAAATTTTTATGATACCCATTTCATTTCCTAGTTTTTGTTACTCACTAGTGTGTTTACAACTTTTAATTTGTTTCTTTATCTAGTGGGTTATTAGATGATGGTGTTTAATACAATGTTGTAAATAATTTATTAACATTGGTTAATTAAAATCAATATTTTAAATAAATCTCTGTCGGGTTTTTTCATGTCGGTTATGTAATAACTAATGTGAAAAATTAATTGTGATTTATTTTTCTCGTCAATTATTCAATAAACAATGTGAAAAACATAGTATATTTCATTTATCATGTTTGTTATCCAATAATCAATTTAAAAAAGTAGATAAATAAAAAAATCATTTATAAATCCTCTACAAAGTCAAAAAATGATAAAAACCAGTAGAAAATGTTTAAAAAAATCCATTAAAAAATTTAGCAAAAGATAGTTACAAATAAATTTAAAATTTTCAATGTATATTACAAATAAACTAAAAAGTAATCAAACCTGAAAAATCATTTTACCACTCAATTTTTAAATGTCTCAAATCTTTCTCCTTATATGTATGTGGGTCATCAAAAATATACAAATAATAAATAAATAATTTAACTTGTTTTTTAAATAAAACAAATGAAATATAAAGGAAAGTTTTATAAAGAATTCTAACCTTCTGGAACTTCGTAACTATACCAGTTAAAATTATTTCATAAATAAATCATAAAGATTAATATCTGTATTCTTTTATACCTATTTGTTGATTAAAATGTTGTTACAAAGAAATTTAGTTTCAAAATAACATTTTTAAGTAATGTAAAATTTAGTAATTGAAAATTAACATTCACCTTATCTTGTACAAATTTGATATTTTCGCTATTCTTTGTTGTCATTTATATAAATTACTTTTATAACGTATTGGTTACGCCCAAATTTAACCTACGGTTAAAAGCGATCGATGTAGTACATGTAGGGGTCGAGTCCACAGGGACCGAAGAAGTAACCTTGAGACGGTATGATTTGGTGAACGATGGGCTATGAAGTAGCAAACATTGGTTTTGATTTTGGATGGTTTTAAATAACACTAAGAAACCTACGTGAATTCAATTCAATGAAAATGGGTTGATCTAGGATTATGCTCGGGGTGGATTGAATGAATTTTACTTCTTTAAACAATTTTGGTTTTATTAATTTTTGATGAATCCATTCTTCAAAAATAACACTACCTTCATCATTTTCTAGTTTGGTGCTTACTAAACACAATTACTAATCTCCTATACACTTAGAGAACCAAATTCATGATCTCTCCAAGGTATATGGTCATTTAGTAATTGAATTTATTTTTCTCAAACACAGTAAAGATGAAGAGTAGAAATAACTGAAGAATGGATGTCTTAAATTAATTATCCAATTAACAACAATTCGTTCATAAAATAACATTCAATCCAGCCTTCGCATCCTCCTAAGATCAACCCATTAAGGGTTTATCCCTCCATTTATGATATACTCTCAATGGTAGGCGGAAGATGGCTAACAAGAATTTGATTGAAGAAATTAAAACCGTGGAAATAACGAGCACTCCTCCGTGTGTGTGAATGAAATTCACACCTATGTGTGAACTAATTCACAAAAACACAGAGATATCACTGTGCTTTGTGATTATAAAGTTTTAATAAATGAAATAGAAAATATATAAGAGAAAAAAGTTGATTAAGAACATAAAGATACAAAAAAGAAACTTACATGGAAATGGAAAACATTACAAAGGAAATTGGGAAGCAAAACATTACAATGAAACAAAGCATCCAAGATGATAAAAAAAATTTCACCCCCATTCCCTTCACCTCTAGCTCCTTATATAGGCATATTAGGAGCCTTAGGTACATCCCCCAACAATTAATTCACCC
Organism: Viscum album; assembly: GCA_963277665.1. Classification (NCBI taxonomy): domain Eukaryota; kingdom Viridiplantae; phylum Streptophyta; class Magnoliopsida; order Santalales; family Viscaceae; genus Viscum; species Viscum album. Next base: position 90,488,808 of record OY728163.1, read on the forward strand.
CCCAACAATTAATAGAGTCAAATGGAGGGTGAATAATCAAAAGAAAATTGATGTTTCGAATTTGACCCGGAAAACTGTCCAGATTCATCCACCACATTGACGTGTGAATTAGAAATTTAAGAAGGACGAATCCGGAGTGGATGTAGAAGCGAAATATCTTCATTTATATGTCCTCTATGAGCTGCAAAAATGTCAGGAAATTTCTCTCAGCCGTTTGGATGTTATAGTCGAAATGGTGGGACGGATATTTGAGCATTAATGTCATGTCAACCATTTAAATCTCAACTTCAGATCCATTTATCATCATGATAACATCAGAATTAGCTCCGGCCACAGTTGAATAAAATGATCCTCATATTTTTATCTTTCTACTGTATAAATTTTAGCTTCATTGGGATTGGTTTCTGGGCCCCACATTTGTTTGATGGGCCTTAGGCCCATTATGCTTTTTCTAGCATGTTTCTGCCTTCAGGCGCAAAATTCTCCATCTTCCTTTGGGATTAATCCATCGGACATAAAAGATAAAATGTTCCAAAAAAAGTGATAAATAATATCCCAAAATATCAAAATAAAATGATGAATATTGTAATTTCCACAAGCAAAGTATTGAGTGAGCCCAAATTGACATTTTAAGCATGAATTGCACAATGATGGGAAATGATGTTCAATTTCTTAATTGGACTAAAATCGATGTTTATGAACTTTTAAACACATTAATATTAAGAACTTAACAATGAATATTAGCCACTTTCAGTGACTAATCACACCCCCCAACTTGAGTTTTTCTAGTCCCGAGCAAAATAAATTACAAATATGAAATCAAAATCCCCTTTTCCAAAAACATTTAAATACAAATTGCTCACTCAAAAGATCTCATACCAAAAAAAATTATGGAACCCATCAAAATCATTTAAAACAAGCTAGGCCCATAAGCATATCCCAAGCCCAAGCCCATTCCTTTATTCAAATTCATTGCCACATTTCATCCAATTCCAATTAAGCATGACAAAGTGTTGTGCATCATAAAAGATATGGGGACCATTTTATTGTTCAAGGGGAAAAAATGGAAGCACTAGGTGAGAATCACATTAAACCTTAAGATGAGTATCCTTTTTTTTATTTTTTTATTTTTTAACCACAATAGATATGAAAAGACTAACTCTGGGAAAGACAACTATGGAGTCACGATCCCCAAGTGCCGGACGCCACACATATTGTCAATTTCATGCTCTACAATAGAGATATAAAGCCTAACTCTGGGCAAGACAATTATGGAGTCATGATCCCCAAGTGTCAGACGCCACGCATTTGGACAATACATTGCTCTATGTGGTCATTTGTTTTTGTTTTTTTTTTGTTTTTTTTGTTCTGTTTTTTTGTTTTTTTTTGATACTCAAATTAAACTAAAAGTGACCCTAGAACCCTATGCTATAATGAAAGGGACCCAAGAACTCAAATTTACACCCACGATCCAGTAGACGTGCATTGTGGAATTTTTATTAAGAGGATGAAAATGTAAACTTTGAAAAATCACATCGGACAACCGCACTTTCCAAAAACTATGCTCATGAACTTAAACATGCATTAAAATCAGAATCAAGGCATACAAAATTATTTGATATCCAATTTCAGAGTTTGAAATGTGTGTTATCATTTTCAAGGTTAATGGAATTTTTTCTTTTCATGCATGTTCTTATTGAGGAAAAAAATAATTTTTTATCCCCCCCCCCAACTTAGAATAACACTGTCCCTAGTGTTTAAAGAAAAGAAAAGCTTGAAGGGGGTAGGAGAGGAGTTCAAAGATGAAATTTAAAATGAAAATCATGGAATGAAGTCACCTGGTGGTTGATGATGATAGCGCATTCCATAGTCTCCCTTCAATCCTGGATTTGAGTATCAGTGGCTTGGATGGTGGTGAATGGATTTTCCTTATGGATTACGACTTGCCCTTTTATTTTTTTTAAACCTATAAAAACATAAAAATAAAACAAAACAAAATAAACTGATGATACCTTGTCTTCTTTATATTTTCTGGGTAAGGTATTACTCAGAGATCACACCACGTGACACAAATGAATATGGCGCTCCCCTTTAATACCCATCCTTACTCATAAATGAAGAACAGTTCAACAGTTTATGGTAATTTATTATATGAAAAAGAAAATGATTCAAAATGATTAGAAAACATGAAAACCATGGGTTTCCTCCCATGCAGCGCTTTTGTTTAACGTCGTTAGCTCGACTTGAACCCCCCAACTTATCCAATTCCAACTTTCAAAATTTTAATGAACCCATCTTTCTCCACTTCAACAAGATTGAGATTGATTGTTTTTTTGAAATTTGTTTTGTATGAAATCATATTTTCTATAATGATTGGTAAAATCCAAGGAATATCTAAAATGGTTGATTGAATTGTTTCTATAGTCTTTCCTAAGACACCAAGGATCATTCCTACATTATTGATTTCATGATATGGATGAATGACAACTGAAATTTCTTTTTTATCACCTATGATGGGATGCCTCAGTGGGGAAGTAAGGACATTGATTTTGAGTTCAGGTTGGATAGGACATTTAAACCCAGATAAGGAATTAGAATCAAAATCAATTTCATTTTCAGCAATTCCCAACACAATTGGTTCCCTTTAAATTGAAGATTCAACCCCAAAGTTTTCTAGATGAGTTTCATGAATGGGTATGGATTTGATGTTTGTGATTTCTCTTAATGGTTCAATGATTGGTGTTTCTGAAAAATTATCATTGGAGAAATATTCCGGGCATTCAATCCATGAAGAAAAATTTCCCTCTTGTGAATTTATGAAATCAATTTCATCCTGATTTAAACACTCATTAACAATTCCTTGATTATGTTCAGTTATCCCATATCCAAAGGTTAGTTATTTTTTCAAATCATGAGAGGTTTTAGGGATAAAAGATTCATCTATCAATGATGAGGAAAAAACATCTTGAGTGGGAACGGGTTCCTCAAAAGTCTTAAAGCTTTGTAATTATAATCTGAAAGATGAAACTTCTGAATTCATTTTATCCATTTGTTCACACAATTGTTCAACAATTTTTTCAGGATTAGGGTTTATATATGTTTGTACATCCTGGACTTCCACATTATTTATCTTTTCAATCATTCTTGATAGGTATGGAAATTGATCTTGTAAACATTCAGCATCCCATTGATTGTACATCTCATCTGGTGTGGTGTATTCAATTAAGGATTGGTCAATGAAATTTTCTATGTGAGGTGATTCAAAATATTGATTTTCCAGATGATTATATCCTTGGAATATTAATCGGTATTGTTGAAGATAATCCATTGGAGTTGATTGAAAATTGTTTTTGTGATTCATAGGACACACAGGAACAGAAAGGGGAAAAGAGAAGAGAAAATTGGGTGAGAATAGAGAATTTGGGGTGAGAAAAGAAGATGAGTGTCTAAGGTACTTACATGGGTCCCCGGCAACGGCGCCAAAATTTGGTTACGCCCAAATTTACCCTATGGGTAAAAGCGATCGATGTAGTACATGTAGGGGTCGAGTCCACAGGGACCGAAGAAGTAACCTTGAGACGCTATGATTTGGTGAAGGATGGGCTATGAAGTAGCAAACATTGGTTTTGATTTTGGATGGTTTTAAATAACACTAAGAAACCTACGTGAATTCAATTCAATGAAAATGGGTTGATCTAGGATTATGCTCGAGGTGGATTGAAGGAATTTTACTTCTTTAAACAATTTTGGTTTTATTAATTTTTGATGAATCCCTTCTTCAAAAATAACACTACCTTCATCATTTTCTGGTTTGGTGCTTACTAAACACAATTACTAATCCCCTATACACTTAGAGAACCAAATTCATGATCTATCCAAGGTATATGGTCATTTATTAATTGAATTTATTTTTCTCAAACACAGTAAAGATGAAGAGTAGAAATAACTGAAGAATTGATGTCTTAAATTAATTATCCAATTAACAACAATTCGTTCATAAAATAACATTCAATCCAGCCTTCGCATACTCCTAAGATCAACCCATTAAGGGTTTATCCCTCCATTGATGATATAATCTCAATGGTAGGTGGAAGATGGCTAACAAGAATTGGATTGAAGAAATTAAAACCGTGGAAATAACGAGCACTCCTCCGTGTGTGTGAATGAAATTCACACCTATGTGTGAACTAATTCACAAAAACACAGAGATATCACTGTGATTTGTGATTATAAAGTTTTAATAAATGAAATAGAAAATATATAAGAGAAAGAAGTTGATTAAGAACATAAATATACAAAAAAGAAACTTACATGGAAATGGAAAACATTACAAAGGAAATTTGGAAGCAAAACATTACAATGAAACAAAGCATCCAAGATGATAAAAAAAATTTCACCCCCATTCCCTTCACCTCTAGATCCTTATATAGGCATATTAGGAGCCTTAGGTACATCCCCCAACAATTAATTCACCCCCAACAATTAATAGAGTCAAATGGAGGGTGAATAATCAAAAGGAAATTGATGTTTCGAATTTCACCCGGAAAACTGTCCAGATTCGTCCACCACATTGACGTGTGAATTAGAAATTGAATAAGGCCGAATCCGGAGGGGATGTAGAAGAAAACTATCTTCATCCATATGTCCTCTATGAGCTGCAAATATGTCATGAAATTTCGCGCAGCTGTTTGGAAGTTATAGTCGAAATGGTGGGACGGATATTTGAGCATTAATGTCATGTCCACCATTTAAATCTCAAATTCAGATCCATTTATCATCATGATAACATCAGAATTAGCTCCGGCCACAGTTGAATAAAATGATCCTCATATTTTTATATTTCTACTTTATAAATTTGAGCTTCATTGGGCTTGGTTTCTAGGCCCCACATTTGTTTGATGGGCCTTAGGCCCATTATGCTTTTTCCAGAATGTTTCTGCCTTCAGGCGCAAAATTCTCCATCTTCCTTTGGGATTCATCCATCGGACCTAAAAGATAAAATGTTCCAAACAAAGTGATAAATAATATCCCAAAATATCAAAATAAAATGATGAATATTGTAATTTCCACAAGCAAATTATTGAGTGGGCCCAAATTGACATTTTAAGCATGAATTGCACAATGATGGGAAATGAAGTTCAATTTCTGAATTGGACTAAAATCGATGTTTATGAACTTTTAAACACATTAATATTAAGAACTTAACAATGAATATTAGCCACTTTCAGTGACTAATCACACCCCCCAACTTGAGTTTTGCTAGTCCCGAGCAAAATAAATTACAAATATGAAATCAAAATCCCCTTTTCCAAAAACATTTAAATACATATTGCTCACTCAAAAGATCTCATACCAAAAAAAATTATGGAACCCATCAAAATCATTTAAAACAAGCTAGGTCCATAAGCATATCCCAAGACCAAGCCCATTCCTTTGTTCAAATTCATTTCCACATTTCATCCAATTCCAATTAAGCATGATAAAGTGTTGTGCATCATAAAAGATATGGGGCCCATTTTATTGTTCAAGGGGAAAAAATGGAAGCGCTAGGTGGGAATCACATTAAACCTTAATATGAGTATCCTTTTTTTTATTTTTTTATTTTTTAACCACAATAGATATGAAAAGACTAACTCTGGGCAAGACAACTATGGAGTTACGATCCCCAAGTGCCAGACGCCACACATATTGTCAATTTCATGCTCTACAATAGAGATATAAAGCCCAACTCTGGGCAAGACAATTATGGAGTCACGATCCCCAAGTGTCGGACGCCATGCATTTTGACAAAACATTGCTCTATGTGGTCATTTTTTTTTTTTTTTTTTTGTTTTTTTTGGATACTCAAATTAAACTACAAGTGACCCCAGAACCCTATGCTATAATGAAAGGGACCCAAGAACTCAAATTTACACCCACGATCCAGTAGACGTGCATTGTGTCATTTTTATTAATAGGATGAAATTGTAAACTTTGAAAAATCACATCGGACAACCGCACTTTCCAAAAACTATGCTCATGAACTTAAACTTGCATTAAAATCAGAATCAAGGCATACAAAATTATTTGATATCCAATTTCAGAGTTTGCAATGTGTGTTATCATGTTCAAGGTTAATGGAATTTTTTCTTTTCATGCATGTTCTTATTGAAGAAAAAAATCATTTTTATCCCCCCCCAACTTAGAATAACACTGTCCCTAGTGTTTAAAGAAAATAAAAGCTAGAAGGGGGTAGGAGAGGAGTTCAAAGAAGAAATTTAAAATGAAAATCATGGAATGAAGTTACCTGGTGGTTGATGATGATAGCGCATGCCATAGTCTCCCTTCAATCCTGGATTTGAGTCTCAGTGGCTTGGATGGTGGTGAATGGATTTTCCTTATGGCTTACGACTTGCCCTTTTATTTTTTTTAAACCTATAAAAACATAAAAATAAAACAAAACAAAATAAACTGATGATACCTTGTCTTCTTTATATTTTCTGGGTAAGGTATTACTCAGAGATCACACCACGTGACACAGATGAATATGGCGCTCCCCTTTAATACCCATCCTTACTCATAAATGAAGAACAGTTCAACATTTATAGTAATTTATTATATGAAAAAGAAAATGATTCAAAATGATTAGAAAACATTAAAACCATGGGTTGCCTCCAATGCAGCACTTTTGTTTAACTTCGTTAGCTCGACTTGAACCCCCCAACTTATCCAATTCCAACTTTCAAAATTTTAATGAACCCATCTTTCTCCACTTCAACAAGATTGAGATTGATTGTTTTTTTTAAATTTGTTTTGTATGAAATCATATTTTCTATAATGATTGGTAAAATCCAAGGAATATCTAAAATGGTTGATCGAGTTGTTTCTATAGTCTTTCCTAAGACACCAAGGATCATTCCTACATTATTGATTTCATGATATGGATGAATGACAACTGAAATTTCTTTTTTATCACCTATGATGGGATGCCTCAGTGGGGAAGTAAGGACATTGATTTTGAGTTCAGGTTGGATAGGACATTTAAACCCAGATAAGGAATTAGAATCAAAATCAATTTCATTTTCAGCAATTCCCAACACAATTGGTTCCATTTAAATTGAAGATTCAACCCCAAAGTTTTCTAGATGAGTTTCATGAATGGGTATGGATTTGATGTTTGTGATTTCTCCTAATGGTTCAATGATTGGTGTTTCTGAAAAATTATCATTGGAGAAATATTCCGGGCATTCAATCCATGAAGAAAAATTTCCCTCTTGTGAATTCATGAAATCAATTTCATCCTGATTTAAACACTCATTAAAAATTCCTTGATCTTGTTTAGTTATCCCATATCCAAAGTTTAGTTATTTTTTCAAATCATGAGTGGTTTTTGGGATAAAAGATTCATCTATCAATGATGAGGAAAAAATATCTTGAGTGGGAACGGGTTCCTCAAAAGTCTTAAAGCTTTGTAATTCTAATCTGAAAGATGAAACTTATGAATTCATTTTATCCATTTGTTCACACAATTGTTCAATAATTTTTTCAGGATTAGGGTTTATATATGTTTGTACATCCTGGACTTCCACATTATTTATCTTTTAAATCATTCTTGATAGGTATGGAAATTGATCTTGTAAACATTCAGCATCCCATTGATTGTACGTCTCATCTGGTGTGGTGTATTCAATTAAGGATTGGTCAATGAAATTTTCTATGTGAGATGATTCAAAATATTGATTTTCCAGATGATTATATCCTTGGTATATTAATCGGTATTGTTGAAGATAATCCATTGGAGTTGATTGAAAATTGTTTTTTGGATTCATAGGACACACAGGAACAGAAAGGGGAAAAGAGAAGAGAAAATTGGGTGAGAATAGAGAATTTGGGGTGAGAAAAGAAGATGAGTGTCTAAGGTACTTACTTGGGTCCCCGACAACGGCACCAAAATTTGGTTACGCCCAAATTTACCCTATGGGTAAAAGCGATCGATGTAGTACATGTAGGGGTCGAGTCCACAGGGACCGAAGAATTAACCTTGAGACGCTATGATTTGGTGAAGGATGGGCTATGAAGTAGACAACTTTGCTTTTGATTTTGGATGGTTTTAAATAACACTAAGAAACCTACGTGAATTCAATTCAATGAAAATGGGTTGATCTAGGATTATGCTCGGGGTGGATTGAATGAATTTTACTTCTTTAAACAATTTTGGTTTTATTAATTTTTGATGAATCCATTCTTCAAAAATAACACTACCTTCATGATTTTCTGGTTTGGTGCTTACTAAACACAATTACTAATCCCCTATACACTTAGAGAACCAAATTCATGATCTCTCCGAGGTATATGGTCATTTAGTAATTGAATTTATTTTTCTCAAACACAGTAAAGATGAAGAGTAGAAATAACTGAAGAATGGATGTCTTAAATTAATTATCCAATTAACAACAATTCGTTCGTAAAATAACATTCAATACAGCCTTCACATCCTCTTAAGATAAACCCATTAAGGGTTTAGCCCTCCATTGATGATATACTCTCAATGGTATGCGGAAGATGGCTAACAAGAATTGGATTGAAGAAATTAAAACTGCGGAAATAACGAGCACTCCTCCATGTGTGTGAATGAAATTCACACCTATGTGTGAACTAATTCACAACAACACAGAGATATCACTGTGCTTTGTGATTATAAAGTTTTAATAAATGAAATGGAAAATATATAAGAGAAATAAGTTGATTAAGAACATAAAGATACAAAAAAGAAACTTACATGGAAATGGAAAACATTACAAAGGAAATTTGGAAGCAAAACATTACAATGAAACAAAGCATCCAAGATGATAAGAAAAATTTTCACCCCCATTCCCTTCAACTCTAGCTCCTTATATAGGCATATTAGGAGACTTAGGTACATCCCCCAACAATTAATTCACCCCCCAACAATTAATAGAGTCAAATGGAGGGTGAATAATCAAAAGGAAATTGATGTTTCGAATTTGACCCGGAAAACTGTCCAGATTCATCCACCACATTGACGTGTGAATTAGAAATTGAAGAAGGCCGAATCCAAAGGGTATGTAGAAGAGACATATCTTCATCCATCTGTCCTCTATGATCTGAATAAATTTCAGGAAAGTTCGCTCAGCCGTTTGGACGTTATAGTCGAAATGGTGGGACAGATATTTGAGCATTAATGTCATGTCCACCATTTAAATATCAACTTCAGATCCATTTATCATCATGATAACATCAGAATTAGCTCCGGACACAGTTGAATAAAATGTTCCTCATATTTGTATCTTTATACTGTATACATTTGAGCTTCATTGGGCTTGGTTTCTGGGCCCCACATTTGTTTGATGGGCCGTAGGCCCATTATGCTTTTTCCAGCATGTTTCTTCCTTCAGGCGCAAAATTCTCCATCTTCCTTTGGGATTCATCCATCGGACCTAAAAGATAAAATGTTCCAAACAAAGTGATAAATCATATCCGAAAATTGCAAATTAAAATGATGAATATTGTAATTTCCACAAGCAAATTATTGAGTGGTCCCAAATTGACATTTTAAGCATGAATTTCACAATGATGGGAAATGAAGTTCAATTTCTGAATTGGACTAAAATTCATGTTTATGAACTTTTAAACACATTAATATTAAGAACATAACAATGAATATTAGCCACTTTCAGTGACTAATCACCTATTTTGAAATAATATTCACAAAATAAATTTTACTCATTATAATATAAAAAAGTTTTGAAATATTCAAAATTATGGGTTCAATACATTCCTAATGTTTTCTCTCACTTCACTATGGATAGAACATAGTCAGTCCAGTGTCTTCTCATTTGGACAAGAAACACCCAACATGTAATGGACACAAATATATAAGAACATTGAATGTGATTTTTTATCAAGTTAACAGATATATAAAACTTCTGGCAAATATGTTTCATAATTTTCAATATATGGAAACATATAGAACTTGAATAATTGCATTCTTTTGAAATTTTTTAGTAATATGAAATGTTCTTTCTGTATTAGTCATTTTCATAGCTATTGGGGAAGTAAACTGTTGATCTATATATCCATATATATTTTTATTTCCATTATTTTTAGACATTTCATAAATATACCTAATAAAAACAAACATAAACATAAATTTTCAATAAATTAAATGAATGGAAAACTTTTGTTAATCGTCTTACTTGGAAAAAATTTAATAAATTTGATTCCCAAATGATCTCAAACTACATGCTCTATAATATCACGTCTAAAAATCCCCATAGTTATTGCACACCCACAGACAACTACTTTAGTTGGATTCTTATTTACATCCAAAACAAATTGAATATGTAGAAAATCTATCAAGAATAGTTTAATTTATATCTAATGTCATAACACTTTATATTTTCTGTTGTCCATAAAATAATTATTTACCTTTAAAGTATTCATGTAAAAAATTAGATAATCTTATAAACATTAATATCATTAAACAAATTTATTAGAAAAATAAAATATAAGATAAAATATATATACCTCTATGGTCATATGATGAAGTATTCTAGATGCACAGACTAAAAACCAACCTATACATTATCCAACTATACTCACCTCATCTGTAGGATGGTTATTATTGTTGATGGTTCTATATTATCAAGTGTAGTTACCCTATGATTATTTATTTATATAATTTGATGGTGAACATTTTCTCCAATATAAAATATCATCCCATATACAACAATAAAATGTGGATCATAAATATATAACTCATAGTAACTAAGAAGACCTAGAATAGGGGTGTACAGGTGAGATAAAGAGTGGGGTTTATAGGAAGAGAATTGTGATTGTGATTAATAGGACTGGGATCTCTTAGAGGAGGTTAAAGAGTCAGATCATCTCTCTGAAACTGTCTTTTCATGTCTGCAAACATCAAATGAACCAAATATCTGATCATATCCTCTACCATCACAAGAATATCCTCAAATTCAGCTTCCAAATATTCTTTTGGTATAAAAATTATCCAGTTAAAAATAATCTACACATGAAAATAATTATTTTACCGACACACCTTCTAGTTATCTTCACACACAACCGATGTATTCAGGCTTTCCCAATGTTTTAGATAAATTATAATTTCAACCCATATTAATAAAGACATCTTATTTTCTCTTCTTCTCAAGAGAATCTTATATGGAATATTTGAAAAAATATTTAATGAATCACAATATATAAATATCTGATTTATGTTAAATAAATAAATAGAAGTCTTACAATCCTCCAAGATACAACCCTCGACTTTCTTGTAAGATATTTCTCTTTGTTTTCTCATCGGATCACTCTTCCATTTTCATGTCTAGTAGGCAGAGTAGGCAATTTTCTACAGACCCTAGAGACTAAACTCTTATATTTTGAAGTTTTTCTACTATTATTTGTTATTCTAATAACATATACCCTCCCCAAGAAATTTTATGAGGGTATAATCTTCTCTATTGTATCTCGTGAAGAGATCTCCTCAATTATTGTAAATTAACAGTAAAAAATAATGAAATAATTATAATGGTCATAAATATAGAAAAACTTATAAAAGATAACATTTCACTTATAAAAAACTCTTCTCATCATCTACTTTTGAAAAATATATTAAATTTATATTAATATTTAAATGTACACATATCACATGGATTATGATGTTGTATATCCCAAAAAATGCATTAAGGTGTAGTGGATGATTTAAAATCCATTTATCTCCTAGTAGATAATGAAAAATATTTCTTCCTAACTCCTCCAGTATCAGGTATATCTTATTTTTTCTAATAAGAAGGAGAAACACATATATTACTATAAAAATTTTATGATAAGTAAAATAATAAAAAATGAGCTTACCAAAATGGTCTCCCACAAGTGTAATAATATCTGTTTATTATAACTTCACCAATCATCAAACAAAATACTAACATTGATTTTACACTGAACTACTACAAATTTTTTGAATTGTTTTTAATGTTTACCTCTTAGAATATAATTATCATCAAATTTTACTGCTATCCTCTTGTCCAGTGTAAGAGAAACTATTAATTTTTGTAAACGCGTGGTTCCATGTTTAGAAACCCTCAAACTATTATTCCCTTGTGAAAGTAGATGACTAATGTAAAGAAGGATGAGGCGTCCCATTAATAAGAACATGTGTACATTCCCCCCTAGAGGTATGATTATGATCATATCCAAAAGCATCTACTATATTATATGACTTATTTTTCAATATTCTATAAATCAAAGCCACAATAATTACCACAAAAATATACAAATCCAAATATTACATTCAAATGTAAATAAAAAATGAAAAATTATGAAACTAAAAGTAAACATAAATTAACTTAACACATTTTCATTTATATTTTTTCTTATTAATTAAAATGATAAAAATATTAATGAAAGATGAAATGATAAAAATGAATGAATAAAAATCCAAAAATGGTATGTGAATATAAAAAATTATCTAACATGATAAATAATTTTTACTTAAAAAATAACTTTTTTACAATATAATATTATAAAATATTTTTTTTATTTAACATATTAAATTTAAAATAATAGGTTTTCAAAAAATAAATTAATAGATAAGTTATATAATGGAAAAAATAGTAAAATAAAAAAATAATCTAATATAAATAAATTATTTAACATATTTGTAATAATATTTGTTTCATTAAAAAAATCAAATTAAAAATATCTAACAATTTATGAAATTTAAAAAAGTAAACCAGATGTAAACATATGTTACCTATAATATTAAGAAAGCACTAAAGGATTTTCTTTCCTCAAATTTTGTTGTCACAATCATTCTGCATATCACAAACCATGTCTATGATATGCTCACCAATATTAATTGTTAATATATCTATGGAAGTGTGGATCTCACATAAATCAGTATCTTCATCATGTTTATAATCACAAACATACTATTTTTTGTTGTTAGATAATAGACTATTGCATATTGGATTGATTAAGAATATAAAAAATCTGTTTTTCATCTGTTTCAATGATAAAAGGATCAATTGTGTATTCACATTTATTTTGATTAACTAATTTCATTAAAAATTCATTATGTTTGACACATTTTCTATCGATAAACCACTTGTTTTAAAACACTAAAACATGAAGTTTAATGTAATGAACCTCACATATTTATTTAATTACTCTATAATATGCAGTTTATGTGGAGATTGTGTTTGTGTCTTTCACACTCTAAAAATTTATTACTTCTAAGAACACCAACACAATACTATTTTGAACTACACTTATATTTCCCTAATCATTGATATGAAATGTATAGCAATTAATTTAATATCTGAACCATGTTATAAAATTTAAACTTAGACTTCCCACTAAATATATCAATGTTTCTTAGTCTTCTGATCTACCAAGAACATTATTTTAATCCCTGGGAAAAAATTAATCTCATTTAAAAATCAAAATATTTTGTTTAACATTTTTTCAACACAATAATATACAATGTTATATATAGTTGAGAATCACTTATGTTATTCAATATGTATAAATATACCTTTTTATCTATTCATCTATCAATTATTTTCCTTTCAAGCCATAGATCCCCTTTCCCCCACAATTAACTCATGCATGGAGAGATGTAAGAAACTGAGGTGATCAACAGCAAAAATATAATGTGTTCAGAACTCTACAACCTCCTTGTAAATATACTTTTCAACAATGTATTCTTCTCGTTGATATAGATTCTTAATAAACCATTCCAATATCTTCATATATCTTTAAAATGATATATCTAATACTTATATACACGTTTGAAAAGCTTCATTTCTTACACAAAATGAACCATTAAATGCACAATGATATCAAAAAAAGTGTGAGGAAAATGATTTTGCAGTTAAAAAAGTATAGAAACCACTTCATTTTACAAAGTGATCAAATTATTTTAATCAATAACCTTATTATAAATTGTATTGAAAAAATAAAACACTTTAATGATAGCCATTCTAACACAGATGCACAGTATTCCATGTAATCGAACTAGTATGATATATTACATCATGACATGATAATCATGAGATTTCTTTCCCATCATCTTCAAATCCTTTAAAGAAGATAAAAAATTTACATTTTAATAATAACCATATGGCACTTTGATATCGTGAAGACATTGGAAAAGATAATTTTCTCTCTCTTGTATAATGTATGAAAAGTTTGGTGTGGGAATGTTCTCCTTCCATCATGAGTGGGAGACAACTCCAAATGTATTCTCATTGAGGTTAAGTCCAATCATGAATTCAACCCATCTTTATTCTTTCCTTTAATATCTAGTGATGTTCCAATAAAAAATTCATATATATTCTTCTCCATGTGTATGAAATCAATGTCATGTTTGACATCATGATATCTCCTGTGTGGTATCTCAAAAAATATTGACCGTTTATTCCAAATATTTCTGTCATTACTACTTTATTGTGTCTTTCTGAATTTCAAATTAATGTTTTTCCCCCTCTCAAAATACTGATTAATGTATAAAGGTTATAGATAAATATAAAATTAAAGTGAGTTGTTTAAATCCTATTTTAATCTTCTATAAGAGTGATCCATAGACAAAAACATTTGATGACCCATGTATATTTATTTTCTCCCATGATGATGTTGATAATATGAAGTCTGTTGTTCACAAATTGTATAAACTTTATACCCCTTAAAAATCTTTCTAGAAAAATTTAAAAATTCTGGGAAGTCATTTATAGTTAAAATAATCAATACAAGCAATTAAAAATATTCCATTTATTAGAATCATACAACCTTATACCATCCTCTCATATTAGTTTCAAATCATTAATTAATAGTTACAAGAAAACATCAATATCATTTTTAGGATATTTTGGTCTAGAGATCAATAAACTCAACCTCACATATATTTTCATCATATTAAATTCTTAATATGAGTTGTATATTAACAAACAAATGGTCCATAAACTGAGTGTGTTACTAAGGATTCGATATAGATTCATTCCATTCATGCACAGTCTAATTCTTAGATTTATAACTTCATTTTGGAATGTTGGTAATTCATGATCATTTTGCTTCCACTGTGGACAATTAGTTTGATATTGTAATTTTCCATCACATATCTTCTCATTATCATGCTATCTTATCCTTTTTTCATTATGTTAATTTTCAAATATAATTTCAAAATTAAGAATTATAGGAAGATACCAAAATTCCTTTGTCGGGGTCTTTATAACAGCTCAACTAGCATGTGATTTATCTTTCAAATTATATTGTGATGTCCCACATTTTGGACACCCTGAAAGAAATTTGTATTCCTTCCAATATAACAGACATTCATTCAAGAAGGAAAGTATTTTGATATACCCTATTCCAATTAGTCATAATGTTTTATTCACTTTATAATTTGAATCTAAAAGATCATTGTCTTTATGAACAATATCTTTCAAAAATTGTCTAAACTCTTTAAAGATCTTGTCACTCTATCCATGTTTCACCTCACATTAATCAATCTTAACATTGTCGATAAAACTGTAAATTTCCTATAACCTAGATATAATTTTTTAGCATAACCATTTAAATGCTAAATTTTTTACTCTTTCCCAATTTAATCTACTTTAATATCATTAATAATTTCTTCAATTTGATCATACCTATCATCTTGTAAATGATCATCTTCAAGAGATATGAAATTTACCTAGTTTTACCATTCCAAATACAAGGGCTATAACATGGATTAAATCCATAAAAAATTAAATGATCTTTGATCACTATTATTTTTAAACTCTTCAAATTTAAACATTTCAGAAATGGAAAGAAAAAAAATTGTTGTTTGTAAAATTTAATTTAGAAAATTCCAAAAAAGAATCAACACCTTCCTCATATTCGTCACTTATTCAAAGTTTCATAATCCAAATCTGACTCGTTATTATCTATAAAAATACAAAATATATATATATATATATTCATGATAAACCAATACTAAATTTATATCAATGATTTCATAATATGAAATTAATATAATTTTTAAATATTAAACAAAGATATGCATATTTTAAAAGTACAATTATAAATTCTATAAAATAATGTAATATAGGTTAAATATAAATGGTAAATGATTAAAAAATATATATAGTTGTAATTTAAAAAAGAAAATATAGTTAAACTATTGTCATATGTTTCATTTTCTTATGAATTGAAATTTATGAAACTATAAATTGAATATTATTGAACTGAATTTAAATCAACTTTGTACTTTCCATTTTGATTAGTATCATTATCTTTGAATTTTATAAGATTTGTTTTCATAAAATATCAGTCTGAATACCATGTGGTGCATGTGTAATTCCATGAAAATATATATATAATAATATAACATGAAAATTAAAGTAACTAATTGACACTTCACATTGTTTATAACTAAAAATTTTAATATTATATTGACACTAACTCATAATATAGAGGCTGAATATTTAATATATTATTTTTCAAGGTAAGAATATGCCCACATAAAAAGAAAAGTGTTGATATGTATATACACTAGATATATGATATTTTATATTGAATTGTCTTCCAAATAAAATGTATGTATATATTATATTTTAAGATTACTAAGTCACTAATAAGTTTATAATACTAATTGAAATTAATCTATATGCATGGAGGTGTATGAGTTAAAAATTAATGATTCACAAACTTCATCTAAATAAAATTCATTTTGATATCCAATGTAGGAATTTAAGATGGGATAGAGTATAAACATATGGGAAATAAGTCAGTGAAAATGACATTCAATTTAATAGAAAGATCGCAACACTAACATATAAGGGAATCCACACACATTTTCTGTTAAATCAAAACATAATTAAGGTATATGAATATATTATTATGATATATGAGATTATCATATCAATATTTGAATTTTCAATGATGAGATCGATGAAATATAAATGTTTTAGTAGATGGTAATGTGATATTTTAGTAAACAAAATAAATAAAAATGAAAGTTAGGGCTTCAATTCCATTGAAATACTGAAAGAGAGGATTGATATCGGAGTTTTACCTGAGATTGGATAAGATTGAATGACAAAAAGGGATACTGAAAAACCCTATGGATCTAATATGGAGAACTGATATTTGATTCAATAAGATCCAAGAATTGAGGGGTAGGGCTTATGAACCAGATAAACGAGTTGAATTTTTCAATAGAGAACAACTCCAAAATGATTCAAACCTACAATTCATAAAATTTTAAATGATTCATCAAATTGGCTATATAATAACTGATGTGATAAATCTAGTATTTTACATCAATTATTACATAACTTTTTTGGAAATGTATTGAAAATTTATTTATCACTTCAATTATATGATAACCAATGTCATAAATAGGCTTTATCATATCATTTATTATCTAACTGATGTTATAAAGTGTAGAAACATACTTTATCATGACATTTGTATAATATCTGGCATGATTAATCAACATACCTAGATTATTCACATTAGTTAAATAATTAACTAATATGAAAAAACTATTTTAATATATTTATCACATCTATTATTATATAACAAATGTGATAAATATAGATAAATACCTTTTTAAAATTGGTAAAAATATCTAATGGGATTAGGCCAATGTGTTAAATATGTTTTGTACTAGTGATGATTATCTATGTTCTTGTGGAACACATAAGTATGAATTCACTAGGAGATGTGTGGGACCTATATCAGCGTCTAATGTATTGTGTAAAGATTTATATCTCACGAGATAATGATGGCAAACAAGTCAAAGGGCTTGATCCACTATAGAAAGAATTGGA
The DNA here is from genome assembly GCA_963277665.1 of Viscum album. Taxonomy (NCBI): domain Eukaryota; kingdom Viridiplantae; phylum Streptophyta; class Magnoliopsida; order Santalales; family Viscaceae; genus Viscum; species Viscum album. The sequence continues at coordinate 90,506,645 of OY728163.1, forward strand.
ATCATGATCCACTATTAGAATAAGGGGAAACCTAATCCACTATGGGAAGAAGGTTTGACCTGATCATCTATAATAACAACACTTTTATTGGGGATGATAGTGTGTCCTGCCTTTGAGGTGCATCCCCTATGAAGTTCCTTGATTATTTTTTGAAATTATCCTTGACTTATAGAAAATAGTTTAATATGATTATGTGTCTACCAAAATTCCATGTCTTATTCCCATGTATGGATTTCATGGAGTATTCTTTTTATTCCATTATGATTCATTAATTATGTTACGCCAATCTTCATATCATGAATCATGTGTATGATCTTTGATATGCTAGGTATGATCATCAAAGGTTATGGTCATGTTTTCATACCCTTTTTCATGGTATGCTTATGTGTCTCATTTATTTAACCTTACTGAGCATTTAACCACCACCTTTCTTATGTTTCCTTCCCCAATGTTATGAATAAGGGTTTGAGTAGGATTAATAAAGGGGAATATCTTTTTGTGAAACATTTAAAATCATTCACCAAGTTATTATATGGTGTTCAATTTTTCCAAAGACACTAAACTATTACAGTCCTTTGGAATTTAATTTTTTAATATGATGAATATTAATCTAAAATGATGAATTTTCCATGTATGGTAATCCCAAGTTACTATAGTTAGTATCAAAGTAAAGGTTTTTTTATACTTTGAAAACTAAGATGATAATACTTTAATTAGATCCCTGGGTATATTTCTAAGTATATGTCTAGGGATGCCTCTAAGGATTAGCCTAATGTGTCATAGATTTAAAAAAAATGTATACATAATATAAGTAATTATTCGTGATTATATGGTTTTGTGCTATGATAAGTTTTGTTCACACTATGATTTTTGGTCTTGGTAAATAGCATGAACTAGACAGAATTGGGATAAAATTGAATGTTTCATATGTGGAATGTATGGTAATTATACTAATTGATGTCCTAAGTTGAAATATCCTGATTAGAATAATGAAGGTGGTATGATTGTTGGTCAAAAAAAAGTTAAAGAGACAAAAAATGACATGTGAAGAGTATGGGATGTTATAATAGTATTATTTACATAAAATGTAAGAAGGGTGATTAAATTTCTATTGGAGAACCTCAAGAAATGAATCTTATTTAATATTATAGGAAAGGGGTATTAAGTATTAAGATTGTGAAGCCTAAGTACGGTTTAAGAATAAATTTGGATGTTTAATGTGTATATGTTTTGGAATTAAAAGATTATTTTATAAAAATCATGAATTATATATGTATTTTCAGGACAAGTTTATCATTAAGGATTTAAACGGATATTTTTAATATTGTTTTTTTACGCAACCTTGAATGGCTCGATGGCCTTCATATATTTTGAATATTGTTAAAGACATTGAAATGTTATTTAATGGAAAGTTTATATTTTGACTACGGGAAGGTAACCCTCAATGTGTTCTTGATATTGAGAAAGTTGTGTTTAACTTGGATAAAGAGATAATTGATATGGATAAATTAAATTAGATAATACTGATTTCTATGGAACTGATTATTGATTTGTTAAAAAAGTGGACTATGTTATCATGGATGGAGTTTACAACATTCTTACCTTTAAGGAATATATCCAATAAACTTTGGAATAAGGAAGAATGAATGTTTTCTATATGATTTTTTTGTAATTCGGGTTATTATAATGTTTAAATATAATACAGGATTATGTTATTAACATTTTTAAATGTGACTACTTATAGTTAGTTTATGATATATGGGGTATCAATTTTATGGTGATTTTTCGAAATTTAGTACCCTTATTTATAAATTTTTAGATTATCATCTTTTGGAAGGGTTATAAAGTTAACAATTTAGGGAATTCATTAAGTTAAACTTTAGATGATGTTTTATATATTAAAGTATTATGTATACATATTAGGATTTAGGGATATTGGATAACCTTTGCTAATCATTTTACTGTGATTATAACTAAAGACATATGGAATGAATTTTCATTCTAGTTATATATCTTATGATCAATTAGTTCTTCAGGAATAAAAAAATCACCTTCATTTTATGAGTAAGAGATGAAGTTGAAATTGGTCGAGACACAACCAAACTATGAGATTGTGTATATGGAATGAAATAAAATCAAGTAGTGTATATTCTTGTGAAAAAATATTCAACTCTAGGAAAATGATTTTGAAAACAAATTATCCTAATACCTTCATTTCTATTTATCTGATGGTCTTATAAACCATCATAGATTTATGGTTTTTATCCCCTTAACATTCCTTTTATCATTCACATGCTTGTGATCAGTGACCCTTATCAATCTCTATATTTATTTATTCTTATCTTATATGTCCAATATTCACTTCCCACCTATTTTATTCTATGTAGAAACCAAATTATGAGTTTCTTTTGGTAACCATTTTGGTTCTAACTTTCATTTTTTTTAATTATGTTTTGGTATTCATTATTATGATGTGGTTTTCTCTAAAAATAAATTCCTAGTATAAAACCGTTGATAACCCAGATGAAGTTTGAGGGTGAAATTCATTTTTTGGTGGGTATATTGTAACACCATACTATTTTTTGAAGTTTTTTGGAATTATTTTTAAAATTTCTATATTTTTCATTTCATGCCACACTAAAGATATATTTTTTTATCAAAGATCCACATTATTCTTACTTTGTACACAAATCCAATTTGATCTTGTACTATACGCAACATCTAGATTATCTTATGGTACTCCCAATCGATTGCATGACTTGTAGGACCTTGTATTTAAAAACTATAATTTACTATGAATATTATTATTAAAATATTATAATAGTTGTCACCCAAGTGTTGGAATGGATGTTATGAATAATATTAATTAAATTATGAAAAATATGTTTTACTCATTTATATATGAAGAATTATATTGTGACCAATTAACTATAAATTAAAATAAAACTCTTTTGAAAATATAATAATTGTTTTGCTGGAAAACTACATTTATTAAATTAAAAGAATTTCACCTCAATAAATTAATAATTCTAATTTTAATAAATTATTTTAATTATATATATCTATATATAAATTATTATTATTAATTCAAAAATTTAATATTCATCTTATTTGTTTTCTAGATAATATATAGGAATAAATCCAATTTTATACACAAATATATATATTCTTTATAAAAGTAAATTTTACCACCATTTAGTGGAACACCTATTTAAATCTAATTTTTTAAACATTATATATTTTTTTGGAAAAATAAACTTTTTTTGAGTGAATAATATTGAAATTTACTTTTGGTGATTTTTTTTATTTTTCATTGTAGTTTAATTTTTTGATAAATAGTGAAAATACTGAATTTTAATTAAAAATTGTATTATAATGTAATTTATTTATATTGTAAAATTATATTTTAATTTGGTTTTAAAGTATATTTATATAAATTATACATATTTTAAAACAATTTATCTCACTTTATTCAATTTAACATTGAAATTGGAAACAAAAACATTTCATACTTTTGAAAATTTTCACTTTAAAAACTCGTTGTCTCATCCCGTCTGCGAGATTAATTTTGAGTTACTTTATACCAAATATGTGATTATAATTTTAAAAAATGTATTAAATATTTTGAATAGGAAAAATGTAAAATTTATAGTAAAGTAAAATTAGTTTTTTATGCAAAATATTACTGAAACTAATTAAAATTAATTACAACCACTAAGGTCAAAACAAATTTATTTAGTGGTTAACCTTTAACATAAAAGGACAAATATCCTATAAACATGTCCAAAAACAATTATGGTTATATTTCAACCATATAATACATGTAATCTAATATTAAAAATTATTGGAGGTACCTTATATAAGGAATACCACCCAATATTTTTAATCTTTTGATATTTATAGGAATACCACTCCTCCACCACTATAAAAAGGGAACTTACCCCCCACCCCACACCTTCATAGATCTCAAGACCTGCGCATCTTCATAACCATTCCAAAATGTCCTAAAAACATCTTTAAATTAATCCTAAATTCATAATTTTGGTTATAAATCCACTTAATGAACCCCATTGGTGCAATCCAAAAGGATTTACCCAAAGAAGAGGCAACATACTTCCATAATAACTTTTGTTTTATTTATTTCTCCGCCCTTATATTATTATTATAAAAAGATTATATAACATATAATGTATCCTAAACATATTTATATTTATTTATTTTATGTTTTATTCCTAAAATTATACACATTTCCATTAAATGGGATGCGCAATCATCGTTTCATGTTTACGGTGAACTACTGCCTCATGAACCAATGTAGTTTGTTTTTCCGTGACCACAATTAATAATTGGAAATAATGATTTAATTACAATTTATATATAATATATATTATATTTATGATTTATTTATTTTTTTTAATTATTAAATATCATATACCTTCATGCATTCCATTTTGTTGGAATACAATAACGTAGTTTGTGGATGTGTTGACTGCCACCTCCTCAAAGTGATGTGATTCATTAATGATATTCATATAATGTATTATGGATGGGTTTTATAAAAATATATGATATATACTAGATAATAATTCTAATATAATTATTATTTATATATATAGATATATATGTCATTTACTTTCTTTCTTTCTAAAGGACAAGAAAATGGAAATCGTGTACATATGTACGTACGACCTACTGCCTCCATGAACGGTGTATTCCATTTCATATTTCAATATATTATAGATTATTATAGATAAATATATAAGAAATATATATTATATTTATTTCATTTTTATAATCTTGTATGTGATTAAATTATCATATAAGTAATAGGCCTAAAAATATTATAAATCAAAACGCGTGTGAAAACTAAACTGTTATTACCTGAAACATAACATTAACATAGAATTGTTAATACACAGGTAATATAAACACACACTAAAATAATATATGGAATTATGTATAATAATATGTTTATTTTGTATATTTATAATAAAATTGCATTTATTATACAGTAGGTTTGAACATGTGTGAGTAAACTCAAGACTCAAGGTAAGGGTTTTCTCATATCACTTTTATTTATGTTAGATACATGTTATATTCACCACTTATTCAAGTTTTTTCGTCTATATACTATATAATGACATATTATATCATTAATTACATTTATTTATTAAAATTAAAAGTTTTAATTGATTTTATTCTATCATGGAACTCAGGATTCAAAAGTTGATCAAGTAGTAAGGGGATTTTAGTCTCACTTTTATTTCTACGATACTTATGCCATATTCACAAATAGTTTCTTTTATGTGGTTTATATACTTCCCATAAATGTATTATATTATTAATATCCTTATATTAATGATTATTTTTATATCTGTTTGATGATCTATCTTTCATGGGGTTTATGGTTCAAAAGTTACCAAATTGGTAAGGTAATTTTTTCTCAATTTTCATTCTATGAGACACATGTTTTGTTATTAAAATATATTATTTTATGAGGTGTATGTCCCTTCGACATGTTATATAATTAATATTATTATCTTCATTATATTATAATTTTCATGTAATTTTATCTCTCATGGGTATTATTATTCAATGTTACCGAAGTGGTAAGATTTTATTGCTACAATCTCATCATTTATCAGGATTATATATGATTATTCTATCATTAGTGAAATATTATGATACATATGTCAAGAAATATCATGAATTTTATTTTCATCTCTTTACTCATGATATACTCATGTAATGGAACCATTTTTACACTCTTTTTACTTAATATTTTTAATAAAATGTTTTTTATAAAAATAGACCTTATTTCTCTCTTCAGTCGGAAATCTGTTTTATTCAAAAATAATTCAAAAATAATTTTTTTTTCAAGGAAAATTATTTTTAAATTTTTTTTCTTTTGAGAGGTGTTTAAAATGGTTTTAAAAATATCATTTATATGTTTTAAAGGAAAAAAATTCAGAAAGTTTTCAAGATTCATTTATATGTATTTAAGGAAAAACGGTTTTCAAGATGTTTTCAAGATTAATTTATATGTTTTCAAGGAAAATGGTTTTCAAAAAAAAATTCAAGATTCTTTTATATGTTCTCAATGGAAAAGTTTTTCAAAAAAAATCAATATTCCTTCATAAAATTTCTAATAAAAATATTTCCAAAATTTTTTCAAGCATCCTTCATAATTGTTCAATTTTATTTTCAAATAGAATTTTTTTCAAAGGATTTTATGTTTTTTAAATAAATTTTCAAATGTGAAAGGATATTTCCCTCAATAAATGTTTTCAAAATAATTCACAAATATACGAACACTCTAAGATGAAATATGTTGGTCTTACCCATTCCTTATTGGGAATGTGATCTAAGGGTTCCATTCATATTATTTATATTAATATATTATGTTGTGATGTAATTATATATACAAAAACCATTTCTTTTTCATGGGTTATTTGTTTATGATGCCCTCTTTTATGGGTTATTTTATTATGAAACCTACTTCTTTTCAAGGGTTATGATTTGATTAAATGATTATGAAACATGACACTTTTCAATAGTTTTTGATATGATGACATGTTTATAATACCCATTTCATTTCATGGGTTATGATATGATTGTTTATGTTCTTGTGGAATGTGTATGTATTATTTTACTATGTGATGGGTGGGACCTATATCTCCCTCCAATTAATTCGGTAAAGATTTATATCTCATGAGATAATGACGGGAAACAAGTTGACGGGCTTGATCCACTATGGGAAGAAGGGTAAAATCAATCCACTATGGGAAGAAGAGGAAACTCCATCCATCAGGGGAAGATGTTGTATCGTGATCCACTATAAGGAAAGGACTACAACAGAGGATAGAAGTGTGTCCTAGCTAGGACGTGCATCCCCCATGAAGTTCTCTAATACATTTTGTAAAGGATCCTTGAATTATAGTGAATGATTTTATATGCTTATGTGTCTGCAAAAATTCTCGATCTTATTCCATTGTTATGCTTTCATGGATTAAGATCCTGATTCCCTTATGATTAATTACTTATGTTATACCTATATTTATTCTATGACTCATGTGAATAATCATTGATTTGTAGGGTAGGTTCTTCAAATGTTTTACTCATGCTTTCATACCCTTATGATCAAGTTATGCTTACATATCTCCTTAATTCAACCTTTTGAAGAATATGAGCTCACCCATTCTTATGTGTTTCTTCCCTAGGTCATGAACAAAGGTTTTGAGTATGATTACTAAAGGGTATGATCTTTTTGGGAAACATTGATGATCATTCACCAAGTTAGAATATTGTGTTCCATGTTTATAATTACACAAAACTATATTTGTAATCAGACATGTAATTTATAATGTAATGTATATTCATATAAATTTTTTTAATATCCTTGTATGTTGAGACTGGTTCGCTATATGGAAAGCATATCATACTATTATTGGGTTTCAAAGGATCTAAAAATTACATGTTAAACATAGCATAATAAATATTGAAACCCAAATCCACAATCAAACATTATAGATAAATTAAATAATGCATACCTTAAAATGAATAAACACATGTACCTATCAAAAAATATATACATTCTATTTATCTTCGTCCCATGTTCTTGATGAAGATCAAAATATAGGTATTCGAATGCATTCAACCTCTATAGGTATCTATGAATTACACTAAATTGATTGGAGCTTAAGTAGTATCATTTACTCTTGATGACATGGTTGCTCCTCGGTGTGTAATGAAAGAAAGATAAGAGATATATGACAGAGTTATTTATCGAAGGCTTGGGAAAGTAATCATAATCTCATTGTGAATCCCCTTTATAAATAGCTCAAGTATGCTTCTCTAGTGAACATTCATTAACTCATATGCTATGATTTTATTCATGTAGTTTCATTAAATGAGAACTTTAGTAATGAAAACTCTCCCATACATTTTCTCTTATAAACTATTTTACTTTAATGATGAATTTTGTGGAAGATCTTATAAAATTATGATAATTGAATGTTCTTTCACACAAAAATCTAAAGACAGTGGTATAGTATTGTATAACAAACCCTATGATATATCTAGTCATAATATATTATTTATATGGTAGGAATGTAATTCATGCATTATGATATATCTTTAAAGTTACAATGATAATGTTATCTATGAAAAATCCAAAGAGAAAGGAACCTTTCCTTTATGTGATCACATTATAAATTACCTTATTGAGTCTCTAAGTTATATCTTCAGATAAAATATTTTGAACAATATTGTAAATATTTATAGGCTTAAATTCCCCAAAATGTTAAGGAGTATTAAACTTGGGAATCAAAAAAATTATTTTTATAATTTATACTTAATGAAAAAGAAATATGATTCAATAAAATAAGCACAGTATATGAAAGATAATTTCTAATAAAATTTTAATAATTTTGAAAAAAAATCAAAACAGTCTTGCCATATAGGATTTCATGGACTCGCCCAGTGGGACTCATTCTTAAAATATCCCAACACTATCTCCATAAGTTAGGGTATAACGAAAATCACTAGAAGGAATAACCAAAATGGGCAGTCTTTCCATAAGTACTTGAATACGCACACGCAACCATTTCCATTTAGAAGGGTAGAGGAAAAAACTATTTGGTAGTAACATCTAGAGTAAAAATCAAGTTAGTAAATACATCAAGGGAATAAATGAGTATAATAGCAAAAAATGAAAATCCAAAGGGAAAAAATACGCACCTGACCAGAATGATGCTCCAACCAAACAAAAACTAAGAAAGTAAATTCTAAGAGATCCCGGCTCCAAATCATTGAGCCTTGACCACCATACACATTCAAATACACCATATTATCCTTATTTATCCATTAAATCATGACCAAAATGACTATCTTCAATATAATACATGACATATTTGGTAAAAACCTAGTTAGGGATGAGAATATACATACCTAATAGGATACCTTGAAATATGAAGGGGGATGATAAGAGACATGATAAAAGTAGACAGATCAACCCGTAGAAAGAGAGAAATAAATCCCGACAACATAGATATTTATACATATATATTATAATATCAGAAACCCAAATGAGGGAGAAATGTGATCTTTATATCACATCCCAACCCAAGAAAATGATTCTTCCAACAGTTCCAAAGATGTTTACCAATGATGCCTAGCATCTCACATGTGTATCTGAAGAATCATTTGTGTGGTTCCACAGCGCACCATTGTGTTTTATAGTAGAGTGGATATAATATATATGTATAAGAGCCATAAATTGGTACATCATGAGGGCTCCACTCTATGGATAGAAGACTCATGCCCAATATCTGTACGAGAATTATTCTCTAATGATTGAGGACCCATGATCTACCACATTATGAGGGTTACACGTAGTGGATATAGGACCCATACCCAAACTCTTCAATAGGGTTCCATTCTGATGGTTGAGGACCCATGTCGTGTCTCCACTGTAGGTTTCCACTCTAAGGGTCGAGGACCCATTCCCAGACTTCGCAAGAGGGGGCCACTGAGTGAATAGATAACCCATACCCCGACACCGTATAATAATTCCACTTTGATGGTCAAGGAACCATTCCCTATCTCTGTAGAAAGTTTCATATCTAATGTTTTACGACCCATACCATTTCTCTATAAGAGGGTTCCACTCAGTGGATGGATAGAGGACCCATTCCTTGACCCACCAGGAGGGTGTCACTCTAATGGTAGAGGACCCATTCCCTAACATGGTACGAGGGTTCCAATATGAGGGTAAAAGACCCACACCCTGACACTCTATGAGGGTGAAACTCTGATGGTAGATAAATAACCCATTCTATATCATCATATGAAGTTTACACTATGATCTATTTGATGATATTTTCTAATCACTGTCAAAATCAAGCATCACTTAAGAAATTTTCACAATTTGAACATCTCACTTCATATCTTAAATTCCTCTATGGATGTCACCATCATGTTCTGTGTGAAAAAAAATCAGTATAGGATACTCATGGTTTAAAATCCAAGCCCAAATGAAGGAGATACAAGAGGTATCAGTTTCCTCAAACGGAGGTACATGCTGTGTAGGATACCAACATGGAGGGTGGTACCACTCTACTTCCAAGCCATGTTTTTGAAATTACTAGCTCATTACCCATATATCCCTACATCGAATGTAATGGGATTACATGGCGCGTCTCAGCCACCCCAGGTCAAGCCATGTTCCCTTGGTCTTTCCAATGTCCTTTAGGATATACTCATGTACACTAGTTGTGTGCATGGAAGTACATGTTTCCATCTACTCATAGAGTACACGTCAGGTCACAAACACTGGGTCACATGGAATGTGGAGATCCCAAATAGAATCTGATATTTAAATCCACCGGAAACACTAGTAACCATATCTAGATGTATACATGGTGTGTAATCTTTAGACTACATGGTGTGTAGTCTTATTTTCAATAGAATTTTAGATCTCCTCCATTGATCACATATCTTCCATTCCAACTGCTAATTCTTCCTAGTAAAAGCCTAAAATATAATGGGAGAGCATATATTCATCAATTATGGCCCTATGGTGGCCAAAAAACAATTTTAATCAATTCATTGTAATCCTTAAATTGTTTTCACATCTCTGTTTGTATCCCATTGCCTCACCATATTCTCAAATACATGGTGGAATCACCCATATCCCAAAATATATCCAAAACCATAATATATTTTTCAATGAATCCATTGAATGTAAATCCTCAATGAATCCGGGGGTTCAATTATGCTTGAACATGCCCAAAAATGTCGAATCATGGCCTCATAGGCCAATAGAAAAGAACGAGAAGATTCATTGGGGGGGAAATCAAGAAAAAAGGTGAAATAATAATTGGGAAATAATATTTATCCAATGGATTTGGGATAACTAAGGTGAGTAAAACAACCGAAAGACAGTCAAAAATGAATAAATCGTGTAATTTGATGTATAGGATCCTGAAAAGGATGAATTTGAATGTAGATTGAATAATAACAGTATGGTTGTGCTTAATAATTTTATCATAATATAGGGAAATACAAATAATGATTCCTAGAATGATTTGGATCAATTTTTGGTGAAGAACAAACACACTAATTATGGGGGAAGATATTTTTTATTCACTATTCCAAAATTTTCCTTGATCTAGTCACTCATCATCTTCCAATATCTATCCGCTAAAGAAGAATGGTAAATTTTTCCATTGAACAGTCTTACGATAATGTGGATAACCTTTTAGATTCTCTATAATATCTTGTTTATAGAATAATTCATTTTACATCATTTAATGAATAAATAAAATTAATTAATTAATTAATCTTCTGAATAAACCCACCAAGATTTTCCAAATTTCAACTTCCTGGGAAAACATGTTTTATATCGCACTTAGGATAAATCCCATATTCAATATTCAACTGTGGTCCTAGATTTCAGTTTTGAGACTCCTTTAAGGAGATATACCATTATTTATAAAAAAATAATGTGTGTGATATAAAACATATCTAATATTTTTATAAAATTAATCTCAGGAACAGTGGTCCTTATAATAACTCTTTGCCTTGGTGCCTAACTCTGATAATATTCTTTGACATATTTCAATGTATTACATGGCAAAAAAAATTTCTCTACATTATTACCTCCTTCATGATTTTCATTCTCAAAAAGAAAAATCTAAACAAAACTATGCGGATTTTATGTGGTCATCTAGCTCTCCTTCCCCCATTAACTCACCAACATGATCACATGTTTCCACATGACTTGAACTAAGGGAATGGTCCATCGATTTTGGATCCTCTCTTATCAATCCTTGATTGCCATTATGTGCTCTAAAAATGTGGCTCCATCCTCGATGAGCAACTCTTTCTAGTCAATATCATTAATGGTATCATGCATGAATATCCTTATCTATGAATGATGAAATACATCATGAAACCACTCCAACCATGGGTGTAACTCCCTGACCCCAGTTACCCAGATTCGGTGCATTATTACATAACATTGGCATGATCACAAAAGATCAACTCTCAAAAGATCGATTAGTTTAGTAGCCTTGGAATAACTAGGTACATTCATAAAGTTTACATTACATCATAAAGTAAAAACTACTACAATAAAATCTTGTCTTAATATCCCCTTATATTATCCCTGGAGGTCATTCATAAATTAATTCTTCACATCCTGGGAAAAATAAAACATTGAAAGGGGTGAGCTCAGATGCTCAATAAGGATAACAATATAGCGAAAACATTCATAAATAAGCATAAACATTTAAGGCAATGTATAACTAAAACAAAATCCTTTTAAACATGAACTTTAGCATAATATGGAAAATATAAAATTAAATAATTCCATTTACTTATTCACATGGATATTCTACTAGTCGAATAATCACATTCAATATCAATAACCACTATCATAATGATGGAATGCAAAATGACAGACTATCATAACAACAAATTCAAGGACTTGTCCCAAGACTACAAATAAGTTTTTTTCAAGGCCTTGTGCCAAGACAAAATTTTTTTAAATGAGACCTACCGATTCATTGAGGAGCTATAGTGGGCTCCACCCGTCACTTACAAAGTCCAATGCATTCGTCATATGAGAAGTTTGAAACATAATACAAACATTCGTATTAAAACTAGCATAAAAAATGTCAATAATTTAACCACAAACCATCAATGGTATAAAAATAACAAATCCACAGTCAAACATATCACAAAACCTTCAATACAGTACAAAAGTTTTTTATCATAATAAATCAACTTCAAATAAGCTTAAAATCATTCAAAGGATGTTGACATAGATGAAATCAAAACAATTTGAGAGAAATATCTCTTTTTTTGAAATCATTTAAAAGCCACTTAATTATAAAATAAAACATTTAATTTTAAAATATTCTTATAAGATTTTAAGGGAAGCTTCGAAGATTTTATAACGGTGGAAAATAGCCGCACCCACTGTATAAGTAAAAAAAATCATTCTTACCTTAATTTTGTTGAAAAGGTTAAACAGGTCCTTGTTTGGAAAATCGCAGAATGATTCCTTTATAAAATTATTATAAGAAGTCCAACAATGGTATAAATGAATTTATCCCATATTCTATAAAATAGTAAGAATTATTTGAAATACATTTTTAAGAAGCATGGATGTGGATGATAAAGAGGTCTCAGTAGATAATTACGTATAAACAACCTCAGAGAATGAAGAGATTGTGAAATAAAACCGTACCTTTTACTTTTCCTTGGTTGAGGGTAGGTTAACCTCTTGTATAATGGTGAAATAATTGTTATTAAGTTACACAAGAATGATATACATTAATATGATATCATATATTATCTTTTAACACTACTTTGTTAATAATATCTTTGTATGATCATCATTTCGGGTGTTAACTTACTCCTTTTACTTTATTTGTTTTGTTACATAAGCCATGTTTGTTATGTATAAGTTGTATATTATTCATATCTATAATTATATCAAGTCCTTAAACATTATTTTTAATCATCAAATGATAATTATACTTTAATGGATACGATGGGGAATGAATCTCATCGCGTTTGTGGAGACGGTAGTCCATACGTATGTACGAGCGACAATATCATTATTTTGATATTAAATTAATATATAATTGGATGGTATATCATATATAAATAATCATTATCATGTTATATTTATTATTTACATGAATTACACATCATTATTATACCCATCTAAATAATAATATATTGAATAACAATTACACCACGACGTGGAGACGGTAGGCTGTACGTACGCATGTATGGTAATATGTCATTAAAGGGATGGATAGAATAATGAATTTTGTTGTTACATATTTATAATAACATTAAATTATATATAATATACAGGAGTTATTATTTTATAATGTAAATAACAAGGAAAGAAGAAGTTGAAGAAGAAAGGAACTTGAAAAAGGGTGGTGAAATCATTACCTATTCTTCGGGTTCTTCCTTTTGATTTGATCATAAGGGATCATTAGGCTGGCTTTATGATCAAACTAAGGCCTCTAGGTTGTAGTGATGGAAGTTTAGAGAATCCTTTGGCAGGTTTTGGCCGATCCAAAAGGCTTTGAATGTGTGAATTAGTGAGAAGGGGTGTCCATTTATTAGAGGGGTGAGGGGCACCTTTGGAAAAGCAAGAAATATTATTTTATAATAAATTCACATTCTATTTATAATGCCTCCAAAGTGGATTATTTAACGGTTAAGGTGGGTATGGGTCGAAAACAACTCCAATAATAGGTTTTAGATAGGTTTGGGTCCCTATATTAACGTTATCTTTTAGTTTTAACTCTTAGTCAATTAGAATGACATTTACTATGTCACATTGTATTTTTATATTATATAGTTTATAAACATACCATATACATACAAGAGACCCACAAGTTGTCCATTAATGATAAAAATATCATGATATAAGTCTCTTGGAAGATCCTTATATTTTTAGGAATTAAATATCAATTAATAATATAATATTTGTTTTCAAAACTCTTTTTTGTCAATTTTGACACTATTTGGTATTTCATTTTTGTGAAAATCATAACAGCATGATTACTTAGAAAATACATAATTAAATGAATACTAAAATGTCATATTAACCTATAAAATTAGTTTAATTCATAAAAAGTCTCAAATTACATTTATTTGGATATTTATAATATCAATTATTTTAATATTTCATTAATTAGGTAATTACTGCCTCCCCTTTGTGTCATAAATAAATAAAAATATTTAAGGTCTAAAAATTATAACTAAAATACCATTATGTACGAAATATTTTTAGCTTTCTAATTTATATTTATAATCAAATTTATCTTATGTAAAATCCTATATTAAAAATTTGTTTGTTAATAAACATTGATTTTAACTCTTTTAACTCTTCTTTGAATTAAATAATAATAAATTTCCTAATCTAATCCAAGTGGACCTAAATGATAATATTTTATTCCTAAGTTTGTTTTTGTTGAGATACAAATGTCCAATAGAATTAAGACATGTGTTAGGGTACTATTAATATCATTTTACCCTTAATTACCCTATTTACTATTAACCGTGGTAAATAAAAGTAAAAAAGTTACTATTCACAAAAAATTATTTTTATCTTATTGAACCACATTTTACTCCTTTATATTAACCGTGTCTCTCGGAGTTTTGAAATTCCACTCAAAAAAGCGAAAAAATTATGTTTTATGTGAATTTCCAAATTCTCCTAGGAGATGGGTAAAAGAGGGTGAAAAGGTCAATAAAATTTCTATATATCTAAAACTATTCTAAACTAACCCCAATGAATTAAATTGAACTTATATGGGTATTATGTATCTATTTTGACCATAATTAAATTTGAATAAAACAAATAATTATTTAAATAAAAATTCGGTTTTAAACTATAACTCAGTGTTTTCCACTATTCATCAAAAATTGAATGTTTTCAGAAAAATACCAAAAAAACACCCTAAGCTAATTTTTATATTCCGAATTCAATAATGAAGTCTATTTTACCAAATTCAAAATATAGAAGTTGCATTTATTAATTTAAAATTAATTTCCACTGTCAAAAGCAAAAGGAATGTTTTTAATAAATAATAACCACCAAAAGTTTGACACTTGTTTATGTCCAATTTGAAAGTTAAATTACTTACAATGACCATCATTGGATTAAATTGTAAAAATATAATCTATTTATACTTGAAAACGATTAAAATTTATTATTTATCAATATAAATTATTTTGATTTAAAAAGTTGTTTTCTGTTAAAATGTAGTATTTTTCACTATTCACCGAAATATGAAAGTTATCAGAAAAACACCAAAACTTTATTGAAACTAAATTATTATTTCCCGATTCTAAAGAAGGAGTTTATTTTGTCAAATTGAATATATAAAGGTTTTAAATATTTTATTTAAAAAGGCTTCGCCATTAAAAGGCGGTAAAATTGCATTTTTTGCAAAATACTTCTTTTATATGAAAAAATGAATTTATTCTTACATTATTTCTAAGAAACTCATAATATTGATTCTAAAATCATAATGATTATATAATGTTAAAAATTTAGTTAATACTATTCATAACAGCTTTTAAATGGCTTGTTTGGTAGGTCATGGTGCGCTAGAACTTGGTGTTGTGTGTAGTGCAAGTTATTGAATTACTTTGATAAAAATAACGTACTTTGAAATCAGGGGGTGTTACATTCTTCCCTCCTTCAATAAATTGCATCCTCACAATTTGAAATTATTTTTAAAAAATAAAAGGTTGATAATAGAAAATACCTTTGGGAAAACCCACATCGTAAATTTGGTTAATAAAATTTAGTCTTAATAAGAGGAAAAGGGAAATGAATGGGTCACCACCAAATTATGATCTCGATTAGGAGAAAATTGGTGGAAATTATAGACATATAATTAGACTAAAAAACGTAAATATTTATAGGTAGTGATTGAGGTCATCAATACCAAACAAGTGTAAAATTGAGGGCCTTAAATTCATCAATCTATGATGATTTAAAATACCATCTGTTCAACAAAACATATGGTATTAGGATAACACTTTTTTTGTTTTATGATCCCTTCACTAAAGTGTATTAATTAATTTCTTCATATAATAAGAGAAGAAGAAAAATATATACATGACAAGTAGAGTCCCATCCTCTAATTAATTTCTACCACTAATTCATCTTTCACTCTAAAAGATAATAGAACTTAAAAATAATATTATATTTATCATATTCATAGAGGGTTCAAAAAATGAATTTATAATTCATCAACAAGAATTTTTAAAAAAAAATACTACATTATTCAATCCAGGACATTACGTGGGAAAATTGTAGGTGAGACACCATTATCACCCTTCGGTTGCAAGTTCAAGTCTCATGGCCTTGCCGGATGCGACGGGTTGCGGCCTGACCTTCGGGTTGTCCTTTTATGTCAATCCAAAAATAATCTCAAACTAGAATTATCCAAAATACTTCTATCCAAACTCATAGTCCAAAATTTATAAGTAAGGTAAACAAAATGAAGATCATTTTTACCCCGTAATAGCATGTGAATACCTTCATCATTTATTCCTTTAAAACACTAAAACACCTGGAATTACCATAAAACCATACATTCATTCTACCTCATTCCTTATAGAATACTGAAAAAACTTCATCCATCTGAAAATGTTGTAAACTCCAACAATTATGGAATATACAAATCGTTAATCAGTTTCAAGGAAGTCAAGAATATCCAATATAATTTACTAAATCAACCATATCTTATTCCAAAATCAGTACCTCAATATTAGGACCATATTAAGGTATATCTTTACTTCAACTATTTAATTTCCAAAAAGATTACCTTTATGTAGAGTCACTTTTTTTAGTACCATAAAATCTCAAATCCTCAATTAAATAGTTCTACAGTACAATCCTTATTTATTTACAGTATATCATTGATACAAAACTTCAATGAAATAATTCGAAAGTAACAACATAAGAACACTAGTCATAACTCTTCATCTATGGTAGTATCATAACTTGATTATTATCCAATTGCATCATTTGAATCATAGTGTGATGATTAGGACATTGGTTCACATAGTGTCGAAACCCATTGCAGATGAAGTATTGTACATTTGAAACTGTTTTCTTACCCTTGAAGTCACGTACTTGGTGTCCTTTTTCTCCACACTTATAACATACTCCCATTCCCTTCAAGAATTTTCCAAGGTGATTTTTTCCACAGTTATCACATATGGGAAAATCCTTCTTTACCTTAGTCCATTTATCTTTCCTTCTCTCTACCATCCTTTCCTTCTTTGGCTTCCGTTCAAACCCATAGGACCTTGAGAATTATTTACTTATCTTATCAACAAATGATATTATTTCATCATATGCTGATAATACGTGGGAGACTATTTCCCTTCTAAATTCTGGCTTAAGACCACGAAAGATATGATCCTTCTTACTTTTTGGATCATCCGTATTGCTGGAGTTCTCATTCCTTCTACTAGGAACCATTTCTAAACAATGGCATACACTAGATTAGTTTATGAATAGAAATACCTAATTTCAAAATTATAAAACACTTAACATAAATTAAATAGTTTATGGATATAATACATAATCATAAAAATGTTTTATTTGAGGATGTATATGCTCATAAACCCTTCATAATGGTTTGTAATGAAAATGAGAATTATCCTAAGAATATCCCCCGGGAGTGTCGTTACCAAGAGTGAAGTAAATCCCATTATTGTGAACCATTTCTCATTCGAGTCTAGCTCAAAGTGGTGTTTTTAGGTTTTACCCCTTGGGACATATGTTCCAGAGCCACCTCTGCCTGCTCGTATCCAGACAGGGATGTATTGCTCGAAAAACTCACAAAATCTCTACAATACCAAAATTCTATAAATTTCTTCTATAATAATCCTAAAAGTCCATCTTAGGTCTATATGCTCTAATTAGAGTTTATCTACATCTAGCTTCCAAGTTTTGTACTAAAATTCCTCTGATACCAACTGTAATGCCCCAACCCCAGTTACCTAGAGTCGGTGCATTATTACCGAACATTGACATGATCACAAAAGATCAAGTCTCGAAAGACCGATTAGTTTAGTAGCCTTGGAATAACTAGATACATTCATAAAGTTTACGTTACATCATATAGTGAAAACTACTACAACAAAAGATTGTCTTCATATCCCCTCATACAATCATTATAGGTCATTCATAAATTACTACTTCACATCCAGAGAAAAATAAAACTTTGAAAGGTGTGAGCTCAGATGCTCAGTAAGGATAACAATATAGCAGAAACACTCATAAATAAGCATAAACATTTAAGGATATGTATAAATAAAACAAAATATTTTTAAACATGAACTTTATCATAATATGGAAATTATAAAATGAAATAATTCCATTTACTTATTCACATGGATACTTTACTAGTCGAATAATCACATGCAATATCAATAACTAATTTTATAATGATAGAATGCATAATGCCAGACTATCATAACCACATAGTCACGGCCTTGTGCCAAGACTACGAATAAGATTTTTTCAAGGCCTTGTGCCATGACACTAGTTTGTCTAATGATACCTACCTATGGATCGAGTTGATATACCGGGCTCCACCCGTCACTTACTAGGTCCAATTCATTCCTCAAATGAAATGTTTGAAACATAACATAAACATTCATTTTAAAATTAGCAAACGAAATGTAAATACTTTAACCACAAAACATGAATGGTATAAAAATAACAAATCCACATCCAAACATATCACAAGACCTTCAATACAATAAAAAAGGTCTGTATCATAATAAATCAACATCAAATAAGCTTAAAATTGATCAAATGATGTTGACATAGATGAAATCAAAACTATTTGAGCAAAATATCTCTTTTTTTAATCTTTTAAGAGTCACATAATTATAAAATAAAATATTTAATTTAAAAATATTCATATAAGATTTTAATGGAAGCTTCGACGATTTTATTACGGCGGAAAATAGCCGCACCCACTGTATAAGTTAAAAAAAGACATTTTTACCTTAATTTTGTCGAAATGGTTAAAAAGGTCCTTGTTTAGAAAACGACAGAAAGATTCCATTATAAACTTCTTATAAAAATTAAAACAAGGGTAAAAATTACTTTAAACAATATTCTATAAAATAGTAATAATGATTTGAAATACATTTTTAAGAAACATGGATGTGGATGATAAATAGGACCCAGTAGATAATTGTGTATAAACAACCTCGGATAATGAAGAGATTGTGAAATAAAAAAATTACCTTGTACTTTATCTTGGTTGAGGGTAGGTTATCCTCCTGTATAATGGTGAAATAATTGTTATTATGTTATACAATAATCAAATACATTAATATGACATCATATATGATCTTTTAACACTGTTTTGTTATTAATATCTTTGTATTATCGTCGTTTCACGTGTTAACATACTCATTTTATTTTATATGTTTTGTTACATAAGACATGTTTATTATGGATATGATGTATATTAATCATATACATAATGATATCAAGTCCTTAAAAACTATTTTTAATCATCAAATGATAATTATACTTGAATGGATACGATGGAAAATGAATCTCATTGCATTCATGGAGACGGTAGTCCGTAAGTACGTATGAGCGACAATATCATTTTTTGATATTAAAATAATATATAATTGGAATTTATATCATATATAAATAATCATTATCATGTTATATTTATTAGTTACATGAATTAAACATCATTATTATACCCATCTAAATAATAATATACTAAAAAACAATTACACCACGATGTGGAGACGGTAGGTCATACGTACGCACGTATGGTGATATGTCATTCAAGGGATGGATTGAATAATGAATTTGGTTGTTTCATATTTATAATAACATCACATTATATAGATTATAATGGAGTTATTATTTTATAATGGAAATAATAAGGAAAGAAGAAGTTGAAGAAGAAAGGAACTTGAAAGAGGATGGTGAAATCATTACCTCTTCTTCGGGTTCTTCCTTTTGATTTGATCAAAAGGGCTCCTTAGGATGGCTTTATGATCAAACTAAGTCCCCTAGGTTTTAGTGAGGGAAGTTGAGATAATATTTTGTCCAGGTTTGGCTAAGCCAAAAGGCTTTGAATGTAGTGTGAAGGGGGAGTTCCCATTTATAAGAGGGGTGAGGGGAACCTTTGGAAAAGCTGGAAATATTATTTTATAATAAATTTATATTCGGTTTCTAATGGATTAAAAGTGTATTATTTAAATTTTAAGTTGGTTAGGGGTCGAAAACTACTCAACCAATAGGTTTTAGACAGGTTTGGGTCACTATGTTAACCTTAACTTTTAGTTTTAACTCTTAGTTAATTAGATTGACATTTACCTTGTCACTGTGTATTTTTATATTATATAGTTATTAACCTTACCATATACATCCAAGAGACCCCAAAGTGGCCCATTAATGAGACACCTATCCTTATATAAGTATCTTTCCCGAAACATAGATTTTTAGGAATTGACTATCAATTAATAATATAATATTTGTTTTAAAAACTCTTTTACATCAATTTTGACACTATTTGGTATTTGATTTTTGTGAAAATCATAACAGCATGATTCCTTCTAAAAAACATAAATAAATGAATAATAAAATGTCATATTAAACATTAAAATTAGTTTAATTCATTAAAATTCTCAAATTACATTTATTTGCAAATTTATAATATCAATTATTTTAATATTTCATTAATTAGGTAATTACTGCATCACCATTGTGTCATAAATAAATTAAATTATTTAATCTCTAAAAATTATTAATAAAATACCATTATGTAGAAAATCGTTTTATATTTCTATGGAATATTTATAATCTAATTTATCTTATGTAAAACCCTATATTAAAAATGTTTTAGTTAATAAACATTGATTTTAACTCTTTTCACTATTCTTTGAATTAAATAATAATAAATGTCCTAATCTAATCTAAGTGGACCTAAATGATAATATTTTATTCCTATGGTTTTTTTGGTCGAGATAGACTTGTTCAATAGAATTAGGACATGTATTACGGTAATATTTATATCATTTTTACCCATAATTACCCTATTTACATTTAACCGTGGTAACTAAAAGTAAGAAGTTACTATTCACCAAAAATTATTTTTATCTTATTGAACCACAATTTACTCCTTGATATTAACCGTGCCTCTCAGAGTTTTGAAATTCCACTAAAAGAAGTGCCAAAATTATGTTTTATTTGAATTTCTAAATTCTTCCAGGAGATGGGTATAAGACGGTGAACAGTTTAATAAAATATTTATATAACTAAAATTATTATAAACTAACTCCAATGAATTAAATTGAACATATATAGGTATTATGTATCTATTTTGACCTTAATTAAATATAAATAAAATAAATAATTATTTAAATAAAAATTTTATTTTATACTATAACTCAGTGTTTTTTCTCAATTCATCAATAATTGAATGTTTTCAGAAAAATACCAAAAATTCACCCTAAGATAATTTTGATATTACTAATTCAATAATGAAGTCTATTTTACCAAATTCATAACATAGAAGTTGCATGTATTAATTTAAAATTAAGTACCACTCTCAAAACCAAAAGGTGTGTTTTTAAGAAATAATAACTACCAAATGTTTGACACTTGTTTATGTCCAATTTCAATGTGAAATTACTTAGAATTACGATCATTTGATTAAATGGTAAAAATATAATCTATTTATACTTCCAAACTATTAAAATTTATAATTTAAAATTATAAATTATTTTGATTTAAAATTTTGTTTTCAGTTCAAATATAGTATTTTTCACTATTCACCCAAATATGAAAGTTATCAGAAAAACACCAAAAATTTAATGAAACTAAATTCTTATGTCCCGATTATAAAGGATTTTATTTTGTCAAATTTAAAATAAAAAAGTTTCAAATATCAGATTTAAAGAGGCTTCTCCATTAAAAGGCGGTAAAATTGCATTTTTTTGAAAAAAACTTTTTTTATCTGAAAAATGTATTTGTTCTTACATTAGGTCTAAGAAACTCATAATATGGACTCTAAAATTATAAGGATTATATAAATTTCAAAATTTAGTTAATACTATTAATAACCTCTTTTTAACGGCTTGTTTGGTAAGTCATGGTGCGCTAGAACTCGGTGTTGCGTGTAGTGCAAGTTATTGAATTACTTTGAAAAGAATAATGTACTATGAAATCATGGGGTGTTACATTCTTCCCTCCTTCAATAAATTTCATCCTTGCAATATGAAATTATTTTTTGAAAATAAAAGGTTGATAATATAAAATACCTTTGGAAAAACCCACATCAGAAATTAGGTTAATAAAATTTAGTCTTCACGAGAGGAAAAGGGAAATGAAAGGGTCACCTCCAAATTATGATCTCGATTAGGAGAACATTGGTGGAAATTAGAGACATATAATTGGAGGAAAAACGTAAATATTTATAGGTAGTGATTGAGGTCATCAATAAAAAACAAGTGTAAAATTGAGGGCCTTGTATTCATCAATCTATGATGATTTAAAATGCCATCGGTTAAATAAAACATATGTTGTTAAGATAACACATTTTTTTGTTTTATGATCCCTTCACTAAAGTGTAATAATTAATTTCTTCATAGAATAAGAGAAGAAGAAAAATATATACATGACAAACAGAGTCCCATCCTATAACTAATTTCTACCACAAACTCATCTTTCTCTCTAAAAGATAATAGAAATTAAAAATAATATTCTATTTATCCCATTCGTAGAGGGTTCCAAAAATTGAATTTATAAATCATCTACCAGAATTTTTTTAAAAAAAGACCACATTATTCAATCCAGGACATCACGTGGGCCAGTTTTAGGTGATACACCCTTATCGCCCTTCTGTTGAAGGTTCATGTCTCGCAACCTTTCCAGACGTGAAGGGATGTCGCCTGACCTCCAGGTTGTCCTTTTATGGCTATCCAAAAATAATCTCAAACTAGAATTATCCAAAATACTTCTGTCCAAACTCAGAGTCCAAAATTTATAAGTAAGGTAAACACAATGATGATCCTTTTTACCCCGTAATAGCATGTGAATAACTTCATCATGTATTCTTTTAAAACATTGAAAAATCCAGAATTACCATAAAACCATACATTCATGCTCCCTCATTCCTTATAGAGTACTGGATATACTTCTTCCATTCAAAAATATTATAAACTCCAACAATGATGGAATATACAAATCATTAATCAGTTTCATGTCAGTCAATAATATCCAATATAATTTAGCAAATCAACCATATCTTGTTCCAAAATTAGTACCTCAATATTAGGACCATATTAAGGTTTATCTTTCCTTCAACCATGTAATTTCCGAAAAATTTAACTTGATGTAGAGTCACTTTTCTTTGTACCATAAAATCTCAAATCCTCAATAAAATAGTACTACAGTACAATCCTTATTTATTTCCAGGATATCATTGATACAACACTACAATGAAATAATTCCAAAGTAACAACATAAGAACACTAGTCATTACTCTTAATCTGTGGTAGTATCATAACTTCATTATTATCCAATAGCATCATTTGTGGCATAGTCTAATGACTGGGACATTGGTTCGTGTAGTTTCCAAACTCCTTGCAGATGAAGCACTGTACATTTGAAACTTTTTCTTACCCTTGCAGTCACGTAATTAGTGTCCTTTTTCTCCACACTTATAACATACTCACATTCCCTTCAAGCATTTTCCAAGGTGATTTTTTTCCACACTTATCACATATTGGAAAATCTTTCTATACATTTTTCTTTTTCTATCATTATCTCTACCATCATTTCTTTCTCTAGCTTCCCTTCAAAGCCATAGGACCCTAGGAATACTTTACTTATCTTATCAACACATGATACTATTTATTCACATGATGATAATATGTGGGAGACTATTTCCTTTCGAAATTATAGCTTAAGACCATGAAAGATATGATCCTTCTTACTTTTTGGATCATGCCTATTGATGGAGTTCTCATTCCTTCTACTGATTGCAATTTCTAAACAATGGCATACATTAGATTAGTTTATGAATATAAATACCTAATCCCAAACTAATAAAACATTTAACATAAATTAAACAGTTTATGGATATAATCCATAATCATAAAAATGTTTTCATTGAGGTTTTATATACTCATAAACCCTTCGTAATGGATTGTAAAGAAAATGAGAATTACCCTAAGCATATCCCCCGGGTATTTCGTAACCAAGAGTGCATCAAGGCCCGTTGTCGTGCACCATTTCCCATTTGAGTCTTCCTCAAAGTGGTGTTTTTGAGTTTTACCCCTATGTGCATCTATGCTAGAGCCACCTCTACCTGCTTATATCCAGACAGGGATGTATTTCTCGGAAAACTCAAAAAATCTCTACAATACCAAAATTCTTGGAAATTATTCTATACTAATCCTCAAAATCCATCCTATGTCTATGTGCTCTAATCAAAGTTTATTTGAATCTACCTTCCAAGGTTTATACTAAACTTCCTCTGATAACAACTATAACGCCCCAACCCCGGTGACCTAGAGTCAGTGCATTATTACATAACATTGGCATGATCACAAAAGATCATGTCTCGAAAAACCGATTAGTTTATTAGAATTGGAATAACAAGATACATTCATAAAGTTTACATTACATCATAAAGTGAAAACTACTACAACAACAACTTGTCTTCATATACCATTATACTATCCCTATAGGTCGTTCATAAATTACTTCTTCACATCCTGGGAAAAATAAAACATTGAAAGGTGTGACCTCAGATCCTCAGTAAGGATAACAATATAGCGAAAATTTTCATAAATAAACATAAACATTTAAGGCAATGTATAAATAAAACAAAATCATTTTAAACACGAATTTTAGCATAATATGAAATAGATAAAATTAAATAATGCCATTTACTTATTCACATGGATATTCTACTAGTCGAATAATCACATGTAATATCAATAACCACTTTCATAATGATGGAATGAATAATGACAGACTATCATAACCACATAGTCAAGGCCTTGTGCCAAGACTACAAATAAGATATTGTCAAGGCCTTGTGCCATGATAATATTTTGTCTCATGAGAACTACCGATGCACCGAGGAGATATAGAGGGCTCCACCCATCACTTACTAAGTCCAATGCATTCCTCATATAAAATGTTTGAAACATAACATAAAAATTTGTATTAAAAAATATCAATACTTTAACCACAAACCATGAATGGTATAAAAATAACAAATCCACAGTCAAACATATCACAAGACCTTCAATACAATACAATGGTTTTGTATTATAATAAATCAACTTCAAATAGGCATAAAATCCATCAAAATATGTTGACATAGATGAAATCAAAACTATTTTAGAGAAATATCTCTTTTTTTAAATCATTTAAAAGTAACTTAATTATAAAATAAAACATTTACTTTAAAAATATTCTTATAATATTTAAAGGTAATCTATAACAATTTTATAGTGGTAGAAAATAGCCACACCCACTGTATAAGTTAAAAAAAATTCATTTAACCTTAATTTTCTCGAAAAGGTTAAAAAGGTCCTTGTTTGAAAAATGACAGAAAGATTCCTTTATAAACTTCTCATAAAAAGTAAAACAAGGGTTTAAATTCCATTAACCCATATTCTGTAAAATAGTAAGAATGATTTGAAATACATTTTTAAGAATCATGGATGTGGATGATAGAGAGGTCCTAGTAGATAATTACGTATAAACATCCTCGGATAATGAAGAGATTGTGAAATAAAACCTTACCTTGTACTTTTATTGGTTGAGGGTAGGTTAACCTCCAGTATAATGGTGAAATAATTGTTATTAAGTTATAACATAATCATATACATTAATATGATATCATATATTATCTTTTAACACTGTTTTGTTAATAATATATTTGTATTATCGTCGTTTCGGGTGTTAACTTACTCGTTTTCTTTTATATGATTTGTTACATAAGCCATGTTTGTTATGGATGGGTTGTATATTATTCTTATCCAGAATGATATCAAGTACTTAAACAATATTTTTAATCATTAAATGATAATTAGACATGAACAGATACAATGGGGAATGAATCTCATCGTGTTCGTGGAGATGGTAGTCTGTACGTACGCATTAGCGACAATATCATTCTTTTGATAATAAAATAATATATAATTGAATGGTATATCATATATACAGAATAATTATCATTTTATATTTATTATTTACATGAATTACACATCATTAATATAAAAATATAAATAATAATATATTGAATAACAATTACACCACGACATGGAGACGGTAGGTCGTACGTACGCACGTATGTTGATATGTCATTAAAGGTATGGATAGAATAATGAATTTTGTTGTTACATATTTATAATAACATCACAATATATAGATTATACTAGAGTTATTATTTTATAATGGAAATAACAAGGAATGAATAAGTTGAAGAAGAAAGGAACTTGAAAGAGGGTGGTGAAATCATTACCTCTTCTTCGGGTTCTTCCTTTTGATTTGATCAAAAGGGCTTCATAGGTTGGCTTTCTGATCGAACTAATACCTCTAGGTTGTATTGAGGAAAGTTGAGAGAATATTTTGGCTGGGTTTGGCTGATCCCAAATGCTTGGATTGTGTGAATTTGTGTGAAGGGTGAGTGCCCTTTTATAAGAGGGGCGAGGGGCACCTTTGGAAAAGTTAGAAATATTATTTTATAATAAATTCATATTCAGTTTCTGATGGCTCCAAAGTGGATTATTTAAATGTTAAGGTGGGGATGGGTCGCAAACCACTCAACCAATAGGTTTTAGACTGGTTTGGGTCACGTTATTAACCTTATCTTATAGTTTTAACACTTAGTTAATTAGATTGACATTTACCATGTCACTTTGTATTTTTATATTATATAGTTAATAAACATACCATATACATACAAGAGACCCCAAAGTGGTCCATTAATGATACAACTATCATTATATAAGTCTCTTGGCTGAACCGTAGAATTTTAGGAATTGACTATCAATTAATAATATAATATTTGTTTTAAAAACTCTTTTAGGTCAATTTTGACAGTGTTTGGTATTTGATTTTTTTGAAAATCATAACAGCATGATTACTTCTAAAAAACATAATTAAATGAATAATAACATGTCATATTAACCTATAAAAATATTTTAATTCATATAAGTCTCAAATTACATTTATTTGGATATTTATAATATCAATTATT
This sequence comes from Viscum album, assembly GCA_963277665.1. Taxonomy (NCBI): domain Eukaryota; kingdom Viridiplantae; phylum Streptophyta; class Magnoliopsida; order Santalales; family Viscaceae; genus Viscum; species Viscum album. The sequence continues at coordinate 90,534,478 of OY728163.1, forward strand.
TTAATACTTCATTAATTAGGTAATTACTGCATCACTATTGTGTCATAAATAAATTAAATTATCTAATGTTTAAAAATTATAAATAAAATACAAATATGTATGAAATGTTTTTATCTTTATAATTAATATTTATAATCTAATTGATCTTATGAAAAACCATATATTAAAAATGTTTTAGTTAATAATCATTGATTTTAACTCTTTTCACTCTTCTTTGAATTAAATAATAATAAATGTCCTAATCTAATCCAGTTGGACCAAAATGATAATATTTTATTCCTAAGGTTTTTTTCAGTCGATATACACTTGTCCAATATAATTAGTACATGTGTTAGGGTAATATTAATATCATTTTACCCTTAATTACACTATTTACTTTTAACCGTGGTAAATAAAAGTAAAAAGTTACTATTTAGAAAAAATTATTTTTATTTTATTGAACCACATTTTACTCCTTGATATTAACCGTTTCTCTCGGATTTTTGAAATTCCACTCACAGAAGTGGTAAAGTTATGTTTTATGTGAATTTCCAAATTCGCCTAGGAGATGGGTAAAAGATGGTGAAAAGTTCAATAAACTTTTTATATATCTAAAATTATTCTAAACTAACTCAAATTAATTACATTGAAATTATATAGTTATTATGTATCTATTTTTACCTTAGTAAAATTTAAATAAATTAAATCATTATTTAAATAAAAATTCGGTTTTTAACTAAAACTCGGTGTTTGTTCACTATTCATCAAAAATTAAATTTTTTCAACAATTTACCAAAAATTCACCCTAAGCTAATTTTGTTATTCCAAATTCAATAAGTAAGTCTATTTTACCAAATTCAAAACCTATAAGTTTCATTTATTAATTTAAAATTAATTCCTGTTGTAAAAACCAAAAGGTGTGTTTTGAAGAAATAATAACTACCAAAAGTTTGACACTTGTTTATGTCCAATTTCAAAGTGAAATTACTTAAAATGACTATATTTGGATTAAAAGGTAAAAATATAATCTATTTATACTTCCAAACCATTAAAATTTATAATTTAACAATATAAAATATTTTGATTTAAAAATTTGTTTTCAGTTAAAATATAGTATTTTTCTCTATTCACCTAAATATGAAAGTTATCAGAAAAACACCATAACGTTATTGAAACTAAATTCTTATGTACCGATTCTAAAGAAGGATTTTATTTTGTCAAATTGAATATATAAAAGTTTCAAATATCTGATTTGAAAAGGCTTCGCCATTAAAAGGTGGTAAAATTGCATTTTTGGAAAAATACTTCTTTTATCTGAAAAAATGTATTTGTTTTTACATTATGTATAAGAAACTCATAATATGGATTACAAAATTATAAGGACTATATAAAGTTTAAAATTTAGTTAATACTATTCATAACCACCTTTGAACGGCTTTTTTGGTAAGTCGTGGTGCGCTAGAACTCAGTGTTGCGTGTAGTGCAAGTTGTTGAATTACTTTGAAGAAATAACGTACTATGTAATCTTGGGGTGTTGCATTCTTTTCTCATTCAATAAATTGCGTCCTCGCAATTTGAAATTATTTTTTGAAAATAAAAGGTTTATAATAGAAAATACCTTTGGGAAAACCCACATAAGAAATTAGGTTAATAAAATTTAGTCTTAATAAGAGGAAAAGGGAAATGAAAGGGTCACCACCAAATTATGATCTTGATTAAGAGAACATTGGTGGAAATTAGAGACATATAATTGGAGGAAAATGTAAATATTTATAGGTAGTGATTGAGGTCATAAATAATAAACAAGTGTAAAATTGAGGGCCTTAAATTCATCAATCTATGATGATTTAAAATACCATCGGTTCAACAAAACATATGGTATTAGGATAACAAATTTTTTTGTTTTACGATCCCCTAACTAAAGTGTAATTATTAATTTCTTCATAGAATAAGAGAATAAGAAAAATAAATACGTGACATGTAGAGTCTCATCCTCTAACTAATTTCTACCACAAATTCATCTTTCACTCAAAAAGATAATAGAACATAAAAATAATATTATATTTATCCAATTCGTAGAGGGGTCCAAAAAATGAATTTATAATTCATCTACCACAAGTTTTTTTAAAAACGACTACATTATTCAATCAAGGACATCACGTGGGCCAGTTTTAGGTGATACACCCTTATCGCCCTTCAGTTGCAGGTTCAAGTCTCACTGCCTTGCCGGACGCGATGGGTTATCGCCTGACCTCTGGGTTGTCCTTTTATGGCAATCCAAAAATAATCTCAAACTAGAATTATCCAAAATACTTCTGTCCAAACTCACAGTCCCAAATTTATATGTAAGGTAAACACAATGAAGATCCTTTTTACCGCGTAATAGAATGTGAATACCTTCATCATGTATTATTTTAAAACATTAAAACATACGTAATTACCATAAAACCTTACATTCATACTCCCACATTCCTTGTAGAATACTAGATATACTTCATCCAACCAAAAATGTTGTAAAATCCAACAATGATGGAACATACAAATCATTAATCAGTTTCAAGGCAGTCAAGAATATCCAATATAATTTACTAAATCAACCATATCTTATTCCAAAATCATTACCTCAATATTAGGACCATATTAAGGTTTATCGTTCCTTCAAACATGTAATTTCCAAAAAAATTAACTTCATGTTGAGTCACTTTTCTTAGTACCATAAAATCTCAAATCCTCAATGAAATAGTACTACAGTACAATCCATATTTATTTCTAGTAAACCATTGATATAACACTTCAATGAAATAATTCCAAAGTAAAAACATAAGAACACTAGTCATTACTCTTCATCTGTGGTAGTATCATAACTTCATTGTTATCCAATAGCATCATTTGCAGCATAGTCTGAGGACTGGGACATTGGCTCGTGTAGTGTCCAAAATGCTTGTAGATGAATCATTTTACATTTGAAATTTTTTCCTTAACCTTGCAGTCACGTACATGGTGTCCTTTTTCTCCACTCTTATAACATTCTCCCATTCCCTTCAAGAATTTTCCAAGGTGAGTTTTCCCATAGTTATCACTTATGAGAAAATCTTTCTTTACCTTCTTCCCTTTATCTTCCTTCTCTCTACCTTCCTTTCCTTCTTTGGCTTCCCTTCAAAGCCATAGGACCCTGAGAATACTGTAATTATCTTATCAACACATGATATTATTTCTTCATATGATAATAATACATGGGAGACTATTTACCTTCTAAATTCGGGATTAAGAATATGAAAGATATGATCCTTCTTACTTTTTAGATCATGCGTATTGTTGGAGTTCTCATTCCTTCTACTGTGCACCATTTCTAAACAATGGCATACACTAGATTAGTTTATGAATAGAAATACCTAATCCCAAAATTATAAAACACTTAATATAAATTAAACAGTTTATGGATGTAATCCATAATCATAAAAATGTTTTCTTTGAGGATGTATATACTCATAAAACCTTCATAATGGTTTGTATAGAAAATGAGAATTATCCTAAGAATATCCCCCGGGAGTGTCTTAACCAAGAGTGCAGCAAGGCCCACTGTCGTGCTCCATTTCCCATTCGAGTCTAGCTCAAAGCAGTGTTTTTGGGTATTACCCATAGGTACATCTGTGCCAGATCCACCTCTACCTACCCATATCCAGACAGGAATTTATTGCTCGGAAAACTCACAAAATCTCTACAATACCAAAATTCTAGGAATTTTTTCTATACTAATCCTCAAAGTCCATCTTAGGTATATGTGCTCTAATGAAATATTATCTAAATCTAGCTTCCATGGTTTTGTACTAAACTTCCTCTGATACCAACTATAACGCCCTGACCCTGGTTACCCAGATTCGGTGCATTATTACATAACATTGGTATGATCACAAAAGATCAAGTCTCAAAAGGCCGATTTTTTTAGTATCCTTGGAATAACTAGATACATTCATAAAGATTACATTACATAATAAAGTGAAAACTACTAAAAAAACAACTTGTTTTCAAATCCCCTCATACAATCCCTGTAGGTCATTAATAAATTACTTCTTCACACCCTGGGAAATATAAAACATTGAATGGTGTGAGCTCAGATTCTCAGTAAGGATAACAATATAGCGGAAACTTTAATAAATAAGCATAAACATTTAAGGCAATGTATAACTAAAACAAAAGCCTTTTAAACATGAAATTTATCATAATATGGAAAAGTTAAAATTAAATAATTCCATTTACTTATTCACATGGATATTCTACTAGTAGAATAATCACCGGAAATATCAATAACCACTTTCATAATGATGGAATGCATAATGCCAGACTATCATAACCACATAGTCCTGGCCTTGTGCCAAGAATACAAATAAGATTTTGTCAAAGCCTTGTGACAAGACACTAGTATGTCTCATGAGACCTACCGATGCATCAAGGAGCTATAGTGGGCACCACCCGTCACATACTAAGTCCAATGCATTCCTCAAATGAAATGTTTGAGACATAACATAAACATTCGTATTAAAACTAGAATACGAAATGTCATTACTTTAACCACATACCATGAATGGTATAAAAATAAAAAATCCACAGTCAAACATATCAAAATACCTTCAATACAATACAAAAGTTTTTTATCATAATTAATCAACATTAAATAATCTTAAAATCCATCAAAGGATGTTCACATAGAAGAAATCGAAACTATTTGAGAGAAATATCTCTTTTTTAAATCATTTAAAAGTAACTTAATTATAAAACAAAAAATTTACTATCAAAATATTCTTATAATATTGTAAGTGAATCTTTGATGATTTTATAATGGCGGAAAATAGCCGCACCCGCAGTATAAGTTAAAAAAAGACATTTTTACCTTAATTTTGTCGAAAAGGTTAAAAAGGTCCTTGTTTAGAAAATGACAGAGAGATTCCTTTATAAAAATATTATAAAAAGTCAAAAAAGGGTATAAATGAATTTAACCAATATTATGTAAAATAGTAAGAATGATCTGAAATACATTTTTAAGAAACATGGATGTGGATGATAGAGAGGTCCCAGTAGATAATTACGTATAAACAACCTCAGATAATGAAGAGATTGTGAAATAAACCCTTACCTTTTACTTTTACTTGGTTGAGGGTAGGTTAAACTCCTGTATAATGGTTAAGTAATTTTTATTAAGTTATACAATAATCTTATACATTAATATGATATCGTATATGATCTTTTAAAACTGTTTTGTTAATAATATCTTTGTATTATCGCCGTTTCGGGTGTTAACTTATTCGTTTTAATTTATATGTTTTGTTACATAAGCCATGTTTTTTATGGATAGTTTGTATATTATTCATATCCAGAATGATATAAAGTCCTTAAACATTTTTTTTAATCATCAATTGAGAATTTTACTTGAATGGATATGATGGAGAATGAATCTCTTCACGTTTGTGGAGACTGTAGTCCGTACGTACGCACGAGCGACAATATCATTCTTTTGATATTAAAATAATATATAATTGGATGGTATATAATATATAAAGAATAATTATATTAGTATTTTTATTATTTAGATGAATTACACATCATTATTATACCCATATAAATAATAATATATTAAATAACAATTACACCACGACATGGAGACAGTTGGTCGTGCGTACACACGTATGGTGATATGTCATTAAAGGGATGGATAGAATAATGAATTTGGTTGTTCCATATTTATAATAACATCATATTATATATATTATACTGTATTTATTATTTTAGAATTTAAATAACAAGTAAAGAGAATGTTGAAGAAGGAACTTGAAAGACGGTGGTGAAATCATTACCTCTTCTTCAGGTTCTTCCTTTTGATTTGATCAAAAGGGATCCATAGGTTGGATTTTTGAGCAAACTAAGGCCTCTAGGTTGTATTTAGGAAATTTGAAAGAATATTTAGTCAGTGTTTGTTCGAGCCAAAAGGCTTTGAATGTGTTAATTTGTGTGAAGGGGGAGTGCCCTTTTATAAGAGGGGTGAGGGGCACCTTTGGAAAAGCTAGAAATATTATATCATAATAAATTCATATTCAGTTTCTAATGGCTCCAAATTGAATTAATTAAAGTTTAAGGTGGGGATGGGTCGAAACCCACTCAACCAATAGGTTTTAGATAGGTTTGGGTCACTATATTAACCTTATTATTTATTTTTAACTCTTAGTTAATTAGATTGACATTTACCATGTCACTTTGTATTTTTATATTATATAGTTAATAAATTTACTATATACATCCACGTGACCCCAATTGGTCTATTAATGATACACATATAATTATATAAGTCTCTTGGACTAACCGTTTATTTTTATGAATTTACTATCAATTAATAATATAATATTTGTTTTAAAAACTCTTTTATGTCAATTTTGACACTTTTTGGTATTTTATTTTTGTGAAAGTCAATACAGCATTATTACTTCTAAAAAACATAATTAAAGGAATCCTAACATGTACTATTAACCTATAAAATTATTTTAATTCATAAAAAGTCTCAAATTACATTTATTTGGATATTTATAATATCAATTATTTTAATATTTCATTAATTAGGTAATTACTGCATCACCATTGTGTCATAAATAAACTAAATTATTTAATGTATAAAAATTATAAATAAAATACTATTATGTAGTAAATATTTTTAGACTTCTAATGAATATTTATAATAGAATTTATCTTCTGTAAAACCTTATATTAAAAATGTATTAGTTAATAAACTTGGATTTTAAATCTTTTCACTCTTCTTTCAATTAAATAATAATAAATTTTCTAATCTGATCCAAGTGGACCTAAATGACAATATTTTATTCCTAAGGTTGTTTTTGGTCGAGATAATCTTGTCTAATAGAATTATAACATGTTTTATGTTAATATTAATAATATTTTTACCCTTAATTACCCTATTTACTTTAAACCGTGGTAAATAAAAGTAAAAAGTTACTATTCACCAAAAATTATTTTTACCTTATTGAACCAAATTTTACTTCTTGATATTAACGCTGTATTTTGGAGTTTTGAAATCCCACTCACAGAAGCGGTGAAATTAATTTTTTTGTGAATTTTCAAATTCTCCCAGGAGATGGGTAAAAGACAGTGAATAGTTCAATAAAATTTTTATATATCTAGCATTATTCTTAACTAACTACAGTGAATTACATTTAACATATATAGGCATTATGTATCTATTTTGACCTTAATTAAATGTAAATAAAATAATTAATTATATAAATAAAAAATTGGTTTTAAACTATAACTCAATGTTTTTTCACTATTCATAAAAAATTGAATGTTTTTAGAAAAATACCAGAAATTCAGCCTACGCTAATTTTGATATTCATAATTCAATAATGAAGTCTATTTTACCAAATTCAAAACATAGAAGTTTCATTTATTAATTTAAAATTAATTCCCGCTGTCAAAACCAAAAGATGTTTTTTTAAGAAATAATAACTACCAAAAGTTTGACCCCTGTTTATGTCCAATTTCAAAGTGAAATTAATTAAAATAACCATCATTGGATTAAATGGTAAAAATATAATATATTTATACTTCCAAACCATTAAAATTTATAATTTTACAAAATAATTTATTTTGATTTTAAATTTTTTTTTCAGTTAAAATATAGTATTTTCACTATTCACCCAAATATGAAAGTTATCAGAAAAACACCAAAACGTTATTGAAACTAAATTATTATGTATTGATTCTAAATAAAGTGTTTATTTTGTCAAATTGAATATATAAAAGTTTCTAATATCGTATTTAAAAAGGCTTCTCCATTAAAAGGGGGTAAAATTGCATTTTTTAAAAAATAATTATTTTATCGGAAAAAATGTATTTTTTCTTACATAATGTCTAACAAACTCATAATATGGAATCTAAAATTATAAGGATTATATAATGTTAAAATTTACTTAATACTATTCATAACCGCTTTTGAACAGGTTGTTTGGTAAGTCATGGTGTGCTAGAACTCGATGTTGGGTGTAGTGCATGTTATTGAATTACTTTGAAGAGATAATGTACTGTGAAATATTGGGGTGTTACAATCTTCCCTCAATCAATAAATTGTGTACTCACAATTTGAAAATATTTTTCTAAAATAAAATGTTGATAATAGAAAATACCTTTGGGAAAACCCACATCGGAAATTAGGTTAATAAAATTTAGTCTTAATAAGAGGAAACGGGAAATGAAAGGGTCACCACCAAATTATGATCTCGATTAGGAGAACATTGGTTGAAATTAGAGTCATATAATTGGAGGAAAAAAATAAATATTTATAGGTAGGGATTGAGGTCATCAATAATAAACAAGTGTTAAATTGAAAGACATAAATTCATTAATCCATGATGATTTAAAATACCATCGGTTCAACAAACCATATGGTATTAGGATAACACCTTTTTTTGTTTTATGATTCCTTCACTAAAGTGTAATAATTAATTTATTCATCGAATAAGAGAAGAAAAAAAAATATATACATGAAAAGTAGAGTCCCATCCTCTAACTAATTCCTACCACAAACTCATAGTTCACTCTAAAATATAATAGAACTTAAAAATATTATTCTATTTATCCTATTCGTAGAGGGTTCAAAAAAAAGAATTTATAATTCATATAGTAGAATTATTTTTAAAATAAGACTACATTATTCAATCCAGGACATCATGTGGGCCTGTTGTAGGTGATACACCCTTATCACCCTTCGATTGTAGGTTCAAGTCTCGTGGCCTTGTCGGACACGACAGGTTGCATCCCGACCTCAGGGTTTTCCTTTTATGACAATCCAAAAATAATCTCAAACTAGAATTATCCAAAATACTTCTATCCAAACTCACAATCCAAAATTTATATGTAAGGTAAACATAATTAAGATCCTTTTTACCCCATAATAGCATGTGAATACCTTCATAATGTATTCTTTTAAAACACTGAAACATCCGTAATTACCATAAAACCGTACAATCATGATCCCTCATTCCTTATAGAATACTGGATATACTTCAACCATCCAAAACTGTTGTAAACTCCAACAATGATGGAATATACAAATCATTAATCAATTTCAAGGCAGTCAATAATAGCCAATATAATTTACCAAATCAACCATATCGTATTCCAAAATCAGTACCTCAATATTAGGACCATATTAAGGTTTATCTTTCCTTCAATCATTTAATTTCTAAAAAGTTTGACTTGATGTAGAGTCACTATTCTTAGTACCATAAAATCTCAAATCTTCAATGAAATAGTACTATAATACAATCCTCATTTATTTTCAGTATATCATTGATACAACACTTCAATGAAATAATTCCGAAGTAACAACATAAGAACAGTAGTCATTAATCTTTATCTGTGGTAGTATCATAACTTGATTATTATCCAATTTCATCTTTTGTGGCATTGTCTGATGACTAGGACATTGGTTCTCCTAGTGTCCAAACTCCTTGCATATGAAGTATTATACATTTGAAACATTTTTCCTACCCTTGTAGTCACGTACTTGGTGTCCTTTTTCTCTACACTTATAACATACTCCCATTCCCTTCAAGAATTTTCCAAGGTGATTTTTCCCATAGTTATCACATATGGGAAGATCTTTCTTTACCTTCTTCCTTTTATCTGTCCTTCTCTCTACCATTCTTTCCTTCTCCGGCTTTCCTTCAAATCCATGGGACCCGGAGAATACATTACTTATCTTATTAATACATGATACTATTTATTTATATAATGATAATACGTGGGAGACTATTTCCATTATAAATTCTGGCTTAAGACCACGAAAGATATGATCCTTCTTACTTTTTAGATCATGCGTATTGCTGGAGTTCTCATTCATTCTACCATTTCTAAACAATGGCATACACTAGATTATTTTATGAATAGAAATACCTAATCCCAAACTTATAAAACACTTAACATAAATGAAACTGTTTAAGGATATAATCCATAATCATAAAAATGCTTTCTTTGAGGATGTATATACTCATAAACCCTTCATAATGGTTTCTAAAGAAATTGATAATTATCTTAAGCATATCCCCCAGGAGTGTCGTAACCAAGAGTGAAGCAAGGCCCATTATCGTGCACCATTTCCTGTTTGAGTCTAGCTCAAAGCGGTGTTTTTGGGTTTTACCCCTAGGTAAATATGTGTCAGAGCCACCTCTACCTGCTCGTATCCAGACAGGGTTGTATTGCTCGGAAAACTCACAAAATCTCTACAATACCAAAATTCTAGGAATTTAATCTATACAAATCCTAAAAGTCCATCTTAGGTCTATGTGCTCTAATTAGAGTTTATCTGAATCTAGCTACCAAGGTTTGTATCAAACTTCATTTGATACCAACTGTAACGCCCTGACCCCAGTTACCCAGAGTCGGTGCATTATTACATAACGTTGGAATGATCACAAAAGATCAAGTATTGAAAGACCAATTAGTTTAGTAGCCTTGGAATAACTAGATACATTCATAAAGTTTGCATTACATCATAAAGTGAAAACTACTACAACGAAAACATGTCTTCATATCCCCTCATTCTATCCCTGTAGGTCATTCATAAATTACTTCTTCACATCCTGGGAAAAATAAAACATTGAAAGGTATGAGATCAGATGCTCAGTAAGGATAACAATATAGTAGAAACATTCATAAATAAACATAAACATTTAAGGAAATGTATAACTAAAATAAAATCCATTTAAACATGAATTTTAGCATAATATGGAAAAGATAAAATTAAATAATTCCATTTACTTATTCACATGGATATTCTACTAGTCTAATAATCACATGCAATATAAATAACCACTTTCATAATGATGTAATGCATAATTCCACACTATCATAACCACATAGTCAAGGCCTTGTTCCAAGACTACAAATAAGATTATGTCAAGACCTTGTGCTAAGAGACTAGATTGTCTCATGAGACCTACCGATGCATCGAGGAGATATAGTGGGCTCCACCCGTCACTTACTAAGTCCAATGCATTCCTCATATGAAATGTTTGGAACATAACATAAACATTCATATTAAATCTAGCATATGAAATATCAATAATTTAACCACAAACCATCAATGGTATAAAAATAACAAATCCGTAGTCAAACATATCACATGACCTTAAATACAATACAAAAGCTTTGTATCATAATAAATCAACTTCAAATAATCTTATAATCCATCAAAGGATGTTGACATAGATGAAATAAAAACTATTTGAGAGAATTATCTCTATTTTTAATCATTTAAAAGTCACTTAATTATAAAATAAAACATTTACATTCAAAATATTCTTATAATATTGTCAGGATAGCTTCGACGATTTTATAATGGCAGAAAATATCCACACCCCTTGTATATGTTAAAAAAATACATTTTAACCTTTATTTTGTCGAAATGGTTAAAAAGGTCCTTGTTTGGAAAACGACAGAAAGATTCCTTTTCGAACTTCTTATAAAAAGTCAAACAATGGTATAAATGACTTTAACCCATATTCTGTAAAATAGTAAGAATGATTTGAAATACATTTTTATGAAACATGGATGTGGATGATAGAGAGGTCCCAGTAGATAATTATGTATAAACAACCTTGGATAATGAAGAGATTGTGAAATAAACCCTTACCTTGTACATTTCTTTGGTTTAGGGTTGGATAGTTTCATGTATAATGGTGAAATAATTGTTATTAAGTTATAAAATAATCATATACATTAATATGATATCATATATGATCTTTTAACACTGTTTTGTTAATAATATCTTTGTATTATCATCGTTTCGGGTGTTAACTTACTCATTTTATTTTATATTTTTTCATACATAAGCCATGTTTTTTATGGATAGGTTGTATATTATACATATACAGATTGATATCAGGTCCTTAAAAATTATATTTAATCATCAAATGAGAATTACACTTGAATGGATATGATGGGGAATGAATCTCATCGCGTTCGTGGATACGGTAGTCCGTACGTACGCACGAAAGACAATATCATTCTTTTGATATTAATATAATATATAATTGGATGTTATATCATATATAAAGAATAATTATCCTGTTATATTTATAATTTACATTAATTACACATCATTATTATACCCATCTAAATAATAATATATTTAATAACAATTACACCACGACGTGGAGACGGTAGGTGAAACGTACGCACATATGGTGATATCAAATTCAAGGGATGTATAGAATAATGAATTTGGTTGTTCCATATTTATAATAACATCACAAAATATAGATTATATAAGTGTTATTATTTTATAATTCATATAACAAGTAAAGAATAAGTTGAATAAGAAAGGAACATAAAAGAGGGTGGTGAAATCATTACCTCTTCTTCAGGATCTTCCTTTTGATTTGATCAAAAGTGCTCCTTAGGATAGCTTTATGATCAAACTAAGACCTCTAGGTTGTAGTGAGGGAAGTTGAGAGAATTGGAGGGCAGGGTTTGGCCAAGCAAAAAGGCTTTTAATGTGTGAATTAGTGTGAATGGGGAGTGCCCTTTAATAAGAGGGGTGAGGGGTGCCTTTGGAAAAGATAGAAATATTATTTTATAATAAATTCATATTAGGTTTATAATGGCTCCAAAGTGGATTATGTAAACTTTAAGGTGGTTATGGGTCGCAAACCACTCAACCAATAGGTTTTATATAGGTTTTGTTCACTATATTAACCTTATCTTTTAGTTTTAACTCTTAGTTAATTAGATTGACATTTACCATGTCACTTTGTAGTTTTATATTATATAGTTAACAAACCTATCATATACATCCAAGAGACTCCGAAGTGGTCTATTAATGATACAAATATTATTATATAAGTCTCTTGGCCGAACCGTAATTTTAAAGAATTTCCTATCAATTAATAATATTATATTTGTTTTGAAAACTCTTTTAAGTCAATTTCGACACATTTTGGTATTTGATTTTTGTGAAAATCATAACAGCATGATTTATTCTAAAACACATAATTAAATGAATACTAAAATGTCATATTAACCTATAAAATTAGTCTAATTTATAAAAAGTCTCAAATTACATTTATTTGGATATTTATAATATCAAGTATTTTAATATTTCAATAATTAGGTAATTACTACATCACCATTGTGTCATAAATAAACTAAATTATTTAATGTATAAAAATTATAAATAAAATACAATTATGTAGGAAATATTTTTATCTTTCTAAAAAATATTTATAATCGAATTTATCTTATCAAAAACCTTATATGAAAAATGTTTTAGTTAATAAACTATGATTTTAACTCTTTTCACTCTTCTTTGAATTAAATAATTATAAATGACCTAATATAATCCAAGTGGACCTAAATGGTAATATTTTAGTCCTAATTTTGTTTTCGTTCTAGATACACCTGTTTAATAGAATTAGGACATGTGTTAGGGTAATATTAATAACATTTTTACCCTTAATTACCCTATTTACTTTTAACCATGGTAAATAAAAGTAAAAAGTGACTATTCACCAAAAATCATTTTTATCTTATTGAACCACATTTTACTCCTTGATATTAAAAGTGTCTCTTGGATTTTTGAAATTCCACACACAGAAGTTGTAAAATTATGTTGTATGTGAATTTCTAAATTCTCCTAGGAGATCGGCAAAAGACGGTGAAAAGTTCAATAAACTTTTTATATATCTAAAATTATTTTAAACTAACTCCAATGAATGAAATTGAACATATATAGGTATTATGTATCTATTTTGACCTTAATTTAATTTAAATAAAATAAATAATTATATAAATAATAATTTGGTATTAAACTATAACTTAGTGTTTTTTCATTATTCATAAAAAATTGAATGTTTTCAGAAAAATACCAAAAATTCGCCCTAAGATAATTTTGATATTCCTAATTCAATAATGAAGTCTATTTTACCAAATTAAAAACATAGAAGTTTCATTTATTAATTTAAAATTAATTCCCGTTGTCAAAACCAAAAGGTGTGTTTTTAAGAAATAATAACTACCAAAAGTTTGACACTTTTTTATGTCCAATTTCAATGATAAATTACATAAAATGACAATCATTATATTAAATGGTAAAAATATAATCTATTTAATCTTCCAAATCATTAAAATGTATAATTGTACAATATAAATTATTCTGATTTAGAAATTTTGTTTCAATTAAAATATAGTATTTTGTAGTATTCACCAAAATATGAAAGTTATCAGAAAAATGCCAAAAATTTATTGAAACTAAATTCATATGTCCTGATTCTAAATAAGAAGTTTATTTCGTCAAATTGAATTTTTAAAATTTTCAAATATCAGATTTAAGAACGCTTCGCCATTAAAAGGCTTTAAAATTGCATTTTTTTTAAAATACTTCTTTTATCTAAAAAAATGTATTTGTTCTTACATTATGTCTAAGAAACTCATAATATGGATTCTATAATTATAAGGATTATAAAAAGTTCAAAATTTAGTTAATTATATTTATAACCACTTTTGAACAGCTTCCTTGGTAAGTCATGGTGCGCTAAAACTCCGTGTTGCATGTAGTGCATGTTATTGAATTACTTCGAAGAAATAACGTACTATTAAATCTTGTGGCGTTACAATTGGGGTAAGTTAAGGTGGTAAGAAACCTTTCGATCCCTATATAAGATCTCAAAATGTATGATGAAACATATGGATAGATTACCTCCCCATCCAAGTATCTATAATTTTCATCATGGGGAGACTCTCGGGAAAACATGGTCTCCCTGCTTGAACTCTAAGGGCCAACTATGTTGATCCTCATAATATTTATGCCTACTCTAATCTCTCCTCATCTTCTCACAGATCACTTAGACCTTCTCAGTTTTCACCTACACTATTATTTTCCTAACTATAGATGCCTCACTTATCAAAGTCTAACATAACAGTGACTTTTAGGGTCTCTCATATATGGCCTCAAAAGGTTTCATGCTAATAGTATAGTGATAACTATTATTATAAGAAAACTGTACTAAGGGTATGTGATCCTCTCATCTCTGACAAAAATTTAAAAGCAGATCCCTCAGTATATCCTCTAAAATGTGGATAGTGTGCTCGATCTTCCAATTTTTATGGGTTTGAAATGTTATACAAATCCTCATCAAAGTCTGGAATGCCTCTTGTAGGCCTCCTAACAAATGTGACAAGAACCATTAATCATAGTCAGAGGCAATCGTCATGGGTGACCAATGAAGATAAACAATATCCCACACATAAAGCTGTCCCAAACTCTCCATCGAACTCTAATCCATGTTAAAAAGTAAGTGTTCGGAATTCCTAATCTGGTCAACTATCACTCTAATGGAATCATGGACTTTCATTGTCAATGGGATCCCTGTCAAAATTTACATGGATATGTCATCCCATTTCCACTTCAAGGTCTCAAGAAGCTACAAAAAAACTACTGAAACCTTTTCCTCAATCTTTACCTACTGAAACATGTGGCACCAAGAGATGAACTTTCCCATGCTCCACCTCATTCCAACCCAACAAAAATTCCTCTAAATGTCTATGTACATCTTCCCTACATCTATATGTGTTTCCAAAGGATATGTGTAAATATCCTTAATCTCCTTCTCCCACATCATGACTAAAACCATCATCCATCCCTAGAAAAGGATGAATTGATTCCCACTGTTAATATATACATCTATTGAATCTAATGAGGGTATATTATCACAAAAGTCCTTAAAACAACGTCTCCCAACAAGGAAACTCTCACATGATAGATTAGTGGATGATTCCACACCATCTACTAAAGAAACTTTTCACTTGCCTCCTAAACTAGGGTCAGCTGCAATTAAGATATCTACTCAGATTCCCCTTGAAACAAACAATCATAATACTTCCTACTAAGGGAATTTTTCACCACGTTTCCCTTCCCAAGATTATAAAATATCTAAAATTCATAGTACTTTAGGAACTCCAACCAACACCTTTGTCTCAGGTTTAGGTCTCTTACAATGAATACACACCTAAGACTCTAATAAACTTAGTAAACAGAAAAGAAATCTCCCAGAAAATATTGCATGCACATCCGTAGAGGAAAGAATACCATTTCCAACTCTAGGCCATGAGTCACATATTTCTTCTAATTGGGTCTTGACCACCTTAACCCATATGAAATCACTTTCTATCTATTCACAACACAGAGCCAAACGTAGATCCAGAAGAATCATAATATTCTACGTACTCCATGCCCTCATATAGATGTATCAGGATAAGATCACTTATAAGAATCATTCTTAACTCCTTGAAGGATATATAGAACAACTCATTATAGGTAAATATATTCCATTTCTATACTATGGAGGTAAAATTGGTTGTAATTATGGAGAAATCTTCCATAAATATTATTTAATACCCTTCCAATACAAGAGAATATGCACCACAGATATGCTTTTGGGTGGATCCTGAGAAAGCATGACATCTATATTCACGAGGTCCATAGATAATCCATTCTCATAAATTACATTCCCTAGAAAGTAAACCTCGTGGTTCCAAGACAAAAACATTGATAGATTTCTGAAAATATGGTGTAGTTTATGCAAGTCTTGGACCATCCTCAAGGTCTCTACATGCTCCTCCTCTAACACCGAGTATATGAGTATGTATTCAATGAAGAAAAAAAAATGTTCTATGTATAAATGGAATATACAGTTCATTAAAGACATGAACATGGTTTGGGAATTCATCACATCGAATGTAATAACCTGTATCTCATAGTGTCTATAACAACATTGGAATTGTGGATTCTGAATATCAACCTCACGAACTATAAACTAGTGGTAATCGGACCTTGGATAGATCTTTAAGAACCATCTATCACCTCAAAACTAATCAAATAGGTTAGAAATTATATAAAATGGGTGATTATTATTTATCATGCCCTAGTTTAGGTGACGTCAATCTACCCAAATCTACATGATCCAATTCTCCATTTTTACGAACAACAACAAAGCTTCCCAGGGTAACACATTGGATTTGATAAGACCCTTCCCTCAAAGGTCCTCCAACAGAAATTCCAACTCCCAGATCTTATTATGGGCTATCCTATATTCCACTATTTATATTAGAGTGGCCTCGTAGAGTATGTTGATGAAAAACTCTATCTCCTTCCATAGAGGTGGCCTTAAAACATCCTTAGGAAATACTTACATAAAATCTTCCTCAAATAAAGAAATATAGAGTCCTAAAATTAATTTCATGATGAGGGATATACTCAAAAACTAATTGGTGATAGGTTTCAGCCTCCTTCTTAAAAAACCCACCCATCCTACCGTGATATCTCTCTCACCCAAAAAAGAGAATATTTTCCCATCCGTGCGAAGGCATCTGGCTCGTCTACGGTGAAAATAGATCTAGAATCAAACAGTTGATAACCATTCCATTCCCAAGATAACATTGTAAGGTCTCATAATGAAAACAAAAAGGACCCATGAGAAAATCACTTCACCAATATATTTCTTGCACAACCGATAGATAAAATATATCGAAGAAGGTTACCCTGTAGAAACCTAATGGAAAAGATGTTGTGCTTGGGACTCAAGTAGAATCCATATCTCTCATACTAGGAGTAAAGAGATGAATAATAGAATCACACCCATGTATAATAAAACTAAATAAAAAGTATAATACACATATATCATATCTCTAATTATCCCATGAGTTGTACGTTTATATGCCTCCATAGCCTACAGCTTCCCACATCCCTGACCGGAAGCTCCATAAGCATTGCTTGGGCTGCTTGGTGGTGGTGGTGGAAGAAGTTAAACACATATTCCACCACTCACAACCCTTCCTCCAATATCATAACATACTCCTATCCCATCTCTTTCTCCCTAGGGGCCACCCAAGCCTTGTTTAGGACATATATGATCTCAAATTTTCTTCTTCCATGGCGGTCCATCCGATATCTATATGCCCTCCTCAGCACATCATGTCAAGAAATATTATGTTGTGTAACCTCACCCAGAACATTCATAGAATCTTCCCCTTCCAAGATACCTTGGTCCCATATATTTTCCATGAGCTGCTAGACCATGTACCCTTGTCTGATATGGGGAAGATCTCATATGCTGAGATCCTTCTGAATGACATCATCTAGTTATTCCAAAATAATCATACTTATAACGACCACTAAAAAATTCATCTTCATGTTGTCTCTCTGATAGGAATGACTCCTTCATCAGTTATCACTCCAATAATCCAGAAAAAAAAAAGTGGGAATACATAGGGGTACCACACAAACACAAATGTCTCTCGAGAGACCCTACTCAAACTTATATGCCCATACATCTTGAATCATGTTGAGGGAGTACCGTGTGAGGTCTTTGAACCAAAAATCATTCACATAAACTATCATACCTCCCTACTAATTATCTATAATCTCATTAACCTAACATAGTTAAAGAACATGGGGTAATACTCCTTATAAAATTGCTCTTGGAAGTCTGTTGATGTGAGTGTTGACTCATCATGCATCTTTGTGACCAGACTCCACCAGTGTCTAGTTGCACCATAGAATAGATAGTCTTAGAACACAACCACCGGATTAGTCATTGTATAGATAATACTAGAAACTAAGATCATTGAAATTATCTAATCCTCCATTTACTAGGGAACTATCTCACCATGGAACCTATATGGCCTCTGGAGTTAGAACTCGTAGAGTGCTCTAATAATTTCTGCATCCTCAGCCTACTATGCTGGTGATATTTCTTTCTCGATAGGTAGTGGTGATTCTAACTATCTTCTTAGAGGTAGGGTCTTACATAGTATAACCTTAACTAATAACTTATCGCTCATTGGATTGTTTTCATGATCCTAAATTGGTATCCTGGTTGGCTATCTTCATGGAGGCATATTGAAAATTTAAAAAAATGTGCCAGGGTCAGATGAGAATATATATAAGGAGATAACCAAAGAATGATAGTAAAAGAATCAATCCTATATAATGGATGTACCAGTGTTCCCTATAAGAAATTCCTCATTATTCAAAGTTGAAAATTAGATAGTTAGAGTTTAAATGTATGGATGTGTCAGCATCTACACCAACATTTGTTTCCTTAGACTAAGATTCTCTCTCAAGACACTTTGACATTGTTTCCATAAATCCCAACCAAATCATTACAAAGTGAAAACTCCAAATCTAATTCTAAGGAAAGAACAACCTTTGATACCAATCTTTCATGACACAACCCAATGAGGCTTGATATGCAACTACCCCAATCATGGATTTATAATATGGTGATAGAAATAAGTTCTGAAAGACATAACTAATATGGGATTCCTTTTCCAAAGTAATTTTATGACCACACAAAACCATCTCTATGAAGAAGTGAATAGGAGATAAAGAAAATATAATAACATCTAGTGTTATAATCATGCATGTAACAACCTATAGAAAATACAAGAGTACAATAACATAATTTGAAATGTGAAAGGTGAAAAATACATCCCAACCAGAAAGATTCCCCAACCTCATAGAAATTGGGAAAGTAATTGATTAGATAACCCGACACTAGATATGTAATCCCCAATAAAATTATGTGATAAAATGTACCAAGGTATACCTATGATCCTCTGAAATCGATTCCAAAATTTCCATCATCTACATAAGAAACTACATATATAGGAAAACCCTTGAAGGGGTGAGTATATACATACCCAGTAATACATTCCAAAATCTGAAGAGGGGATCAATAAGAGACAAGAAAGAAATATTAAACTCATCCCATAGAGAGAGATAATTGAAAACCAACAATATATATATATATATATATATAGATATATATACTCATATAAGAATTCAAAATGAGAGAGAAAGGGGATCTCCATATCATAGCTCAGCCTTGGATAATGAGTCTAGAAACAGTCTTAATGTATTCCACTAGCAATGTCCAACATCTCATCTATTTTTATGAATAAGTATCCCTGTGGTGTCACAAATTTAAGTTGTGTTTCATAGTTTAGGGTACATAATATCTAGGTGGACTCATTACTTGGTATAGAAATAGGGTTCTATTTTATTGATAGAGAACCCATACCATGACTCCAAAGGAAGGTTCCACTCCGATGGTCGATGATCCATACCCTATCTCTGTAGGAGGGTTCCACTCTTATGGTCAGTGAGCTATTCCCTATCATTATAGGAGGATGACACTTAGTGGATATATGAATCATTCCCTAACTCTATAGGAAGGTTCCACTCTGATGGTCAGGAACCCATGACCTATCTCTATAGGGGGTGTCATTGTAATATTCGAAGACCTAAGCCCTATGTCCACAAGAGGGTACCACTATCTAGATATAGGACTCGTACCAGGACTCCATGGGATAGAACCACTCTAATGGTTGAGGAACCATACATTATCATCATAGGATGGTTGCATAATGATGATCGAGGAACTATGACATGTCACCACAGGATGGTTCCACTCAGTTGATAGATAGAGCACCCATACACTGACCCAATAATAGGATGTAACTCAGATGGTTGAATAACCATACCCCGATACCATGGGACGGTGTCACTATGATGGTAAAAACCCCATTACCTAACATTGTGGGAGGGTTTTAATCTAATTATAGATAGAGGACCCATGCCCTGTCACCATAGGAGGGTGACACTCAGATCTCTCTGATGATCATGTCTGATCATTTTCATTGTTTACCATCACCAAAAAAAGTTTCATGCACAAAAAATATTGCATTATATATAAAAATACACTAAGAAGTTCACTGTCATGTTTAATATAGATAAACACTCAGGATCTATAATTTTTCGGCCATAATATAAGTCCAAATGAAAGAGATACGAGAGGTGTAAGTTTCTTTCACAGGAGGTACAAAACATGTAGGAGGCTCAAATAATGTGTCTTATTGCTCTACTACCAGACCAAGTCCTTTATATTACACGGTTCACTTCCCATGTAGTCTTAATTGGAATTTAAGGGGACTAAATTATGTGTCTCAGCAACTAGAGGTTGAGCCGTTTTCTCCTTGTCATAACCGTGTATTTCAGGCTATGTTTGAGTACACTATCCATGTACCTAGATATTCCCATCTTTTTGTACTCCCATAGTAAATTTTGGGTCACCAGTACTGAGTCACATGGTCTTTGGGGGCCCCATATGGTGCGTGAAAATTAACTCACCCAGAAACCCTAGTGGTCATAGCCAAGGGTCTATAGGGTTAGTGATTTTCAGACTACCCGGTGTGTAGTTGAGTATTCTGAATAATTACAAATATTCTATATGGAACCCAAATACACTATTCTTGCTTCCAATTCTACAGTATTATTGCCTCGAATCAAATTAAATAGTTTTTACTCCTCAATTCTGACCCTCTGTTGGTCAGAAAGTATATTTATATCAGTTTGTTTGAATCATACATGCGTAATCATGTCTCTAGCTGTATCTCATTGCCTCGTAGGATTCCCATATCCAGGATAGAATCACATGCATCTCACAATCTATATGAAACCTTCCCTTATTTTTCAATTCATTCATCATACTTGAATCTATTGTGAATAGGGGGCTCAATTTCACTTGAACGCTCTCAACGAGGTCAAATCGTGGCCTTCTGGTCCAATGATGAATAACTTGAAATATTATTGGGGGAAATCATAATTATATATGTGAAAGAATCTTTTTGATGGAGTTCTTGGTTAACAAATTATATTTGGGATAGTCGGGATGAGATAAATAGAATAAAGAGAGTAAAAAATGGAATAAACCATTAAATCATATTTTCGAGATCATGTAATGGATGAATTTGAATGCAGATCAAATAATAACATTATGATCAGGATCAATCATTTATTGATAAGGGTGGAAACCAAAAATGATGAGTCTCATATTTGTTGGATCTGAATCTACAGATTATACACAAGGGGGGTGAATTGTGTCTTTTGCAATTTTTCAATAACTCTTTTCTTGAACGAGTTCTGTCCTTTATACTTTATCAGATTTGATCATGCTGCGGAAAAAGTAAAAACAAAGAACAGAAATATGTATAATGGTTTGGGGAATAGAAGGCCCCTAGTCCACTCCACCAACGCTCAACTCCACGAGCTTGGTGATTTTCATTATCTGGTCCTCTTTTCCACAGACCGGTTCACAACTGAGTACAGGCAGTTGACACCTTTACAATCCAAGGAAAAACAAAGCCTTCTGGTTCAAACACGAACCTTCACAGCTTAGAATGAGAAGCTGGTTACTCAAGAAAAAATTGAATTTTAGAAAGAAATTTCTAGTGGATCTTCACAATTGCAACAGAATGCAATTGACAGGAGATGGATCAAAGTCTCTAGAAGTATTGATCATCAAGACGAAGTAGTTCTGAGTTGATCCAGTTGCAGTAGATATAGAGATATTGTTCACAACCTCAACAGTATTAGATCCACAGTAGATAATTAATGTAGAACAGGTGAATCTTCTATCGAGTTCCTTCTTCTTGAACAAACAGAGCTTTTACGCCCCTTTTGATTCAGCAGATCAATCATGAATAGTTGCAATCTCTTTTTTCCACCTTTTTCAACAATAAATCGATCACATCCTCATGTACCTGGTTTTTCAGAGAGAACATATATAATAAAGTATATCTCCTGCATATTAGATCCATAAAAGTCTCCTTCTGATTCACGATATTAAAAAATTTGAATTTATAGAGAAGTCATAACTTCCCTTAATACTCGGCATAAAAAGATGCTTTTAATTGGATCTTAAATCCATTAATAAAACGGCTTTGAATCAGTCAAAGTCGTACTTTAAAAACGACTTTAAATCCGGCTTGAAATCTGCCCAGAAATCAGCTTACTGATCGTTGCACATAAATATCGTCTGTCAAAATTTCCGACGCCAAACGTAAGGTTGATGACGGGGCCTCCAAACGTAGGTTTAATAACATAGTCTTCAAATGTAAGGTTAACAACATAAGGTTGAACAAAAATGTAGGGTTGACAATGTAATGTTAAACACAAATGTAGGGTTGATCATCCATACTTTTTCTCCAAAACTCAAATGTACGGTAAAAGATCCATACTTTTACTTGATCTATACTTTTCCAAGAACGTATGGTTGTTTACAAAAGTAATGTTGATGAACCATACTTTTGAGAAACAAACATAACGTTTATAATTTACATACGGTTCTCCTTCTATACTTTGCTGATAACCAAACTATAAGGTTCCATCCTAACATAAGGTTCTTCTTCCATACTTTGCTGAAAACGTATGGTTGTTTAACCATACATTTCTCTTATCTCAAAAAGTATACATGTTTTTCATCCTTATGCTACGTTTATCCACGTAGGGTATGAATAGTGATTCTAGAAAGTGCTAAAGCAGATTCCGTGCTATATTTATCTACGTAAGTTGTGAACAGTGATTCCAGATTGCGCTAAAGCAGATTTCGAATAAGTAATAAATTCTTGTTTTTTCAAGAGTAAAATAAATTAATAAATTCTGCAAAATACAAAATAAAATTATTAGAAAATAACTAAGGGTATTTGTGAGCATCAAAATTATCATAAAGAGACAGAGTATAATTTTCAATAATATCCCCCTTTAATGAACACTAACATGTATTGTTGAAAACAATAATTTTCCCAATAATCTCCCCCTTTTGATGATCACAAAACCCATAAAATTATTTAAATTATTTAAACAAAAATTAACTTTCAAAATTAGTAATAAATTATTAAATAAAAACTTCTCTACCAAAAAGATAATTATAAATTCAAATTTCTCATTTTATTTTCTCCCCCAATAAAATGAATTCTCCCGCTAAATAAAATGTAGGTTTTAATGTTGTGTTTATCCAAATTATCCCCCTTTTGTGATATCAAAAAGAATGAAAAATCATAGATTTTAACACGTTTAATATTGCACTAAACTATTAGTAAATGCTATTATATACTATTTATCAATAATTAAATCTGGAGTACTAGCATATTAAAAATAAAGAAGGAAAAAAATAAAAAATGAAGGAAAAATTCATTAAAAAAACAGAAGTATATACATGACAATGATATACACAGGAATCAAGGTTTGGGTAAGATAGGCAACATGGTCTATCTCCTCTAGATTGCAGACTTGATTTCTATAAACTGTTCCCGAAGTCTCTTCATCATCCCATCTCCAAGCAAGATAATGAGATCTATATTCTCTTGAGTCATACGAATATCCTCAATTAAATTGACTCTGATAAACTCATGCATCCTTTCCTCTTTTTCAAAAAATACTGACAACTTCTCTGATAACTGATCTAACAGAATTCTGATCGATGGCTCACTAGATGTCAGTTGATCCACTAAGAACTTCTGATTGTCCAGTAATACTGACAAAGGAGCACTGTTACATTGAAGATCTTGTATCATGTCATTCATGTTTCTCAACGTAGTTGTGATAGCCTGAAACCTTCTGATTAAATCAGGTGAAGTACCTGATCCACTAAGAGCATTATTTGCAACTGATGAAAATTGGTCCTCCATAAACAACTTCAGATCTGATAAATCTGACTTCATAACCATTTCAGGTTTCAATTGTGTAACAGAAGTCAGCATATCCTCTTTAAACATTTAAACTTCTTGCCTTGAAACTGTACACTCCTTCATATTTTGAAACTTCAAATGTTCTAAATCTAAGGCATTTCTCAGAGAAACATTCTCAGATTCCAACTGAGATACCTTTCTGTACAGTTCTTCAACTTCTTATTTCCTTGAATTAGATGCACCCTATTCTTGATTCACATTCTCAGGTTGATGTAGCAGTACCAAAGGCAATGATTCAGCATCTGAATTTTCTTTTTCTTTGTTCGGATAAGGATGGTCCACAAATTTTTCCTTAGAGTTTTCAAACTCCTCCACTAAAAAATCCTCTTGAAGTACCTCTGTTTGAGCTTCAGAAGCATGATCATCACATTCATCTGCATATTTATCTTCTACTGTAATTTCAAGAATAATATTTTCAGAAGATTCCTAAGGTCTAACCACTTCTTCACCAGGTTCTGCATCCATCTCTTATTCCTGTTGAAGAGCAACTTCAACATCAGCTACAATCTGTTCCTGATTCTCCCTTTGAGCTTATTCTGGAACTCCTAATCCCTCTACTGGTGATGTTCTTTCACAAAAATCTTCCATGGGCTTATCAAAAACATATTCCCTTACAAAAGATTAGGAAAATAAAGCTTCTGTGCTTGTTTCCAAAGCAGGGGAAATGACTTCCTCATTTACTAGTCTCTTTATTTTTGATTGAAGCCCCTCCTGGATTTTGTCTTCCTCAACATCTTCCACTTCAAAGTGAATACTTCTTGCTAAATTGCTAACTCTGGATTCAGCTTGTCCATCCTTGGACTTAGCAGGTTGAGCCTAAGCACTCTCTGAGTCTTCCTCAGCTCCTACTGGAAACAGTTTTCCTTTAATTGTGCTCTAGAAATATCCAACATTCCTCAAAGTTCCAGCATTAAATGTAGTACTGTGATGACAGTTAACTCTAGTATCCACTAATCTCACCATGTATTTCTTAAAAAATAGTTTAGAAATAAATCTACCAGAAGGGTGGAAATTCATCCTGGCCTCGCTTTGATAACAGTAACTGAGATACATTATCATGTATCTTGGAAAGTTTAACTTAATATCACTTAAAATAAGAAACATTATATACATATTAGGGTACAAAATATTATCCATTTCTACCATCCGTGGAGATATTAGCGTCTGAATAAATTTGACCAAAATCTTCTGATTAGGCTCTAAATCCTTAACAAACATTTTTTTTATTGTCATAGTACCAAAAAGAAAAGACATGATGTCTTTATATTTATGTAAAAAATCTCCTATATTCTTCAAGTTGAAATGAAAAACTCCCTCATGAAGGCAGTTGAAAATCTTACTAATCTCTACCGATGAGATTAATAAATCCCTATCCTCTATTTTAGCCATCATACTGTCCTCAGTATCTCCCAGACTAAACTGTACAGATTTGATGAAGTATCTAAGTTCTACTTCATACAGAAATTCCATATTTTCATTGTTGAACATCTGTTCAAGATTCTGAAATGACAGTGCTTGCTTCAACAACAGATTTGTCTGAAATAACCAGTCGAGATCGATTTCCTTGCCCTATAAGATTTTTCTTCCCTTGGTGCATTGTCTCTTGACATTTCTTGGCTCGGCCTCACTGGCTCTTTTAGTCCTTACGATTTCCGCAAGAGACTCTGATGGTTTGAAGGTTAGGGTTTTAGAAGTTCGAAGGTTAGGGTTTCAGAAGAGGAAGTGTGATTTTCAGATTTCGAAAGGGTTTCGATAGAAGTGAAAGGGTTTAGAAGTAGAAAAGGGTCTGATAGCCTTGATTCCCACGTAATCACTAATCATTACATATATTTAAAAACATATAAATTTTTCATATGACGAAAGAAAGAAAAACTTAAACAGTATTCAACAAAATTTACATAAATAAACATAAATAAAAATTTAAAAATTATTTAAAATTAAATAAACCTAGCTCCCCCTTAATAAAATCAAGCCTTACAATGGGAAGTGGTTTAGTGAAAATATCTACTAATTGAATTTCAGTGTTTATAAATTCTAAAAGTATATCTTTTTTAATAACATGATCTCTTAAAAAGTTATGCCTTATATCAATGTGCTTAGCTCTAGAATTACTAATAGGTTTTTTTGAAATATTAATTGCACTCATATTATCACATAAAATAAGTGTATTATTAAAATTAAATCCAAATTCCATAAGAGTGTTTTTCATCCAAAACACTTGTCCACAACAACTGCCAGCAGAAACATATTATGCCTCATCTGTTGACAGGGAAACTGAATGTTGTTTCTTACTAGACCATGTTACTAAAGATTTTCCTAAAAAGTGACATGTGCCTGATGTACTTTTTCTATCTAATCTACAACTTCCAATGTCAGCATCTGAATATGGAATCAAATTAAAATCATAATTTTTAGGATAATGAAGAGATTGAAAAATAGTTCCTTTTAAATATCTAGAAATTCTCTTAACAGCAGTTAGATGAGATTCTTTAGGATTTGAATGAAATCTAGCACAAAGACATATTGAATACATTATATCTGGCCTACTAGCAGTAAGATATAACAAGATACCACTCATACATCTATATAACTTGCTTTCAAGTGATTTCCCAGTTTCATCCAAATCACGTTTTATATTAGTACACAAAGGAGTTGTAAATGACTTATTGTTTTCAAGACAAAATTTCTTAAGTAAATCTGTAATGTATTTTCTTTGATTTAAAACATTTCCGAAATATTTTTGAAATATTTGAGGACCCAAAAAGAAATTTAATTCTCCCATCATACTCATTTAAAATTCTTCTTACATTAATTTTGAAAATTAATGACAAAGAGTGTTATTAGTTGATCCAAAGATTACATCATCAACATAAATTTTAATAAATAAAACATTATTTTTCACAGTTTTCTTAAATAGTGTTGGGTCCCCCATACCAACAGTAAAATCATTTTTCAAAAGAAAACAACATAATATTTCATACAGAGCTCTAGGTTCTTGTTTAAGGCCATAAAGATCATTAGTAAGTTTAAAAACAGAATCAGGTTTTTGAGAGTTTTCAAAACCAGGAGGTTGCTCAACATAAACTTCCTCCATTAAATAACCATTTAAAAAGGCAGATTTAACATCCATCTGAAATAATTTAAAATTCATATAAGATTGATAGGCTAAAGGATTCTAATGGCTTCTAACCTAGCTACAGGTGCAAAAGTCTCATCATAATCTATTCCTTCTTATTGATTATATCCTTTAGCTACTAATCTTGCTTTATTTCTAGTTATTGTGCCTTGGTCATCCTGTTTATTTCTAAAGACCCATTTGGTTCTTATTACAATATAATTCTTAGGTCTTTACACTAATTCCAAAACTTCATTTCTTTTAAACTGGTTTAATTCATCTTGCATTGCTATTCTCCATCTTTCATCATCTAAAGAATATTCTATAGTCTTGGGTTCTCATTGAGATAGGAAGGCAGAGAATTCCACTAGGTTTCCTAAGTTTCTTCTAGATTGAACACCAGTCTATAGGTTACCTATTATAGTTTATAAAAGATGGTTCTTTAGGGTTCTAAACTGTCTAGGTAATATATTTAAAGGTTCTTCAGTATCATGTTCCTCTGAACTGGACTGAATTTCTTTTATATCATTTTCAAAATCATTCTTTAAATTCTCAAGTCTCATGTTATCATTAGGGTCAAGTTCATCCATGTGTTCTTTCCTTTTATCAAAAGGATCGGATTCATCAAATTTCACATGAACTGATTCTTCAACAATCCTTGACTTCTTATTATAAACTCTATAAGCTTTGGAGGTAGCAGAATATCCTAAGAAAATACCTTCATCAGATTTTGGATCGAACTTACCAAGATTATTCTTGGTGTTTAAGATGTAAACCTTGCATCCAAAAACTTTAAAGTGGTCTACTTTAGTTTTTTTGTTATTTTATAGTTCATAGGGTGTCTTTTTCAATATAGGTGTAATTAAAACTCTATTAATTATATAACAAGCTATATTCACAGCTTCAGCCTAGAAATATATAGGTAGTATATATTCATTTAACATAGTTCTAGCCATTTCTCGAATAGTTCTACTTCTTCTTTCTAAAATCCCATTTTGTTGAGGTGTTCTTAGTGAAGAGAAGGTGTGTTTAATACCCATATTTGTGAAAAAGGAATTAAATTCCAGATTCTCAAATTCTCCACCATGATCACTTCTCAATGATATTATATTGAACACTTTTTCATTTTGAACAGATTTGTAGAAACGTTCAAATAAAATAAAAGCTTCATTTTTAAATTTTAAGAAGAAAATCCATGTAAATATTGAATAGTCATCAACTAAAACATATAAATATAATTTACCAGCTAAGATTTCTACTCTTGAAGGTCCAAATATTTAAAGACCCGTAAAATTCAAGGGAAATTTTTCTTAATTTTCTTTAGAATTTTACAAGAGCGCAGTTTCTGACGGTACCTGATTTCGAGGCCCGATGTGCCCGAAAACAATTCCCGAAGTTTGGCTCGGTTACGTTCAGTGAACGAACGAGCGGGAATTTCTAACTTTTGAACCGGTGCCTGGAATCGAATTTCGAGGGCACCGATGAACTCACAACGTCGATATTCGCTTAAAGAGACCTTTTCCGAGGTTGCGTTTTATGCAGGTTGAGAGTTAGTTTTGGGGGAATTAAAATGAAATTAAATAAAATGTGGTAACACATTTTATTATTAACCATGTTGGTTATATCCTCCCAAAGGGAGTTAGAGGTGGGACCCACATCCACTTAACCTCCCTTGAGAGGATTAAGTGTGGTGGGGACCACAGGAAGCCTAACTCCTCAAAACCCCCTTGAAACTCCCATATAACTCCTCTCTTATTAATTTGACAACTTCTTTAATTAATGAGGTGAGTTAAGTTTGGTTTATTTGAATTTCAATCTTTTGAAATACTTGCCAACACTTTGAATTTAATTAATTAAAACAACTTAATTAATTATTATGAGTGTTTGAATTCTTTTGAAATAATTTTTCCAACATTAAAATGAGAGATTCTATTCTTATCTTTGGGTTGGCATAAACATTGTGGGGAGAACTAAGGAGAGGAGAAGAACTTTTAGAAGACCTTCAACCTCTCGAAAAAGAACGATCCACGTCTCCAAATAACGTGAAGCAACACCTTCTACCTTCTTCAACCGGAGCAAGGAAGGGAAGCATCGCCGCCCACAAAGTATTCTGAGAGTGTCGACTCGACTTCACCAGCAACGTACCTCTTCGGACGCACCTCGACATCAACGGAATCGATGTTCGATTTCCGCGACGCTCGTCTTCCGTGGGTCGTTGACGAACGCCGCTCTTGAAGCTGAGGTAGGGGATTGTTGTTGTTTTATTTAACTATTTCCATTCTTGATTTTAGAATGTCGAACTTCGAGGATAATGAATAAATGTTATCGTTTAACGAGAGGGGGGTCGGACCGCACAAACACGGCCGAACCCCCCTCCTTTGTTCTTGATTATTTCTTGCGGATGGAACGAGATGGCGTGGTGTTGTCGCACCACGCGGGAATCGCACGGCAATTATTGCGCGGTGCCGTTGCGCCGCGCTGTGGAAAGAATTTCATGGACGCAACGCCGTCGCGCCGGGTCGAAGGAAACCGAAGGCGCCGCGGCCGGAGCGGGGCCGCGGCAGAGGGGCACGGTGCCGTCGCACCGCGTCAGATGACGAAGGCTGCGGCCGGTTCCGGGCCGCGGCGGAACAAGATGACCGGTGGCCAGCCGGGCCGCCGGTGTCGGATACCGGAGAAGAGGACCGGCCTTTGTCGGTGCTGTTGAGAAGAAGCCGGTCGACCAAGTCGGGCCGGCCGGAATGGTGGAAACCGGGGGAATTAAATTCCTCCGGGCAGCATAAATGGCCCCCCATATTGGGGGGGGGGGGCAGCGCCCCCCCCCCCCCCCCCCTTTCCAATCAGCTCGCCCTTCGGCCGAGCTAGCAGCGCGCCCAGCGTGCTGCGTCCAGCTGGACCGGCACCTGGACGGTCCGCCAGGCCATGTCGGGCCGCGCCGGGCCGGATCGATCCTGTCCGGGCCGGGTCGACCCGGTTCGGGCTAACCGGGGGGTCTCGGGCCGGGACGGCCCGGGCCCGAAACCCCCATTACCGAGCGGTTTGGTTTCAAATGCCCATAACTCGGGCTACGGACCTCCAAACGACGCTCCGTCAGCGGCGATGCGATCCTTGGATCGAGACGGTTGTTTCGGTATATCGCACTCAAGGTTTTGGATTGCTTTGTGTTTGGCCGAGTTGGTTCGTACACGAAACCAACCGGGCCCTCGGAGAGGAAACGCTCATATCTTGAGCTACGGACGTCCGATTGACGTGTCGTCGACTTTGTTGAGTTCCTATTAGTGAGACAGATCTTTTGTCATACTCCGCCCGAGGTTTGGACGTAGGTGGAGTACAGTCGGGTTGGTTTTTCCATAAAAACCAACCGGGCCCCTGGAACGAAAAAGCCAATAACTCTCAGACCGGGCGTCCGATTGACGCGTCGTCTGTTGCGTTGAGTTCCTGTTGACGATACAGAACTTTTGGATACATCAACTCTGGTCTATGTGACAGTTGATGTATCAGCCTCTCGGCTCCTAAAGCAGACCCTCCTGAACGAGGTTGTTGTGTGTGGGAACTCTAGAGCTGGTTGCGACTGCTACTGTGACTGCGACGACGACAGTGCAGAGATCCTCAGTGGATTCAACGACGACGACAACAGCACTCAGCGATCCTGTGTGGATCAGTGCTACCGATTCTATGTGGGTCCGATCATGTGTGGGTCAGCGCTCAGCGGTCCTGTGTGAACCAGCGCCTACAGATCCTGTGTGGGTCCGATCCTGTGTGGGTCCTTGCGGGGGTTAGTACCTATCGATCCTTTGTGGGTCCGACAACTTAGATGGATCAGTGATCATCTCTATCGTCTATCGAAGAAGTATACATGTGTGAGCTGAATCCTGTTGCTTTCCTATGTGGATTGTGTTGTGCTATCCTGTGTGGATTACGTTTTTCTTTCCTATGTGGAATACGTATAATTTCCTGTGTGGACTGAGTTGTACTAGGGCTCGGAGGTTGGAGCGTATTGGAATTGATGACTTAGGTATATGTATGGGAATATACCTAAGCAGTGTCGGTTATTACTTCGTGTTTGTATCTTCCTTTTTGTGGTTTATCCTTTATGGATATTGGGAGACCTTCGAGGGTCTCGGGGTCCCTACTCGATAGCTTATACTCACCCCTGCACGGGCTATGCCCGCACTACGTTGTGTTGGTTGCAGACGACGGACAGCGTTGATCGTGGTTGAGGCTCGCAGAGCAGGACGGTACCTGGAGGTGGACCACTGGGCGGGACGTGCTCGGAGCGAACAGCAGGATCTGAGGAGCAGTGGAGCTATCTGTACCCACCCTTCAGGTGGGATTTCCAGTGGACAGCTCAGTGTAGAAGCTTTTACTTTACAGTTGATGTTTTCCCTTTCGTGTTGTACTTTACTTTCATTTTGGGTTTGTATACTGGCCCATTTACTTTTCTGCACTTTCAGTTGTACTCTGTTTTTACTAGTGTTTACTTTTCCGCTTGCTTACTCTGTGGTGCTTGATTACTTTACAAAGGAAATGCCTTCCCTTTTTACCAGGATTTACGCCTTGGTGCTAGTCGCCAGCCCCTGGTCTATGGAAGGCGGGCATGGGGTAGTCACGGCACGGGCCCCGAGGACGGGTCGTGACAAATTGGTATCAGAGGAGTTCGGTTCTACCGCGAACTCCAATCTTTTCTATGTAAAGCAATAGTGTTTAGCGTATTGAGTGTGGTTATCAGTCCAGGGAGTCCAGTGTTGGTGCGGCGGCCGACGTATCCGTACACCAGGACCCTGACTTCTGATTTCTGACTTAATGCACGAAAACATTGATTGCGTCTGTGTTTCAATTTTTCTTTGTGATTACTTTATATCAGCTCACCAGGTATACTGTTCTGACCGTGGGGCACCTGTTTCCATTTCATGATGGCCCCATGACAGCATCCAGCTAGGGTTTCGAGATTTGAGCGTGATGACAGCCCACCGAGCGACGAGGCCTCGGTACAGGGCCCTTGTTCAGCAGTGGCACCGGCGGTAGCTTTACCCGCCGAGCCCCCAACACTTCCAGCACCAGCCACTGACGATGCACGTCACCTCAGCGCACTGCATGAGTTTCAGCGCCAGTGACCACCCAGGTTTCGTGGGGAGACAGACCCCCAGGTAGCCGAGGACTGGCTGGAGGCAGTGGTACGAGTTTTTAGGCTAGTGAGGACACCTGCAGACCTCATGGTGATCCTCTCTGCGAGCCTACTGCACGCAGTAGCGGGCCGATGGTGGAGCTTGATGCTCCAAGTGCACGATGAGGAATCTATTCTTTGGACGGACATTGAGAGCCTCTTCCGCTCAGAGTTTGTCCCAGCCACCATCTGTGCGGTGTGCATTCAGGAGCTTCTTCAGCTGTAGCAGGGTAGCTTGACGGTCGCTCAGTACTCGGCGAGATTTACTGATCTCTCGCGCTACTCGACCGACATGGTACAAGACCCATTCTTCCGGGCCCGGACCTTTGAGCAGGGTTTGAGACACGAGATCAGGGCATCGTTGATCTCCCACAGCATTCCGACTCAGACAGGAGTACTGGAGAGGGCCCTTTTGATCGAGAGCTTTCTTTCTGTGTCTACACCAGCACCGAGACCCACCGCAGGGCGGCACGTAGCAGAGTCTTCTACAGTAGGCAGTCGACGGATGACTCAGGGGTCCAGGCAGACCAGACCCTCAGGCAGATGACCTCAGGACACTGGCTCAGCAGTGCGGGGCACACAGTGCGGAGCCAGTATTTCGAGAGGCAGACATTGCTACTCATGCGGCGGGCAGGGCCACATGGCTCGTGATTGCCCGACCCGCCGTGCCGAGGAGCAGCAGATGGTTGAGGGACCACTGAGGCAGAGGCAGAGGGTCAACCGTGGCGGTCCGCAGGGAGGAGGCGGACGAGGCAGAGGAGCTGTTCGAGCAGCAGGTGGTGGGAGACGCTTTGAGGCTCTGCCACCACCACCACCACGAGATCCACCCCGACCACAGGGAGCTGGCGGGCAGAGACTTGCAAAGCTCCAGGCAGCAGAGGCCGATGACCACGGCGTGCCCCAGATGATTTGAGGTACTATCTGTGTCTATTACACCCTTGCTGCAGTACTTATAGACACATGAGTGAGTCACTCTTTCATAGCCACTGCCCTTTTCTGGAGCTCAGAGATTCCGACAGAGCCGTTGGCTCGATCCTTACGGCTCGAGACTCCTACGGGAGCAGACTCGACGATTACGCACTGGTACCGGCAGTGTGAACTTACTCTAGGAGGCTAGAGCTTCGGCTGGGATCTTCTCATAGTAGCGTCGAGGCCTTACAACGTCATCTTGGGAATGGATTGGTTATCTATGGTCCATGCCCAGATTGACTATTTTAGGCGCAATGTGTGATGTGTACGCACCGACAGGAGCAGGTTCACCTTCACCGGCGAGAAGGGAGCCTTCACAGCATATGATGGACTTCCGCAGAGGAGAGGACAGCCCATCACTCATCAGTTGGCTAGCCTCATCCTAGGAGCAGTTGACGTGCGGAGTCCTAGTTTTCCTACAGTGGTGGATCAGTTTGCGGACATTTTTCCCAACGACGTTCCTAGGCTACCTCCTCGCAAAGAGGTAGACTTTTATATTGAATTGTACCCCGGGACAGCCCCGATATCGACTCCAGCATATCGGATGGCCCCCGCCGATCTTCGAGAGCTATGGGTACAGTTGGAGGACTTGAAGCTCAAGGGGTTCATCCGACCTTGTGTTTCACCCTGGGCTTCCCCGATTTTGTTCGCCAAGAAGGAGAACGGGAGCTTGCGACTTTGTCTTGACTATCGTCGCCTGAACCCGGTGACAGTGAGGAACAATTATCCATTACCAAGGATTGATGACCTCTTTGATCAGCTCAAGGGAGCACGGTGGTTCTCGAAGATAGACCTCAGGTCAGGCTTTCATCAGCTCAGAGTTAGAGATGAGGACATGCAGAAGACGGCCTTCAGATGTCGGTATGGCCACTATGAGTTCTTGGTTATGCCATTCGGCGTAACCAATGCTCCAGAAGTGTTCATGGCCCTCATGAATAGGATCTTTCAGCCATACCTCAATCTATTTGTCGTGGTCTTCATCGACGGCATTTTTATTTACTCGACGACTGAGGAGGAGCACGCCTACCACTTACGGGTTGTACTAGACACACTCCGAGAGCACCAGATTTATGGTAAACTCTCGAAGTGTCAGTTCTGGATACGTGAGGTCCACTTCTTGGGACACGTCATCTCTGAGGCGGGAGTTGCAGTGGATCCTGCAAAGATCGAGGCAGTTTTAGCTTGGGAGCCACCCAAGAGCGTGACAGAGATGCAGAGTTTCTTGGGACTAGCTGGATACTATCGGAGATTCGTGCCAGACTTCTCTATATTTTCGGCACCAATCTCATCTTTGAAAAAGAAGGGGAAACCCTTCCTTTGGTCAGACAGATGTCAGCAGAGCCTCCAAAAGCTGAGACAGAGATTGACCAGCGCACCTATCTTGAGGTTGCCTGAGGAGGGAGTTGGATACGTAGTTTACTGCGATGCATCAGGGACCGGACTCGGATATGTCTTGATGTAGGAGCGGGCATTGATCGCCTATGGATCACGTTAGTTGAGGCTGCATGAGCAGAACTACGCTACCCATGACCTGGAGTTAGAAGCAGTGGTCTTCACTCTGATGACATGGTGACACTATCTGATGGGCGAGCGCTTTACAGTCTTTTCTGACCACCAGAGTCTCGGGTACATCTTCTCCCAAAAGGACCTGAACCTGAGACAGCGGCGATGGCTCGAGTTCCTCCAGGACTATGACTTTGAGATAGTCTATACTCCTGTGAAGGGAAACGTAGTAGCCGATGCCCTCAGCCGGAGGACGGGCTTTCAGCTACTTGAGGAGGCGACGGAGAAACTAGCCTTTTTGCAGATATCCTTCATGGATAGAGATAGACCAGCCTTCCTTCAGTCTCTCACAGTCACTCCTCCACTTCTACAGTGGGTCAGAGAGGCACAGCGAGGGGACACCGACTGTGAGATGCGGCGTGCACAGATATCCTCGGGACAGGTACCTGATGGTTTCTCCCTTGGAGAAGAGCACAACATCCTTTTCAGAGGACGTACCATGGTACCAGTCGCTTTTCGAGAGGAGGTGCTGAGAGAGTTTCACACTTCTCCTTTGGCGGTACATCCTGGAGTGTGGAAGATGTACCAGGATCTCAGACGATAGCATTGGTGGCCGGGCATGAAGAAGGTTGTGGTAGAGTTTGTTTCTCGATGCCTCGCCAGCCAGCAGGTGAAGGCAGAGCATCAGGTACCAGCAGGCTTGGTACAACACTTGGAGGTCCCGTATTGGAAGTGGGACGGGATATCTATGGACTTCGTGACTGGACTTCCACGCACTTCCAGAGGCCACGACTCCATCTGGGTGATTGTCGACTGACTCACCAAGTCGGCACACTTCTTACCCATCAAAGAGAAGGGTTAGTGGAGATCTTTGGGCGTATCTACATTCAGGAGGTTGTACGGCTTCACGGTGTTCCATCGTCTATCGTCTCCAATCGAGATGCTCGCTTTACTTCCCGACTTTGGAAGGGATTGCAGGAGGTGTTCGGGACGCAGCTATGTCTGAGCACAGCCTTTCACCCTTAGACGAATGGTCAGACAGAGAGGACCATTCATACTCTCGAGGATATTCTCCGCGCATGTGTCCTCAACTTTGGTCGTAGCTGGGAGGATCACCTACCCTTGGTGGAGTTTGCGTACAACAACAGCTACCACTCCACCATCGGGATGGCACCGTACGAGGCGTTGTACGGCAGACCTTGTAGATCTCCTTCGTGCTGGACAGACCCTAGGGAGTCAGCACTTGTGGGACCGGAGATGGTCCAGGCCATTACAGAAAAGGTCCAGGTCATCCAGGAGCGGATGAGGACAGCTCAGAGCCGGCAGAAGTCATACGCTGACAGGAGGAGGAGGCCACTAGAGTTCGAGGATGGCGACCACGTCTTCTTGTGGGTCTCACCTCAACGTGGTGTACGGAGATTTGGCAGAGGTGGCAAGTTATCTCCGCGCTTCATCGGACCCTTCCAGGTCCTCAGCAGGATTGGCGAGGTGGCTTATCACCTGGCTCTACCACCTCAGTTGCACCGGGTGCACGACGTCTTCCACGTGTCTCAGCTGAGGAGATATGTGCACGACCCGACGCACATCATTGACCATGGGGAGATTGACGTTGATGATGGGGTGAATTTTACGGAGGTCCCGGTGGAGATCGAGGATCGACATGAGCGGGTCCAATGTGGACGATCGATTCCTCTAGTGCGCATCAGATGGAAGCACGAGAATCTCTAGGAGATCACTTGGGAGCGGGAGGCTCAGATGCGTGCTCAGTACCCTCATTTGTTTCCATAGTTTTGATGTATCTTTATGGGGACGTAAAGCCCTGAGGTGGGAGTAATGTAAAGACCCGTAAAATTCAAGGGAAATTTTTTCTTAATTTTCTTTAGAATTTTACAAGAGCGCGGTTTCTGACGGCACCTGATTCCGAGGCCCGGTGTTCCCAGAATCAATTCCCGAAGATTGGTTCGGGTACGTTCAGTGAACGAATGAGCGGGAATTTCTAACTTTTGAACCGGTGCCCGGAATCGAATTCTGAGGGCACCGATGAACTCGCAGCGTCGATATTCACTTAAGGAGACCTTTTCCGAGGTTGCGTTTTATGCGGGTTGAGAGTTAGTTTTGGGGGAATTAAAATGAAGTTAAATAAAATGTGGTAACACATTTTATTATTAACCATGTTGTTTATATCCTCCCAAAGGGAGTTAGAGGTGGGACCCACATCCACTTAACCTCCCTTGAGAGGATTAACTGTGGTGGGGCCCACATGAAGCCTAACTCCTCAACACCCCCTTGAAACTCCCATATAACTCCTATCTTATTAATTTGACAACTTGTATAATTAATGAGGTGAGTTAATTTTGGTTTATTTGAATTTCAATCTTTTTAAATACTTTCAACACTTTGCATTTAATTAATTAAACAAACTTAATTAATTATTTTGAGTGTTTGAATTCTTTTGAAATCATTTTGCAAACATTAAAATGAGAGATTCTATTCTTCTCTTTGGGTTGGCATAAACTTTGTGGGGAGAACTAAGGAGAGGAGAAGAACTTTTAGAAGACCTTCAACCTCTCAAAGAAGAACGATACACGTCTCCAAAGAACGTGAAGCAACACCTTCTACTTTCTTCAACCGGAGCAAGGAAGGGAAGCACCGCCGCCCAAAAAGTATTCTGAGAGTGTCGACTCGACTCGACTCGACTTCACCAGCGACGTACCTCTTCGGACGCACCTCGACGTCAACGGAATCGACATTCGATTTCCGCGATGCCCGACCTCCGCGACGCTCGTCTTCCGCGGGTCGTTGACGAACACCGCTCTTGAAGCTGAGGTAGGGGATTGTTGTTGTTTTATTTAATTATTTCCATTCTTGATTCTAGAATGTCAAACTTCAAGGATAATGAATAAATGTTATCGTTTAACGAGAGGGGGCCGGACCGCACAAACACGACCGAACCCCCCTCTTTGTTCTTGATTGTTTCTAGCGTATGGAACGAGATGGCGTGGTATTGTCGCACCATGCGGGAATCGCACGACAATTATTGTGTGGCGCCGTGGAAAGAATTTCATGGACGCAACGCCGTCGCGCTGCGCCGTGGAAAGAATTTCATGGACGCAACGCCATCGCGCCGCATCGAAAGAAACCGAAGGTGCCGCAGACCGAGCGAGGACGCGGCGGAGGGGCGCGGTGCCGTCGCACCGCACCGGACGACGAAGGCCGCGGCCGGTTCTCGGTAGCAGAGGAACAAGATGACCGGCGGCCAGCCGGGCCGCCGGTGTCGGAAGCCGGAGAAGAGGACCGGCCATTGTCGGTCCTGTTGAGAAGAAGCCGGCCGGCCAAGTCGGGCTGGCCAGAAAGGTGGAAACCGGGGGAATTAAATTCCCCCGGGTAGCATAAATGGCCCCCCGTATTGGGGGGGGGTTACAAAGGGGGGGGGGGGGCAGCGCCCCCCCCCCCCCCCCCCCCCCCCCCGTTTTCCAATCAGCTCGGCCTTTGGCCGAGCTGGCAGCGCGCTGCGTCCAGCCGGACCGATGCCTGGTCGGCCCGGGCCGGGTCGACCCTTTCCGGGGTGGGTCGACCCGGTTCGGGCCAACTGGGGGTCGCGGGCCGGGACGCCCCGGGCCTGAAACCCCCGTTACCGAGCGGTTTGGTTTCAAATGCCCATAACGCGGGCTACGGATCGCCAAACGACGCACCTTCAGCGGCGATGCGATCCTTGGATCGAGACGGTCGTTTCGGTATATCGCACTCAACGTTTCGGATTACTTTGATTCCGGCCGGGTTGCTTCGTACACGAAACCAACCGGGCCCTCGGAGCGGAAACGCTCATATCTTGAGCTACGGACGTCCGATTGACGTGCCGTCGACTTTGTTGAGTTCCTCTTAGTGAGACGGATCTTTTGGCATACTCCACCCGAGGTTTGGACGCAGGTGGAGTACGGTCGGGTTGGTTTTGCCTTAAAAACCAACCGGGCCCCTGGAACGAAAAAGCCAATAACTCTCAGACCGGGCGTCTGATTGACGCGCCATCTGTTGCGTTGAGTTCCTGTTGACGATACGGAAATTTTGGGTACATCAACTCTGGTCTATGTGACAGTTGATGTATCAGCCTCTCGGCTCGTGGAGCGGACCCTCCCGAACGAGCTTGCTGTGTGCGGGAACCCTAGAGCTGGCTGCGACTGCTACTGTGACTGCGACGACGACAGTGCAGAGATCCTCAGTGGATTCGACGACGATGACAACAGCACTCAACGATCCTGTGTGGATCAGTGCTACCGATCCTGTGTGGGTCCGATCCGGTGTGGGTCAGCGCTCAGCGGTGCTGTGTGAACCAGTGCCTACCGATCCCGTGTGGGTCCGATCCTGTGTGGGTCCTTGCGGGGGTTAGTACCTATCGATCCTTTGTGGGTCTGACGACTTAGATGGATCAGTGATCATCTCTATCATCTACCGAAGAAGTATACCTGTGTGAGCTGAATCCTGTTTCTTTCCTATGTGGATTGTGTTGTGCTATCCTGTGTGGATTTCGTTTTTCTTTCCTGTGTGGAATACGTATACTTTCCTGTGTGGACTGAGTTGTACATGGGCTCGGAGGTTGGAGCATATTGGAATTGATGACTTAGGTATATGTATGGCCATATACCTAAGCAGTGTCGGTTATTACTTCGTTTTTGTATCTTCCTTTTTGTGGTTTATCCTTTGTGGATTTTGGGAGACCTTCGAGGGTCTCCGGGTCCCTACTGAGTAGCTTATACTCACCCCTGGACGGGCTATTCCTGCACTACGTTTTGTTGGTTGCAGACGACAGACAGTGTTGATCGTGGTTGAGGCTCGCAGAGTAGGACGGTACTTGGAGGTGGACCACTGGGCGGGACGTTCTCGGAGCGGACGGCGGGACCCGAGGAGCAGTGGAGCTATCTGTACCCACTCTTCAGGTGGTATTTCCAGTGGACAGCTCAGTGTAGCAACTTTTACTTTATAGTTTCTATTTTCCCTTTCATGTTGTACTTTACTTTCAGTTTGGGTTTGTATACTGGCCCATTTACTTTTTTGCACTTTCAGTGGTAATCTGTTTTTACTAGTGTTTACTTTTCCGCTTGCTTACTCTGTGGTGCTTGATTAATTTACAAAGGAAATGTCTTCCTTTTTTTCAAGGATTTACGCCTTGGTGCTAGTCGCCAGCCCCTGGCCTATGGAAGGCGAGCTTGGGGTAGTCACGGGACAGGCCTCGAGGACGGGTCGTGACAAAACAAATCCATATGAATAAGTTATAGAGGTTTAGATGTGGCAACCTTATTCACAGATTTTTAGGATGATTTGTGTTTCTTTCCAAGTTGACATGCATCACAAAATATGTCACTTAAATTTGAGACTAGGTAAATCAGAAACTAAATGTTTCGTAGATAACTTATGTAAAACATATACATTGCAGTGACCAAGTCTCTTATTCCAGATTTAGGATTCACTTACTTTAGCAGTCAAGCAGTTTACTTGTTGTTTACACAAGGAATTTGAATCCAAAGTATATACATTTTTAAGTTCTTGGTGCTTTAAATTTAAACAGATTATCTTTAGAAATAGTACAACAATTGTTAGTAAAATCAATAGTATATCCATCATCACAAATTTGAGATATACTTATCAGATTGTGTTTTAGTCCTTGTACATAACGTACTTTGTTAATTGAGACTGTTTTTGGATCTCCAACAGTTCCAATGCCAATGATTTTTCCATTGGCATTGTCACCAAATGTGACAAGTCCTCCTTCCTTTTGAGTGAGTGAATAAAAATTAAATGAGTTTCCACTCATATGTCTTGATCAGCCACTATCCATGTACCATATATCTTTTCTTCTCTAGTGACCTACTACCTGCAAAGACATTCAAACAAATTGCTTTGGTACCCATATTTTGTTGGGTCCAGGGGTGTTAGCTAGAAATGATCTGGGTATCCATATTTGCTTTGTTCTTTTAAAATTAGCTGAATCATACAAGTCTTTTGAAACATATGCTTTCTTAATACCACAAATTTGAGGTTGTCTTAAGGAGCAGTTTTTATCTATATGTCCCTTTTCCCCACAAAAATTACAATTAACCCTTTTAGAGATAGGAACAAAATAATTTTTATATGGCATTGGTTTTTCTCTTTTACTGCCAATTCAAAATCTATCCTTTTTTATGACAGTTTTTCAAAGAATTTTATTTAATGAATTCTCTCCTTTTGTAAAAACCAATGCAGCTTGTTTGTAATAATCTACTTCATCCTGTAGTGTTTTTATTCTTGATTCAATATTAATATAGTTAGTGTTAATCTAATTGTATTTATCAGTTAATTATTTATGTTGTTTCAGCATTGTATCTCTTTCATCTGAAACGGATTTATGTATATTTTTTAGTGACTTATTTTTCTTAAATAGTGAGTCATATCTTTCTTCAAGCATATTGCAGTAAGCTTCAAGTTTTTCTTTTGTGTATCTTGATTCAGAATTTGATTCAGAGGAGTAATATGAGTTTACCTCATCAATTTTTTCCATAAAGAACATGTTTGATTTCAGATTGACTTCTTCATTCTCTGAGCATGATTCAGAAGAGCTACTTGAGTCTTCAGATACACTCCAAGTGGCTTTCACAGATTTCTTGTATTTATGCTCAAAGTCTTTTCTTTTGAAGAATTTCTTCTTCTTTGTATCCTTCAATTGTGGTTAATATGATCTGATATGTCCCATATTTTTGCATTCATAACATCTTACATCCTTATTATCTCCCTTGAAAGATTTTTTGAAGCCTCTTTTCTTGCTGTATAATTTTATATGTTTTCTGGCTAACTGAGCCAGTTCTTCATCTGAGTTGGATGAGTCAGAGCTTTATGATTTAGCTTTGACTTCTTTGTTCTTAATCATTCTATTATTTTGTTTTGAAGTTACATTCAAGTCAGTATCTTCTCTTTTGATAAGCACAATATGTTCATTATCCTCATCTTTCATTTCATCTTCATACATCATCAGTGTTCCAATAAGCACTCTCATAGTTAGATCATTGATAGGTGTTGATTGTCTGATTGCAGTAGAGATACCATTTCATCGAGTAGGAAGTACTCTCAGTACTTTTAATGCTAGATCAGCCTTCTTGATAGGTTATCCTAGAATAGTTATGTTATTGACAATTTTTGTCAATCTCCCATTCATTTGGGTAATTCTCTCACCTTCAACCATTATGAAAGTATCAAATTTTAATTTTGTAGTTGCATATCTCATTTATCTCACATTGTCTATTCCTTCATATGCCACGACTATTGTTTGCCACATCTCATATGCCATCGGGCACTGAGATAATATGTTAAATTCATCTGGTCCTAGACTGCAGATAATTGCATTCATAGCCTTCGAGTTCATATCTTACTCTGCCCCTATACCAGCACTCCATGTCTATGGATTTTTAGAAATTTCATAAGGAGTCAGAATCTTTGAATAGACTCTATATCTGATGTTTTTCAGATATATTATCATGTGCGATTTCTAGCAACCATAGTTGTCTTCATTAAAATATGGTGCTATGACCATCAATATCTCTTCTCTTGTATTAGTCATGATCCTCTATTTTATAATCCATAAATGATTCTAACTTTCTAAGGCTCTATCAGAAGCTCTACCTTTGATACCAATTGTTGGATCTGAATCTACAGATTATACAAAAGAGGGGGGTGAATTGTGTATTTTGAAATTTTTCGATAACTCTTTTCTTGAATGAGTTCTGTCCTTTATACTTTATCAGATTTGATCGTGCAGCAGAAAAAGTAAAAACAAGAACACAAAGATTTATAGTGGTTCAGGGAATAGAAGGCCCCTAGCCCACTCCGCCAACGCTCAACTCCACGAGTTTGGTGATTTTCACTATCTGGTCCTCTTTTCCACAGACCGGTTCACAACTGAGTACAGGCAGTTGACACCTTTACGATCCAAGGAAAAATAAAGCCTTCTGGTTCAAACGCGAACCTACACAGCTTAGAATGAGAAGCTGGTTACTCATGAATAAAAAGAATTTCAGAAAGAAATTTCCAGTTGATCTTCATAATTGCAACAGAATGAAATTGACAACAGTTGGATAGAAGTCTCTATAAATATTGATCTTCAAGATGAAGCAGTTATGAGTTGATCCAGTTGCAGTAGATATAAGGATATAGTTCACAACCTCAGCAGTAGTAGATCCACAGAAGATATTCGATTTAGAACAGGTGAATCTTCTATCGAGTTCCTTCTTCTTAACCAAACAGAGCTCTTACGCCCCTTTTGAATCAGCAGATCAATCGTGAATAGTTGCAATCTCTGTTTTCCACCTTTTTCAACAATAGATCGATGACATCCTCATGTACCTGGTGTTTCAGAGAGAACTTATATAATAAATCATATCTCCTGTACATTTAGATCCATAAAAGTCACCTTCTGATTCGCGATATTCAAAATTTTGAATTTACAGAGAAGTCGTAACTTCCCTTAAGACTCGGTATAAAAAGATCATTTTAATTCGATCATAAATCCATTAATAAAATGGATTTGAATCAGTCAATGTCGTACTTTAAAAACAACTTTAAATTCGGATTGAAATCCGCCTAGAAATCTGCTTATTGGTCGTTGCACATAAATATCGTCTGTCAAAATTTCTGACGCCAAACGTAAGGTTGATGACGTGGCCTCCAAACGTAGGGTTAATAACATGGTATTCAAACGTAAGGTTAACAACGTAAGGTTGAACACAAACATAGGGTTGAAAACGTAAGGTTGAACACAAACGTATGGTTGATTATTCATACTTTTTCTTCAACACTCAAACATATGGTAAAAGATCCATACTTTTACTTGATCCATACTTTTCCATGAACGTATGGTTGTTTACAAAATTAATGTTGATGAACCATACTTTTGAGAAACAAACGTAACATTCAGAATTTACATA
Organism: Viscum album; assembly: GCA_963277665.1. Lineage (NCBI taxonomy): Eukaryota > Viridiplantae > Streptophyta > Magnoliopsida > Santalales > Viscaceae > Viscum > Viscum album. Next base: position 90,578,798 of record OY728163.1, read on the forward strand.
CGCTTTTCCTTCCATACATTGTTGATAACCAAAACGTAAGGTTCCTTCCTAACGTAAGGTTCTTCTTCCATACTTTGCTGAAAACGTATGGTTGTTTAACCGTACTTTTCTCTTATCTCAAAAATTATACATGCTTTTCATCCTGACTCTACGTTTATCCACGTAGGGTATGAACAGTGATTCCAAAACATGTTAAAGCAGATTCCACGCTATATTAATCTACATAAGATGTGAACAGTGATTCCAGAAAGCACTGAAGCAGACTTTGAATAAGTAATAAAATCTCATTTTTTCAATAGTAAAATAAATTAATAAATTTTTGACAAATACTAAAACAATAATTAAAAAATAACTATGGGTATTTGTGAGCATCAAAAATATCATAAAGAGACGGAGTATTATTTTCAATAATCTTACCCTTTAAATAACATTAACATGTATTTTTTAAAACAATACTTTTCCCAACAAACTTGATTTAGATCAATCATTAATGAAGAATGCACTCTCCATTGATGGTGGAGGATCTATTGCATTCGTTGTTCCTGATTTTCCTTCATTTGGTTACTCATTGTAATCTAATCTCAATTCACCAATGAAGAATAGTGGATTTCTCCTCTGAATAGTCCTAGGGTTATACAGATAACATTACAAATTTTCCATAACAACATATTTATAGAATAAATTAGGATTAATCCAATGAATGTTTCCACGAACGATCACCTTATCTAAATGTCCCACAACATCCAGGTTTAGGTCACACTTCAGGTAAATCCCATTCTCTATATTTATGTGCGATGTAATATTTTTAATTTAAAACTCATTTTATAAGATATTCCATTAATTATGAAAAACTATGCACACCTGATATTTTTTAATTTTTCATAAATTTAATCTCATAAAAAATAGTCCTCAGAATCACGAGTCTTCATAGTGCCTGACTCCAAAAATATTCCTTGATATATTTCAAATCCATACAAGGTAAAAACAAGCTCTCTATATTGTATCAGTTCCTTGTTTTTCTCTATTTAGAAAAAGATAATTGTAGACATCCTCCTTGAATATCACAACAAATTTTTTTCATGTCCACAATTATTTTACAATCATGGAAACTAAAATCAAGAATCCTAACCGTCATTTGAGAAGAAGTAAATAGATTACTGAAATGATGGACCACTAATTGTTTCATCCCCTAAACATTACTGATTTTTTTCTTGTTCACATTATAAATCCCTTTAATAATATAGTAGTTTTGATGATGTGAGGCATTATCATGAATAAATTTGGTATTAGAATCACCCTCCCTCAAAAAACGTGTCTTTTCCATTTGATGCTACAGGATTTCCTCATAGTTTAATAGGGTTCAAATTTAATTAGTGGAACCTTCATTTGATTAAATATAATCATTTTTTAGATCCCATTTTCTACATCCACAATTTTGTTTCAACATCTTGTTAAATTTTTTATGTATGTTACCCTCCAATGAATGATTCAACATATAAAAAAATGTGCATCCCAAATTATTATCTTCACTACATCAATTAGATCTGAATAAGGTGTTCTTCATGACCCCCTTCATCAACTCAATGATTCCCCTTTCAATGAATATATGGGTAGTAAAAATTTACTACCCCTCTACCTGTACTAAAGTTATTTAACCCCAATGAGGACAATAAATGATTCACTTCACTCAATTGAACACCATGAATATATGTCCCACCCAATATACACATATTCATTCTAGGATCATCCCTTAACCAATTTCCAAATACCCTCCCTGGTATGAAAATATAGGATATTAATATAGATGAACACTTAAAAAAATAATTACAAAAAAGACTAATCATTCAGCATGAATATCAATGATTTGGGAGACATTAAAACCTAATTTAAACCTTGCTGTGGAGTTCCAAATAATTTTATTTTCCCAATCATAGTTTTATTTCAGTACAACTCGAGCATCAACCATCTTATATCTGACGGGAATATCGTGGAAAGTGATATGTTGTGTAGGGTGGGTATAGGAGTGGAGAGAAACCACTCATGATATCTTGTGTAAATCATGGAAATGTAATAGTCTATTTTTGATGTTATTGAGGTGGATACTAATGTCTTTATACTTGAATGGACAATTTTTTCTCAAGGGATAAGCTGGATTTTATTGGTGTGTTTCCAAAGATGGAGCATCTGGTTTGGAGTTTGAAGATCGTTTCTCATCTTCTAAAAAGAGGATCAATGGATGAGCCATATGTTCTCATGAAGAAAAATATTACAGAAGACAGTCATACAAGATATATATGTCAACAAATATTTTGGCTTTCAAGTTTGTACACATCCTGGAGAAAGCTTTATAGGTTGTGGCATGTGATGAACCTCTAGTCTCTTTGTATGCTTTTTTGTTTTATGTTTTATTTTTTATCTATGTTTTGTGGTTTTGTTCTTAAATAGTCTGTTTTATATTTTTGTGTATTAAAAAACTCTCTATAGTATATTTTTTAGAATAAGAAATAGAAATAAATGTAATAGAATAAAATTAATTTAGTTAATGGAAATTTTCCATATATAAGAAAAAAATTAAAATAATTTTGAAAATATGGTATGAGAAAAAAAATCTTAATCTAGGGGTGGATTTTCACAAAATATATACAAATATTTTTTTAAGATAACTTATTCATATGAAAATCATATAAAAGATCATATTACTCCTCCTATGTAACTAAACATCCTGAGAAACCCCTAATCCAAGAACCTGAGCCGGCCCATTGATTGACTCGAGGTGCATTCTTGGTCTCCATGAGCTAGTGATAATCACCAAGGAATTAGATAAAATCATGTGTGAATAATTTTTACCAAATTATAATATATGAAAAAAAATTAATTATTCAAATAATATTCCATGTTGTGTCCATATATAGTACGTCTATATATAAACAAAATAAACAAATTTAAATAGAAAAAAATCAAAACATTGTATTTCAAATAAAAAATGTCATCTCAAAATAAATATTGGCTGAACCAAAACCACATATACATCAACAATGGGGAATATTATAGAGAAAATAATCAATTTAATTTCGTGTTAATTGTTATAATACATGATTTTAGTATATGTTTAATTCTGTGTTTAAAAACACATTTTTGTTTTCTAAAAACTATTTTAATGAAATAAATGTGTTTTTATTTGAACAAAATATATTAATATATATATACACACACACATATATATATATATATTATTTTAATATAGTTTATATATTATATATTCAAGAATAAAGTTTTACATTCATTCGATAATTTTACTATACAAGGAATGAAAGTAAATATAGTTTAATGCTTAAAAATATATTTTTCTACCAATAGGTTTTCATTGCATTTTACGGGTTTATTTAAAATTTATTTATACCAATAATAAAAATTAAATGTTTAAAAATGATTACATATATGGAATAATCATTTTGAAATATTTTAACGAGGGATATTTTATTTTTTTCCTTGTTAATAGTAACTTTTGTAAAAAATGTGGCACCATAGTAAAAGTGTAAATTGGATTAACCTAGTTTAAAACTAGTTTATAAGGCTTCTAAATTTCATATAATTTTTTATTAGATGAATATATTTATATATATATCACTATATTCTCAAAATTTGTTTTTTATGTGGCACTTTTCCATGAAAATGGATTAATAATACTTAAATCATTTGAAAAATTTCAAGTGACTCCTCTCCTTCACTAATAAAAGGACACCCCCACTCCTCATTTTTGAGAATTCAAGAGACTCTTATATTTTACAAGGGATTACAAAATCTCTTCCTAAAATCCTTTTACATTCCCTATAGTATTTTGTTTTGTTAATAATACTTACCTTAGAAGACAAAAGAAGAAAACATGAGGCGGTTGTCCAAATAATGGGTAAAAAACATAACAACTGTTTTTATTTTATTTACTCTTTATCTACTTAAAACTACTATTACCCTTTAAAATATACAAAAATCAGAATCTATCAAATACTAAGATATTATTATGTTTATTTAATAACTTTATCCTTCTCCTCTTCCATCAAATGTTTAATGAAACTCGTGTTCATGTATACAATGGGTTATCGCCTCACGAACATATGTAAATTGTTTACCATCACCGCCTCTCACAAATGGTTATTATAATGGATTTAATTATTATTTATGATATTCATGATATAATTATAATTATTTAAAGATATTATATCATCCATTTTTTTACTTTTCCATCCATTGAAAAATGATAATGTCGCTCATCTGTACAGGTGGATTACCAACTCTATGAAATGATGTGTTTCATGTTTCATCACCACCTCACATACATGTTATTTATAAGTTTGTTTAAAGAGATAATATGATAAATATGATATAATTATCATTCTATAAATATAAAATAATACTTACCTTATTTCCCTCATTTTCATTAAAAAATGGAAACACTAATCATGTGTATGTATGGACTACCATCTTCGTATTGTAACCTAATAAATTTCTCATAGCCACCAACTATATTTGATTTAAAAATTACAACTAATATATAAAAAAATATAATTATTTAATGACTAATATTATTTATATTATATAATAATTACCTCTTTTACAATGGTCAATACACTGAATCCGTTTTGCAGTTATGAACCGAACATCCTCAAAACACCTGATGTGGACTGAACTGATTAAGAAATTAAATATATCATTGAAATTAAAAAATAAAATGGTTTATTGATAAATTAATAGACTTTGAAATTGTAATAAATAATTAAATTATTAATATGGGTTTATTATACAAGATCTAAAGGATATACAATGCAAGTTGTGACTCGAGGTAAGGATTTTTTTTATTACAATTTATATTCATTGGGTTATACTGAATATTTATTTAATTTTTTATGCCAATATTATGTTTAAAATTACCTTTTATCATATTATGTTTTATTTCCATTTGATTTATTTAAAATTATTACACATAATCACTTCATTGATTAATTCTAACTACAATGATACGATCATTGTAAGGATTATTCATCTTGATATTTTTTTATTTGAGACATGACTTGTAATATGAACCTAATTCATTTTATCAGGTTTTATATTCCCCTTATTGATATATTATATAATGAATTATTTTTTATAATTATATTTAATGATAATTTTATGTTATATATTTCATGATATATTGATTCAAATTTTATATAATTATCACAGATTTTCATGGTCACAATTTCAATTTTTCAGACAAAATTAATTTTATGCACCATATTTTATTTTTTATAGTGTACTTACTTTTACATGAATTTTTTTCACATATTTTATCATTTAAATTAGGGGTTTTACAAAATCGTGTAATTTTTCTTCAATCAATGGCTTTTTAATTCAAGCATTATCCAAGTTACTGGGGTTTCTCATCTCAAACATCCTTCTTCGAGACAAATTTTGATTGATACACCTATATTTCTTAATATAGTGCATAAAATGACTCTTAAAATATAATATAACGGATTGTTTTATAATAATGGTATTTTATAATCCTTACTACATTCTTTCTTTCAAATGGTTTCTCATATTAATAGGTCCAAAAATGATATTTTTGAAAAAATGTTGTTTTAATGTTTTTAAAGACATTTTTCCAGACACTTCCTACATGTTCATAATCTTATTTATATAATTATATTTTCGAAAAATAAATTATTTGAAAATTTTATTTTTAATGTTCACTAGCCTATTTTTAATAGGTTTTAAAGGTAATTTTCTAAACATTTTCTATGTGGGTACATTTAACTCTTTTTACAAAATTTTGAAAATCATATTTATTTTTAACATTTACGGCATGAATATATTTTCCCACCATTATGAATATTATTTAATTCAATTATTACATTATAAGTTCCCATGGTTATTTTTAAATAAAATATTTCTCTCACTAATTTTGAAATATTTATAAAATATTATCAAAAGAGAAGTATATTTTCTCCAGTTTTCAAATAAATGTCCTAAATGTTTTTTAAATGTTTTTTAATGTATAGAAATAGAATTTATTATTTAATTATTGTTAAATAGGGATATATTCCCATGATATCATTCTTATTCTTTATCTCGACGGATTATAAATTATTTAAAGATATTTTCATGGAACCCATTTCTTTTCCATGGGTTAATCATTTTACGAATGTAACAATGATTATTTCTCTATGTTTTATACAGAAATGAATGATCAATGTGATTTATTCATGTTATGGTTCCAAAAAAATTATTTATGAAGGAGGATGAGATTAATATATCTAACTAATGTTTTGGGTAATTATCATATTTTATAGATAATTAGGTTAGAATTTATTGAGTAGGTTATTCCGTCTGTAATGGTTATTGTAATGGTTCAATGACGTTAATATTTCAAGATACATATACAGATCTTCAATGATTTCTATGATTTTTAATGGATTATTTCCTCATAGATTCCATGCACATAAATTATAATTGTCAAATTATATGAATCTAGTTTTATATTAAATATTCAGGGCATGTGTCATGATTTATAAACCATGACTTGATGGGTTTGAATTATCTTTTGTTATCCTCATGTGCTTGGATTATGTCATTATACCCTTATTATCATATTATTCTCACTAATTGCATTTAATTATTAATTATTATGTATACCAAAACTGATAATTTGAGCTCACCTTTCTTATTTATTCCATTTCATCTGGTTATGAATAATGATGTTAAATGATTTATGTTAATAAATTTATTATGTTTAATGAATAGTATTGGATATATTGAAGAATTAATGTGGAATAAGAAAATTTTTTTATGGTGGAAAATTATATAACTTGAAGACATGGGAATTATTATGTAATATTTTGTCCTAATTCTCTAAAACTCTAAACCTATAAGTTTCTTGGGTGAGTAAGTCCATCCAGAATACTTTTTTTATTTTCATGAAATTCACTTTTATGGGATTAAGTGGTAACCCACACATACTTACAAAGACCAAATTTGACATAAGAAAGGATGAAAATTTAATGAAAATTCAATCCAAATTAGATTCAAACTCCAAAATGAAAACATGAAATTGAAAATGCACGTGTATTGGAAAAACCATGATCCCAGCATTGTTACTATCCATTGTAGCATATCCTCAAATTTCGAATCCAAATGTAATCCCAAACATCTTCACATATATAACCTACTTGATGAAAATATATTTATACCACCACCACTGAACCTCAATCAATAAACCATCATCATCATTGAGAAACATCAAAATCCATTATATAGAAGCCACTCAAAAATAAAATAGACATTACATGATCATTTCCATAGAATTTTTAAAAACGTAATAGGATAAAAAACCCCAATAATTCCCCCTATACCACACTAAGATGAATCCAATACCACATGAGTTGAACCTCTGGTCATTGAGAGAGCTCTAGTGTAATAGCCCGACATCAACCTTGAGTTGCATCAATACCTCTAGAAGATGAAACTTGAATCGCAGGTCACACACTCAAGAAGATAAAAACTCCCTAGAATGATCCCAAAAAAATACTGAGGTTCATCTCACCAAACCAAAAATGTTAAAATGTGATTAATCAAGTGGAAATATTAGAGGAAGAATGAATTAAATACACAACATAGAAATAATAAGAACCAAACTATAAAAGATAGACATGAAGATGAAGCAACTCAGATCCCAAGAAACTCTAACTCACAATCTCAATCATCCTATAACACCATAATGTTAGACAAAAAATGGGTTCTAGAGAAATTTTGAAGGTGATAAGAGTAGCGATGCTGTTGAATTAGTACCTAGGTTATAGAAACATAGCCCCACAGAAAATATTTACCATACACATTATGTTTAATACAAAGGATTATTTTGGAATAATTTTATAACTTTTTTAGGGATAAATATAAAGGGTGAGAGATAACATTTTAGGTTATAACATTATTTATTGATAAGGTTATTGAGTTTATTTTGGATATCGGGTAATTTATTTTTTGAATGATCTAAGATGAAACATTGGTGTTGTTGTGGAAAGTTTGGAGTTAAATGTATTATTTCATTAAATGAGGGTTTATAAAATTTGTATATTATCTTTCCTTGTGATAAAAAATTTAGTTTCGATAAATATCTAAATATATAAGAAATAAATTTTATCCTTTTTTGAATTATATTACCCATTAGTGGTTTATTTTAGTGCTACTAACATGTGAAAACCATCATAATTGTTAATTTTTTGGAATAAGAGATGAAATATACGTGTAAATTGATCAAAGCACAACCAAATGATGAAATTATTCATATTAAATGGAAAGTAATATAGTAATTATATTTTCATGTGTTCTCTATCTTAATAGTAAAAGAATCTATTAAATTTAATAAAATTATCTTGAATTTAAAATATTGTCATATTAACTTCATTTTTGATAAATTGATAGCGATATTAATCCCCTAATGTTTTATGGTTTTATGGTCATTAACTTCCTCATAACCATGTTTATATCACTCTCTGTTATTGCTTAGGCATTATTTTTTCTCTTCCATATCCATATTTTCACTTCTCCCCAATGTTCTCTGTATATAGAGACCTGGTTATATGTTATTTTAGGTGACCTTTAGGTTTACCTAAATAAATTTTCAAAATAATATTTTATTATTCCATCTTATTATGTGATTTTTGAATGATTTTATTTTTTAAAAATGTTAAAAAGGTTTTTCATTTCCAGATCATATGGTTTACCTTCCTCTCTATTTTATTGTTTTTTAAAATGTTTTAAACCCTTTTTATCAAGAACGATATTTATTTGTGAGAATGTAATTTTTTATCATGATATAATGTAACACCTTTAAAATTTATTTTAAAATAATACAATGCTCAATAACTTTCTTAAAACAAAACCCTGAGCTTAAAATAAATTATGATATTTTATAAAAATATTATTATATAAATGCGACCATTATAACGTAGACATTTAATTAAAAGGTATGAATAGGAGTATTAAAATTATGAAATATATTTATAATGTTATGAATAAATAATATTTTATTTATTAATACTTTTTAACGAGTTACTTAATTTCTAGTGAAGTTGTTTTAGGATTTTAAATATGTTCTCTCCCTAAATAGTTTTTATTTCATTTTATGGTAGAATATTATAATTTATTTCTGTAATATTTATTCATTTTATTTGAGGAATTAATTTTTATTTTTTAAGTCATCATTTCAAAATTATCATAAGGAAAATGTTTAAGATTTTTTGGAAAAGATTGATATTTTAATAAATAGTTAAAAATACATATTTTTGTAAAGCTATCATTTCTTTTCTTCAAATACAGTAATTGATGTGTATAATTATGTTTCTAATTTGATATTAATTTAAAGTAAGTATAATTTAATTATAAATAATTTAATTAATTTAAAATGAATCATTTTTATACTTGATTTTGGTATATGTTCATTTTTTAGCATAAAAACACATTTTTTTTTCTAAAAATGGTTTTATGCGAGAAGCATGTTTTTAACTAAATAAATCATATTAATAACTATTTATTAATTTTTTAAATTAAATTTATATATTTTATAGTAAAAATAGATATTTTAACATTAATTTTATGGTTTTTACTAGGCAAATATTGAAAGTATCTACGGTTTTATACTTAAAAATACATTTTTCTAAAAATATGCTTCCATTATGTTTTTAATGATTATTTAAAATTAAAATATTCCAATTATAGAAATTATTTTTGATAACATGGATTATATTTTTACAATTATAATTTAAAAATATATTAATGACGTGAATTTCATTATCATTCATTATGAATAGTAACTTCTGTGAAAAAAGAGTTGTCGCGGTAGAAATGTAAAGAGTGTTAACTAAGGTTAAAACAAAGTGATAAGACCACTAAATTTCATCTTAATTGTTATACAATTATTTTATCTGTACCCTTATCACCTTATTCATGAAAATTATTTTTTTAATAATTAAATCTTTTCAAAATTTCCAACTGTATCTACTCCCTTGCATATAAAAGGACAGACCATCTCCTCTTTTATCCCAAATTCAAGATCATTTTAGATAAAATACCTTCCAAAATATATTTATAAAATCCTTCTCCATTTTATATTGTCCCTTTTTTAGAGTACCCATCATAGAAGGCCAAAAGTTCGGAACTAAAAAGGATTTATGGAGAAAATGTAAAACACTTAAATAGTGTATTTATTTTATTTATTATATTGTATATTAAGATCCTATAATAACCATTAAAATATAATTAAAGAAGTATCAACCATATAATTAATTTTATTATGTTGATTTCATAACCTTTATACTTCTCATATTCCATAAAATGAGAAATGAAACCATTATTCATCAATATGGCGGACCACTACCTTGTTAACTGATGTATTTATTTTTCCATCATCACCTCTCACAATATATTATTCTGATAGTTTTAATATATATATATATATATATATATATATATTATTCATAAAATAATTTTCATTCTATAAAGATAAGATATCATCTATTTTCGTACCTTTCCATCCATTGAAAAATGATAACATCGCTCGTGCGTACATGTGGATTACCACCTCCATAAACCGATGTGATTTTTTTTCATCACTACCTCCCATAGCTGCTATAAATAAGTTTATTTAAATATATAATATTTTATTTATTATATAAATATATATTTTTAAATAAAAAAATATACATACCTTCTTTCCCTCGTATTCGTTGAAAAATGGATATGTAACTAATGTGTCCGTATCGAATGCCATCTCCATGTTGTAACATATTTAATTTTTCAAAAACACTTTACTTGGTTTTTTATAAAAATATAATTAATTTATATAAATTTTATTTATTTCATTTATTTCATTTTTATTATTTTTACATGATTTAACAATTACCTTTCAGATCATGGTCAACATATCTAGGTCATTTTTCAATTATGAACTGAAAATATTTAAAACACATGATGTGAACAATGCCGATTATGTAATTAAATATATCATTGAAACAAATGATATTAATGTTTTGATGATAAATTAATAAACCAATAAAATGTGGTTCAAAATGATTAATATAAGTTATTAAATAGGATTTAAAGTACATACATATCAATAGGGAACTCTATGAAATGGGCTTCTAAACTCGATTTCTTCTTATTAGGTTATACTTATACTTCATTCACTATTTTATGAAACTATTATGTTATAAATGAAATATTATTGTTTAATTTTTTATTTCAACTTTTTTTACAATTATTACATGTGATGAATTAATTTATTAATTCTAACTTAAATGATACAATATTTATAAGGATTATTAGTCTCAATAATTTTCCTATGATACATGTCTTGTAATATAAACCAAATCCATTTTATATGGTGTATAAGATGAATATTTAGTTATTATATCATGGATGAATCAGGATAATGATATTTAATGTTATTTTTAGGTTCTCCCATTCGTGAGACATTTATTAAATTTTTTTTAAAGATCTAAGATTATTTAGTGTCTTAATGTCTTTTATTACAGACATATTTCATGTTACGTACCATATTTTGTTTTATATGCTATAATTAATACACCATAAATGTCGGTTCACTAATTGTTTCATATAAATTAGGGGTTTTATATAATCACGTAATGCTTTTTCATTCAATTTCATTTTGATTCAAGCATTACCCAAGTTGAAAGTGTTCCTCATCTAACACTTCCTTCTTAGAGAAATGATTTTATTGATGTTCTTATGTCCATTACTATGGTGTATACATATAATCTAGAAATATAATTTGATGGATATTTTTATAATCCTTGTATTTTATGTTCCTCATTATGTTTATTCCATCAAATGGTTTTTGGATAAAAAAGACTGAAAATGGATTTTAAAAAATATTTTTTAATGTTTTTAATGTATTTTAACCAAATATTCCTACATGATTCAAGGATGATATTTTCAAAACATAAATGATTTAATAAATTTACTTTTCATTATCTTTTACCCTCTCTTAAATGGTTTTAAATGTAATCTTCTTACCACTGTTTACTCGTGTCACTTTTGACTCTCTTTACAAAAGATTAAAATGAATATTTATTTTAAAATTTTATGACATGAATGGATTTTCCTACTATCATCAATTTTAATTTATTTTAATATTATTTTATAGGTTTTGATGGATATTTTCAAATACAAAATTTCTCTCAATATTCCTTAACTATTTATAAAATATCATCAATAGAAAATGGTATTTCCCCTCATTTTCAAAGAAATGTCTTAAATATTCTTTTAAAAGTATTTCCATTAGTGGAAATATCTTTTATTGTTTTTTTAGGATCCAATGGGGATATTTTATAATGATAATATCCTTATTCGTTCCCTGTATTGATTATTATTTTATAAAAATATTTTCATGGAACCCACTTTTTTATGGGTTAATCATGTTATGAATGAAATGATTGTTATTTCTATGAGTTTTATAATGATATTAAAGCTCTATATAATTTATTCATGCTATAGATTATGAAAAATGTTAATGATGGTTTTTGATCCCAACATACCTCTCAAATTTATTGGGAAATGATTATTTACTAAGAATAATTATGTTGGAATTAACTGAGAAGGCTATACCATTTGTAAGGGTTCATGTATGCGGTTTTGTATGGGTTCTTGTAAGCGTTTGATGAAGGTAATATTACAACAAGCCTACATAGTTTTTTAATGATTGAAATGATTTATAGTGGATCCTTTTCTCAAGGATTGTTTTTAGATGGATCATTTTTATTGACTAATATGGCCTTGGTCATATCTTAATTCCTTATTCCATGTGTCATGATTTATGAACCAATATTTAATTCACATAAATTCTGTTATTTGATTCTCATGAACATTAATTATGTCATCATACCCTTATGTTAGTCTTGTGATCATTGATGAAATACAATTTTTAATGATTATGATTACCCTTATCGAGTGTTTCATCTCATAATTGTTCTGTTTTCCACTTCCAAAAGTTATAAATAATGGTGTTAAATTATTTAAGTATAGAAAGGTTTAAAGTGTGAAGAAATTTATTAGAGAAGTTAATTACTGAATGTGCAATAAGAAAATATGGTTATATTGAGAAAAATACTCAATTAAAGACATGGGTAATTGTATGTAATATTTTTCCCTAATTATCTAATATTATAAACCTAAAAGGTCATTGGGAGTGTAAGTTACCCGACATTTTTTTATGTTGTTTGTTTTTATGGATAAAATTGGGTCATCTTTATCAATATCAAATCCTAAAATGAAAATATTGTGTTTATAACGCCAAATATGGGTGTGCAGGTTCAAGACTAATATAATAACCAACCACATTTTCATCCATGACTGTCCTAAAAAATAGGAAAAGAAGAAAAAATAAAATTAATGGGGTTAAGGGAGAAAGTAACACAAGACCAAGAGAAAATCACTAAAATTTGCAGAATACAACCACAAATATAGAGAGGGGTAATGTAATGGGTTCACCGAAGTCTCCCCAGGAGGTTTTGGGTGATTAAGGAGGTATATAGGGAGTTTAGGGATTAGAATTATATATTAGTAGAATAGGTATTTCACATTTTAAAATTTATGGGTATGTCACATGGTTTGGACTCAAGGTTTACCAAATTGTGCACCAATTGTGCACCCTCTCTCTTGACACACCTAGGTATTATTCATGGGTTGATCACATGATTAGAAAATTGTGTTTCATCAAAGAAAAATATGCCTGATAAGAACTAAAAGTCACTCACATGCTTTTCATATGGTTTCTATTAATTGTTTATAATTCGTACTCTAGTACACTTATACACAAAACAATTTTCAATATTTCTACTATATTTCTCATAGTCTGGATCATACTTTATGCAACCCATGCACAAAAAAATTACATAAATGAAAAATAACTAGAAGTATGACTATTTAATGGTAATTACAAGGTTTTTCATAAACTGTATGCACTAATAGTGGGACAAAAGGAAAAACTATCCCAGATTCCAAATTTCGAACCAAAACTTCTAAAACTCAAGTACAACATCCAAAATAATAAAAAACATAAAAAATAAGGAAATAAAGGTTTGTTTATTGAAATTATCTACACCATAACACTTTGAATCCACATAAATTCATAAATATCTAAATAAAAACATGATGTTCAAAATATAAAGTTACATAATACCTTTATAGATCATAGACACTACCCAATAGAAAACATCACAACTCGACCCACAACCTGGGAATAAGAACCTTAATAATAAAACATAGTAAAATAACTAAAAATGGATAATTAAATGAATAAAATCTTTAGCAAGTCTCTAGACCATAGAAGGCTTCCACTTATCGTGGTGGGTCAAACAAGATTGATGGTTCTATGGAATAACTCCTAAAAACAAGACCCATCCCGTTTCAACCAAGGGATCTAAAATAAATCACTAAACCTGTTACCCCATAAAATATTCCATAAAGAATATATAAATATTTGAAAAATGTCACAAGGAAAAAATAACCCAAAGATAAGAAAAATATCACAAAACCAGAAAACATTTATAAATGATAAAGAAATAGAAGGAAGTATCTCAAGAAAAAGATCTATTGGAAAACCATTGAGATCAAAGCTATGATAAGAAATATTTATTCTATCAATTCTTAAATTTATATAACTTTTTGAAGGCGTCCTGGGAGACTAAAGTTATGATGTGTCTTATGTGTAGGAGATATTCCATAAATCATTAAATATATATGATATATATAGTTATTTTATATTGAATCCATGTTATGATTGTCATAAATAATGGGTATATAAATCCAGGAAACCTGTGGTTGTTTATAGATGATAAATTTTATCATTTAGTGATTTTAAAAGTTTTAATGTCATTAAAAGGAGTTATTTTGTATGATAAATCATATGGTATGAGTTTTCATTCATGCGATGAATACACTGCTTATGGAATTTATTCATGTGTTGAAAATGGATGAGTTAATGTTGTAATAATGTAATAACATATTCAAATTCCTATAAAAGATAGTTATATGATAATGGTAATGCAAATGATTGTGTGTTCACGTGATTATTAAAATAATATATTATGATATGGAATATCTCTTTAAATTCATCCTTAACATTGAGAGGTGCTAGCACATTATAGAGGATTGCTAGATCCCATCTGAACATAAATTGATTCAACTCATCCTGTGGATACATTTGAAGTTATGAGGATTTTTTCTTCCCTCTTGTGATTTTTATCAAACATATATAAAAAAATAAAGAAAACATGGAAATAATAGTAATTTTTTTAGTTGTCTAGAATTCTACATGAAAAATATTACCTTTACACAATTGGGATATGTAAAGGTAGTTGAGGAATTATCATTATGCGTCGAGGATACATAAAATTAGCCAATGCATTACCTTTATAGAGATAAGATACATAAAGGTAATTGAAGGGTTTGCATATACAAAATTGGGATGTGTAATGTTATGTGGTGTGTTAATTTTACATGACATTTTACCTATACGCAGGTCACCCCTACAATATATGGGTAAATGAAAAATTTTATTTTTGCAATTTAAAATTCGAAATTAAATTTAATTATTAAGAAACAGTTTCTAAATAATGATAAAGGGTATTTTAAAGAATATTTTAATTTATAAATTTTTTTAAAATTAATTCATTATTATTTATTTATAATTAATTATACATAAAATGTTACGAAACATTTATTTACAAAATATTTCAAATATTAAGTATTAATATTTAAAATACCTTCTATAATTTTATAAGGAATACATAGTGATCTATAAATAATGTGTTTATTTAGAAACCATATGTGTAATATATAGAGTGTCTATAAATTGAAAAATAAAGCTAAAATATAAAATGTTTATATTCAAAATTATGGACCATTAAAATTTGATTATTTTGAAATTTTCAAACTAAAGGGCCTTATTTTGGATATTATTTAATCCACTCCAGATTGGTTTTGATTATTTATTTTATCATAGTTTAAATAATATTAAGTATATGACATATATATTTTATTAAATATCTATGTAATAGAATTTTAATTGTAAATATTTTATAATTCTTGAAAATATCATATGTTTAAAGGTAAAACCTAATATAATAAATAATATTAAAGAATTCATATTGAAATGAATATAAAATATTTCAGTTCATAATTATGGAATTTCCATAATGATAAGAATAATTGTAATATGTTTATAGCTTATTTTTATTAATGAACTATTCATAGATAGTTATTTCATGTCAAAATAATTAAACTATACATTTATATAAAAATTATTCCCTACAATATTCATGTATATAAATTTTTTATATTATGAATATTTATGCCTTGTTTTAAGATGATAAACTGCTTCTATATAATTTCATACATGCATCTAAGTAGTTAATTGATATGTGTGAAAATGAATTTAGTTTTTCGTCCACCTTATCCTTGGTATGTAACTGATGTTATGATCTAAATAATGGATTTTAAAAATGGTCTTGAAAAGTTTGAGTTAGAGATAACATGAATTGAAATATATCTTGGGTAATGTATCCATTGGTAATAGGAATTGGGTTTGTATTACCTACCTACCTATAGGCTTATCACTTGTTTAATAAAGCGAATGGGGTTTGCTAACTACCACTCTAGTCTTACTCATGTTAATATTATAAACTATTATATAACTCTAAACCATTACATGAATTTTTCATGTTTCTTATGAAAATAATGAATTTAGATATATATCAATATAATTGAATCCTATTTTTTGTGAGTAACACAAACTATGGGTCATGTAAAGAGTTAAGCATCAATACATATTTTATTTGGTGGAGGTAATAGGATTCCAAATGAAATCACTATGAGAATTCATTCAAAATCTATAATAAAAGAAGATAAGATTATGGAAATTAATTCCCTTAAAATGCTAAGTGTTAGATTAATTCCAAATTGGCACATATCAAGACCTTGATCAACCAATATGATAGTTTCTTATAAAATATAATTTTATCCAAGCTATCTAGTATAATATAAGCAATTAACTGGTGAAACTAGATCATCATTGTGTTGTTTCATGTCAAAGATGAGTAACCCTAGATTAACTTTTGTTATCTCAGTTTTGACATCTTCTTTAGGTAACACATAGCTAGGAAACCCAAAATGTTAGGATAACATAGTAACATAGTTTTGTTACCAATATAATGGATTGGATAAAGTGTTGTCAACTCAACTATTCAAGGGTCCCAACTATTGTGATTGGGATGATTTCCTACCAAACTAATCATAGATTAATTACATTAAAACTGATGCACGTCATGGTTAAATAGAGATCTTGGACCATTAATATATATGTTGTTTTATATGGTTTCATCATTTTAGTGAGATCTCATTTAATAAAATACCCAATTTAACATTTATAAAAACATGATACTCATCTGATAAAGGATTATTCTGAAGATAAATAAAATCATCTTTGGACAAAAAGTTTGCTATCAATCCCTAATAAAGAAAATATTAAAATAAGAATGACCTAATTCTGGTATCTTATGAAAAGTTCTTAATTAAATAAATATTATATGTGATAAAAAAATTCTTTCATATGTAGTCAAGTATTAAAATTGTTCAATAATTAAATATAGATTCTTATAGATGCATACAATGATTCATTTTAAATTTAAAAGTCATTACATGTTAAATGGATAATGTATCGACAATGTTTACACATTCTCCCATTATGATTGAGTACGTCAATGTTTTGGGAAGCACAATACATTAATTTAAGTAAAATTTTCTATTAGAGAATATATTGAATATATTACCTGAAGGGTCATAAGAATCCTAGTGGAGTGTCCACATCCTGTATAAATGTTATAAAATTTGATTCTATTATTCTGAAAAATATATTATATATACTTTATGTTTCTAAAAAAGTTATAAGCATATAGAAGGTGAGAAGATAAAAAAGAAGTGAATATTCAAGATTGCTGTTTTTTTACATAGTACATTAAATGATTTGTTTCATTGAAAACTTGGATGATTAAGGATTAAATATACTTGTCATAATATGTGTACATTTATTTAATTTTTCTCTTCAGAATAGTATGTAAACAATTGTTGTTTAATAATATGAAATGGGTGTTTTTCGATACATGTAGTTATGATTTGTTTAATTTTATAACTTGAGTTAAGTAAGGTTAAAATAGAATAGTCTGTATAGGGATTTCATTTTATTTTCATTGATGGGAATTTTTCAAAAATATGATTGAGTTTAAGAAAGGTTTACCTGATGATAGTAATGTGTTGACGATTGGGGATCTGGTGACCTGATACCTAAATACCAGTTCTTTATATATATAATAAGTGTGTAAAAGTTCAAAATTGAATAAGAAAATTTAGTGGAAAAGTTCAATAAAGTTTCTTTTAGAATAAAACTAAGTTTATATAATCATAGGGCTATGAGGAATGAGGACTAATAATTTTACTCGATTGAATTATCCATGAAACCTAAAGGAGTTTAAAAAAATCGATAGAATTTCCATGTAAGGTATAAATTTTATTGAAGTGAATTTTTTTATATTGAAGGTTATTTGATACAAAATGTATATATTAGAAGTGTTTTAAATATATAGTATTTCAAAATCAAATGAATAATTGATAGATCCTGTATTTTCCATTCAAATAATGAAAAATACAGTTTTAAAAACAAATAATTGAATGTAATGGTTTGTGTAATGCTCAAATTAATCTTAGTAATGGATTAGTATCTTCATCTTATTTATCTTATATGATAATAGAATTTGTTAGCTGATATATTGTTATTTTGAACAACATGAGATGATTTATTTCATTTTTCTGTATTATGATTCACCGTAGGATTATAACATGTTTTGAGGAGAATATATGTATAAAAATATTTTAATTAGAATAATGTTTTCATCCAAATGTTTTTTACAATATAATGTAATTTTTTCCCACTACCCATCAGTGGAATATTTTTAAAAGGTATTCTTTTAATAATTATAAAAATTCATCAAACAGATAGAATACCATATAGAAACTATAGTTCATTTGTTAATTATTTTCATTAAAGATAAGTAAATTTTATTTTCTAAACAAAAATTAATTTTTGTATCTTAGTAAGATATTCTTAGATGAATAATGTGAATAATACCCAAATTGGTGTATTTTTAGACTTAGAGATGTTCAAAGTTAACAAATAAAAGATAATATTAGTATAATAATAATTTTATTTTTTATTTAATAACCTAAAATAGTTTTGGATGTTTAATGGTGAATAAAAACTGTAAATAGTTATATTTAGTTACCTATCATGAATCATTCCACCGAGGCCCATCTGGCCAGTGGTAAGCTGAGTGTGACTACCCCAAGCCCGCTACTAATAGGCTAGGGCCTAGTGATTGACACTGTGTAAGAATAACACTTACATGGTAGGGCTTAGCCTAAAGTACCTATACACACTATCATATCTCCAAACCAACACACTTTTGGAAGGTAAATACAACTAATACCAATATAATTAATACATCTAAATCCCACAAATAGAGTATGATAATAGTAATTGAAATACAAAGGACCAAATACATTACAATTAAAATTGTAAAGAAGGGAAACCTATTAGAATGAGGGGACTATATTCAAATGTGGAATTTGGTATAAACCACGATATGTGTATCCCAATCTATGATTTGCCTTCTCTTGTTACACCAAGAACCTCATGGAATGGCCTATCATTTTCATAAGATACAACATGTTTCAGCATGTTTGATGTATGGGTGAGTAGAAAAATAACATGAAGGACACCATGAAATAATCCAATATAAGCATTAAGATAGTAGCCATTTGATTTCAGTGGTATGTTAATAAAAATATGATATGTACAAAAAATCCAAATACACTCATGATAAACACTAATACTCAAGGTAAGGTCACAACGACATGGTCAATAAAAAATTATACTCACAAATTTATTGCAACACATTCCCAGGATAACTCATTCAATGAGCCTAATATAGTTGATGGTGTTCATATGATATTTAGTGCTCATCATGTCTCTACCTAAGGAAGAATATATTGTATGTTATGAAGAGATCGGTACACAAATGGGGCATCACACCGAAGACCATGGGCTATATTGAAAACGCAATCTGTAATAACCCGCTATATAGGGGATCAATTCTTATGTATGTTGGTCATATCAATTTCTAGAACCCCACATATGGAATAAGATGATAGATAATTCAACCCCCCGCCTCATAGAGGGGTTCGGTAAAATCTATTAGAGACAAGTCAGTTATAGGGGATTATAATCCTATACACAAGACATAACACCACACTATATTCTCATAGTATGGATCAACGGAATGCTCCCTGATAAAAATGGTCCATGATAAAGTGATTAAAGGCATCATATATCCCAAGTAAAATTACATGATGTGTTCTAGTAGTACATGTTGTGTTCTAGTAGTACATTGTGTGTGCTAGAAGTACAAGGTGTGTGCTAGTAGTACATTGTGTGTGCTAGTAGTACATGTTTTGGCTTGCATACCCAAGGTCTTCTTGTGTGCTTTATCATATGCATGTATAATCTAGTTCATGCCCATTTACTATAGTATTAGATTTTGTGATCTGGTATTGACTGTGTACCAATATTTTTCTAAGTATTGGTTCATGCTTGTGTACTCTGGTCGTGTTTGTGTACCTGGCCTTATCTGTGCCCATGTAACTTGAGAGTACACACTGAGTATCTAGGTCATGTCCCACATCATGTGACATGTGTCACACATCATTTGGTATATTATTTCACATTTATACTCTATCAATACATTTTGGTCTACATTACATTTGTTCTCTCAAAGTTCACGTCAGGTAGTAGTGTTTTTATAGAACCGTCAGGTTCTTTACGTATACCGATCATACTGCTGCCACATCAATTTATAATGAAAATATCACTATTAGTCATGGATATGCATCTTATGAGCCTCATCTTACCTGGTGACTAGATTCCATCCACCCAAATTTATTCACAACTAACCATTTTCATATTATTTCATCACCATGCATCCTACCAGGAAAATCAGATACATCAATTTGATCTTGATTTGATGTTGTAGCTATCGTAACTTTATTGCATCATCCAACTCAATCTCAAACCCTCAACATCAATTTGATGCATAAAAGAATGAGTTTTCATTGATTAATTTCCTAGTATTTTTCAAACTAATAGAAAATCCAAATACCAATGATGAATACATGTAGAATAGAGGGTTAAAATCCTAAAACACAAACATGAGGAATAAACCATGTCCAATGATCATGTTGGACTTGATTCAAATTTATAGGAATCAACAAAAAAAGAGGAAGAATAAAGAAAAATGATAATTATTACCAATTCCTAATATTCTAAGATGATAAATATCAATTGTAAATCATATATTCATACAAAAATCAGACATTTATAAGAATTTATTTTCATCTAATGATAGATGATTTAAAATTGGATAAAATTGAAATAGAAACAACCTGCCTAAATATTGGATCCGTCATTGATGAAGAATAGTTTCAGGATATTATCATTGATGATATCTATAGGATCTATTGGTGGACTGATCACCAAATCATGAACTGTTGATGATCATCCTTGAGAACTCCTCCATCGTCTCCTCTCTAAATCACTAAGGTTATAAGGATAACCTTAGTGATTTTTTATAGCCATAAATTTATAGAGGAGATTAGGTTATGGTAATATAATGAATAATTATTTAATTTTTTTATTTATTAAATTACTAATCTTCCAGTGGATTCACATTCATTAAATGTCTGGCACCGACAAAGTTGTTGTCGTTCCTAGAGTAAATCATGCATTATGGACTCAATGGTTGTCTCAGATTTCCAATATGGTACTCCATTAAAGATTTATTCCATTATTTCAAGAATATTTTATTTTTGTGTTTGAAATTTCTATATTTTATATTTTTATAATATCGATACCAGGATCACCAAACCATCGAATCTCACATCCTCACATTGTCTGGATTTTAGAATAGAAATAGATAAATTCCAAAGCATTAAAAGGGAAAAAAGATGTGAAATTATCCCAATATTTTGGGTTTTAATCATAAAAATTCAAAACAAAATATGTGGGTATTGTGCTTGCATCAAGGATTCCCACTCCCATGGGTTTTAATAAATATTCTCATGTTTCTAGTGGAAAAACACCAGGGTAATCACTCACCCATAGAGAATCTTCACCTACAAATCCTTGATCTCTACGAAGTACTCTACAAAGGATGCTCCATCCTTGATGTTCATCTCTCCCCAATTTATAATATATGTCACTTGATGAACATACCTCCTCAGTTTTGACATGTGAAATACATCATGTAACTAGTAAAACTATGGTGGTAGATCCAAGGTGTACACTACCTCACCAACTTTACATAGTATCTGCAAGGGGGTAATGAATCTTAGAGTTAAGCTGCCACCCCATCTAAATCTCCACAATCCACATCAAGGTGACATCTTCAAGAACATGTGGTCTCCCTCATAAAACTCCATAGCCTCTTTTTTCAAAATTTATATGACTTATGACATCTCTTGGAAGTCATTATAAGATCCCAGATGATTTGAAACTTCTCTATCATCGCTCATACCAGTTATGGTCTCATGACTGATGAATCTTCTAGATCAGTCCAAAATAGTATTTAACTATAGGTTTATCCATATAAGTCAATGAATAATGAAATACTGATAGTGGAATGGTTTTTAATGCAAACTCCACCTAGGATATGTGATCCTCCTACCAAGTTCCAAAGTCCAACATGAAAACTCATAGCATGTCGTCCGAGAAATGAATGGTCTACTCAGTTTGTCTGTTATTTCTAGAGAGGAAATGATATGACCAAGATTAACTGAGTCCCAAAGGCATCCTGCAAGCCTCTACATAATCATTATTGGAATAGATCATCACTGTCTAAAACAATCATCGAGGGTGCTCAATGGAGCTGGACTATCTCTTCCACATAAAGGTTTCTTATGTTCTATATTGAACTTTTCTATCTAATATCTAGAAAGTGTACCGAATTGGTGAGTCAGTCTATGATCACCCAGATAGAAATGTGTCCTCTAGATTTTTGTACAAACCAATCATTAATTCCATATATATAACATGTAACGTACACTTAGGCTCCTCAAGGGGTTGATCTAAACTCATTTGAACTTTTTTCTTAGCCTTAACCTATTTCAAAGTGAGGCATCGAGAAATAATATTTAGTATACACTTCTTTATCCATAGACAATAAAACTGACATTAATGGTCTGGATTCATCTTTTCCATGAATAGATGTATTTCTAAATGGGAAATATGGAACTCCCTTAGAACCTCCACCTGCAACATCACTAGTACCATGATATATCCTATGAAATGGATAACATGATACCCACCTACAGAAAATCCATCTTGGGCACATCTAGTAGATATCTAAGTATGAACAGCCTCATAGTCGGTATTGCAAAATTGAGCCCCTCCAACTTGTTTTTGATGTAGAGGGGTAATAATAATTGTATGGAGATAAATTGTACCATCATCATCCACTATGGATAACTACAATAAGGAAAAATGATTTGATTCCTCATACAATAACTGAAATCAAGATCTCATACTAATAGAATCTTCTACCATATTCCACTTCTTAGGAGTATAAACTATCTCAAATTCATAGTCCTATAGGAAATCTATCCATTGCCTCTATATAAATTTAAGATCCTTATAATTGAATATATACTTGAGTATTTTGGTTCATAATTGATGATAAACCACTCATCCATAAAGTATTTGTTTCACATATTAAGGTAAAATACTATCACTACTGACTCAGGATTATGGTTCGCATAGTTCTACTCATTTGGTCTCAACATTGAGACCCATAGTAAATAATTTTCTAACTCTGATGAAGGTACACGAGCATGCAGTGGAAGCCGATGGTCCATGGATTAAAAAAAACATCATAAGAGTGGCGTAACTTCATTGTCACCAAAAATATGAGCCCCAATAGAGGTCAAGGATCCCACATGAATATTTTAACGCACAAAATTAAATTCAAATGGTTACCTCATTCAGTTCAACATGTGTTCAACTGCATCTTGTCTCCATTGATCATTGAATGAATGATCAAAATTTAAGAACCACTAGATCATCCACACATGTTTCAATAAACTATTCATATATCGATCGTCAAATTATGGTTGAAAACATGGATCTTCAAGGATTCGTTTGAAATCACGATGATCACCTTGATCTCGTGCCTTCGATCCGATAATGTGTTCTTGGATCGCTCACTCAGATATAGTCCTTATATCACTAGGATGTGGGAGGAGACTACAGTTCTCAAACCATTGAAATGAATTACACACCAGAAATGAGATCTACTAAACTTATATAGTGGATGTTTAAATACCCGGTTAGGGTTCCCTGACCCCCATATATTTAATTTCCAATAAATAAGTAATAAATGAATTATTTTGTCAAACTAAATATGAAATAAATATAATTTATCTTTTATCACATAATATTAATATATATTAAATATATTACATGATAAAACAGAGTTATAAACTCTAATCATAATGGACAATAATATTAAACAATCCTAGAATGTTAAAATAATATTTGTTTGTATAATATTATTCAATATATTTACTTAAACATTAATAAATAATTAAAAAAAATAAATTAAACCCAATTAGTATATACTCATATAATAATAAATTTATGTATTTTTTGGTGATCTATAATTCTTGGAAAACCCTCAAACCATGTCATGGGGTCCACCATGTCTTATGTACAAGTTCACTGGAATATGGAAGAATCTTCAATGTGACATTGTGTGTGACCCTCTAAGACTTTATCTAGATTGTATTAAATAGTATTCACATACGAAGAGCATATTCTAGAAATCCTTCAAGTCCTCTAAAGATGTATGGAATAGTCATAGAAATAACAAACATCCTACGAACATGCACTGTGTAATATAATCTATTGGCCATAAAATATCTCATAAAGTTTGATGCAAACTTGTGACATTTTCCTTTTTTAAATTATTGTTTGTCAATATAACTATATATATT
Source organism: Viscum album (assembly GCA_963277665.1). NCBI lineage: Eukaryota > Viridiplantae > Streptophyta > Magnoliopsida > Santalales > Viscaceae > Viscum > Viscum album. The sequence continues at coordinate 90,604,001 of OY728163.1, forward strand.
TACCTTAATCTATCATGCCCATGGTTTTAATGAAGGTAATACCATCCTCATCAGCTAGGCTCGAAATATCACTTTCTCAACTCAGAAGTGACAAATTTTATCTTGATCATTAAACCAATTCCATACCACCAATGATGCTATCAACACAAGCTACCTTCCCATGACTTTATTGTCAAGGATTTTTCCTTACATAAAACTAAATTATTAACTGGAAAAAATTGATAAGGATATCAAGTCAATAAACCATTTCATATGTTTGTATATAGGAACAACCAATTCCATCCAAAATATTTTTGTCTTCCCATTGAAGGGTATGTCCTCATGATCTCCTCTTCACGAGATCACCAATTGTGAGATTCACAAGAAGAAGTATGGATTCTTATAAACCCCAACACTTTATGGTCATACATCATCATTTTCCAATCATTATGATGTTTCAAGATTGTCAGAAATTACTTTAAGATTAATGTCATGTTATCTATAGGTTATAATTATAGACTGTGTACTTCTATAACCTTTTGAAATGACATGGAATCTGATGAAATTACCATAAATCTAGTGTATAAAAAAGTATCATCACTAAACTGGTAAGATAAAAACATATATATATTTATATATATATCAAACTATATATATTTAATTTTAATAAAATTATATACACAGCTTGGGTTTAGGTCACCCACATTAAACACTCCCACTTTCACTAGATTCAACTACTAACAAGTCTCAAATGGTAAGTTCTAAAATGAGAATCATGTTTCTACTAAGATATGAATTTAGTTAGGGGGTATAAAACATTATCCTTTGTGGATACTCTGCTAACTACAACTTCCCCATTCAGAGTAAAATACCTCAAGAGATGAAAATTCTGATGTGTATTCTTTTTCCTCTAGTGTGACCTGGGATCCTTGGAAAGCACCACTTCTACAGTATTATCACAAAAAACTAGAATTGGGTATACACTTATAGGAACAACACCAATGACTGAGACAAAGTTTTATATCCAGACTGACTCCTTAGATATATTTAAATCCATGATATACTCAAATTCTATTGTATAATCGATGACCATAGGTTTCGTCGAGATTCTACATCTCACTGTGATACCATTAGGGAAAAATACAAATCTTGACTGTGATTTCAGATCATGATGATTTTTTTAGAAACTATAATGAGTGTATCCTCTCACTAATAGTTCCTCATCTCATCCATACACCATGAACATGTCATTTGTACACCTCATGTACTTTATAATATTTTTGACACTTGCCCAGTGTAAATATTATATATTATCTTGATATCTGACCACAATGCTGAATCCAAAAGAAACATCAAATATAGTATATATCATAGAATACAAGATAGATCCCACTCCATAATAATAAGGGATTATATTCATTCTTTTAATAACTTTCTGTGTTTGGGGATACATTTTCTTGGAGAGATAAATACCATGTGACATTGGTAAAAACCCTTTCTTCGATTGTTTCATATTGTGCCTTTAAAGTACCTTGTCAATATATGTACTTTGACATAGCCCAAGAATCCTCTAAGATATTTCTTGATATATCTTTTCCCAATAATGTAGGATAGATTACAAAATTATTTCATGGAGAAGAATTCATTAAACCAATTCTTAAATGACCATAAGACTTTCACCTCATTTCCCATAATTAACATGCCATCAACATATAATACTAGGAAAATGATGGAATTACCATTAACCTTCTTATAGACACGTGGTACTATTTTTGTCTTGATGAAATAAAATTCTCTTTTGGATTCATCAAAATAAAAATTCCTTGATCGTGATTCATGCTTTAACCCATAAATAGACCTCTTCAATTGTCATGATTTATTAGTGTTATTTGATATAAAAAACCCTTTGGGTTGAGTCATATATATTTCTTTTACCAAATTCCATTAAGAAAATCATATTTTATATCCATATTTAAATTTTCATTATCAGGGAAGTCACTATTGCAATAAATATTCCTATTGACTTAATCATTGCTACTATTAGGGAGGTTTCATCATAGACTATACCTTAGCATTGCATGAAACCCTTCGCTACTCATCTTACCTTTAGGTATTGACCTAACCATCCATTTCCAATTTTCTCTTCAATACCCATTTTCACCCAGTGGTTTTAAATTATTTGTAGGGCCTACTGAAATCCAAACATGATTTTTATAGATGGAATCCATCACAAAATACATGGAATCATCCCTTTTATAAGAATCATTAAATTCTACAGAGGTTTATAATCTTCAAGGAGTAATGTGTCACCTGACTCAATAATAATAAAACCATAACACTCTGGTTCTTTAACCTCTCGATTTGACCTAAATAGTACTTCTGTTATGAGAACATATATGCATCCCACTATCTCTTGTAGAGATTATTCCCATACCAACTCTTATAAATCTAGAGCATCAACATCATCGAATTCAATCTTTCTCCTATTATTTACATTTAAAATTAGTTACCTTTATAGAAATATTTCTTTTCATAGAACAATCACTTTTATATTTGAAGGTTTATGTAGGAAATAACTTTTGATTTATTTATGATAAACTATAAATATTAATTTTATGTTTTGAGATTCAAATTTTTCACGAGTTATAGTATTGGAAAAGTCCTTACATCTGTATACATGTAAGTGTGTTATATCGGGTTTCTTTACCAACTATATCTCACTTGGAGTCCCATCAATCATATTAGTTAGTACTCAGTTAAGAGTATATGATTATTTCTTAAAATAATATCCCCAAAAGGATAATGGAAGATTTGTCTGACTCATCATTGATCTGACCATATCATGAAAAGTATTATTCCACTGTTCATTATTTCCATTCCATTTAGTTTCATAAGAATGGGTGAGTTAGGATAATATCTCACACTCTTTTAAGTGATCAATTAAATACTGGTTAAGATTCTCATTACCTTTGTCTAAGCAGAGTCCCATAATCTTCTTACTGAGATGTTTTTCTACTTCATACAAATATTCATTAAACATGTTAAAGGAATCTGACTTATATATCATTAAGTATCTTTATAGTAACCAAATATAGTCATTAGTAAAAGTCATGAAGTATGAAAACACTACACTTTTTCCTAATATAAATAGACCACATACATCAGTATCAATAAATTCCAATAATTTGGTTTCCCTTGTACCCTTTCTAGAGAAGGTTGCATTAGTCATCTATCCTTGAAAATAAGTGTGAAATACATCCATATGTTTTAACTCAGCTGATTCCAAGTACCCTTCTTGATGTAATTTCTATAAACACTTCTCATTTACAAAAAACCCCATAATTTTATATAGGCATGTGTTATAAGATTTATATCCACTGGTGTTTTCACTTGCCTCCATTACAGGACAATCAAGTTAAAGTATTATAATCCATTGTTAAGATATTTCATATAATAAAATATGTTATCTTTATAAAAGAGATAAAATTTATTTCAAAACATGAAATAGCGTCCCAAAGAATCAAAAATTGAAACTAATATTATATTTCTGGTAACCAAATGAAAATAATAAAAATTATTTAATACAAGAAATAAACCACAAGGAAAATTCATAGTATTGTCTCCCACTTCTAAGGCTCCTAGACTCACAGCATTTTCATCTCAGAGATCCACCTCGCCTTTTTCAATCTTCTTGAATCTGTATGTTTAATTTATTTGAATACAAATATATGATCCAGAAAATATATCCAATAACTAACTTCTAGATAAACATATATTTTATTTAATGAAAAAAATACCTAAAGTAAAAGTGTCACCCTGCTTCTTCTTCCGAGATAAAAAATTCTTCTTATAGTGGAATTTATTTCCTCATTAAAAGCAGACAGACTCCTTATCAATGCCTTATCTCAATATCTTTAGCATTTTGGAATGATTTTACATAGGTTAATTTGACTTAAACATAAACTTATATGCATAGGCCTTACCCTTTCTCCTCTTTTTCACCATATGGGAGGAATAATTGGAATTCATTGTCATCTTGTAGAACTAAATCCAAAAAGATCTGGGAGTGAATTTTTCATGTTATTTATATTATAATTAAAAATAAAAGTTAAGATGCATGTTGTTGAAGAGGAAATAATGAGATAAGAATCTAGTTATTGGTTTAATACGAACCCAATGGATTCATGCTTCTTAATATACATGAACATAATGAGTACATGAGATGATTGTTGATTCCCTTCTACTATAATACACCTATATAGTTCACTTGATATCTCATATATTTCTTTACTATATTTCTCTGGATATTTCTCTTGGAGATGAGTCAGCATCTTGCAGGAACCTTCATTCTTATTCATTTTCCTCAATTGACTATACATAGATGAAAACATGATACACTATACATCTATTATGTCATATATATGTCGTTCATATTTATCTTTATCCAACTTACTTTCCCCTGAGGTGGGATGATTATAGTATATAAAGAATCCTTTCTTGGAATAGTATTATATGAATGTGCTTGTATAACTCCTAGAAGTTCTGATCGGTCAAGATATTTTCATTATATAGTATTGATCGTAGTGATAATGTACTTGTAGTATAGTTGATTCCCATTTTTATATAAAACAAAGAAATTTATTTGTTGGTACTTTGTCTGATTACCTATTAGATATTATTGATTAATTAATTAAATCATTGAATTTCTTCCACTATTTTATCAAACTCTAGAAACTCTTTGTACTAGTATAGAAATACTCTATCTATTGAATATTCTAGTGGAAATGATCATTAAAACCTCTCCTCATAGTTTACACAATATTTCTACACTGCTACATAGAGTGTTCAAGGTAAGAGTTTGACTAGGCAACTGCATTAACTCGCATGTCCTTGATCTATTGAGTGATGTCTTGGTTTCTAAAGTCATAATAATTATTTACTCAATACATGCCTCTTAAGATTTAAAAATCTATATGTTCATACTTCTTTGCTTACAGATTCAGTTATGTCAACCCATAGACCTCATAATAACTCCTTGGTAGTATGAGGAACCCTCAACATTGGTTGATGAGCACCTCATACATCTATTTTGGATCAAATTTAAATGATGGAAGTCATTTTAAAACATAATACATCATGGTAGTTTTTTATTTTTTAAAAATAATGTAATCATTTTTTATTAAATATGTTTATACTATGTTTTCTATCTCCCAACTTAACATGCATTTAATAAAATACATCCATCATGTATTTATTCATTTTTTCTTGTTTATTATATAATGTGTTCTTATGGTAAATTTGTAAATGCATAAAATACAAACTAATGAATAAATAAATAATTACCCAACTAGTCTTGAGAATATATTTTTGGTTGATCCATTTTAAACATAACAGATCAACCATTACCAAGTTGGTATCGTACATGAGTCAAGTTATGACTCTTATTCAAGATCACCCCCTGGTTTAGTGTATTCACTTCACATCTGGGGTACTACCTCATCTTGGTGGAGTCTTCACCTTAACTCATCATCATAAAATGTACAATTATTCTCACACATAGTCTTGGGGTCTAGGGAATTGAAAAATATATTTGGATAAACTGGATGAGTATTCCCTTAAACATATTGAATGAAAATAAGATTATGCACAAACGGTCATAAATTAACTAGTTATTACAATAATCACATGCAGGTAAAAAATAATTAAATGAAATTAACTAGACATATAATATAATTTCTTAAACCCATTCTTCTTGGATCATTGTTTAATTAAAATGTTGTGTATTTTTTTAAAGAAAAAACCAATAAAGAAAACGTATTACATTCCATAACCTTTTCTGGTCTAGGTTATTGAGAAAATAGAAAACATATTACAATTTATCAGAGTTGTAAACAAATTATTCATATGCTCTAACTTTATAAGAAACATTTTTTAACTATAAATTCTAGGATACCAATGAAAAATATTTTAAAACTATGGGATGAGCATTAAATTTCCGAGTAAAGGGTTTAAAAATTCCTTGAAATAATTTTTATGAAATATTCCTTTGAAAATAAGTTTTGAGAAATTATTTTGAAATTACTTTGATAATAGCATAAAAAAATTGAAATAAATTTTGAAAATAATATTTAAATTTTTTTTGTATTGAAAATACTACAACATTTATGAAATGATTATGGAAAAAAATTTGTTTTAAAACAATCTAGTGATATTTCCAAAAACTCTATGCAAGATTTAGAAAAACAAATATGAGGCCAATTGAAACATTTAAGGATGTATTAGGCCTACCCATTCGAGGGATCAGTTCACTCCCCATTTCCCTATTATATTTACAATTTCAAGTGACATATCTTATAAAATAATTTAAATCTTTCTTACATAAATATACTTTCACTAGAGTTATTACTCTAAAAACATTACCACAAACTTACATTTATATACAATTATATATATATATATAATTATAAATATATTTATAAAATACATGAAGCATCTGAATCTCATATCTATCAAACATTTATTTAATATATGGAATTTTAATTAAAATATAATTAACCTCCAATTTGTAAATAATTTCCTACGAATTTTTTTCCTTTGAAAAGGATGAGGGTTAATCAATCTTTATTTAAAGAAAAATAATAGACCCATTTTAAAATAAATGGGTGAAGGGGGAACCCATTATAAAAAAAGGAAAATATTCCTTAAAGAAACATAACTTAAAGGACCAAACATGGTCTTGATTGTTCAAAGGGAAACAAAAGTTAAAGGAAAGCATCAGTAAAAGACTCACCCCCCCCCCCACCTACACCAGATGATGCAACAGAGGAATCAATCAAGAAAAAGCATCACCCTCACCTGGAAGTTACTTCCGGTAAATAGCACCAGATAATCCGAGAAGCGAATCACAGTGCAAAATCGTGTCGGACCTACCGAGAAGAACATCATAGAGCCCTGTCACACCAGATCATCTAAGCATTGAATCCTGGTGCCAAATCACATTGGAGCATCCAAGGAGTGCATCATGAAGCCAAGTCACACCAGAGCAACTAAGAAGCTAATCATGGTTCTAAATCATGCTAGAGTAGCTAATAATCACATAAAAAATCCAAAATATACCACACAAGGTGGAGTATCATCCATCCAACCCACAAATAAATATGGGGGCACATCCAAATGATGGGTTCCAACACACTTATCTATCTTTCGAGCTGCCCACCCAACAATGCGGCAAATAACACCACATTTCCAACCTGATTCAATAAAAAATGAAACCAAAAAACTCAATGAAGAATGAAAAATCTAGGGTTCACATCCATATATCAAAGAAAAGATAGCTTAAAGACTGGTTTTAGCGTACCCTTCCTCCATTCGAGGACTCCCACCCAGTAGAACCTGCAAAGAGGTACAGCGCGCCAAATGAAGAAAAACAAAAGCCAATGCCAGCGGAGAAATATATAGCCTATTTAATCAAACAATCCCTTAAAGAAGTTAAATTTCCAAATGAAACGACACTCTAAAAGCAAAAACCCCCCAAAAGGAATAGTTAAAATAACTTCTTAACACCACCACCATCATCCTCACTAAATCCAAACATCACACAAAATATAGCAACTTAAACACATCCAATGTCGGAGGAGCATATCCAGGGAAGCATCTATCATCAATGAGGAAAATTACGAAAATCTAGTGGAGGATCACTAGGAGTCTCATACCATGATAGCTCGAGGAACCGAAAGCATGAATGAAGCTAGATCTGAGGAAATGACCCATCGAACTCTGACTATCAGCACAAAAGGTATAGACAACCAGCCTCTTGAGAATCCAATGGTAGAACCAGCAGGAAACATCAATGTCAACACTGATCTGAGAAAAAAACAAAGATCTATCCCCACCATGATCAAAACCTTTAGGGTGAGGCACAAATAGAAACCCACAGGGGACTAGAACCAGATCTTGACGAAGATAGGAGGTACTGAACAAAAGAAATAAGAAGCTTGAACTCTATCAAAGAAGAAATTTGGATGGAGAAACAGGGGAGGAATCCTAGAGGGAAGCTGGACTGAGATCCCCTTTCAGAGAGGGAGCCCAAGATAAGTAAGGATCCATCATTATTTTTTTTGAAAAAAAATATATAAATGAATTTATTATCAAATTAAGTACATAAATCAATACTCAATAAAAATTAAACCGGTACATCCATGAAATGTAACATTTTATATATATTGTTCATATCTTATATTTAAAATGACATTAATTGATGAATAATACATTTTCACACATGAGATGATATTTTTTATTATTATTATTAAAAACTATAAATCATAAACAAAAAATTATATCAGAAATTAATAACATTTATTTTGAAGTATAAATTAATAATAAGGTTTTTTGATAAGGTCATTATTTTTTATTTCAAAAATAATAATCTCATAACTTTGAAAATAAATATATCTTCAATATTTTAAAAAACAAAATATTGTTTCTTTGAAATTAAGCATATATATATATAAATATGAAATCCCTTAGAAATATATAGAATATATATTCTTTAAATAAATTAATTCTATTAAGATAATATAAGAATTAGAGTTTTTTAATTAATAGTTTCTCTTAAAAAATTATAATTCGAATGAAATAAAAATAAAATGTATACTCCCTTACATGTTATTTTTAGAATTCCTCATATTCTTCATGGAGTAAAACACGTTATCTCCCTCATACTAACTATCTCTCCAAACCTTTACACATAGAGAACAAAAAAGAAAAAAATATTGATTTCATGCTACTTATTTCTAGAAGATGATAATCCATATTTATAGACTCAGTGAATAGAATAAAAATAATACTGTAAAAATACTCAATATCTACAATTTTGATAAAAATTAAATGTTGGGATGTGCTTAAACATTAATAGATAACCAAATTGTCTCAATTATGTTGTAAAAAAACAATCTTTATAAGAAATAAGTTACCCAATCAACCTATATTTTTTTAAGTTTTAATTAAGTTTAGAGATTGTATTTAATGAATAAAATGACAATGAATAGAAAATGGATTGATCAAAATATTGAAAATGTATACATTTTTATTTAGTTTTAATTAGATTTAATTGAAACCTTCATCATGAAGCTTTTAAATTTGAAATAAAGACATCCTGAATTGTTGAAAATTGATAAAAATATCATTAAACCATTAGGATCTATAATATTTCAAATAAATATTGTTGAAGAAAAATCCAAAACCATGACAAAAACTGACATCGATTTGAAGAAATTCAAAGCAATCATATGTTGATGGACGAAGAAATTGGAAGAAATATACAAAGAGGGCAATTGGTATTCCAAAAATTGAATCTATAAATAACATTTGGATATCGAAAAATTAAATAAAAAACACCTAACTTTAATATGTACATCAGGATCTTCATCCGCAGACACACTGAAAACCATCGCCTCTGGGATATCTGATGTTACTCCATTCTGAGTTCGAAACCTTTTTGGTGTTCAAAACTCAGTTTATTCCCAGATCATACATTTTTTTATTTGTTAAACCCCACATTCATTCTGACCTCCACTCCACAATCAGCCTTGGCATCAGCCTACATCTGATCACCCTCATCAAAGCCCTCCAAAAAAACCCATGCCTGCACTTCTGTTTTGACTCCTCCAAATCCCTCTAATATGTTCTCCCACTAGAAAAATGAATTATTGGAAATGAGTTACCCCATTTCTCATACATGATCATAACCCTTCGGTTTTCACGGTTTCACTTTTTTTTTATTGTTTGATTTTATTATTTATTATTATTATCATTTCTTTAATTCATTTTTATTAATAAAAATATATTCATATTTCAGGTAAATATAATTTTAATTAACATAATTAAATATTATTATCAAATTTATTTCATAAAGTTTATAATTCAAAATGTTAATCATGTATATTTTTATATTTATCATACAATTAAATTTAAAAAAATTATATAAATTATCACTTTTTTTTCAGAAATTTTATTAATATGAATAATATATTTATATATAAGTTATTGATTTTGATATACTAAAATTTTATTTACTAATATTTTCTTTTTAAAATATTTATAAATAAAATTTCTTTAATATAAACATTATATTGTGCAAAAATAGTAAATATATTTATATTCAGATATTATAAAATAAAATTATATTAAATTTATAAAAACAATTATTAAGTCAAATTCAAATATTTTTCATTACAATTTATTTAAAAATATTATAATACACTAATTAAAAATAATATTTTAACGATAAATTAATTTAACAAATTAACATTTATAAATTTTTTCAATAAAATATTAAAAACTATAATTATTTCTAGAATTTTTTATATGTATTTTTATAATTCTAAACAATCTAAAAAACTTCCAGTGAAATTATATATTGACTAAATAAAATAACTTTGTTTTTTTAAATATAATTCAAAACTTAATTTATTGAAATTATAAAACAATTAATTTATTAATTACACTCATATTTCGAGGATGTTGCATATACTACATCGGTCAGTTCTCAAGACTAATGAATTGGTAAAATAAAATTGTGATAAAATTAAATTTCAATAAATGTAATGTAAGAGGGGATTTAAGTAAATTAAATAAATAATTTAAATTCAAATAATTTATTCCCATTTGGTCCCGTCATTAATGTAATTTTATTCCAAAAAGAATAATTTATTAGTTAATGTGATACTAAAATTAAATTGATTTTTTTAATATTAAATTATTAGAATATTTAAACCAAAAAAATAATTTTCATTTAATTTAATTATTATTAATATAAAATTAATTAATTAAATTATTTTTGATGATATAAAAAATATTTAGCCTGCAAAATCCTATCCAAACCCATTGCGGGTTGGGATATAACCCCTCAGGCCCATTTCAGGCCAAGAAGACCCCATGCAGAGTTATTCTGTGTTGAAAGGACCCACCCTGGCTTTATTTGGGTGAGGCCAGTCTCCCCTGGCCCATTGAGGGATGGGTCGGGTCCATCAGTACCCATGTAGCCTGTGGGAATGGGGACAAGAGGTCACCTCACAATTAGGGCGACAGCGCGACGGCTAGTGTGAGTTAGGTTGACGGTTGTATTGGAACCACAGGCTTGATAGTCATGATCGTGGAAACATGATGGCCGGGTCCTGTTCCATGTGGTGGTTGACGTCAGTGGAGAGCGGCAGTTGATCGGTGACCAAGTTGTGGTAACCTTGGATCATACTAAATGAGGGAAATCAACATGTGTGGCTAACCTCGATAGAGGTAGTGGTGAAGCTAGAGTGTGGTGCCTGGTCATGAGGTCAAACTCCTCATATGGGACAATGTTCGACAAGGACACTAAAGAGGACAATTCTGGGAAAGTGTATGGTATCCCGCCTTTTTATTACATAACTTTTCATTACATTTTACATAAAGAGGATCTTTAAAGTCTAGTGTCTTCAAAATTATGAACATAATACATGAACAAAAACATAAAATATCTTTCTAATTCACTTGTAAGGCATCATCATAGGTTCATACTAAGTGAAATTACCGCATCTCTTAACCTGGAGACATGCATGAAAAGAAAGGGTGAGCAGAAGGCCCAGTAATGAAAAACAAGGGAATCAGTTTACTTATCAAATCAAGAAGAACATGATAAAAACATAAAGACATGAGAAATGGAAGTAAAGGATTTTCTTAATAAAAATAACTTGAACCATAACATGAATATGTGGATACAACATTTAATTTAGACATTCATGAAAATATCACCAAGGTTCATCCACAAGGTGTCCTAAAAATTACCAAGGTTATTCACCAACGTATCGTGAAACTTGTCACCTCTAGAGATTAAATTCTTTATGTAATTAATTAGAGTGCTATCATGGGGAAAAATTAATATCTATTTACTTTCATTTTATCCACATAGACCATAATCAAACATTTCATAAATAACCCATAGAGAGCAAACGAAATGGGTTTTATTTCAAAATTGGGACATTTTTAATGTTCTAAAACAATATCATTATGTCATTTATAACCCATGAAAAAAGAGTGAGGGTTATATGTATTTAAATTCCAGAATCAAATATATCATTTTTTGTATTTATGAACACCTATAGAAAAGAAATAGGTCTGAGTATTCACAAAAGTAAAATTAGATATTTTATTGACAGAAAGAGTGGAATTTCGAGATGAAAATTCTGCAGCATAACGACTACATAACATCCTTTTAGAAAACATTAAAAAAAGATAGGGTACAAGAGTTACCCACTCATAAATAACTCATAATATAGTATAAATCCATAATAACATGGAGATAAGTACATTTTATGTGTATTTGAATGACATGCCACATGAAAAGGAAACATGAAATGAAATAGAAGAAGCGATTTCTTTTACAAGCAATTCAGCAGCCTAACAGTGTCACTAAAAAATTTAGAAAATCAATTGATGAGATCATAAAAGGTATCTCCTCATTTGGACATAAAATGTAAATTATTAAAGATATAGAATAACAATCCCCCATATTATAAAATGGAACTATGATACATAACATAAAATAATTCATGACTTAGAACATGAGGGTGAAAGGTTCCCTTACCATGAAGAGTAACTTTGAAAGCATGAAGGTCAGGACATTGGGAGGATTAAGGGCACATTAGTAGGAATCCTTGAGAGTTATAAATAATAGATCTTCATTAAGGAGAATTTTTTAATGAAATGAATGAGGGAATGTCTTGGTAATTATATGAAAATTGAGGGAATAAATTATAAATTTCCAAGGGAGACCTCATCGGTGGTATTTGCAAAACCATGGTCTTGACCATTGTATTTTCCCATGTTATTGGTCACATGGGAAACCTCATAAAATATCTTACTATTCATAAGTATACCAGAATGATTTCATCATTATTACATCACTAATGATGTCATTAAACACCCGAAACTTAAAACTGTATTTTTACTATTCAATGAAAATCCAACTATATTAGAAAAATCCCAAAAAATTACCCTAACCTAATATCTATGATCCAAATTAAAAAATGAACCCAAATTTATGAAAATAATTTTCTAAATATCTTTAATTTAATTTTTCAATAAAATCATTATTTATTCTCAAAATAAAACTTTAAAACTATCACTCATTTTGTAGCACATTAAGACATTAATCAAGGTCCCCTAAAATTATTATATAAGCATAAGACAAAAAAGTAACAATTTCTTATTAAATTTTATGAAAATATATTTCCATTTGAAATTATTAAAATAATTATAAGATTGTGAATAAAATGTTTATGACATACAAAAATACCAAAACATAAACTATGATCGTTTTTTCACTTTTTAGATGTCTAAAATGTATTTATACACTCATGAGTGAAGTTTCTATTTTTTTGGTCAATTTACTATTTATTAATATTCATTACTATTCATACGGTTATGTTACTATTTATACTTTACTATTTACCAAAAAGTAAGTTGATCTTATTAGACTCTAAATTTCCTACTGCACACAATTGTAGAAGATCGTTTCTTGAAAATAAATTCACAATATTAGTTATATAAAGAATACAAAAATATTTTAAAATACCCTATTTTCCAACTTTCATCAATAATATACATTTTATATTTATTCGGACATTTGAAATTTACAAACATTACCATAATAATAATTAAAAATTATATTTATATAAAAATATTACACAATGTAGCTAAGGTCTCGTTACAAAGCCCCTTATAAAACCATCCTAGGACTTATGTTTAAGGTGTGAAATGGTGATAGAATCCTGGGGTGGCTCAGAAAACATTGCCCGGGTGGTGATTTCTATCAGCTTGAACTTCTCCCTTAGGCGATTTCGTTTAAGATTCACATGTTGAAGTTCGGCTTGGGATTGGTCCAGAGAAAATCCGAGTGATGCTACCTCCTTCCCAAGCTCCGAAATATGGGCTTCATATGGCCCGAGTCTACTGGATGATGCCATCAACTCTTCATTATGTATTAATTAACCAAGATCATTTGAATTTATCAACAACAATTATAACATTATTAATTTAGTTTCCAATGGTCATATTGACCAATATACATATAAAATTCAAAACCCAACATTCTAATTTAATTATACTCACTTCATTAATTAAAGGACATATTTTTTTGAGTATAAAATAAAATAACACACAAATTTAAGAAATAAATATTATGAAAAAGTTTGGGTCATTACATTCTTCCCCCCTTAAGAAATTTTGTCCCTGAAATTTTAGCTTGTACCCTAAGAAGAGAAATGGTTTGAATAATTCTACCTCATAGACTCTTCTGGTTCCCACATGGATTCCTCACATTTTTTTTTCCTCCACAACACCTTAACAAGGTGATTAGTCTTGTTGTGTAGAACCTTGTCTCTATGATCAATGTTCTCCACCGGCTGCTCCTAATATGATAGGTCATGTTAAAATTGTACCACCTCTATATTTAGTACATGTGAAGGGTCAGGTACGTACTTCCTCAAGAGGGATACATGGAAGACAACATGAACTTGTGCTAGATTTGGAAGAAGTGCAAGATAATAGGCCACTGATCCTATGCGATCAAGGATTTCATAGGGTCCAATGTACCTAGGGATGAGATTCCCTTTCTTAAAAAATCTCATGACTCTCTTCAAATGTAAAATTTCAAGAAACACTTTGTCACCAACATCAAACTCCAACTTCCTTCGACGGTTGTCAGAAAAGCTCTTTTACCGACTTTGAGCAGCATTAATGTATTGCTGGATGGCATGGAATTTTTTTGTCATCTCTTCCAAAATATCATGCCCAAGATGCTTTCTCTCACCAGCTTCATCCCAAAAATTAGGGTTTCTACTTCGATTCCCATATAGAGTTTTATAGGGTTCCATTTGAATGCTCTAGTGGAAGATATTATTGTAAAAGAACTCAACTAAAGGAAGATGTTGATCCCATCCACCTTTAAATTCCATTGAGTATGTTTGCAGCATGTCCTTGAGTGTTTGAATGGTCCTTTCAGATTGTCTATCATTTTGGGGTGATAGAATGTATTTAAATTAGATCCAGTTCTCCAAGAATGTTGAATACTTCTCTAGAATTTTGAAGTTAACATTGGATCATGATCAGATATGATAGAAAGTGGAACTCTATGTATCCTTACCACTTCCTTCACGTAAATCCTGACATGTTGATCAAGAGAGAAATCTTCCCAGATAGTGATAAAATGGGTAGGCGTGGTGAGACGGTCCATAATAACCCATATCGCATTATTTCCTTTGGAATTTCTCAGGAGACCAGTGATGAAGCACATAGTGATATTTTCCCACTTCCAGGCCGGAATGGGTAGTGGTTGCAATACCCCTTTAGGAATTTTTCACTTTTCCTTCACTTGCTTATATATCAGGCACCTTGAAGTGTAGTCAGCAATCTCCCTTTTCATATTATCCCACTAATAAAGATCATTAAGGTCCCTATACATTTTAGTGATTCCAGGATGTGTATAGAAAGTAGATCTATGAGCTTCATCCATCGGATCCTTCTTTATTTCTGGAATATATGGGACACATAGTCTTGTATGAAATTTCATTACACCTTCTTGATCAATATTGATCTTAGGAAAGTTCTCATTCTTCACAGCCTCAAAAATCTTCTATAACAAAGGATATTCTTTCTGATATTTCTTTATCTTCTCTAGTAATGATGGTTGAGAAATCATTTGGTTTAGGGTTGATGATTCCCGTTACCTTATAATTCCCATGTCCAGTTTTACTAGGTCATTGGTCAAAGGATCTCTTTGAAACCTCATCAGGGAAAGAACAACTTGGTGATTTCTGCTTAATGCATCAGTGAATTTGTTTGCTCTTCTGGGATGATAATGAATTGAACAATGACAGTCTTTGAGAAGTTCCAACCATCTCCTTTGTCTTAGGTTCAATTCCTTTTGTGTGAAAATATACTTCAAACATTGATGGTCTGTGTATATATCACATTTCTCTCCACAAAGATAGTTCCTCCATATCTTCAAAGAAAAAACAACTGTAGTCAGCTCCAGATCATGCGTATGATAGTTCTTCTCATGAGTCTTCAACTATTGAGATGCATAAGCAATGAATTTTTCATTTTGCATGAGGACACACCCAAGACCTTTCATACATGCATCCATAAAAATAAAAAATCCTTCTCCACTTGAAGTAAGAGTTAACATGGTTGCAGTAACAAATATCTTATTCAACTCTTGGAAACATTCCTCAAACTCCTTTGTCTAGATAAACTTGAACCCTTTTCTAGTTAATGTGGTTAATGGATTAGAAAGTCATGAAACGATTTCACCAAACCTCCTATATTACCCACCTAATCCAAGGAAACTATGAATCTCAGTTATTGTTGAAGGCTGAGGCCACTCCTCTACATCGTTTTTCCCTGTAGTGTCAACTGTGATTCCATCATTGGTAACAATGTTCCCCAAGAAAACAACATGTTGTAACTAGAATTTACATTTACTGAACATTTCAAAAAGCCTCTCCTTCTGTAGAGTTTTCAAAATAACCCTTACATGATCCTCATTCTCCTCGCAATTTTGGGAATATATAATAATACCATCAATAAAAACTATCAATAAGTTATTAAGGTACTCCTTAAAGACTCTATTCATCAGATCTATAAAAACAGCAGGTGCATTAGTTAGTCTTAATGGCATAAAAACAGACTCATAATGCCCATATCTTGATTGGAAGGCTGTTTTTGGAATATCTTATTTCTTCCCCCTCAATTGATGATAATCAGAATGAAGATCAATCTTAGAGAATAATTGATCCCCATGAAGTTGGTCAAACAAGTCACCAATTCTTGGAAGAGGGTATTTGTGCTTTACTATGATCCAGTTCAATTCTCTATCATCAATGTGTAGCCGCATCGATCCATCCTTCCTTTTCACAAAGAGAACAAGTGATCCCCAAGGAGATGCACTTGGTCAGATAAACCCCATCTCCAAAAGATCATAGAGTTGTTTCATTAATTCCTCCAACTCTACATTTTCCATCCTATATGGGGTCTTTGATATTGGATGAGATCTAGGTATGAGTTCAATGGATTACTCTACATCTCATTCTGGGGGAGGTCCGGGTAACTCCTCAAGAAATATATCAACGTATTCCTGGATGATGGGGACATTTTCTATCTACTAACTCTCATATAATCCTTCTTCTTCACTAATCAAATCCATCAAGAAGGATATAAGGGGTTCCTCTATAAAATGATTAGGTTGAGATATCTCTCCTTGGAAGATAACTGTAGGTTTTCTATTCAAGACTACTGATATTTCCATACTTCTGCATTCGATCTTACCATTATAATTTGAGAGCCATCCCATCCCTAGAATAATGTCGAATTCTATAAAGGGAATGAATACTAGATTTGAGATAACATTTTGTTCACTAAAGTAAATATGAGAGTTTCTAAATACGGACAATTCTTGGATAATCCCACCAGGGGTCTTGACTGATAACTCTAATTTTAGTAAATCGGGGGTTGATTCTAAATTATTCGAAAAAATAAGAGAAATAATGGAATTTATAAAACCAGTATCAAACAAAGTTCTTGATATCTTTGAGAGAACAAAAATATTACCTACTACCACATCATTCGTAGCTTCAAATTCAGCTGTCGTGATAGAAAAAGCACGATGATGGCCCCTTGGCCTTTACTGAGGCTGATGGTAGTTCCCCTCTACTACCCATAGATTTGCATAGTGATTAGAAAATTGCCAAAGTTTTTCATACTTAAAGCACTAGAAATCAGGTAGGGAATGCATCATCTTTCCCTTTTCATTAGTGTTTTGAATTAATGGTTTCACCTCACTATGACAATTCATCGCAATATGGCCTTCTCTTCCACACTTGTAGCATTTCCCACCCCCAAACAAGCAGTTCCCCAAATGATTCTTCCCACATTTATTACACATGGTATGTTTCACTTGATTTCCACCTCTTCCTTGATCAAAGGTCTTACCTAATATGGGAACCATCAATATCTAATTGCCATTAGATTTATGATACCACTATGTCTCACCAAACATCATCTCGGCTTTCATCGCACTCTGAATGATCTCTTCATAACTATCATAGTCTTGGTAGGATAGATTATTCTGCAGATGAGGTCTTAGTCCATCGAAGAATCTATCAACCTTACCATTTGGATACATGACAAAGCTATAGGTGTAACGTGAAAGACTTGTGAAGTTCATCTCGTAGCTTCCCATAGATTCATTCTCCTTCTGCTACAGCTCGAGAAACTCCTTTTCCATTCTTGTTCACATAGATCTAGGGAAATACTTGTCGAAGAAAATCCCTATGAACTCTTCCCACTCCATAGATACAACTTTAACTCTTCGCATTATGTTTTTAAATATTTCCCACCACTAATCAGATTCTCTCTCTAAGTGATAGAAAGCTAGGGTAACCTTCTCTTATTCATAACATTAGTGCATAGAACAGATCTTCTCAATAGAGCTGATCCGCTATTCAGCAATCAATGGGTCGGTAGATCCATTGAAGGTTAGAGGCCATTGATACATAAAGGATTCAAAGGAAGTTTGTTGCCTTCATAGTGAGATTGGCCTCTCAGCTTGATTCATGTTATTTCCCATAACTTGAGTTAGTTGGTTCATCATTCGCTTAAAAGTTTCCATTCCAGATTCCACCAGAGGGCCACCAGTGCATGGTCCATTGTGGTCACCATTTTCATGCTTCCTCTTATTTCCCACCACTTTCTAAAATAATAAAACCTTAGTGAGAATCTTATTTCATTTATGAATCATTTAACTCTAAAGGATTTTATGTCTTAAAACTTATTTAAACAATTACATTTCTCTATAAATTCTTCATAATGATTCATAAAAAGCTTATGATTAACCAAACATATCCCCCAGGAGTGTCGTAATGAAGAGTACAGCAAGGCCCATTGTCATGTACCAGGATACACTCGGTTAATCTCGAAACTCCTTGTCAGAGTTTTCACTCCTAGGTACCTATGTTCCAGAGCCGCCTCTACCTGCTCGTATCTAGAGAGAGATGTATTTTCTTGATAAACCACTTACTCAATACTCACCAAAATACTAGGAATTTTTCCAATATTTAAACTTTTCTATAGGATTATTCAAAAAGTTTTCTTTTCCTAATTTCAATAAATAACTAAAATATACTTTGATACCAAGTATGTCATCCTTCCTTTTTATTACATAAAATTTCATTACATTTTACATACATGGGATTTTTAAAGACTTGTGTCTTGGAAATCCAGAACATAATACATGAAAACAAAATAAAAATCATTCTAATACACTTTTATGTCTTTATAACAGGTTCATTCTAAGTACAATCAATGCATCTCATAACCTGGGGACATACATCAAAGAAAAGGGTGAGGAGAATGCCCAGTAAGCAAAACAAAGGAATCAGTTTACTTGTGAAATTAATAGGAACTTGATAAAAACATAAATACATGAGTAATGGAAGTAGAGGCATTTTATAATGAAAATAAATTTAATAATAACATGAATATGAGGATACAAAATTTAATTTATACATTCATTAACAAATAATCAAGGTTCATCCCCAAGGTGTCAAAAAAATTACCAAGGGTATTCAGCAAGGTATCTTGAAACTTGTCATCTCTAGAGATTAGATTCTTTACCAAATGCATTGAAGTTCTATCAGGGAGAACCATTAATATGTATTTAATTTCATGTGAGCCACATAGGTCATAATCAAACATTTCATAAATAACCAATAGAGAACAAAATAAATGGGTTTCAATTCAAAATTGTGAAGTTTTAAAAGTTCTATAAAAAGATCATTACGTCATTTATAACCCATGGGAAGGGAGTGAGGGTAATATGTATGTCAATTCAAAAATCAAATATATCATTTTTTTATTAATGAAAACCCTAGAAAATAAATAGGTATGGGAATTCACAGAAATAAAACAGGAGAATTTCTTGAGAAAAAGAGAGGAATTTTGAGATGAAAATTCCACAACATAACGGCAACATAAAATCATTTTAGAAAACATAAAAAAGAGAGGGTACAAGGGTAAACCACAAATAAATAACTCATAATACAGTATAAATCTATAATAACATGGAGGTAAAAACATTTTATGTGTATTTCAATTCCATACCACGTGAAAATGAAACTATAAAGGAAAGAGAATATGTGATTTCTTTTAAAAAAAATTGACAGGCTAATGGCGTCACTTAAAAATTCATAAAATCAATTGATGAGAGTGGAAATGGTATATCATAATTTGGAAATGAAATATAAATTATTAAATCTATAGAATAAAAATCCCCCTCATCATAAAATAGATCTATAATACATAACATAAAAAAAGTCATGACTTAAAAGAGGAGAGTGAAAGGTTCCCTTACCTTGAAGAGTATCTTCGAAATCTGGAAGGTCGGGACCTTGGGAGGATAGAAGGCACATTGGGAGGAGTCCATGGGAGGTAGAAAGACCAGATATTCATTGAGGAGGATTTTGGAATGAAATTAATGAGGGAATGTCATGGTATTTATAGGAAAAGTGAGGGAATAAACTATTATTTTTCAACGGACACCTCGTCGATGGTATTTACAAAACCATGGGCTTTCCCATGGTATTGGCCAATTGGGACACCTCATAACATATCTTACATTTCATAAGTCTACCAGAGATATTTCATCATTATTACATCACTAATAATTTCATTAAACACCCGAGACTTAAAACTGTATTTTTACTATTCACCGAAAATCCAACTATTTTAGACAAATCCCATAATTTAACCCTAACCTAATATCAATGCTCTGAATTCAAAAATGAACTCCATTTTATGTAAATAATTTTATAAATATTTTAAATTTAATTTTTAAATAAAATCATTATTTATTCCAAAAATACAACTTTAAAACTATAACTCAATTTGTAATTCCATAAGAAAGTAATCAAGGTCCCATAAAATTATCGTGTAACCATAAGACAATAAAGTAAAAATTTAAATTTTATGAAAATACATTTCCATTTTAAATTATTAAATTTACTATAAAATTTTAAATAAAATATTTATGACATACAAAAATACCAAAACTTAAACTATGATCATTTTTTTACATTTAAGATGTCTAAAATATATTTATACATTCATGGGTGAAGTTTTTATTTTTATTTTTTGTTTGATTTACTATTAATTACTATTCATTACATTTGATATGGGTATGTTAGTATTCATACTTTATAATTCACTACTAATTAAGTTGATCGTATTAGACTCTAAATTTATTACTGCGCACAACTGTAGAAGACCATTATTTGGAAATAAATTCACATTAATAATTATTTAAAGAATACAAAAATATTTTAAAATACCCCCTTTTCAAAAACTCATCAATAATATACATCATATATTTATCCGGACATTTGAAATTCAGAAACATTACCATAATAAGAAATAACAATTTTATTTATATAAAAGTATTACACAAAGTATCTAAGGTCTCGTTACATATCCCTGTATAACACCAGCATAGGACCTAAGTGTAAGGTGTGTTATGGTGATAGAATCTTTGTCTAGCTCGAACAACGTTTCCCAAGTGGTGATTTATATCATCTTGAACTTCTCCCTTAGGCGATTCTGTTCAAGATTCACATGTTGAAGTTCAACTTGGGATTGGTCTTGAGCAAAGCCCAGTGATGCTACCTCCTTCCCAAGCTCTGATAGATGGGCTTCATTTGGCCCGAGTCTATTGGATAATGCCATCAACTCTTCTTTCTATATTAATTAACCAACATCATTTGAATTTATAAACAATAATTATAACGTTATGAATTTAGTTTCCAACAGTAATATTTATCAATGGCCATATAACAGTCAAAACCCAACAGTCTCATTTAATTATACTCAATTAATTAATTAAAGGATATATTTTTGTTGAGTATAAAATAAAATAACACAAAAATTTAGGAAATAAATATTATTAAAAAGTTTTGGTCATTACAAAGAGGGTGGAACTGAGTAAGTGGGGCATTGAAAAGTGTGACACAGTGGTTGGGACAAAAAGAGAGGCGTTTGGGTGGTGTGACTGTGTTTCCATAGGGAGGAATTTGATTTCTATGAACTCAAGTGGTGAAGAGGTGGCTTCTTTGAGATAGATTCCTTTTTTATATAAAATCATAAAATTATGGTTTTTGAAAAAATGTATACCAAGTGGCACCACCCCCATAACTTTCTATTGGTTATAAGCCTCAACAAGGCCTATGAGACACTACTTTAGAAATATAAATTAATTATTTAAAATAAATTAAACAAATCTTCCTTAGGAATAAAACATTATATCTTGGACATTTTATTCTGGTCAATGGAATTCTAGTCATCAGATTCCTGCTGGATTTTGACCAAAAATGGATCACCCAAAAATAAAAAAATAAACATATATATATATTTAAAATTTAATTAAATTTTATACCAATAATATTTTTGTTTTATATCCATACCAAAAATTTCATATGGCCATAACATGGGCATCTGGAATCGAATTGATGTGTGTTATGTTCTGTTGGGAATGACTTAAAACCCGATACTTAATTTAATGCAATTTATTTTTTTTCCATGGCATAGAAAATTCACAAGATTCCTCTTATGCCAATTTATGTTACTAGTGTTCATAGAAAAATATTGTGGGCTATATATTAAAAAAATCATCATCGGAGCATTGTAACCTCATTGTCTCTGACAATCCAAGCTTGGTAGATTTTTGAGGTTCTCATGTGATTATTTCAGAACATAAAATTAAACACAAATGGCTTCCTCATTAAATTGAATTTTTGTTCAACTATAGATTATCATTGGTTACCATTACACAAAGGACCTGAATTCGAACCCCTCTAGATCTTCCACACACACTTTAAGAAACTATGCATACACTAAGCCTCAAATTTTGGGTTCTAGCCTGGAGATTCGATGCTTCCTTTAACATCATGATGACCTCCTCAATATCGTGACTTTAATACATAAAGGAATTCGTGGATTTCTCACTCAAATTAATTCTTTGTCTCTCTAGTATGTGAGAGTAGAGAGAAGATATCAAACCATTAACATGAATTACACATAAGAAATGATCTCTTAAAGCCTTATATAGAAGATTTATAAAATACCTAGTTAGGGTTCCCCAGACCTCGTATAATTAACATACACTAAATAAGTAATAAATTTATTATTATGAATAACGAAATGTGTCATAAATATTTTTAGATTTTATCACATACATGTAATATATATTAAATATTTTACATGATAAACCCAATTTTTTTACATGATTTGTAGTTCTGGCTAATATTAAATGAACCCTGAATCATAAAATAATTTTTCATAAAATAATACTATTATATGTATTTACTTAATACATATAAATAATTTTAAATAATAAATTGTTTCATGATCCAAGCCAGGGTAAGATCCAACCTGGAACCTGACCCAACATGTGGCAGGGCCCGAAGAGCGTTTCTAATCTCTATAGGTAAGAAATCAGTGCCTAGGTATCAAAAATACACATTTGGGAATGATTTCAACCTTGTATTAAACAATGTTTAACTAATAATTATCATACATCACCACACAATTGATAACCAAGACCCCAAAGGGATACATAAATTTTTAGATTCATCATTTCATAACTTCAACCAATGCCAAAATTCCACAACAGAAAGGGGAATAACTGAACCATAAATCAAAATATTCATGCAACAGGAGGGAAATAACTCTCAATCCGCCACCCCCAAAACATACAAAAAGTGAAACAGTGGTAACCAGATCCACCAACAACCCCAGGGAATGTCTTGTCTTTACCTGGGTTATACATAATAAAGTCTACACACACCTAAAGGTGTTTGAAGGGTGTGATACAAAGCCCAATAGAATTCCACCCAAAACAAAGATTTCATGCACTAAATTTAGAAGATAAATCTATATGCATGTCTTAAAAATAACACTTGAAAACCTTTCAAAGAAAAATTTTTGGGGAAAAATATCAATAAAATACTTTTAAGGAAAACCTTTTCTCTATAGAAATGATACTTAAAACTAAATATTCAAAAGGCTCATTATGTACCAATGGTCAGTACCACATAACATAATCATCTTGTTAGAAAATAGAACCATGGGAAATCCCTATAGGTAACTATAAAAAGTGGGTCCATATTAAATTCTTATCACAATGATAATCTCCTCCAACCAAAAACAATAATGTCATCATGCATGAGCTACTTGCGGGGAATGCATACCATGGTCTATTGGTCTCTAATCAAAAATCCAAAATTGACAGTGTTCCCATGTATGATGAATTATATGGGATCCCATATCATGGTCTAGTGTTCTCTGATCATATCATATGTTTTTTTTGTGTTGTAGTGCCAATCCTTTTAGATGAAATCGGGCATTGTTCCTTCTGAATCAACTAGTATACCAGGTCTAGTTCTCCCACCTAGATACCCGGGATTCCCTTTGTGGTCAAATTCCATTGCACATGTCACATAAATAATCACTTTTACATATTTGTTCCAATCATAATTAACTAATGATTAAATCACCATTTTTAAAATACTCATTGATATGATGATCTAATATCACTTGGAAACCACCATTTTCAATAAAAAAACCCACTTTCATTACACAGACACACCAAAACCATTCAGAAACACATTTTTCATCACATTCACAATTCATAAAGACAATTTTTAAATGATACATGATAAGAACACATGAAATCCAACCATTTCCGTGGGTTAATCCACTTTTAAATTTCACACACACACCAAATATATTTTATAACATGATTCACATCACACTCATGATTCACAACCACATTTAAGATTTATAATAAAGAAACCATCATGAAACAAAATCCATTTATTTTGGAAAACCAACTTTTAACACATTTTCACCTCAAATACATTTTTAAAACACATTTCACATCACAAACATAATACATAGAACACATTTATGAAACTAGGAAATCAATTCATATTCATTTAATAATGTAAAATCATGGAACCACCTAACTTAAGATTCAAAACTTGAGTATTCCAAAGGAAAACAATAACTTCACCATAAATGAACACTATAAAGGCAATATATAACCAAAAACATCAATATTTCACCCAAAAATTAAAAATCAAACCCCTATTAAGTCGACAAAACCACTAGAAAATAATACCCCATTGATGAATGAATAGAAACGCTATAAGGAGGAATAAAGAAAGAGGATAGAGACTTAATTGATGATTTATTGAAGAAATGAGAACAAAACCACCCAAATATTGCAGTTCAAGGGGTACAAGAGGGAGTGATGGAAGATTCTAGGGCTGAATATCCCATGTTGCTCAGATTAGGGGTGATTAAGGGGTAAATAGAATGAGGTAAAAGAGTAAATTTACAATTTTAATGACCTAGAAAGGTTGCACGGTTTTCTAAACCATGAGGTAACCATGAAATCTCCTTTATCCAAGCGGAAATTTTCCACACAGTTTCTGAGGGAAGCAAGCATTCCCGTGAAGATAGTTGTATAACATGGGTAGTGCCACTATCCCTGGCACATGATTTTCTGTATGATGGTACATGGTTTCCCAAAATCATGCGACATCCATGTTCCACCTAATATCAAGACCAAAATCATTATTTTTTCCCAAAAAATATCTAGGAAACCATGGAAAAATAAAATACCAAAAATAAAAAAAAGGAATACCTCAAAATAAAATCATAAATGAGAAAATTCTTTCCACCATGAAAAATTTCCACCCCTATAAATTCATTCCAATGTCTGATCAGAGAATAAAAATGGATATTAGTCCTCAACTGAGTATTTCCACTCCCAAGTCTGAAGTTCATCTACATCATGTTTCCAAATAACTCATACCAACAGTACAAACTTCCCATAGAGAACTTTCTCTTGGTAATACACAATTTTTACTGGCCTCTCAAAAATAGACAAATCATAATCTAACTCTAACTATTCTGAATTCAACACATGGGACATATTCATATTATACCATTTTTAGCTAAAATACATGGGAAACCTTAGGAATTGTCATCAACAGAGAAGGAAAAGATAACTGGTAATCCTCCTTACCAACTCTCTTGGTGATCTAAAAAGTTATAACATACCATTGAATTATCTTCCCTTTCTTACCCAAATGATGGTGATCTAGGTAAGGTTTCACTTCCAAAAACACTCAGTCGCCCATGGATAACTCTGAAGCTCGGAGCCTCTGATCAGTGTAGAATTTATAGAAGATTTTCACTATCAAAAAATGATACCTAATTAGCTTGAAATTTTTAAAAGTTACCTCCAAAGGGATCAGTCCCAATAATGAGGTCTCACCCTCCTTAGCCCAACACAAACGATATTGACATAACCGACCATAAATCACCTCAAAGGGATCCATCTAGATTGAGGATTGGTAACTTTTATTATATGCAAACTTGACCAAACCCAAATGACTGTCCCATGAGCTTTTGAAATCCAACCCACATTTCCAGGTCATGTATTCCAAAATCTAATTCTCTTTATTTATCTGACTATCCTTTTGAGGATGGTATGTTGTACTCAACTCGATCTATGAACCCATTACATTATGACGGCCTTCCCAAAACCACAAGGTAAAATAGGGGTCTCTATCCAAAATGATAGCTTATGTCACACCATGAAGCCTAACTGTCTCTTGAACATACAACCATTCTAACTCATCCACTTTGGAGGAATCTCTGATTAGTATGAAATGGGTTGATTTGCTCAGAAAGTAAATCCCTACCAAAATGGAATTCCTCACTCATGGTGTAAAAGGTAATACAAAAATAAAATCCAGGGTGATCTCATCCCACTTATCAGTAGGAATGGGTAGTGGATGAATTAAACTATAGGGTCTTTATTTCTTTACTTCAACCTGTTAACATGTATAACACCTCAATACAAAGTCATTTATAGAATTCCTCTTACTTTGCCACCTTAACTACCAACGTACTTTGTAAAACATCTTGGTTATACTAGGATGAACAACCCACTATGACTGGCGGATATCCTTCATCACTACATTCCATAATGAAAACGGAACTACAAAGTGGCCCTGGAATCACAAAACTCCCTCAAGAGACAACAACCACTCACAAGGATCCTAACAACAATTTATTAACTACATTGTACACTAGAAAATCTCAGCACTTTCCTTCTCTTTCCGAATCAATTTTATAAGGGAATCATTCAACTGAACACTGGCCAAGAACGCACCACATCTATACTCTTTGGTCTCCAATTTCATTTGGGAGAAAAGACCCATCAAAGACCACTATTTATTGGACCCCTTTAATGCTCAAACTAGAACATTACAAATTAAGGTATATACAACCATATTAACTTTATCTTGGGTTTACATGATACAAAAATAAAACCCCTTGAAGGTACCCAGCCCAACCATGCTACATCAAATTCAGATCTTACAGAGAGAAAATGTAGGCTAAAATCTTATGGTCTGATTAGACTACAAACCTATCCCCAAAGAGGTAATTATGACACATATTTAGTGGATTAATCACCACAACCAATTCTAGGTCAGGGTCGAGTAATTATTTTCATATGGATGAAGCTAGAAATAACCACATGCCACCACATTCTTATCCTCTATCTACACACACCCAAAACCCATAACTAAAGCATCATAGTGGACCATGTGTACCCTTTCACAAATTTCAGAAAAATCAAAATCTGGGAAGTGGTCAACCATGGATTAAGATATTTAAAGGATATCTAACACTCTTAATTCCATTAAAATTTCACCCCTTCTGAGTGATCTCTATCATCGGAGAAGTAAGATGATAAAAATTACAAAAAAATGACCTATAATACCATATCAGTCCCAAAAGTCTCCTAATATAAAATATATTCCTCATCTTCTCCCATGGATTAATTGTGATAATCATCTTAGTATCCACCTAAACCCATAATTCTAAGATCACATGATCCAGAAACGTCACCTCCCTATTCCAAAAAGTGCACTTAGAAAATTTTTATTATAGTTGATGATCCCACAAAGTGCCCAACAAAATCCTCAAATGTCGCTCATGTTTATCCTCAGTCCCGAAATATACTAGGATGTCATCCAAAAAACCATTACAAAAGAATTGAGATACTGATGGAACAACCCATTCATGAGTTCCATAAAAAACTTCTAGAGCATTCATCAATCTAAAAGGCGTGAACAACTACCCAAAATTGTCGTATCTTCTCTAGAAAGTTTTTTTCAGAACATCCACCTCTCTAAATCGAATTTGTTGATACCGAAAATATAAACAGATCATATAAAACCACCTCTACCATTTAAGTTGATCTAAAAGGTAATCAATGTGTAGAAAGGGACAATTATTCTTAATCATTACAATATTCATCTTTCGATAATCAATAAATAACTATATATATCTTTTAGCCTTTTCACAAATAGCACTAGGGCAGCCCAATGATAGATTCTCATATGAATGAATCCTTTGGATTCCAAATCATCAATATATACCTTTAATTCCATAAACTTGGTGGGGTCCATATGGTACAGGGGGATATATCAATTTTGTTCTCATTACCCAATCTATAGTAAACACCACATCCTGCTCTAGTGTAAAACCTAAAAATTCATCTGGAAACACCTATGGAAACTCATCCACTACATGAGGTAATCCACCCCCAGGATCACCACCATCATCCTCCAATGTGAGAAATGAGATTTGAAAATAATGGTTTCACAATTTCAGAAGTGGAGGTCCAACACACCTTTATTGAGGATCCCATTCTCCATGATAAACATGGCTACTCCCATCAAGTGACAAAAAACATACTCACCATCGATAGCATTCAATGTGTTCCTGGAAAAGAAATATCCAATACATTCCAATGATTATGTCAAATAGGTCCATTTCCAAAACCAATAAATCTCATTTGTTCTCAACCTCTGACATGGTGAGAACACAAGATAGAAAAATGAAACCCTTATCTCACTTTTTACCAAGAAGAATCACTAGTTCCATTGCATATAATGTGATCTCAGTTTACTACTTTATCACATTCATAATATGTGATGAAATAAAAGAAAAAGAGGCACCAATATCAAAAAGAATAATAACAAATGATGATGTAATAATAATGGTACCACAAATAGTCAAAAGCCATGCATTTAATTATGTAGGCCCTTAATCAACAACAAAAATATTCTTCATCTCAACCTAACACTAAGAAAAAATACCAACTTACTACTCTACCCTGAACTAACTGTGGACAGAAGAAGATTTTGTCCTACTTCCACAACCTCTGAACCAATATCCTGTTGTCCTAAATGGATCAAATAGGTATGAAATCCCTTTGAAAACTATAGATCCACCACCACTCATATATGGGCATGACACTTTGCAAAAAACATTGCATGTTCCCCATAACACCACATTGATGGTAGGGCCTCGGCGAAGCAAAAATGTACATCACATGTTCCACACCGTCTGTCACTAATGGAACACAATAGACCCAGTATTGGAAGCCATAGATGAAGAATTTTAGGAAGGGAGGCTTGAATTACTACCTCCCCTATTCTCTTTCCCTTCTTTCCGTCTCTTCTTCTCAGATAAGCTGCCACTGCCCTGGCCCATGGTTGACATTGATCCATAGAAACCATAATTTCCCCCACGATCAATCTCTTAAATCATATCATGAAAAACTACCTGCACATAATTATTTAACTTGAATAGGAATAAATTATATCCGATATCTTTTTTCAACCCCATTTCAAACATTGGAGCCTCCAACTGGTCATTGGAAACTAACTCGGGTGTGAACCAAACTAACTCAGCAAAATAGTTTCCATGCTCCATCATGGTCTGATCCCCCAAATCAATTTCTAAAAATTCTAGGGTCTTGGTGAATTCTATGGTCTCTGGGAAATAATATTAAAATACCCAATCTTTACATACATGGACATTACATTACATTTGATGAATACTTTATACATTATAAAAATATACACCCAAAGACCGTGTTAGTTTAGTATCTTTGGAAAATTGTAACATAATCAACTAACTTTGTGGAAGACCTTCCAAATATCCTATAAAGATCTTCCCCTTTTGTTATCCTACCTAAAACATTTCTTTATTTCTTGGGGAAAATAAAAAATAAAAAAGGTGAGATCAAATGCTCAGGAAGGAAAAACATGAATAAAATAAAACAAATCATAAACATAAGAATGTAAAAACATGAACATAACGTTTAAATATCAAAATCTTGAGTCATGAATAAGTTCATTATTCTATGGGTGTTTTGGAGAATGGAATGATCCCATAAAAGACACAGCATATTAGTTCTCCTTCTCGTCTCCTTCTTCTTCCCAGCTTCACTCGGACGACAGTGATTCCTCCTTGGTCCTCCCAGCATGCTCAAGGTGCGGTGGCCGCTCCCGCGATGAAGGGCAGCCTGGATTTTAAGGCTCAAAGTCTGGTCTTTTGCAGAGTGGGTGTTTTTGGTTTTCTATGTCTTCGGGGTGGTGATCTGGCTCTTCCGCGATGTGGAGTTGTGATATAATGTGGTGTTGTGGCCTTGGACCTTCTCTGCGATGAGGGGGTTTCTGATCTGGTGCACCTAGGCTTCTGTTCAGTTCTCTGCAAAGATGATGTCTAGATCTGGTGATTTGGGGTCTTGTCTTTGTGGTGAATGGTTTAACAATGAATTGGGATGGAGTTCTTCTTGTTCTACAGTGTTAGGGACGTGCTCTGGTGCATCTTGGGGTTAGGATTCTGCGTGCTGTGGGGTCAAGCTTTAGAGGCATGGGTCGTGACCGCCCTTCCGTGGTGATGGGGTCATTATTCCTCTTAGTTCTATGTTCATCCTCTTCTGTGGTTATGGTGTCCAAACCTTCTTCTGTGATGAGGATCGCGATCTCCTATGTTGGGAAGTTTTTCTGATCCGTGGAGAAGAGGTTGGTCTATCATCTGTGATGTGCTCTAGCAGGGGGTTCTTTGGACGAACCTTGTGGCCTCTATGTGCAGGGCTGGTGCAAGGGACGGGGCTTTTGTGTGATGAATATATGGAGGAAAATCAAGGTCATTGTTTTGATGAACCACTTGGTATTCATTGGTTGTTCTGGTTTGGTAGTTATGTATGCTTGAATGGCTTCATTTTCAAAGGTGGGAAGTTTGGGATACTGGATGCGTATTCATGAATTGACTTCAATAGGTTTCATGGCTGGATTTTCATCTTTGCAGTGTTTTTTTAGATATGGTTGTTTGAGAGGGTATGGTGTCAGCCATTGAATCAAGCCTGTGCTTTGACACAGGACACTTGTATGCTGATTGTCCTTACAAAAGTGGAGAGTTTCTTCAAGATAAATGTTGTGGATGAGTTGTTCAGTGGTGTCATTTTAGTCTTACTATTTCTACGATTCAGTGTGATTGTCCTATGTCTATGATGTGTTTGGGTTTTCACCCCCTTCATCCCTCAAAAGGGGGGTTTATTAGATAATAAAAACATTTGAAGGCCTTTGGGTCATTGGATGGATGATTCATGAAATAAATCTTGGTAGTACGTAAGACATAGATCATAAAGGAACACAAACCATGATAAAATAGAATTGGAATAAAACATGGAATTTTTTCAAACAAATGAGTACATAATATGATTTCCATAGTATCCAAGGAATTTCATTCAAGGACATCACAGTGGAAAAAAATTATTACTAAACTGGGATTACTAGTCATTCCAACCTTGTATAACTGAACTGGATATACGTGTCATTCAAGCCCTATATTACTGAACCAAATATAATTTCTTTTCCAGTCATTTCTATCTCATGAGATATAAATCCTTACCCAATGCATTGGAGGGAGATATAGGTCCCACCCATCTATTAATGAAAGCATACATAAATTTTTCATATAAACATAAATCATTCATCATAGAATGACCCATGAAATAAAATGGGTTTACTAATCATCATTTCATCATACAATAATACATATGAAATATCATTCCATCATTAAAACAATCAACACAAATTAATAATAGGTATAGAAACATAACTCTATCTAAAGGGAATCATCTTATTACATGGAAAAAATCAAAGTGTAACCAAACGATGAGATCAAACTTATGACATGGAAATAAATCATGTAATTGTGTCTCCCTAAATTGTAGAAAAATGATTTTGTAATAAATAAATTATCCATTTACTTTTCTTTCTGAGAAATTGATAGTCTTTTAACCGATCACAGATTAATAGTTTTGCGATGGTAAATTTCTAATGACTGTATTCGCTATCACTCTCTATCAGAACATGATGGTTATATTTCCCTTTTAGGTAAATTTTTTTAATTATTTCTAATTTTATCCTATTATAAATACTAATTTTTTGGGTGAACTTCACATTTCCCTTTACCTCTTATTTAGAAGATGTTTTATTAAGACTATTTATGATGTGAGTTTCCCATAAATGTATTATAAAATATCAACCTCTGATTTTTGAAGTATAATTTCAAAATTCAATGATGAAATTTATTGATGGAGGGTATAATGTAAAACCTCAAGATTTTAGCGTATATCACTTTTTAAATTTAACTTCCATCATATCATATGCTTCATGCAACATTGATATTAAACGAACCACTATATATTATTAATATTATTATTTAAAACTAAAATTATAACCTAACCATTAAGATTGAGGGAATTAATGGTATTAATGATATTATAAAACTTATATGATAAATATAATTTTTAACAAACAATCATATTATGTTTCTTTTATACATGATATTAAAATAAATTCACTTTTATACCTAAAAAACTATATTTTTTAAAAGCAGTTTTCTACCTTTTGGTGGAGAACATATTTTAAATCTAAATTTAGACACATTTATAAACTATATTTTATAAAATAAACATAAATGTCGAAATCATAATATCATAATTTATTTTGGTTTAATTTTTTGTATTTCTATGATATATTTTATTTTTAGATGAATAGTAGAAAAATACTCTATTTTAATTGGAAACTGAATTTTCATCTAAAAAACGTTTTATGTTAAATTATATTTTAAATTGGTTTTAATGTAAAATTATATCAATAATACATATATTAATTCAATTAAATTTATTGGAGTATTTTTATAGTGAATTTGGATATAAAACTATTTCAAACGTTTGCACATTTCCTCTTTAAAAAGATATTTTTAACCCCATCTATGGGATTAATTTAAAATTAATTTTATCTAATTATTTGTTAAGAATTTTGAAAAATGGAATAAACATTTGAAATCATTAGTTTCAAATTAAGTATATATTTCCCTTTTATTGTGGGTCAATATGAAGAGTAACTCTAGTATTTTTTATTACTATAGTTAAGGGCAAATTGGGTAATTAATGGTAAAAATAATATTGCAAATATTTTAAAATTATCAAAACACTTGTCCTAAATATTATTGGATTAGATATTTTAGACCAAAATCATCCTTGCACTAATTTTTTGAGCTCTTGGAGCCACTTGGATGACTTTAAGTCATTTAAAGCATTTTATTTTAAAGAAATTTCAAAGATGTAATACTTGTATTTTATTAACTATAAAATTACTTATATGATTTTATCTCATGTATTGATATTTTTTAATAATCAATTTAATGAATAGTGTCAGAGTTGACATTAATTCTATTTTAAAATAAATAATAATTTATTAAATCATTTCAAATTTATAAAAATAAAACTTTTGGCCAACTAGTTTAGATAGGTTTTAAAATGACATCCACGATTAATTTAGGGATAGTTATTCCTTTTAAAGTAATAGTATTGACCCTCAAATAATAAAAATCTATGTTGGAATGGTAAGAGTTTAGGGGGTTATAAGTGTTAAAACCAAATAATAGGTGTAATAATGCAACCTAAACCCATCTAATGATTATTTTACGATATTATTTGGAACCATCCTCATATTATATTATAAATAACTCACTTTTAGGCCATTTTTAATTGAAATTTATTTTATATTAATTTAATATTTTTATATTTTCCAAAAGTGCACCTCACCTCAATTGTAAAAGTGCCCCTCCTTGTTCACTTATTTGCACCACTTTGAACCTTTTAGCTTGAAAAAACCCTACCCATTTCTCTTATTAATATCCTTATCCAACCTCTAGAGGTTTTTTTCTTTCGAAAATACCAACCTTAGAGTCCTTAAGAATATATCTAAAGGACGTTTGTTGAAGAAAAGTTAATTGTTTTTACCAACTCATACTAGATAATTTTTCTCATACTTCCTCTCTATGTGTTGTTTCCCTCATAAATTAATAACTCTAGAATAATTTATATTATGATATATTATTATGATTATTCTAAACCATATTATATCTTTTATCCATCCTATTAAATATGAAATCATTGTGCATGCGTACATGCAGATTACCATCTCCACGTCGTGGTGTAATCTATTTTTCATCACCACTTTATTTGGATGGGTATAATGGTGGAAATAATAGACATATATAATAATTAAGAAATAATATTTAATATATATAATCAATATACCATCCAATCACTAATCATTTAACTAATAAGGTAATAACAACCTCTCTCGAGTGTATATACGGCCTACCATATCCACAATGCGATGTGATTCATTTTCTATGTTCGCCACTCAAAAATGATTATAAAAATAATATAAATAATAGATATGATAAATATGTCTATAATATCATTCTATATATGATGTAATTATATCCTATGCACAAGAACCCAGACTTACATGACATTACATGCATAGTAAAATGAAGTAGTTAACACCCAAAACCAGGGTAATAATGAAATATTATTAATAAGAGGAGGATAAAATGATATAACAAGATCATTTAAGTTATCAAAAATATGAAAATGGTTGTTCTATAAATTAATAACAGGCTTCAAACCTTTATATATGAGGTTAAATCACATACAACCAAAAGTAAGTGTGAGATTAGGTATTTCATAACTCAATTTTCATTTATTAGGATAAACTTCTATTTCATTGATTAGGTTATGTGTGAAAGTAATTTAAATTATCTTATGTTGTATTTCCACTTTTTTTATGTTTATATATAGTGTAAAAACCTAATATATTAATTTTAATAATTACATGATCTTCGTAAGGGTTACTTTAAAATCTCCTTAATTATTGAGATTGGTTCTATTAAAGTCTCTACTAGGAAATATGTTTATTCCACATCCATGTTTTCTAAATATTATTTCAAATATGTTTTTACTATTATCCTTTTAATGTTTAAATCCTTTTTACACATGCTATAATTTTTGAAATACAATTTGAAAATAATATCTTTATTTTTTTCCAAATGAATTTCTTTATGAATTTTTTGAAAAAATTATATAAGAATTGTTTTTAGAGTGTTTTCATTTATGTCACCACTATTTTTTAAAATCTTATACTTATTTGAGGTTGATCTATTATGATATCATCTATAATATTTTAATTAATGGTTAGTGATTATTTTGACAATATATGTGATATTTTGATACCATTCTTAGTTAGTGGATAATGTATTCACATCTAAAAAATTATTTATTGAATGGTTGTGTCATATGATGAACATCAGTTGTGAAAGAATGATAAAATGGATTGTTTACTTTAATATGATGTGTTTTAGTATTCATAAATTCATAATAATTTTTAACAAGGCCTATATAATCACCAGTGTTTCATATCATATATTATAAACTAGAATATTACCTATCTCCTTTAAAAACAATTGGGTTATGATAACTATTTAGGTCATATGTAACTCCTATCACATATATATGTGACCATATAATAACCCCCACCCCCCCCCCCACGCACAAACACTAAACTCTTTAGTGAGAATCATATATGAAGAAATCTAATTTGCAAAATTGTGAGATTTGGGAATCATTTTCAAAACCATTCAACTTCTTGGTCATATTCAAACATATTAACTACAAAAAATAAAATTTTAAGATGTTAACTTATCTTTTCTACTTAGAACTCTTTCTATGTTCATAATTCTCATACATGAAAACCAATTCCATAAAAAATTTCCTTTAAATAATGTAACTACCTATATTATTTTTTACTAATACATATTAACTCTATTTGGATATTAAATATATTTCACTTTAAACATAGATTTTTGTCAATATTTATTTTTCAACATTGAACTTATTTAAGTCCAAAACAATTCAATAGCCACATATAAATTATATTCTCTTTATAATATCATTATAAGATGTTAAAAAACATTTTATTAATAAGTAACATTTATTTCATTTCATTAGAAATTTTAAACAAAGAAGCTATATCATATTTGGTCTTCTATGAATTTGGAACTCTTTTTTTGAAAACCAGACTTTATTAAAATATACCACTGATGGGTGGAAAGAAAAAATTTCCATATATTGTAATAAATATTTGAATAAATACTTTTATCCTGAATAAAAACTTTTATTATATATAAACATGTTTATCCCTATCTTCTTCTCAAAACATGTTATAGAAATTGATGAACCACAAACCATGTGTATATAACCAATCATCTCATACATGTTCATAGTATCTCTTTGTAATAGAAACAATTCTCTTATAATATAAGATAAATGAGATGAAGATACATATCTTTTCTATAGATTCATTTATTGTTAATAAAATCCTATACATTAACATCCTTTATGTAGTTACTATATACTTAATTTCGTGAATATAAACTACAATATCAATCAATTATTACATTGATTTTGAACTCCTGAATATTTACAAAACTTTTTAATATATACATTTGGTATCACAAACCCTTCAAAATTGAATAATTATTTTCTATAACATTCATATATGATATGTACGTTTCATATAGTTTCATAAACTCCTTAAATTATTTCTTGGATAATCAAATGATATTGAATTATTACTATTCAATCCTAAAAAACCTATGTTTTACTAACCTGAACTAACTTCCTCAGGATACATTGTTGACCTTTTTAACTAACTTTTCACTTATGTTTTGAACTTTTACCTACTTTTAATATCTATACAGTACATTAAAACCTAGACATAATTTTCCTAGTTCATATATATTCCCAACACATTGAGAATATTAGGTAAATGTTCATTGTATTCAATCATATCTTCAAAAAAATACCATGAATGAGAATAAGATAAATTACATAACCAAAAAAATCCATTTTTAGTCACCTTTCAAAGTATATTATAGAATTAAAAAACAAAAACAATGTTTAAAAACATAATCTTATTTCATATAAAGAACGATTATTTATATTACCTTCTCAAGAGATAAATGAGATAAAATTAACATCTTATGACATGTTTATCCAAGATTTAAGCGTCCGTGTTATAAATTTAGTGACTCCTTTTCACCATTGTTTGAAATAAGCCTTTAATCTCTAGACTTAAATTCCTTTCTCCTTATGACCTTTTCAATATTTACAACACTTGTAAATCCTTGAGTTGATGTTATATATCTATCAGAATAATAGGATTTAATTATAAAAAAATAATTAAAGAAAGCATTAGTCATAATAGTATATCAACATATTCAATTGTATTGAATTTTATTTAACACACCAAATCAAATTGAGTATAAGTGGAAAATATTCATTTAATCATTTATGTACCCAACCATATTGAGTAAATGAGTGGAGACTAGAATTATTTTACTCAATAAACATATAATTCCTTTAAAAATTTTAATTAATTAATTTATACTTCTATAATAATATAGATTCATTTTTGGACCAGCTACAACACATTATTACTGAGGAAGGAACTATTCTATGAAATTTAATTTTTTTTATAGGTTTTATTAAATTTCCCATTATTCATAAGAACATTTCTTTAGTGTTTAGTATTATAAAAAACATACATTAAGCTTCTTCATATAAATGACGGATAAAAAAATATTAGTATGATCATGATGATGATATTATATATAATATAATGTTTTTAGATGAATATCTTGTATTATTAACCACTTAGTAATGAATTTTATTAAATGGGGTCACACTAAAATGATGAACCCCTTTCAATTCTCATTATATCCATTAGTGGGATAAGATCCATATATTACTAATATTTAAGAGACATTCATGTTTCTGCCAAAGTTTGTAAATTTTGGTAGGGAATCATCTCGGTCATATCATATATGACTCTTGGATATTTAATGAGAAACAATTTTTCCAATCCATCATATGGATAAAATAAACTTTGTTTCTCTAGTAACCTAATAATAATAGGTTATCCCGACTAGTTTAATCTAAACAAAGTTCCAAAAATGGTTAACAAGGAAAAACACCTGGGAACCTAGCTCTAGAATGACCTACCCAAGGATGTTACAATATCATCTATCCTTACTTACCTTACACAATATAATAACGGGGTGATTAATTTTGGCATGAACTACCATATTGGATGATCAAGGTTTTGAAAAGTGATAATTTGGAAGGAATATCAACTTATTATTTTAAGGGGATTCTAATATTACCCTCTTATCACATGTTATTCACATTTTATATGCATTCTTTAATTTTTTTTTTATCTTATTCCCTCACCAAATCAATATGCTCAGACCATATGGTTGTGTAGCTCTTTACACAACCCATATGTATGTGTTACTCATTAATAAATAGAAGTAAAGTATATTCATACATATATAAATTATTCAAATTAATAAGGTACAAGATAAATTCATATAAATCCATATTGTTATCCATATGAGTAAGCCCGAAGTGACAGATTTCCAACACCATTCACCAGCCAAGATAAGGTATAAACCTCCAGGTATGTAGGTAGTCTGGATCCAAGTCCCTCTTTTCATGGATACATTACTCAAGAGGGGATCATATTAATCCTAAATATAACACCTAATATTTACAAGATGTATATTTTTTAATAACTTCAATTAAAAATCAAAGTCAACGTTTGTGAAAAATTATTTTCATTATAGAGACATTTATATCATGTAATGCAAGGCACTATCTAGAGAAAGTTCAAAAAATAAATCAAAAGCATACACAACTTTCACATTCATTGAATAACTTAATAAAAATTAATATAACATTGAATAATCCTTAAATAAATTAGCAAATCAAATATTTTAAAATAAGATAAATTTATACGAATAATTCATTAATCAATTCTAATTTTAAATGATTTTTTAAGTTAAAAATTTAACAATATAAGCATTAATTAATTTTGAATATAAATATTTTATATTCATTAAAAAATTAACTATTTCATATTAATCATTATATAGAATTTCTATTTTAAATATATGATATTATATAGAACATAAACTGTTTATTATCCAACTTCTATTATGTAAACATTTCACCTAATCTTAACATCATATACATAAATATTATTTAATCCATAATCATATAAATCATGATAATATTTTTGATGTGGCCTAAATAATATCCATATAAGATCCCTTATTATTTTTAACAATTTAAAAAACATTATTTACGAACAATTCCAAATTTAAATATAAATATTTTATAATTTTTGTTATATTTTATAATTTATAACCCTTTATACATTATTTCATATGATATATAAAAAAACATTTATTTCTAGATCGTATCTTAGGAAATATAATTTAGGTAAAAATGTATTTCGATTATTAACATTTAATATTTCAGAATTCGAATTTTCATAAACATTTATTCAATTATAAAAAAAAATTAATTAATTAATCAATAAAGATTTTAAAAATTAAAATATCCCAATATACATTTTATAATTATTTTTAAACATTTTATAAACCATCTAAATCATTTTATTTATAAAAAAATACTCTAATGGTTTTTAAAATATTTTGGATTACCCGTACACATATGTTTATTTCTATATAAGGTTAAAACATTATACCCCTACATAGCTTGTCTGAAATCCCTTGGGTAAGGGTAAGTCACTAAATACCTTTATGTAACATCAATATAACTTGGTGCATAAAGGTAATAAAAATATTACCTTTACACAGCTTAATCTACATAAGGGTACTAACGATTTTACCTTTACATGAATACTTTGTATATGGGTAAGTCTTCATATACCTTTTCACAGCCTCCTAGTACAACTTAATAAGGGTTCTAATGATATTAGCTTTACATAACCCCTTTACTTGTAAGGGTAAGATTAGGTGACCCTTACAAAGACTGATCAACAAAAGGGTATGGTGAGATGACCCTTATGCATAAACTCTATGTAAGGGTAAAGCCTTGGTTACCTTTACGCATTTCAATTATGTAAGGGTAAAAAAAATTCTAGATTTTTGTAAAAACAAAAAAAACAATTCTCAATTTTTAAATTAATGTTCATTTCAATGATAGATTTTGTAAATATAAACAATAATTTTTCTCATATACCACTATTATATTTCATATAAATCTAATAACATGTATTAGACACATCATAAGTAATTAGAAACTAAATATGAGGATTTCCCATGAAATTTAAACGAAAAAGTGATAAAAATGAAATGATGAACTACTGTAAACATTTTTACCTTACAATAATGATCCACTACTACATTTTTTATCCTCATCAGATGATATTGAAAAAGATTACCAAAGTGGGAAACAAAATCTTTCCACCTCCATATGTATCCATGGGATGATTAGAATCATCCATGTTTGGATGGAATTTTTCCTTCCTCTATTTCCTGTTATATCCTCTATTAAAAAGTAGAATAATTAATAAAGGAATGGGTTATGGAGTATCCTCCAAGAAAGAGTATCAGAATCCACAAACACACAATTCCAATGCATGGAAATAGTATATATTTTCAATTAATGATGCTCCATAATTATTGTATCATTTATCCATGAATTGAAATTCATGAAAAATTACCATGCATGGTTCTTGTATATATAAATTAGTTATCTACTTTTAATCCATTTCCATTTCATATAATTAATTAATTTCTATAAATAATATCCAAGGTCGAGAATGTTTTGGGTGTCAATAAAATATGGAATAATACTTCCAATGCTTGAAAAAAATATTTTTTATTCAAAACAATATTCAGTCCATAAATATATCATATATAAATATTGGTTTAAAGAATAACACCTTAGAAAGGTTTGACAAAAACATTTTAAGAAGAATCCCATATTTTGAATAACTTCATGATGTAATTTCATGCAAATTTGTGATTCTGGGGTTGTGGAATGTTCCTAACCTCATGTTAGATGATCAAGAGAATCAACACTCAAATCCCAGAGGTTTCGCTAAAAATTAGGGTTGATGTCATATTTAAAGTCATTTTTGGTGTCACTCAACATGATCTATGTCACTTAACGTTTGTCTATATAGCAGAACATCATGGAGTTGCACAAAAATGAATTTTTCTAGGGGTTAGTAAATGTATGCATGGATTTTTTAAATTTAATATTACCTTAATCTTGAAACAAAGTTGCAAAAAAAATTGGAGTTTCACACACTATTGGAAAGTTTTACAAAATTCCATAATTTTATATAGAATCATCTTAGTTGTCCGTTTTTTTGATGTCTATCTTTAAACGATGATAACCTTTGATCTGTAAGTCTATTTTTTCTCCACATCTAGTCAATTTAATTTTATAAAATTTACTACACCACTGTATAGAAACTTTTTGAAATTGGTCTTTCAAATATTCTTTTTTCAAAACCAGAAAATTACCCCTCTAAAAAGAGGTCCAATGAGGATGAGGAGGGTGACATGGACCAGATTATAAGGTATGCACTGAGAAAAAATGTATTTCCTTGAGTTATGCTATATATCAAATAAATTGATGAAATAATAAACTAAAACATCTAATCCCTTGTGATTCATTCTCAGGGTGAGAAAAAGTATACAATAGAATATTCTTCACTTATATATTATTATTGAATAGGGGTTGATGGGTTGTGATAGTAATTTTGTTTTAAACACCATTTGAAACCCATGAGGATAGATTGATCTGTTTAGTGCAGCTCCTAGAGCTTGTAACCAAATCAATATGAAAGATATGTGAGGGTATAACTTCAAGGGTTTTAAAATACCACATTAACAAGGGGAATGTGGAGAGAAGTCAATTGTGACCTCATGATTCTGTATCAAGGGATGGAGGAGCAAAGTGTGTTTAGGGTGACCAATGGCTAGGTTTGAAACATGGGTTGTACATAAATTTTTCTAATGATGTATCCTTTGAGATATGAGACTTGAATAGTAGGATAGCCTATTTTGGACATGATTCATCACCATATGTGAGTCCTCTTAGAGAATATGGAGATGGATCCTCCAGAGACTATATCCTAAATGTTAGGTGAGCCTATTTTTTCAATTCACCAACATAATTCGGGATCCCATTTGGACATGAAAAAACATGTTTCAATACAAATCGAGGGGACAAAAGGTGTTTATATGGAGGATAAGGATTATCAATAAGGGTTCATGTACTCCTAAGGTTTCACATTCATATATCCATCATGTTAATGTGACCATACCAAACTGCTGGGAGTCATACAATCTAGTGAGGCAAATGAAAATGTCATCCAAGTGAAATTCATGAGATAATGGCCCCATCATGCATCATATGGGAAAGGATTTTTTCTAAAATTTCCTAAATGTTAGGTCATATAGCTTTTCCTATGGTTTATTCCTTCTAGGGTTATACAACCAAGACTATGGGTAGTTCCTTTTAAGGTTGTGTGATAAGGAAAAATGGGGGGATTCTATTTATGGCCATGTAGATAAGACCATAGGATGATGAGATTTAAATTTATGCAGCTTGTACCATAATGAGGTGAGACCAATGGACAAGGAAAAATCCCATTATAAATATAGGGACCTAGGTGGATCTAATTCCAGCAAAATAAACCAGGATTATGGAGGAAAAGTTCTTGATTGCGATAAATATAGGAGAATTGGCTATCACTACATATCATTACAAGGGAATTAAGTCACATGTAGTTTTATAGAGTGGCGTGGTAGGATACCAGCACTAAAAGTAGAATATTAACCACACAAGTAAAGGTAATGGTCTAATTTTTTGTATTTTAAACTGTCATATAGGGAGAGTCAAACTACCCAATTTGTGGTCATGTAGCTTCTAACAAATAATGATGTGTATTTTAATGTTTTTTAAGGAATATAAAGATATATTTGACTAAAAATATAATGATACTAAATATTGCAGTAAAACAATCCACTTGGACATCTAAGCCCTTGTGAGTTACACTCAGTGTGGGAAATAAGAAGCAGTAAAGGATTATATATTCCACTTGAGAGTGTGTTATAATTCCTATAGTTTTTGGGTTAGAATGATGTTTCAACTAATGGGGGAATACCATATAGAGGGATATTGGTTGGAGAAAAACCTTATGCGTATAACTTGATTTTACAATGTGTGTGGGTTCATGGGTGGGGTAACACCTGGGACATTGGATACTACCTAGAAAAATGTGTGAGTGGAGGATGTATATTTGGATTTCCCGGACATGGAATACAAAGGGGGGTTATATAAATGTTTAGGATGACTAATGACCATGTTTGAACCATAGGTTCCACTATCTCATTACTAAATATAGGGACATAAAACTTA
This sequence comes from Viscum album, assembly GCA_963277665.1. Classification (NCBI taxonomy): domain Eukaryota; kingdom Viridiplantae; phylum Streptophyta; class Magnoliopsida; order Santalales; family Viscaceae; genus Viscum; species Viscum album. The sequence continues at coordinate 90,647,667 of OY728163.1, forward strand.
GTCTCCACCACTAACCATGTTTTTGAAACACATGACCCCTAAAATTTTCATCGGGAGTCTATCAATAATGTTCTTTGGACAGTAACCAAGCCTATTTTAGCCAGGTTCCATCACTGTGGGGGATCTCATTTCGATATAGAGGTTAGTGGGGATCCAAATTTATCAATTCCCAATGTGTGTGGTTGAATTAAGTAAATGTTCTATTGGATTTCAACACTCTAGGCATTACACCACCATTAATTTCAGCACATTAAATGGTTATATCTACATGAGTGAGTGTCAAACCTATATCCCAAGGGGAGAATTGTCCTTGTTGTAAAGTGGTATGAAGAAACCCAATAGTTGGGTGTAGATCACCAAGAAAATAAAATTACAATAATATTTCAATTGCAATAGAGACTACATTTGGACCTCATATGTAAAATTTCGGCATTTTCATGCATTCCATTGGGATGGGAATTAGTCCAAACATAGTTATGAAAAAAGGTGTGCTGGGTGACTAGCACCGAAGGAGGGATGTCCTCTCAACATTTGAAAAACGTATTTTACTATTTTACATCCTATAATGGTGATGTTAACCATTAAATTTAACATCATATAGTGAGGACATTGTAGATAAAGTTTAACATCTTATAGTGAATAAGATGTGTCAAATAGTATAACGTCTTGTGACCAGGATGTATGTCGTATAGTCTAATGTCATTTGACCAAGATGAGTGAGATGAAGTGAATTTTATTCACTCTGTTGATAAACTATAATTAAATAAAGGGTAATATAAAGGGTGGTTCTTTATGGGGGAATAATTAACTGGGGGGGGGGGGGGGTACGTGAAGAACTAGATCTAAATTTTACTTGAACTAGTGGGTTCACTAAGCAAAAAAAGTTTTTACTGGGGCCTAGTGGTGATTACCAACAATTTTTTATCTTTTCCATTTGCAAACTAACTTTTCCCCATATTTTAGGAGTGACCTAGTGGGTTAAATATTAATATTTTTCCGGTTACCCTTTATGGTTTTTCAACCTAATAGAAGTTTGTGCATTTTTCCTTGGGCATTTCACAGTCCTTCCTAGTGAAACATAATTTTCATTGGGGGATCCAATATAGACTGAAATGTGATATAAAACCAAATTCAATTTAGATACCTAGGTTGTTCCAATGCAATAAAATGTTTTCCCCTAGATGGGTGCACACTGATTTAAGTCATAATGCTTGGACCACTTCCATATAAAAATCACACCAACATGGTGTACAATGAGGTGTAATAGACCTATTATTGAAATAAGAGTTCCAAAACAAGATTTGAGTGATGGGAAATTTGTAGTTTTTTCAGAGATAGGTGTTCCTAAAAACCCCAGGGAAATAAGAATCAGTCCAAACATAGTTCTACAAGGTGGTGTGGTAGGTGACCAACACTGTAAGGGCTATCCTCATAGGTGACGGAATGAGGTGCTATGTAGCACAAATTCATGTTTCAAGTACTACAAGGTGTAATTTAATGACTTTTTTTAAGTACATAACAAAGGGAGACATCAGTCTGTAAATCACTGAATATAATAAAATCTTTGTGTGAATTGTATTACAAGCACATATATGCATCAAGTTTTATTGTTGTAATGATTGTATCAAAAGGGTTTGATGGTAACTTATGGTCATGGATCCAAAACCCAAAAGGGGTGATTGAGAGAAGTTTATGTGTCATGGATGAGACTATAAAAATGATTAGAAAAGGAGTTCCAAGAGTCCTATCTTCACATGAGACATCTCTAAGATGAGGTTCACATAGTTTAAGGTAATGATTCTTGGACTAAAATGTATGCCCATATTTTTAATGTTGATGAATCTTGATCATTTTGGGGTATCCACCAATGATTCATAAGTTCATATAAGCCATTATTAGTGTGGGAAGAAAGGAACTATGGGGAACCTCTCCTTTTAAATTGGTTTTTATCTCAGGGTCAAAGAGAAGTTTCCTTGGGAGGGACCCAAAAAGGCCAACTTGTTTAGTGAACATGTGTAAATTTATATAGGGGTAACAACTATGGTGTTAAAAATCTACCATAATAAAGGAGAGGTGGAAACTATGTAAATAGTAACTTTTGGGTATTGAATTACAAGAGGGGTTACCAATAACCAGGGAACAATTATTGACTATGTTTCAATCATAGGATCTACGACCACATTGGTCAATGATGGGGAGAAAATATGTTAAGTTGACCATTGTCCATGTTAAAAACTTGGGAACCATCAGTTATTTCCTTGAGTCCTTCAAGATGTGTTCTATGTATGGGATACAAGCCTATTTTGGCTATGTGTCATCACTGTAGGGGAGACTATTTGAATAGGGAGGATAATGGTGAAAAAAATTAATGATCACTCAAAATATTGAAGAACATATGAGGGGATATTGGAGGAGAGGTCAAAAATCTGGGACCTACGCCACCATATTCTTGTTCCCAATGAATGAGTGTTTATGTGAGTATGAATCAATTCCAATCTCAATGGAAGGACCCAAGATAGGTGAGTGGATTGGATTTGCTGAGGAATAAAGATAGAGAAATATATATGTATTCCATAATACAATGGTGAGGATGTTATATGTAGATCTAGATAATGGTGTAGTAGGAGACCAACACTAGGAATGGGGAACCCTCTCAAGGGAGGGTTCAAGGTAACACGTAGTTTTACATCATGAAATGGTCACATGAACCCTGATGTTTAACATCTTATGAAAATTATTATATACATGTAGTTTAACATCATACAGTGATAAATAAGTTATTAAAAATTACCCTAATATGATATTTATTTTATTTGGTAGTTTACCATTATGAAACTAGGATGTTATCTAGCAATTTAACATAATGCGACAATGTTAAAAAGTAGGATGTACATTTGTATAATGTCCAAGATAATGATCAAATGTTATGGATCTTGGACTATAGGTATTTCTTTTAGTGTACTGTTTTATAAATAGAACCAAAATTTTCCTAACAATTTTACGGTTATAGAGCTAGAACTGATTGGGGGTGTGTCCCTATTAATTGTTTTTAGTATTAAAGAGTAGTTACCTGATTGGTAAGGAGTTACAAGGATTCCTCACATTAAAAAAACATCTGATAAACAAATTTCACAAAGTTTAAAGACATTATTATTGGTAACAAGGGTGTTTCATAGTAACTTGTGTGGTGAAAATTCGAGTGATTAACCAATGTCAAAGGAGGTCTAAGGAGGCCCCATTACAAATAAACATCACCAAGATGAGTTTCATGTAGTTTAAGGTAGTGATGTTGGGATCATAAATAATGTCCTTCTTTAGAATGCATGTGTGACTAAAATATGATGAGGATGACCCTACCAATTCTTCTAATCCTTGAAATCCACAATCAATGTTAGAAAAAATGAGTGGTTAGGAGCCTCCTCTCACATTTGGGAACACATGATATGTGAAAATATAATCTATCTTAGGAGGTTCTAAATGAAAATGACTAGCTTAATCAGCAAGCTTGGATGTATTGAGGGATAACACCAAGGATGATAAATCTCTACCTGAACAAAGGGAGTTCAAATTTAATAGAAACATGACTTCTAGAATCTGGTCCTTGGGAAAGTGAGAAACAAATGGGTGGAAAATTATTTTTTACCATGTTTGAAATATAGGTTCCAAAACTATAATCACAAAGGATGGGAAGATGAAATTTCAGATCATCTATTGACCATGTTCAAAACATGGAAATTTTCACTAGTTGAAAGAATTCCATTGATTCATGTTCCCTATATGAGAGGTGGGAATATTTTATCAATGTGGTATCACCATAGGGGATCATATTAAAATGAGGAGGATGATGGGGATACAAATAGATGAATTGTTTTTTATGGAAAATATCATGAAAGGATGTTGGGGGGGGGGGGTTCAATCCTCTAGGATCTATGAATCCTTACATTACAAGACATCTATATGGTGTATTGATGAATGAGAATAAGATATGTTCCAATGGTGGGAATCTATGAATTAGTTCTGTGTTTTGGCTGGACCTGGGATGTGAGATCTGGGAATCTCTACAAATCACTTGAAACTAGGAATCAATTTATATGTAGTTATATAAGGTGGTGTGGTAGGAGACTATCAATGATAAAGTGAGGTTACCTTAGATGATGTATTGACCATCGCATAGTTTTACATCATGCGATGGGAACATAAACCATGAATATAAATATATTATGGGAAAAAGATGGATATACGTTGTAATGTTGTGTGGTAAGGATGATATGTTATAAATTTTGTCATCATACGAAAAGAAAGTTATCCTGCATTTTATCATCATATGCCTATGAAATTATCTCAAATTATTACATATTGTGACCAGGAAGATTTTTCTTAAGAAACCCTTTTTGGGTCTTCAATAATCCAGGCATTTGTACCTCATTCCAGGGGCAGTTTATGGTCATGTTGGTCAAATTGTAGTCATGACATAGACACTTTTTTAGAATGGATGGTAATGTAATCCCGATTTAAATGGGGTAATTATATGACTAATTTCACATATAAATTCATTTGGTTGGATTTCACATGGTTTAAGTTTATAATTACTAGACCCAGTAGAGCACATTTTTAAGTTCGTATGTATGGGACCAAATATAATGTGTAGTTTAATGTCATATAGTATGGACAAAAGATACACATTTTAGAGTTGAACACATGGTACCAATGATGTTGAGTAGTTTAGTGTCTTATATCGAGGACAAATGACAAGCCTTTTAAGGTCATGCATGATGGAAAAAGGATGACACATAGTTTAATGTCATGTATTAGAGATGAGTGATATTCCTTTTATGTCATTCACACAACACCAAGGATTCCACACATTATAACATCATATAGTAGGGATGAATGATGTTCCTTCTAAGGTAAGGTCATGCATACCATCCCATAAATTCTATACAGTTTATCATCAGGCAACTGTGATGATCGTATGCAATTTTATATCAAGCAGGGGTGAAATTTATCATGTTGTTTTCGCATCATGTGACTACGATGATGCCTTGAATTTTTACAGCATGAGACTAGGACGCTGTCATTTAGTTTAACACCTTGCATCCATGATTCTTTAAAAGGAGGAACTAGCCTATGAAGCTATAAATATGTTGAAAACTATATTCGTATTTAGGGTCAAAGAGGTCCAAATGATCATAGTTTAAGTTTGGGATGCTTGTACAAGAATTTTTCTTCCATTTTAAGGTCATTATTCTTAGAATTTGGTGGGATCCTACCATAGGCTTCCCCTAAAATTCCCCCAATATCTATGTGGATGTTATCCAGGTGTGATCTAGTCTCCGTCGTGGATAAATTAGCCATGGGTGTTTTTGTTGGTGTCACATGGAGGAAATCCATAGATTCTCTTCATCATGGGATAAAACTCGATGATATTTATTGATGGAACCTGTAATGGGGAAAGTTGACCTAGAACATTTGGTAGGTGGTGAGGATCTCTGTCTCAATTAGATGAAAACAGCACCCATTTTAGTGGTTGAAAATATGTGTTTTTACAAGGGTGGAAAGTGGAATAAGAGCTATTTAAAAAAATTCTTAAATAAACGATGATAGCCTATCCCCATAATTGAAACAGACATATAAAAAAAGTCTATAAGAGTATCCAATTACATGGAAGGGATGACATCCTTCCCCAAGTATCTAAGGTTATGTTCCAAATTTGTTATCCCTAGTGGTATTCTAACTTCTAGGGGAACTGGTATGACTCCATTATCTCAAGGTCCTTTTGATCTATTTATCAGGGAGAAAAGATGGCTTCTACCTTACAATGATGATTGAGGGATTCATGGATTTCACAATAGTGTCTCCACTATGGAAACGAGCAACGGTTCCCTGAACCTATGGAATTCTTCCTCACCATGGGAGTAGGGTGAGGGAACCCCAGAGGCATGGAATCTTATCTCGTGGGACAGATGGGGAGAGGGCACAAAGGATTCAAGGAAGCTTATTTTTGGGGAATCTCCTATAGTGGGACTAGTGACCTGCCCCTAGTTATCACATAATTATTTCTCAACTAAATAAATTGGAGAAGAATGTGATCAACCTACCCTGAGTGTTGGGGTAGAGTGGCCCCATGTTGCATCACTTTGGGGTAACATGGATCTACCATGGTGTATTCTAGTTGGTAGTAGAGGGTTACATAATAAGAATATAACCGATCACCTTGGAATAGATATTTTTTTCCTATTTATTCCAGAGAAAGGCCCCCGTGTTGGTATGAAATGGTAATGGGGGGAATTTCTCCATGTGTGGTTATGGTTCATGGAAACATCGATATGGTTTAGTGGATTAAAAGTCTTTAAATTCCCAATTTATCTCATCCAACCACTATTAAGAAGAAGGGATTCACATGGGGGATTCCCAGACATAAATTTACCCAACATTGTTCACCTACTCATAGTAAAAGGAGAATATATTCAAATTGGATTCACCATTTTTTTTCAAAAGTTTCTGTTGGGTCATGCATTTGATACACTGGATGGATTGGTCCTTATCCTTTCAATGGTCCAACCCATTCCTAGTTTCCTCACATTACCACATTAAAAAGGTAGAAAATATCTACCACCATAGTGGATGACGTCATCTTCTTGATCCAAATAGCATAATGTGATGTTTTCTCTTCCTTTGATGGATACAACCTTGTATTTTGTAGCCAAGTCAAGCTTCTCCAAATATATTTAAGACATCTTCATCACTATCGATCTCTATGAAATCATATAATGGACACTGGTTAATTAAACTACCTCAATATATCTTTCCACTATTAAAAAAATAAGGATCCTATTATAAGAATCATTAATGAGGAAATAAAAAGTATAAATGATAGAATGAATATTGACTGAATCATGTAAAAAGTGATATTATTGAACATGGATTAAAGTTATATGATATGATTAAAGTCACATCAGTCAAGGATTACAAAGAAAATGGTGTAATAAATGGTTATATAAAGTACTAAAATAGTACAATTTACACCTATTTAGACTTGAAGACCTAGTTTTTATCTTTGTCTAGATATCTTAAAATGACACCTCTAATATCCTCTTCAAAGGGATTATGGAAACGTTATTAATTATAGAACCTCTATTAGAAATAGTTATTTTAGATAAGGAAGAATTGATTCATATTGTAGAGCATGGGTCTAGGGCTATGAATGATATTACCCTATTTTTAGATCCATATATCTATTTTTAAAATACCCCATTTATTTTAACTCTATCTTTGGATGTTCTTATCATCCCCCCTTCTCCTAAATAATCTACTATGGTAGTGAGAACTTCATTGCCAATAGATATTATAGAATAAGTGAGTACTTTGAGGGGTATAGATATCGTTACTACAACCAATCATTCCCCATCTATATCTCCTATTAGACCTTTAAGACTAACACTTTCTTAGGCCTTTTACTAGATAAGACTATTTCCAAAGTGTCTTACCATTCTATGCTACTCCTAGGCCTATTATTCCTCCCTATACTATTTTTTTCGAAATTAAAAAGATCAATTTCTCCCTTTTACACATCTATCCCATGATGATTGAGATTTTAATTACACCATTATAACTTATTTTACTTTGATGAAATATCTCTTTATTCTTTTTTCATCTCTTCAATTTCAGTATCACTTTTTCCTTAATAATTTTATTTTTACTCTCTAACTGTTTATACTCCTTATTTTTTATAATATAAAAAAGTTGATAAAATATGAAATCTATGATTATCTGTATATTTTAGTAATGTATGGCATGTTATGTGATTTGGAACATTAAATTTTATTTTAGATTATAATTAGTTTTTATTTTAAATATATTATGTATTTCTATTTATGACATAAACTATGATCCTATAAAAGGGTGATATTGTTGTGTTCATCTAGATATTACTAATTTTAATTATCACAAATCATTTTTATGGAATTTATATCAATTATTTTTTTTAATAAATATAAATATTTCTCTGGATCACACATCAATTTTTCTAAGTCCTGAAATGACCATAAAGCTTAGCAATCTAGACCATTGACCATGAGTCTAGAAAGTTAAAAAGTATTCAATTGAATGCATAAAGATTCTATCGACTATATGTAGAACTATAGATAATTCATATTTCACAAATTATTAGATAGACCACATAGAATATGCATCGACCTTTGCAAACATAATAAAGGATTCAAGCGACTGAAAGAAAAACAAAGAGACTAAATGTCATATCCCAAGAAACATCAGTGATTAAGATTCTCACAAAGGAATGAATTGATATAACTCTTAGATATACTGTATTAATAGTTCAACTAATCACATGAATATCCTTCAAAACAAAAATCCATTCTGAAGTTACCATGGACAATTAAGAAATATCACCATGAATTTAAGTGACTACATGATTAAATCAACAAGATCATATCACAATTTTTATTTTGAAAAACGAGCCAAGATTCCATAAATATTCCAATTGACCACATGTTTTGGTGATGTGACCATGTAAAGTAGTCTGAATTTGAAAAAAATGTTGGATTGACTAGGAGTTAAGGTGATCAACTAAATAGTTTATCAAGGGACTTGATCTTAATTATCATAAAGTGGAAAAGATACAGTGGAAGATATTGGGGCACTCTTTAAAGAAACCATATATAAGTTTTGATAATAATTTATTAAGTATAATATTCCAACTACTTTCCCTATGAATAAATATATGTTTTTAATAGGAATTTAATGACCTAAAATTTCATTCGTTGTATAAGGATGTATAATGATGAGTTTTTAATAGAACCTTTTAGGGAAAGTATTATTTTTATTGACAATAAAAGTCAGTGAAAATATGTGGATAAGATATACATGAGTGATACATATGTGTGGAAAAGATATTTTATGAATGTGAATAATGCATGATATTCTATTTTTTATTATCACTTTATCACTATATCAGAGAACATTATCGAATCTTCATATATCAACACCTAATGAAAATACAAACATCGAGAAGAGAAAAATAATTTTAATAATAATATTACTACTTTATTCGTCACAATAGAATTATTTTCTCTCTTATATATCACTATTTTTCTTACATCCAAAAGAAACCAAAAGATATTACCTAGATAACCCTTAAAATAGAAAAGTTATTGTTCCTTGAAAAGACATATTTCTTGAAAGGTAACTAATTTCCAATGTAAATAGTGGGATCAGGATTGAATTATATGATGTTGATTCTCTAGATTCAAAAGAGTTGGTATGGAAAAAATATTCACAAGAGATAGTGGGATGTGCAGAAGTTCTCAAGACATAAGTACTATTTAGTTCAAATTGATAGGTTAGAGAACCATAGTTTTGTGGTTTTCTTATCAGTGAGTCAGGTGACACATTACTCCATGAAGATGATGAACCTCTATAGAAGGAAAAGATTCTTGTTAAAGGAATAATTCCATGCATTATTTTAATGAAGTTGATCCATCAAAATCAAGTTTGGATTTCAATATCCCTTCCAGATAATATATAACCACTAGGTGAAAATGGTTTTTCAAGAAAAAACTGGAAATGGATGGTAAGCTGAATACCTAAATGATAAGATGGATAGTGAAGGGTTTCAGGTAATTCTAAGGCATAAACTATGATGAAACCTTCCCACCAGTAGCAATGCTTAAGTCAATTAGAATATTACTTGAAATAGTGACTTCCCTGATTATGAAATATTAAATATGGATATAAAATATGATTTTCTAAATTGTAATTTGGTTAAAGACATCTATATGACTCATCTCGAAGGGTTTGTAAAGTCATAGAACATCAATAAATCTTGCCAGGTGTAGAGTTCTATTTAGGTGTTAAAACATACATAACGATCATGGAATTTTCATATTGATGAAGCCAAAAGATTATTTTGTTTCATTAATAAAAATAGAGTTTTATGTGTCTATAATAAGGTTAATGGGAATTCCATCATTTTCCAAGTATTATTTGTTTACGAAGTATTAATTATTGGAAATGAGGGGTAAGTATTATAGTTAGTTAATACTTAGTTAAATGAAATATTCTCCATGAGAGAATTATGTGAGGTATCATATATTATAAACACAAAGATATATCATGAAATATTTCATAATATTTTTGGGATAGGTCAAAGTACATATATTTATAAGGTATTTTAAAGGTATAATATGAAACAATACAAGAAAGGGTTGTTACTGATGTCACATGGTATCTATCTCTCTAAGAAAATGTATCCCCAAACATAAGAGGATATTACAAGAATGAGTAGAATCCCTTATCCCTTAGTAGTAGGATTTTTCATTTACTATATGATATATTTTAGATTTGATGATACTTTTGGTTTAATCATAGTGGTCATATATCAAGATAATATAGTAGAGCTACACTAGGTAGCTGTTAAAACATTCTTAAAGTACTTGAGGTTTACAAAGGACATGTTTCTAGTGTATAGAGGATATGAGGAACCAGTAGTGAGAGGATACACAGATTCTAGTTTCTAGAAAAATAATGATAATATAAAATCATAGTCATGATATGTATTTTTCTCTAATGGTGTTGTCGTGAGATGTAGAATCTAGAATAAAACTATGTTTGCAGATTATATAGTAGAATTTAAGATTATCCTGGCTTCTGATATATCTAAGGAGGTATTCTAGAAACAAAACATTGTCTAAGTCATTGGTCTGGTTCCTAGAAGTTTAGACCACATTCTATTTTACTGTGATAATACTGTATAAGTGGGGATTTCTAAGGAGGCTAGGTCACATCAGAGGACAAAGCATGCACTTCAAAAAATTTATCTCTTTAGGGATTTTAATCAGAGAGGTTATGTTGCAGTTAACAGAGTAGCCACAAAGTATAATGTTTCAAACCCCCTAACTAAAGTCGTATCTTAGGAAAAACATGATTCTCATGTGAGAACTTGTAGTTTGAAACTTGTTAGTAGTTGAATCTATGAAAGTGGGAGTGTTTAATGTGGGTGACCTAAATTCAACATGTGAATGTACTTTGATTACCATTAAATATATATAGTTTGACATATATGTTTTTATCTTACCAGAGTAGTGGTGATACTTCTGTGTCCACTAGATTTATGGTCATTTCCTCATATTCCATGTTGTATGAAAAGGTTATAGCAGTTCCTATGCTATAATGATAACGTAAAGATATCATGACAGTAATCTTAAAGTAATTTCATATGGTATAGATACATCATAATGACACTAGAAAATATGTTTTATGACCATAAGGTGATGGGGGTCATAATAATTGAGACTTCCTCTTATGAATATCACACTTGGTGATCTCTAGAAGAGGATATCAAGAGGAAAACCCCTCCAATATGAAGACCAAATGTTTTGGGTGGCATTGGTTATTACTATCTACAAAAATTTGTAATGGTTTCTTGGTTTGATATCATTATCAATGTGTTACATTTAATAATGTAGTTTGATGAAAGGAAAAAACTAACAATAAATTCATGGGAAGGTAGCTTGTGTTGGGTGAATCATTGGTGGTATTGAATTGGTTGAATGATCAAGAAAGAAGTTCTCACTTTCTAGTTGAGGAAGTAATATATCGGGCTTAGTTGATCAGGATGGTAGTAACTTCATTAAATCAAAGGTCATGGTAGCTGAACGTAAATATAGATAGTTAGATCAAAAAATAATAATTTAACAAAGTAAAATGTCACAAGTGTGTGTCATACTTTATGAGATATTTCATGAAAAATATATTATATTACACAGTTCTTGTTCTTAGTATGTTTTTCATTATTATGACTATTCCATATCTCTTTAGAGGCCTTCTAGAATACACTCCGGGTATGTGAATACTATTTACTATAATCGAGATAAGGGTCTAGAGGGTCACACACAATAGCACATTCAGGATTCTTCCACATTCCAGGGAATTGGTATATAAGACATGGTGGACCCCACCACGAAGTTCGAGAGTTTTTCAAGAATTATCAATCACTAATAAATAAATAAAATTATTATTACTTTAGTATATAATAATTGGTTTTAATTTATTTTTTAAAATTATATATAAATGTTTATGTAAATACATAGAATAATATTATTCAAATGAATATTATTTTAAAATGATAGGTTTGTTTAATATTAGTGTCCATTATTATTTGAGATAATAACTCTGGTTTATGAAATAATATATTAAATATATAATAATATTATGTGATAAAATATAAATAATATTTATTAAATAGTTATTTTTTCATAATTAATCATTTATTTCTTATTCAGTGTCCTTTTATTACTTATTTAGTGTCCATTTTGATTTGAGTTAATAAATAGGATCAACAGAACAAGATTCAGGTGATCATCTTGATGTCAATGGAATCATTGAAGCTCCATGTTTGCAACCAAAATTTTCTGATAAATATATAAACAGTTTCTTGAAACATGTGTGTATGATCTAGTGTTATTTGAATTTTTATCCTTTATGAAATGATCACTAGAAGCAAGATGTAGTTGAACACATGCTGAACTAAATGAGGTTACCATTTGAGATTAGTTTTGTGCTTTAAAATATTCATGTGAGATCATATGGCCTGTATTAGGGCTCATATTATTGGAGATGAAGAAGTTACATCACTCTTATGATGAATTTTTTTAATCCCTGGCCCATTGGCTTCCACTACATGACCCAGTACCTTTAGCGAAGTTAGAAAATGATTTACTATGGGTCTCAAAGTTGAGACCAAATGAGTAGAACTTGGAGACCCAAAATCTTGAGTTGGTAGTGGTAGTATTTTGCCTTAATATGTGGAAAAAATTCTTTATGGATTAGTGGTTTTTCATCTATTCTGAACACAAAATCCTAAAGTATATATTCTCTTATAAGGAACATAAATTTATATATAGGTGATGTCTAGAGTTCCTCCATGACTATGAATTTGATATAGTTTATACTTTTAAGAAGGGGAATGTGGTGGAAGTTTCTATCAGTTGGAGATCTTGTAATCAGTTGTTGGATGAGGAATCAAAGCATTTTTCTATATTGTAGTTATCCATAGTTGATGATGATGATAAAAGTTATCTTTAGACAATGATTATTCCCCGTATACTTAAAAAAAAGTCAGATAGGATCAATGTGAAGATACTGACAGTGAGACTATTTATACTCATATATCCAATAGATGTGTCCCAGATGTATTTTCTAAAGGTGGGGGGCATGGTATCATTTTCATAGGAAATATTATGGTAAGGGTTATGTTGTTGGTGGAGTTTCCAACGGATTTCCATATGTCCCCTATGGCAGTACATCCATGCATGGAAAATATATATCAAGACCTTTAATGTTAGTTTTAGTTTCCATGAATAAAGAATTGTGTACTAAATCGTGTCTCTTGGTGCCTCACTTTTCAATAGGTTAAGGATAAGCTCCAAGTTCCAATGAGTTTATATCAACACCTTGAGGTGCTCGAGTGGAATTTGAATGTTATATATATGGAATTCATGATGGGGTTACCAAGAAAATCTAGAGGAAACATTTATATCTAGGTGATCGTAGACTGGATCACCAATTTGGCACACTTCCTGGATATTAGAGTGAAATGTTCATAGAGAACATGGGACACCTTTATGTCTAGGAGATAGTCCATCTTCATTGAGTTCTCTTGATGATTTTTTAGACAGTGATGCTCACTTAACATCATGATTATGGAGAGGGTTGAAGGAGGCCCTTTCAACCCAGTTATAGTTGGGCATATCATTTCCCCTCTTAAATGATGGACAGACTGAGTAGACCGTTCATTTCTAGGAGGACATGCTATGGGTTTTCATGTTGTACTTTGGATTTAGTTGGGAGGATCGCGTACCCTTGGTGGAGTTTGCATACAACAAAAGCTACCATTCCTCTATCAGTATGGAATGACTCAAGACCTTATATGGATAAAACTATTGTTCAATTCTATGTTGGAATAATCCAAAAGAGTCATCACTCAAGAGACCATAATTGGTATACGCAATGATAAAGAACCTTAAAATCATCTAGGAGTTGATAATTACTACCCGAAAACATTAAAGTCTTAGAAAGACTAAAAAAAGAGGACTATTGAGTTTGATGAGGGAGACCACATGTTTTGGAAGTTCTCACCTTGATGTGGACTATGGGGATTTTGATGGGGTGGTAGATTAATTCTCTGATTCATTATCCCCTTCAAGATACTATGTAGTGTTGGTAAGGTGGTGTACCCCTCATATCTACCACCATTGTTAGACGGGTTACTGAAGGGTCCCAGGAACAGCAGAAGCTCGTGGGTGGATATGCCCACTTGACGTTTTGTCATTAGAAATGATCAATATGGGATCAATACAATGATAAATGCCAGACTGCATGGGTCGAATCATAGAAATAGACAAAGAAGACGAATAGTCCTGGAACCACAAAGGAGGATCATCACAGGTTGATTATGATTAATTTAATTAATTGACAGAAGGGGCCTTTTTGGCGTTCTTTATTCATTGATAATTGTGATCACGTTCCGAAGTGATTCGGCATTGTGTCTTAGAATCCATGTGTATAATTCTTCTAGTGGTGATCCACACATTCACCGCGTATCTCTGGACGTCGCCAAAGGAATCTCTGGGTGCCAGCGTGGAGAATACTTTGTTTGCGTTGTCTTCCTTAGATCGCATTTATCAGATGGAGGAGGATCTCTCTCAGACTTGAGAGCATTATTAGATGAAAGAGTTCTTTCTAACTTGAGAGAATTCTCTAGAATTTTTGTGCTCAATGATTAGGGAAAATTGTTGGGGTTCTGAGGATATTTATAATCGGGTTTGAGGTTATAGAGTTTTGAAAATAAATAAACGTGTTACACGTTTTATTTATTTCATTAACTCTTATTAAAAACCCCCCATGTCAAATCACTAATTCCTTGACATGCACCCACACAGATTATAATAAATATCACTTAATAAAACGATATTATTTCCTCAAAATCCCAACTGGAAAAAATACACGGCGTGTAATCATTAATACATGGCGTGTACTCGTTTTTCATTTCCTTTCCAAAATGAAAACTACACGGCATGTACATTCAATGTACATGGCATGTATATCTTTTCTTCATTTTATTCTTCCTATAACATTAAAAATTATTTAGGATTCCTTGAATAATTATTAAACCACATACATGAATAATCTCTATTCTACTTGCGATACTTGGATACACTCAGTGTGTGACCCTCTAGGCCTCATTCTCATTGGCATTAGGCGAGCATGCCTAAAGTCCAAGATTACTGTCTAGAAATGGGTAAAGGCACACAAGAGAAATAATTTGAAACCACGTTGACATTTCACCTCATACAAATGAATACCATGTAATTTAATCCCATTGTCTTAATATCTCATCAAGAAGGTTTCATAGCAGTGTCATAAAACTATATGCTTGATCTGTCATTCTTTGACTTCCAGAAATAAACTTGTCGTGACCCCATGGCCATGGAATTTGGGTGAAAGTTATATTTCAATCAAAGGGACCAAGATATCTACTTCTATAAATATGGAAGGTTCAAATACTTCCTTGACTTATCCATTAAAAAATGTTATTCGTGATGCACCCAACATACCCTACTTCCCACCAACTGTCTTCGTGGTGGTTTTCATCAGAAAATCTAAGTGCGTGAGTCATGAAATTAGTTGATGATAATCTTCCAGTCTAAGGACCATTACAAACACTCATAAAGAGCAATGTATGATGACACCAAGACATATAGAATTACTACTGGAAAGTCTGTTCTCATAATCTCCCATCTTGGATATTTCCAAGTGCGAACTCTATGAGAGGGAGTCTCGTCTTCTTACGAGTACTCGCACAAGACAGTCTGTATACTATGTGTCCTATCATATTATGCCATCCAATCGTATAACTTTATTTTAGAATATTTTTATAGAATTTCAAGGTTCTCATAATAGAGGGGATTTCCATGACCTTATTAATGCAAAAAATATTCCAAGACATTATTAAATTATAGTCATGAAGAACAATGAATAATATATAATAAGTGTACATTCATGTAATCAAAGTATAAACAGTTCGTTCTCAAGACACCAACTCTAATAGTTACATGATGTATTTCACATGTCAAAATTGAGGATTTATGTTCATGAACTGTCATATATTATAAATTTGGGAGAGATGGACATCGAGGATGGAGCCTCCTTTGTAGATTACATGGTTGAGATCAAGGATTGTCAGGTGAATATCCTCCATGGCTGAGTGATTACCTTAGTGTTTGTCTAGTGGAAACATGAGAATCATTAAGAGAGAACATGTGAGTGGGAGACCTAGATATGAGATCAATACCCACATAATTTTTAGTAGACTTTTTTTCTTTTTTGGGATGAAAATCCATATGGTTTGGAGAATGTAACATCTCTTTTTTATCCTTTAATGATTTGGAATTTATCAGATAATATTCTCGATGCTAGATGCTGAGATGGTGTGTGATTCCAAGGGTTGGTGATCCTGGTATTGATATTATAAAAATAATAAATATAGAAATTTCATACAAAAAAGAAAAATATTCCTAAAATAGTGGAATAAATATTGAAAGGGATATTATATTGGAAATCTAAGACAACCACTGAGTCTGAAATGCATGATTTACCCTAGGAACGACAAAAACTATGTTGGTGATAGACATTTAATAAAAGTGAATCCATGGGGAGATTAGTAATTTAATAAATAAATTAATTAAATAATTATTCATTATATCACAATAACCTAATCTCCTCTATAAATATATGGCTATAAAAAATCTTTAGGTTTATCCATATAACCTAAGTGATTGAGAGAGGAGATGATGGAGGAGTTTTCAAGGATGATCATTGATAGTTCATGCTTTGGTGATCAGTCCACTAATAAATCCTATGGATCTCATCAATGATAATATCCTAAAACTATTCTTCATCAATGACTAAGGAAATATTGATTTTGGATGTTTTTATATTGATTTTATCTAATTTTCATTCATCTACCATCAAAATAAAATCAATTATTTTAATAGTTTGAATTTTTGATGAATGGATGATTTATTATTGATAGTTACCTTCTTATAATTTTAGGAATTGATAATACATATCATTTTTCTTTATTCTACCGCTTTTTTGTCTATTACTATAAATGTGAATCAAGGTCAACATGAACATTAGCCGAGGTTTGGTCCTCATGTTCATGTTTTGTACATTAATCTTCCCATTATTTGTGTATTCATCATTGTTATTTTGATTAAACCTGCATATCAATCAGAATACACTTCTTGGAATCCTAGGAAAAATAAAACATAAAATGGGGTGATCTCAGATGCTCAGTAAGGATAAAAATATAGCAGAAACCTTCATAAATAATCATAAACATTTAAGGCAATGTATTACTAAAATAAAATCCTTTTAAACTTGAACTTCAGCAAATATGGCTAAAATAAAATGAAATAATTCCATTTACTTGTTCACATGGATATTATACTAGTCGAATAATAACATGCAATATCACTAACCACTTTATTAATGATGGAATGCATAATGTCGAACCTTAATTTCTGTGTCAAGGCCTCGTTCCATGACCTAAGGGATAACTGTAACCGGAACCCAACCCGGAGAAGCTTTGTAACTAGACTCCAACCCGGAGTGCCTCTAATAACCAGACCTCAACCCAGAGTGCCTCTAATAACTAGACACCAACCCAGAGTGCCTCTAATAACCGGACACCAACCTGGAGTGCCTCTAATAACCGGACACCAAACCGGAGGGTCTACTGTAACAAGACCCCAATCCGTAACATACTAGTCCAACACATTCATCTTAAGAAAAGGTTAAAATGTAACATAAAAAATTGTATTAAAACTAACTTACAAAATGTCAACACTTTAACCATAAACCATGAATGAAATAAAAATAACTCATCCGTAGTCAAACATATCACAAAACCTTCAATACAATATGGATGTTTTGTATCATAATAAATCAACTTCAAATAAGTGTAAAATTTTTCAAAGGATGTTGACATAGATGAAATGAAAACTATTTGAGAGAAATATATCTTTTTTTGAAATCATTTAAAAGTCACATAATTATAAAAAAAACATTTACTTTGAAAATATTCTTATAAGCTTTTAAGGGAAGATTCGATGATTTTATAATGGTGGATAATATATGCACCTGTTGTATAAGTTAAAAAAAATACATTCTTTCCATAATTTTGTCGAAAAGGTAAAAAAAATACATTGTTTGGAAAACGAAAAAATGATTCCTTTATAAGCATCTTATAAACAGTAAAAAATGGTATAAATGACTTTAAACCATAGTCTATAAAATAATAAGAATGATTTAAAATACATTTTTAAGAAACATGGATGTGAATGATAAAGAGGTCCCAGAATATACTTATGTAAAAACAACCTTGGATAATAAAGAGATTTTGAAATTAACCCTTACCAATTTGGTATCTTAAAAAACATATATCCCATCAAAGAGGAATCATATGATTAATATGTAAATACACATAAATTAAATTATATTACACAAATAATACTATTATGGTCAGTACACACACCACACAAAATGTAATAGTGGCAATATGGCACGAATCTCACGGAAATAAAGAGTGAGATGAAAACCCCTTACCTTGCACTTTCCTTTAGTCGAAGGGGACGTTTAACCATCTATACGAAGACTATATTATGTTATTAAATTATACCAGAACCATGTTAATAATTATGATATCATACATTATTCATTTATGACTTTATACTACCCATTTAATAATAATTTCTATGTTATATTAATATTTCGGGTAATAATCGCTTTCTTTATCCTACGTGTTTTAACTTGTTACTCTTGATTGTATCACTTATATCATGATTTAAATACTTCCATAATATAAAACATGATATATATATATATATATCATATATATTTATAATATAAATATGTATAATAGACATGTATATGAAATGGAACACACCGTTTATGGAGATGGTAGTCCGTATATACGCATAAACGTTGTTTCCGTTTTCATATAGTATTGAATGGAAGTAAGTAAATTAAATATATGTAAGTACATAAATACTTATATATATAAATATATATATCTCTAGTAGCATTATTATGTCATATATTACATAATTATTAGTAATATATATTTTTATAATCGTCCATGAATGGTGAACTTGGAAATGAATCTTATCGCGTCGTGGAGACGGTACTCCGTACGTAAGCACGAGCAAAAATATAATTCTTTTGATATTAAAATAATATATAATTGGATGGTATATCGTATATAAAGAACCCTTATCCTGTTTTATTTATTAATTACATGAAATACACATCATTATTATACCCATCAAAATAATAATGTAATGAATAACAATTACACCACGACGTGGAGACGGTAAGCCATACATACGCACATATGGTGACATGTCATTCAAAGGGTGGATATAATAATGAATATTTAACAACCCAGTTTTTGCTGCGAAAGACACTGGAATATTTCTTGTTATTCCTGAGCAGTGCCTTCACACAACGTGCGATTTCGAGCCCCGGTGTGGCCGGAATTAGATTTTCAGTGCGTTCACACTGGAAATGACAAATAAATAGGATAACTCCTAAACAGTGATCCGGATCAGGGATCTGAGTGTACGGATAGGTCCAAAATGGGGTGTTTACCCTAGGAACGACACAAAACATGTCGGCGCGGTACGCATGGTCCCCTCGCTCACTTCTGGAACACGAAATGGCTAAATTAAATAATTTATTTATTTTTTTAAGGGTGAAGCTCAAGTATCTTTTAACTTGTCTCTCGGATTTAAAAACTAAGGGCACCATTGAGTTCAGAGAATACCGTTTACCCTAGGAGGGGTGTATGTTTTGCGGGCGCGGGCTGTCAGTAGAAAATGGCCCCATGGGCGTTTTTGTAATTTGGCAGCCTCAGACGTTCAGTTTGATAACTTTTGATCAGGGCCTTAGATTAAAATTCTAAGATAGCCATTTTGCTCAGGAGGTGTTTTTTACCCTAGGGGAGGCTTAACCTCGACCATGTCGAGCGTTTCGGATACGGGTGAATTTGTGAGTTTTAAATTAATTATGTTTTTTTATTTAATTTTCTTTATTTAAACAAACCCCCTATCCTTCCCCATTTCCTTACCCTGGCAGAAACTCACCTCTCCTTAAATTTCTCCTCCTCCTCCATCCCTCCCAATCAAGGCGGAAGCAACGGCGGCGAAGCACGGATCAACCGAGAAGCTTCGAGCTGTGCCCTGCGAGGTAGGCAGTTGTTGTTTCATTTTTAATTCTTGAGCCTCCTTTTAACCCCAACTATAGTGTCTAATTATTGCTATTTCTTTGAGAAAATCCCATGTTTTCATAGTACACATTTTTAGCTTTCAAACTTATGTTTCGGACTTCAAATCTGAGTTCCAATGTGTTCGTAATCGTTCGCCGAAGGTTGTAGAAATTTTTTGGTTTTTGGGTGTTTTCCGGAGACACGGGGTGGTCCGACGAGCTTTCCAGGGCGGCGCGGCTCCGGACTGAGGTAGCGGCGGCGGGTTCATCTGACGGCAGGTGGCGGCTTCAGCTGCGGACGGCGAGTTTGGCGACGGGCAAGCGCGGTCGGGCGTGAGGAGGACCGGCCGATTGTCGGCCGGTTGGTGAGCACGAGGGGAGACCGGGGTCAGCAACCCCGGAGGAAGAACACGACCCGCCCTTTGCGGGTCGCCGTGGAAAGAGAGCTGGACTAGATCAAGCCAGTTCAGGCGAGCCAGGCCGGCCCGCGCGGTGAACCGCGGGACGGTTCGGACAGGGTGGGCCGGCCGATTTGGCCCGACCCACCTCATTTTCGTCCATGGGAATTTAAAATGCCCATAAAATGCGGACCAGATGTTGGATTCGTGATCCGTCAGTGGCGACACATTCCTTGGCTCGAGGCGGAATTTTTGAGATAGTTTCGGGAATTTTTAATTCCTGAAAGGAGGGGCCTCGGAGGCGCGACCCGATGTTATGTGGTTTGACGTTTTTTGGGAGAACTTGTTTTGGACGGGGCGGACGCGTCCGATGTCCGTTTTGAGTGTTGTTAGTGGCGTTCGGACCCTGGCACCAAGCCGAGGTTTTACAGTGTGGTTTCGGACGTTGAGGCTGAAGTTGAGGAGCGGGCCCCATGGCCCGTCTTTTGAGTTGCGTGTAGCGTTTCACGTCTTTCTCATCCGATGTCCGTTCGGGGCGTACGAGTAGTCGATTCCGGATGTTTTTCCAAGGGGATTGGAATGATGCAATCCGCCCGCTCTATTTCAGCACGATGGTGCGGGGCCCATGAGGGTCGTTTGGGCATCGACAGTGATTTTTCCATCTTTATCACCGGGCAACCGTTATATACAAGTGAATAGTCCATCTTGTGTGCTTTTTCGAGAGGATCACAACGGTGTGATCTGTTCGTTGTGTTTCAGGACCGGGTTGCGGGTCCCACGAAGCAACGCTCATGTGTGGTGCGCCGAAATGCATCTTTTTCTCTTGATATCTGTTGCACTCTTGTGAGTAGTTCTTTTGACGTGTTTTCCTGAGGGGATCGCATTAGTGCAATTCGCCTGACTGTTTTCGGAGCTGAGGCTCAGGATCACGGGACATCGTTCGGGCGTGAGGCGTTGTTTGCGACTCTTCCGTCAGATATCCGTTTGAGGCAAGTAAGTAGTCTATCTCTCATGTATTTCCGCGAGGATTGCAATGGTGTAACTTGTTCAGGTGGGAAGATCCTCTTACGTGATCTTATTAAATGTGGAAATGTGAAGGTTCCCCGGGGGTAGTTCTTCTACTGAGTTTGTAGCAGACCCTTGGAATGTGATTGTGTGAACTCCCGTCTGAGTGAAGTAATGCTTGAATAGATGTGGTTGGTCATGCCCCAGTCATTTTGGTGGCATGTTGGAGATGTTATGTCACGCCTTCGCATTGAAGTTGGGTGTCGAGTGCATGATAGCCCTTTGGATGAAAATGAAGTATACTCTAGGAGTATACAGGAGCGCTAGGAGGTACGTGTGGTTTTTACTTGAGACCGTTCGTGTGCTTGGTTGGGGTGGCCTTAGGTCCACACGTCGTGTGGGCCCCATGTGCATGTCGTGTTCTGCTTTGCGTACCTTTAAACTCTCATGACGTAGAGGGTCAATCGGTTCTCGTTTGTTGACCAGCAGGGTTGAGCTTCTCCCATGGCTCTGTGCTCGATGGTTTATATCAGCAGGGTTGAGTGGTTTCCCCTGGTTTTGTTTCGGGGTCAGATGGTTGCCCGATACCAACTCCGTGTTCGGCTGGCCAGTGTTGTACCATCCAATAGAGATGGTCAGAGCAGTTCTGGGTTTACCCTCCAGTGGGGCTGGGTAGTGGGTTACTCATCAACTTCTCAGGGTTTACCCCTCTAGCAGAGACTAGGCAGTGGGTCACCCAATGACTCTTGATGGTCTACCCTCCAGCATGGATGGGCAGTGGGTCGTCCGTCGTCTCATTTCAGGTCTACCCTCCAGCAGGGTTGGGCAGTCGGTCGCCTGTCGACTTGTTCAGGGTTTACCCTCTAGAAGAGACTAGGCAGTGGGTCACCTGATGACTCTTGAGGGTCTACCCTCTAGCATGGCTAGGCAGTGGGTCTCCCATCATCTTGTTCCGGGTTTACCCTCCAGCAGGGCTGGGCAGTGGGGTCACCCGTCGACTTCTTCCAGGTCTACCCTCCAACAAGGCTGGGCAGTGGGTCGCCTTTCGACTTATTCCAGGTTTACCCTCTAGTGGGGCTAGTCAGTGGGTCTCTTTATGATGTATTAAAGTCTACCCTCCATCAGGGATGGGCAGTGGGTCTCATAATGATGTATTATGGTTTACCCTCCAGCAGGGTTGGGAAATGGGTCACCCGATATCTGGTTATGAATTACCCTCCAGTAGGGCTGGGTAGTGGGACACCTGTTGACATTCCAGGCTCAGTCTTTTCTACTTGGATAGTCTATGGCTTTCCTCCGTGATTACCGGAGTGAGACCCTTCGTTATACGGGTCAGTGTTGTGACAACTTTGAATTTGAGATGACCTCTCGGCTGCAGGGCAGTGACGAGGTGTGGTTTGACTTTCCCTAGAACTCTCAAGTATGAGGGGAACTTTCCCAACCGAGATGCGTTCTTGTGAGGCGATCTAAAACCGTACTGGCGAGTCAGTTCCGCCCAAAGCGGATAGTGTCGAGGTGCGGTGATTGAGCCCCTTGGATTGCGGATCGGGGTAGACGTGCGGGATGATGGGCATCGATGGAGTTTACTTCTGGGACTGTTGGCTACTCTTTTCTTGGGCTGAGCTACGGGATGGAGATCCCCTTATGATCTTGTTCGGGCTTCTTATTGAGAATATGTATTTGTATAAACCTTGTTCCAGTACCCACTTCTTGGGTTTCATTACTCTCCTTCTAGGAGAGGCAAAGACGCGCGGGGTATGCCACGTGCTTTCCGTGTCTAGCTTCTCATGGTTGGATGAGTCTATTCTCCTGCTAAAGGCAGCGAAGACTCGATGAGAAGTTCATCGTCTCACCGTTTCTAGCTCCTTCTGTCTGGATGAGTCTACCTTCTTTCCTCTTGTAGGGTTGAGCTGGACTCTTTACTATACTCTTTACTGCACTTTCAGTTATACTCCTTTACTTTTCCCTTTTTGCTCTAATGCTCACCCTTCGGTACCTCTTTTTATGCTCCCTCGAGACTTCGAGGTATCCTACTCATTATTTTTATACTCACCCCTACTTGGGATTTTCCCACACCTGGTGTTCCCTTGCCGACGGCGGACAGGTTGGTCGTGACTTCAGTGGATCTAAGGAGATCAGGAGTGTGGACCGTGTGCGGTGGTCGGAGTCGGGTTCTAGGTGGGGGGACCCTTCCAGGTGTTTCCCTTTTTTTTACCTGTTGCTGGGTTGTGGCAATTTTCTGGTTGGGCGCGTGTTTTTCTCTTTTTCTTTTCAGTTACTTTCAGCACTTGCTTTGTACTGTAAAGGTCGATGCACTTTGTGGTTTATATATATAGTAGTTTCACTTTACTCTTCTTGTCTTTTCTTTTACTCTGTACTTTTTCATTCAGTGTGTTATGTGTGTCTGTATAGGTACTTAGGCAAAGGCCTCCCCGAGTTGTTGTGACTTCGGCACTGGTCGCCAGCCCCTGTCCTATGGAGGCGAGCTTGGGGTAGTTGTGGCTCAAGCCCGGGTAGGGTCGGGTCATGACAAAGTGGTATTAGAGATGGTTCGTTCCTTGGGAGGCTGTTCAGACATCCCTAAAAGAGGAATTGTTTGGGATATAGGGAAATAGTGTTAACGTGTCTCGAGAACGGCTCTCAGGCTAGGGATTCTAGTGATGGTGCAGCAGCCGACGTATCCATTCACTAGGACCTTGATAACCCGCTTGTTGACTCGGCATGATGAGACACTCGTTGCAGAGAAATTGGTTTGTGCATCACAGAGGATTGATTCATTGACTATCCTTCTTGAGTCAGCTCCCCATCGTGGTTATTGGTATATACATATATGCTTATCTGATTGCGGCACTCCTTGATAATATTCAGGATGTCTCTGCGAAGACATCCAGCCAGCACACCAGCTTTGGTTCGTGACGACGACCATGTGAGCTACAAGGCCACATTCCAGGACCCATCTTGTGAGCCCCTTTCTCCAGGTGGGCTGGTAGCAGCACCCCCACCTGTTGAGTAGCAGACAGATTTAGTAGAGCAGACGGGGCTTGAGCGGGCTCCGTGAGTTCCAGCGGTAGAGACCATTGAGGTTCAGTGATGAGTTGGACCCTCAGGAAGCAGAGGCTTGGCTCGAGGCAGTGGTTCGCCTTTTCAGGCTTGTCCAGACGCCAACAGATCAGAGAGTGGATTTGGCAGCCACCCCTTTTTATGGAGCAGATTGGCGTTGGTGGAGTCTGGTGACTCAGTTCCTTGACGATTCGTCGCTTTCGTGGGGCAACTTCCAGTTGTTGTTCCATGAGGAGTTTTCCCCCTCCTTCTTTCACTCCATTCAGATCCAGGTGCTCCTGCTGTTTCAGCAGGGAGGGATGATGTTGGCCAACTATGTGGCTAGTTTTGCAGATGATGCACACTTTTACCCAGACTTGGTCCATGACGTTCCGAGTGCGGAAGTTTGAGCACGGTCTCCGCCGAGAGATTCGTGTTGTCATAGTACCATTGGGCATTCCCACATATGTCGAGGTGCTAGAGAAGGCACTGGGGATAGAGGGATTCCTGTCACGTTCTAGAGTTGGTGGTGGTAGCAAGCACGTTGGAGTCGAGACGTCTGACGTAGCTAGTGGGCATCGACAAGTAGGACCTCGACGCAGGTGGCCTTTCCACTGCCGGTTTCGGAGACGTGGTTGTATTCCACTATGGCGGAAAAGTGCAGGGCCTCATCCAAGGGTTACCTTTTATGAGTGGGCTCTAGGCTGTGGTCATACACCACAGTGGTGCTGGAGGGCACCAGGACAGCTCAGGGAGAGGCGGTGTTATGCTTGTGATGGGTGAGGTCACTTGGCACGGGGCTACCCGACCAGGCATCCAGAGAGCCTCAGGTAGGCAGCAGGTGCACCACCACGACAAGGGCAGCGCCGTGATCGGAGTAGTACCAAGAGAGGTGGTGATATCATAGGAGCGGGAGGAGCTGGTAGTGGGGGACGCCTTTACGAGGTCTTCCAATCACTACTAGTCGTTCCACGACAGACTCTGGGAGTTGACAGTTGGGACCGGGGACCGCCGCGAGCTTTGTATGTCTACGATCCTGCAGAGCATGAGGTGGTAAGAGGTATGCTCTATGGATCTTATACTTCTTGCAGTAGAATTGTTAGACTCTGGGTGTGCAATGATTTTTTCCCTGCTCTTTTCTTGAGGTGTTACCGAGGTGATGCGGGGCATTGGTATGGCCCTGTGTCGGAATGTTAGAAGGCATGGAACCTTTATCTTTCGACGATGGTAGTGACTGCTTCACCTTTCGAGCGTGTAAGAGGGTCTTGGTCGTGGGACATCAACTGTGAAACATTTTGTGACTAGATATCCTTGGGTTTTTCACCATATGGATATTCTGAAGGAGGGAATCACTGGGCCTTGTTCAAGGTGGGGGCGGTGATTCCAGTCGCAGCGTGTGACACAGAGGTTTGTCCGGGGAGGTGAGCTACCCTCGAGAGCCTTCAGTCCGTGTGAGACCGTGCGAAGGGATGGTGAGCTTCCCTACCACCTTTCCCTAACCCAAAGGTCTGGTTTGGGTGCATGACATCTCCCACGTGACTCACCTGAGAAGAAGTGTGTGTGCTTATGTGCACCTCAGCGGCGAGGGCAGACCTCGCATGAACAGATCAAATCCTTTGGTCTGTGTGCGGTGGCGTAGAGTTGTGCGAGAGTTCTTCTGGGTATGGGGGAGCCAGGTGTTTGCTTAGTACCCTGAGTTGTTCCCTGGTTTTTCTTTTCGTGGATGAAAAGATTGAAGGAGGGAATGATTTAAGAACCCAGTTTTTTCTGCGAAAGACTTTGGAATATTTCTTTTTATTCTAGTGCAGCGCCTTCAGACGGCATGCGATTCCAAGCCCCGGTGTGGCCGGAATTAAATTTTCAGTGCCTTCACACTAGAAACAAAAAATAATTGAGATAACTCCCAAATGGTGATCCAGATCAGGGATCTGAGTGTACGGATGGGTCCGGAATGGGGTGGTTACCCATGAACGACATAAAACATGTCGGTGTGGGACGTTTCGACCCCTCGCTCGCTTCTGGAACGAGAAACGGATAAATTAAATAATTAATTTATTCGTTTAAGGGTGAAGCTCAAGTATCTCTTAAATGGTGGCTGGAATTGGAAAATTTAGGGCACCGTTGAGTTCAAAGTGTTCTATTTACCCTATGAGGGTGTAAGTTTTGCGGGCGCGGGCCGTTAGTGGAAAAAGGCCCCAGGTGCGTTTTCGTAATTTGGTAGCCTCGGACGTTCAGTTTTATAACTTTTGATCAAGGCCTCGGATTAAAATTCCAAGACCTCCGTTGTGCTTGGGAGGTGGTGTTTACCCAAGGGGAGGCTTAACCTCGACCTCGTCGAGCGTTTCATATACGGGTGAATTTGGGAGTTTTAAATTAATTATGTTTTTTAATTAATTTTCTTTATTTAAACCAACCCCCTATACTTCCAAATTTCTTTCCCTGGGTGGAAACTCACCTTTTTTTCAAGTTCTCCTCCTCCTCCATCCCTCCCAATCAAGGCAGAAGCAACTGCGGCGAAGCGCAGATCGACCGAGAAGCTTCGGGCTGCGCCCTGCGAGGTAGGCGGTTGTTCTTTCGTTTTTAATTATCTAGCCTCCTTTGAACCACAACTATAGTTTCTAATTGTTTCTATATATTTGAAAAATTCCCTTTTTTTCATAGTAAACATTTTGAGCTTTCAAACTCTTGTTTTGGACAAGAAATATGAGTTCTGATGTGTTCGTAATCATTCGCCAAAGGTTGCGGAAATTTGGGGGTTTTTGGGTGTTTTCCGGTGACTGAGGGTGGTCCGGCGAGCCTTCCAAGGCGGCGTGGATCCGGTATGAGGTGGCGGAGGTGGGTTCATCAGACAATAGGCGGTGGATTCGGCTGCGGATGACATGAGCGGCGGCGGGCGAGTGCGGTCGGGCAAGAGGAGGACCGGCCGATTATCGGCCGGTCGGCGAGCACGAGGGGAGACCGGGGTCAGCAACCCCGGCGGCAGACCGCGAACCTCCCTTTGCGGGTCGCCGTGGATTGAGAGCCGGACCAGCTCAAGCCGGTCCGAGCGACGCAGGCCGGCTCGTGCGGTGAACCGTGGGCCGGTTCGGACAGGGTGGGCTGGCTGATTCGGCCAGACCCACCTCATTTTCGTCCACAGGAATTTAAAACGCCCAGAAAATGTGGACCAGATGTTGGATTCACGATAAGTCAGTGACAACACATTCCTTGGATCGAGGCGGACTTTTTGAGATGGTTTTGGGAATTTTTAATTCCACAAATGAGGGGGCTCAGAGGCGCGACACGATGTTAAGTGGTTTGACGTTTTCTGGGAGAACTTGTTTTGGATGGCGCGGACGCGTCCGACGTCCGTTTTGAGTGCCGTCAGTGGCATTTGGACCCTGGCACTGAGATAGAGTTTTACAGTGTGGTTTTGGAAATTGAGGCCGAAGTTGACGTGCGGGCCCCATGGCCATTCTTTTGAGCCGCGTGCAGCGTTTCACGACTTTCGCATTGGGCATCTGTTCGGGGCGTACGAGTAGTCGATTCTGGATATTTTTCTGAGGGGATTGAAATAGTGAAATCTTCCCTCTCTATTTCATAATGATGTTGTGGGTCCCACGAGGGTCTTTTGGGTGTCGATGGTGATTTTTCCATCTTTATCATCGGGTGACCATTTTGGACAAGTGAATAGTCCATCTTGTGTGCTTTTTCGAGAGGATCGCAATGGTGTGATCCATTCATTATGTTTCGATTCCGGGTTTCAGGTCCCATGAAGCACTACTCATGTGCGGTGCACTAGAATTCACCTTTTTCTTCGGATATCTGTTGCACTCATGTGAGTGGTGCTTTTGATGTTTTTTCCCGATGGGATTACATTGGTGTGATACGCCCGACTGTTTTTGGGGCCGAGGCTCGGGATCATTGGACGTCATTCAGGCATGAGGCGGTGTTGGAGACTTTTCCATCAGATATCTGTTTGAGGCGAGTAAGTATTATGTCTCGCATGTCTTTCCATGAGGATTACAACGGTGTAATCTATTCAGGCGGGCAGAGCCTCTTACGCGATCTTATTAAATGTGGAAATGTGAAAGTGCCTCGGGGGTGATTCTTCTACTGAGTTTGTAGTGGACCCTTGGTGTGAGATCGTGTGCACTACTGTGTGATTGAAGTAATTATTGAATAGATGTCATTGGTCGTGCCCCAATCATTGAGGCGGCAAGTTGGAGATGCTACGTCATGCCTTCGCATTGACGTTGGGTGCCGTGTGCACGATAGCCCTTAGCCTAAAAATGAGGTATACTCTGGGAGTATACAGGAGTGCTTGGAGGTACATGTTGTTTGTACCTGAGACCGTTCATGCGCTTAGTTGAGTTTGCCTTGGGGCTAGACGTCGTGTGGGACCCATGTATGTGTCATGTTCTGCTTTGTGTACCTTTGACCTCTCACGACATAGAGGGTCCCTCGGTTATCGTTTGTTGACCAGAAGGGTTGAGATTTTCCCCTGGCCCTGTGCTGGATGGTTTAGATCAGCAGGGTTGAGTGGCTTCCCCTGGTCTTGTACCAGAGTCAGATGGTTGCGCGATACCCACTCCGTGTTCGGTTGGCCAGTGTTGTACCATCTAGTAGAGATGGCCAGAGCAGTTCTGGGTTTACCCTCCAGCGGGGCTGGGCAGTGGGTTATTCATCAACTTCTCCGGGTTTACCCTCTAGTAGAGACTGTGCAGCGGGTCACCCGATGACTCTTGAGGGTCTACCCTCCAACAGGGCTGGGCAGTGGGTCACCTGTTGTCTCGATTTAGGTCTACCCTCTAGCAGGGATGGGTAGTGGGTCACCTGTCGACTTGTTCAGGGTTTACCCTCTAGTAGAGACTAGGTAGTGGGTCACCCGAAGACTCTTGAGGGTCCACCCTCAAGCAGGGCTGGGCAGTGGGTCGCCCGTCGTCTTGTTCCGGGTTTACCTTCTAGCAGGGCTGGGTAGTGGGTCACCCGTCGACTTTTTCCAGGTCTACCCTCTAGCAAGGCTGGGCAGTGGGTCTCATGTCGACTTATTCCAGGTCTACCCTCTAGCGGGGCTGGGCAGTGGGTCTCCTAATGATGTATGAAGGTCTACCCTCCAGCAGGGCTGGGCAGTGGGTCGCCTGATGATGTATTAGGGTTTACCCTCCAGCTGGGTTGGGCAGTGGATCACCCGATATTTGGTTATGAATTATCCTCCAGTAGGGCTGGGCAGTGGGACACCTATTGACATTCCAGTCTCAATCCTTTCTATTAGGCTAGTCTGTGTTTTTCCTCCGTGATTACAGGAGCGAGACCCTTGGTTATACGGGTCAGTGTTGTGATGGCTTTGACTTTGAGAAGACCTCTCGGCTGCATGGTAGTGACAAGTTGTGGTTTGACGTTCCCTAGAACTCTCAAGTACGAGGGGCACTCTCCCCACCGAGATGCGTTCTTGCGACGCGATCTAAAACCGTGCAGGTGTTTCAGTGCCGCCCAAAGCGGATAGTGTTGAGGTACGGTTATTGAGCCCCTTAGATTTCGGTTTCGGGCAGATGAGTGGGATGCTGGGCATCAATGGAGATTACTTCTGGGACTATTGGCTACTCTTTTCATGGGATGAGCTATGGGATGGATATCCCCTTATGATCTTGTTCGGGCTTCTTATTGAGAAGATGTATTTGTATATACCTTGTTCTAGTACCCACTTCTTGGGTTTGGTTACTCTCCTTCCAAGAGAGGTGAAGACACGCGGGGTATCCCATGTGCTTTCCGTGTCTAGCTTCTTGTGGTTGGACGAGTATACTCTCCTGCTGTGGGTAATGAAGACTCGGAGAGAAGTTCATCTTCTCACCATTTCCAGCTCCTTGTGTCTGGATGAGTCTACCTTACTCTCTCTTTTTGGGTTGAGCTGGAATCTTTACTGTGCTTTCGGTTGTACTCCTTTAATTTTACCTATTCACTCTACTTCTCACCCTTGTACCTTCTTTGTTGCTCCGTCGAGTCTTCGGGGTATTCTAATGAGTATTTTTATACTCACCCATGCTTGGGATTTGCCCGCACCTGGTGTGCCCTTGCAGAAGATGGACAAGTTGGTCGTGACTTCAGTGGAGCTTAGGAGATCAGGAGCTTGGACCGCGTGCGGTGGTCGGAGTCTGGTTCCAGGTGGGGGACCCTTCCAACTGTTTCCTTTTTTGTTTACCTGTTGCCGGGTTGTGGCAGTTTTCTTGTTGGGCACATGTTTTGCCCCTTTTCTTTTCAGTTACTTTCAGCACTTTCTTTGTACTGTATAGGTCGATGCACTTTTTGGTTCATATATATAGTAGTTTCACTTTACTCTGCTTGTCTTTTCATTTACTCTGCACTTTTTCATTGAGTGTGCTGCGTGTGTGTGTACAGGTACATAGGCAATGGTGTCCCCGAGTTGTTGTCCCTTCTGCACTGGTCGCTAGCCCATGGCCTTTGGAGGCGGTCATGGGGTAGTTGTGGCTTGAGCCCGGGTATGGTCGGGTCGTGATAGAATATGTTTGTACCATATTTATAATAATATCACAGTATATAGAAGATACTTGAGTTATTATTTTAGAAAGGAAATAACAAAGAAATAAGAAGTTGAAGAAGAAAGGAACATGAAAAAGGGTGGTGAAAACATTACCTCTTCTTCAGGTTCTTCCTTTTGATTTGTTCAAAAGTGCTCCTTAGGTTGGATTTCTGATCAAACTAAATCATCTAGGTTGATGTGATGAAATTTGAGAGATTATTTGAGTATGTTTTGGCCGATCCAAAAGGCTTTAAAGGTGTGAAGAATTGGTTAGAAGTGGTGTCCTTTTAAAAGGAGAGGAGGGTCTCTTTAGGAAAAACTTAAAGTATTATTTTATAATAAATTCATATTCGGTTTCTAATGGCTCCAAAGTATATTATTGAAATTCTAAGGTGTGTATGGGTATACATCATTTCAACCAATAGATTTTAGGCAGGTTTGTGTCATTATATGAACCTTATCTTTTAGTTTTTACTCTTAGTTAATTAGTTTGACATTTACCATGTCACTTTGTATTTTTATATTATATAGTTAATAAACATAATTTAAACTTCCAATATACCCCCAAGGGGTCCATTATGGATACAACTATCATGATATAAGTCCTTTGGCTCATCCTTAGATTTTTAGGAGTATTATATCAACCAATAATATTGTATTTGTTTTAAATATTAATTTATGTCAATTTTGACACTATTTGGAAATTTCTTTTTGTTAAAGTCATCACTACATTATTACTTAGAAAATTATACATTGAATAAGTCCTAACAAGTAATAGTCACCTATAAAATTCGTGGATGTCATAAAAACTTTGAAATTATATTCATTTTAATATTTATAATACCATTTATTTTATTCTTTCATTAATATGGTATTTACTGTATCATCATTGTGTCATAAATAGTATTAATTATTTAATGTTTAAAAATTATAAATAAAATAACATTATGTAGGAAATATATTTATATTTATAATGAATATTTATAATCTAATTTATCTTATGTGTAACCCTATATTAAAAATGTTTTATTTATAAAACATTGATTTTAACTCTTTTAACTCTTCTTTGAATTAAAAAATAATAAATGTCCTAATCTAATCCATGTTTCCCTAGATGATAGTATTTTATTCCTAAGGTTATTTTGGGTCTATATAAACTTGTCTAATAGAATTAGGACATGTGTTAGGGTAATATTAATATCATTTTTAACCTTAATTACCCAATTTACTTTTAACTTTGGTAAATAAATGTAAAACGTTACTATTCACCATAAATTATTTTTATATTATTGAACCACATTTTACTCCTTGATATTAACCGTGTCTCTAGGATTTTCTAAATTCTACTCACAGAAGCAGTAAAATTAAGTTTTATGTGAATTTTCAAATTCTCCTATGAGGTGGGTAAAATACTGTAAAATATTCTATAAAACAATTTATATATCTAAAATTATCATAACCTAACTCCAATGAATTACGTTGAATTTATATAGGTATTAGGTATAAATTTGGACCTAAAATAAATTTAAATAAAATAAATAATTATTTAAATAAAAATTCAGTTTTAAATAATAACTCAGTTTTTTTTCACTATTCATCAAAAATTGAACGTTTTCAGAAAAAAGCCAAAAATTCACCCTAGGATAATTTTAATATTACAAATCCAAAAATGAATTCTATTTTTCAAAACTCAAAACATAGATGTTTCATTTAATAGTTTAAAATTAATTCCCGTTGTCAATACCAAAAGGCGTATTTTTAATAAATAATATCTATCAAAAGATTGACACTTGTTTATGTCTAATCTCAAAGTGAAATTACTTATAATGACCATAATTGGATTAAATGGTAAAAATATAATCTAATTATACTTCCAAACCATTAAAATTTATAATTCAACACTATAAATTATTTTGAATTAAAAAGTTGTTTTCAGTTAAAATATAATATTTTTTACTATTCACCCAAATATGAAAGTTATCAGAAAAACACCAAAAATTTATTAAAATTAAATTATTATATCCCAATTCTAAATAAGTAGTTTAATTTGCCTAATTGAATATATTAAAGTTTCAAATATTGGATTTAACAAGGGTTTTCCATTAAAAGGCAGTAACATTGCATTTTTGAAAAATACTTCTTTTGTCTCAAAAGAATGTATTCATTCTTACATTATGTCTAAGAAACTCATAATATTGACTCTAAAATTATAAGGATAATATATAGCTCAAAATTCAGTAAATACTATTCATAACCGCTTTTGAAAGGCTAGTTTGGTAAGTCGTGATGCGCTTGAGCTCGGTGTTGCGTGTAGTGCAAGTTATTGCATTACCTTCAAGAAATAACGTACTATGAATTCTTGGGGTGTTACATTCTACCCTCCTTCAATAAATTGTGTCCTCTCAATTTGAAATTGTTCTTCAAAAAAAATGTTGCAAATAGAAAATACCTTTGTGGGAAAACCCACATCAGAAATTGGGTTAATAAAATTTAGACTTAATAAGAGGAAAAAAGGATTGAAAAAGTCATCACCAAATTATGATCTCGATTAGAAGAACATTGGTGGCAATTAGAGACACATAATTAGAGGGAAAACGTAAATATTTATAGGGCGTGATTGAGGTCATCAATCACAAACAATTGTTGAATTGTGGGCCTCAAAGCCACCAATCTATGATGATTAAAAATACCATCGGTTCAATAAAATGTAAGGTATTATGATAACGCATTTTTGTTTTTAAGATCCCTTCCCAAAAGTTTAATAATTAATTTATCCATAAAATAAGAGGGAATATATATATATATATATATACATGACAAGTAGAGTTTCATCCTTCAACTAATTCCTACCACAAACTCATCTTTCACTCTAAAAGATTTCAAATATATATATATATATTATATTTATCCTAATCATATATGGTTCTAAAAATAATGAATTTATAATTAACACATCAGACCCTTTAAAAAACTACATTATTCAATCTAGGACATCACGTGGGTCGATGATAGGTGAACACCCTTTCCTCCCTTCGTTTGCGGGTTTAAGTCTCGCGGCCTTGTCGGTCATGACGGGTTGCTGCCCGACCTCTAGGTTGTCCTTTTTATTGAAATCCAAAAATAACCTTAACAATAGTATCCAATTCCAAACTTAATCCATTCCAACCTTTAGAATTATTCAAAATACTTATATCCAAAGTCTCAGTCCAAAGTTTATAAGGAAGTTAAACATAATGAGGATCATTTTTGCCAGGTAATAACTTTTGAACGCCTTCATCGTTTATTCTTTTACAACACCGCAACATCCTGAATTACCAAGATCAACCATCCCTTATTCCAAAATTACTACCTTAGTATCAGGAGAATATAATCTCAAAATCCCAATGAAATATTACTTTAGTACAATTCTTATTTATCTCAATAATTCATGTAACCAGTATACTGTTGATTCAACACTCAGATGAAATATTTTTATAATAACAACATAAGAACACTAGTCATTCTTCTTCATCTGTGGTAGTATCATAACTTGATTATTATCCAATAGCATAATTTACGGCATAGTATGATGACTAGGACATTGGTTCGTGTAGTGTCCAAACTCCTTGCAGATGAAGCATTGTATATTTGAAACCATTTTCTTACCCTTGCTGTCACGTACTTGGTATCCTTTTTCTCCACACTTATAACAGACTCTCATTCCCTTCAAGTATTTTCCAAGGTGATTCTTTCCATAGTTATCACATACAGGAAAATTGTTATTTACCTCCTTCCCTTTATATTTCATTCTCTATACCATCCTTTCATTCTCTGGATTCCCTTCAAAGCCATAGGACTCCAATAATTCTTTTCTGATAACTTTTGTATTTTGATGGATAGTGAATATTACTAAATTTTAATTTAAAACTACTTTTTCATCAAAATAATTAATAGTGGTAAATTATAAATTTTAGTGGTTTTAAAGTATATTTAGAATATATTTTTACCATTTAATACAATTTTGGTCGTTGTACATAATTTCACATTTAAACCGGACATAAACAAGTGTCAATCTTATGATAGGTATTATCTCTTAAAAACACGCTTTTTGTGTTAACAACGTGAATTAATTTTCAATTAATTTTTGCCTCTTCTGTGTTTTGAATTTCGAAAAATGGACTCCATATTTGGAATTAGGATGTCCAAATTTTGTAAATAGGTAACATTTATTTTTAGTCATTTTGAATA
Organism: Viscum album; assembly: GCA_963277665.1. Lineage (NCBI taxonomy): Eukaryota > Viridiplantae > Streptophyta > Magnoliopsida > Santalales > Viscaceae > Viscum > Viscum album. Next base: position 90,683,199 of record OY728163.1, read on the forward strand.
ATTACTTCGGTAAAAAAAATTATTTACCATAGTTAAAGGATAAATCTGGTAAATAAGGGTAAAAACTAATATTATAATAATAATAAAATACCCTAAAATGTGTCTTAACCCTATTAGTTGATACATTTCCGACCGTGGACAACTTTGGGTCGTTTTTGGGACCCAATGGATCCACTTATATGTGATAATGACACTTTATATTAAATAAGTTAAAGTAAATAAAAAAATGACATAAGCATATATCTTTTGGAAAAACAATTTTTAAATCAGGTTATATATATTATATTTTCAACTATAACTATTAATTAGAAATATAAAACTATTTCCTACGTAATGGTATTTTATTTATAATTTTTAGACATTTAAAAATTAAAAATATATATTACACAACAATGATGCAGTATTTTCCTTATTAATGAATGAATCAAATAATTGGTATCATAAATGTTAAAATAAATATAATTTGAAAGTTTTGATGACATGCGCTAATTTTATTGGTCAATATTACATATTATGATTTCTTAAATTAATTTGATTCTAATTAATAATGTTGTTAAGACTTTAGAAAAAATAAATTATTAAATATTGTCGAAATTTACATAAATGAGTTTTTAAAACAAATTTAATATTACTAAATGATATTCTATTCTTAAAAATATAAGGTTCAACCAAAAGACTCATATATTTATAGGCGTATCATTAATGGACCACTTTGGGGGTCTCTTGGATGTATATAGTATGTTTAATTACTTTTTTCTAAAAAAAATACAAAGTGACATGATAAGTGTTAATCTAATTAACCAAGAGTTAAAACTAAAAGATAAGGATAATTTAAAGACCCAAACCTATCTAAAATCTGTTGGTAGAAGGTATTTCGACCCATCCCCACCATATAATTTTAATATTCCACTTTGGAGCCTTTAGAAACCCAATATGAATTTATTATAAATTAATACTTTACGTTTTTTCAAAAGATCCCCTCCTCCCCCTTACAAAAGGACACAACTTCTAACCATTTTTTCACACCTTAAAAGCCTTTTGATTCAGCCAAACCCTACCCAAATACTCTCTCAACATACCTCTACTCGTCCTAGAAGCATTAACTTATCTAGGAGACACTTCAAGAGTCCTTTTTGGTTCAAACCAAAGGGAGTTACCCAAATTAAAGGTAATGATTTCTCTTAGCTTCTTTTCTTTTATTTTACTTCTCCAACCCCTAAACACTTCTTATTCATTTATTTTGTATCAAAACCAGTATCCTAAATATATGAGGATATTTTTATGAGAATTATTCTAACTACACTTACACACACCTCCATATAATGGGTGAAGAACATAATGTTTCGGTGGATGGAAACCAAACGCCTCGCGAAATGATGATTGTTCAATTATCTCCTACCACCTCTCATGGTGGCCATTATGACATCACTGTACTTAAATATGATATTTATGATATTTATTTTATATACTAGTTTCTGTAATTCCATTTTATATCATACCATTATTCGTTTCATGTTGTATATATATACGATAATTTCATTTGAGGAGGTGCGGACTACCGCCCCCTCAAAGTGATATGACTTGTTCATACCATACATGGAACGTATAAAGGATGGTGTTAATGAACTTAAGTAACACATATAAGATATTATATTCTACTAGAATAATAATATACCTATATATAATTTGGTTTTGATTCCTTTTAAAATGAAAAATGTAATGGAAGTTGCGTTCGTGCGTACGTACGGATTACCGTCTCCACGAACGTGATGATATTCATTTCCACACCATATCCATTCAAGAATAATTATCGTTTGATGATTAAAAGTAATTTTTAAGTACTTGATATCATTATAGACATGAATAAGATACAACATATCTATAACAAACACGGCTTATGTAACGAAGCATATAAAGGAAAATGAATCAGTTAACACTTGAAACGACGATAATACTAAAATATTATTAACAAATAAATACTAAAATGTCATATATGATATCATATTTATGAATATGATTCTTGTATAATTTAATAACAATGATTTAACTATTATACAAGAGGTTAACATACACTCTATCAAGGAAAAACATAAGGTAAGTTGTTTTCATGTCACTCCTTATTCCCATGAGATTCGTGCCATATTTCCACTACTACATTTTTTGTGGTGTATGTACATACCAAAATTATATTATTTGTATAATACACTTTAATTTATGTGTATTTACATATTCATTGTATGATACCCCTTACATGGGTTGTATGTTTCGTAAGTTACCAATTTGGTAAAGGATAATTTCATAATCTCTTTATTATTGGAGGTTGTTTTTACATAAGTATCTTCTAGGTCATATTTATTTTCCATGTCCAGGTTTTATGAAAGAGTTTTCAAAGGTATTATTTTAAGGTACTTTTTTTACTAATACATAATTTCAAATTTTTTAAATATTTATTCTTCTAAATTTTTCTCATTAATGTCTTTGTATTCAAAATAGTTTTTAAGGATTTATTTATATGGACATGAATGTTTTTAAAATGTTAATTCCTTTAAAAAGTTTCAAACTGTAATGGGACACTTTGATTCAAAAATGTCTTTAAATGACTTCTTTTATAAATTTTGTGGCTTTTAAATATTTTTATTAAAAATGGGTATTTCTCTCAAAGAGTTTTACAAATCATTTTCATCTATTTCAACATCCTTTGATAAATTTTACACTTGTTTGAAGTTGATTTATTATGATACAAATCATCCATATTGTATTTAAGGGTTTGTGATATGTTTGACTACGGATGAGTTATTTTTATTCAATTAATGGTTTATGATTATTGTTTTGTAATTTCATATGCTAGTTTTAATATGAATTTTTATGTTATATTTCATCCTCTTCATAAGATGAATATGTTGGACTAGTATGTTCTGGGTTGGGGTCCAGTTACAACAGACCCTCCGGGTTGGTGTCCGGTTATTAGATGCACTCCGGGTTGGTGTCCAGTTATTTGAGGCACTTGTAGTTGGTGTCTGGTTATTAGAGGCACTCCTTGTTGGTGTCCGGTTATTAGAGGCACTCCGGGTTGGTGTCCGGTTATTAGAGGCACTCCGGGATGGGTTCTGGTTATAGTTAGCCCCTAGGTCTTGGCACGAGGCCTTGAAAAAGAAATTAATGTTTAGTATTATGCATTCCTTTGTTATGAAATTTGTTATTGATAATTCATGTGATTATTTGATTATTAGAATATCCATGTGAATATGTAAATGGAATTATTTCATTTTATTTAGGCAATATTGTACTGAAGTTCAAGTTTAAAAGGCTTTTGTTTTAGTTATAAATTTCCTTAAATGTTTATGCTTATTTATAAAAGTTTCCGCTATATTGTTATCCTTACTGAGCATCTGAGCTCACCCCTTTCTATGTTTTATTTTTCTCAGTATTCCAAGAAGTGTATTTTGATTGAGATGTAGGGTTAAGCCAAGGGAATAATGGAATTTGTGAAGGATTATTTATGTTGTTTTGTATATTATGAATTTTCATGTAACATTCATGTATGTAGTCTATTTTCCAAGACTGCTAAACTGATTGGTCCTTCAAGACATGATTCCTTGTAATCATGCCAATATTATGTAATAATGCACCGACTCTGGGTAACTGGGGTCGGGGCGTCACAGTTGGTATCAGAAAAAGTTTAGCAATAACCTTGGAAGCTAGATTTAGATAAACTCTGATTAGAGCACATAGCCCTAAGATAGACTTTCAGGATTAGTTGAGAGGAACTTCCTAGAATTTTGATATTGTTGAGATTTTGGAAGTTTTCTGAGAAATAAATCCTTGTATGGATACGAGCAGGTAGAGGCGGCTTTGTCACAGATGTACCTAGGGGTAAAACCGGAAAACACCGCTTTGAGCTAGACTCAAACGGGATCTGGTGCACGACAATGGTCCTTGTTGCACTCTTGGTTACAACACTTCCGGGAGATATGCTTAGGATAATTCTCATTTTATTTACAAACTATTATGAAGGCTTTATGAGTATATACCTTCTCAAAGAAGTCATTTTTATGATTATGGATTATATCCATAAACTGTTCAAATATACGTTAGGTATTTTACAAGTTTGGAATTATGTATTTTGATTCATATTATAATCTAGTTTATGCCATTGTTTATAAATGGAACCTAGTGGAAGGAATGGAAATCGTATCAAAGAACGTACTACATGTAGGGATTGCACTTCTACTCAAGAAAATTATAGTGGAGCTGGTGATGCAACTAGTGCTAATCAGCTAATCCCTATACTGGGACAACTCACTCTGGTTATGAATAATAACCTTACCCGTATGGGGCACCCCAATCCACAGTGTGGAGGATCAATGTTAGATCGCTTCATGAGGCAACGACCACTGACATTAAATGGGAGTACAAATACATTAGTGGCCGAGAAATGGATAAACTCCTTAAAAAAATATTCCATGCATTGGGGAGTAGAGAAAGGGAAAAAGTTGTCATGGCAGTTTACCGCCTCACTGGAGATGATGACCAATGGCTGTCCTTGATTAAAAATACAAAGGAAGATGACGAAGTATAAAATATGGAATGGAGGTAATTTAAAGATGTTTTCTTAGAAAAATATTTTCCTCGTGATCATCAAGAAGATATGGAATGGCAGTTTCTGAGTCTGAGGCAAAAAGAGGATGAGAATGTCGCGAAGTATGAGTCTAACTTTACAAGGTTAGCGAGGTATGTTGTAGATTATATACATAACCCAAGAAATAATATTGATTGTTTCTTTTATGGGATAAAACCATTTCTCTGACAATCATTAGTATCACAATACTTCTCATCATACAAAGATATTGTCTCGTGTGCAATCAAGACAGAAAAGGAAATCTCCAAGTCTTATGACTTTAAATCAAAGCAAGAGAAGAAGAGATCTGCTGAAAACTCTGGGAAAGGAATTAAGGAAACAAGGAAGAAGATAATAAATGAATTTCCACCCTGTGATAATTTCAGAAGGAAGCACCCTGGTGCCTATCCATAAAGAAAAGGAATGTGCTACAAATGTGGACAGAAGGGCCATCTAGCTGGTAATTATAAAGGAAATAAAAATGTGACTGATGTTGAATGCTATAATCATAGAGAAATGGGGAATTATGAAAATGAATGTTCTAAGCACCAAGAAAACTTACCTCAGAAAAGGCCAAGAGAACAAGTCCAAGTATATGTTGTTACAACAGTTGAAGTTGAATAATTATTGTATTTTTGTTTTGGGATTCAAGAACCATATTTTGGTTATAAGAATAATGTGATATATATAAGGATTGTACTGTAGTACTATTTTATTGAGGACTTGAGGTTATATGGTTCTATGATAATTGAATTAACAGTAAGCCACACTTTTTGTAAAATACGTGGTTTAAGGAAAGTTAATCCTTAATATGGTCTTGATAATGAGGTAGTGATTTTGGAATAATACATGATTTATTTGGATAAATTATATTGGATATCCTTGAATACCTTGAAACTGATTAATGATTTTTATATTCCATCATTTTTGGAGTTTACAAAATTTTTTAATAGAAGGAGTATATCCAGTATTTTATAAGGAATAAAGGATCATGAATGTAATCAATACGTTTTTAGGGTAATTCAGGATGTTGCAATGTTTTAAAAGAATACACGATGAATGTGTTCACATGTTATTACGCAGAAAAAAGGATCTTCATTTTGTTTAACTTCCTTATAAATTTTGGACATGTACAGAATTAATTTGGATAATTCTAGTTTTATATTATTTTTGGATATTTATACAGAGGACAACATGCAGATCGTGTGACAACCTATCGCATCAGACAAAGGTGTGGGAATCGAACCCACAACCATAGTGTGATTGGGATTTATCGCCTACCACTGGACTACGTGAAGTCCCTGAAGTATATAATGTTTCTTTTTTTATGCTCTGATAGATGAATTATAAATTAACGTTTGGATCCTTATACGATTAGGATAAATATAATATTTTTGAATTCTATTATCTTTTAGAGTGAAATATGAGTTTGTGGTAGAAATTAGTTGAAGGACGAAACACTAATTTTCAAGTATATATATATATATATATATATTATTCTATGAAGAAATTAATTCTTATACTTTATTGAAGGGATATTAAAACCAAAAATGTGTTATCCTAATACCTTATGTTTTGTTTAACTGATGGTATTTTAAATCATCATGGATTGATGAATTTAAGGACCTCAATTTTACACTTGTTTGTGATTAATGACCTCAATCACTACCTATTAATATTTACATTTTCCTCCAATTATATGTCTCTAATTGCAACCAATGATCTCCTAATCGATATCACAATTTGGTGGTGACCCTTTTATTTTTCTTTTCCTCTTATTAATACTAAATTTTATTAACCAAATTTTTGATGTGGGTTTTCCCACAATGATTTTTTCTATTTTCTAACTTTGATTTTCAAAAAGAAATTTCAAATTTCAAGGATGCAATTTATTTAAGGAGGTGAGAATGTAACACCCCAAGCTTATACGGTATGCTTCTCTATGAATAATACAGTAGCGTGTGTTGTACGCAACTTTGAGTTCTAACACACCCCACATCCAATCAAAGTAGCCGTTATGAATAGTAATACCCACTTTTTGAAATTTTATAAATTTGATCTCTCAAAATGGACTTCAGTTTTGGATTTGGAATATCGAAATTAGCCTAGGATGAAATTTTGGTACTTTTCGGATAACTTTTATATTTTGATGAATAGTGAAAATTACTAAATTTTAATTAAAACAACTTTTTTAATAAAAATAATTAATAGTGATAAATTATTAATTTGAGTGGTTTTAAAGTATATTTAGAATAAATTTTTTCCATTTAATACAATTTTGGTCATTAGACATAATTTTACATTTAAACCGGACATAAACAAGTGTCAATCTTTTGATAGTTATTATCTCTTAAAAACATACTTTTTGTTTTAACAACAGTTATTAATTTTAAAATAATTTCTGCCACTTTTGTGTTTTGAATTTGGAAAAATGGACTCCATATTTGGAGTTATGATGTCCAAATTTTGTAAATAGGTAACTTTTATTTATAGACATTTTGAATAATTACTTCGGTAAAAATTTTGTTTACCATAGTTAAAGGGTAAATTCGGTAAATAAGGGTAACAAATAATATTATAATAATAATAAAATATCCTAAAACGTGTATTAACCCTATTGGTTGATACATGTCCGACCATGAGAATATTTTTGTCGATTTTGTGACCCCATGGATCCACTTTTATGTGATAATGACAATTTATATTAATTAAGTTAAAATAATACAAAAATGGCATAAGCATATATCTTTTAGAAAAACAATTTTTACACAAGGTTATATATATTATATTTTATACTATAAATATTAATTATAAATATAAACATATTTCCTACATAATGGAATTTTATTTATAATTTTTAGACATTGAAAAATTAAAAATATATATTACACAATAATGCTGCAGTATTTTCCTTATTAATGAAAGAATAAAATAATTGGTATTATAAATGTTAAAATAAATATAATTTGAATGTTTTAATGACATAAAAGAATTTTATTAGTTAATATTACATATTATGATTTCTTAAATGAATTTTATTCGAATTAATAATGTTCTTAAGACTTTATAAAAAATCAATTATTAAATATTGTCAACATTGACATTAATGTGTTTTTAAAACAAATATTATATTATTCAATGATATTCTATTCCTAAAAATCTAAGTTTCGGACAATGGACTCATATAATGATAGGTTCATAATTAATGGACCACTTGGGGGTCACTTGGATGTATATAGTATGTTTAATTACTCTATATTATAAAAATACCAAGTGACATGGTAAGTGTTAAACTAATTAACCAAGAGTTAAAACGAAAAGATAAGGTTAATGTAAAGACCCAAACCTATCTAAAATCTATTGATTGAAATGATTTCGACCCATACCAAAATTAGGCTATGAATAATCTACTATGGAGCCATTAGAAAACAAATATGAATTTATTATAAATTAATACTTTAAGTTTTTCCTAAAGAGCCCCTCCTCCCCCTTATAAAAGGACATAACTTCTAACCAATTATTCACACCATAAAAGCCTTTTGAATCAGACAAAACCTGCCCAAATATTCTATAAACATCACTATCCTCCTCCTAGAAGCCTTAAATTAGGCATAATACTCTTCAATAGTTTTTTTTGGTTCAAACCAAAGGGAGTTACCCAAATTAAAGGTAATGATTTCTCTTAGCTTCTTTTCTTTTATTTTACTTCTCCAACCCCTAACCTCTTCTTATTATTTTATTTGGTATCAAAACCAGTATCCTAAATAAACTAGGATATTGTTATTAGAATTATTCTAACTAAACTTACACACACCTTCATCTAATGGGTGAAGAACATAATGTTTCTGTGGATGGAAACCAAATGCCTCACGAAACGATTATTGTTCAATTATCTCCTACCACCTCTCATGGTGGCCATTATGAAGGAACTATAATTAAATATGATATTAATGATATTTATTTTATATAAAATACTCTGTAATTCCATTTTATATCATACCATTATTTGTTTAATGTTGTATATATATACGATAATTTCATTTGAGGAAGTGCGGACTACCGCCCCCTCAAAGTGATATGACTCGTTCATACCTTACATGGAACGTATAAAGGATGGTGTTAATGAACTTCAGTAACACATATAAGAAATTATATTATACCGTAATAATAATATACCTATGTATCATTTGGTTTTGATTCCTTTTAAAATGAAAAATGAAATGGAAGTTGCGTTCATGTGTACGTATGGATTACCATCTCCAAGAACGTGATAAGATTCATTTCCCCATCATATACATTCAAGACTAATTATTGTTTGATGATTAGAAGTAATTTTTAGGGACTTTATATCATTCTGGATATGAATAAGATACAACATATCCATAACAAACACGGCTTACGTAACGAATCATATAAAGGAAAACGAATCAGTTAACACCAAAAACGATGATAATACTAAAATATTATTAATAATGAAATATTAAAAGATCATATATGATATCATATTTATGAATATGATTATTTTATAATTTAATAACAATGATTTAACTATTATACAGGAGTTTAACATGCACTCTATCATGGAAAATGTACAAGGTAATGGGTTTTCAACTCACTCTTTATTCCCGTGAGATTGATGCCATATTGCCATTATTAAATTTTGTGTGGTGTATGTACTGCCCATAATTGTATTATTTGTGTAATAAAATTTAATTTATTGTATTTACATATTCATTGTGTGATACATCTTTCATGGGTTGTATGTTTCATAAGTTACTAAATTGGTAAAGGTTAATTTCATAATCTCTTTCTTATGCGAGGTTGTTTTTACGTAAGTATCTACTGAGACATATTTATTATCCATGTCCATGTTTTATGAAAGTGTATTCAAAGTGATTATTTTAAGGGACTTTTTTTACTAAAAAATCATTTCAAATGTTTTAAATATTTATATTCTAAATCATTCTCATTAATTTCCATGTCTTCAAAATGGTTTTTAAGGATTTATTTATATGGACATGAATGTTTTTAAAATGTTAATTCCATTCAAAAGTTTCAAAGTGGTATGGGACACTTTGATTCAAAAATGTCTTTAAATGAATTCTTTTCAAAATTGTGTGACTTTTAAATATTTTCATTAAAAAGGGGTATTTCTCTCAAAGTTTTTTACAAATAATTTTCATCTATGTCAACATCCTTTGATAAATTTTACACTTGTTTGAAGTCGATTTATTATGATACAAATCATCCATATTGTATTTAAGGTTTTCTGATATGTTTGACTATGGATGAATTATTTTTATGCCATTAATGGTTTATGATTAATGTTTTGACATTTCGTATGCTAGTTTTAATACAAATGTTTATGTTATATTTCATCATCTTCTTAAGATTAATGTGTTGGACTAGTATGTTCCCGGTTAGGGTCCGGTTACAGCGGACCCTCCAGGTTGGTGTTCGGATATTAGAGGCACTCTGGGTTGGTGTTCGGTTATTAGAGGAACTCCAGGTTGGTGTCCAGTTATTAGAGGCACACTAGGTTGGTGTTCGGTTATTAGAGGCACTCTGGGTTGGTGTTCGGTTATTAGAGGCACTCCGGGATGGGTTCCGGTTACAGTTAGCCCCTAGGTCTTGGCACGAGGCCTTGAAAAAGAAATTAAAGTTCAGCATTATGCATTCCTTCATTATGAAAGTGGTAATTGATATTTCATGTGATTATTCTATTAGTAGAATATCCATGTGAATATGTAAATGGAATTATTTCATTTTATTTATTCCAAATTATGCTGAATTTCAAGTTTAAAAGGATTTTGTTTTAGTTATACATTGCCTTAAATGTTCATGCTTATTTATAAAAAGTGACATAACAATTACACAACACTTTAAAAAAATGAGGATCTTTTACCAGTCTAGGCTCTGGAGGATTAGACAAACCCTTACATTTATCAGAGTTGAACAAAAATAAAATGATTTCTCCACTATGCATCCGCGTGCGCTATAACAAAGATGACCAAATCTGGATTTCAAGCAACCTGTGAAAAACATTTCAAAAACGTAGGGTGAGAAAAAATGATGCCCAGTAAGGGGGTTTGATAACCTTTGATAAATCACTTTTAAAAATATCATTTTGATAATACATTTGAAATATTTATTTTAAAATACATTTGGAAAACAACCTTTAGAAAATAATGTAATGTTTTTGAAAAATAATTATACTTTGAAAACACTTTTAAACTAATCCAGTTATTTTTTTGGAAAATATTAAGCAAACCTCATTAAAACAAAACATCATTTGGAGGAAAATTAATTCGCCGAAGGCTATCTTGGGTCTACCCTCTTAGCGAAGGATGGGTTCACTCCTCAATGACCTTCTATTTTTTACAACGAACAAGCGTCAATATTTTTCAAAAATGTTTAATGTTTTCTTTACATATATATATATATTCTAGTATTGGTCACAGGATTTTTTGACTTTAACTTATCAATGCATCAAAATACACATGTATTTATAAATATAACATAACTAAATAAAGACTTTCATTTTTTTATCATCTACATATTTGGTTATGATCAACCCTTCTACCGCATACACTTTATAAGGTATATCCCTGTAATTAATCATTATTTCTCTAATCCTCTTTGTTTCACATATGCACAGTTTAATTTAAATTATTTATAACAATTAATAAAGTTTTGTACATAAAATTATGAATAAAACACTATAAATGTGACATTCAATTTTCTAATGAAATTCATGTAATTGATGAAATTGAAAATAAACATTAAGTTTTTAACGTGAAATTATAAATTTTCTTTTAGCGTAATTAACGTCGATGATATGCATAAACACATAAAAGTTAAATGAACACCCACACATTAGAAATTTCAAAGAAATGTTTATTAAATTTCTTTTATGCATGAAGATATAAACTGATCACAATAGTGAACATATAGTTCTATCTTCTGAAAATCAATCAATAATAATGGATAATTATGTGTGCGCACAAAAACTATTAAAGTGGAATTTCTTAAATAAAACCATCCCTTTATATGCACTTATGTTTCAAGGAACATGAATTTAAGAAGTATATAGAAATATACGTGATCATAGAACTGGAGTTATAACCAATGATCTTGAATGTTAAATAAATTATATATATATATGTTTGAATTAGCTTATACACATGTTTCTCACACCCATAATTAGATAAATGTATGGTTTAAACAAAGTGTGAAAAATAACACTTCAATATAAATATATATACATATATTTACATATACTATGAATAAACATGATAATTTATAAATGTTCATATAAATATATCATTCTTGAAGAAAACTCAAATGTATTCAATTTGTGCATTCAAAGTATAGATTTGGATTTCATAGAATTATAACACATGTAATTAAAATATTTAAACTAATAGAAACCGCAAAAATAGGGATTATAATTTAAAAGGAGAAAACTCCCCTACACCAAAATAGAACTTATAAACTCAATAATTAAAATTCCCTTACTGAAATTAATAATCCAGATTGTAATGAAATTATACAAAAATCCATATACACAAAACTAATTAATTTTTGAAAACCATAGATGAAAAACTCCATTGAAATCAACATTGAAATGTGAAGAAATAATATTATGAAATAAATAATTATTGCGCAAATATAATTTGGGTAGAAAATAGTTTGGCATAATATATATAATAAATAAGTAAAATAGAGTAGCATAGTAAGTATTCAAAAATAAAAAGGACCTTAAAAATTATAATTTTAGGAAATAAGAATTAGTTTCTAAAAGAACATTAAGAAATCCATTACTTGCTATTTGTATATAAATTATTATAATTCCTCCTCATATTGTTGCCGCTAAATCTCTCTTCAACTCACACGAAGGGAAGGAAAGGCTATTGACTAACTATACATGGTGTACCAGAAGGGGGACATTGCAGAGAGAGGTTTCTCATTACTTCTAGACAAATCTCTATTTATAGTCATAGTGTTAATATTTAATATATAATTATTTTATTTACAACTTGCTGATAAATATTAATTCATGGATTGGATATATGCAGCATGCCTCATATTCTATCTAAAACTAAATCTTAGACAGTAGTCATTGAAGGAAATGTATTCAATGAACCTAAATCATATAAAAATTGAAACATGCAAATGAATTTAAGTCTGATGCTGAAAGGATATGTTCAAATATAATTTCATATTGATTTGATAGTTACTAAAAGAAAATAAGCAAGAAAATTTCAACTGAAAAATAAGATATCATTTTCAGTCAAGACTTCGGCACAAACAAATAATTCAAATCCACACAATTAAACAATTGTAATTGCACACGTCGTTTTCCTATTTTAATATCAGTAATGTGAGAAAACAATTGATGATGATTGAATCAAAAAATAGGACAAACCATAATAATTCACGCAGAAATTAAGTTTAATAATTTCAAAACTCAATAGGACCAGGAAAAAAAAGATGACAAACAAGAAATTGATATACTAATCAGCCTACAGATAATATTCAGATAAGACTCTATCAACATCGCATAGCCATACCTCATCCGCCGATCTCGGATCATTCGAAACGAAGCTGTTGTACTTAGCGGCAGTCGAAACTTCATCGACAGTAACACATAATCAGAAAAACACAGATCAACATCGTGACTCAACATTCGGACTTAGGTGAAACCGTAGCCTTGCTTGGATCTGTGTCAGCCTTAACCCCTGAAGAAGAAATGGTGCTCGACCTCACCCAGAGCTTCTCTTCCGCACTCGATGACAAGCCACATAAAACCCTCGGCCTCGATCTATTTCTCACAGACTCATCCGCAACCCTAAATTGATTTTCCCTTTATCATTTCGATTTTTATTTAATTAAAACAATTATGTATATATATAATTTCATTATATATATACATAAATAAATATCTATATTCATTTTTTGTTAATTTCAATGTTTTTAATATAATTGATTATTTAACCCATAATTAACATAATTTCAAAACTTAAATTTAATAGTTTTTTTATATTTAAAACATATATATAATTTTATATGTTAACATTATTAATTATTTTAATTTTAAAATTATTTATTGTTTTCAATGTAATATGATTAAAACATTTACATTATGAATCATAAAATTGTAATATATATGTTTATATAATTACTTCCAAATAAATTCGTCTTAGATAAGTTCATCTGTTTTTTTGAAACATTAGATTTACTTACATATCACAAATGCATCATTCTAATTTAATTTCTTTTATAAAATTTTGTTATATAACATTCTAAAAGTAATTTCCAATTATTAAATTAATTCGTAAATGTACACTATATTGAAAATAATATTATGTTTCCTTTAAACAAAATATGTTACATTTAATATTAAATTTTATTATCTTCAAAATAATATACCAGAAAATATCTTGTCAAGATACTAAATTTCATAAAAGTATAATTAATTTAGATTATTTAAATAATTATTAAAAAAGCAACATGATTAAAAATAAATTAAACAAATCTTATTTTAATGAAATCTCATTGTTTTTAAAAAAAAAAATATTTATAACATTATTTATTTAAAAATTAAAATTCATTAATTAATTAAAATATCTGGGTTGTTACATTATCCCCCCTTAAATGAATTGCTCCCCCGCAATTATTTTGTTGGACTTACAAAGATTCTGAATTTCCATCTTCAGAATTAAAGAAACACTAAGTGGACTTAACTAACTAAAGAAAATTCTAATGCGTAGATTTGTTTTTCCTCAATAGACAACGTATAATCTCCAAAGATGTCTAGACCATACCTCTGATACAAATTATAACGCCCTGAGCCCACTCTTCTGGACTCGGTGCTTTAAAATGTTGTGTAATATAAAAAAGGACATAAAAATTACTAAACACATTAAACAAATGATTATTTTTTACCGGTCTAGGCTCTGGATGATTAGACAAACCCTTACATTTATCTGAGTTGAACAAAAATAAAATGATTTTTCCACTACGCATCCACACGTGCTACAACAAATATGACCAACTCTGGATTTCAAGGGAACCTATGAAAAACATTTCCAAAACATAGGGTGAGCACAAAATATGCCCAGTAAAGGGTTTTGAAAACATTTGATAAATCGCTTTTAAAAATATCATTTCGATAATACATTTGAAATATTTATTTTTAAATACATTAGTAAAACAACCTTTAGAAAATAATGTAATGATTTTGAAAAATAATTATACTTTGAAAACACTTTTAAACTAATCCAGTGATTTTCTTTGGAAAATATTATGCAAGCTTCATTAAAACAAAACATCCTTTTGAGGCAACTTAATTTGCCGAAGGCTGTCTTGGACTTACCCACATAGCAAAGGATGGGTTCACTCCGCATTGACCATCTATTTTTACTATGAACAAGCGTCAATATTTTTTGAAAATGTTTAAAGTTTTCTTTACATATATATATATACTAGTATTGGTCACTGTAATTTTTTCCTTTAACTTATAAATTCATAAAAATACACATGTATTTATAAATATAACAAAATTAAATAAAGACTTTCATTTTTTTATCATCTACAAGTTTGGTTATGACCAAAACTTCTACCACAGACACTTTACAACGTATATCCCTACAATTAATCATTCTTTCTTGAATCCTCTTTTTTGTACATATGCGTAGTTTAAATTAAATTAATTATAACAATTATTGAATTTTTGTACATAAAATTATGAATCAAACACTATAAATGTGACATTAAATTTTCTAATGAAATTCATTTAATTTATGAACTTGAAAATAAACCTTAAGTTTTTAACTTGAAATTATAAGTTTTATTTTAGCGTAATTGACGTCAATGATCTGAATAAACAAATTAAACTTAAATAAACACCCACACACTGGAAATTTCAATGAAATGTTTATTAAATTTATTTTATGCATGAAGATATAAACTGATCACAATAGTGAACATATAGTTCTATATTCTTAAAATCAATCATTAATAATGGATAATTATGTGTTCGTACAAAAACTATTAAAGCAGAGTTTCTTAAATAAAACCATCCTTTTATATGCACTTATGTTTCAAGGAACATGAATTTAAGAAGTACATAGAAATATATGTGATCATAGAACTGGAATTAGAACCAATGATATTGAATGTTAAATAAATTATATATATATATATATGTTTGAATTAGCATATACACATGTGTCTTACACCCATAATTAGATACATGTATGGTTTAAACAAATTGTGAAAAATAACACTTCAATATAAATATATTTATATATATTTACATATACTATGAATAAACATGATAATTTATAAATGTTCATATAAATATATCATGATTCAAGAAAAACGCAAATGTATTCAATTTGTGGGTCTAAATTATAGATTTTGATTTCATAGAATTATAACAGATAGAATTGAAATATTTAAACAAATAGAAACCACAAAAACGGGGATTATAATTTAAAAGGAGAAAACTCCCCTACACCAAAATAGAACTTATAAACTCAATAATTAAAAGTCCCTTACTGAAATTAACAATCTGAATTGTAATGAAATTATATAAAAATCCATATACACTAAAATAATAAATTTTTGAGAACCTTAGACGAAAAAACTCCATTGCAATCAACATTGAAATGTAAATAATTCAGATTATGAAATAAATAATTATTTCTCAAATATAATTTGTGTAGAAAATAATTTGGAATAACAGATATAATAAATAACTAAAATAGAGTATCAGAGTAAGTATTTGAAAATAAATGTCCCTTACAAAATTATAATTTTATAAAATAAGAATGAGTTTCTAAAAGAACTTTAAGAAATCCCTTTCTAGCTATTTTTAGACCAATTATTCTAATTCCTCCTCATATTGTTCCACTAAAGCTCTCTTAAACTCACACGAAGGGAAGGAAAGGCTACTGACTAACTATACATGGTGTACCAGAAGGGGAACATTGTAGAGAGAGGTTTCTCATTACTTCTAGCCAAATCACTATTTATAGTCATAGTGTTACTATTTAATATATAATTATTTTATTTACAACTTGCGGATAAATATTAATTCATTGATTGGATATATGTAGCGTGTCTCATATTCTGTCAAAAACTAAAACTCAGATAGTAGTCATTAAAGGAAATGTATTCAATGAACCTAAATCATATAAAAATTGAAACATACAAATGCATTTAAGTCCGATGTTGAAAGGTTCTGTTCAAATATACTTTTATATTCATTTGATAGGTACTAAAAGAAAATAAACAAGAAAATTTCAATTGAAAAATAAGATATCATTTTCAGTCAAGACTTCTGCACAAATCAATAATTTAGAGCCACACAATTAAACAATTGTAATTGCACATGTCATTTTCCTATTTTAATATCAGTAATGTGAGCAAACAATTGATGATGATTGAATCCAAAAATAGGACAAATCGTAATAATTCATGCTGAAATTAAGTTTAATAATTTCAAAGCTCAATAGGACCAGGAAGAAAAAGATGACAAATAAGAAATTGATATACTAATCATCCTACAGATTAGATTCAGATAAGACTCTATCAACATCGCACAACCATTCCTCATCCACCGATCTTGGATCATCCGAAACGAAGCCGCTGTACTTTGCGGCAGTAAAAACTTCATCGGATGCAACACATACTTGGAAAAACACAGATCAATATCGCGACTAAACATTCGGAATTAGGAGAAACCATAGCCTTGCTTGGATCCGCGTCGGCCTCGACCCCCGAAGAAGAAATTGTGCTTGACCTCACCCAGAGCTTCTCCGCCGCGCTCGATGACAATCCAAATGAAACCCTCGGCAGACTCATCTGCAACCCTAAATTGATTTTCCCTTTATCATTTCATTGTTTTATTTAATTAAAAAAATTATGTATATATATCATTTAGATATATATATACATAAATAAATATCTATATTCATTTTTTTTAATTTCAATGTTTTTAATATAATTGATTTTTTAACCCATAATTAACATAATTTCAAAACTTCAATTTTAATGTTTTTTTTATATTTAAAACATATATATAATTTTATATGTTAACATTATTAATTACTTTAATTTCATAATTATTTATTGTTTTTAATGTAATATGAGTAAAACATTAACATTGTGAATCATAAAATTTTAATATATATGTTTATATAATAACTTCCAAATAAATTGGTCTTAGATAAGTTCATCTGTTTGTTTGAAACATTAGATATACTTACGTATCTCAAATGAATCATTCTAATTTAATTTCATTTATAAAAAATTGTTATATAACATTCTAAAAGTAATTTCCAATTATAAAATTAATTCATAAATGTATACTATATTGAAAATAATATTATGTTTCCTTTAATAACATGACACCAACACGGAGTGCCTCTAATAACCGGACACCAACCCGGAGTGCCTCTAATTACCGAACACCAACCCGGAGTGCCTCTAATAACCGAAAACCAACCCGGAGGTATTACTTTTACTGGTCCCTAACCCAGAACATACTATTCCAACACATTCTTCATAAAAAGAGGATGAAATATAACATAAACATTCGTATTAAAACTAAGCTACGAAATGTAAAAATTTTAATCATAAACCATTAATGGCATAAAAATAACTCATGGATAGTCAAACATATTACAAAACCTTAAATACAATATGGATGATTTTTATCATAATAAATCAATTTTAAACAAGTGTAAAATTTGTCAAAGGATTTTGACATAGATGAAATCAAAATTATTTGAGAGAAATATATATTTTTTTAAATCATTTAAAAGTCACATAATTATACAGAAAACCTTTATTTTGAAAATATATTTATAAGCTTGTGAGGAAATCATAAAGGTGTAATAATGGTGGAAAATAACATCACCCGCTGTATAAATTAAAAAAATACATTCTTACCTTAATTTTGTGGAAAAGGTTAAAAAGGACCTTGTTTGGAAAACAATGGAAATATTCCTTTATAAAATTCTTATAAAAAGTCAAACAAGGGTATAAATGACTTTAAACCATATTCTATAAAATATTAAGACTTTTTTTAAATAAATTTTTAAAAAACATGGACGTGGATGATAAAGAGGTCCCAGTAGATAATTATGTATAAACAACCTCCGAAAATGAAGAGATTGTGAAATAAACCCATACCAATTTGGTAACTTACGAAACATACACACCATGAAAGAGGTATCATTAAATGAATATGTAAATAAATATATATTAAAGTGTATTACACAAAGAATACAATTATGGGAAGTACATACACCACACAAAAGGTAATAGTGGCAATATGGCATGAATCTCATGAGAATAAAGAGTGAGATGAAAACCCCTTACCTTGCACTTTCCTTTAGTTGAGGGTATGTTTAACCTCATATATGAAGACTATAGTATGTTATTAAATTATACTAGAACCATATTAATATTTATGATATCATAAAATATTCATTTATGACTTTATACTACACATTTAATAATAATTTCCATGTTATATTAATATTTCAGGTAATAATCGCTTTCTTTATCATACATGTTTTAACTTGTTACTCTTTATTTTATCACTTATATCATGATATAAATACTTCTAGAATATAAAAAATGATTTATATATCATATATATTTAGAATATAAATATTTATAATAGACGTATATATGAAATGGAAAACACCATTTATGGAGATGGTAGTTCGTACGTACGCATAAACGCTGTTTCCGTTTTCATATAGTATTGAATGGAAGTAAGTGAATAAGATATATGTATGTACATAAATAATTATATATATATATATCTCTAGTAGAATTATTATTTCATATATTACATACTTATTAGTAAAATATATTTTTATAATCATCGATGAATGGTGAACTTGGAAATGAATCTCATCGCGTCGTGGAGACGGTAATCCATACGTACGCACAAGCAAAAATATCATTATTTTGATATTAAAATAATATATAATTCGATGGTATATAGTATATAAAGTATCCTTATCATGTTATATTTATTATTTAAATGAAATACACATCATTACTTTACCCATCCATATAATAATGTATTGAATAACAATTACACCACGACGTGGAGACGGTAAGTCGTACGTACACACGTATGGTGACATGTCATTCAAAGGGTGGATAGAATAATGAATATGGTCATACCATATTTGTAATAACATCACAGAATATAGAAGATACTTGAGTTATTATTTTAGAAAGGAAAAAAAAGAAGAAGTTGAAGAAGAAAGGAACTTGAAAAAGGGTGGTGAAAACATTACCACTTCTTCGGGTTCTTCCTATTGATTTGATCAAAATGGCTCTTTAGGATGGCTTTATAATCAAAGAAAAGCATATAGGTTGAATTGAGGGAAGTTTATAGAGTATTTGCGCAGGTTTTGGCCGAGACAAAAGGCTTTGATGGTGTGATGAATTGGTTAGAAGTGGTGTCCTTTTATAAGGGGGAGGAGGGGCCCTTTTGGAAAAACTTAAAGTATTATTTTATAATAAATTCATATTCGGTATCTAATGGATCCAAAGTGTATTATTCACAGTCTATGGTGTGGGTGGGTCTAAACCCTTTCAACCAACATATTTTAGACAGGTTTTGGTCATTTTATTAACCTTATCTTTTAGTTTTAACTCCTAGTTAATTTGTTTGACATTTACCATGTAACTTTTTATTTTTATATTATATAGTCAATAAACATACTATAAACTTGAAATCGACACCCCAAGTGGTCCATTAATGATAAAAATATCATGATATAAGTCCTTTGGCTGAATCTTAGATTATTAGGAATATTATGTCAACGAATAATATAGTATTTGTTTTAAATATTAATTTGTGTCAATTTTGACACTATTTGGTATTTTGTTTTTGTGAAAGTCATCACCACTTGATTACTTAGAACAAGATACATGGAATCATTCCTAACATTTCATAGTCACCTAGAAAATTCTTGGATGTCATAAAAACATTGAAATTATGTTTATTTTAATATTTATAATACCATTTAGTTTATTCTTTCATTATTAAGGTAATTACAGCATCATCATTGTATCATAAATAACATTAATTATTTAATATCTAAAAATTATAAATAAAATACCATTATGTAGGAAATATTTTTATATTTCTAATGAATATTTATAATCTAATTTATCTTATGTATAACCCTAAACTAAAAATGTTTTTGTTTTTAAACTTTTATTTTAACTCTTTCAACTCTTCTTTGAATTAAATAATAATAAATGTCCTAATCTATTTCAAGTGGACCTAAATGATAATATTTTATTCCTAAGGTTGTTTTGGGTTGAGATACACTTTTCCAATATAATTAGGAAATGTGTTAGAGTAATATTAATTTCATTTTTAACCTTAATTACCTAATTTACTTTTAACCGTGGTAAATAAAGGTAAACAGTTACTATTCACCAAAAATTATTTTTATCTTATTGAGCCAAATTTTTATTCCTTGATATTAACCGTGTCTCTCAGATTATTGGAATTACGCTCACAAAAACTGTAAAATTAAGTTTTATGTAAATTTGAAAATTCTCCTATGAGGTGGGTAAAAGACGGTGAAAAGTTCTATAAAGAATTTTATATATCTAAAATTATTATAAACTAACTCCAATAAATTACATTGAATTTATATAGGTATTATGTATCTATTATTACCTAAAATAAATTTAAATAAAGTAAATAATTATTTAAATAAAAATTCGGTTTTAAATGATAACTGAGTGTTTTTTTTCACTATTCGTCAAAAATTGAACGTTTTCAGAAAAATACCAAAACTTCACCCTAGGAGAATTTCTATATTCCAAATCCAAAAATGAAGTATATTTTACCAAATTCAAAACATATAAGTTGAATTTATTAATTTAAAATTAATTCCCATTGTCAATACCAAAAGGCGTATTTTTAAGAAACAATATCTATCTAAAGATTGACACTTGTTTGTGTCTAATCTCAAAGTGAAATTACTTACAATGACCATCATTGGATTAAATGGTAAAAATATAATCTAATTATAATTCCATTCCATTAAAATTTATAATTCAACACTATAAATTACTTTTAATATAAAAGTTGTTTTCAGTTAAAATATAGTATTTTCACTATTCATCCAAATATGAAAGTTATCCGAAAAACACCAAAAATTTATTGAAACTAAATTATTTTGTTCCAATTCTAAATAAGAAGTTAATTTTGTCAAATTGAATATATTATTGTTTCAAATATTGGATTTAAAAAGGGTTCGCCATTAAAAGGCGGTCAAATTACATTTTTTGAAAAATACTTTTTTAGCTGAAAAAACATATTTGTTCTTAGATTATGTCTATTAAACTCATAATATAGATTCTAAAATTATAAGGATAATATATAGTTAAAACTTCAGTTAACACTATTCACAACCGCTTCTGAACAACAAGTTTGGTAAGTCGTGATGCGCTAGAACTCGGTGTTGCGTGTAGTGCAAGTTATTGCATTACTTTGAAGAAATACCGTACTATGAAATATTGGGGTGTTACATTATAACCTCCATCAATAAATTTAATCCTTGAAATTTGAAATTATTCTTCCAAAAAAAGTTTGCAAATAGAAAATACCTTTTCGGGAAAACCCACATCGGAAATTGGGTTAATAAAATTTAGTCTTAATAAGAGGGAAAAGGGAATGAAAAAGTCACCACCAAATTATGATCTTGATTAGGAGAACATTGGTGGAAGTTAGAGACACATAATTGTAGGGAAAACATAAATATTTATAGGGAGTGATTGAGGTCATCAATCACAAACAATTGTAGAATTGTGGGCCTCAAAGCCACCAATCTATGATGATTTAAAATACCATCAGTTCAAAAAAATGTAAGTTTTAGGATAAAACATTTTTATTTTTAAGATCCCTTCCCTAATGTTTAACTATTAATTTATCCATAAAATAAGAGGGAATATATATATATAAATATATATATATATATACTTGACAAGTAGAGTTTCATCCTTCAACTAATTCCTACCACAAACTCATCTTTCACTCTAAAAGATTTCAATATATATATATATATTCTATTTATCCTAATCGTATAGGGTTCCAAAAATAATGAATATATAATTCACATATCAGACCCTTTAAAAAAATACATTATTCAGTCCAGGACATCACATGGGTCGGTGATAGGTGATACACCCTTGCCTCCCTTCGGTTGCGGGTTCAAGTCTCGCGGCCTTGCCGATCATGACGGGTTGCCGCCCGACCTCCGGGTTGTCCTCTTTATGGAAATCCAAAAATAACCTGAACAATAGTATCCAATTTCAAACATAATCTATTCTAACCTTAAGAATTATCCAAATTACTTATATCCAAACTCTCAGTCCAAAGTTTATAAGGAAGATAAACGTAATGAGGATCCTTTTTTCTAGGTAATAACTTGTGAACGCCTTCATCTTGTATTCTTTTACAACACCGTAACATCCTGAATTACCAAAATCAACCATCCATTATTCAAAAATTACTACCTTAGTATCAAGACCATATAATCTCAAATTCTCAATGAAATAGTGCTGCAGTACAATCTTTATTTATCTCCCTAATTCATTTAACCAGAATACTGTTGATACAACACTTAATTGAAAAAATTCTATAATAACAACATAAGAACACTTGTAATTATTATTCATATGTTGTAGTATCATAACTTGATTATTATCCAATAGCATCATTTGTCACATAGTACGATGACTAGGACATTGGTTCGTGTAGTTTCCAAAATCCTTGCAGATGAAGCATCGTACATTTGAAACCATTTTCATACCCTTACAGTCACGTACTTGGTATCCTTTTTCTCCACACATATAACATACTCCCATTCCAATCAAGTATTTTCCAAGGTGATTATTTCCATAGTTATCACATATGGGAAATCCTTCTTTACCTTCTTCCCTTTATCTGTCATTCTCTCTACCATCCTTTCCTTCTCTGGATTCCCTTCAAATCCATAGGAATCCGAGAAATCATTACTTATCTTATCAACACATGATACTATTTATTCATATGATGATAATACATGGGAGACTATTTCTATTCTAAATTCTAGTTTAATACCATGAAATATATGATATTTCTTACTCTTTGGATCATACGTATTGCTGGAGATCTCATTCTTTCTACTGGGCGCCATTTCTAAACATTGGCACACATTAGTTTATTTTATGAATATAAATACCTAATCCCAAACTTGTAAAACACTTAACATAAATTAAGATGTTTATGGATATAATCCACAATCATAAAAATGTCTTCTTTGAGGAAATATATACTCCTAAATCCTTCATAATTGTTTGTAAAGAAAATGAGAATTATCCTAAGCATATCCCACGGGAGTGTCGTAACCAAGAGTGCAGTAAGGCCCGTTGTCGTGCACTAGTTCTTGTTCGAGTCTAGCTCAAAGTAGTGTTTTTGGGTTTTACCCCTAGTTACATCTGTGCCAGTGCCGCCTCTACCTTCTCGTATCCAGACAAAGATGTATTTCTCAGAAAACTCACAAAATCTCTACAATATCAAAATTCTAGGAAGTTCTTCTATACAAATCCTCAATTTCTATCTTAGGGTTATGTGCTCTAATCAAGGTTTATCTAAATATAGCATCCAAGGTTATTGCTAATCCACACTTTGATACCAACTATAATGCCCTGACCCCAGTTACCAGAGTCGGTGCATAATTTTAATACATGGGCATGTTACAAGAAATCAAGTCCTGAAGGACCGATTAATTTAGCAGTCTTGGAAAATAGATTACATAAATGAATGTTACATTAAAATTCATAACATTAAAAACAACATAAATAATCCTTCATGAATGTCATTATTCCCTTGGATTAACCCTGCATATCAATCACAATACACTTTATGGAATTTGGGGAAAAACAAAACATAGAAAGGGGTGAGCTTAGATGCTCAGTACGGTTAAGAATACAGCGGAAACCTTCATAAATAAGCATAAACATTTAAGGCAATGTATTATTAAAACAAAATCTTTTCAAACATTAACTTAAGCATAATATGGAAAAAATAAAATGAAGTAAGTCATTTACTTATTCACATTGATATTCTACTAGACTAATAATCACATGAAATATCACTAACCAATTTATTAATGATGGAATGCATAATGTCAAACCTTAATTTCTGTGAAAAGGTCTCGTTCCAAGACCTAAGGGATAACTATAATCGAAACCCAACCCAGATAGCCTCTATAACTGAACTCTAACCCGGAGTTCCTCTAACAATTGGACACCAACCCAGAGTGCCTCTAATAACCAGACACCAACCCGGAGTGCCTCTAATAACCTGACACCAACCCGGAGTGCCTCTATTAATCGGACACCAACCCGGAGTGCCTCTAAAAACCAGACACCAACCCGGAGGGCTTACTTTTACCTGTCCCCAACCCAGAACATTCTAGTCCAACACATTCATCTTAAGAAGAGGATGAAATATAACATAAACATTCGTATTAAAACTAACATACGAAATGTAAAAACTTTAATCATAAACCATTAATGGAAAACAAATAACTCATTGATAGTCAAACATATTACAAAACCTTAAATACAATATGGATGATTTTTATCATAATAATTCAATTTGAAACAAGTGTAAAATTTATCAAAGTGTGTTGACATAGATGAAATCAAAACTATTTGAGAGTAATATCTCCTTTTTTTAATCATTTAAAAGTCAGATAATTATAGAGAAAACCTTTATTTTGAAAATTTATTTATAATATTGTGAGGAAAGCTTCAAAGGTGTAATAACAGTGAAGAATAACCGCACCCACCGTATAAGTTAAAAAAGGAATTCTTACCTTAATTTTGTCGAAAAGGTTAAAAAGGACCTTATTTGGAAAACGATGGAAATATTCCTTTATAAACTTCTTATAAAAAAGTGAAACAAGGGTATAAATGACTTTATCCCATATTCTGTAAAATAGTAAGAATGTTTTGAAATACATTTTTAAGAAAAATGGACATGGATAATAAAGAGGTCCCAGTAGATAATTACGTATAAACAACCTCAGATAAGGAAAAGATTGTGAAATAAACCCTTACCAATTTGGTAACTTACGAAACATACACCCCATGAAAGTGGTATCATACAATGAATATGTAAATACACATAAATTAAACTATATTGCACATTGAATACAATTATGGGCAGTACATACACCACACAAAAGCTAACAGTGGCAATATGGCATGAATCTCACGAGAATAAGAAGTGAGATGAAAACCCCTTACCTTGCACTTTCCTTTAGTTGAGGGTACGTTTAACCTCTTGTATGAAGACTATAGTATGTTATTAAATTATACCAGAACCATATTAATATTTGTGATATCATACATTATTCATTTATGACTTTATGCAACCCATTTAATATAAATTTCCATGTTATATTAATATTTCAGGTAATAATCGATTTCTTTATCGTACGTGTTTTAACTTGTTACTCTTGATTTTATCACTTAGATAATGATTTAAATACATCCAAAATATAAAACATTATTTATATATCACATATATTTAGAATATAAATATGTATAATAGACGTATATATGAAATGGAATACACCATTTATGGAGATGGTAGTCCATACGTACGCATAAACACTGTTTCTGTTTTCATATAGTATTTAATGGAAGTAAGTGAATAAGATATATGTAAGTACATGAATACTTATATAAAAATATATATATCTCTAGTAGCATTATTATGTAATATATTACATAGTTATTAGTAATATATATTTTTATAATCGTCGATGAATGGTCAACTTGGAAATTAATCTCATCGCGCCGTGGAGACGATAATTCATACGTATGCACGAGCGAAAATATCATTCTTTTGATATTAAAATAATATATAATTGGATGTTATGTCAAATATACAGAATCATTATAATTTTATATTTATTATTTACATGAAATACACATCATTATTATACCCATACAAATAATAATGTATTGAATAACAATTACACCACGGCGTGGAGACGGTAAGCCGTACGTATGCCTGTATGGTGACATGTCATTAAAAGGGTGGATAGAATAATGAATATGGTTATACCATATTTATAATAACATCATAGTATATATAATATACTTGAGTTATTATTTTAGAATGGAAAAAACAAATAAAGAAGAAGTTGAATAAGAAAGGAACATGAAAAAGGGCGGTGAAAACATTACCTCTTCTTCGGGTTCTTCCTTTTGATTTGATCAAATGGCTCCATAGGGTGGATTTATGATCAAACTAAAGCATCTGGGTTTAAGTGAGGGAAGATAATAGAGTATTTTAGATGGGGTTGGGCGATCCAAAAGGCTTTGAACGTGTGAATAATTGGTTAGAACTGGTGTCCTTTTATAAGGGGGAGGAGGGGCTCTTTAGGAAAAACTTAAAGTATTATTTTATAATAAATTCATATTCAGTTTCTAATGGATAAAACATGTATTATTAAAATTATAAGGTGATTATGGGTCTATGTTATTTCATCCAATATATTTTAGACAGGTTTGGGTCATTGTATTAACCTTATCTTTTAGTTTTAACTCTTAGTTAATTAGTTTGACATTTACCAGGTCACTTTGTATTTTTATATTATATAGTTAATAAACATACTATAAACATCCAATCTACCCCAAAAGTGGTCCATTAATGATATGAATATCATGATATAAGTCCGTTTTCTGAACCTTAGAGTATTAGGAATATTATATCAACCAATAACATAGTATTTGTTTTAAATATTAATTTATGTCAATTTTGACACTATTTAGTATTTTGTTTTTGTGAAAGTCGTAGAAACTTGATTACATCTAAAAAGATACATTGAATCATACCTAACATGTCATAGTCACCCAGAAAATTCGTGGATGTCATAAAAACTTTGAAATTATATTTATTTTAATATTTATAATATCATTTATTTGATTCTTTCATTATTTAGGTAATTACAACATCATCATTGTGTCATAAATAACTTTAATTATTTATGTCTAAAATTTATAAATAAAATACCATTATTTATAAATATTATCAGATTTTTAATGAATATTTATAATCGAATTTATCTTATGTATAACCCTATATTAAAAATGTTTTAGTTATTAAACTCTGATTTTAACTCTTTTAACTCTTCTTTGAATTAAATAATAATAAATGTCCTAATCAAATCCAAGTGGACCTAAATGATAATATTTTATTCCTAAGGTTGTTTTGGGTCGAGATAAACTTGTCCAATAGAATTAGGACTTGTGTTTGGATAATATTAATATCATTTTTAACCTTAATTTCCCTATTTACTTTTAACCGTGGTAAAAAAAGGTAAAAAGTTACTATTCACCAAAAATTATTTTTATCTTATTGAACCACATCTTACTCCTTGATATTAACCGTGACTCTCGTATTTTTGAAATTCTACTTACAGAAGTAGTAAAATTATGTTTTATGTGAGTTTTCAAATTCTCATAGGAGGTGGGTAAAAGACGGTGAAAAGTTTTTTAAAAAATTTTATATATCTAAAATTATTATAAAATGACTCCAATGTATTACACTGAATTTATATAGGTATTATGTATCTATTTTGACCAAAAATAAATTTAAATAAAATAAAAAAATATTTAAATAAAAACTCGGTTTTAAATGATAACTTAGTGTTTTTTTCACTATTCATCAAAAGTTGAACGTTTTCCGAAAAAAACCAAAAATTTACACTGGGATAATTTCAATATTCTGAATCCAAAAATGAAGTCTATTTTACCTAATTCAAAACATATAAGTTGAATTTATTAATTTAAATTTAATTCCCGTTGTCAATACCAAAAGACGTATTTTTAAGAAACAATATCTATCAAAATAATGACACTTGTTTATGTCAAATCTCAAAGTGAAATTACATACAATGACCATCATTGGATAAAATGGTAAAAATATAATCTAATTATACTTCCAAAACATTAAAATTTATAATTCAACACTATAAAATTTTTGAGTAAAAAAGTTGTTTCAGTTAAAATATAGTATTTTTCACTATTCACCCAAACATGAAAGTTATCATAAAAACACAAAAAATTTATTGAAACTAAATTATTTTGTCCCAATTCTAAATAAGAAGTTTATTTTGTCAAATTGAATATATTAATGTTTCAAATATTGGATTTAAAAAGGGTTCTCCATTAAAAGGCGGTAAAATTTCATTTTTTGAAAAATACTTCTTTTATCTGAAAAAAACATATTTTTTCTTAAATTATGTCTAAGAAAATCATAATATGGATTCTAAAATTATAAGGATAATATATAGTTCAAAATTCAATTAATACTATTCATAACCGCTTTTGAACGGCTAGTTTGGTATGTCGTGATGCGCTTGAACTCAGTGTTGCATGTAGTGAAAGTTATTGCATTACATTGAAGAAATAACTTACTATGACATCTTGGGGTGTTACAATGTAAAACCCAAAGCTTCTATGGTATGCTTCTCTTTGAATAATATAGTAGCGTGTGTTGTACGCAACTTCCAGTTCTAACACACACCACAGCCAAGCAATGTAGCCGTTATGAATAGTAATACCCACTTTTTTAAATTTTATTAATTTTATCTCTCAAAATGGAATTCATTTTTGGATTCTTAATATTGAAATTAGCCTAGGGTGAATTTTTTGTACTTTTTGGATAACTTTTATATTATGACGAATAGTGAAAATTACTAAATTTTAATTAAAAACCATTTTTTTAATAAAAATAATTAATAGTGATAAATTATAAATTTGAGTTGTTTTAAATTATATTTAGAATATATTTATACCATTTAATACAATTTTGGTCATTGGACATAATTGCACATTTAAACCGGACATAAACAAGTGTTAATCTTTTGATATTTATTGTCCCTTAAAAACACTTTTTGTTTTAACAATGAGAATTAATTTTTAATTAATTTCTGCCAATTCTGTGTTTTGAATTTTGAAAAATGGACTCCATATTTGAAATCAGGATTTCCAAATTTTGTAAATAAGCAACTTTTATTTTTACGCATTTTGAATAATTACATTGGTAAATATTTTATTTACCATGGTTAAACGGTAAATCTGGTAAATAAGGGTAAACAATAATATAATAATAATAACAAAATACACTAAAACGTGTCTTAACCTTATTGGATGATACATGTCCGACCATGGTCATATTTGGGTCGATTTTGGGACCACATGGATCCACTTGAATGTGATAATGACACTCTATATTATTTATGTTAAAGTAAATATAAAAATGACATAAGCATATATCTTTTAGCAAAAGAATTATTAACTAGGGTTATATATATTATATTTTCAACTATAAATATTCATTAGAAATATAAAAATATTTCCTACATAATGGTAATTTATTTATAATTTTTATACATTGAAAAATTAAAAATATATATTACACAATAATGATGCAGTATTTTCCTTATTAATGAAAGAATCAAATAATTGGAATTATAAATGTTAAAATTAATATAATTTGAAAGTTTTTATGACATACACGAATTTTATTGGTTAGTATTACATATTAGTATTTCTTAAATGAATTTTATTCGAATTAATAAGGTTTTTAAGACTTTAGAAAAAATCAATTCTTAAATATGTTCAAAATTGACATAAATGAGTTTTTAAAAACAAATATTATATTATTAAATGATATTCTATTCCTAAAAATCTAATGATCGGCCAAAGGACTCATATAATGATAGGTTTATAATTAATGGACCACTTTCGGGTATCTTGGATGTATATAGTATGGTTAATTACTATATATTATAAAAATACAAAGTGACATGGTAAGTGTCAAACTAATTAACCAAGAGTTAAAACTAAAAGATAAGGTTAATGTAAAGAACCAAACCTATATAAAATCTATTGGTTTAAATTTTTCGACCCATCCCAACCTTAGACTTTGAATAATTCACTTAGGAGCCATTATAAACCTAATATGAATTTATTATAAATTAATACTTTAAGTTTTCTTAAAGAGCCCCTCCTCCCCCTTATAAAAGGACACAACTTATAACCAATTATTCACACCTTAAAAAACTTTTGGTTCATCCAAACCCTGCCCAAATACTCTTTCAACATCCCTATTCTCCTCCTAGAATCCTTATCTTAGGCAGAAGGCACTTCAAGAATTCTTTTTTGTTTCACAGCAAAGGGAGTTACCCAAATTAAAGGTAATGATTTCTCTTAGCTTCTTTTCTTTTATTTTACTTTTACAACCCCTAAACTCTTATTATTATTTTATTTTGTATAAAAACCAGTATAATAAATATACTAGTATATTTTTATGATAATTATTCTAACAACACTTACACACACCTCCATCTAATGGGTGAAGAACATAATGTTTCTGTGGATGTGAACCAAACGCCTCACGAAACGATGATTGTTCAATTATCTCCTACCACCTCTCATGGTGGTCATTATGATGGCACTATAATTAAATATGATATTAATGATATTTATTATATATATAATCTTCTATAATTCCATTTTATATCATACCATTATTTCTTTCATGTTGTATATATATACGATAATTTCATTTGAGGAAGTGCGGACTACCGCCCCCTCAAAGTGATATGACTCGTTCATACCATACATGGAATGTATAAAGGATGGTGTTAATAAAATTAAGTAACACATATAATATATTATATTATACTTGAATAATAATATACCTATGTATCATTTGGTTTTGATTCCTTTTAAAATGAAAAATGAAATGGAAGTTGCGTTCGTGCGTACGTATGGATTACCGTCTCCACGAACGCGATGAGATTCATTTCCCCATCATATCCATTCAAGAATAATTATTGTTTGATGATTAAAAGTAATTTTTAAGGACTTGATATCATTATGTATATGAATAAGATACAACCTATCTATAACAAACATGGCTTACGTAAAGCAGCAAATGAAGGAAAACAGAGCAGTTAACACCCGAAACGACTATAATACTAAAATATTATTAAAAAAGAAATATTAAAAGATCATAGATGATATCATATTTATGAATATGATTCTTTTATAATTTAATATCAATGATTTAACTATTATACAGGAGGTTAACATACACTCTATCAAGGAAAAGTACAAGGTAAGGGGTTTTCATCTCACTCCTTATTCTCGTGAGATTCATGCCATATTGCCACTATTACATTTTGTGTGGTGTATATACTGCCCATAATTATATTCTTTGTATAATACACTTTAATTTATGTGTATTTACATATTAATTGTATGATACCTATTTCATGGGTTGTATGTTTCTTATGTTACCAAATTGGTAAAGGTTAATTTCACAATCTCTTTATTATCCGAGATTGTTTTTACGTAAGTATCTACTAAGACATATTTATTATCCATATCCATGTTTTATGAATGATTTTTCAAAGGGATTATTTTAAGGGACTTTTTTACTAAAATATCATTTCAAATGCTTTAAATATTTATTCTTATAAATCATTCTCATTAATGTCCATGTCCTCAAAATGGTTTTTAAGGATTTATTTATATGGACATGAATGTTTTTAAAATGTTAATAACTTTCAAAAGTTTCAAAGTGGTATGGGACACTTTGATTAAAAAATGTCTTTAAATGACTTCTTTTCTAAATTGTGTGACTTTTAAATATTTTCATTAAAAATGGGTATTTCTCTCAAATATTTTTTCAAATTATTTTTATCTATGTCAACATCCTTTGATACATTTTACACTTGTTTGAAGTTGATTTATTATGATACAAATCTTCCATATTGTATGTAATGTTTTGTGATATTTTTGACTATGGATAAGTTATTTTTATTCCATTAATGGTTTATGATTAATGTTTTGTCATTTCGTATGCTTGTTTTAATAAGAATGTTTATGTTATATTTCATCTTATTCTTATGATGAATGTGTTGGACTAGTATAATCTGGTTTGGGGTCCTGTTATAGAAGACCCCCCAGGTTAGTGTCTAGTTATTAGAGGCACTTGGGGTTGGTGTATGGTTATTAGAGGCACTCTAGGTTGGTGTCCGGTTATTAGAGGCACTCTGGGTTGGGTTCTGGTTACAGATATCCCCTAGGTCATGGCACGAGGACTAGACAAAGAAATTAAAGTTCAGCATTATGAATTCCATCATTATGAAAGTGGTTATTGATATTGCATGTGATTATTAGATTAGTATAATATCCATGTGAATATGTAAATGGCATTATTTCATCTTATTTATGCCATATTATGATGAAGATTATGTTTAAAAGGCTTTTGTTTTAGTTATACATTACCTTAAATGTTTATGCTTATTTATGAATGTTTCGGCTAAATTGTTATCCTTACTGAGCATCTGAGCTCACCCCTTTCTATGTTTTATTTTTTCCCAGGATTCCGAGAAGTGTATTGTGATTGATATGCAGGGTTAAGCCAAGTGAATAATGGAATTCGTGAAGGATTATTTATGTTGTTGTTTATATTATGAAGTTTAATGTAACATTCATGTATGTGATCTATTTTCCAAGACTGCTAAACTGATCAGTCCTTCGGGACATGATTCCTTGTAAGCATGCCAATATTATGTAATAATGCATAGACTCTGGGTAACTGGGGCTGGGGCATTATAGTTGGTATCAGAGGAAGTTTAGCAATAACCTTGGAAGCTATATTTAGATAGACTCTGATTAGATAATATAGCCCTAAGATAGACTTTGAGGATTTTTAGAGAAGAACATCCTAGAATTTTGATATTGTAGAGATTTTTGAGTTTTACAAGAAATAAATCCATGTCTAGATACGAGAAAGTAGTGGTGGCTCTTGAAGAGATGTACCTAGGGGTAAAACCGGAAAACACTGCTTTGAGCTAGACTCGAATGGAAACTGGTGCACGACAATGGGCCTTGCTGCACTCTTGGTTATAACACTCCTGGGGGATATGCTTAGGATAATTCTCATTTTCGTTAAAAATTATTATGAAGGGATTATGAGTATATAATTACTCAAAGAAAACATTTTTATGATTATGGATTATATCCATAAACTGTTTAATTGATGTTAAATTTTTTAGAAGTTCGGGATTAGGTATTGTTATTCATTAACTAATCTAGTGTATTCCATTGTTTAGAAATGGCGCCTAGTAGAAGGAATGAGAACTCTAGAAATACATTTGATCCAAAGAGTAAGAAAAATCATATCTTTCAGGGTCTTAATCCAGAGTTTAGAAGGGAAATAGTCTCCCATGTATTATCATCATATGAAGAAATAGTATCATGTGTTGATAAGATGAGTACAGAATTCTTAGTTTCCTATGGCTTTGAAGGGAAGACAGAGAAGGAAAGGATGGTAGAGAGAAGGATAGATAAAGTGAAGAAGGTAAAGAAGGATTTTACCATATTTGATAACTATGGAAAGAATCACCTTGGAAAATGCTTTTAGGGAATGAGAGTGTGTTATAAGTATAGAGAAAAAAGACACCAAGTACGTGCCTACAAGGGTAAGAAAAAGGTTTCAAATGTAAAATGCATCATCTGCAAGGAGTGGGGACACTACGCGAATCAATGTTCTAGTCATCAGACTATGCCGCAAATGATGCTGTTGGATAATAGTGAAGTTATGATACTACCACAGATGAATAGGAATGACTAGTGTTCTTATGTTGTTATTTTAGAATTATTTCATTTAAGTGTTGTATCAATGATGTTCTGGAAATAAATAAGGATTGTACTGTAGTACTATTTCATTGAGGATTTGAGATTTTATGGTACTAAGAAAAGTGAATCTACAGTGAGTTAAACTTTTTTTTAGAAATTACATGGTTGAAGGAAAGATAAACCTTAATGTGGTCCTAACATTGAAATACTGATTTTGGAATAAGATATGGTTGATTTGGGTAAATTATATTGGATATTCATGACTTCCTTGAAACCAATTAATGATTTGTATATTCCATCATTGTTGGAGTTTACAACATTTTTGGATGGATTATATATGGAATAAGGGATAATGAATGTAATCAATAAGGTTTATGGTAATTCAAGATGTTTCAGTGTTTTAAAAGAATACATGATGAAGGTATTAAAATGATATTACAGGGTAAAAAGGATCTACATTATGTTTACCTTTCATATAAATTTTTGACTGAGAGTTTAAAAAAGTATTTTGGATAAGTCTGAAGGTTGGAATGGATTAAGTTTGAAAGGTTGTTTTTGGATTTTTATAAAAGGACAACACTTAGACCGTGTGACGACTCATCGCGTCGGACAAAGCTGTGGGAATCGAACCCACAACCATAGTGGAATTGAGATTTATCGCCTACCAATGGACTACGTGATATTCCTGGATTGTATAATGTAGTTTCTTTTTTTAAAAGGTTTTATATGTGAATTATAAATTCATTACATTTGGAACCCAATACGATTAGGATAAATAGTGTATTTCTTGAGTTGTATTATGTTTTGGGGTGAAAGATGAGTTTGTGGTAGAAATTTATTAATGGATAAAACTCTGATTATAAAGTAAGTATATCTCCTTATGACCTTATCCAATCTCATAAATAAATTCTTTAACATTACGAAAAGTAACTTAGAAAAAAATGTTGTCCTATATGGTACCATAGATCACCACAAATTTATGGCTTTGAGATTGTTGGCCTTTTCATATCCATGTCCTCTACCACTCTACATCAGATATTGATGGTTATATTTCTCTTCCATATCCATATTTTTCTATATTAAACCCTAGTATATCTTATTTTTGGTAACCTTCATACTTACCACTCTTTATTTTAAATAGAGGCCTCATTAATCCACTTTTCAATGTGGGATTTCAACTAAGATATTTTAAAATCTCAACCTCAAGTTTCCAATATCGAGCATAAATTGCAAGGACATGATTTATTAAATTAGGGGAGAATATAACACCACAAGATTCCAAGATACGTTTCTCTTTTAATAATACAGTAGCGTGTGTTGTACGCAACTTCGAGTTCTGACACACACCACAACCAATTAAACTAGCCATTATGAATGGTAACACCCACTTTTTGAAATTTTATAAATTTTATCATTCAAAATGGACTTCATTTTTGGATTTGGAATAATGAAATTATCCTAGGATGAAATTTTGGTACTTTTCGGATAACTTTTATATTTTGATGAATATTGCAAATTACTAAATTTTCATTAAAAACAACTTTTTAATAGAAATAATTAATAGTGATAAATTATGAATTTGGGTGGTTTTAAAGTATATTTAAAATATATTTTTACCATTTAATACAATTTTGGTCATTGGACATAATTTCACATTTAAACCGGGCATAAACAAGTGTCAATCTTTTGATAATTATTATCTATTGAAAACACGCTTTTTGTTTTGACAACGGGAATTAATTTTAAATTAATTTCTACCACTTGTGTGTTTTGAATTTAGAAAAATGGACTCCATATTATGAATCAGGATGTCCAAATTTTTTAAATAGGTAACTTATATTTTTATACATTTTGAATAATTACTTCGGTAAATATTTTAATTACCATGGTTAAATGGTTAATCCAGTAAATAAGGGTAAACAAATAATATTATAATAATAATAAATTACCCTAAAACTTGTCTTAACCCTATTGGTTTATACATGTCCGACCATGGGCATCTTGGGGTCGATTTGGGGACCCCATGGATCCACTTGTAAGTGATAATGACACTTTATATTAATTAAGTTAAAGTAAATACAAAAATGACATAAACCTATATCTTTTAGAAAAACAATTTTTACATAGGGTTATGTATGTTATATTTTCGACTATAAATATTAATTAGAAATATAAAAATATTTCCTACATAATGGTATTATATATATAATTTTTATACATTAAATAATTTAGTTTATATATGACACAATGATTTTGCAGTAATTACCTTATTAGCGAAATATTAAAATATTTGATATTATAAATACCAAAATAAATATAATTTTAGACTTTTAATGAATTACACGAATTTTATAGGTTAATATGACATGACATTATTGATTTAATTAACTTTTTTCTAAGTAATCATGTTGTTATGAATTTCACAAAAATCAAATACCAAATACTTTCAAAATTGACATAAAAGAGTTTTTAAAACAAATATTATATTATTAATTGATATTAAATTCATAAAAATATAAGGCTCAGCCAAACTACTTGTATCACGATAGATATATCATTAATGGACCACTTTGGGGTCTCTTGGAGGTATATAGTATGTTTATTAACTATATAATATAAAAATAAAAAGTGACATTGTAAGTGTCAAACCAATTAACCAAGAGTTAAAACTAAAAGATAAGGTTAATATAATGACCCAAACCTGTCTAAAATATATTGGATGAATGTTTTTAGACCAATAACCACCATATACTTTGAATAATTTACTTTTTAGGCATTAGAAACCGAATATGAATTTATTATAAAATAATAATTTAAGATTTTCCGAAAGAGCCACTCCTCCCCCTTATAAACGGACACCACTTATAACCAATTCTTCACACCTTCAAAGCCTTTTGGATCGGCCAAACTCTATCCAAATATCATCCCAACATAACTAAATTCAACCTAGAGGCCTTAGTTTGATCATGAATCCATCCTAAGGATCCCTTTTGATCAACTCAAAAGGAAGAATTCGAAGAAGAGGTAATGTTTTCACCACCCTCTTTCAAGTTCCTTTCTTCTTCAACTTCTTATTTCTTTATTATTCCCATTAAAAAATAATAATTCCAGTATATTATATATATTTTGAAGTTATTATAAATATGGTACCACCATATTCAGTATTATAGCCATCCTTTGAATGATATGTCATCATACATGCGTAAGTACGGCTTACCGTCTCCACGTCGTGGTGTAATTATTATTCAAAACATTATTATTTGGATGGGTATAATAATGATGTTTAATTCATGTAAATAATAAATATAACATTATAAAGATTATGTATATATGATATATCATCCAATTATATATTATTCTAATATCATAATAATGATATTGTCGCTCGTGCGTACTTATGGACTAATGTCTCCACGAACACGATGAGCTTCATTCCCCATCGTATCCATTCAAGTCTAATTCTCATTTTATGATTAAAAATAATATTTAAGGATTTATATCATTCTTTATAGGAATAATATACATCCCATCTATAAAAAATATGGCTCACATAACAAAGAATATAAAGAAAAATGAATCGGTTGACACCTGAAATGATGATAATACTAAGATATTATTAACAAATCAATGTTAAGAGATCATATATGATATCATAGTAATGTATATGATTCTTTTATAATTTAATAACAATTATTTCACCATTATATGGGAGGTTAACCTACCTTCAACCAAGGAAAACTACAAAGTAATGGGTTTTTATCTCACTCCTTATTCTCGTGAGATTCATGTCATATTGCCACTAATACCTATTGTGTGGTGTATGTACTACCCATAATTTTATTAATTGTGTAATAAAATTTAATTTATGTGTATTTACATATTCATTGTATGGTACCTCTTGCATGGGGTGTATGATTCATAAGTTACCAAATTGGTAAGGGTTTATTTCACAATCTCTACATTATCTGAGGTTGTTTATACGTTATTATCTACTGGGACATCTTTATCATCAACATCTATGTTTCTTAAAAATGTATTTCAAAACATTTTTACTGTGTAATTGAAAATGGTTCATAGTCATTTATACCCTTATTTGACTTTATATTTTTTGAAAGGAATCTTTCCGTCATTTTCGAAACAAATTACTTTTTAACCTTTTCGACAAAATTAAGGTAAGAATATCTTTTTTAACTTTTATGGTGGGTGTGGTTATTCTCCTCTGTTATTACACCTTTGAAGCTTCCCTCACAAGCTTATATGGATATTTTCAAAATAAAGGTTTTCTCTATAATTATGTGACTTTTAAATGATTTAAAAAAAATAGATATTTTTATCAAATAGTTTTGATTCCATCTATGTCAACATCCATTGATAAAATTTACACTTGTTTGGAGTTGATTTATTATGATAAAAATCTTAAATATTGTGTTTATGATTATATAATTCCTCAAAGAAGTGATTTTTATGATTATGGATTATATCCACAAACTGTTCAATTTACGTTAGGTATTTTACAAGTTTGGAATTATGTATTTTGATTCATAAACTAATCTAGTTTATGCCATTGTATAGAAATGGAACCTAGTGGAATGAATGGAAATCGTATCAATGCACTTAATCCATGTAGGGATTTCCCCCCTACTTAAGAAAATTACAGTGGAGCTGGTGATGCAACTGGTGTTGATCAGCTAATCCCCATACTGGGACAACTCACTCAGTTTATGAATAATAACATTACCCGTATAGAGCACCCTGATCCACAGCGTGGAGGATCAATGTTAGATCGATTCATGAGGCAATAACCACCAACATTAAATGGGAGTACAAATCCATTAGTTGGTGAGCAATGGATAAATTCCTTAGAGAAAATATTTTATGCTTTGGGGAGTAGCGAAAGGGAAAAAGTTATCATGGTAGTTTACCGCCTCCCTGGAGATGCTGACCAATGGTGGTCTTTGATTCGAAATAGAAAGGAAGATGATGAAGTATAAAATATGGAATGGTAGGAATTTAAAGATATTTTCTTAGAAAAATACTTTCCTCATGACCATCGAGCAGATATGGAAAGGTAGTTTCTGAGTCTGAGGAAAAAGGAGGATGAGAATTTTTCCAAGTTTGAGGATAACTTTACAAGGATAGTAAGGTATACTGCAGATTATATACATAACATAAGAAGTAATATTGATCGTTTCATTAATGGGTTAAAACCATATCTCTATCAAGAATTAGTATCACAATCCTTCTCATCATACGAAGATATTGTCTCGTGTGTAATCAAGACAGAAAAGGAAATCTCTAAGTCTTATGACTTTAAATCAAAATAAGAGAAGAAGAGATCTGTTGAACTGTCTGGAAAAGGAAATAAAAAAATAGGGAAGAAGGGAAGAAATGAATTTCCACCCTGCGAAAATTGTGGAAGGAAGCAACCTGGTTCCTTTCTTAAAGGAAAAGGAGTGTTCTACAAATGTGGACAGAAGGGCCATCTAGCTGGTAATTGTAAAGGAAAGAAATACGCTACCGATGTTGAATTCTATAATTGTAGAGAAATGGGTCATTATGAAAATGAATGTCCTAAGTGCCAAGAAAACTTACCTCAGAAAAGTCCAAGAGAACAATCCAAACTTATGTTGTTACTACAGTTGAAGTTGAATAATTATTGTATTTGTGTTTTTGGATTCAAGAACTATATTCTGGATATAAGAATAATGTGATATATATATAAGGATTGTACTGCAATACTATTTTATTGAGGACTTGAGTTTATATGGTTCTAAGATAAGTGACTTAATAGTAAGCTACAGTTTTTGTAAAATACATGGTTTAAGGAAAGGTAATCCTTAATATGGTCCCGATAATGAGATAGTGATTTTGGAATAATACATGATTGATTAGGATAAATTATATTGGATATCCTTGAATACCTTGAAGCTGATTAATGATTTTTATATTCCATAATTGTTGGATTTTACAACATTTTTGAATATAAGGAGTATATCCAGTATTCTATAAGGAATAAGGGATCATGAATGTAATCAATAAGGTTTTAGGGTAATTCAAGATGTTGTAGTGTTTTAAAAGAATACACGATGAAGGTGTTCACATGTTATTACGCAGCAAAAACGATCTTCATTGTGATTACGTTCCTTATAAATTTTGGACATGGACAGAAGTATTTTGGATAATTATATTTGGAGATTATTTTTTGATATTTATAAAAAGGACAACACGCAGACCGTGTGACAACCTGTCGCGTCGGACAAAGTTGCGGGAATCGAACCCACAACCATAATGTCATTGGGATTTATCACCTACCACTGGACTACGTGAAGTCCCTGGAGTATATAATGTTGTTTTTTTATGTTCTGATAGATTTATTATAAATTATCTTTTGGATCCTTATACGATTAGGATAAATATAATATTTTTGAGTTC
This sequence comes from Viscum album, assembly GCA_963277665.1. NCBI lineage: Eukaryota > Viridiplantae > Streptophyta > Magnoliopsida > Santalales > Viscaceae > Viscum > Viscum album. Next base: position 90,724,033 of record OY728163.1, read on the forward strand.
TATTATCTTTTAGAGTGAAAGATGAGTTTGTGGTAGAAATTAGTTGATGGATGAAACACTACTTGTCCTATATATATATATATATATCTTATTCTTTGAAGAAATTAACTCTTATACTTTATTGAAGGGATCTTAAAACCAAAACTTTTTTATCCTAATACCTTATGTTTTGTTGAACCGATGGTATCTTAAATCATCATAGATTGATGAATTTAACGACCTCAATTTTACACTTGTTTGTGATTAATGACCTCAATCACTACCTATGCATATTTATTTTTTTCCTCCAATTATATGTCTCTAATTACAACCAATTTTCTCCCAATCGAGATCATAATTTGGTGGTGACCCTTTCATTTCTCTTTTCCTCTTATTAAGACTAAATTTTATTAACCCAGTTTCCGATGAGAGTTTTCCCACAAAGATATTTTCTATTTTCAACCTTTTATTTTCAAAAAAAATTTCAAATTGTGAGAACACAATTTATTGAAGAATGGGAGAATGTAACACCCCAAAATTCTATGGTACGCTTCTCATTGAATAATACAGTTGTGTGTGTTGTACGCAACTTCGAGTTCTAACACACACCACAGCCAATCAAAATAGCTGTTATGAATAGTAATACCCACTTTTTAAAATTTTATAAATTTTTTCTCTCAAAATGGACTTCATTTTTTGATTCGGTATCTCAAAAATAGCCTAGGTTGAAATTTTGGTACTTTTCGGATAACTTTTATACTTTGATGAATTGTCAAAATTATTAAATTTTAATTAAAAACAACTTTTTTAATCAAAATAATTAAAAGTGATAAATTATGAATTTGAGTGGTTTTAAAGTATATTTAAAATATATTTTTTCCATTTAATACAATTTTGGTCATTGGACATAATTTCACATTTAAACCGGACATAAAAAAGTGTCGATCTTTTGATAGTTGTTATCTCTTAAAAATACGCTTTTTGTTTTAACAACGGGAATTAGTTTCAAATTAATTTCTACCACTTCTGTGTTTTGAATTTGGAAAAATGGACTCCATATTTGGAATCATTATTTCAAAATTGTGTAAATAGGTAACTTTTATTTTTAGAAATTTTGAATAATTACTTTGGTAAATATTTTTTTTACCATGGTTAAAGGGTAAATCCAGTAAATAAGGGTAAAAAATAATATTATAAAAATAATAAAATACCCAAAAACGTGTCTAAACCCTATTTTCCAATACATGTCTTACCATGGGAATCTTAGGGTCTATTTTGGGACCCCATGGATCCACTTGTATTTGATAATGACACTTTATATTAATTAAGTTAAAGTAAATACAAAAATGACATAAGCATATATCTTTTAGAAAAACAATTTTTACATAGGGTTATATATATTATATTTTCGACTATAAATATTAATTAGAAAGATAAAGAGATTTCCTACATAATGGTATTTTATTTATAATTTTTAGACATTGAAAAATTAAAAATATATATTACAAAATAATGATGTAGTATTTTCTTTATTAATGAAAGAATCAAATAATTGGTTATATAAATGTTAAAATAAATACAATTTGAAACTTTGGATGACATGAACGAATTTTATTGGTTAATATTACATATTAGGATTTCTTAAATTAATTTTATTCGAATTAATAATTTTTTTATGGATTTAGAAAAAATAAATTATTAAATATTGTCAAAATTTAAATAAATGAGTTTTTAAAACAAATATTATATTATTAAATGATATTCTATTCCTAAAAATATATGGTTCTGCCAAGGGACTCATATAATGATATCTGTATCACTAATGGACCACTTGGGTGTCTCTTGGATGTATATAGTATGTTTAATTACTATATATTATAAAAAAACAAAGTGACATGGTAAGTGTTAAACTAATTAACCAAGAGTTAAAACTAAAGGATAAGGTTAATGTAAAGACCCAAACCTGTCTAAAATCTATTGGTAGAAAGTATATAGACCCATACCCTCCTTAGACTTTTAATAATACACTTTTTATCCATTAGAAACCGAATATGAATTTATTATAAATTAATACATTAAGTTTTTTCTAAAGAGTCCCTCCTCCCCCTTATAAAAGGACACAACTTCTAAACAATTCTTCACACCATCAAAACCATTTGGTTCAGCCAAACCCTGCCTAAATAATATCTCAACATCCTTCTCCTCCTCCTAGAAGACTTACCTTAGGAAGAAAGCACTTCAAGAGTCCTTTTTTGTTCAAACCCAAGGGAGTTACCCAGATTAAAGGTAATGATTTCTTTTAGCTTCTTTTCTTTTATTTTACTTCTCCAACCCCTAAACTCTTCATATTCTTTTATTCTATATCAAAACCAGTATCCTAAATATACTAGGATATTTTTATGAGAATTATTCTAACTACACTTACACACAACTCCATCTAATGGGTGAAGAACATAATGTTTCTGTGGATGGCAACCAAACACCTCACGAAACGATTATTGTTCAATTATCTCCTACCGCCTCTCATGGTGGCCATTATGATGACACTGTAATTAAATATGATATTTATGATATTTATTTTATATATAATCTTCTTTAATTCCATTTTATATCATACCATTATTCATTTCATGTTGTATATATATACGATAATTTCATTTGAGGAAGTGCGGACTACCGCCCCCTCAAAGTGATATGACTCGTTCATACAATACATGGAACATATAAAGGACGTTATTAATTAAATTAAGTAAAACATATAATATATTATATTGTACCGGAATAATAATATACCTATATATCATTTTGTTTTTATTCCTTTTAAAATGAAAAATGAAATGGAAGTTGCATTCGTGTGTACATAAAGATTACCGTCTCCACGAACGCGATGAGATTCATTTCCCCATCATATCCATTCATGAATAATTATCAATTTATGATTAATTGTAATGTTTAAAGACTTTATATCATTATGGATATTAATAAGATACAACCTATCCATAACAAACACGACTTACGTAATGAAGCATAAAAAGGAAAACGAATCAGTTAACACTCGAAACGCCAATAATACTAAAATATTATTAACAAAGAAATATTAAAAGATCATAGATGATATCATATTTATGAATATGATTATTGTATAATTTAATAAAAATTATTTAACTATTATACATGAGTTTAACATACACTCTATCAAGGAAAAGTACAAGGTAAGGGGTTTTCATCTCACTCCTTATTCCCGTGACATTCATGCCATATTGACACTATTACATTTTTTGTGTTGTACGTACGACCCATAATTGTATTCTTTGTGTAATACACTTTAATATTTTTGTATTTACATATTCATTGTATGATATCTATTTCATGGGTTGTATGTTTCAAAAGTTACCAAATTGGTAAAGGTTAATTTCATAATCTCTTTATTTTATGAGGTTGTTTTTACGTAAGTATCTACTGGGACATATTTTTTATCCATGTCCATGTTTTATGAAAGAATTTTCAAAGGGATTATTTTAAGGGAATTTTTTACTAAAACATCATTTCAAATGTTTTAAATTTTTAATCTTCATAATCTATCTGATTAATGACCATGTCTTCAAAATTGGTTTTAAGGGTTTATTTATATGGACAAGAATGTTTTTAAATTGTTAATTCCTTTCCAAAGTTTCAAAGTGGTATGAGACACTTTGATTCAGAAATATCTTTAAATGAATTCTTTTCTAAATTGTGTGACTTTTAAATATTTTCATTAAAAAGTGGTATTTCTCTCAAAGAGTTTTACAAATCATTTTCATCTATGTCAACATCCTTTGATAAATTTTACACTTGTTTGAAGTTGATTTATTATGATAAAAATCATCCATATTGTATGTAAGGTTTTGTGATATGTTTGATTGTGGATGAGTTATCTTTATTCCATTAATGGTTTATGATTAATGTTTTGGAATTTCGTAAGCTATTTTTAATATGAATGTTTAAGTTATATTTCATCATATTCTTAAGATGAATGTGTTGGACTAGTATATTCTGGGTTGGGGTCCGGTTACAGTAGACCCTCTGGGATTGTGTCCAGTTATTAGAGGCACTCCGGTTTGGTGTTCGGTTATTAGAGGCACTCTGGGTTGGTGTCTGGTTATTAGAGGAACTCCGGGTTGTTTTCTAGTTATTAGAGGCACTCTGAGTTGGTGTCCTGTTATTAGAGGTACTCCGGGTTGGGTTCTGGTTACATTCAGCCCCTAGGTCTTGGCATGAGGCCTTGACAAAGAAATTAAAGTTCAACATTATGCAATCCTTCATTATGAAAGTGGTTATTGATATTTCATGTGATTATTCTATTAGTAGAATATCCATGAGAATATGTAAATTGAGTTATTTCATTTTATTTTAGCCATATTATGCTGAAGTTCAAGTTTAAAAGGATTTTGTTTTAGTTATACATATCCTTAAATGTTTATGCTTATTTATGAAAGTTTCATCTATATTGTTATCCTTACTGAGCATCTGAGCTCACCCCATTCTATGTTTTATTTTTCCCATGATTCCAAGAAGTGTATTGTTATTGATATGTAGTTTTAATCCAAGGGAATAATGGAATTCGTGAAGGATTATTTATGTTTTTTGTATATTAGGAAGTTTAATGTAACATTCATGTATGTAATCTATTTTCCAAGACTACGAAACTGATCGGTCCTTCCCATATGTGATAACTGTGGAAAGAATCACCTTGGAAAATTCTTGAAGGGAATGAGAGTATGTTATAAGTGTGGAGAAAAAGGACACCAAGTATGTGACTGCAAGGGTAAGAAAAAGGTTTCAAATGTACAAGGTTGAAGGAAAGATAGACCTTAATATGGTCCTAATATTGAGGTACTGATTTTGGAATAAGAGATGTTTGATTTGGGTAAATTATATTTGATATTCATGACTACCTTAAAACTAATTAATGATTTTTATATTCCATCAGTGGTGGAGTTTACAACATTTATGGATAGAAGGAGTATAACAAGTATTCTATAAAGAATAAGGGAGCATGAATGTAATCAATAAGATTTTATGGTAATTCAGGATGTTACCATGTTTTAAAATATACATGATGAGGGTGTTCACATGTTATTCCATGGAAAAAAGGATCTTCATTATGTTTATCTTCCGCATAAATTTTGGACTGTGAGTTTGGATAGAAGTATTTTGGATATGTCTAGTTTGAGATTATTTTTGGATTTCCATAAAAAGGACAACCCGGAGGTCGGGTGGCAACCCGTCGCGTCCGGCAAGGCTGCGAGACTTGAACCCGCAACCGAAGGGCAACAAGGGTGTATCACCTACCACTGGCCCACATGATGTGCTGGATTGAATAATGTAGTCTTTCTTAAAAAATTCTTCTAGATGAATTATAAATTCATTTTTTTAAACTCTATATGAATAGGATAAATAGAATATTATTTTTTAGTTCTATTATCTTTTAGAGTGAAAGATGAGTTTGTGGTAGAAATTAGTTAAAGGATGGGACTCTACTTGTCAAGTATATATTTTTCTTTTTCTCTTATTCTATGATAAAATTAATTCTCATACTTTAGTGAAGGGATCTTAAAAAAATGTGTTATATTAATACCATATGTTTTCTTGAACCGATGGTATTTTAAATCATTAAAGATTAATGATTTTAAGGCCCTCAATTTTACACTTGTTTGTGATTGATGGCCTCAATTACTACCTATAAATATTTATGTTTTTCCTCCAATTATATTTCTATAATTGCCACCAATTTTCTCTTAATCGAGATCATAATTTGGTGGTGACCCTTTCATTTCCCTTTTCATCATATTAAGACGAAATTTTATTAACCTAATTTCCGATGTGGGTTTTCCCAAAGGTATTTTCTATTTTCAACCTTTTATTTTCAAAAAATAATTTCAAATTGCGAGGACACAATTTATTGAAGGAGGGAAGAATGTAACACCCCAAGCTTCCACGGTACGTTTCCCTTTGAATAATGCAATAACTTGCATTGTACGCAACTTCGAGATTCTAACACACCATGACCAATCAAAATAGCTGTTATGAATAGTAATACCCACTTTTTGAAATTTTATAAATTTTATCATTCAAAATTGACTTCATTTTTGGATTATGAAAAACGAAATTACACTAGGGTGATTTGGGTATTTTTCTGAAAAGTTTCAATTTTTTATGAATAGTGAAAATTAATAAATTTTAATTAAAAACAACTTTTTTAATTGAAATAATAAATAGTGATAAATTATGAATTTGAGTGGTTTTAATGTATATTTAGGATATATTTTTACCATTTAATACAATTTTGTTCATTGTACATAATTTCACATTTACACCGGACATAAACAAGTGTCAATCTTTTGATAGTTATTATTTCTTAAAAACACGTTTTTTGTTTTGACAGTGGAAATAAATTTTAAATTAATTTCTACTACTTCTGTGTTTTGAATTTTGAAAAATGGATTATATATTTAGAACCAGTATGTCCAAATTGTATAAATAGGTAACTTTTATTTTTAGACATTTTGACTAATTAGTTCGGTAAATATTTTATTTACCATGTTTAAAGGGTAAATCCGGTAAATAAGGGTAAAAAATAATAATATAATAATAATAAATTACCCTAAAACTTGTCCAAACCTTATTGGGGGATACCTGTCCGACCCTGGTAATCTTTGGGTCGATTTTGGGACCCCATAGAGCCACTTTTAGGTGATAGGGACACTTTATATTAATTAAGTTAAAGTAAATACAAAAATGACATAAGCATATATCTTTAAAAAAACAATTTTTACATAGAGTTATATTTGTTTTATTTTTTACTATAAATATTCATTAGAAAGATAAAACGATTTCCTACATAATGGTATTTTATTTATAATTTTTAGACATTTAATAATAAAATTTATTTATGACAAAATAATGATGCGTTATTTTTCATATTAATGAATGAATTAAATAATTGATATTATAAATATAAAAAATATATATAATTTGAAACTTTTAATGCATTACACTGATTTCATAGGTCAATATTCCATATTAGGACTAGTTATATTAATTTGGTTCTAAGTAATAATGCTGTTGTGAATTTATCAAAAATAAAATTCTCAATAGTGTCAAAATTGACATAAAAGAGTTTTTAAAATAAATATTATATTATTAATTGATATTCTATTCATAAAAATCTAAGGCTCGTCCAAAGGACTTATATCATGATAGGTGTATTATTAAATGACCACTTGGGGGTCTCTTGTATGTATATAGTTTGTTTATTAACTATATAGTATAAAAATACAAACTGACATGGTAAGTGTCAAACTAATTAACTAAGAGTTAAAACTAAAAGATAAGGTTAATATAATGACACAATACTGTCTGAAATATATTTTTTGAAAGGATTTCGACCCATCCCAACCTTATTATTTGAATAAGACACTTTTGAGCCATTCAAAACCGAATAGGGATTTATTATAAAATAATACTTTAAGTTTCTCATAAAGAGCCTCTCCTCCCCCTTTTAAAAGGACACCAATTCTAACCAATTACTCACACCTATCAAGCCTTTTGTCTCATAAAAAATATACCCAATTAAGCTCCCTACATCCCTATACTCCTCTTAGAAGCCTTACATTAGGCATAATGGACTTTAAGAGTCCTTTTTGGTTCAAACCAAAGGGAGTTACCCAAATTAACGGTAACGATTTCTCTTAGCTTCTTTTCTTTTATTTTACTTATCCAACCCCTAAACTCTTCTTATTATTTTCTTTTGTAAAAAAACCAGTAAAAAAATATACTAGGATATTTTTATTAGAATTATTAGAACTAAACTTACACACACCTCCATATAATGGGTGAAAAACATAATGTTTTTGTGGATGGCAACCAAACGCCTCACGAAGCGATGATTGTTCATTTATCTCCTACCACCTCTCATGGTGGCCATTATGATGGAACTATAATTAGATATGATATTAATGATATTTATTTTATATATAATAGTCTCTAATTCTATTTTATATCATACCATTATTCATTTCATGTTGTATATATATACAATAATTTTATTTGAGGAAGTGCGGACTACCACCCCCTCAAAGTGATATGAATCGTTCATACCATACATGGAACATATAAAGGATGGTGTTAATGAAAATTAGTAACACATATAAGATATTATATTATACTGTAATAATAATATACCTATTTATCATTTGGTTTTTATTCCTTTTAAAATGAAAAATGAAATGGAAGTAGCGTTCGTGCGTACGTAAGGATTACTGTCTCCACAAATGCGATGAGATTCATTTCCCCATAATATCCATTCAAGAATAATTATCATTTGATGATTAAAAGTAATGTTTAAAGACTTGATATCATTCTGTATATTAATAGGATACAATGTATACATAACAAACACGACTTACGTAACAAAGCCTATAAAGGAAAACGTATCAGTTAACACCCGAAACGACGATAATACTAAAATATTATTAACAAAGAAATATTAAAAGATCATATACGATATCATATTTATGAATATGATTCTTATATAATTTAATAACAATGATTTAACTATTATAAAGGAGGTTAACAAACACACTATCAAGGAAAAGTACAAGGTAAGGGGTTTTCATCTAACTCCGTATTCCCGTTAGATTCATGCCATATTTCAACTATTACCTTTTGTGTGGTGTATGTACTGACCATAATTGTATTCCTTGTGTAATACACATTAATGTATGTGTATTTACATATTCATTGTATGATACCTCTTTCATGGGGTGTATGTTTCTTATGTTACCGAATTGGTAAGGGTTTATTTCACAATCTCTTCATTATCCGAGTATGTTTATACGTAATTATCTATGGGGACCTCGTTATCATCCACATCTACAATCCTTAAAAATGTATTTCAAAACATTCTTACTATTTTATAGACTATGGGTTAAAGTCATTTATACCCTTGTTTTACTTTTTATAAGATGTTTATAAAGGAATCTTTCCATCGTTTTCCAAACAAGGTCCTTTTTAACCTTTTTGACAAAATTAAGGTAAGAATGCCTTTTTTAACTTATACTGCGGGTGCGGCTATTTTCCATCATTATAAAATCATTGAAATTCCCTTACAAGCTTATAAGAATATTTTCAAAGTAAAATTTTTCTTTTATAATGATGTGACTCTTAAATGATTTCAAAAAAATAGATATTTCTCTCAAATAGTTTTGATTTCATCTATGTCAACATCATTTTAAATGTTTTGAAGATTTATTCTTCTAAACCATTCTCATTAATGTACATGGTTTCAAAATGGTTTTAAGGTTTTATTTAAATGTACACGATTGTTTTAAAATGTTAATTACTTTAAAAAGTTTCAAAGTGGTATGGGACACTTAGATTCAAAAATTTCTTTAAATGACTTTCTTTCTAAAATGTGTGACTTCTAAAGGTTTTCATGAAAAGGGATATTTAAATTAAAGAGTTTTACAAATCATTTCCATCTATGTAAAATCCTTTAATGTATTTTAAAATTTCTTTGAAGTTTATTTATTATGATACAAAACGTTCGTATTTAATTGAAAGTTTTGTGATATGTTTGACTATAGATGTGCTATATTTATACCATTCATGGTTTATGGTTAAAGTATTGACATTTCATATGCTAGTTTTAATATGAATGTTTATGATATGTTTAAGCCTTTTCATATGAGGAATGTATTGGACTTAGTAAGTGATGGTTGGAGCCCGCTATAGCTCCTCGATGCATTGGTAGGTCTCATGAGACGACTAGACGTGGAATTGACCAAGGACCTTTCCCAATTTGAGATATGGTTTGGGCCGAGGCCTTAATCATTTTTAGACATCTTGGCCGAGGCCTTGAAAAAATATTTCATATTGTCTGGCATTATACAATCCCTCATTATGGAAATAATATTGTTGGTTCACATGGTTATTCGACTAGTAGAATACCCATGATTATGTTTTATTATGGCATTATTTACTAAACTCATATTCTTTCCATATAAGTATTCATGTTTGTTATTGGAAAAGGCATGTGGTTTCAATTATTCACCATGCTTAATATTTATCTCATTTTCTGCTGTATTGCTTACCCTTACAGAGTGTTTGAGCTCACCCCTTTCAATTTTTTATTTTTCCCAGGATTCCAAGAAGTGTATTACAGCACATACCCCTAAGATAGACTTTTAGGTTTAGTAGAGAAAACAATTCCTAGAATTTTTATATTGTATAGATTTTGTGAGTTTTCTGAGCAATACATCCCTATCTGGATACGAGCAGGTAGAGGTGGCTCTGGAACATATGTACCTAGGGGTAAAACCCAAAAACACCGCTTTGAGCTAGACTCGAATGGAAACTGGTGCACGACAACAGGCATTGCTGCACTGTTGGTTATGACACTCCTGGGAGATATGCTTAGGATAATTTTCATTTTCTTTACAAACCACTATGATGGGTTTATGAGTACATACCTTCTCAAGAAAACATTTTTGTGATTATGGATTATATCCATAAACTGTTTAATTTATGTCAAGTGTTTTACAAGTTTGGGATTAGGTATTGCTATTCATAAACTAATCTAGTGTATGCCATTGTTTAGAAATGGCACCTAATAGAAGGAATTAGAACTCCAGCAATACGAATGATCATAGAGTAAGAAAAAACATATCTTTCATGTTATTAAGCAAGAATTTATAAGGGAAATAGTCTCCCACATATTATCATCACATGAATAAATAGTATCATGTGTTGATATGATAAGTAAAGAATTCTCGGAGTCCTATGGATTTGAAGGGAAGCCAAGGAAGGAAAGGATGGTTGAGAGAAGGACAGATAAAGGGAATAAGGGAAAGAAGGATTTTCCAATATGTTATAAATTTGGAATGAATCACCTTGGTAAATTCTTGAAGGGAATGGGAGTTTGTTATAAGTGTGCAGAAAAAGGACACCAAGTACATGATTGAAAGGGTAAGAAAAAGTTTTCAAATGTACAATGCTTCATCTCCAATGAGTTGGGACACTACGCAAACCAATGTACAAATCATCAGAGTATGCACAAAATGATGTTATTGGATAATAACCAAAGTTATGATACTACCATAGATGAAGATGAATGACTAGTGTCCTTATTTTGTTATTATATAATTATTTTATTTGGGTGTTGTATCAGCAGTATGTTGACATAGATGAAAATGATTCGTAAAAAAATATGAGAAAAATATCCCTTTTTCATGAAAACATTTTAAAGTCACACAATTTAGAAAGGAAGACATTTAAATACATTTTTGAATAAAAGTGTTCCATACCACTTTGAAACTTTAGTAAGTAATTAACATTTTAAAACATTCATGTCTATTTAAATAAGTCCTTAAAACCATTTTGAAAACATGGACATTAATGAGAATGGTTTAGAAGAATAAATCTTTAAAAAATTTAAAATGACGTTTTAGTAAAAAGTACCTTAATATAATCCCTTTGAAAACTATATTATGAAACATGCACATTGATAATAAATATGTCCTAGTAGATACTTACGTAAAAACAACTTCGGATAATAAAGAGATTGTGAAATTAACCCTTACCAATTTGGTATCTTACAAAACATACACCCCATGAAAGAGGTATCATACAATGAATATTTAAATACACATAAATTAAATTGTATTACACAAAGAATAAAATTATGGGCAGTACATACACCACACAAAAGGTAATAGTGGCAATATAGCATAAATCTCGCGTGAATAAGGAGTGAGATGAAAACTCCTTACCTTGCACTTTTCTTTAGTTGTGGGTTTGTTTAGACTTCTGTATGGAGACTATAGTTTGTTATTAAGTTATACAAGAACCATATTAATATTTATGATATCATACATTAAAAATTATGAGTTTATACTACCTATTTAATAATAATTTCCATGTTATATTAATATTTCGGCTAATAATCGCTTTCTTTATCGTACGTGTTTTAACCTGTTACTCTTGATTGTATCACTTAGATCATGATTTAAATACTTCCAGAATATAAAATATGATTTATTTATCATATATATTTATAATATAAAAATTTATAATAGACATATTTATGAAATGGAAAACACCGTTTATGGAGACGGTAGTCCGTACGTACTCATAAATGTTGTTTCCGTATTCATATAGTATTGAACGGAAGTAAGTGAATAAGACATATGTAAGTACATAAATACTTATATATATAAATATATATATATCTCCAGTAGCATTATTATTTTATATATTACATTCTTATTAGTAATATATGTTTTTATAATCGGTGATAAATGGTGAACGTGGAAATGAATCTCATCGTATCGTGGAGAGGGTAGTCCGTACGTACGCAGGAGCGACAATATCATTCTTTTCATATTAAAATAATATATAGTTGGATGGAATATCATATATAAAGAATCATTATAATTTTATATTTATTATTTACATGAATTACATATCATTATTATACTCATCCAAATAATAGTGTATTGAATAACAATTACACCATGACGTGGAGATGGTAAGCCGTACGTACGCATGTATGGTGACAAGTAATTCAAAGGATGGATAGAATAATGAATATGGTTGTAACATATATATAATAACATCTCAGTATATAGAATATACTGAAGTTATTATTTTAGAATGGAAATAACAAATAAAGAAGAAGTTGAAGAATAAAGGAACTTGAAAGGGGGTGGTGAAAACATTACCTCTTCTTCGAATTCTTCCTTTTGATTTGATCAAAAGGGATCCCTAGGTTGAAGTTATGACCAAAATAAGTCCTCTATTTTGATTTGAGGTAATTTGAGAGAATAATTGGGCAGGTTCTAACTGATCCAAAAGGCTTTTAAGGTGTGAATAATTGGTTAGAAGTGGTGTCCTTTTATAAGTGGGAGGAGGGGATCTTTTGGAAAAACATAATGTATTAATTTATAATAAATTTTTATTCAGTTTCTAATGGATACAAAGTGTATTATTCAAATTAGAAGTCTGGTATGGGTAGAAATAATTTCAACCAATAGATTTTAGAACGGTTTGGGTTATTATATTAACATTATATTTTAGTTTTAACTCTTGGTTAATTAGTTTAACACTTACCATGTCACTTTGTATTTTTATAATATATTATTAATAAACATACTATATACATCCAAGAGACACCCAAGTGGTCCATTAATGATACACCTATCATGATATATGTCTCTTGGACAAATCCTTATATTTTTAAGAAATTGAATAGAAATTAATAATATAATATTTGTTTTAAAAACCCTTTTATGTCAATTTTGACAATATTCATTAATTGATTTTTGTTAAAGTATTAACAACTTTATTAATTTGAATAAAATTCATTTAAGCAATCCTAAAATGTCATATTAACCAATAAAATTCGTTTATGTCATCAAACGTTTCAAATTATATTTATTTTAACATTTGTAATACCAATTATTTTATTCTTTCATTAATAAGGAAAATATTGCATCATTATTGTGTCATATATATTTTTACTTTTTGAATGTCTAAAAATTATAAATAAAATACCATTATGTAGGAAATAATTTTATCTTTCTAATTAATATTTATAGTAGAAAATATAATATATATAACCCTATATAAAAATTGTTTTTCTAAAAAATATATGCTTATGTCATTTTTGTATTTACATTAACTTAATTAATATAAAGTGTCATTATCACATACAAGTGGATCCATGGGGTCCCAAAACGACTCAAATATGCCCATGGTCGGACATGTATCAACCAATAGGGTTAAGACACGTTTTAGGGTAATTTATTATTATTATAATATTAATTTTTACCCTTATTTATCGGATTTACCCTTTAACCATGGTAAATAAAATATTTACTGAAGTAATTGTTCAAAATGTATAAAAATAAATGTAACCTATTTATGAAATTTTGATATCATGGTTAAAAATATGGATTCAATTTTTCCAAATTCAAATCACAAAAGTGGCAGAAATTAATTTAAAATTAATTCCCGCTGTCAAAACAAAAAAACGTGTTTTTAAGAGATAATAACTATCAAAAGATTGACACTTGTTTATATCCGGTTTAAATGTGAAATTTTGTACAATGAACAAAATTGTATTAAATGGTAAAAATATATCCTAAATAGACTTTAAAACCACTCAAATTTATAATTTATCACTATTAATTATTTCGATTAAAAAAGTTGTTTTTAATTAAAATTTATTAATTTACACTATTCATCAAAAATTGAATGTTTTCAGAAAAATACCAAAATTTCACCCAAGGATAATTTCGATATTCTGAATCCAAAAATGAAGTCAATTTTGAAATATAAAATTTATAAAAGTAGGTATTACTATTCATAACGGTTAGTTTGATTGGTTGTGGTGTGTGTTAGAACTCGAAGTTGCGTACAAGACACGCTACTGCATTATTCAGAGAGAAGCATACTGCGGAAGCTTGGGGTGTTACATTGTAAATTTTTTATGTCCACATTATAAATATTTAATTTATTTAGTCAAATTGAATATATAAAAGTTAAAAATATTGGATTTAAAAAGGGTTCACCATTAAAAGTGGGTAAAAGGGCATTTTTTGTAAAATACTTCTTTTATCTGAGAAAAATGAATTTTTTCTTACATTATGTCTAAAAAACTCATAATATGGTTTCTAAAATTATAAATATTTTATAAAGTTCAAAATTATGTTAATATTATTCATAACCTCTTTTGAACGGCTTGTTTGGTAAGTCATGGTGTGCTTGAACTCGGTGTTGTGTGTAGTATAGGTTATTGAATTATATTGAAGAAATAACGCACTATGAAATCTTGGGGTGTTACATTCTTCCCTCCTTCAATAAATTGAATCCTTTCAATTTGAAATTGTTCTTCGAAAATAAAGGTTGAAAATAGAAAATATCTTTCTGGGAAAACCCTCATCGAAAATTGGGTTAATAAAATTTAGTCTTAATAAAAGGAAAAGAGAAATGAAAGGGTCACCACCAAATTATGATCTCGATTAGGAGAAAATTGTTTGAAATTAAAGACATTTAATTGGAGGGAAAATGTAAATATTTATAGGTAGTGATTGATGCCATCAATCACAAACACGTGTAAAATTGAGGTCCTTAAATTCATCAATCTATGATGATTTAAAATACCATCAGTTCAAAAAAACACAAGGTATTAGGATGACACATTTTTGGTTTTAAGATCCCTTCAATAAAGCATAAGAATTAATTTCTTCATAGAATAAGATATATATATATATATATATATACTTGACAAGTAGAGTTTTATCCTTCAACTAATTTCTACCACAAACCCATCTTTCACTCCAAATGATAATCGAACTCAAAAATATTACATTTATCCAAATCGTATAAGGATCCAAACATTAATTTATAATTCATTTATCAGAACTTAAAAAAAACTACATTATACACTACAGGGACTTCACGTAGTCCAGTGGTAGGCGATAAATCCCAATCACGCTATGGTTGTGGGTTCGATTCCCGTAGCTTTGTCTGATGCGACGGGTTGTCACACGGTCTGCGTGTTGTCCTTTTTATAAATATGCAAAAATAATCACAAACTAGAATTATCCAAAATACTTCTGTCCAAGTACAAAATTTATAAGGGAGGTGAACACAATGAAGATCATTTTTTCCGCGTAATAACATGTGAACACCTTCATCATGTATTCTTTTAAAACACTGCAACATCGTGAATGATCCCTTATTCCTTATAGCATACTGGATATACTCCTTCAATCCAAAAATGTTGTAAACTCCAAAAATGATGGGAATAGAAATCATTAATCAGTTTCAAGGTAGTCAAGAATATCCAATATAATTTATTCAAATCAACCATATCTTATTCCAAAATCACTACCTCATTATCAGAACCATATTATGATTTATCTTTCTCTCAAAAATACATTTTCCAAAATTTTAACCTGCTATTGAGCCACTTTTCTTGGTTCCACACAATCTCAAGTCCTTAATGAAATAGTACTGTAGTATAATCCTTATATACTCTATAATTATATTAACTAATACATTGTTGATACAACACTCAAATGAAATAATTCTTTAATAACAACATAAGAACTCTAATCATTCATCCTCATTTGTGGCAGTATCATAACTAGATTATTATCCAATAGCATCATTTGGGGCATACTCTTATGATTTGGACATTGGTTTTCATAATGTCCCAACTCCTTGCAGATGAATCATTGTATATTTGAAACCATTTTCTTACCCTTGTAGTCACGCACATGGTGTCCTTTTTCTCCACACTTATAACAAAATACCATTCTCTTTAGGGAAGTTCCAGGGTGTTTCTTCCCTTAGTTATCACATATGGGGAAATTCTTTTTTTCCCTCTTCCCTTTATCCATCTTTCTCTCTTCTATCCTTTTCTTCTCTTACTTGCCTTCAAAGACATAGGGCTCAGTTAACTCTTTACATATCTTATCACACACATGATACTATTTATTCATATGATGATAATATATGGGAGAAAATATCCCTTCTAAATGATGGATTAATACCATGAAAGATATGATCCTTCTTATTCTTCAGATCATACATATTGTTGGAGTCACATTCCTTCTAATGGGCACCATTTCTATACAATGGCATAAACTAGGCCAGTTTATGAATTGCAATGAATAATTCCAAATATGTAAAATACCTAATGTAAATTAAACGATTAATTGATATAATCCATAATCATAAAGATGTTTTCATTGAGGAAGACCGATCAGTTTTGTAGCCTTGGAAACAAGATTCATACATATGTTTAACTTTACAGCTTGAAGAGAAATACAACAAAAATAAATTTCATTAGAATCATCCAAGCCTCCTAGATTATTCTTACAGGTCACTCATAACTAACTTCTTCATATCCTGGGAAAATGAAACATAAGAAAGGGGTGAGCTCAAATGCTCAGTAAGGGTAAGTAATACAACGGAAAATGACATAAATATTAAGCATGATGAATAATTGAAACCACATTCCTGGACCAATAATATACATGAATACTTTTGTGGCATTAATATGAACTAAGTAAGTAATGACATAATAAACCATAATCATGGGTATTCTACTAGTCGAATGACCACATGAACCATCAATATTATTTCCATAATGAGGGAATGTATAATGTCAGACATTCTGAAACATTGTGTCAAGGACTCGACCAAGACATCTAAAAATGATTAAGGCCTCGGCCAAAACCATAAATCAAATTGGGAAAAGGCCTCGACCAATTCCACGTCTAGTTGTCTCATGAGACCTACCAATGCATCGAGGAGCTATAGCAGGCTCCACCCATCACTTACTAATTCCAATACATTCCTAATATGAAATGGTTGAAATATAACATAAACATTCATATTAAAACTAGCATACAAAATGTCAATACTTTAACCACAAACCATGAATGGTATAAAAATAGCACATCTGCAGTCAAACATATCACAAAACTTTCAATAAAATATATAAGTGTTGTATCATAATAAATCAACTTCAAATAAGCTTAAAATCCATCAAAGGATGTTGAAATAGATGAAATCAAAACTATTTGAGAGAAATATCCCTTTTTTTTAAATCATTTAAAAGTAACATAATTATAAAAGAAAACATTTACTTTTGAAATAATCTTATAAGCTTGTAATAGAATCTTCTAAGATTTTACAATGGTGAAAAATACACTCACCCACCATATAAGTTCAAAAAATACATTCTTACCATAATTTTTCGAAAAGGTTAAAATGGTCCTTGTTTGGAAAATGATGTAATGATTCCTTTATAAACTTCTTATAAAAATTCAAAAAAGGGTATAAATGAATTTAACCCCTATTATATAAAATATTAATAATTTTTTGAAATACATTTTTAAGATACATGGATGTGGATGATAAAGAGGTCCCAATACATAATTACGTATAAACAACCTCAGATAATGAAGAGATTGTGAAATAACCCCTTACCAATTTGGTAACTTATGAAACATACACCCCATGAAAGAGGTGTCATAACAATAATATGTAAATACAAATAAATTAAAGTGTATTACACAAATAATACAATTATGGGCAATACATACACCACACAAAAGTTAATAGTGGAAATATGGGATGAATCTCGCGGGAATAAGGAGTTAGATGAAAACCCCTTACCTTGTACATTTCCTTGATAGTGTGTATATTAACCTCCTGTATAATAGTTAAATCATTGTTATTAAATTATAAAAAAATAATATTCATAAATATGATATCATATATGATATTTTAATATTGCTTTGTTAATAATATTTTAGTGTCATCATTGTTTCGGTTGTTAACTGATTCGTTTTCCTTTATATAGTTCGTTACATAAGTCATGTTTGTTATGGATAGGTTGTATATTATTCATATATAGAATGATATCAAGTCTTTAAACATTAATTTTAATCATCAAATGATAATTATTCTTGAATGTATATTATGGGGAAATGAATCTCATCGCGTTCAGGGAGAGGGTAATCCGTACGTATGCACGAACGCTACTTCCATTTCATTTTTCATTTTAAAAGGAATCAAAATAAAATGATACATAGGTATATTATTATTCCAGTATAATATAATGTCTTATATTTGTTACTTAAGTTTATTAACACCATCCTTTATATGTTCCATGTATGGTATGAACGAGTCATATCACTTTGATGGGGCGGTAGTCTGCACTTCCTCAAATAAAATTATCGTATATATATACAACATGAAACGAATAATGGTATGATATAAAATGGAATTACATAAGAATATATATAAAATAAATATCATTAATATTATATTTAATTATAGTTCCATTATAATGGCCACCATGAGAGGTTGTAGGAGATAATTGAACAATCATCGCTTTGTGAGGCGTTTGGTTTCCATCCACAGAAACATTATGTTCTTCACCCAGTAGATGGAGGTGTGGGTAAGTGTAGTTATAATAATTCTAATAAAAATATCCTAGAATATTTATGATACTGGTTTTTTTACAAAATAAAATAATAATAAGAGTTTAGGGGTTGGAGAAGTAAAATAAAAGAAAAGAAGCTAAGAGAAATCGTTGCCTTTAATTTGGGTAACTCCCTTTGGTTTGACCAAAAAGGACTCTTGAAGTCCTTTATACCTAAGGTAAGGCTTCTAAGATGAGTATAATGATTTAGGGATCTTAATTGTTCAGATTTCAGATGAGCCAAAAGGCTTGAGAGGTGTGAGGAATTGGTTAGAAGTGGTGTCCGTTTATAAGGGGGGGGGGGAGGGGATCTTTAGGAAAAACTTAAAGTATTATTTTATAATAAATTCCTATTCGGTTTCTAATGGATCTAAAGTGGATTATTAAAATCCTAAGTTTGGTATGGGTCGAGATACTCTCAAATAGAAGATTTTAGACAGGTTTGGGTCATTATATTAACCTTATCTTTTAGTTTTAACTCTTGGTTAATTAGTTTGACATTTACCATGTCACATTGTTTTTTTATATTATATAGTTAATAAACATAGTATATACATCCAAAAAAACCCCAAGTGGTCCATTAATGATACAAATATCATGATATAAGTCTTTTTTCTGATCCTTAGATTTTTAGGAATAGAATATCAATTAATAATATAATATTTGTTTTAAAAACTCTTTTATGCCAATTTTGTCACTATTGAGTATTTTGTTTTTGATAAATTCACAACAACATCATTACTTAAAAAAATTCATATAACCAGTCTTAATATGTCATATTAACCTATAAAATTAGTGTAATTCATAAAAAGTTTCAAATTACATTTAAATTTATATTTATAATATCAATTATTTTATTCCTTCATTAATAATGAAAATACTGCACCATTATTGTGTCATAAATAAATTTAATTATTAAATATATAAAAATTATAAATAAAACAACATTATGTAGGTAATAGTTTTATCTTTCTAATTAATAATTATAGTCGAAAATATAACAAATATAACCCTATGTAATTTTTTTTTCTAAACGATATATGCTTATGTCATTTTTGTATTTACTTTAACTTAATTAATATAAAGTGTCCCTATCACCTACAAGTGGCTCCATGGGGCCCCACAATCGACCCAAAGATGTCCATGGTCGTACATGTATCCACAAATGAGGTTTGGACACGTTTTAGGGTAATTTATAATTATTATAATATTATTTTTTACCCTTATTTACCGGATTTACACTTTAACCATGGTAAATAAAATATTTACCGAAGTAATTATTCAAAATGTCTAAAAATAAATGTTACCTATTTACACAATTAGGAAATTTTAATTCCAAATATGGAATCCAATTTTCAAAATTCAAAACACATAAGTGGCAGAAATTAATTTAAAATTAATTCCTACTGTCAAAACAAAAAACGTGTTTTTAAGATATAATAAATATCAAAATATTGACACTTGTTTATGACCGGTTTAAATGTGAAATTATGTAAAATGAAATTTTTTTTATTAAATGGTAAAAATATATCCTAAATATAGTTTAAAACCACTTAAATTCATAATTTATCACTATTAATTATTTCGATTAAAAAGTTGTTATTAATTAAAATTTAGTAATTTTCACTATTAATCAAAAATTGAAAGTTTTCAGAAAAATACCAAAATTTCACCCTAGGATAATTTCGATATTCTGAATCAAAAAATGAGGTCAATTTTGAATTATTAAATTTATAAAATTTCGAAAATTAGGTATTACTATTCATAATGGATAGATTGATTGATTGTGGTGTGTGTTAGAACTCTAAGTTGCATACAACACACACTACTGAATTATTCAAAGAGAAGTGTATCGTGGAAGCTTGGGGTGTTACAATGTAAATTTTTGATGTCCCCATTCTAAAGAATTAATTTATTTAGTCAAATTGACTAGGTAAATGTTTAAAATATCGGATTTAAAAAGGGTTCACCATTAAAAGTCGGTAAAAGTGCATTTTTTGAAAAATACTTGTTTTATCTAAAAAAATTAATCTGTTCTAACATCACGTCTAAGAAACTCATAATATAGATTCTAAAATTATAAGGATTTTATAATGTTCAAAATTAAGTTAATACTATTCTTAACCTCTTTTGAACGGCTTGTTTGATAAGTCATTGTGCGCTTGAACTCGGTGTTGCGTGTAGCGCAAGTTATTGAATTATTTTGAAGAAATAACGCACTATGAAATCTTGGGGTGTTAAATTATTCCCTTCTTCAATAAATTTCATCCTTGCAATTTCAAATTTTTCTTAGAAATTTATGGTTGAAAATAGAAAATATCTTTGTGGGAAAACCCACATCAGAAATTGGGTTAATAAAATTTAGTCTTAATAAGAGGAAAAGTGAAATGAAAGGGTCACCACCAAATTATGATCTCGATTAGGAAAACATTGGTGGAAATTAGATACATTTAATTGGAGGAAAAATTTAAATAATTATAGTTATTTATTGAGGTCATCAATCACAAACACGTCTAAAATTGAGGTCCTTAAATTCATCAATCTATGATGATTTAAAATACCATCAATTCAACAAAACATAATGTATTAAGATAACACATTTTTTGTTTTAAGATCCTTTCAATAAAGCATAAGATTTAATTTCTTCATAGAATAAGAGAAATTTATATATATATATATATATATATACTTGACAAGTAGAGTTTTGTCCTTCAACTAATTTCTACCAAAAACTCATCTTTCACTCCAAATGATAATAGAACTCAAAAATATTATATTTATCCTAATCGTATAAGGATAAAAACATTAATTTATAATTCATTTATCAGAACTTAAAAAAAAACTACATTATACACTACAAGTACTTCACATAGTCCAGTGGTAGGTGATAAATCCCAATCGCACGATGGTTATGGGTTCGATTCTCGCAGCTTTGTCCAACGTGATGGGTTGTCACATGGTCTGCGTGTTGTCCTTTTTATAAATATCCAAAAATAATCTCAAACTAGAATTATCCAAAATACTTCTGTCGAAGTCCAAAATTTATAAGGATGGTGAACACAATGAAGATCCTTTTTTCCGCATAATAAAATGTGAACAACTTCATCATGTATTCTTTTAAAACACTACAACATCCTAAATGATCCATTATTCCTTATAGAATACTGGATATACTCCTTCTATCCAAAAATGTTGTAAACTTGAATAATGATGGGAATAGAAATCGTTAATCAGTTTCAAGTTAGTCAAGAATATCCAATATAATTTTTTCAAATCAACCATCTTTTTTTAAAATGTTAATTCCTTTCAGAAGTTTCAAAGTGGTATGGGACACTTTGATTCAAAAATGTCTTTAAATGACTTCTTTTCTAAATTATGTGACTTTTAAATGTTTTCTTGAAAAAGGGGTATTTCTCTCAATTCTTTTTTTAAAAATCATTTTCATCTATGTCAAAATCCTTTAACGGGTTTTAAACTTTTTTTGAAGTTGATTTATTATAATACAATATTCTATGTTGTATTGAATGAGTTGTGATATGTTTAACTATGGATGTTCTATGTTTATACCATTCATGGTTTCTGGTTAAAGTATTGACATTTTGTATGCTAGTTCTAATATGAATATTTATGTTATGTTTCAACCTTTTCATATGAGGAATGTATTGGACATAGTATGTGATGGGTGGAGCCCGCTATAGCTCCTCGATGAATTGGTAGGTCTCATGAAACAAATAGACGTGGAATTGGCCGAGGCCCTTTCCCAATTTGATATATGGTTTTGGCCGAGACCTTAATCATTTTTAAACGTCTTGGATGAGGCCTTGACCAAATGTTTTAGAATGTCTGGCATTATACATTCCCTCATTTTGAAAATAATATTGATGGTTCATGTGGTCATTTGACTAGTAGAATACCCATGATTATATTTTATTATGTCATTATTTACTCCTCTCATATTCTTGGCAAAAAAGTATTCATGTTTATTATTGGTAAAGGTATGTGGTTCCAATTATTCACCATGGTTAATATTTACGTTATCTTCTATTGTATTACTTACCCTTACTGAGCGTTTGAGCTCACCCCTTTCTATGTTTTATTTTTCCCAGGATTCCAAGAAGTGTATTCTGATTAATAAGAAGTGTCAAGATAAGTGAATAATGGCATTCTCGAAGCACTATCTTTGATGTGTTGTATGTTTGAAATTGTAATATAAAGTTCATGTATGTAATCTATTTTCCAAGACTGATAAACTGGTCGGTCCTTTGGGACTTGATTCCTTTTAATTATTCCAATGTATTAAAATAAGGCACCGACTCTAGGTAACTGGGGTCGGTGCGTTATAGTTGGTATCAAAGGGAGGTTTCGATCTGGGATTTCAACTAAGATATTTTGAAATGTCAACCCCGAGTTTCCAATACTGAGCATAAATTGCGAGGATGTAATTTATTGAAGCAGGGGAGAATGTAACACCCCAAGCTTCCACGGTACGCTTCTCTTTGAATAATACAGTAGTGTGTGTTGTACGCAACTTCGAGTTCCAACACACATCAAAACCAATCAAAGTAGTCGTTATGAATAGTAATACCCACTTTTTGAAATTTTATAAATTTTATCTCTCAAAATGGACTTCATTTTTGGATTCAGAATATCGAAATTATCCTAGGGTAAAATTTTGGTACTTTTCCGATAACTTTTATATTTTGATGAATAGTGAAAATTACTAAATTTTAATTAAAAACAACTTTTTTAATCAAAATAATTAATAGTGATAACTATGAATTTGAGTGATTTTAAAGTATATTTAGAATATATTTTTACCATTTAATTAAATTTTGTTCATTGGACATAATTTCACATTTAAACCGGATATAAACAAATGGCAATCTTTTGATTGTTATTATCTCTTAAAAACAAGCTTTTTGTTTTGACATTGGGAATTAATTTTAAATTAATTTCTTCCACTTATGTGTTTTGAATTTGGAAAAATGGACTCCATATTTGGAATCAGGATGTCCAAATTGTGTAAATAGGTAACTTTTATTTTTAGACTTTTTGAATAATTACTTCGGTAAATATTTTATTTATCATGGTTAAAGGGTAAATCCGATAAATAAGGGTAAACAAATAATATTATAATAATAATAACTTACCCTAAACCATGTTATAAACTTATTTATTGATACATGTCCGACCATGGGCATCATTGGGTCTATTTTGGGACACCATGGAGCCACTTGTAGGTGGTAATGACACTTTATATTAATTAAGTTAAAATAAATACAAAAATGACATAAGAATATATATTTTAGAAAAAAAAATTTTACATAGAGTTATATATGTTGAATTTTTGACTATAAAAATTCATTATAAAGATAAAAATCTTTCCTAGATAATGTTAATTTATTTATAAATTTTAGACATTTAATAGTTAAATTTATTTATGACACAATAATGATGCAGTATTTTCCTTAATAATGAAAAAAATCAAATAATTGGTATTATAAATGTTAAAATAAATATAATTTTAAAGTTTTGATGATATCCAAGAATTTTATTGGTTAATATTCAATGTTATTATTGCTTAAATGAGTTTTTTTAGAACTAATAAATTTTTTAAGACTTTAACAAAAATCAATTATTGAATAGTGTCAAAATTGACATAAAATAGTTTTTGAAACAAATATTATATTATTAATTGATATTCAATTCCTAGAAATATATGGTTCGGTGAAGAGACTTATTTTATGATAGTAGTATCATTAATGGGCCACTTGGGGGTCTCTTGGAGGTATATATTATGTTTATTAACTATATAATATAAAAATACAAAGTGACATGATACGTGTCAAACTAATTAACCAAGAGTTAAAACTAAAAGATAAGGTTAATATAATGACCCAAACCTGCATAAAATATATTTTTTGAAAGGATTTCGACCCATAACTACCTTAGTATTTGAATAATCCACTTTGGAGCCATTAGAAATCGAATATGAATTTATTATAAATAATACTTTAAGTTTTTCTTAAAGAGTCCCTCCCCCCCCCTTATAAAAGGACACCACTTCTAACCAATTTCTCACACCTCTAAAGCCTTTTGGTTCGGCCAAACACTACCCAAATACTCTCTCAACATACCTACCCTTCTCCTAGAAGCCTTACCTTAGGAGGAAGGCACTTCAAGAGTCCTTTTTGGTTCAATCCAAAGAGAGTTACCCAAATTAAAGGTAACGATTTCTCTTAGCGTCTTTTATTTTATTTTACTTCTCCAACCCCTAAACTCTTCTTATTATTTTATTTTGTAACAAAATCAGTATTCTAAATATACTAGGATATTTTTACGATAATTATTCTATCTATACTTATACACACCTCCATCTAATGGGTGAAGAATATTTTGTTTCTTTGGATGGCAACCAAACGCCTCACGAAACGATGATTGTTCCATTATATCCTACCACCACTCATGGTGGACATTATGATGGAACTATAATTAAATATTATATTTATTATATTTATTTTATATATAAGCTTCTATGATTCCATTTTATATCATACCATTATTTTTTTCATGTTGTATATATATATGATAATTTCATTTGAGGAAGTGTGGACTACCGCCCCCTCAAAGTGATATAACTCGTTCATACCATACATGGAACGTATAAAAGATGGTGTTAATGAACATAAGTAACACATATAAGATATTATATTATACTATAATAATAATATACCTATGTATCATTTGGTTTTTATTTCTTTTAAAATGAAAAATGAAATGGAAGTAGGATTCGTGCGTACGTACGGATTACTGTCACCACGAACGCGATGAGATTCATTTCCCCATCATATCCATTCAAGATTAATTCTCATTTGATGATTAAAATTAATATTTAAGGACATTATGTCATTCGGGATATTAATAAAAAACAACCTATCCATAACAAACACGACTTACGTAACAAGATATTTAAAGGAAAATGAATCAGTTATCACCCGAAACGACGATAATACAAAAATATTATCAATAAAGAAATATTAAAAGATCATATATGATATCATATTTATATATATTATTATTTTATAATTTAATAAAAATTATTTAACTATTATATATGAGGTTAACCTACACTCTATCAAGGAAAAGTACAAGGTAAGGGGTTTTCATCTCACTCCTTATTCCCATGAGATTCATGCCATATTTCCACTATTACCTTTTGTGTGGTGTATGTACTGCCCATAATTGTATTCTTTGTCTAATAAACTTTAATTTATGTTTATTAACATATTCATTATTTCATACCTCTTTCATGGGGTGTATGTTTCGTAAGTTACCAAATTGGTAAGGGTTGATTTCAAAATCACTTTATTATCCGAGGTTGTTTTTACATAAGTATCTACTGGGAAATATTTATTATCCATATCCATGTTTCATAAAAGAGTTTTAAAAGAGATTATTTTTAAGGGAATTTTTACTAAAACATCATTTTTAAATGTTTAAATTTTTATTCTTCTAAATCATTCTCATTAATGTCCATGTTTTCAAAATGGTTTTTAAGGATTTATTTACCCCGAGTCAGTGCAATATTACATAACATTGGCATGATCACAAAAGATCAAGTATCGATGGACCGATTAGTTTAGCAGTCTTGGAAACTATATTGAATACATGAATGTTACATTATACTTCATAACATACAAAACAACATAAATAATCCTTTATGAACGCCATTATTCCCTTGTCTTAACCCTGCATATCAATCACAATACAGTTCTTGGAATCTTAGGAAAAATAAAACATAGAAAGGGGTGAGCTTAGATGCTCAGTAAGGATAACAATATAGTAGAAACATTCATAAATAAGCATAAACATTTAAAGAAATGTATAACTAAAACAAAAGCCTTTTAAACTTGAACTTCAGCATAATATGGCAAAAATAAAATGAAGTAATGCCATTTAATTATTTACATGGATATTTTTCTAGTCGAATAATCACATGAAATATCACTAACCACTTTAATAATGATGGAATGCATAATGTAGAACTTTAATTTATGTGTCAAGGACTCGTGCCAAGACCTAAGGGATTACTGTAATCGAAACCCAACCCGGAGGGCCTCTGTATTTGGACTCCATCCCGGAGAGCCTCTGTAACCGGACTCCAACCCGGAGTGCCTCTAATAACCAAACACCAACCTGGAGTGCCTCTAATAACCAGACACCTACCCGAAGTGCCTCTAATAACTGGACACCAACCCAGAGTTCCTCTAATAACTGGACACCAACCCGGAGTGCCTCTAATAACCAGACACCAACCCGGAGGGTCTGTTGTAACTAGACCCCAACCTGAAACATACTGGTCCAACACATTCAACTTAAGAAGAGGATAAAATATAATATAAACATTCGTATTAAAACTAGTATATGAAATGTCAATACTTTACCATTAACGATGAATGGTATACGAATAACACATCGACAGTCAAACATATCACAAAACCTTCAACACAATATGGAAGATTTGTATCATGATAAATCAACTTCAAAACAATTTTAAAATCTATTAAATGGTCTTGACATGGATGAAAATGATTTGTAAAACTCTTTTAGATAAATACACATTTTTCATGAAAACATTTAAAAGTTGACCAATTTAGAAAATAAGTCATTTAAAGACATTTTTGAATCAAAGTGTCCCATACCACTTTGAAACTTTTGAAAGGAATTATCATTTTAAAAACATTCAATTCCTTATAAATAAAACCTTAAAATACATTTTAAATACGTGGACATTAATGAGGAAGATTTAGAAGAATAAATATTTTTTAAACATTTGAAATGATGTTTTAGTAAAACAATTAACTTAAAATAATCTCTTTGAAAACTATTTCATATAAAATAGACATGGATAATAAATATGCCCCAGTAGATACTTAAGTAAAAAGAACCTCGGATAATAAAGAGATTTTGAAATTAAACCTAACCAATTTGGTAACATACGAAACGTACAACCCATGAAAGAGGTATCATACAATGAATATGTAAATATGCATAAATTAAAGAGTATTACACAAGGAATACAATTATGGAAAATACTTAGACCACACAAAAGGTAATAGTGGCAATATGACATGAATCTCACGGGAATAAGGAGTGATATGAAAACCCCTTACCTTGTACTTTCCCTTGATAGAGTGTAAGTTAACCTCTTGTATAATATTTAAATTGTTTTTATTAAATTATAAAAGAATCATATACATTAATATGATATCATATATGATCTTTTAACATTTCTATGTTAAAAATATATTAGTATTATCGTCGTGTCAGGTGTTAACTTACTCATTTTATTTTATATGTTTTGTTACATAAGTCGTATTTTTTATGGATAGGTTGTATATTATTCATATCCATAATGATATCAAGTCCTTAAAAATTATTTTTAACCCTCAAATGAAAATTATTCTTGAATGGATACGATGGGGAATGAATCTCATCGCGTTCATGGAGACGGTAGTCCGTACGTACGCACACACGCTACTTCCATTTCATTTTTCATTTTAAAAGGAATTAAAAACAAATGTTACATAGGTATATTCTTATTACAGTATAATATAATATCTTATATATGTTTCTTAAGTTCATTAACACTATATTTTATATGTTCCATGTATGGTATGAAAGAGTTATATCACTTTGAGGGGGTGGTAGTCTGCACTTCCTCAAATGAAATTATCGTATATATATACAACAAGAAATGAATAATAGTATGATATAAAATGGAATTACAGAAGCTTATATATAAAATAAATATCATTAATATCACATTTAATTATAGTTCCATCATAATGGCCACCATGAGAGGTGGTAGGAGATAATTGAACAATCGTCGTTTCGTGAGGCGTTTGGTTGCAATCCACAGAAACATTATGTTCTTCACCCATTAGATGGGGGTGTGTGTAAGTTTAGTTATAATACTTATGATAACATTATAATATTATATTTAGGATACTTTTTTTGTTACAAAAATAATAATAATAAGAGTTTACGGGTTGGAGAAGTAAAATAAAAGAAAAAGAAGCTAAGAGAAATCGTTACCTTTAATTTCGGTAACTCATTTTAGTCTAAACCAAAAAGGACTCTTGAAGTTCTTTCTGCCTAAGGTGGGTCTTCTATGATGAGGATATGGATGTAGGGAGCTTAATTAGGCAGAGTTTGGATGAGACAAAAAAGCTTGAGAGGTGTGAGGAATTGGTTAGAAGTGGTGTCCTTTTATAAGGGGGAGGAGGGTCTCTTTTGGAAAAACATAAAGTATTAATTTATAATAAATTGATATTCGGTTTATAATGGCTCCAAAGTAGGTTATTAAAATACTAATATTTGTATGGGTATATATCCTTTCGACCAATAGATTTTATACAGGTTTGGGTCATTATATTAACTTTATCATCTAGTTTTAACTCTTGGTTAATTAGTTTGACACTTACCATGTCACTTTGTATTTTTATATTATATAGATAATAAACATACTATATACCTCCAAGAGATCCACAAGTGGTACATTAATGATACAAATATCATGATAAAATTATTTTGGCAGAACCATAGATTTTTGGGAATTTAATATCAATTAATAATATAATATTTATTTTAAAAACTCTTCTATGTCAATTTTGATACTATTTGGTATTTCATTTTTTTGAAAATCATAATAGCATGATTACTTCGAAAACAGTTAATTAAATCAATCCTAACATGTCATATTAACGTATAAAATTCGTGGAATTCATTAAAAGTCTCAAATTATATTTATTTGAGAATTTATAATATCAATTATTTTAATATTTCACTAATAAGGTAATTATTTCATCATCATTGTGTCATTAAAAAAATTAAATTATTTAATGTCTAAAAATTATAAATAAAATACCATTATTTAGTAAATATTTTTATCTTTATAATTAATATTTATAGTTGAAAATATAACACATATAACCCTATGTAAAAAAATTGTTTCTAAAAGATACAGGCTTATGTCATTTTTGTGTTTACTTAAACTTAATTAATATAAAGTGTCATTATCACTTACAAGTGGATCCATGGGGTCCCAAAATCGACCCAAAGATACCCATGGTCAAACATGTATCAACCGATAGGGTTAAGACACATTTTACAGTAATTTATTATTATTATAATATTATTTGTTTACCCTTATTTACTAGATTTACACTTTAATCATGGTAAAGCAAATATTTACCGAAGTAATTATTCAAAATGTCTAAAACTAAAAGCTACCAATTTACATAATTTAGACATACTGATTCAAAATATGGAGTCCATTTTTTCAAATTCATAACACAGAAGTGGTAGAAATTAATTTAAAATTAATTCCCACTGTCAAAACAAAAAACGTGATTTTAAGAGATAATAACTATCAAAAGATTGACACTTGTTTATGTCCGGTTTAAATGTGAAATTATGTCCAATGACAAAAATTGTATTAAATGGAAAAAATATATTCTAAATATACTTTAAAACCACTCAAATTCATAATTTATCACTATTAATTATTTCGATTAAAAAGTTGTTTTTAATAAAAAATTAGTAATTTTCACTATTCATCAATATATAAAAGTTATCTGAAAAGAACCAAAATTTCATCCTAAGATAATTTCTATATTTTGAATCCAAAAATGAAGTCCGTTTTGAAGGATAAAATGTATAAAATTTCAAAAAGTAGGTATTTCTATTCATAACGGTTAGTTTGATTGGTTGTGGTGTGTGTTAGAACTCGAAGTTGCGTACAACACACGCTACTGTATTATTCAAAGAGAAGAATATTTTGGATGCTCAGGGTGTTAAATTCTCCCCTCCTTCAATAAATTGCCTCCTCTCAATTGATGATCATTATTGGAAACTTGGGGTTGACATTTCAAAATATCTTAGTTGAAATCCCACATCGAAAAATGGATTCCTGAGGCCTCTATTTAAAATAAAGAGAGGTAAGTATGAAGGTTACCGAAAATAAAACATACTAAGGTTCCATGTAGGAAAATATGGATATGGAAGAGAAATTTAAGCATCAATATCTGATGGAGAGTGGTAGAGAACATGACTATGAAATGGACAACAATCAAAAAGCCATAAATTTCTTATGATCTGAGGTACTATCTAGGACAACGTTTTTGCTCTAAGTTCATTTTCTTAATGTTGAGGAATTTATTTATGAGAATGGATAAAATCACAAGGAGATATACATACTTTATATTTAGAGTTTCATTCATTAATAAATTTCTACCACAAACTCATCTTTCACTCCAAAACATAATACATCTCAAAAATACTCTATTTATCCTAATCTTATAGGCTTCCAAATATAATGAATTTATAATTCACATATCAGACCCTTTAAAAAAAGAAACTACATTATACAATCCAAGGACTTCACGTAGTCCAGTGGTAGGCGATAAATCCCAATCGCACTATGGTTGTGGGTTCTATTCCCACAGCTTTGTCTGACACCACGGGTTGTCACACGATCTGCGTGTTGTCCTTTTATAAAAATCCAAAAATAACCTTTCAAACTTAATCCATTCCAACCTTTAGAATTATCCAAATTACTACTATCCAAACTCAGAATCCAAAATTTAGAAGGAAGTTAAACACAATGATGATCCTTTTTTCCATGTAATAACATGTGAACACCTTCATCACGTATTATTTTAAAACATGGTAAATCCTGAATTACCATAAAACCTTATTGATTACATTCATTCTCCCTAATTCATTATAGAATACTGGATATACTCCTTCTATAAAAAAATGTTGTAAACTCCAACAATGACAAATCATTAATCAGTTTCAAGGTATTCAAGAATATCCAATATATTTTCTTCAAATAAACCATCTCTTATTCCAAAATCACTACCTCATTATCGGGACCATATTAAGGATTACCCTTCCTTCGACAATGTATTTTTTTTTAAAAGTTTAGCTTACTATTAATTCAATTTTATTTGAACCATATAATCACAAGTCCTTAATAAAATAGTTATGCAGTATAATCTTTATATACTCAATAATTATTATAATCAGTACATTGTTCATACAACACTCAAATGAAATAATCCTATAATGACAACATAAGAACAGTAGTCATTCTTCTTCATCTGAGGTAGTATCATAACTTGATTATTATCTAATAGCATCATTTGGGGCATACTCTGATGATTTTGACATTCGTTCGCATAGTGTCCCAACTCATTGTAGATGAAGCATTATAAATTTGAAACCTTTTTCATACACTTGCAGTCACATACTTGGTGTCCTTTTTCTCCACACTTATAACATACTCTCATTCCCTTAAATCATTTTCCAAGGTGATTCTTTCCACAGTTATAACATATGGTAAAATCCTTCTCTACCTTCTTCCCTTTATCTGTCCCTCTCTCTACCATCCTTTTCTTCTCTGGCTTCCCTTCAAAGCTATAGGACTCTGATAATTCTTTACTTATCTTATCAAAACATGATACTATTTCTTCATATGATCATAATACATGGGAGACTATTTCCCTTCTAAATTTTGGCATAGGACCATGAAAGATATGATCCTTATTACTCTTTGGATCATGTGTATTACTGGAGTTCTCATTCCTTCTAATGGGTGCCATTTCTAAATAATGGCATACACTAGATTAGTTTATGAATATCAATACCTAATCCCAAACTTGTAAAACACTTAACATAAATTAAACAATTTATGGATATAATCCATAATCATAAAAGTGTTTTCTTTGAGTAAGTATATACTCATAACACCTTCATAATGGTTTGTAACGAAAATGAGAATTATCCTAAGAATATCCCCCGGGAGTGTCATCACCAACAGTGCAGCAAGGCTCGTTGTCGTGCACTAGTTCCCATTCGATTCTAGCTCAAAGCGGTGTTTTCGGGTTTTACCCCTAGGTACATCTGTGCCAGAGCCGCCTCTACCTGCTCGTATCCAGACAGGGATGTATTTTCATAGAAAAATCACAAAATCTCTACATTACCAAAATTCTAGGAAGTTCTTCTATACTAATCCTCAAAGTCTATCTTAGGGTAATGTGCTCTAATCAGATTTTATCTAAATCTAGTTTCCAAGGTTATTTCTAAACATCCCTTTGATATGATTAGGATAATTCTCATTTTCTTTACAAACCACTATGAAAGGTTTATGAGTATATACCTCCTCATGAAATCATTTTTGTGATTATGGATTATATCCATAAACTGTTTAATGTATGTTAAGTGTTT
Source organism: Viscum album (assembly GCA_963277665.1). Taxonomy (NCBI): domain Eukaryota; kingdom Viridiplantae; phylum Streptophyta; class Magnoliopsida; order Santalales; family Viscaceae; genus Viscum; species Viscum album. The sequence continues at coordinate 90,757,352 of OY728163.1, forward strand.
TACAAGTTTGGGATTAGGTATTGATATTCATAACCTAATCTAGTGTATGCCATTGTTTAAAAATGGAACCCAATAGAAGGAATGAGAACTCCAGCAATACATATGATCCAAAGAGTAAGAAGGATCATATCTTTCACGATATTAAGCCAACATTTATAAGGGAAATAGTCTCCCATGATTTATCAAAATATGAATAAATAGTATCTTGTGTTAATAAGATAAGTAAATAATTCTCTGAATCCTATGGATTTGAAGGGAAGCCAGAGAAGAAAAGTATGGTATAAAGAAAGTTGGATAAAGGGAATAAGGGAAAGAAGGATTTTCCAATATGTTATAGTTGTAGAATGAATGACCTTGGTAAATGATTGAAGGGATTGATATTTTGTTATAAGTGTGGAGACAAAGGACGCCAAGTACGTGATTGCAAGGGTAAGAAAAAGTTTTCAAATGTACAATTCTTCATCTTCAAGGCATTGAAACACTACATGAATCTATGTCCCATTTATAAGAGTATACAGCAAATGATGTTATTGGATAATAATCAAGTTATGATACTACCTCAGATGAATAGGAATTTCTAGTGTTCTTATGTTGTTATTATAGAATTGTTTCATTTGAGTGTTGTATCAACATTATAATGGTTATATGAATTATGGAGATAAATAAGGATTGTACTGTAGTACTATTTTATTGAGGATTTGAGATTCTAGTGAGATACACTTTTGGTCAAATACATGCTTGAAGGAAATGTAATCCTTAATATGGTCCTGATAATGAGGTAGTGATTTTGGAATAAGATATGGTTGATTTGAATAAATTATATTGGATATTCTTGACTGCCTTGAAACTGATTAATGATTTTTCATTGTTGGAGTTTATGACATTTTTGTATAGAATGAGTATATACACTATTCTATAAGGAATAAGGGATCATGAATGTAATAAATAAGGTTTTAAGGTAATTTAGGATGTTTCAGTATTTTAAAAGAATACATGATGAAGGTATTCAATTGCTATTACGGGGTAAAAAGGATCTAAATTATGTTTACCTTTCATATAAATTTTGGACTGAGAGTTTACAGAAGTATTTTTGATAATTCTAAAGGTTGTAATGGATTACGTTTGAAAGGTTATTTTTGGATTTTTATTAAAATATGACACACAGACCGTGTGATAACCCGTTGCGTCGAACAAAGCTGCGGGAATCGAACCTACAACCATAGTGCAATTGGGATTTATCGCCTACCACTAGACTACGTGATGTTCCTAGATGGTATAATGTAGTTTCTATTTTTAAAGGGTCTGGTATGTGAAATATAAAATCATTATATTTGGAACCCTATACGATTAGGATAAATAGAGTATTTTTTAATTATATTATGTTTTGGGGTGAAAGATGAGTTTGTGGTAGAAATTTATTAATGGATAAAAATCTAATTATAAAGTAATTATATCTCCTTATGATCTTAGCCAATCTCATTAATAAATTCCTCAACATTAAGAAAAGGAACTTTGATCAAAAATGTTTTCCTAGATGGTACCTTAGATCATCGCAAATTTATGGCTTTGGGATTGTTGTCATTTTCATAGCCATGTTCTCTACCACTCTCCATCAGATATTTATGGTTATATTTCTCTTCCATATCCATATTTTCTTACATGGAACCCTAGTATGTGTTATTTTTGGTAACCTTCATACTTATCACTCAATATTTTAAATAGAGGCCTCATTATTCCATTTTTCGATGTGGGATTTCAACTAAGATATTTTGAAATGTCAACCCCAAGTTTCCAATACCAAGCATAAATTCTGAGGATGCAATTTATTGAAGGAGGGGAGAATGTGACACCCCAAGCTTCTATGGTACGCTTCTCTTTTAATAATACAGTAGCGTGTGTTGTATGCAACTTCAAGTTCTAATACACACCAAAACCAATCAAAGTAGTCGTTATGAATAGTAATACCCACTTTTTGAAATTTCATAAATTTTATATCTCAAAATGGACTTCATTTTTGGATTCGGAATATCAAAATTAGCCTAGGGTGAAATTTTGGTACTTTTCGGATAACTTTCATATTTTGATGAATAGTGAAAATTACTAAATTTTTATTAAAAACAACTTTTTTAATCAAAATCATTATTAGTGATAAATTATGAATTTTAGTGGTTTTAAATTATATTTAAAATATGTTTTTACCATTTAATCCAATGTTGGTCATTGGAAATAATTTCACATTTAAACCGGGCATAAACAAGTGTCAATCTTTTGATAGTAATTGTTTCTTAAAAACACGCTTTTTTGTTTTAACAGCGGGAATTAATTTTATATTAATAAATGAAACTTCAATGTTTTCAATTTGGTAAAATAGGCTTCATTATTGAATTCTGAATATCAAAATTATATATTAGGGTAAATTTTTGGTATTTTTCTGAAAACTTTCAATTTTTGATAAATAGTGAAAAACACTGAGTTACTATTTAAAACCGGATTTTAATTTAATTAAATATTTATGTTATTTAAATTTAATTTATGTCAAAATAGATACATAGTACCTATATAAATTCAATGTAATTCATTAGAGTCGGTTTATAATAATTTTCGATATAAAAAAATTTATTGAACCTTTTCACCGTGTTTTACCCACCTCCTAGGAGAATTTGTAAATTCACATAAAACATAATTTTATCACTTTTGTGAGTGGAATTTCGAAAATCCAAGAGACATGGTTAATATAGAGGAGTAAAATGTGGTTTAACAAGATAAAAATAATTTTTGGTGAATAGTAACTTTTTTCTTTTATTTACCACGGTAAAAATTAAATAGGGCAATTAAGGGTAAAAATGATATTATTATTCCCCTAACACATGTCCTAATTCAATTGGATAAGTTTGATTTGACCAAAAACAACCTTAGGAATAAAATATGACCCTTTAGGACCACTTGGTTTAGATTAGGACATATGTTATTATTTAATTCAAAGAAGTTTTAAAAGAGTTAAAGTCAAAGTTTAATAACTAAAACATTATTAATATAGGGTTATACATAAGATAAATTAGATTATAAATATTAATTAGAAAGATAAAATGATTTCCTACATAATGGTATTATAATTATAATTTTGAGACATTATATAATTAAATTTATTTATGACAAAATGATGATGCAGTAATTACTTTATTAATGAAAGAATCAAATAAATGTTAATATAAAAATAAAAATAAATATAATTTCAAAGTTTTTATGACATCCACGTATTTTCTAGGTGATTATAACATGTTAGGGATGATTAAATGTTTCTTGTTCGAAGTAATCAATTTGTGATGACTTTCACAAAAACAAAATACCAAATAGTGTCAAAATTGACATAAATTATTATTTAAAACAAATATTATATGATTAATTGATATTATATTCCCAAAAATATAAGGTTTGGCCAAAGGACTTATATCATGATAGGTGTATCATTAATGGACCACTTGGGGGGTCCCTTGGAAGTTTATAGTAATTTTATTTACCATATAATATAAAAATACAAAGAGACATGGTAAATGTCAAACTAAGTAAGTAAGGGTTAAAACTAAAATATAAGATTGATAAAGTGACGAAAATCTGTCTAAAACCTATTGGATAAGAGTCTTTCGACCCATCCACACATTAAAATTTTAATAATCAAATTTGCTGCCATTATAAACCGAATATGAATTTATTATAAATTAATACTCTAAGTTTTTTCTAAAGAGCCCCTCCTCCCCCTCATAAAAGGACACCACTTCTAACCAATTACTCACAACTTTAAAGGATTTTGGCTCATCCAACCTCTGGCCAATTAAGCTCCCTACATCCCTCTCGTACTCTTAAATGCCTCAAATTAGGAAAAAAGCACTTCAAGAGTCCTTTTTGGTTCAATCCAAAGGGAGTTACCCAAATTAAAGGTAACGACTTCTCTTAGCTACTTTTCTTTTATTTAACTTCTCCAACCCCTAAAATCTTTTTATTATTTTCTTTTCTAAAAAAACAGTATCCTAAACATACTAGGATATTTTTATGAGAATTATTCCAACTACACTTACACACACCTCCGTCTAATGGGTGAAGAACATAATGTTTCTGTGGATGGCAACCAAACGCCTCACGAAACGATGATTGTTCAATTATCTCCTACCGCCTCTCATAGTGGCCATTATGATGGAACAATAATTAAATAGGATATTAATTATATTTATTTTATATATAATCTTCTGTAATTCCATTTTATAGCATACCATTATTCGTTTCATGTTGTATATATAAAGGATAATTTCATTTGAGGAAGTACGGACTACCGCCCCCTCAAAGTGATATGACTCGTTTATACCATACATGGAACATATAAAGAATGATATTAATGAACTTAAGTAAAACATATGAGATATTATATTATACTGGAATAATAATATACCTATGTATTATTTTGTTTTGATTCCTTTTAAAATGAAAAATGAAATGAAAGTAGCGTTCGTGCGTACGTACGGACTACCGTCTCCATGAACGCGATGAGATTCATTCCCCATCATTTCCATTCAAGTATAATTCTCATTTTATGATAAAAAATAATTTTTAAGGACTTGATATCATTATTTATATCTATAAGATACAACCTATCTATAACAAACATGGCTTATGTAACAAAACATAAAAAATAAAACGAGTAAGTTAACACCCAAAATGACGATAATACTAAGATATTATTAACAAAACAATTTTAAAAGATCATATATGATATCATATTAATGTATATTATTCTTTTATAATTTAATAACAATACTTTTACCATTATATAGGATATTACCTTACCCTCTACAAAGGAAACGTACATGGTAATGGGTTTTCATCTCACTCCTTATTCCCATGAGATTCATGCCATATTGCCACTATTACATTTTTTGTGTTGTATGTGCTGCCCATAATTGTATTATTTGTGTAATACACTTTAATTTATGTGTATTTACATATTCATTGTATGATACCTATTTCAGGGTGTGTATGTTTCGTAAGTTACCAAATTGTTAAGGGTTAATTTCACAATCTCTTTATTATCCAAGGTTGTTTTGACCTAAGTATCTACTGGGACATATTTATTATCCATGTCCATATTTTATGAAAGAGTTTTAAAAGGGATTATTTTAAGTGACGTTTTACTGAAACAACATTTCAAATGTTTTAAATATATATTCTTATAAATCTTTCTCATTAATGTTCATGTCTTCAAAATGGGTTTTAAGCATTTATTTATATGGACATTAATGTTTTTAAAATGTAAATTCCTTTAAAAAGTTTAAAGTGGTATGGGACACTTTGATTCAAAAATGTCTTTAAATGACTTCTTTTCCAAATTGTGTGAATTTTAAATGTTTTCCTGCAAAGGGGTATTTCTATCAAAGAGTTTTACAATTCATTTCCATCTATGTCAAATCCTTTAATGGATTTTAAACTTGTTTTGAAGTTGATTTATTATGATAGAAAATTTCCATATTGTATTGAAGGTTTTGTGATATGTTTGACTGTGGATGTGTTATTTTTATACCATTCATGGTTTATGGTTAATGTATTGAAATTTCATATCCTAGTTCTTATATGAATGTTTATGTTTAGTTTCATCCTTTTCATATGAGGAATGTATTGGACAGAGTAAGTGACGGGTGGAGCCCGCTATAGCTCCTCGATGCATCGGTAGGTCTCATGAGACAACTAGACGTGGAATTGGCTAAGGCCCTTTCCGAATTTGATATATGGTTTTGGCCAAGGCCTTAATAGTTTTTATACATCTTGGCCGAGGCCTTGAAAAAATGTTTTAGAATTTCTGGCATTATACATTCCCTCATTATGAAAATAAAATTGATGGTTCATGTGGTCATTCGACTAGTAGAATACCCATGATTATGTTTTATTATGGCATTATTTACTCAGCTCATATTCCTACAATAAAATTATTCATGTTTATTATTGGTAAAGACATTGGTTTCTATTATTCACCATGCTTAATATTTATGTTTTCTTCCGCTGTATTACTTACCCTTACTGAGCATTTGAGTTCACCCCTTTCTATGTTTTATTTTTCCCAGGATTCCAAGAAGTGCATTTTGGTTGACATACAGGGTTAAGCTAAGGGAATAATGGAGTTCATAAAGGATTACATATGTTTTTTTGTATGTTATAAAGTTTAAATTAACATTCATGTATGTAATCTATTTTCTAATCTTCTACGGTATGCTTCTCTTTGAATAATACATTAGCGTGTGTTGTACGCAACTTGGAGTTCTAACACACACCACAACCAATCAAAGTAGCAACTATGAATAGTAATACCAACTTTTCGAAATTTTATAAATTTTATCTCTCAAAATGGACTTCATTTTCGGATTCGTAATATCGAAACTATCCTTGGGTGAAATTTTGGTACTTTTCGGATAACTTTTGTATTTTGATGAACAGTGAAAATTACTAAATTTTAATTAAAAACAACATTTTTAATCAAAATAATTAATAGTGACAAATTATGATTTTCAGTCGTTTTAAAGTATATTTAGAATATATTTTTACCATTTAATACAATTTTGTTCATTGGAAATAATTTCACATTTAAACCGGACATAAAAAAGTGTCAATCTTTTGATAATTATTATCTCTTAAAAAACACGCTTTTTGTTTTAACAACGGGAATTACTTTTAAATTAATTTCTGATACTTATGTGTCTTGAATTTGGAGAAATAGACTCCATATTTGGAATCATGATGTCCAAATTGTGTAAATATGTAACTATTATTTTTAGACATTTTGAAAAATTACTTCGGTAAATATTTTATTTACCATGCTTAAAGGGTAAATCTGGTAAATAAGGGTAAAAATAATATTATAATAAAACTAAAATAACCTAAAACGTGTCTTAACCCTATTGGTTTATACATGTCTGACCATGGGAATCTTTGGGTCGCTTTGGGGACCTCATGGATCCTCTTTTATGTGGTAATGACACTTTATATTAACTAAGTTAATGGAAATACAAAAATGACATAAGCATATATCTTTTAGAAAAACAATTATTACATAGAGTTATATATATTATATTTTTTACTATAAATATTTATTATAAATATAAAAATATTTCCTACATAATTTTATTTTATTTATAATTTTTAGACATTGAAAAAATAAAAATATATATTACACAATAATGATGCAGTATTTTCCTTATTAATGAAAGAATCAAATAATTGGTATTATAAATGTTAAAATAAATATAATTTGAAGGTTTTGATGACATAAAATAATTTTATTGGTTAATATTACATATTCATATTTCTTAAATGAATTTTATTCTAATTAATAATTTTTTTAAGACTTTATAAAAAATCAATTATTAAATATTGTCAAAATTGACATAAATGAGTTTTTAAAACAAATATTATATTATTAAATGATATTCTATTCCTAAAAATATAATGTTCGGCCAAAGGACTCATATAATGATATATGTATCATTAATTTACCACTTGGGGGTCTCTTGAATGTATATATTAAGTTTAATTACTATATGTTATAAAAATACAAAGTGACATGGTAAGTGTTAAACTAATTAACCAAGAGTTAAAACTAAAAGATAAGATTAATGTAAAGATCCAAACCTGTCTAAAATATATTGGATGGAAGGATTTCGAGTAATACCCACCTTATATTTTGATTAATCCAATTTGGAGTCATTATAAACCGAATATTAATTTATTATAAATTAATACTTTATATTTTTCCTAAAGAGCCCCTCCTCCCCCTTATAAAAGGACACAACTTCTAACCAATTCTTCACACCATCAAAACCTTTTGGTTCAGAAAAACCATGCCCAAATACTCTCTCAACATACCTTTACTCCTCCTAGAAGCCTTACCTTATGCATAATTTACTTCAAGGGTCATTTTTGGTTCAAACCAAAGGGAGTTACCCAAATTAAAGGTAATCATTTCTCTTAGCTTCTTTTATTTTATTTTACTTCTCCAACTCCTAAACTCTTATTATTATTTTATTTTGTATCAAACACAGTATCATAAATATACTAGGATATTTTTATGATAATTATTCTAACTACACTTACACAAACCTCCATCTAATTGGTGAATAACATAATGTTTTTGTGGATGACAACAAAACGCCTCACGAAACGATGATTGTTCAATTATCTCCTACCACCTCTCATGGTGGAAATTATGATGGAACTCTAATTAAATATGATATTAATGATATTTATTTTATATATAAGCTTCTTTAATTACATTTTATATCATACCATTATTCATTTCATGTTGTATATATATACAATAATTTCATTTGAGGAAGTACGGACTACCGCCCCCTCAAAGTGATACGACTCGTTCATACCATACATGGAACGTATAAAGGATGGTGTTAATGAAAATAAGTAACACATATATGATATTATATTATAATGGAATAATAATATACCTATGTATAATTTGTTTTTTATTCCTTTTAAAATGAAAAATGAAATGGATGTTGCGTTCGTGCGTACGTACGTATTGCCGTCTCCACAAACACGATAAGATTCATTTCTCCATCATATCCATTAAAGACATATTATAGTATGATGATTAAAATTAATGTTTAAGGACTTTATATCATTATGGATATGAATAAGATACAACCTATCCCTAACAAACACGGCTTACATAACGAATCATATGAATGAAAATGAATCAGTTAACACCTGAAACGACGATAATACTAAAATATTATTAACAAAGAAATATTAAAAGATCATAGATGATATCATATTTATGAATATTATTCTTTTATAATTTATAAACAATTATTTAACTATTATATAGGAGGTTAACATACACTCTATCAAGGTAAAGTACAAGGTAAGGGGTTTTCATCTCACTCCTTATTCCCGTGAGATTCATTCTATATTGACACTATTACATTTTGTGTGGTGTACGTACTGCCCATAATTTTATTCATTGTGTAATACCCTTTAATTTATGTGTATTTAAATATTCATTGTATGATACCTATTTCATGGGTTGTATGTTTCATAAGTTACTGAATTGGTAAAGGGTAATTTCACAATCTCGTTATTATCTGAGGTTGTTTTTATGTATGTATCTACTGGGAAATATTTATTATCCATGTCCATGTTTTATGAAAGAGTTTTCAAAGGGATTATTTTAATAAACTTTTTACTAAAACTTTATTTCAAATGTTTTAAATATTTATTATCATAAATATTTCTCATTAATGTCCATGTCTTCAAAATTGTTTTTAAGGATTTATTTATATGGACATGACTGCTTTTAAAGTGTTAATTTCTTTCAAAAGTTTCAAAGTGGTATGGGACACTTTGATTCAAAAATTTATGTAAATGACTTATTTTCTAAATTGTGTGAATTTTTAAAAAATTCCCTTCAAAAGGGGTATTTCTCTCAATGAGTTTAAAAAATCATTTTCATCTATGTCAACATCCTTTGATAAATTTTACACTTGTTTGAAGTTTATTTATTATGATACAAATCATCCATATTTTATGTAAGGTTTTTTGATATGTTTGACTATGGATGAGTTATTTTTATGCCATTAATTACTTTTGATTAATGTTTTGGCATATCGTATGCTAGTTTTAATACGAATGTTTATGTTATATTTCATCCCCTTGTTAACATGAATGTGTTGGACTAGTAGGTTCCAAGTTGGGGTCCGGTTATAGCAGACCCTCTGGGTTTGTGTCCAATTATTATAGGCACTACGGGTTGGTGTCCAGTTATTAGAGGCACTCCAGGTTGTTGTCTAGTTATTAGAGGCACTCTGGGTTGGTGTCTGGTTATTAGAGGCACTATGAGTTGGGTTCTGGTTACAGTTTTCCCCTAGGTCTTGGCAGGAGGCCTTGACAAAGAAATTAAAGTTCAGCATTATGCATTCCTTCAATATAAAAGTAGTTATTGATATTTCATGTGATTATTTGATTAGAAGAATATCCATGTGAATATATAAATGGAATTATTTCATTTTATTTATGCCATATTATGTTGAATTTCATGTTTAAAAGACTGTGTTTTAGTTATACATTGCCTTAAATGTTTATGCTTATCTATGAATGTTTCCGCTATATTGTTATCCTTACTGAGCATCTGAGCTCACCCCTCTTTGTGTTTTATTTTCCCTAGGATTCCAAGAAGTGTATTTTGAGTGATATGTAGGGTTAAGCCAAGGGAATAATGGAATTCATGAAGGATTATTTATGTTGTTTTGTATATTATGAAGTTTAATGTAACATTAATGTATGTAATCTATTTTCCAAGACTGAAAAGTCGATCGGTCCTTGGGGACTTGATTCCTTGTAATCATGCCAATATTATGTAATAATGCACCAACTCTTGGTAACTGGGGTCGAGGCATTATAGTTGGTATCATTGTAAGTTTATCAATAACCCTAGAAGCTAGATTTAGATAAACTCTGATTAGAGCACATAGCCCTAAGATAGACATTGAGGACTAGTAGAGAAGAACTTCCAAGAATTTTGATATTGTATAGATTTTGGTATTTTTCCGAGAAATACATCCCTGTCTGGATAAGAGCAGGTAGAGGCGGCTTTGGCACAGATGTACCTAGGCGTAAAACCCGAAAACACAACTTTGAGCTAGACTTGAACGAGAACTGGTGCATGACAACGGGCCTTACTGCACTCTTGGTTACGACACTCCTAGGGGATATGCTTAGGATAATTCTCATTTTCTTTACAAAACATTATTAAGAATTTATGAGTATATAATACCTCAAATAAGTAATTTTTATGATTATGGATTATATCCAAAAACTGGTTAATTTACATTAGGTATATTTAATGTTTGGAATTATGTATTTTGATTCATAAATTAATCTAGTTTATGCCATTATTTAGAAACAGAACCTAATGTAAGGAATGAAAACTTTATCCACACACGTACTACATGTAGAGATTTACCTCCTACTCAATAAAATTATAGTGGAGCGGGTGATGCAATTGGTGCTGATCAGCTAATCATAATACCGGGACAACTCACTCAGGTTATGAATAATAACCTTACCCGTATGGACACCCTGATCCACAGCGTGGAGGATCAATGTTAGATCACTTCATCAGGAAACAACCACCAACATTCAATGGGAGTAAAAATCCATTAGTGGCTGAGAAATGGATAAACTCCTTAGAGAAAATATTCCATACTTTGGGGAGTAGCGAAAGGGAAAAAGTTGTCATGGCAGTTTACCACCTCATGGAAGATTCTGACCAATGGTTATCCTTGATTCAAAATAAAAAGGAAGATGATGAAGTATCAAATATTGAATGGAGGGAATTTAATGATATTTTCTTAGAAAAAATCCTTCCTCGTGACCATCGAGTAGATATGGAAAGGTAGTTTATGAGTCTGACGCAAAAGGAGGATGAGAATGTCGCGAAGTATGAGGATAAATTTACGATGTTGGAGAGGTATGTTGCAGATTATATATGTAACCCAAGAAATATGATTGATCGTTTCTTTGATTTGTTAAAACCATTTCTCTATCTAGAATTATTATCACAATCCTTATTATCATACGAAGATATTCTCTCATGTGTAATCAAGACAGAAAAGGAAATCTCTAATTCTTATGACTTTAAATCAAAACAAGAGAAGAAGAGATCAGTTGAAAAGTCTGGGAAAAGAAATAGGGAAATAGGGAAGAAGGGAAGAAATGAATTTCCACCCTGTGAAAATTGTGGAAGGAAGCACCCTAGTCCCTATCTAAAAGAAAATGTAGTGTGCTAAAAATGTGGACATAAGGGCTATCTAGCTGGTAATTGTAAAGGAAAGAAAGGTGATATCGATGTTGAATGCTATAATTGTAGAGAAATGGGGCATTATGTAAATGAATGTCCTAAGCACCAAGAAAACTTACCTCACAAAAGGCCAAGAGAACAAGGCCAAACTTATGCTGTTACTACAGTTGAAGTTGAATATTTATTTTATTTGTGTTTTTTGATTCAAGAACTATATTCTGGTTATAAGAATAATGTGATATATATAAGGACTGTACTACAGTAATATTTTATTGAGAACATGAGGTTATATGGTTCTAAGATAAGTGACTTAATAGTAAGCTACACTTTTTGTAAAATACATGGTTTAAGGAAAGGTAATCCTTATTATGGTCTCGATAATCAGGTAGTGATTTTGGAATAATACATGATTTATTTGGATAAATTATATTGGATATCCTTGAATACCAAGAAACTGATTAATGATTTTTATATTCCATCATTGTTGGAGTTTACAACATTCTTGAATAGAAGGAGTATATCCAGTATTCTATAAGGAATAAGGGATCATGAATGTAATCAATATGGTTTTAGTGTAATTCAGGATGTTGCAGTGTTTAAAAAGAATACACGATGAAGGTGTTCACATGTTATTACGTGGAAAAAAGGATATTCATTGTGTTTACCTTTCTTATAAATTTTGGACATGGACAGAAGTATTTTAGATAATTCTAGTTTGAGATTATTTTTGGATATTTATAAAAAGGACAACACGCAGACCATGTGATAACCCGTCGCGTCAGACAAAGTTGCGGGAATCGAACCGACAACCATAGTGTGATTGAGATTTATCACCTACCACTTGACTACATGATTTCCTTGGAGTATATAATGTCGTTTTTTTATATTCTGATAGATTAATTATAAATTAACTTTTGGATCCTTATACAATTAGGATAAATATAATATTTTTGTGTTCTGTTATCTTTTAGAGTGAAAGATGAGTTTGTGGTAGAAATTAGTTGAAGGATGAAACACTACTTGTTAAGTATATATATATATATATTATTATTATATGAAGAAATTAATTCTTTTAATTTATTGAAAGGATCTTAAAACCAAAAATGTGTTATCCTAATACCTTATGTTTTGTTGAACCGATGGTATTTTAAATCATCGTAGATTGATGGATTTAAAAACCTCAATTTTACACTTGTTTGTGATTGATAACCTCAATCACTACCTATGAATATTTATGTTTTTACTCCAATTATATGTCTCTAATTTCCACCAATGTTCTCCTAATCGAGATCATAATTTGGTGGTGACCCTTTCATTACACTTTTCCTCTTATTAAGACTAAATTTTATTAACCCAATTTCCGACGTGGGTTTTCCCACAAAGATATTTTCAATTTTCAACCTTTTATTTTCAAAAAACAATTTCAAATTGCAAGGATGAAATTTACTGAAGGATCATAGAATGTAACACCCCAATCTTTTACGGTACGCTTCTCTTTGAGTAATACAGTAGCGTGTGTTGTACGCAACTTCGAGTTCTAACACACACCACAACCAATCAAAGTAGCAGTTATGAAAAGTAATACCAACTTTTTAAAATTTTATAAACTTTATCTCTCAAAATGGACTTCATTCCCGGATTCGGATTATCGAAATTATCCTAGGGTGAAATTTTGGTACTTTTCGGATAACTTTTATATTTTGATGAATAGTGAAAATTACTAAATTTTAATTAAAAACAAATTTTTTAATAAAAATAATTAATAGTGATAAATTATGAATTTGAGTGGTTTTAAAGTATATTTAGAATATAGTTTTACCATTTAATACAATTTTGGTCTTTGGACATAATTTCACATTTAAACCGGACATAAACAAATGTCAATCTTTTGATAGTTATTATCTCTTAAAAACTTGCTTTTTGTTTTAACAACGGGAATTAATTTTTAATTAATTTCTGCCACTTATGTATTTTAAATTTATAAAAATGGACTCCATATTTGGAATCAGGAGGTCCAAATTGGGTAAATAGGTAACTATTATTTTTATACATTTTGAATAATTAATTCGGTAAATATTTTATTTACCATGGTTAAAGGGTAAATCCGGTAAATAAGGGTAAAAAATAATATTATAATAATAATAAAATACCCTAAAACGTGTCTTAAGCCTATTGGTTGATACATTTCTGACCATGGGAATATTTGGGTCGATTTTGGGACCCCATGGATCCACTTGTATGTGACAATGACACTTTATATTAATTAAGTTAAAGTAAATACAAAAATAAAATAAGCATATATATTTTAGAAAAACAATTTTTACATAGGGTTATATATATTTTATTTTCGACTATAAATATTAATTAGAAATATAAAAATATTTCCTACATAATTTTATTTTATTTATAATTTTTAGACCTTGAAAAGTTAAAAATAAATATTACACAATAATGATGCAGTATTTTCTTTATTAATGAAAGAATCCAATAATTGGTATTATAAATGTTAAAATAAATATAATTTGAATGTTTTGATGACTTCAAAGAATTTTATTGGTTAATATTACATATTAGGATTTCTTAAATGAAATTAATTATAATTAATAATTTTTTTATGACATTAGAAAAAATCAATTATTAAATATTGTCAAAATTGACATAAATGATTTTTTTAAAACAAATATTATATTATTAAATAATTTTCTATTCCTAAAAATCTATGGTTCGGCCAAATGACTCATATAATGATAGATGTATCATTAATGGACCACTTGGGGGTCTCTTTGATGTATATAGTAAGTTTAATTACTATATATTATAAAAATACAAAGTGACCTGGTAAGTGTTAAACTAATTTACTAAGAGTTAAAACTAAAAGATAAGGTTAATGTAAAGATCCAAACCTGTCTAAAATCTATTTTTTGAAAGGATTTAACCCATCCCACCTTAAACTTTTAATAATCCACTTTTGAGCAATTAGAAACCGAATATGAATTTATTATAAATTAATACATTATGTTTTTTCTAAAGAGCCCCTCTTCCCCCTTATAAAAGGACACAACTTATAACAAATTATTTACTGTTTAAAAACCTTTTATTTTTCCAAAACCTACCAAAATACCCTTTAAAAATCCATCTACTACTCCTAGAATCCTTTCCTTAGGCATAAGGCACTTCAATAGTCCATTTTGGTTCAAACCAAAGAGTTACCCAAATTAAAGGTAATGATTTCTATTAGCTTCTTTTCATTTATTTTACTTCTCCAACCCCTAAACTCTTATTTTTCATTTATTTTGTATCAAAACCAGTATCCTAAATATACTAGGATATTTTTATGAGAATTATTTAACTACACTTACACACACCTCCATCTAATGGGTGAAGAACATAATGTTTCTTTGGATGACAACCAAACACCTCACGAAACGATGATTGTTCAATTATCTCCTACCACCTATCATGGTGGCCATTATGATGGAACTATAATTAAATATGATATTTATGATATTTATTTTATATATAATCTTCTTTAATTCCATTTTATATCATACCATTATTCGTTTCATGTTGTATATATATACGATAATTTCATTTGAAGAAGTGCGGACTACCGCCCTCTCAAAGTGATATGAATCATTCATACCATACATGGAACATATAAAGGATGGTGTTAATGAAATTAAGTAACAAATATAAGATATTATTTTATACTGGAATAATAATATCCCTATGTATCATTTGGTTTTGATTCCTTTTGAAATGAAAAATGAAATGGACATTGCGTTCGTGCGTACGTACAGATTATCGTTTCCACGAACGCGATGAGATTCATTTCCCCATCATATCCATTCAAGACTAATTATCATTTTATAATTAAAATTAATTTTTAAGGACTTGATATAATTCTGGATAGGAATAATATACAACCTATCCTTAACAAACACATCTTACGTAACGAAGCATATAAAGGAAAACAAATCAGTTAACACCCGAAACGATGATAATACTAAAATATTATTAACAAAGCAATATTAAAAGATCATAGATGATATAATATTTTTGAATATGATTCTTGTATAATTTAATAACAATGATTTAACTAGTATACATGAGGTTAAAATACACTCTATCATGGAAAAGTACAAGGTAAGGTGTTTTCATCTCACTTCTTATTCCCATAAGATTCATGCCATATTGCCACTATTACATTTTGTGTGGTGTATGTACTGCCCATAATTGTATTCTTTGTGTAATACACATTAATTTATGTGTATTTAAATATTCATTGTATGATACCTATTTCCTGGGTTGTTTGTTTCATAAATTACCAAATTGGTAAAGGTTAATTTCACAATCTCATTGTTATCCGAGGTTGTTTTTACGTAAGTATCTACTGGGACATATTTATTATCCATTTCTATGTTTTATGATAGTGTTTTCAAAGGGATTATTTTAATGGACTTTGTACTAAAACATCATTTTGAATGTTTTAAATATTTATTCTTCTAAATCTTTCTCATTAATTTCCATGTCTTCAAAATTGTTTTTAAGGATTTATTTATATGGACATGAATGTTTTTAAAATGTTAATTCCTTTCAAAAGTTTCAAATTTGTATGAGACACTTTGATTGAAAAATGTCTTTAAATGACTTATTTTCTAAATTGTGTAACTTTTAAATATTTTCATTAAAAAGGGGTATTTCTCTCAATGAGTTTTACAAATCGTTTTCATCTATGTCAATATCTTTTGATAAATTTTACACTTGTTTGAAATTTATTTATTATGATACAAATAATCCATATTGTATTTAAGGTTTTTTGACATTTTTTACTAAGGATGAGTTATTTTTATTCCATTAATGGTTTATGATTAATGTTTTGGAATTTTTTATTCTAGTTTTAATAGGAATTTTTATGTTATATTTCATCCTCTTCTTAAGATTAATGTGTTGTACTAGTATGTTCCGGGTTGGGTTTCGGTTACAGAAGACCCTCTGGGTTGGTGTCCGGTTATTAGAGGCACTCTGGGTTGGTGTCTAGTTATTATAGGCACTCCGGGTTGGTGTCCGGTTATTAGAGATACTCCAAGTTGGTGTCCGGTTATTAGAGGAACTCTGGGTTGGGTTCGGATTACAGTTAGCACCTAGGTCTTAGCATGAGGACCTGACAAAGAAATTAATGTTCAGAATTATGCATTCCTTCATTATGAAAGTGTTTATTGATATTGCATTTGATTATTCGATTAGTAGAATATCCATGTGAATATGTAAATGATATTATTTAATTTTATTTATTCCATATTATGTTGAAGTTCAAGTTTAAAAGGATTTTGTTTTAGTTATACATTGCCTTAAATGTTTACGCTTATTTATAAAAGTTACCACTATATTTTTATCCTTAGTGATCATCTAAGCTCACCCCTTTCTATGTTTTATTTTTCCCAGGATTCCAAGAAGTGTATTGTGATTGACATGCAGGGTTAAGCCAAGGGAATAATGGAATTCGTGAAGGATTATTTATGTTGTTTTGTATATTATGAAGTTTAATGTAGCATTCATGTATTTAATCTATTTTCCAAGACTGATAAACCGATCGGTCCTTTGGGACTTGATTCCTTGCAATCATGCCAATATTATGTAATAATGCACTGAAATTAGTGAAAAACACTGAGTTACTGTTTAAAAATGGATTTTTATTTAAATATTTGATTATATTATTTAAATTTAATTTAGGTCAGAATAGATAGATAATACCTATATAAATTCAATGTAATTCATTGGAGTCAGTTTATAATAATTTTATTAATTGAGTTACTGTACATTACTTTTTCCGAATACTTAATACATGACAAAAACAGATTCCCAAAGACCGTATTAGTTTAGTGTATTTGGAAACTCAGAACGTAATCTTATAATCATGGTGAAAGATCTTCAACATCCCCCATAAATATCTTCCCTATAACAACCCATACTTTACATACATTGTTAGTACATCAAAATTGAAGTACACTTATTACAACATATAACAAAACCATGAAAGGACCGTATAGGTATAGTGTCATTAGAAACTGGGAAACATAAACAACTGGTTCATAATGTGTCAACACCGTCTCCCATTTATTTCATCGTATCTATAGTCCCTTTTGGCATATCTTACTTAATAACCTTCTTCCTAACCTGGGGAAAGAAAACATACAAAAGGGTGATCTCAAATGCTCAGTAAGGGTAAACAAAAGAAATATCAATCACATCATATTCATAAGAACATGACATTTTGGAAATCTTACCCTGCAAAAGAGATCATAATTTCATAACATGGGATAAATCATTGTAGTGAAATGTAATCAAAATAATCATAAAATAAAACATGAAGCTTTTTGGCATTCACACATAATCATATAGAATCAGTTCTTATTAGTCAAGACTCATTGCCAAGACTATCTTAGTGGACAAAGTCCATTTCTGAACCGAGTTCATTCCTCGTTTCAGTCCTGTTTCACTGAACCAGTTTAACCTGCCGTTCCAGCCATGTCTATCTCATGAGATATAAAATCTTTACCCAATGCATTGGAGGGAGATATAGGTCCCACCCATCACATAATGATACCATTCTTATGTGTGCCACAAAATCATAAACCATACATCATAGCATAACCCATGTAATAAAAATGGGATTCTTAAACATCGTGACATCACAAAAAAATTCATATAAGATAAAGGAATTCATAAAAATAATTCCATCACAACATAATAAAATCAATGTAATAATAGTGATAGAAACAGAACCCTTTATTATCCTAGATGCAAAATAATTTTGATAAAACACTTGAACTCCATTCTTCAGGAAAATATCCTTTCTAATTCAAAAAAACATTTCCTTTCTTAACATGTCATACAATTCGAAACTAAAAAAAGTTGATTAAAAAAACATTAAAACTTTTAAAGGAATATTCTTGGAAATAATGTTTTAAAAATCTATTCATGTCGTATAAGTTAAAAAAACATTCTTTTCGTACTTTTATCGGAAAAGTCAAAAAGTACCTTGTACGAAAAACGACAAAAGAATCCTTTCATATCTTTTACTAAAAACTCACTGAAGGGTAAAATTGGATTTAAACAATTGTAGGTGGATGGAAATAATATTAAATATTGAGGAAACATGGGTGTGGAAGATAAAATACACCCCAGTAAATTCCAATGTATAAACAATCTCAGAAAAAAATGAGATTGTGATATTTCCCTTACCTTAGGTCTGATTTGCTTAGTAAGTGTCTGAAACTCCTTTATAATGATTTAAATAATGTAATTGACTTATTCCAGAATCATATGCATTGTTATGATATCATATATGGTCATATTCATAGCTTATTATTAGTAATATTTCATTTCTACTTGTTATTCAGGTGTTTATTACTTTTTGTTCTTATTCATGTTTTGTTGAATAAATTATTATTATTATTTTTGGGTTATAGATACCACATTTCCAGAATGGTATTAGTGTAATATATATCATATTTATTCACTCAATTCATTTATGTAATCATTATTCAATGAAAATCATGTAGAACGAGTCGCATCACATCGTGGAGATGGTATTCCGTACGTACGCACGAGCGATGATATCATTCCCATGATCGTGGAATTGAAATAGAGTGTATGTATACTATTTCAAAATAAATATCACTTTTAAATAATCATATATATTCATTCTTTACACCATTATACCCATCCAAGTAAGGTGGTGGTGGAAAATAGTTTACACCACGGCGTGGAGATGGTATTCCTTACGTACGCACGTGCGGTGGTTTCATTTTTCGTAGGATGGATAGAAGGTGAAATAGGGTTGTTTCATACTTATAATAACATATCAGTATATTAGTGATACTGATGTTATTAATTAATATTGAAACAACTAAAGAAGAAGAAGTGGAAGAAGAAATAATGTTGAATGAATCGGTAACGGACATTACCTCTTCTTTGAAGCGCTTCTTTGAGATCTCCTTTTAGGGAACTAAAATTGGTCTTTGAAGAATACCAGGACCTATAGAATGTTTCTAGGGAAGTGGAGAGGAGAAATTGTTAGGGGTGGGCCGAGCTTGAAGGCTCAAATTGGTGTGAGGAAGAGAGAGAAGAGGTGCCCTTTTATAAGGGAGGAGAGGGGCACCTTTGGAAAAACTAAAAATATTATTTTTTTATAAAGCCATATTTGGTTTTAAATAGCTCCAAATTGATTTAATTCAAAGCTAAGGTGGTTATGGGTAGAAATAATATCGTACAATATAATTTGGACAAGTTTAGTTAACTATTTTAACCTTATCATTTAGATTTAACTTTATGTTAGATAATTTTACTCTTACCGTGTCATTTTGTGTTCTTACACTATAAGGTTAATAAAATTACTATAACGACCTAGAAGAACCCCAAGTTATTTATAATTAATATATATAGCCTTATCTAATTCATTTGGCTGAACCTTAGATTTTTAGTAATAATATAACAATTAATAATATAATATTTGTTTTAAAAACTATTTTATGTCAATTTTACCACTATTTAGTAATTGATTTTTGTGAAACTCATAACAGAATGATTAGTTCAAAAACCATTAATTAAATCAATAATAACAGGTGATATTAACCTAAAAGATTAGTGTAATTCATAAAAAGTCTCAAATTACATTTATTTGGGTATTTATAACATCAATTATGTCGATATTTTATTAATAAGATAATTACTGCATCATCGTTGTATCATAAATAAATTAAATTATTTAATGTCTATGAATTAAAAATAAAATACCATTATGCAGGAAATCTTTTTATCTTTCTAATTAATATTTATAGTCGAATTTATCTTATGTATAACCCTATATTAAAAATTATTTACTTAATAAACTTTTATTTTAACTATTTTAACCCTTCTTTAAATAAATTAATAATAAATGTCCTAATCTAATCCAAGTGGGCATAAATTGTCATATTTTATTCCTAAGGTTGTTTTTGGTCGAATTACACTTATCCAATAGAATTAGGACATGTGTTAGGGTAATAATAATATCATTTTGACCCTTAATTACCCTATTTACTTTTAATCGTGGTAAATAAAAGTAAAAAGTTACTATTCACCGAAAAAAATCATCTCATTGAACCACATTTTACTTACTGACATTAACCGTCTTGCTCGGATTTTTGAAATTCCACTCACAGAAGCGGTAAAATTAATCTTTATGTAAATTTTCAAATTCTTCTAGGAGGTGGGTAAAAGACGGTGAAAAGTTCAATAAAATTTTTATATATCTAAAATTATTATAAAATTACTCCAATGAATTAAATTGAACTTATATAGGTTTTATGTATCAATGTTTACCCAAAATAAATTTAAATAAAATAAATAATTATTTAAATAAAACGTCGGTTTTTAAGTAGTAAACCAGTGTTTTCACTATTCATCAAAAATTGAAAGTTTCCAGAAAAATACCAAAATATCACCCTAGGCTAATTTCGATATTCCGAATCCATAAACGAAGTCCATTTTGAAAAATAAAATTTACAAAATTTCAAAAAGTGGTTATTACTATTCATAACAGCTAGTTTTAATAATTTTTTAATAGCATATCATTGTTTAGTGAAACTCGGTATTGCGTACGACGCAAGCTATCGAGGAAGGTCGCGATTGCGTGTAAAGAAATCCAACCTAGTGTTGTGTGTAGTTAAAGATTCCATTGATGATTTATATAAAATAAAAACAAAATATTTCTTATAAAAGTCTCAGGTGTTACATTCTACCCCCCTTAAAATGAATTTCGCCCTCAAAATTTGTCACTTGTAACAAAGAGATGAGGATAACTCTCCCTCATCATATCCTCAAGCTCCCATGTAGCTTATTCTAATTGGTGGTTCCTCCATAAAACATTCACCAAGCGAGTGGTCTTGTTCCGTTGGACTTATTCACTACGATCGAGAATCTCTATCGGATGTTCTTCATAAGAAAGATCTCGTTCCATCGGTACAACTTCTGAGCTGAGTACATGTGAAGGATCAGGTATGTACTTTCTCAGGAGAGATACATGGAACACATCATGAACTTGAGAGAGATTCATTGGAACCTCCAATCAGTAAGCTCCCTTCCCAACACGATCCAGTATTTTTAAAGGACCGATATACCTAGGGCTCAGCTTTCCCTTCTTTCCAAATCTCATTACTCTCTTCCAAGGAGATATTCATAAGAACACTTTATCACCCACTTCAAACTCTAAGTCTTTTCTTCGGTTGTTGGCATAACTTTTTTGTAGACTCTAAGCTACTCTTATGTGTTGTTGAATAGATCAGACCTTTTCTGCCATCTCATCAACAAGATCAGGTCCTAATAGATTTCTTTCCCCAACTTCAGCCCAGCAAGTTGGAGTCCTGCATTTCTTTCCATAGAGAGCTTCATAAGGAGCCATCTGAATACTGGAGTAAAAGATATTATTATAAGAACATTCCACCATAAGTAGGTGTTGATCCCAACCACCTTTGAAATCCATAGAGCCAGCTCTCAACATATCTTCTAGAGTTTGAATTGTCCACTCAGATTGACCGTCTGTATGAGGATGATAAACAGTGATGAAACTCAACTCTGTATCCAGAGTATGCTGAAGAATTCGCTAGAACATTGAGGTAAACCTCAGATCCTGATCAGATATAATAGAAAGTGGTACTCCATGCAATCTTACCACTTCCTTTACATATATCCGGGCAAGCTGATCCAGAGATAAATCATCTCTAATAGAAATGAAGTGTGCAGACTTTGTAAGAAGATAAACTGTGACCCAGATAGCATTATTGCCTTTCGATGTTTTAGGAAGTCCTGTAACAAAGTCCATAGTGATGTTTTCCCATTTCCATTCGGGTATTGGTAATGGTTGTAACATCCCCTTAGACTTCTGTCTCTCAGCTTTAACTTGCTGACAAACCAAGCATCGAGAGACAAATTCAGCAACATCTCATTTCATGCCATCCCACCAGAAGTACTCTTTTAGGTCCCTATACATCTTCATGCTTCCAGGATGAATAGAGAATTAAGAACTTTGAGCCTCATCCAGAAGCTCCTTCTTTAATTTGGGGATGGGAGGAACACAAACCCGATTCCTAAACTTTATTATCCCATCACAATCAAGGTTGAATTCAGGAACATTTCTCACCTTCTTTTGTAAGTCTACATCTTCTATCTATTCCTATTTAATCTTAACATGTATAGATGGTTGAACATTCATTTGATAAAGATACGATTTTCCCCTTTCATTATAATTCCAAGATACATCCTTTGTAAATCCATAAATATTGGATCTTTTGTGATCCTCATCATGGATAATCTGGCATGGTCTTATCGACTTAATGCATTTTCCACCTTGTTTCCTTTCCCAGGGTGGTAATGAATTGAGCAGTCGTAATCCTTAATCAGCCCCAACCATCTTCTTTGGCTCATATTAAGCTCCTTTTGTGTGAAAATATACTTTCAACTTTTATGATCAGTATAAATGTCACACCTTTCTCCATAAAGATAATGTCTCCAAATCTTTAATGCAAAGATTACCGCAGCTAACTCCAAATCATGAGTTGGGTAATTTTGCTCATGGATTTTCAACTGTCGTGAGGTATAAGCTATCACCATATCATTTTTCATAAGAACACACCCCAATCCCTTCTTGGATTCATCACTGTAGATCCCAAACCTTTATCCACTACAATGCAGCGTGAGAACAGGTGAACTGGATAACCTTCTTTTAAACTCCTTGAAATTCTCTTCACATTCCTCCGTCCAAAAAAACTTAACTCCTTTCCGAGTCAACCTGGTGAGTGGATTAGATAATCCTGAAAAATCATTCACAAAACGTCGATAATATCCAGCCAAACCAAGAAAGCTTCAGATCTCAGTTACTTTTGTTGGTCTCGACCATCTTTTGATAACCTCTATTTTTGCTGAATCCACAGATATCCCCTCTTTTGAGATTATGTGACCCAAAAATGAAACTTTTTGAAGCCAAAATTCACACTTGGTAAATTTGGAATAAATCATCTCCTTTCGCAGGGTCTTCAATATAATTCTCAAGTGATATTCATGTTCTTCCTTGCTCTTTGAATATACAAGAATATCTTCTATAAAGACTACCACAAACTGATCAAGATAGTCTCTAAAGACTATATTCATCCGATCCATGAAGATAGCAGGGGCATTAGTAAGACCAAATGGCATCACTATAAATTCATAGTGTCCATACCTTGTACGGAAAGCCATATTTGGTATATCCTCCCTTTTGACCCTTAATTGATGATACCCTGAACGAAGATCGGTCTTGGAAAAGTATTGAGCTCCACGTAGTTGGTCAAATAAGTCATCAATGCACGGGAGAGGATATTTGTTCTTGATATTGATCTTGTTAAGTTCTCGATAATCAATGAAGAGTCTCATTGATCCATATTTCTTCTTAACAAGCAAAACAGGTACTCCCCAAGGTGACGCACTAGGGCGTATGAACCCCTTATCAAGATCCTCTTGGAGTTTCTTCGTCAATTCCTACAACTCAATTGGGGCCATTCTATAAGGTGTCTTTGCAATAGGTAAAGCACCCGGTATGAGTTCTATTGAAAACTAATCTTCACGATTTGGTGGAAGACCCGAAAATTCCTCTAGAAAGACATCATCAAACTCCCATACAATGGGAATATTCTTAATCGTGATTTTCTCACCAACCATTTGAGATAAATAACATTCATTTAGTGGAATCAAGACCCATAAGATGGAAGAAATTTCCACTAGAAGGTTATGTTCATCCTTACATCGATAGATGATCAAAGATTGATCTGGAATATGAAATGTGACTTACCTTATTTGGAAATTGATATGAGCTCCATATAGAGAAAGCCAATCCATGCTAAGAATCACATCAAATTCCACTATAGGGAGGATCACAAGATTTGCAGGAAGCACTTCCCCACAAACTTCAATTGGAGAAGAATTATAAACATTTGATGCGACTATGGTGACATTAGGGGTTGTCACAGCTAACTCAACATCTAATTGTTGAGGTAATACGGTGATACCCTTAGAAAATTCTTCTGAAATAAAGGAGTGGGTGGATCCAGAATCAAATAAAACATTTTCTACTTTAGAGTGGATGGTATGTGTACATTTCACCACTTCGTTATCATACTCCACATCACTGATAGAAATTGCATGTGACATTCCTTTGTCTTTAGCCTTAAGAGTTAGTTTACATCGATCATCATAAACTTTCCTTGGATTAGGGCATTGATTGGCACAATTCCCCATTTCCTTACACTTGTAACATTGAAGTGTAGGAGGTACACTCTGTGTATCATTTTCATTGTTCGCATCACTAGACATCTTCTTCCCCTCATTGCAGCATTCAAATGCCTGATGACCTTCCTTTCCACATTTGAAACATTTACTTGTCCCTTTAAGACAACTACCTTCATATTTCTTTCCACACTTTGAGCATAAGGGAAAACTCATCTTCTTTTCAGTGTGCTCTTTAGATTTTTCTTTGAATTCCATTTTCCTCTTATTATCAAACCCAGATGACTGATGGGTTACTTCAATCTCCATCTCAACTTTGAGAGCACATCGAACGATTTCCTCATATCTATTGAAGTACCTTATGGCTAACTCCCTTCAAAGACTTGGTTTTAAACCACTAAAGAATCGATCGGTCTTACCCTCAGGTTGGATAATAATACCATAAGCGTACCTTGAAAGTCTTGTAAAATTTGCTTCATAGGTACCAACAGACTCATCATCCTTTTTCTTTAGTTCAATAAACTCCTTCTCCATATTTTTTCTAAGAATACGAGGGAAGTACTTATTGAAAAATAAGTTCTTGAACTCATCTCATTCCATGGAATCAATTTCATCTCTTGGCATCGTATTCCTGATATGATTCCACCATTGATCAACATCACCTTCCAAACAATACACTGCTAAGATGAATTTATCATGTTCAGAACATTGAAGAACTGAAAATATCTTTTTAGTAGTACTGATCCATTGTTCAGCAACTATTGGATCAGAAGACCCACTGAATGAAGGTGGACGCTGTCTCATGATGGATTCAACAGAATGTTGCTCTTTCCTTTGCTCGTTTGGAAGTCCTGCATGATTCATAGCTAGAGAAATTTGTGTGTGCATGGCTACAAGATTTTTCATTCCATCTCCCATAACATTTGGTTGCTCATGGGGACAATCATTGCATTGCCCATCGCATTCCGCGTTAACCCGGTTCCTTCGGGTTCAATCCATTGACTAAAACCAAGAAGAATAGTGTGAAAATCACTAATTATAATAGGAAAACCACATAATCAAGAATAAACCACATAATTAGTGATAAACACTAATTATAACACTAAATATAATGTGAATCTTTGTGGAATACACACGTAATCATAGAGAATCATTTCTTATTAGTCAAAACTCATTTCCAAGACTATCTTAGTGGATAAAGTCCATTTCTGAACCGAGTTCATTCCTCATTTCAGTCTTGTTTCACTGAACCGGTTTAACCTTCCATTCCATCCATGTCTATCTCATGAGATATAAAATCTTTACCCAATGCATTGGAGGGAGATATAGGTCTCACCCATCTCATAATTATACCATTCTTATGTGTCCCACAAAATCATAAACCATACATCATAGCATAACCCATGTAATAAAAATGGGATTCTTAAACATCGTGACATCATAAAACAATTCATATAAGATAAAGGAATTCATAAAAATAATTCCATCACAACATAATCAAATCAATGTAATAATAGGGATAGAAACAAAACCCTTTATTATCATAGATGGAAAATAATTTTGATAAAACACTTGAACTCCATTCTTCAAAAAAATATCCTTTCTACTTCAAAAACACTTTTTCTTTCTTAACATGTCATACAATTCTAAACTAAAAGAAGTTGATTAAAAATAAACATCAAAACTTATAAAGGAATCTTCTTGTAAATAATGTTTTAAAAATCCATTCATGTCGTATAAGTTAAAGAAACATTCTTCTCCAACCATTGTCGGAAAAGTCAAAAAGTACCTCGTACAAAAAACGACAAAATTTTCCATTCATATCATTTACTAAAAACTCACCGAAGTGTAAAATTGGATTTAAACAATTGTAGGTGGATGGAAATAATATTAAATACTAAGGAAACATGGATGTGGATAATAAAATACACCCCAGTAAATTCCAAAGTATAAATAATCTCGGATAAAAATGAGATTGTGATATTTCCCTTACCTTAGGTCTGATTTGCTTCGTAAGTGTACGAACCTCCTGTATAATGATTTAAATAATGTCATTTACTTATTCCAGAATCATAATCATTGTTATGATATCATATATGGTCATATTATTATGTTATTATTAGTGATATTTCCTTGATACTTGTTATTCGGGTGTTTATTACTTTTTGTTCTTATGTGTGTTTTGTCGAATAAATTATTATTCTTCATTTTAGGTTATAGATACCTCATTTACAGAATGGTATTAGTGTAATATATATCATATTTATTCACTCAATTAATTTATGTAAAAATTATGCAATGAAAATCATGCAGAACGAGTGGCATTACATCATTGAGACGGTATTCCGTACGTACGCACGAGCGATGATATCGTTCCCATGATCGTGGAATTGTATTGGAGTGTATTTATACTATTTCAAAATCAATATCACTTTAAAATAATCATATATATTCATTCTTTTACACCATTATACCCATCCAAGTACGGTGGTGGTGGAAAATAGATTACACCACGGCGTATAGACGGTATTCCGTACGTACCCACGCGCGGTGATTTCATTTTCCGTAGGATGGATAGATGGTGAAATAGGGTTGTTTCATACATAGAATAACATATCAGTATATGAGTGATAATGATGTTATTAATTCATAATGAAACAACTAAAGAAGAATAAGTTGAAGAAGAAATAAAGTTGAAAGAATCGGTAACGGACATTACCTCTTCTTTGAAACGCTTCTTTGAGACCTCCTTTTAGAGCACTAAAATTGGTCTTTGAAGAATACCAGTACCTCTAGGATGTTTCTAGGGAAGTTGAGAGGAGAAATAGTCAGGGTTTGGCCGAGCATGAAGGATCAAAGTGGTGTGAGGAAGAGAGGTAGGAGGTGCCCTTTTATAAGGGAGGAGAGGGGCACCTTTGGAAAAACTAACAATATTATTTTATTATAAAACCATATTCGGTTTTAAATAGATCCAAATTGATTTATTTTCGATGCTAAGGTGGAGATGGGTCGAACTCCTCTCATCCAATATAATTTGTACAACTTTATCTAACTATTTTAACCTTATCATTTAGATTTAACTTTAAGTTAGATTATTTTACTCTTACCGTGTCTTTTTGTGTACTTACACTATAAGGTTAATAAACTTTCTATAACAAGCCAAACGAACCCCAAGTTGTTTATTATTAATATATATAACCTTATATAAGTCATTTTTCCAAACCATATATTTTTATGAATAAAATAACAATTAATAATATAATATTTGTTTTAAAAACTATTTTATGTCAATTTTGACACTATTTAGTAATTGATTTTTTCGAAAATCATAACAGAATGATTAGTTCAAAAAAAGTTAATTAAATCAATATTAAAATGTCATATTAACCTAAAAAATTATTTTAATTCATAAAAAGTCTTAAATTATATTTATTTGGGTATTTATAACATTAATTATGTCGATATTTCATTAATAAGATAATTACTTCATTATCTTTGTGTCATAAATAAATCAATTTATTTAATGTCTAAAAATTACAAATAAAATACCATTATGTAGTAAATATTTTTAGTTTCTAATGAATATTTATTGTCGAATTTATCTTATGTATAATCATTTATTAAAAATTATTTACTTATTAAAATTTGATTTTAACTATTTTAACCCTTCTTTAAATAAATTAATAATAAATGTCCTAATCTAATCCAACTGGGCCTAAATGATCATATTTCATTCCTAAGGTTGCTTTCGGTCGAATTACGCTTATCCAATAGAATTAGGACATGTGTTAGGGTAATAATAATATCATTTTTACCCTTAATTACCCTATTTACTTTTAATCGTGGTAAATAAAAGTAAAAAAGTTACTATTCACCAAAAATTATTTTCATCTCATTGAACCGCATTTTACTTACTAAAATCAACCGTGTCTCTCGGATTTTTGAAATTCCATTCACAGAAGTGGTAAAATTAATCCTAATGTAAATTTTCAAATTCTCCTAGGAGGTGGGTAAAAGACGATGAAAAGTTCAAAAAAAAATTTATATATCTAAAATTATTATAAAATTACTCCAATGAATTACATTGAACTTATATAGGTATTATGTATCAATTTTGACCTAAAATAAATTTAAAGAAAATAAATAATTATTTAAATAAAACGTCGGTTTTTAAATAGTAACTCAGTGTTTTCACTATTCATCAAAAATTGAAAGTTTCCAGAAAAATACCAAAATTTCACTCTAGGCTAATTTCGATATTCCAAATCCAAAAACGAATCCCATTTTGAAAAATAAAATTTACAAAATTTCAAAAACTGGTAATTACTATTCATAACAGCTAGTTTTAATAAACTTTTAATAGCATATCATTGTTTAGTGAAACTCAGTATTGCGTACGACACAAGCTATCAAGGAAGGTCGCAATTGCGTGTAAAGAATGCCAAACTAGTGTTGTGTGTAGTTAAAGATTCATTTGATGATTTATATAAAATAAAAAAAATTCTTATAAAAGTCTCGGGTGTTACATTCTACCCCCCTTAAAATGAATTTCGCCCCCAAAATTCATCACTTGTAACATACAGATGAGGATACCTCTCTCTCATCATATCCTCAAGATCCCATGTAGCTTCTTCTAATTGGTGGTTCCTCCATAAAACTTTCACCAAGCAAGTGGTCTTGTTCCGTTGGACTTTTTCACTACGATCGATAATATGTATCCGCTGTTCTTCATAAGAAAGATCTCATTCCATCGGTACAACTTCTGAGCTGAGTACATGTGGAGGATCAGGTATGTACTTTCTCAGGTGAGATACATGGAACACATCATGAACTTGAGAGAGATTCGTTGGAAGCACCAATCGGTAAGATACCTTCCCAAAACGATCCAGTATTTTGAAAGGACCGATATACCAAGGGCTCAGCTTTCCCCTCTTTCCAAATCTCATTAATCTCTTCCAAGGAGATATTCATAAGAACACTTTATCACCCACTTCAAACTCAAAGTCTTTTCTTCGGTTGTTGGCATAACTTTTTTGTAGACTTTGAGCTGCTCTTATGTGTTGTTGAATAGATTGGACCTTTTCTACCATCTCATCAACAAGATCACGTCTTAATAGCTTTCTTTCCCTAACTTCAGCCCAACAAGTTGGAGTCCGGCATTTCTTTCCATAGAGAGCTACATAAGGATCCATCTGAATACTGGAGTGAAAGCTATTGTTATAAGAAAATTCCACCAAAGGTAGCTGTTGATCCCAACCACCTTTGAAATATATAGAGAAATCTCTCAACATATCTTCTAGAGTTTGAATTGTCTTCTCAGACTGACCATCTGTCTGAGGATGATAAGCAGTGCTGAAACTGAACTCTGTATCCAGAGTATGCTGAAGACTTCGCCAGAACTTTGAGGTAAACCTCGGATCCTGATCAGATATAATAGAAAGTGGTACTCCATGCAATCTTACCACTTCCTTTACATATATCCTGGCAAGCTGATCCAGAGACAAATCATCTCTAATAGTAATGAAGTGTGCAGACTTTGTATGAAGATCAAATATGACTCAGATAGAATTATTGCCTTTGGATGTTTTAGGAAGTCCTGTGACAAAGTCCATAGTGATGTTTTCCCATTTTCATTCGGGTATGGGTAATGGTTGTAACATCCCCTTAGACTTCTCTCTCTCAGCTTTAACTTACTGACAAACCAAGCATCGAGAGACATATTTAACAACATCTCTTTTCATTCCATCCCACTAGAATTACTCTTTCAGGTCCCTATACATCTTCGTGCTTCTACGATGAATAGGGAATGAAGAACTATGAGCCTCATCCAGAAGATCCTTCTTTAATTCGGGGATGGGAGGAACACAATCCCGATTCCTAAACGTTATTATCCCATCACAATCAAGGTTGAATTCAAGAACATTTCTCACCTTCTTTTGTAACTCTACATCTTCTATTTGTTCCTCTTTAATCTTAACATGTATAGATGGTTGAACATTCATTTGAGAAAGATACGATTTTCCCTTTTCATTATAATTCCAAGATCCATCCTTTGTAAATCCATAAATATTGGATCTTTTTTGATCCTCATCATGGATAAACTGGCATGGTCTTATCGACTTAATGCATCTGCCACCTTGTTTGCTTTCCCAGGGTGGTAATGAATTGAGCAGTCGTAATCCTTAATCAGCTCCAATCATCTTCTTTGGCTCATATTCAGATCCTTTTGTGTGAAAATATACTTTAAACTTTTATGATCAGTATAAATATCACACCTTTCTCCATAAAGATAATGCCTCCAGATCTTTAATGCAAAGATTACCGCAGCTAACTCCAAATCATGAGTTGGGTAATTCTGCTCATTGATTTTCAACTGTCGTGAGGCATAATTGTTGGAACCAGGTTCTTCAAAGCATGATTTGGTGTATGGTTTGTGTTTGTTGTCAATCCTCAGTGGAAGTTCAGGGTGTGTACCAACAAAGCGATCATACCATTTAGGCAGAAAACAGTAGTGAAGGTGGCGCTATTTCCCAGTGTTTGCCAAATTTTTGGGCCTAAAAATCGGCCAATAAAGTAAAGTGTTTTTGGCAAAGGTACTTGAACGCCGTGATCTTGGAGGATAAAAGACTTGCGCGCCATATGTTTTTGAGGATCAGAACATCAAAATTTGTCTAAGGAAAGAAGGTCGCGCAAGTGTTGGTTGGGTCGCGCAAGTGAGTTGCGCGACAGAGTTTATTGAAGACAAGACTTGCGCGCCGTCAAGGTACTTGCGCGCCGCCGCGCAGGGGGTCCAGTTTGCCAATAAATACTGGACCACCCCTCCTCATTTCTAACGAAGTTCAAGGCCGAGAGATTGTTCGAGCTCTCGTCGCGCAGGTGGTTGAGTCGCGCAGGTGGTTGTTTTGTCGCGCAAGTAGAGCTTGCGCGCTGGTTTTTGGTTGTGCGCCCAAGGTGGTTTGGAAGAGAAAGGAAGTGGACCACGCAAGTTTGTAGTTGGGGAAGGAAGAGTCGCGCATGTTTGTTGATGACACTTGCACGCCAGTTTGGACTTGCGCGCCGTAGTGGGACTTGCGCGACTGTCTTGGAGAAGTGCGCCTGGTTTTTCTGAAGCCCACCGGCATGTTTGGAGCTGCATGAAAGCCGAGAGACTACTCGGTACATTCGAGGAAAAGTGATATTCTTCTTCTGGTGAGAATCGGACTTCAATAGAGCATCTACATACAACAAAGGATGCACTCTTATGCAAATGAAGAAGAGACCTTCACGTCTATAAACTGAGTGGGACTTCACCAACGGCAGTGAGCCAGGGGGAGTCAACAGGAGTGACCTGAGGGACGCAGTGAGCTATCCATGAACAATTGTAAAGGCAGTGAGCCTGGGACAGAGTGTCTGTACCCGAACTTTTGTATCCGCAGCTAGTGAAGCATAGTGGATTTAGGTACGACCGGCAACCTGTCGGTGTATGCTCCTTGGACGTAGCCCTTAGTGGTGAACCAAGTAAAAATTGTTGTGTCTTCTCTGTGCATGTGAATGTTTTCATTCTGATCATAATCATCATACAGGTTCAACAAGTTCCTACCAACGTGGGAACAAGATCCAACACATTAAAATAAAAAGTGGTCACCCTGATTCACCCCTCCCCACTCAGGGTGTCCCGGGGTCCTTCAAGTGGTATCAGAGGGTAAAGGTTGCTGGTGTTGAATCTGACCTTCTTCGTCATGGAAAACGCCGTCAATGTCAGGGGAGTCCCTCACTTCGATGGAAGCAATTTCCAGATCTGGAAGAACAGAATGAGATCTCATCTAAGATCTTGTGGAATGGAAGTTCTTTTTTTCTACTGTGCAAGGAATACATGTCACTGATCCAACAGGTCTGGCTATGACTGAAACAGACAGGAAACTTCTTGATGCAGATGCTAAAGCACAGAATGATCTCACTGCAGCCCTTTCTGATCAGATTTACCTGAAGGTGATGAATTTCACCTCAGAAAAATCTATGTGGGATAAACTTGAGAATATTTATGAAGGTGATAGCAAAGTGAAGGAGGCGAAACTACAAGTGCTACACAATCAGTTTGATGATCTAAATATGCATCCAGACGAGAATGTAGACTCTTTCTTCAATCGAATTACTGAAGTGGTTGGAGAAATTCGGGGTCTAGGCGAAGAAATCAAAGACATTGATATTGTAAAGAAAATATTAAGAAGACTTCCACCTCTATATAATGCGAAGGTGTCAGCTCTTGAGGAAAGAGATCTTTCCAAACTTTCTCTAGATGACTTACTGAGCAGTTTGGTAGCATATGAAATGAGAGTCAAACCAGAAGATGCTACGACTCGGGTGAGAAAGGAAATGGAATTCAAGGCCATGGATAAATTGAAAATCTCAAAGGATAGTAGCGGTGATGATGACGAAGAGAAAGAAATTCTTTCTCTCATTGCAATGAAGTTCCAGAAGGGGAAAGGGAAATTCAAAGGGAAGTTACCTCTCGCATGTTTCCATTGTGGAAAAGTTGGGAACATTGCCTCTCAGTGCTTGAAGAATATCAATGATGGTGACAGTGAAGAAGAAAACTTCAAGAAGACTCAAAGAAGGTTCTTCAAAAAGGGAGACTTAAAATCTGGTAAGAAAATGCAAAGGAAGAGTTTTGTCTGTGAAGAGGAAGAAGATGACAATGAATTCTGTGATGAAGAACAACCAGAATTCAAAACTGGGAACCATGCTTCTATGATGGCCACTGTTGAAAAGTCAGAAGATACTGATGGTGAAAAACAACTGAGAACTTTTGTAGATCCTGAGGTGCAACTTAAGGATGCAGTTAGTAAGCTTAATATTAAATGTAAGAGCTGCAATAAGTGGAAATCAATTGTAGAAGAATCAACTGAATATGTTGATCAACTTGAAGCTGAAATTGAATGACTGGAAGAATTTGTGAAGGTACAGTCTAAAATAATTGAAAGCAATGATGATGCAGTTGATCTGAAGCTGAGAATTGAAGAGCAGGCAAAGCTCATCAATGACCTCACATCCAGACTGGATGAAAAATCCAAGACTGTTGAGGGTCTTGAGGAGGAAGTAGTTACTCTAAGGAGTAAAATGGAGACAGAATCAGTTCCAAAAGAATCTAGGAAGAAAATACAGTTCGGAAGATTCTCAGATGCAGAATTACTTGCAAGAGCCAAGTGTGGTTCAGATGGGGTTGGAAAAGTCTTGAGTGATCAAAGACCTGCTTGCATGGGAAAGAGTGGAATTGGCTGTGAGGCTAAGTCATCAACTGTTGGAAGTGAAAAGATCCAAAAGAAAGACAAGATGAAAGTTAAACATGATGAAATGTTACCTAGAGTTCTGAAAAAGGAACCCTCAATCCAAACTAAAAGGAGACCTGAAAATTATCCTCAAACATTCAAAAATGACAGACAGTCTTACTATTCTCCCAAGGAAGAAGGTATAAGGAGAAATTCAAGTGAGAAGACATTTCCTCTCATGAAGTGTCAGTTCTGTGGCTATCTGGTCCATACCATGTCTTATTGTGAAGAGGCAAGAAGCTATCTGAATGGAGAAGATATAGATTCTCAACAAAGGAGAACAATCTCATATCCTAATTCTCATAGAAGAAATAATTTCTATGGATATTGTTTTTGTTGTTCTAACTTTGGTCATAAGGCCATTAATTGCAGGCAGAGAAGAGACATAGACACCTCATACTGAAGTTCAAGACAAGTCAAGTCTCGTCAGCAAGACAATGTTGCTCTTTTAAACAGGTTCTCACCTCTCACAAAAGACTTTGACTATGAAGAACCTGGGTATGCGGAAGAGATAGTTGAAAGGTCATCAGTCTTATATACTCAATCTAATGTCTCATGGAAGGAAAGGAAGAAGATTGAGAAATCGAACCTTGCAGAGGTAGCCCTCAAAGCTACAAAGAACAACAGTACCTGGATTCTAGATAGCGGTTGTTCATCTCATATGACGGGTAATGCCGGCCTACTAACGAATATCATAAAGAATGTTGATGGTACAGTAAGATTTGGTAATGATGGGGCTCTGAAAATCAAAGGGAGTGGAAGTACCCAATTAGCTAATGGAGAACTAAAGAAGACTGAAGTCCTTTACGTAGATGGACTACGCCATAATCTCCTTAGCGTGAGTTTACTCTGTGACTCAGGACTTATAGTTACTTTTAATCAGAAAGGCTGCACCATCAAGGGAAAAATCGGCAATTCACTTATGAAAGGATGCAGAATAGAAGGCAACTTGTATCAGGTTGATAGTGAATAAAATGTATGTTACATGACTGTTGAAGAAGAAAACAATTTGTGGCATCGGAGATTGGGACACATCAATCAAAAAGACATGGAGAAAATATCAAAATTGAGAATTGTCATGGACATCCCCAACCTGAAGTGTGAGCGTGAAAAATCATGTGATGCTTGTATTCGTGGGAAGCTGGTCTGCAGTTCATATCGGCCAAAGAAGAAAAAGTCATCTCACCTTCTTGATCTGATTCATACAGATGTTTGTGGTCTAATAAATGTTGTCGGAACTCATGGAGAAAGGTCCTTGACTGCATGAAAACATATCGGCGAATCGCCGAGAATGATACTGGATGAACAATCAAAGTGTTGCGATCTGACAATGGAGGAGAATACACGTCCATTGAATTTGAAAATTATCTGGAGAAGCATGGGATACAACATGAGGTAGCTGCTGTGAGAACTCCACAACAAAATGGAGTTGTTGAACGAAGGAATCGACAGGTGAAAAACATGGCACGAACTATGCTGATTGAGAGTTGTATTCCACGACATTACTGGAAAGAGGCTGTTCAAGCTGCAGTGTACATTCAGAATCGAATAGGACTTTATATGGGTGAGACGAAGACACCATATGAATTGTGGCATGGACGGAAGCCTTCTCTAAAATACTTTCATGTCTTTGGAAGTAAGTGCTTCATCAGGAACAAAGAAGGAAATCAGGGGAAATATGGTGACAACGCAGATGAAGGAATCTTCCTCGGTTACTCAATGAACAACAAAGCCTACAAATGTTTCAAAAATCATTTGGGAAGGATTGTGGAAAGAAATGATGTTAAGATAATTGAAGAGAAAACCACAAATGCTTCACGGACGTCATATGCTGATGTGATAGAAAGTCATGAAGAATGTGGACATGAAGAAACTACAAATGCAGAAATAGAGGAAGCTGTTCAAAACACTCATCAATCACATAATGATGTTGACTCAGAAGAAGAATCTGAAGAAGAAACTATGGCTGAAGAGAATACTACTGAACCTCGTAGGAGAAATCAAAGAGCTGAGATTGATCCATCCAACATAATTGGGGATAGGAGTGCACCCACTCAAACCAGAAGGATGAGGAATACCACGCAATCTGCATTTCTATCAGTTGTAGAGCCATCCTCATTCGAAGAAGCTGCAAAAGATGAATCTTGGGTGAAAGCCATGAATGATGAATTAGATCAGATTGATAAGAATCAGACATGGGATCTTGTCCAGAGACCCGAAGGTCACAATGTGATTGGTACCAAATGGATCTTCAAAAATAAGTTTGATGAGCATGGAAGTGTTATCAGAAACAAGGCACGACTTGTATGTAAAGGATACTCCCAGATTGAAGGTATTGATGTTGAAGAAACCTTTGCTCCAGTTGATAGACTGGAATCAATCAGGCTTTTCCTTGCCATGGCACTCCAAAGAGGATATAAAGTATATCAAATGGATGTTAAGACAGCATTCTTGAATGGTGTACTCGAAGAAGAAGTCTACATTGAACAACCGGTGGGGTTTGTCTTGGGTACCGATGAAACAAAGGTCTGCAAACTAAAGAAAGCTCTATATGGTTTGAAGCAGGCACAACGGGCATGGTACTCACAGCTAGATTCATATCTCAAGAAGTTGGAATTCAAAAGAGGAGGAGTTGATCACAATCTCTATGTGAAGAATTCTCCAAAAGACCAGTTCATGGTTCTTGTCTACGTTGATGATATCATTTTTGGTGGCAGCAGGCAGAAATCAGTGGATGAATTTTCCAACCACATGAAATCAGAATTTGAAATGTCTATGATTGGGGAGCTCACATATTTCTTGGGGTTGCAAGTGATTCAAAAGAAGGAATACACTTTCATTTCTCAGGAAAAATATGCAAGAGAGTTGCTGAAGAAGTTCAATATGCAAGACTCCAAACTAATGTCAACTCCGATTGCTGTTGGAACTAAACTTGGAAAGCATGAGGATGGGAACTCTGTTGATCCCACCATGTATAGGAGGATCATTGGAAGCCTACTGTATCTGACAGCGACAAGGCCAGATATTGTCTTTGCAACATGCCTTGCGGCCCGATTTCAGAGTAATCCAAAGGAGGAACATATGTCAGCAGTAAAAAGAATCATGAGGTATATTCAAGGCACACATAACTTCGGGTTATTTTTTGCTGCAGGCAGGGACAGTGAATTATCAGCGTTTTCTGATGCTGACTGGGTTGGGGATGTAGTAGACAGAAAGTCCACTAGTGGTGGAGCTTTCTATATTGGGCATAAATGTGTTGGTTGGTTGAGCAAGAAGCAAGAAAGTACTTCTCTTAGTACTGCTGAAGCTGAATATATCTCCGCCACAAAAGCATGCACTCAACTTCTTTGGATGAAGCAGCAGCTAACAGATATTGGTGATAAGGTGAAGTAACCAATGGTGATTTATTGTGATAACAAAAGTGCAATTGATCTTACGAAGAATCCGGTTCAACATTCTCGTACAAAACATATTGAAATACGGTATCATTTTATCAAAGAAAAGGTTGAACAAGGAGTGATTAAAATGGATCATGTTGGAACTAATGAGCAAGTGGCTGATATCCTAACCAAGCCATTGTCCGCGGCTGTGTTCGAGAAGCATCGGTTGAACCTCGGTGTTCGGCCACCTCCTACTGCATAAGGAGGCTCCGGAAGTCCCCCTCTCCCCGTTTGTTTTAACTGTTTTTATCTGCTTATGGCTGTGATGCAGGTTTATGGGGGAGATACTATCCAGGGGTAGTATGTCTTGAGCTGAACGTTGAAAAAACTTTTCAGTCTTTGGTTTTATTGTCAATGGGGGAGAAAGGAATAAATTCAAGGCAATAAATTCTTCTGTGATGAGAAGTGTAAGATTGTGATGAGAAGTTTAATAAGGATAACATCGGGCGTCATGGAGAATTTCAAAACACTAAGACCCAATTCAAGCTTTCTCTCTTGTTTTCTACACCGAGAATTGCTCATGTAGACTTAGAGAGTTGGCTGAGTTGATTCTTGCGTTTTGGATTTACTCATGGTTGGAGATCTATTGAATTTATTCTGATTGCCAACAAACCCAAAGGGGGAGATTGTTGGAACCAGGTTCTTCAAAGCATGATTTGGTGTATGGTTTGTGTTTGTTGCCAATCCTCAGTGGAAGTTCAGGGTGTGTACCAACAAAGCGATCATACCGTTCAAGCAGAAAACAGTAGTGAAGGTGGCGCTGTTTCCCAGTGTTTGCCAAATTTTTGGGCCTAAAAATCGGCCAATAAAGTAAAGTGTTTTTGGCGAAGGTACTTGCGAGCCGTGCTCTTGGAGGATAAAAGACTTGCGCGCCATATGTTTTTGAGGATCAGAACATCAAAATTTGGATAAGGAAAGAAGGTCGCGCAAGTGTTGGTTGGGTCGCACAAGTGAGTTGCGCGACAGAGTTTATTGAAGACAAGACTTGCGCACTGTCAAGGGACTTGCGCGCCGCCGCGCAGGGGGTCCAGTTTTCCTTTAAATACTGGACCACCCCTCCTCATTTCTAAGGAAGTTCAAGGCCGAGAGATTGTTCGAGCTCTCATCGCGCAGGTGGTTGAGTCACGCAGGTGGTTGTTTTGTCGCGCAAGTAGAGCTTGCGCGCTGGTTTTTGGCTGTGCGCCCAAGGTGGTTTGGAAGAGAAAGTAAGTGGACCGCGCAAGTTTGTAGTTGGGGAAGGAAGAGTCGTGCATGTGTGTTGATGACACATGCGCGCCAGTTTGGACTTGCGCGCCGTAGTGGGACTTGCGCGACTGTCTTGGAGAAGCGCGCCTGGTTTTGCTGAAGCCCACCGGCATGTTTGGAGCTGCATGAAAGCCGAGAGACTACTCGGTACATTCGAGGAAAAGTGATATTCTTATTCTGGTGAGAATCGGACTTCAATAGAGCATCTACATACAACAAAGGATGCACTCTTATGCAAATGAAGAAGATACCTTCACGTCTATAAACTGAGTGGGACTTCACCAACGGCAGTGAGCCAGGGGGAGTCAACGGGAGTGACCCGAGGGACGTAGTGAGCTATCCCTGAACAATTGTAAAGGCAGTGAGCCTGGGACAGAGTGCCTGTACCCGAACTTTTGTATCCGCAGCTAGTGAAGCATAGTGGATTTAGGTACGACCGGCAACCTGTCGGCGTATGCTCCTTGGACGTAGCCCTTAGTGGTGAACCAAGTAAAAATGGTTGTGTCTTCTCTGTGCATGTGAATGTTTTCATTCTGATCATAATCATCATACAGGTTCAACAAGTTCCTACCAACGTGGGAATAAGATCCAACACATTAAAAGAAAAAGTGGTCACCCTGATTCACCCCTCCCCTCTTAGGGTGTCCCGGGGTCCTTCAATAATCTATCACCATATCATTTTGCATAAGAACACACCCCAATCCATTCTTGGATGCATCACCGTAGATCCCTAACCTTTATCCACTACAAGGCAGTGTGAGAACAGGTGCACTGGATAACCTTCTTTTCAACTCCTTGAAATTATCTTCAAATTCCTCCATCCAGAAAACCTTAACTTATTTCCGAGTCAACCTGGTGGGTGGATTAGATAATCGTGAAAAATCATTCACAAAACGTCGATAATATCCAGCCAAACCAAGAAAACTTCATATCTCAGTTACTGTTGTTGGTCTTGACCATATTTTGATAACCTCTATTTTTGCTGGATCCACAGATATCCCCTCTTTTGAGATTATGTGACCCAAAAATGAAAATTTTTTAAGCCAAAATTCATACTTGGTAAATTTGTCATAAAGCTTCTCCTTTCTTAGGGTCTTAATTATAATTCTCAAGTGATATTCATGTTCTTCCTTTCTCTTTGAATATACAAGAATATCGTCTATAAAGACTACAAAAAACTGATCAAGATAGTCTCTAAAAACTATATTCATCAGATTCATGAAGATAGCAGGGGCATTAGTAAGACCAAATGGCACCAATATAAATTCATAGTGTCCATAACTTGTACGGAAAGCCATATTTGGTATATCCTTCCTTTTTACCCTTAATTGATGATACCCTGAACGAAGATCATTCTTGGAAAAGTATTGAGCTCCGCGTAGTTGGTCAAATAAGTCATCAATGCACGGGAGAGGATATTTGTTCTTGATAGTGATCTTGTTATGTTCTCGATAATCAATAAAGAGTCTCATTGATCCATCTTTCTTCTTAACAAACAAAACAGGTGCTCCCCAAGGTGATGCACTAGGGCGTATGAACCCCTTATCAAGATTCTCTTGTAGTTTCTTCTTCAATTCCTGCAACACAATTGGGGCCATTCTATAAGGTGTCTTTGAAATAGGTAATGCACCCGGTATGAGTTTTATTGAAAACTCAACTTCACAATTTGGTGGAAGACCAAGAAATTCCTCCGGAAAGACATCATC
Organism: Viscum album; assembly: GCA_963277665.1. Lineage (NCBI taxonomy): Eukaryota > Viridiplantae > Streptophyta > Magnoliopsida > Santalales > Viscaceae > Viscum > Viscum album. The sequence goes on from OY728163.1 coordinate 90,798,195, forward strand.
AAACTCCCGTACAATGGGAATATTCTTAATTGTGAGTTTCTCACCAAACATTTGAGATAAATAGCCTTCATTTAGTGGAATCATGACCCATAAGATGGAAGAAATTTCCACTAGAAGGTTATGTTCATCCTTGCATCGATAGACGATCAAAGATTGATTTGGAATATGAAATGTGACTTCCCTTCTTTGGAAATTGATATGAGATCCATATAGTGAAAGCCAATCCATGCTAAGAATCACATCAAATTCCACTATAGGGAGGATCACAAGATTTGCAGGAAGCACTTCCCCACAAACTTCAATTGGAGAAGAATTATAAACTTTTGATGCGACTGTTGTGACATTAAGGGTTGTCACAGGTAACTCAACATCTAATTGTTGAGGTAATACGGTGATACCATTATACAATTCTTCAGAAATAAAGGAGTGGGTGGATCCAGAATAAAATAAAACATTTGCTTCTTTAGAGTGGATGGTAAGTGTACCTTTCACCACTTCGTTATCGTACTCCACATCGCTGATAGAAATTGCATGTGACATTCCTTTGTCTTTGGCCTTAAGAGATAGTTTACATCGATCATCATCAACAACCCTTGGATTAGGTCATTGATTGGCATAATTCCCCATTTCCTTACACTTGTAACATTGAAGTTTAGGAGGTGCACTCTGTGTATCCTTTTCATTGTTCGCATCACTAGACATCTTATTCCCACCATTGCAGCATTCAAATGCCTGATCACATTCCTTTACACATTTGAAACATTTACTTGTCCCTTTAAGACAACTACCTTCATATTTATTTCCACACTTTGAGCATAAGGGAAAACTCATCTTCTTTTCAGTTTGCTCTTTAGATTTTCCTTTGAATTCCATTTTCCTCTTCTTATCAAACCCAAATGACTGATGGGTTACTCCAATCTCTATCTCAACTTTGAGAGCACATCAAACGATTTACTCATAGTTATTGAAGTACCTTATGTATAATGCCCTTAGAAGACATGGTTTTATGCCACTAAAGAATTGATCGATCTTACTCTCAGGTTGGATAATAATACCATAAGCGTACCTTGCAAGTCTTGTAAAATTTGCTTCATAGGTACCAACAGACTCATCATCCTTTTGCTTTAGTTCAAGAAACTCCTTCTCCATCTTTGTTTAGAGAATACGAGGGAAGTAATTATTGAAAGATAAGTTCTTGATCTCATCCCATTCCATGGACTCAATTTCATCTCTTGGCCTTATATTCTTGATATGATTCCACCATTGATCAACATCACCTTCCAAACAATACACTGCTAGACTGACTTTATCATGTTCAGAACATTGAAGAACTGAAAATATATTTTCAGTAGTACTGATCAATTGTTCAGTAACTATTGGATCAGTAGACCCGTTGAATGAAGGTGGACGTTGTCTCATGAAGGATTCAACAGAATGTTGCTCCTTCCTTTGCTCGTTTGGAAGTCCTGCATGATTCATAGCTAGAGAAAGTTGTGTGTTCATGGCTACAAGATTTTGCATTCCATCTCCCATAACATTTGGTTGCTCATGGGAAAAATCATTTCATTTCCCATCGCATTCCTCATTAACCTGGTTCCTTCGGGTTCCATCCATTGACTAAAACCAAGAAGAATAGTGTGTGCAACACTAATTATAATAGGAAAACCACATAATCAAGAATGAACCACATAATTAGTGAGAAACACTAATTATTAAACTAATTATAATGTGAAGCTTTATTGCGTACACACATAATCAAAGAGAATCATTTCTTATTATTCAAGACTCATTTCCAAGACTATCTTAGTGGACAAAGTCCATTTCTGAACCGAGTTCATTCCTCTTTTCAGTCCTGTTTCACTGAACCGGTTTAACCTGCCGTTCCAACCATGTCTATCTCATGATAAATAAAATCTTTACCCAATGCATTGGAGGGAGATATAGGTCTCACCCATCTCATAATTATACCATTCTTATGTGTGCCACAAAATCATAAACCATACATCATAGCATAACCCATGTAATAAAAATGGGATTATTAAACATCTTGACATCATAAAACAATTCATATAATATAAAGTAATTCATAAAAATAATTCCATCACAACATAATCAAATAAACGTAATAATAGGGATAGAAATAGAACCCTTTATTATCTTAGATGGAAAATAATTTTGATAAAACACTTGAACTCCATTCTTGAAGAAAATATCATTTCTACTTCAAAAACACTTTCCCTTTCTTAACATGTCATACAATTCTAAACTAAAAGAAGTTGATTAAAAATAAACATGAAAAATTGTAAAGGAGGCTTCCTGGAAATAATTTTTTAAAAATCCATTCATGTCGTATAAGTTAAAAAAACAATCTTCTCGTACCATTGTCAAAAAAGTCAAAAAATACCTCGTACGAAAAACGACAAAAGATTCCTTTCATATCATTTACTAAAAAGTCACTAAAGGGTAAAATTGGATTTAAAAAATTGTAGATGGATGAAAATAATATTAAATATTGAGTAAACATGGATTTGGATAATAAAATACACCCCAGTAAATTCCAAAGTATAAACAATCTCGGATAAAAATGAAATTGTGATATTTCCCTTACCTTAGGTCTGATTTGCTTCGTAAGTGTCTGAACCTCCTGTATAATGATTTAAATAATGTCATTGAATTATTCCAGAATCATACTCATTGTTATGATATCATATATGGTCATATTCTTATCTTATTATTAGTAATATTTCATTGATACTTGTTATTTGGGTGTTTATTACTTTTTGTTCTTATGCGTGTTTTGTCGAATAAATTATTATTCATCATTTTAGGTTATAGATACCTCATTTACAGAATGGTATTAGTGTAATATATATCATATTTATTAACTCAATTCATTTATGTAATAATTATGCAATGAAAATCATGCAGAACGAGTGGCATCACATCGTGGAGACGGTATTCCATACGTACGCACGAGCGATGATATCGTTCCCATGATCGTGGAATTTTATTGGAGTGTATGTATACTATTTCAGAATAAATATCACTTTAAAATAATCATATATATTCATTCTTTACACCATTATACCCATCCAAGTAATGTGGTGGTGGAAAATAGATTACACCACGGCGTGTAGACGGTATTCCGTACGTACGCGCGCGTGGTGATTTCGTTTTCCGTAGGATGGATAGATGGTGAAATAGGGTTGTTTCATAATTATAATAACATATCAGTATATGATTGATAATGATGTTATTAATTCATAATTAAACAACTAAAGAAGAATAAGTTGAAGAAGAAATAAAGTTGAATGAATCGGTAACGGACATTACCTCTTCTTTGAAGCGCTTCTTAGAGACCTCCTTTTAGGGCACTAAAATTAGTCTTTGAAGAATACCAAGACCTCTAGGATGTTTCTAGGGAAGTTGAGAGGAGAAATTGGCAGGGTTTGGCCGAGCATGACGGCTCAATGTGGTGTGAGGAAGAGAGGTAGGAGGTGCCCTTTTATAAGGGAGGAGAGGGGCATCTTTGGAAAAACAAACAATATTATTTTATTATAAAGCCATATTCGGTTTTAAATAGATCAAAATTGATTTATTTCGAAGCTAAGGAGGATATGGGTCGAACCCCTCTCATCCAATATAATTTGGACAACTTTAGCTTACTATTTTAACCTTATCATTTAGATTTAACTTTAAGTTAGATTATTTTACTCTTATCGTGTCTTTTTGTGTTCTTACACTATAAGGTTAATAAACTTACTATAACAAGCCAAAAGAACACCAAGTTTTTTATTATTAATATATATAACCTTATATAAGTCATTTGGTCAAACCATATATTTTTATGAATAAAATAACAATTAATAATATAATATTTGTTTTAAAAACTATTTTATGTCAATTTTGACACTATTTAGTAATTGATTTTTGTAAAATTCATAACAGAATGATTAGTTCAAAAAAAGTTAATTAAATCAATATTAACATGTCATATTAACCTATAAAATTATTTTAATTCATAAAAAGTCTCAAATTACATTTATTTGGGTATTTATAACATCCATTATGTTGATATTTCATTAATAAGATAATTACTACATTATCTTTGTGTCATAAATAAATTAATTGATTTAATGTCTAACAATTACAAATAAAATACCATTATGTATGAAATCTTTTTATATTTATAATGAATATTTATAGTCGAATTTATCTTATGTATAATCCTATATTAAAAATTATTTAGTTATTAAACATTGATTTTAACTATTTTAACCCTTCTTTAAATAAATTAATAATAAATGTCCTAATATAATCCAACTGGGACTAAATGGTCATATTTTATTCCTAAGGTTGTTTTTGGTCGAATGACACTTATCCAATAGAATTAGGGCATGTTTTAGGGTAATAATAATATCATTTTTACCCTTAATTACCCTATTTACTTTTAATCATGGTAAATAAAAGTAAAAAAATTACTATTCACGTAAAATTATTTTCATCTCATTGAACCACATTTTACTTACCCTAATCAACCGTGTCTCTCGGATTTTTGAAATTCCACTCACAGAAGTGGTAAAATTAATCATTATGTAAATTTGCAAATTCTCCTAGGAGATGGGTAAAAGACGATGAAAAGTTCAATAAAATTTTTATATGTCTAAAATTATTACAAAATTACTCCAATGAATTACATTGAACTTTTATAGGTATTATGTATCAATTTTGACCTAAAATAAATTTAAATAAAATATATAATTATTTAAATAAAACGTCGGTTTTTAAATAGTAACCCAGTGTTTTCACTATTCATCAAAAATTGAAAGTTTCCAGAAAAATAACCAAATTTCACATTAGGCTAATTACGATATTCTGAATCCAAAAACGAAGTCCATTTTGAAAAATAAAATTTAAAAAATTTCAAAAAGTGGTTATTAATATTCATAACGGCTAGTTTTAATAATATTTTAATAGTATATCGTTGTTTAGTGAAACTCGGTATTGCGTACGACGCAAGATATCAAGGAAGGTCGTGATTGCATGTAAAGAAAGCCAAGCTAGTGTTGTTTGTAGTGAAAAGATTCCTTTTATGATTTATATAAAATAAAAACAAAATATTTCTTATAAAAGTCTCGGGTGTTACATTCCCCTTTTGGTTTTCTTACCTAAAACCTTTCTTTATATACTGGGGAAAAGAAAACATAAAAAGGGTGATCTAAAATGCTCAGTAAGGGTAAACATGGAGAACATAAAACAATCCATAAAAATTTAAATAAAAAAACATGAACATAAAATTTAAACATCAAAATCTTTAGCAAAGACATAAATATTGGAAGTACATAAAGAAAATATCATAAATGAACATCAATCATGATAAAGTAGCATGGGAATGAAACATGTAATTGTGTCAAACCAGTAAGCACCTGATATGATTTCCATAGTAGCCAAGGCATTGCTACCAAGACCATCTTAGTGGACAAAGTCCCTTTCTGAATCGAGTTCACCCCTCGTTCCAGTCATGTATCACTGAACCAGATTAACTTACCATTCCAGCCATGTCTATCTCATGAGATATAAATCTTTACCCAATGCATTGGAGGGAGATATAGGTCCCACCCATCTCATAATGAAATCATTCTTCCATGTACCACAAAATCATAAATCATGCATCATAGCATAACACATGTAATAGAATGGGATTCTTAAACAGCATGTCATCATAACATAATCAGTATAAAAAAAGGATATCATTTCATCATAAGAAGAATCAAACCATGTAAATAATGGAGACATTATATTGGAAACATAAACATATTAAATAATGTCATTTTATATGTAAAATAGTTTTGATAAAACACTTGAAATGAATTCTTGAGGAAAATATCCTTTCTTCTTCAAAATCATTTTCTTTTCACAAAATTCCATGAAATTTTAGAAGAAAAGGGTTTTGTTGAAAATAATCAAGCAATATTGTAGAGTAATATTCTTGAAAACAAGGCATTATGAAACTGTAAAAATCCGTTCACACCGTATAAGTTAAAAAAAAATTCTCCTCGTACTTTTTCCAGAAAAGTCAAAAAGTACCTCGTATGGTAAACAAAAGAAAGAATCCTTACATACCATGTAGTAAAAGTCAAAAATGGTTAAAAAGGAATTTAAACATACATGAATCCATTTTTATAAAACAAGGACATGGATGATAACAAAACCCCTAGTAAATATTTACGAATAAACAATCTCGGATAAGAGTGAGATTGGAAAAGTTATCCCTTACCTTATATCTGATATGCTTCGAATGTATCTGAAAATCGTGTATAATGATTTAAATAATGACATTTACTTATTAAAGAATCATATTCATTGTTATGATATCATATATGATTTACTTATGACTTTATATTACCCGTTCTTTTGTAAATTCGATGTAAAAGCAGCGATTTGGGTAAAATCGTTTCATTTATTATACGTGTTTCGACTTGTTGTTATTGATACTTTTACTTATATACTGATTTACTTAATTCCAAAATTTAAAAAATTATTTATATATAATATATATTCATCATATACATATATATATGATATATCGATAAATGGAATGAAATACACCGTTTATGGAGACGGTAGGTCGTACGTAAGCATGAACATTGTTTTTGTTTCCTTATTTAATTGAATGGAATTAAGTAGATGACATAAATATATATATATATATATACATAAATAAAGTATCATTATTATGTCATATATTTCATTATTATTCATTATATATACTTTATAATCATTCATGAATGGATAACATGGAGAATGAATCTCATCACGTCGTGGAGACGGTAGTCCGTACGTACGCACGAGCGATGATATCATTCCCATGATCATGGAATTGTATTGAAGTGTATGTATAATATTTCATAATCAATATCACTTTACAATAATCATGTATAGTTATTTATTTACACCATTATACCCATCCAAGTAAGGTGGTGGTCGAAAACAGATTACACTACGGCGTGGAGACGGTATTCCGTACGTACGCACACACGGTGATTTAGTTTTCCGTAGGATGGATAGAAGGTGATATAGGATTGTTTCATATTTATAATAGAATATCATTATATAAGTAATAATTATGTTATTACTTTATAATGAGACATTTGTAGAAGAATATATAGAAGAAGAAAGAAACTTGAGAGAGTCGGAAGAAGAGATTACATCTTCTTCGACGCACCTCCTTTAAGATTCCTCTTACGGAAGTAGAGTTGGTCTTTTGATAAGACCAGAACCTCCAGAATATTTCTAAGGAAGTTGAGAAGATATATGGGAAGGGTTTGGCTGAGTTTCAAGGCTCAAAAGGGTGTGAAGAGAAGTGGTAAGGGGTGCCCTTTTTATAAGGGAGGGGAGGGGCACCTTTGGAAAAACTTTAAATATAATTTTATAATAAAGTCATATTCGGTTTTTAATAGATAAAAATTGATTTATTTCAAAGATAATGTGGGGATGGGATGAAATAATCTCAACCAATAGATTTTAGAAAAGTTTAGGTTACTATTTTAACCATATCATTTATATTTAACTCTAAGTTAAATAATTTAACTTTTACCGTGTCTTCTTGTTTTCTTACACTATATGGTTAATACACTTACTATAACAAGCCCAACGAACCCCAAGTGGTTCATTATTAATATATATAACCTTATCTATGTCATTTGGCTGAACCTTCGATTTTTATGAACAAAATAACAATTAATAATATAATATTTGTTTTAAAAACTATTTTATGTCAATTTTGATACTATTTGGTAATTGATTTTTGTGAAACTCATAACATCATGATTAGTTCGAAAAAAGTTTATTTAATCAATAAAAGCATGTAATATTAACCTAAAAAATTATTTTAATATTTAAAAAGTCTCAAATTACATTTATTTGGGTATTTATAACTTTAATTATGTTAATATTTTATTAATAAGGTAATTACTGCATCGTCATTGTGTCATAAATAAACTAACATATTTAATGTCTAAAAATTACAAAGAAAATACCATTATTTAGGAAATCCTTTTAGATTTATAATTAATATATATAGTCAAATTTATCTTATTTATAACCCAATATTAAAAATGTTTTAGTTATTAAACATTGATTTTAACAATTTTAACTCTTCTTTAAATAAAATAATATTAAATGTCCAAATCTAATCCAAGTGGACCTAAATGGTCATATTTTATTCATAAGGTTGTTTTGGTCGAATTAAACTTATCCAATAGAATTAGGACATGTGTTAGGGTAATAATAATAACATTTTTAACCTTAATTACCCTATTTACTTTTAACCGGGGTAAATAAAAGTAAAAAATTACTATTCACCAAAACTTATTTTATCTTATTGAACCACATTTTACTCCTTGATATTAACCATGTATCTCGGATTTTCAAAATTTCACTCACAGAAGTGGTAAAATTAAGTTTTATGTAAATTTTCAAATTTTCCCAAGAGGTGGGTAATAAACGGTGAAAAGTTCAATAAAATTTTTATACAGCTAAAATTATTATAAAATGACTCCAATGAATCACATTGAACATATATAGGTATTATGTATCAATTTTGACCTAAAATAAATTTAAATAAAATAAATAATTATTTATATAAAAATTTGGTTTTTAAATAGTAACCTAGTGTTTTCACTATTCATAAAAAATTGAAAATTTTCAGAAAAATACCAAAAATTCACACAAGGATAATTTTGATATTCCGAATTCAAAAATGATTTCCATTTTGAAAGATAAAATTTATAAAATTTCAAAAAGTGGGTATTACTATTCATAACGGCTAGTTCATAATAATATAATAATATCTCATTTAGTGAAACTTGGTATTGCGTACTACACAAGCTATCGAAGAAGGTCTTGATTGCATGTAATGAAAGCCATGTCAGGGCTACGTGTACTGAAAGCTCTGTTTGTGGTTGTGTATAACATAATCAAAACTTATTTCATTTATACATTAAACAAAATCTATTCTTAATGCTGCGTAGAATTATTTACACAAAACGAACTTGAAATTGTGTGTAACACAAGCCAAAAATAGTGTTGCCTATACTGCAAGCTAATACGGTGTTTCATATAGCACAAGATAATATTGGTGTAGAGTACAAAAAAAGACATCAAATAATGTAATTCTCATAAAATCTCAGGGTGTTACATTCTACCCCCTTAAAATGAATTTCACCCTCAAAATTCGTTGGGGTTATAAATGGTTTTCTACTTGAAAGTTTCATTCATAGAAATCCACATCGTAAAAAGGAATAATAAAACTTAATTTTAAAAAAGTAACGTCAGAAACAAAATGGATACCAAAAGTAACTCATCATTGGGTTTCCACATAGGAGAATATAGGTGAATATATGTATATGGAAGAGAAAATATAACCATCATGTTCTGATGGAGAGTGGTAGAGAACATGTCAATTAATTATATCTTAGTATTATCGTCGTTTAGGGTGTTAAGATACTCATTTTATTTTATATGTTTTTTGACATAATTCGTGTTTATTATGGATAGGTTGTATCTTATTCATATCCAGAATGATATCATCTCCTTAAACATTTTTTTTAATCATCAAATGAGAATTAGACTTGAATGGATACGATGGAGAATGAATCTCATTGCGTTTGTGGAGATGGTAGTCCATACATACGCACGAGCGAACATATCATTATTTTGATATTAAAATAATGTAACACCCTAAGCTTCCACGGTACGCTTCTCTTTGAATAATACAGTAGCGTGTGTTATACTCATCTTCGAGTTCTAACACACACCACAACCAATCAAACTAGCCATTTTGAATAGGAATACCTACGTTTTAAAATATTATGTGTTTTATCTTTTAAAATGGACATCATTTTTGGATTTGGAATATCGAAATTATCCTAGGATGAAATTTTGGTACTTTTCAGATAACTTTTATTTTTTGATGAATAGTGAAAATTTCTAATTTTTTTTAAAACCACTTTTTTAATCGAAATAATTAATAGTGATAAATTATGAATTTGAGTGGTTTCAAAGTATATTTAGAATATATTTTTACCATTTAATATAATTTTGGTCATTGGACATAATTTCACATTTATACCGGACATAAACAAGTTCCAATCTTTTGATAGTTATTATCTCTTAAAAACAAGCATTTTGTTTTGACCGCGGGAATTAATTTTAAATTAATTTCTGCCACTTTTGTGTTTAGAATTTGAAAAAATGGTCTCCATATTTAGAGTCAGGATTTCCAAATTATGTAAATAGGTAACTTTTATTTTTAGACATTTTGAGTAATTATTTCGGTAAATATTTTATTTACCATGGTTAAAGGGTAAATCCGGTAAATAAGGGTAACAAATAATATTATAATAATAATAAATTACCCTAAAACGTGTCCTAACCCTATTTGTTGATACATGTCCAACCATGGACATCTTTGGGTCTATTTTGGGATCTTATGGATCCACTTGTAAGTGATAATGACAATTTATATTAATTAAGTTAAAGTAAATACAAAAATGACATAACCCTATATCCTTTAGAAAAACAATTTTTATATAGGGTTATATATGTTATATTTTCGACTATAAATATTAATTAGAAATATAAAAATATTTCTTACATAATGGTATTTTATTTATAATTTTTAAACTTTAAATATTTTTATTTATTTACGACACAATGATGATGCAATAATTACCTTATTAGTGAAATATTAAAATAATTGATATTATGAATACCCAAATAAATATATTTTGAGACTTTTAATGAAATACACGAATATTATAGGTTAATATGACATGTTAGTATTGATTTAATTAACATTGTTTGAAGTAATCTTGTTGTTATGGTTTTCACAAAAATCAATTACCAAATAGCGTCAAAATTGACATAAAAGTGTTTTTAAAACAAATATTATATTATTAATTGATATTAAATTCCTAAAAATCTAAGGTTCGGCCAAAGGACTTGTATCATGATAGGTGTATCATTAATGGACCACTTGGGGGTATCTTAGAGGTATATAGTATGATTATTAACTATATAATATAAAAATACAAAGTAACATGGTATGTGTCAAACTAATTAACCAAGAGTTAAAACTAAAGGATAAGGTTAATATAATGACCCAAACCTATCTAAAATCTATTGGATTAAAGGATATCGACTCATACCCACATTAGGCTTTGAATAATCTACTTTTGAGCCATTATAAACGAATTTTAATTTATTATAAAATAATACTTTATGTTTTTCCTAAAGAGCCCCTCCTCCCCCTTATAAAAGGACACCACTTCTAACTAATTCCTCACACCACTCAGGACTTTTGGTTCAGAAAAACCATTCCCAAATACTCTCCCAACAATCCTCTCCTCCTCCTAGAGGCCTTACCATAGGCAGAAGTCACTTCAAGAGTCATTTTTGGTTCAATCCAAAGAGAGTTACCCAAATTAAAGGTAATGATTTCTCTTAGCTTCTTTTATTTTATTTCACTTCTCCATCCCCTAAAATATTCTAATTATTTTATTTTGTAACAAAATAATTATCCTAAATATACTAGTATATTTTTATGAGAATTATTTGAACTATACTTACACACACCTCCATCTAATGGGTGAAGAACATATTGTTTCTGTGGATGGCAACCAAACACCTCACGAAATGATGATTGTTTAATTATATCCTACCACCTCCCATGGTGGAAATTATTATGGGACTATAATTAAATATGATATTAAGGATATTTATTTTATATATAAGCTTATGTGATACCATTTTATATCATACCATTATTCTTTTCATGTTGTATATATATACGATAATTTCATTTGAGGAAGTGCGGACTACCGCCCCCTCAAAGTGATATAACTCATTCATACCATACATGGAACGTATAAAGTATGGAGTTAATATACATAAGTAAGACATATAAGATATTATATTATACTATAAAAATAATATACCTATGTATCATATGGTTTTGATATATTTTAAAATGAAAAATGAAATGGAAGTTGGGTTCGTGCGTACGTACGGATTACCGTCTCCACGAATGCGATGTGATTCATTTCCCCATCATATCCATTCAAGAATAATTCTAATTTGATGATTAAAAGTAATTTTTATAGACTTGATATCATTCTGGATATGAATAAGATACAACCTATCCATAACAAACACGGCTTACGTAACAAATCATATAAAGGAAAGCGAATCACTTAACACCTGAAACGACAATAATACAAAAATATTATTAACAAAGCAATATTAAAATATCATATATGATATCATATTTATATATATGATTTTTTTATAATTCAATAACAATTATTTAACTATTATAAAAGAGGTTAACCTACACTCTATCAAGGAAAAGTACAAGGTAAGGGGTTTTCATCTCACTCCTTATTCCCGTGAGATTCATGCCATGTTACCACTATTACCTTTTTTGTGGTGTATGTACTGCCCATAATTTTATTATTTGTGTAATACACTTTAATATTTGCATATTTACATATTCATTGTATGATACCTCTTTCATGGGTTGTATGTTCCATAAGTTACCAAATTGGTAAGGGTTAATTTTACAATATCTTTATTATCCGAGGTTGTTTTTACTTAAGTATCTACTGGGACATATTTATTATCCATGTCCATGTTTTATGAAAGAGTTTTCAAAGGGATTATTTTAAGGGACTTTTTTTACTAAAACATCATTTCAAATGTTTTAAATATTTATTCTTCTAAATCTTCCATATCAATTTCCATGTATTCAAAATGGGTTTTAAGGATTTATTTATATGGAATTGAATGTTTTTTAAATGATAATTCCTTTGAAAAGTTTCAAAGTGGTATGGGAAACATTGATTCAAAAATGTCTTTAAATGACTTCTTTTCTTAATTGTGTGACTTTTAAATGTTTTCATGAAAAATGTGTATTTCTCTCAAAGAGTTTTACAAATCATTTTCATCCATGTCAAGAAACTTTAATAGATTTTAAACTTATTTTGAAGTTGATTTATCATGATACAAATATTCTATATTGTGTTGAAGGTTTTGTGATATGTTTGACTGTGGATATGTTATTCTTATACCATTCATGGTTTATGGGCAAAGTATTGACATTTCATATGCTAGTTTTAAAAAGAATGTTTATGTTATATTTTATCCTCTTCTTAAGATGAATGTGTTGGACTAGTATGTTCCGGTTTGGGGTTTGGTTACAGCAGACCCTCCGGGTTGGTGTATGGTTATTAGAGGCACTCCAGGTCGGTGTCCGGTTATTAGAGGCACTCTGGGTTGGTGTCCGATTATTAGAGGCACTTTGGGTTGGTGTTCGGTTATTAAAGGCACTCCGGGTTGGTGTCCGGTTATTCGAGGCACTATGGGTTAGAGTCTGGTTACAAAGTCTCTCCGGGATGGAGTCTGGTTACAGAGGCTCTCCGGGATGGGTTCCAGTTACGGTTATCCCTTAGGTCTTGGCACGAGCCCTTGACACAGAGATTAAAGTTCGACATTATGCATTCCATCATTATGAAATTGGTTACTAATATTGCATGTGATTATTCCACTATTAGATTATCCATGTAAATAAGTAAATGGAATTACTTTATTTTATTTTTTCCATATTACGCTGAAGTCCAAGTTTATAAGGCTTTTGTTTTAGTTATACATTTCCTTAAATGTTTATGATTATTTATGAATGTTTCCGATGTATTTTTATCCTTACTGAGCATCTAAGCTCACCCCTTTATATGTTTTATTTTTCCCGGGATTCCAAGAAGTGTATTGTGATTGATATGCAGTGTTAAGACATGGGAATAATGGCGTTCATAAAGGATTATTTATGTTATTTTGTACATTATGCAGTATAATGTTACATTCATGTATGTAATATATTTTCCAAGACTGGTGAACCAACACTACTGGAAATGTGGTTTTTACCCAAGGTTCTTTACCAACAGTTTGATTAAACCGTTGGTAAAGAAGGGCTAGGAAACCCTTTCCCAACGATTCAATAGAACCATTGGGAAAGGGTACCCCTTTTCCAACAGTTCCATAAAACCGTTGGTAAATGGGTCTTCAAGTTACCCTTCCCCAACGGTTATATGAAATAGTTGGGAAAGGTAACCCCTTTGCGAATGGTTCAATAGAACCGTTGGGAAAGGGGACCTTGAACACCCCTTTCCCAACGATTATTAAAAATTGTTGGTAAATCTTTTCCCCAAATACAATTGGGCCGCTACTCTCCCCCAGTTATGACAGAACCCTAAAATCAATCTGGCTCTCGGCTCCTCTCTCGAACTCCCCCATCCGAACAGGTGAAAATCCATCTAAATCATCTCAAATCATGTATTTTATTCTTTATACACATATACTACCTTGTTTTTATTGTTATTTATCTAATATTTTAGTTTTATGTTTTGACTTTGATGTGATTTCACCCTGAAAAATAGGGAAATGAAAGAATATTTAGTTAATTAAGTAGTTTCCCATGGAATATCATTTGTGTTATAGTGTTCATTCTAAATAAAGGGGTGATGTAATAGAAGACCTTGAATAAATTTTGGAAGTTGGGGTATGTTGCTTCTCTGAGAGGTTTATTGTTGTGTTTCATTGTATGTTGTAGGTTGTTGTATGGTGATTGAGGTGACCAGTTGGGCTTTGTGATATGTGGGGTTGTAATGTGATAGTTAGTGGTCATGGATGTGACATGTGAAGTTGTGTGATAGTGATGATGTGTGGTGGTGTTGTGCCATGTGGAAGTGGTTTGTGATGAGGTTGTGGTGTATGATGTGGTGAGGTGGTTTTGGTTGTGCAGTGGTTTGTGATGTGCAATATTTTTATTGTGATATGGGGTTGTTTTGGTGAGATGGTTGGCCGATGTAACATGGCGATGACAGTTATTGTGAGATGGTGAGTTGTTTTGTGGTGGTTTTATTAGTTTCCTGGTTATCTATGGAATAAATTATGCTGTTAAAACAAAAAAACAAGATAGTAAATAAATGAGATGGAATAGAAATGGATGTGTGGCAAATGGATTTAATTAATTTAACATTATATGAGTGGAAAATGTAAGTGTGAATGAAGTGGCTTATAAATGAATGTGGGAAATGCTATGTGTCTTGTGTGGTGGTGGTGTGGTGTGTTTCATATAGTGGTGAATTTGGTTGTGATGGTTTATGTGTTGTATAGTAGTAGTGAAGTGTGTGATTATGTAGTTAATGTGAACCCATAGGTTGGGTATTTTGTGCTATCTATTTATCATGTATTTTATGTTATTTCTACACATTCCCAACTAGAGTTGGATAAACTTACCAATGATCAGAGGTTTTGAGTTATGGGTATTTTTTCAAATATCTAGGATGGTGGTTATATGGTTGGATAGCTACCATGTCTTCCCTACTCTTCCTTCATAAGTGATTGAACATGTGTTTTTAGGCAAGATGTGATGTTATTGTCCATGTGTATTCAGTTGAGATGTACAATGATTTCCCTAGTGTTTTTAGGTGAGGTGCAATGTGATAAGGCTATAATAAGATGTGGCATGTGGTTGGGGCCATGTAGGTTAGGAGGATGTCACAAGGTTGATGTTATTCATGTTCATGGTACCCTTCTAATATGTTTATGGGATGATGCATGCTGTGATGTGATAACACATTAAGTTCTTGTTGGTTTTACATTTTTTCAATAAGACATTAGTATTTTTTTTCAAATGTGTAGTTGATACCTTGATTATTCTCTTCCTTTATCATTTACATAATCTATTTTATATTAATGTTCAATCTTATTGAATTTTTAATGACAAAATGACTTATATAAATTCTTTTTACAGAATGGAAAGAAGTTGGATGTATGAAACCGATTGGATCTCAAGTTATTTTCAAAAAAAATTGGGGAGAATTATAGATTTTTCATTTCACAGTGCTTCAGATAGTGGTCGCATACACTACCCATGTTCCAATTGTGTTGGTAGACCTTGGTTGAGCTATAAAGAAGTCAGCTACCGCATAACAAAAAATGGATTTCAAACAAACTACTTTTTGTGGTATCACAATGGGGGGAAAATGAAATCTCAAATTGGTGATGATCGAAATGAAGGGACCAGAATGAAGAATTTGTTAGATGATCAGTTTCCATTTATTTCTCATCATGAAAAAGAAAGTATTTCGACTCAAGAAGACTTTTATATGAGGATATCAGATTAATCTAGTGAAAATGATGATATTGATAGGGTGAAAAAATTGAATGATGCTGCCACAACTCCAGTATATCGACTATGCGATAAAATGAAAAAGCTGGAATTTTTAATCCGATTGTTTCATGGGAAAACTATGTATGGGATTTCTAATACAACAATCGATTACATTCATACCCTGTTGAAGGATTTACTTACAGGTGATGCTGATATTCCCTAAAACCACTATATGGCATGGATGTTAGTTGAGGAACATGGATTTTCAAGAAAAAAATTCATGCTTGCCCGAAAGATTACAGTTTATTATTGGAAGAAACCGCTGAACGGAATGATTCTATATAATGTGGCACATCCCGCTGGAAGTCAAAATCTGATGGAACACCATCCCGTGTTCCACAGAAAGTAATGTGTCACTTTCCATTGATCCCTAGACTACAGAATCTTTTTATTTCAGATGACATATCAATAAAAATAAGATGGAATGATACCGAGAAAAAGAAGACTAATGGTGAGTTGGTTCATCATGCATATGGATTTTCATGGCAGATATTTGATGATCTATATCCTTATTTTGCAGCTGAAGTGTGTAATGTGAGGTTGGGTCTTTCATGTGATGGTTTTAATACATTTGGGCAGTTGCTTACTTCGCACAACACATGGCTAGTTTTTATACACATTTATAATCTTTCCCCATGGTTGTGTATGAAAAAACCTTTCACTTTCATGAGTATACACATATCTGGTCCTTCTGATCCTGGCATTGAAATTGATGTATACATGCAACCTTTAATAAAAGTGTTTAATCTTCTTTGGGATGTGGGTGTGCGCACATACGATGCATGTTTGAAAGACATATTTCAGATGCGTGTTGCACTTATGTGGATGATCAATGATTTTTCAGCTTATGCAATAATGTCTAGATGGAGCACGAAGGGAAAACTGTCATGTCTAGTTTGTATAAAGAATACACGATCCAGAAGACTGAAACATCGATGTAGTTTCAATTTTTTGGGACATCGACGATTCTTGCCAAAGGATCATCCATATAGAATGGGTCGTCGAAAATTTGATAAAACCATAGAGACCGATGATCCACCTCAGCGTATGTCTAGAACTGATGTGCTTAATGAATTGAAAGATTTCAGTTTTTCATTCGGGAAGGGTCAAATGAAATATGGAAAGAGAAAGAATTTTTCCACTGAAACCTATTACAATTGGAGGAAGAGCAGTATCTTTTTTTATTTTCCTTATTGGTTAACCAATTTGTTACGTCATTACTTAGACGTAATGTATATTGAAAATAATATATGAGAAATTTTTCTTTCAGTTCTTCTAAATGTCAAGGGGAAGACAAAAGATGATTTACAATCTCGGCGTGACTTTGTGGATTGAGGCATCAGACCAGAATTGTATCCTGTGCATATCAGTGAAAATAAATTGCAACTTCCATGTGCTTATTATGTGATGACACCTATGGAAAAAAAATTCTAGAAGTATTAGAGACTATTAGAGTTCCTGATGGCTATTCAAGAAACATATCTAAACGGGTAAACAGAAGAGATTTGAAGCTAAAATCTTTGAAGACTCATGATTATCACGTTCTACTGCTTGATTTTCTTCCAATAGCAATCTGTCATCTTTTGACCAATAATGTAAGGGTGTCTGTTATTCGGTTGTTCCATTTTTTTAGAAATATTTTTGCTAAGAAGTTGTACAATTCTTTCTTACAAAAATTTTGATAGATACACCATTAATTTTGTGTGAGTTGGAGAAAATATTTCCTCTACCATTTTTCACATGCATGATGCATCTGACTGTCCATATTCCCATTGAAATAATTCTTGGAGGACCTGTTTCTTTTCATTGGATGTATCCAACTCAATGAAATATGTTCACATTAGAGTCTTATGTCCTAAATATAAATGATCCCAAAAGTTCTATCGTGAACTGTTACTTGGATCAAGAATATATGGATTTCTGCTCGATGTATTTGTCTGATCTTACTACAAGATTAAACAGACCAATGAGAAATGAAGAAGAATAGTATGAGAAAATTGAACCCAGTTTTCCATCACTTACTCAAACAGGAGGAATTCAAAGATCATATAAATTGAAGACATTAAGCCATGAAGAGCAGCAGATGGCACATCGCACAGTTTTGTTCAACTGTGATTTGTTCGATGACTATATCAAGTAACTAAATTGATTATGTATATCTTACATATATATCTGTTAAACTATTCATATTTTTTATCTACAGGGAACATAAAACAATTATAAATAGGAAGCATCATTCTTTATCTTTGAGAAGGAGAGAGACTTTTCATAACAAATACTTTTCTACTTGGTTAAAATTGAAGGTAAAAATATTAAGGTTTAAAATAATTATACCAATATTTTATTAAGTTTAATAGTCATTTATATTATAGGTATTGAGTTTTTCTACTGACTCTGTCTCTGAGGAAATAAGATCTTTGGCTTTTGGTCCTAATACTGTGGTTCGTGACTGTAAATCAATTGTTATCAATGGGTACAAATTTATATTCACTGAACGAGCAAAGAACATGAGAACACCACATGATGGTTTTATGGTTACTGCCACAACATATTGTTATGCCAGTGCATCAGATAGTAGACTGTGATTTGAAAATATGGGTTATTATGGAGTTGTTGAGAAAACAATTATATTGGATTATTACTCTCATGGACGAGTCACAATGATGAAATGCCATTGGTTTGATTCGATGATGAGACATGGAACATTAATTGATGATTGTGGATGTTGAGTAATTAATATGACTCGCAATCTTTCTACCGAAGAACCATATGTGTTGGCATCAATGGCTAAACAAGTTTTTTATGTCAAAGACCAACTTCGTCCTAAATTTGGTGTCATAGTTGAATTAATTCCAATACATATTTTTGATTATAGAGATGATGGAATTGATACTGTCCCTAGTTCCATTGGAACCAATCCATTTATTTCCTTTGATGACTCCAATAGCTCAATTTTTAGAGTTGATTGTGAACCTGAAGTTTTGGTTAAAAATATATAGAATCATTTATCCATGATCTCAATTATTTTGGTTTACCTCGAGTTGGGTTGTTAAGGTTGGTAATATTCAAATTGATTTAGTATTGATCAAAAATATGTTTTAGCTGACTTGGCCGTTATGTGAATTTTCAATGTTTATTGGTTACAGTTTTATTTGAATTGCATTTTCTAATTTGGAATTGAACTTTATTCAAACCTAGTAAAACAATATTTCTAACTTGGTGAACATTACAACTTGTATGATTTATTTAATCCATTCAAGATCTTATAAAACAATTGATAGAAAAATTTCTAATTTATCCCCCTATTCCCTCATATATTTAGTTTTTTGGGCTACACATTAGTTTCCCTTTTCTAATTAATTACATATTTTTTTCAAAAGCAGGAAATGCAGCCAATTGAATAGAGACGAAGGAATAAAATGATGGAGAAAAATCGTCTAATGGTGGAGTTGGGAATTCCATCATTAGTGCATGTAGTGAGTACTTTATTTCAAATTGATATATTTAAAGAATATATAACATCATGTGATTAATATTTTTGTAAACAGTTTTGTAGGATCCACCTATATGTTAACAGTTATTCGAGGAGGAGCCTAGTACTCGTCCTAGTACCCAGGCCGGTGGTACGAGGAGGGTTCGTACCAGAGGTGGAAGAGCAGCTACGCGTACCCGACTAGATCATGCCCCTCCCACTGACATGTCATCCTTCCCACATTCTGATCCTAGTTTGTCATTAGGGAAACATGGGATATTTAGGCCTCCCATGTTTTCGCTACCTTCTACATCTTCTGGCCCATCATTTCACATCCCATGATGATTCCAACTCCCCATTTAGAATCCATTCAAACAGTTGTCCTATCTTCTTTTCCTCCTACTTCTATCTCTCTGAGCTTCTATATTCCATCGTCTTCGACTCCTATTCCACCACAGTTTTTTCCATCATTTTTTGTTCATCTAGCGGCGCTCAACGATCAGACCGGCGTAGGTATATTTATAGAACCCTAACAAATTTTTATAGCAATATTTATTTTAATTATAACATGTTTTGATAAAATATTTGTTTTTTTCATGATGGATACATCTACTGAAAAGAGGCGGGGGAGGGGTCATACACGCATGCGTTCGGTGTGGAACCACCGCACACAGGTTTTTGTGGATTATAATGAAGATAATCAAATGGTTGAGAAAACAGGGCAGCAATGTCGGAGTTTTTTGGCAACACTTTCCAAATACTCCGACATCATTTCTGTCAGCCCGCTATCATGGAGACATTTGCCACATAAGGTCAAGGATAGAACTTGGGCAGAGATATGGGTAAAAAAATCTGTTCTATTTAATGCCATGAATTATTATTTTTATTTATATGAATTAATATTTTGACGTCAGCTTCGATTTAATTTTCCCGATGGTGAGGATGCATGAACGGAACATCTAAAGGATTTAGGTGAGCTTTGTTGAGCCTGAAAGGATTATTTGTATATTGGATGGGTTTCTAGAGTTGGAACTGAGTTATAGGCGGTACCAGTGGTGGTTGATTGTCCTATAGAGTAGTATTGTCAGATGATTACTCATTGGATGAGTACCCAGTTTAAGGTATTAATTACATTTGAGGTATTTAAATAATAAATTTCATGTTTTTCATTAATACTATCTGTTGAATTTTCGAAATTTATTTAGGAATCATATGGAAAAAACAAAAAGAACATTGATGCAAAAAAAATACCTCCACACACTGGGACGCACTACGATGCCTGACAATGAGAGGAAGCAGGTATGACAATTGTTTATAAGTTTTCTTTACGACTTACACTTTATTTTGTTTCCTCAATTATTTAATAGTTTGCTAATGTTTTCATATAACTTTAGTTTTCAATGTCATTGTAGAGGAATATACAAAATATTGAAGGATGTGTGCCTTGAGAAAAACCGTTTTGCTCGAGTAGACGGAAAAAGGATGGAAGTTCTGTCAACGAAGCGACTCAGCAGCAGATTGTAAGTTTTAATATGTTGATTTTATATTTTAATATCTATTTTTTAAATTAATAATATATTTATATTTGTAAAAGGCTACTTTAGAGGCCCTCGATGCCCATGAACCAGACAATCTTGGGCCAACTGATCACTTACATCCGGTTTTGGGAGAGGAGCATCCTGGCAGAGTACGCTGCCGACCTAATATAACCCCGACAAGGTATTGGCCCTCCTTAGGTACGAGTTGTAGTTCCATCGAGCTACAGAAAGTTAGGGCACAGGTAGAACAGGATGACAAAAGGGCCACAGAGATGGTAGAACAGTCTTCTAGGGAAAACAGTGAATTTATGAAATTTATTGAAGTTCTACGTCTAACACTTCCACCAGAGGCCAGCTCAGCTTTTGATGAATATAAGTCACCGATACGTTCTATATATGGAGCACCAGGTGGCAGTTCTAGTGGTGGTCATGACGATGTCCAGGCTGGCAATGATGATGGCGAGGAGTCTGATGCGGAAGAGGAGGGAGAAGAGGAGGGCGAGGCGGATGGCGAGGGCGAGGCGGAGGGTGAGGGAGAGGAGGAGGGAAAGGAGGGTGAGGACGATGATGGGGATGAGGAAGAGGGTGATGATGATGGTGATGATGGTGATTTTGTTTATGGTGATGGTGATGTAGGACAAGTTTACCTGTTACATTTTTTACTAATATTACTGAGATTTTATTTTTAATCTATTCTAGTTGTTGGTTTTATCTAGACCTGTAGTATAGTATTTCAGTTGAGTTATTTTTATATATTTCTTGTTTTCATGGATGTTGATGTCTTTTAGTGGTTGTGTGTTTGTGAACTCCCTGGAGAACCCCCCCCCCCCCCCCTCCTTCTTGGACCCTGGACAACCCCCCACCATCCTCCATGGACCCCGGACAGCCCCCCGGACAGCCCCCCACCATCCTCCTTGGTCCCCGGACCGCCCCCCGAACAGCCCCTCGGACACCCCCCCCCCCCTCCCCCGAACAGTCCCCTGGACAGCCCCCCCCCCCCACCCTCCTCCTTGGACCCCAGACAACCCCCCCCCCCCCCCCCGAACACCCCCCAGACAGCCCCCCCCCCCCCCCCCCCCCGCAAAGCCCCCCAACCTCATCCTTGGTCATCGGACAGCCCCCCGGACAACCCCCCACCTTTATCCTTGGTCCCCGCACAGCCCACCCCCCCCACCCTAACTGTGTCTATTCTGATTAAAATGGATAGGATTATAAGTGAAAAGAACCACTGGCATACAGAAAACCGACCACACGGATTCTGATTGTGTTGATACTTTATCACAACGATCCATGGGTCATATCTGACGTGTACGAGCCAACTCGGGCTTAATCTGAGTGGCGGTGTGGCCGGGATCAGTCTATGTGTCTCTCTTTTGTTTAAAATGGACAACATTTTAAGTACATATGGAAAAAAGACAAAAATCATTCGGTTTCCATTGAAACTTTAGGAGAATGATCCATGGGTAATATGTGACATGTACGAATCAACCCCACCTCAATCTGAGATGCGGTGTGGCCGGCACCACTCAAACTGTCTTTCCTTTGTTTCAAAAGGACATCATTTTAAGTAAAAAACATCAACTGGCATACAAAAAACTAACCAAACACATTCATATTGTGTCGATACATTAGAACAACGATCCATGGGTTATATGTGACATGTAAAAGTCAACCCGGCCTCAATAAGAGGTGTGGTGTGGCCAACACCACTCTAACTGTGTCACTTTTGTTTAAAATGGATAGGATTATAAGTGAAAAGAACAACTGGCATACGAAAAACCAATCAAAAGCATTTGGAATCTATTGATAATTTATCAGAACGATCCATGGGTCATATGTGACGTGTACGAGCCAACCCGGGCTCAATCCGAGTCGCGGTGTGGCCGAGATCAGTCTAAGTGTCTCTCTTTTGTTTAAAATGGAAAAACATTTAAGTACATACGGAAAACTGACCAAACGCATTCGGTTTCTGTTGAAACTTTAGAAAAATGATCCATGGGTCATATTTGATGTGTATGAATCAACCCCACCTCAATCTGAGATGTGGTGTGGCCGGCACCACTCACAGTGTCTGTCTTTTGTTTCAAAAGGACATCACTTTAAGTGAAAAACATCAACTGGCATATAGAAAACCGACCAAACGCATTTGTATTGTGTCAATACTTCAGTAAAATGATCCATGGGTCATATGTGATGTGTACGAGTGAACCTCGCCTCAATAAGAGGTGCGGTGTGGCCGAAACCACTCTAACTGTGTCTCTTTTGTTTAAAATAGACAGTATTATAAGTGAAAAGAACAACTGGAATACGGAAAACCAGCCAAACGCATTAGGAATCTATTGATAATTTATCACAACGATCCATGGATCATATGTGACATGTATAAGCCAACCCGGGCTCAATCCGAGTTGCGTTGTGGCTGGGATCAGTCTAAGTGTCTCTCTTTTGTTTAAAATGGACAACATTTTAAGTACATACGGAAAACCAACCAAACGCATCAGTTTCCATTTAAACATCAGGAGAACGATCCATGGGTCATATGTGACGTGTACGAATCAACCCTGCCTCAATCTGAGATGCGGTGTGGCCGGAACCACTCAAAGTCTCTATCTTTTGTTTCAAAAGGACATCATTTTAAGTGAAAAACATCAACTGGAATACGGAAAACTGACCAAACGCATTTAGATTGTGTCGATACTTTAGAAAAAAGATCCATGGGTCATATGTGACGTGTACGTGTCAACCCTGCTTCAATACAAGGCGTGGTGTGGCCGACACCACCCTAACTGTGTCTCTTTTGTTTAAAATGGACAGGATTATAAGTGAAAAGAACAACTGGCATACGGAAAACTGACCAAATGCATTCAGAATCTTTTGATAATTTATCACAACGATCAATGGATCATATGTGACGTGTACGAGCCAACCTAGGATTCAATCCGAGTCACGGTTTGGCCGGGATCAGTATAAGTGTCTCTCTTTCGTTTAAAATGGACAACATTTTAAGTACATACAGAAAACCGACCAAATGCATTCGGTTTCTGTTGAAACATTAGAAGAACGATCCATGGGTCATATGTGACATGTAAGAATCAACCCCGCCTCAATTTGAGATGTGGTGTGTCCGGCACCAATCAAAGTGTTTGTCTTTTGTTTAAAAAGGACATCATTTTAAGTGAAAAACATCAACTGGCATATGGAAAACTGACCAAACACATTCAGATTGTGTTGATACGTTAAGAAAATGATCCATGGGTCATTTGAGACATTTACAAGTCAACCCTATCTAAATCTGAGATTCAGTGTGGCCGGCACCACTCTAACTGTGTCTCTTTTGTTTAAAATGGAGAGGATTATAAGTGAAAAGAACAACTGGCATACCGAAAACCGACCAAACGCATTTGGAATCTGTTGATAATTTATGAAAACGATCCATGGGTCATATGTGATGTGTACGAGTCAACACCACCTCAATCCGAGGCCTGGTGTGGCCTGGATCACTCTAAGTGGCTCTCTTTTGTTTAAAATGGGCAACATTTTAAGTACATATAGAAAACTGACCAAACACATTCATAATATTTTAATAATTTGTCAAAATGATTCATGGGTCATATGTGACGTGTACGATCCAACCCTGGATCAATCTGAGTCACGGTGTGGCCGGGATTCGTCTAAGTGTCTCTCTTTTGTTTAAAATGGACAACATTTTAAGTACATACGGAAAACCGACCAAACACATTTGGTTTCTGTTGAAACTATAGGAGAACGATCCATGTGTCATATGTGACGTGTAAAAATCAACCCTGCCTCAATCTGAGAAGCGGTGTGGCCAGAACCACTCAAAGTGTCTGTCTTTTGTTTCAAAAGGACATCATTTTATGTGAAAAACATCAACTAGAAAATAGAAAACTGACCAAATGCATTCGGATTGTGTTGATACTTTATAACAATGATATATGGGTCATATGTGATGTGTACGAGTCAACCCCACCTGAATATGAGACGCGGTGTGGCCGAAACTAGTCTAACTGTGTCTCTTTTGTTTAAAATGGACAAGATTATAAGTGAAAAGAACAACTGGCATATGGAAAACCGACCAAATGCATTCTAAATTTGTTGATTCTTTAGGAAAATGATCCAAGGGTCATATGTGATGTGTATGAGTCAAACCAGCATTTATATAAGGCATGGTGTGGCCGGGATTACTCTAAGTGGCTCTCTTTTGTTTAAAATTGGCAACATTTTAAGTACGTACGGGAAAATTGACTAAACACATTCGGTTTCCATTGCAACTTTAGGAGAACGATCCATGGGTCATATGTAATGTGTAAGAATCAACCCCGCCTCAATCTAAGATTCGGTGTGGCCAGCACCACTCAAAGTGTTTGTCTTTTTTTTTCAAAGGGACGTCATTTTAAGTGAGAAACATCAATTGGCATATGGAAAACAAAACAATCAAATTCGGATTGTGTTGATACTTTAGGAAAACAATCCATGGATTATTTGAGACGTGTATGAGTCAC
Organism: Viscum album; assembly: GCA_963277665.1. Classification (NCBI taxonomy): domain Eukaryota; kingdom Viridiplantae; phylum Streptophyta; class Magnoliopsida; order Santalales; family Viscaceae; genus Viscum; species Viscum album. The sequence goes on from OY728163.1 coordinate 90,824,019, forward strand.
CCTTGTCTAAATCTGAGATGTGGTGTGGCTAGAACCACTCTAACTGTGTCTCTTTTGTTTAAATTGGACATGATTATAAGTGAAAAGAACAACCAGCATATAGAAAACTGACCAAACACATTCGGAATCTGGTGATAATTTATCACAACGATCTATGGGTCATATGTGACGTGTACGAGTCAACACCGCTTCAATATGAGGCATGGTGTGGCCGGGAGCATTCTAAGTGGCTCTCTTTTGTTTAAAATGGACAACATTTTAAGTACATACGAAAAATCGACCAAATGGATTCTGATTGGGTTGATACATTATAAAACTATCCATGGGTCATATGTGATGTGTACGAGCCATCCCAGGATCAATCTGAGTCGTGGTGTGGCCGGGATCAGTCTAAGTGTCTCTCTTTTGTTTAAAATTTACAAAATTTTATGTACATATGGAAAACTGACCAAACGCATTCGGTTTCCATTGAAACATTAGGAGAGTGATCCATGGGTCATATTTGACGTGAACACATTAACCCCGCCTCAATCTGAGATGCGGTGTGGCTGGAACCACTCGAAGTTTCTGTCTTTTGTTTCAAAAGGACATCATTTTAAATGAAAAACATCAACTGGCATATAGAAAACTGACCAAATGCATTCGGATTGTGTCTATACTTCAGAAAAACAATCCCTGGGTCATATGTGACATGTACAAGTCAACCCCGCCTCAATACGAGATGCGGTATTGCCGACACCACTCTAACTGTGTCTATTTTGTTTAAAATGGACAGGATTATAAGTGAAAAGAACAACTGGCATACGGAAAAATGACCAAATGCATTAGAATTGTGTTGATACTTTAGGAAAATGATCCATGGGTCATATGTGATGTGTACGAGTCAACCCCACCTTAATATGAGGCACGGTGTGGCTGGGATCACTCTAAGTGGCTCTCTTTTGTTTAAAATGGACAACATTTTAAGTACATATGTAAAACCAACCAAACGCATTCGGTTTCCATTGAAAGTTTAGAATAAAAATCCATCGGTCATATGTGACATGTACAAATCAACCCCGCCTCAATATAAGACGTGGTTTGGCCGGCACCACTCAAAGTGTTTGTCTTTTGTTTCTAAAGGACATCATTTTAAGTGAAAAACATCAACTGGCAGACGGAAAACCGACCAAACACATTCAGATTGTGTTGATACTTTAGGAAAATGATTCATTGGTCATTTGAGACGTGTAAGAGTCAACCCCTTTAAATCTGAGATGTGGTGTGGCCAGAACCACTCTAACTGTGTCTCTTTTGTTTAAAATGGACAGGATTATAAGTGAAAAGAACAACTGGCATACGAAAAACTGACCAAACGCATTCGGAATCTGTTGATAATTTATTACAATGATCCATGGGTCATATATGACATTTACCAGCCAAACCGGTCTCAATCTGAGTCGTGTTGTTGACAGGATCAGTCTATGTGTCTCTCTTTTGTTTAAAATGTAAAAAATTTTAAGTACATACGGAAAACTGACCAAACTCATTCGGTTTCTATTGAAACATTAGGATCACGAACCATGGGTCATATGTGACGTATATGAGTCAACCTCGCCTCAATCCGAGGTGCGATGTGGCCGACACCACTCAATGTGTCTCTTTTTTGTTTAAAATTGACTTCATTTTAAGTGAAAATAACAACTAGCATACGGAAAACTGACCAAACAGATTCTGATTGTGTCGATACTCTAGCACAACGATCCATGGGTCATATGTGATTTGTACGAGTCAACCCCACCTCAATCGAAGAAGCGGTGTGTCCAACACCATTCATAGTGTCTCTCTTTTGTTTAAAATGGACATCATTTTAATTGAAAACAACAACTGACATACAAAAAACTGACCAAATGCATTCGAAATGTGTTGATGATTTCGGAAAACGATCCATGGGTCATATGCGACATGTACAAGTCAACCTCGCATTAATCTGAGGCACGGTGTGGCCGGGATCACTCTAAGTGGCTCTATTTTGTTTAAAATGGACTACATTTTAAGTACATACAGAAAACTGACCAAACAGATTCTGATTGTGTTGATACTATAGCACAACGATCCATGGGTCATATGTGACATGTACGAATCAACCCCGCCTCAATCTAAGATGCGGTGTGGCCAACACCACTCAAAGTGTCTGTCTTTTGTTTCAAAAGAACATCATTTTAAGTGAAAAACATCAACTGGCATAAGGAAAACCGATCAAACGCTTTCATAATATGTTGATACTTTAGGAAAATGATTTATGGGTCATTTGTGAAGTGTAAGAGTTAACCTTGCCTCAGTACGAGGCACGGTGTGGCTGGTATCTCTCCAGGTGTATGTAATTTGTTTAAAATGGACATCATTTCAGGTAAAAATATATGGTATACAAAAAACAAATCAAATTATGAATTGAATTCCGGATTCCACATATAATTTTCATCTAAATTTTAAATTTATTTCTAAATGAATTATGTATGTTTATAATTATGTTATGAATTCTAATTCAATTATGGATGTGTATAGTTCCAGGATGCATTATATATTAAATGTGTATGAATTTGTTCTCTATATGTATGTGTTAGTTTGTTATTGCAGGTACAATAGTTGTATATGTATGTGTTAGTTTATTTCCAGTACAATAATTAGATTGAAAATGAGAGGGAATGCACAAAATGAGGCCTACTATGCAGAGCTGCTGTGCAAATTGTAGGATGCGGTGAAATTTTCATAGCATAGGATATAACAACGGTTTCAAACCATTGGCATAACATCTATGATTCTTTTTTTACCAACGGTTCATTGAACAGTTGGTAAAAAACCTTTCCCAACGGTTTAGCACAACCATTGGGATATGTTAATTTTTCCCCACCCTATCCCAACGATTCACTATAAACCGTTAGGAAAATATTTCCCAATGGGTTACTTCCCTATAGTTTGCAGAGCCGTTGGTATGACATATACCAACTATTCTAAAGCCTTTCCCAACGGTTCAGACCCGTTGGGAAAGACTCTATTTCCAGTAGTATGATTGGTCCTTCAGGACTTGATATTTTGTGATCATGCCAATGTTATGTAATAATGCACCGACTCTGGGTAACTAGGGTCGGGGAATTACAGTTGGTATCAAAGGGAGGTTTAGCAATAACCATGGAAACTAGATTTAGATAAACTTTGATTAGAGCACATATCCCTAAGATAGAATTTTAGGATTAGTAGAGAAGAACTTCCTATAATTTTGACTTTTTAGAGATTTTGTGAGTTTTCCGAGCAATACATCCCTGTCTGGATATGAGCAGGTAGAGGCGGCTCTGGAACAGATGTACCTAGGGGTAAAACCCAAAAACACCGCTTTGAGCTAGACTTGAACGTGAACTGGTGCACGACAATGGGCCTTGCTGCACTCTTGGTTACGATACTCCTGGAGGATATGCTTAGGATAATTCTCAATTTCATTACAAACCACTACGAAGGGTTTTTGAGTATATACCTCCTCAAGAATTTTTTTTTTGATTATGGATTATATCCATAAACTGTTTAATTTATGTCAAGTGATTTACAAGTTTTGGATTAGGTATTGTTATTCATAAACTAATCTAGTGTATTCCATTGTTTAGAAATGGTTCCCAGTAGAAGGAATGAGAACTCCAGCAATACGCATGATCCAAAGAGTAAGAAAGATTATATCTTTCATGGTCTTAATCCATAATTTAGAAGGGAAATAGTCTCCCACGTATTATCATCATATAAAGATATAGTATCATGTGTTGATATGATAAGTAAATAATTCTCGAAGTCCTATGGGTTTGAAGGGAATCCAATGAAGGAAAGGATGGTAGAGAGAAGGACAGATAAAGGGCATAAGGGAAAGAAGGATTTTCCAATATGTGATAAATGTGGAATGAATCTCCTTGGTAAATGCTTGAAGGGAATGGGAGTTTTTTATAAGTGTGGAGAAAAATGACACAAAGTATGTGATTTCAAGGGTAAGAAAAAGTTTTCAAATGTACAATGCTTCATCTGCAAAGAGTTGTGACACTACACAAACCAATGTACAAATCATCAGAGTATGCACCAAATGATGCTATTGGATAATAATCAAGTTATGATACTACCTCAGATGAAGAGGAATGACTAGTTTCCTTATGTTGTTATTATATAATTATTTTATTTGAGTGTTGTATCAATAGTATACTGATTACATGAATTATGGAGATGAATAAAGATTGTACTGCAGTACTACATTATTGAGGATTTGAGATTAAATAGTTATAAGAAAAGTGACTTAATATTAAGCTACACTTTTTGAAAATACAATGTTGAAGGAAAGGTAATCCTTAATATGGTCCCGATAATATGGTAGTGATTTTGGAAAAAGAGATGGTTGATTTGAATAAATTATATTGGATATTATTGACTACCTTGAAAGTAATTAATGATTTTTCATTGTTAGATTTTACAACATTTTTGGATAGAATGAGTATATCCAGTATTCTATATAGAATAAGGGAGCATGAATGTAATAAATAAGGTTTTATGGTAATTCAGGATGTTACAATGTTTTAAAATAATACGTGACGAAGGTGTTCACATGTTATTTCATGGAAAAAAAGATCTTCATTGTGTTTAACTTCCTTATAAATTTTGGACTGTGAGTTTGGATAGTAGTATTTTGGATACGTCTAAAGGTTGGAATGGATTATGTTTGAAAGGTTATTTTTGGATTTTTATAAAAGGAAAACACACAGACCGTGTGACAACCCGTCGCGTCGGACAATGCTGTGGGAATCGAACCCAAAACCATAGTGCGATTCAGATTTATCGCCTACCACTGGACTACGTGAACTCCCTAGATTGTATAATGTAGTTTCTTTTTTTAAAGTGTCTGATATATGAATTATAAATTCATTATATTTGGAACCCTACAAAATTAGGATAAATAGAGTATTTTTGAGTTGTATTATGTTTTGGAGTGAAAGATGAGTTTGCGGTAGAAATTTATTAATGGATAAAACTCTAATTATAAAGTAAGTATATATCCTTATGATATTATACAATCTCATAAATAAATTCCTCAACATTATGAAAAGGAACTTAGAACAGAAATGTTATCCCATATGGTACCTTATATCATCGCAAATTTATGACTTTGGGATTGTTGGCCTTTTCATAGCCATGTTCTCTACCACTCTCCATCAGATATTGATGATTAGATTTCTCTTCCATATCCATATTTTCATACATGGAACCCTAGTATGTGTTATTTTTGGTAACCTTCATACTTATCACTCATTATTTTAAATAGAGGCCTCATTAATCCATTTTTCAATGTGGGATTTCAACTAAGATATTTTGAAATGTCAACCCCAAGTTTCCAATACCGAGCATAAATTTCGAGGACACAATTTATTGAAGGAGGGTAGAATTTAACACCCCAAGCTTCCACGGTACGCTTCACTTTGAATAATACACTAGCATGTGTTGTACGCAACTTCGAGTTCTAACACACACCACAACCAATCAAACTAGCCGTTTTGACTAGTAATATCTACTTTTTGAAATTTAATACATTTTATCTTTCAAAATGGACATCATTTTTGGAAACGGAATATTGAAATTATCCTAGTATTAAATTTTGGTACTTTTTGGATAAATTTAATATTTTGATGAATAGTGAAAATTACTAAATTTTTATTAAAAACAACTTTTTTAATCAAAATAATTAATAGTGATAAATTATGAATTTGAGTGGTTTTAAAGTATATTTAGAATATATTTTTACCATTTAATACAATTTTGGTCATTGAAAATAATTTCACATTTAAACTGGACATAAACAAGTGTCATTCTTTTGATAGTTATTATCTCTTAGAAATACGCTATTTGTTTTGACAGCGGGAATTAATTTTAAATTAATTTCTACCACTTCAGTGTTTTGAATTTGAAAAAATGGACTCCATATTTGGAATCAGGATGTCCAAATTATGTAAATAGGTAACTTTTATTTTTATAAATTTTGAATAATTACTTCGGTAAATATTTTATTTACCATGGTTAAAGGGTAAATCCAGTAAATAAGGGTAAAAAATAATTTTATAATAATAATAAATTACCCTAAAATATGTCTTAACCCTATTGGTTGATACATGTCCGACCATGGGCATCTTTGGGTCGATTTGGGGACCCCATGGATCCACTTGTAAGTCATAATGACACTTTATATTAATTAAGTTAAAGTAAATACAAAAATGACATAAGCCTATATCTTTTAGAAAAAAAATTTTTACATTGAGTTATATATGTTATATTTTCATCTATAAATATTCATTAGAAATATAAAATGATTTCCTACATAATGGTATTTTATTTATAATTTTTAGACATTAAATAATTTAATTTATTTATGACACAATGATGATGCAGTAATTACCATATTAGTGAAATATTAAAATAATTGATATTATGAATACACAAATAAATATAATTTGAGACATTTATTGAATTACATAAATTTTATAGGTTAATATGTCAGGTTTTTATTGATTTAATTATCTTTTTTATAACTAATCATGCTGTTATGATTTTCACAATAATCAAATACAAAATTGTGTCAAAATAGATATAAAAGAGTTTTTAAAACAAATATTATATTATTAATGGATATTAAATTCCTAAAAATCTAAGGTTCGGCCAAAGGACTTGTATTATGATAGGTGTATCATTAGTGGACCACTTGGGGGTCTCTTGGAGGAAGTACAGACTACCGCCCCCTCAAAGAGATATGACTCCTTCATACCATACATGGAACGTACGAAGGATGGTGTTAATGAACTTAAGTAAAATATATAAGAGATTATATTATTCTTGAATAATAATATACCTATGTATCATTTTGTTTTTATTCCTTTTAAAATTAAAAATGAAATGGATGTAGCGTGCATGCGTACATACGGACTACCGTCTCCACGAACGCGATGAGAGTCATTCCCCATCGTATCCATTCAAGAATAATTTTCATTTGATGGTTAAGAATAATGTTTAAGGACATGATATCATTCTGGATATGAATAATATACAACCTATCCATAACAAACATGACTTATGTAACAAAACATATAAATGAGAATGATTACGTTAACACCTAAAACGATGATAATACTAAGATATTATTAACAAAGCAATGTTAAAAGATCATATACGATATCATATTAATGTATATGATTCTTGTATAATTTATTAACAATGATTTAAATATTATACAAGAGGTTTAACTAAACTCTATCAAGGAAAAGTACAAGGTAAGGGGTTTTCATCTCACTCCTTATTCCCATGAGATTGATGCCATATTGCCACTATTACATTTTTTGTGGTGTATGTACTGCCCATAATTGTATTCTTTGTGTAATACACTTTAATTTATGCATATTTACATATTCATTGTTTGATACCTCTTTCATGGGATGTATATTTTGTAAGTTACCAAATTGGTAAGGGTTAATTTCACAATCTCTTTATTATCCGAGATTGTTTTTATGTATGTATCTACTGGGACATATTTATTATCCATGTCCATGTTTTATAAAAGAGTTTTCAAAGGGATTATTTTAAGGGACTTTTTTTTACTAAAACATCATTTCAAATGTTTTAAATATTTATTCATATAAATCTTCTTCATTAATGTCCATGTATTCAAAATGGATTTTAAGGATTTATTTATATGGAATTGAATGTTTTTAAAATGATAATTCCTTTCAAAAGATTCAAAGTGGTATGGGAAAATTTGATTCAAAAATGTCTTCAAATGACTTATTTTCTAAATTGTGCGACTTTTAAATGTTTTCATGAAAAAAGTGTATTTATCTCAAAGATTTTTTCAAATCATTTTCATCCATGTCAAGATCCTTTAATATATTTTAAACATGTTTTGAAGTTGATTTATCATGATACAAATCTTCCATATTGTGTTGAATGTTTTGTGATATGTTTGACTGTGGTCGTGTTATTCTTATACCATTAATGTTTTATCGGTAAATTATTTACATTTCATATTCTAGTTTTAATACGAATGTTTATGTTATATTTCATCCTCTTCTTAAGATGAATGTGTTGGGCTAGTATGTTCTAGGTTGGGGTCCGATTACAGAAGACCCTCCGGGTTGGTGTCAGGTTATTAGAGGCACTCCGAGTTGGTGTCCGGTTATTAGAGGCACTCCGGGTTGGTGTTTGGTTATTAGAGGCACTCCGGGTTGGTGTCCGGTTATTAGAGTCACTCCGGGTAGGTGTCCGGTTATTAGAGGCACTCCGGGTTGGAGTCCGGTTATAGAGGCTCTCCGGGATGGAGTCCGGTTACAGAGGCTCTCCGGGTCGGGTTCTGGTTACAATTATCCCTTAGGTCTTGGCACGAGGACTTGACACAGAAATTAAAGTTATCCGTTATGAATGCCATCATTATGAAAGTGGTTAGTGATATTTCATGTGATTATACTACCCATTTAATAATAATTTCTATGTTATATTCATATTTCAGGTCATAATCGCTTTCTTTATCTTATGTGTTTTAACTTGTAACTCTTGATTGTATCAGTTAGATCATGATTTAAATACTTACAGAATATAAAACATGATTTATATTTCATATATATTAACAATATAAATATGTATAATAGATGTATATATGAAATGGAAAACACTGTTTATGGAGATGGTAGTCCGTACGTACGCATAAACGATGTTGCCGTTTTCATATAGTATTGAACAGAAGTAAGTGAATAAGATATATGTAAGTACATAAATACTTATATATATAAATATATATATCTATAGTAGAATTATTATGTCATATATTACATACTTATTAGTAATATATACTTTTATAATCATCGATGAATGGTGATCTTGGAAATGAATCTCATCGCGTCGTGGAGACGGTAATCCGTACGTACGCACGAGCAAAAATCTGATTATTTTGATATTAAAATAATATATAATTAGATGTTATATAATATATATAGAATACTTATAATGTTATATTTGTTATTTATTTGAAATACACATCATTATTATACCCATCAAAATAGTAATGTATTGAATGACAATTACACCACAACGTGGAGACGGTAAGCCGTACGTTCGCACGTATGGTGACATGTCATTTAAAGGGTGGATAGAATAATGAATATGGTTGTACCATATTTATAATAACATCACAGTATATAGAATATACATTAGTTATTATTTTATAAAGGAAGTAACAAAGAAAGAAGAAGTTAAAGAACAAAGGAACTTGAAAAAGGGTGGTGAAAACATTACCTCTTCTTCGGGTTCTTCTTTTTAATTTGATCAAAGGGGATTTTTAGGTTGGCTTTCTGATCAAACTAAAGCCTCTAGGTTGAAGTGAGTGAAGTTGAGAGATTATTTGGGCAGTGGTTGGACGAGTCAAATGGCTTTGAAGGTGTAAGAATTGGTTAGAAGTGGTGTCCTTTTATAAGGGAGAGGAGGGGCTCTTTAGGAAAAACTTAAAGTATTATTTTATAATAAATTCATATTCGGTTTCTAATGGATCAAAAGTGGATTATTGAAAGTATAAGGTGGTGATGGGAATAAATCCTTTAAACCAATATGTTTTAGACAGTTTTGGGTCATTATATTAACCTCATCCTTTAGTTTTAACTCTTAGTTAATTAGTTTGACATTTACCATGTCACTTTGTATTTTTATATTATATAGTTAATAAACATACTATAAACTTCCAATCAACACCCAAGTGGTCCATTAATGATAAAACTATCATGATATAGGTTCTTTGGTAGATCCTTATATTTTTATGAATATTATATCAACCAATAATATAGTATTTGTTTTAAATATTAATTTATGTCAATTTTTTTACACTATTTGGTATTTTGTTTTTGTGAAAGTCATCACAACTTGATTTCTTCAAACAAGATAAATTTAATCATCTCTAACAATTCATAGTCGCCTATAAAATTCATGGATGTCATAAAAACTTTGAAATTATATTTATTTTAATATTTATAATAACATTTATTTGATTCTTTCATTAATAAGGTAATTACTGCATCATCATTGTGTCATAAATAACTTTAATTATTTAATGTTTAAAAATTATAAATAAAATACCATTATGTAGGAAATATTTTTATCTTTATAATGAATATTTATAATCGAATTTATGTTATGTATAACCCTATATTAAAAATGTTTTAGTTTTTAAACTTTGATTTTAACTCTTCTATCTCTTCTTTGAATTAAATAATAATAAATGTCATAATCTAATCCAAGTGGACCTAATTGATAATATTTTATTACTAAGTTTTTTTTGGGTCAAGATAAACTTATCCAATAGAATTAGGACATGTTTTAAGGTAATATTAATATCATTTTTATCCTTAATTACCCTATTTACATTTAACAGTGGTGAATAAAAGTAAAACATTACTATTCACCAAAAATTATTTTTATCTTATTGAACCAAATATTAATCTTTGATATTAACCATGTATCTCTGATTTTCTAAATTCCCATTACAGAAGTGGTAAAATTAAGTTCTATGTGACTTTCCAAATTCTCTTAGGAGGTGGGTAAAAGACGGTGAAAAATTCTATAAAGAATTTTATATATCTAAAATTATTATAAACTGACTCCAATGAATTACATTGAATTTAAATATGTATTATGTATATATTTTATCTAAAATAAATTTAAAAAAATAAATAATTATTTAAATAAAAATTCGGTTTTAATTGATAACTCAGTGTTTTTCACTATTCATCAAAAATTGAACGTTTTTAGAAAAATACCAAAACTTCACCCTAGGATAAGTTTGATATTCTGAATCCAAAAATGAAGTCTATTTTTCCAAATTAAAAACATATAATTTTCATTTATTAATTTAAAATTAATTCCCGTTGTCAATACCAAAAGAAGTATTTTTAAGAAACAATATCTATCAAAATATTGACACTTGTTTATGTCTAATCTCAAAGTGAAATTACATATAATGACCATCATTGGATTAATTAGTAAAAATATAATCTAATTATACTTCCAAACCATTAAAATGTATAATTTAACACTATAAATTATTTTGAATAAAAATGTTGTTTTCAGTTAAAATATAGTATTTTTCATTATTCACCCAAATATGAAAGTTATCAGAAAAACACAAAAAATTTATAGAAACTTATTTATTATGTCCCAATTCTAAATAAAAAGTTTATTTTGTAAAATTGAATATATTATGATTAATATATTTGATTTAAAAATGGTTTTCCATTAAAAGGCAGTAAAATTGCATATTTGAAAATTACTTCTTTTATCTGAAAAGAATGTATTTGTTCTTACATTATGTCTAAGAAACTCATAATATAGATTCTAAAATTATAAGGATAATATATAGTTAAAAATTCAGTTAATACTATTCGTAACCACTTTTGAACGGTTAGTTTGGTAAGTCGTGATGCGCTTGAACTCAGTGTTGCATGTAGTGCAAGTTATTGCATTACCTTGAAGAAATAACGTACTATGAAATCTTGGAGTGTTACATTTTACCCACCTTTAATAAATTGTGTCCTCGCATTTTGAAATTGTTCTTCAAAAAAAATGTTGTAAATAGAAATTACCTGTGTGGGAAAACCCACATCGGAAATTGGGTTAATAAAATTTAGTCTTAATAAGAGGAAAAAGGGAATGAAAAAGTCACCTCCAAATTATGATCTCGATTAGGAGAAAATTGGTGGACATTAGAGACACATAATTTGAGGGAAAACGTAAATATTTATAGGGAGTGATTGAGGCCATCAATCACAGACAATTGTAGAATTGTTGGCCTCAATGCCACCAATCTATGATGATTAAAAATACCATTAGTTCAAAAAAATGTAACGTATTAGGATAACACATTGTTTTTTTTAATCCATTACCTAAAGTTTAATAATTAATTTGTCCATAAAATAATAGGGAACATATATATATATACATGACAAGTAGAGTTTCATCCTTTAACTAATTTCTACCACAAACTCATATTTCACTCTAAAATATTTCAAATATATATATACATATATATATATATTCTATTTATCCTAATTATATATGGTTCCAAAAATAATGAATTTATAATTCACATATCAGACCCTTTAAAAAAACTACATTATTCAATCCCGGACATCACGTGGGTCGGTGATAGGTGATACACCCTTTTCTCCCTTCGGTTGCGGGTTCAAGTCTCACGGCCTTGCCGGTCATGACGGGCTGCCACCCGACCTCTGGGTTGTCCTTTTTATGGAAATCCAATAATAACCTTAAAAATAGTATCCATATTAAAACTTAATCCATTCCAACCATTAGAATTTTCCAAAATACTTATATCCAAACTCTCAGTCCAAAGTTTATAAGGAAGTTAAACATAATGAGGATCCTTTTTCCCAGGTAATAACTTGGGAACGCCTTCATCATGTATTCTTTTACAACACCACAACATCCTCAATTACCAAAATCAACCATCCCTTATTCCAAAATCACTACCTTATTATCAGAAGCATATAATCTCAAATTCCCAATGAAATAGTACTATAGTACAATCCTTATTTTTCTCCATAATTCATGTAACCTGTATACTGTTGATACAACACTCAAATGAAATAATTCTATAATAACAAAATAAGAACACTAGTCATTCTTCTTCATCTGTGGTAGTATCATAAATTCATTATTATCTAATAGCATCATTTGTGGCATAGTATGATGATGAGGACATTGGTTTGCGTAGTGTCCAAACTTCTTGTAGATGAAGCATTGTTCATTTGAAACCTTTTTATTACCCTTGTAGTCACGTACTTGGTATCCTTTTTCTCCACACATATAACATACTCTCATTCCCTTCAATTATTTTCCAAGGTGATTCTTTCCATTGTTATCACATAATGGAAAATCCATCTTTACCTTCTTCCCTTTATCTGTCATTATCTCTACCATCCTTTCCGTCTCTGGCTTCCCTTCAAAGCCATAGAACTCTGAGAATTCTTTACTTATCATATCAACACATGATACTAATTCTTCATATGATGATAATACGTGGGAGACTATTTACCTTCTAAATTCTGGCTTAATACCAGAAAGATACGATCTTTCTTACTCATTAGATCATGTGTATTGTTGGAGTTCTCATTCCTTCTATTGGGAACCATTTCTAAACAATGGCATACACTTGATTAGTTTATGAATAGAAATACCTAATCCCAAGCTTGTAAAACACTTGACATAAATTAAACAGTTTATGGATATATTCCATAATCATAAAAATGACTTATTTTAGGAAGTATATACTCATAAACCCTTCATAATGGTTTGTAAAGAAAATGAGAATTATCCTAAGCATATCCCCTGGGAGTGTCGTAACCAAGAGTGTAGCAAGGCCCGTTGTTGTGCACCAGTCCCCGTTCAAGTCTAGCTCAAAGGGGTGTTTTCAGATTTTACCCCTAGGTACATCTGTTCCAGAGCTGCCTCTACCTGCTCATATCCTGACATGGATCTATTGCTCATAAAACTCACAAAATCTCTACAATATCAACATTCTAGGAAGTTTTTCTCTATTAATCCTCAAATTCTCTCTTAGTGCTCTGTGCTCTATTTAGAGTTTATCTAAATCTAGCTTCCAAGGTTATTGCTAAACTTTCTCTGAAACCAACTATAATGCCCCGACCCCAGTTACCCGGAGTCGGCAAATTGTTTTAATACATTAGCATGATTAGAAGGAATCATGTCCTGAAGGACCGATTAGTTTTGCTGTCTTAGAAAATAGATTACATACATTAACATTACATTACAATTTCAAACATAAAACACAACATAAATAGTTTTTTGAGAGCGCCATTATTCCCTTTAGATTAACCCTTCATATCAATAAAAATACACTTCTTGGAATCTTGGGAATAATAAAACATAGAAAAGGGTGAGCTCAAATGCTCACTAAGGGTAAGAAATACAGTAGAAAATGACATAAATATTAAAGATGGTGAATAATTGAAACTACATGCCTTTACCAAAAATAAAAATGAATACTTTTATGGAAAGAATATGAGTTGAGTAAATAATTCCATAATAAAACATAATCATGGTTATTCTACTAGTTGAATAACCACTTGAACCATCAATATTTTTCCGTATTGAGGTAATGTATAATGCTAGATATTCTATAACATTTTTTAAGGCCTCGGCCAAGACGTCTAAAAAGGATTAAGGCCTCGGCCAAAACCATATATCAAATTTGGAAAGGGCCTTGTCCAATTCCATGGCTAGTTGTCTCATGAGACCTACCAATGAATCGAGGATCTATAGCGGGCTCCACCCATCACTTACAATGTACAATACATTATTCAGATGAAAAGGATGAAACTAAACATAAACATTCGTATACACACTAGGATACGAAATGTCAATACTTTAACCATAAACCATGAATGGCATAAAAAAACACATCCATAGTCAAACATATCACAAAACCATCAATAATATATTGATGTTTTGTATCATAATAAATCAACTTCAAATAAGTGTAAAATTTATCAAAGGATGTTGACATAGATGATATAAAAACTATTTGAGAGAAATATCTCTTTTTTGAAATCATTTAAAAGTCAGATAATTATAAAATAAAACATTTACTTTGAAAATATTCTTATAAGCTTGTAAGGGAAGGTTCAAAAATTTTATAAAGGCTGAAAATAGCCGCACCCTTCATATAAGTTAAAAAAAGACATTCTTACCATAATTTTGTCGAAAAGGTTAAAAAGGACATTGTTTGGAAAATGATGGAAATATTTCTTTATAAGCATCTTATAAAAAGTAAAAAATAGTATAAATGACTTTAACCCATAGTCTATAAAATAGTAAGAATAATTTGAAACAAATTTTTAAGAAACATGGATGTGAATAATAAAGAGGTCCCAGTAGATACTTACGTAAAAAAACCTCGGATAATAAAGAGATTGCGAAATTAACATTTACCAATTTGGTAACTTACGAAACATACACCCCATGAAAGAGGTATCATACAATGAATATGTAAATACACATAAATTATTGTTTATTACACAAAGAATACAGTTATGGGTAATACATACACCACACAAAAGGTAATAGTGGCAATATGGCATGAATCTCATGGGAATAAGGAGTGAGTTGAAAACCCCTTACCTTGCACTTTCTTTTAGTCGAGGGTACGTTGAACCTCATGTATGAAGATTATAGTATGTTAATAAATTATACCAGAACCATATTAATATTTATGATAATATATTTTATTCATTTATTACTTTATACTACCCATTTAATAATAATTTCCATTTTATATTAATATTTCGGGTAATAATCGCTTTCTTTATCGTATGTGTTTTAACTTGTTACTCTTGAATGTATCACATAGATCATGATTTAAATACTTCCATAATATAAAACATGATTTATATATCATATATATTTAGGATATTAATATGTTTAATAAATTTATATATGAAATGGAAAACACCGTTTATGGATATGGTAGTCCGTACGTATGCATAAATGTTGTTTCTGTTTTCATATAGTATTGAACGGAAGTAAGTGAATATGATATATGTAAGTACATAAATAATTATACATAAAAAAATATATATATCTAGTAGCATTATTATGTCATATTATATACTTATTAGTAATATATATTTTTATAATCGTCGATGAATGGTGAACTTGGAAATGAATCTCATCGCATCGTGGAGACGGTAATCTGTACGTACGTACGAGCGAAAATATCATTATTTTAATATTAAAATAATATATAATTGGATGGTATATCATATATACAGAATCATTATCATGTTATATTTATTATTTACATGAAATACACATCATTATTATACCCATCAAAATAATAATGTATTGAATAACAATTACACCACGACGTGGAGACGGTAAGCAGTACGTACGCACGTATGGTGACATGTCATTAAAAGGGTGGATAGAATAATGAATATGGTTTTACCATATTTTTAATAAAATCACAGTATATATAAGATACTTGAGTTATTATTTTATAATGGAAATAAAAAAGAAATAAGAAGTTGAAGATGAAAGGAACTTGAAAAAATGTGGTGAAAACATTACCTCTTCTTCGGGTTCATCCTTTTGATTTGATCAAAATGGATCCTTATGTTGGATTTATGATCAAACTAAAGCCTCTAGGTTTATGTGAGGGAATGTTTTAGAGTATTTGGGTAGGGTTTGGACGAGCCAAAAGGATTTTATGGTTTAAATAATTGATTAGAAGTGGTGTCCTTTTATAAAGGGGGGGAGGGGTTCTTTAGAAAAAACATGAAGTATTATTTTATAATAAATTCATATTCAGTTTATAATGGCTCCGAAGTGGATTATTGAAATTATAAGGTGGTTATGGGTCGAAATACTTTCAACCAATAGATTTTAGACAGGTTTGGGCCATTATATTAACCATATCTTTTAGTTTTAACTCTTAGTTAATTAGTTTGACATTTACCATGTCACTTTTTATTTTTATATTATATAGTTAATAAACTTACTATAAATTTCCAATCGATCCCCAAGTTGTCCATTAATGATACAAATATTATGATATAAGTCCTTTAGCGAAACCTTAGATTTTCAGGAATATTATATCAACCAATAATATAGTATTTGTTTTAAATATTAATTTATGTAAAATTTGACACTATTTGGTATTTTGTTTTTGTGAAAGTCATCACAACTTGATTACTTCTCCCAAGATTCATTGAATCATCCCTAAAAAGTCATAGTCCCCTATATAATTCGTGGATGACATAAAAACGTTGAAATTATATTTATTTTAATATTTATAATACCATTTATTTGATTATATCATTAATAAGATAATTACTACATCATCATTGTGTCTTAAATAACATTAATTATTTATTGTTTAAAAATTATAAATAAAAAATCATTATGTAGGAAATTTTTTTATATTTTTAATGAATATTTATAATAAAATTTATCTTATGTATAACCCTATATTAAAAATGTTTTATTTATTAAACATTGATTTTAACTCTTTTAACTCTTCTTTGAATTAAATAATAATAAATGTTCTAATCTAATCCCAATGGACCAAAATGATAATATATTACTCCTAAGGTTTTTTTGGGTCGAGATAAACTTATCCAATAGAATTAAGACATTTTTTTAGGGTAATATTAATATCATTTTTAACCTTAATTACCCTATTTACTTTTAACCGTGGTAAATAAAAGTAAAAAGTTACTATTCACCAAAAATTATTTTTAATTTATTGAACGATATTTTACTCCTTGATATTAACCGTGTCTCTCGGATTTTCGATATTCCACTCACAGAAGCGGTAAAATTATGTTTTATGTGAATTTACAAATTCTCATAGGAGGTGGGTAAAAGATGGTGAAAAAGTTCAATAAAATTTTTATATATCTCGAATTATTACAAACTGACTCCAATTAATTAAATTGAATTTATATAGGTGTTATGTATCTATTTTGACCAAAATTAAATTTAAATAATATAAATAAATATTTAAATAAAAAGTTGGTTTTAAATAGTAACTCAATGTTTTTCATTATTCATTAAAAATTGAATGTATTCAGAAAAATACCAAAAATTTACCCTAAGATAATTTTGATATTACGAATTCAATAATGAACTCTATTTTACCAAATTCAAAATATAGAAGTTTCATTTATTAATTTAAAATTAATTCCCGTTGTTAAAAAAAAGCGTGTTTTTAAGAAACAATAACAATCAAAAGATTGACACTTGTTTATATCCGGTTTAAATGTGAAATAATCTCCAAAGAAAAAAATTTGATTAAATGGTAAAAATATATTCTAATTATAATTTAAAAAAGCTCAAATTCATAATTTATCACTATTAGTTATTTCTATTAAAAAGGTTGTTTTTAATTAAAATTTATTAATTTTCACTATTCATCAAAACATGAAAGTTATCCGAAAAGTACCAAAATTTCACCTTAGGCTAATTTCGATATTCCAAATCCAAAAATGAAGTCCATTTTGAGAGATAAAATTTATAAAATTTCAAAGGTGGTATTACTATTCATAACAGAAACTTTGATTGGTCGTGGTGTGTGTTGGAACTCGAAGTTGTGTACAACACATGCTACTATATTATTCAAAGAGAAGTGTACCGTGGAATCTTGGGGTATTACATTCTCCCCTCCTTCAATAAATTGCTTCATCGCAATTTATGCTTGGTATTGGAAACTTAGGGTTGAAATTTCAAAATATTTTAGTTGAAATCCCACATCGAAAAATGGATTAATGAGGCCTCTATAGAAAATAAAGAGTGGTAAGTATGAAGGTTACCGAAAATAACACACAATAGGGTTCCATGTAGGAAAATATGGATATGGAAGAGAAATATAACCATCAATATCATATGGAGAGTGCTAGAGAACATGGCTATGAAAATGCCAACAATCCCGAAGCCATAAATTTGTGATGGTCTAAGGTATCATCTAGGACAACATTTTTGTTCTAAGTTCCTTTTTTTAATGTTGAGGAATTTATTTATGAGATTGGATAAGATCATAAGGAGATATACTTACTTTATAATTAGAGTTTTATCCATTAATAAATTTCTACCACAAACTCATCTTTCACCACAAAACATAATACAACTCAAAAATACTCTATTTATCCTAATCGTATAAGGTTCCAAATATAATGAATTTATAATTCACATATCAGACCTTTTAAAAAAAGAAACTACATTATACCATCCAGGAACTTCATGTAGTCCAGTGGTAGGCGATAAATCCCAATTGCACTATGGGTGTGGGTTCGATTCCCACAGATTTGTCTGATGCGACAGGTCGTCACACGGTCTGCGTGTTGTCCTTTTATAAAAATCCAAAAATAACCATTCAAACTTAATCCCTTCTAACCTTTAGACTTATCCAAACTACTTCTATAAACTCTTAGTCAAAAATTTATATGAAAGGTAAACATAATGTAGATCCTTTTCACCCCGTAATAGCATATGAATACCTTCATCATGTATTCTTTTAAAACACTGAAATATCCTGAATTACCATAAAACCTTATTGATTACATTCATGATCGCTTGTTCCTTATAGAATACTAGATATACTTCATCCATCCAAAAATGTTTTAAACTCCAACAATGATGGAATATACAAATCTTTATTCAATTTCAAGGTAGTCAAGAATATCCAATATAATTTAGCCAAATCAACCATATCTTATTCCAAAATTAGCACCTCAATATTAGGACCATATTAAGGTTTATCATTCCTTCAACCATGTAATTTCAAAAAAGTTTAACTCACTGTAGAGTAACTTTTCATAGTACCATAAAATCTCAAATCGTTAATAAAATAGTACTACAGTATAATCCTTATTTATTTCTAGTACATCATTGATACAACACTTCAATGAAATAATTACAAAATAACAACATAATAACCCTAGTCATTCATCGTCATCTATGGTAGTATCATAGCTTGATTATTATCCAATAGCATAATTTGCGGCATAGTATGATTATTGGGACATTGCTTCGCGTAGTGTCCAAACTCCTTGCAAATGAAGCATTGTACATTTGAAACCTTTTTCTTACCCTTGCAGTCACGTACTTGGTATCCTTTTTCTCCACACTTATAACATACTCTCATTCCCTTGAAGAATTTTCCTAGGTGATTATTTCTACAATTATCACATATGGGAAAATCCTTCTTTACCTTATTCCCTTTATTTGTCCTTCTCTCTACCATCCTTTCCTTCCACGGCTTCCCTTCAAAGCCATAGGACTCCGAGAATTCTGTACTTACCATATCAACACATGATACTATTTCATCATATGATGATAATACGTGAGATATTATTTCCCTTATAAATTATGGCTTAAGTCCATGAAAGTTATGATCTTTCTTACTCTTTGGATCATGCGTATTGCTGGAGTTCTCATTCCTTCTACTAGGTGCCATTCCTAAACAATGGCATACACTAGATTAGTTTATGAATAGAAATACCTAATCCCAAACTTGTAAAACACTTCACATAAATTAAACAATTTATAGATATAATCCATAATCATAAAAATTTCTTCTTTGAGGAAGTATATACTCATAAACCCTTCATAATGGTTTCTAAAGAAAAAGAGAAATATCCTAAGCATATCCCCCGGGAGTGTCGTAACCAAGAGTGTAGTAAGACCCATTGTCGTCCACCAGTTCCCATTCGAGTCTAGATCAAAGCGGTATTTTTCGCGTTTTACTCCTAGGTACATCTGTCCCAGAGCTGCCTCAACCTGCTCGTATCCAGACATGGATGTAATGCCTAGAAAACTCAGAAAATATCTACAATATCAAAATTCTAAGAAGTTCTTCTCTACTAGTCCACAAAGTCTATCTTAGGGCTATGTGCTCTAATTAGAGTTTATCTAAATCTAGCTTCTAAGGTTATTGCTAAACTTCGTATGATACCAACTGTAACGCCCCAACCCCAGTTACTCGGAGTCAGCGCATTATTTTATTACATTGGCATGATTACAAGGAATCAAGTCCCGAAGGACCGATCAGTTTAGCAGTCTTGGAAAATAGATTACATGTATTAACATTACATTATAATTTCAAACCTAAAACACAGCATAAATAGTTCTTTGAGAGTGCCATTACTCCCTTTACTTTAACCCCACATATCAATCATAATACACTTCTTGGAATCCTGGGAAAAATAAAACATAGAAAGGGGTGAGCTCAAACGCTCAGAAAGGGTAATCAATACAGCAGAAAATGACATAAATAGTAAGCATGGTGAATAATTGAAACCACATGCCTTTTCCAATAATAAAAATGAATACTTTTATGGAAAAAATATGAGTTGAGTAAATAATTCCATAATAAAACATAATCATGGGTATTATACTAGTTGAATAACCACATGAAACATCAATATTATTTCTATAATGAGGGAATGTATAATGTCAGACATTCTAAAACATTTTGTCAAGGCCTCGGCCAAGATGTCTAAAAATGATTGAGGCCTCGGCCAAAACCATATATCAAATTGGAAAAGGGCCTTGGCCAATTCCACGTGTAGTTGTCTCAGGAGACCTACTGATGCATCGAAGATCTATAACGGGCTCCACCCATCACATACTATGTCCAATACATTCCTTATATGAAAAAGTTGAAACATAACATAAATATTCGTATTAGAACTAGCATATGAAATGTCAATACTTTAATTATAAACCATGAATGGTATAAAAATAGAATATCCATAGTCAAACATATCATTACTCATTCAATACAATATGGAATATTGTATTATAATAAATCAACCTCAATCAAAAATAATATCCAGTAAAGGATGCTCACATAGTTGAAAATGATGAGTAAATTTTTTTGAGAGAAATATTATTTTTGTAAAATCATTTAAAAGTCACACATTTATAAAGGAAGTAATTTAAAATAGATTTTTGTATCAAAGTGTCCCATACCACTTTTAAACTTTTGAAAAAAATTATTATTTCGAAACATTCATGTCTATATAAATAAATCCTTAAAATCATTTTGAATACATGGACATTAAATTAAAATATTTAGAAAGATAAATCTTTAAAATATTTAAAATTATGATCTTGATAAAGGGTACCTTTCATAAATATTTAAATTATTAATTTTGAAATAATTTTTATGAAAAATGGACATGGATGATAAAAATTTCTCAGTTAATACTTACACATTAACAATCTCAGATAATAATGAGATTGAGGAATTAACCCTTACCAATTTGGTAACTTACAAAACATAAACCCCATTAAAGTAGTATTATACAATGAATATGTGAATATATATAAATTAAATTTTATTACACAATGGATACAATTATGGGAAGTACATACACCACACAAAAGATAATAGTGGCGATATGGCATGAATCTCACAGAAATAAGGAGTGAGATGAAAACCTCTTACCTTGTACTTTTCCTTTGTCAAGGGTAGGTTAATCTCCTGTATAATGGTTAAATTATTGTTATTAAATTATATAATAATAATATACATTAATATGATGTCATATATTATCTTTTAACATTTCTTTTTTAATACTATCTTAGTATTATCGTCGTTTCGGGTGTTAACTTACTCATTTTATTTTATATGTTTTGTTACAAAAGCCATTTTTGTTATGGATAGGCTGTATATTATTAATATAAAAAATAATATAAAGTCCTTAAAAATTATTTTTAATCATCAAATGTGAATTAGACTTTCATGGATATGATGGTGAATGAATCTCATCGCGTTCGTGGAGACAGTAGTCCGTACGTACGCACGAACGCTACTTCTATCTCATTTTTCATATTAAAAGAAATAAAAACCAAATAACACATAGGTATATTATTATTCCATTATAATATAATATCTTATATTTGTTACGTAATTTGATTAACATCATCCTTTATATGTTCCACGTATGGTATAAACAGGCCATATCACTTTGAGGGGGCGGTAGTCTGCACTTCCTCAAATGAAGTTATCGTCTATATATACAACATGAAACGAATAATGGTATGCTATAAGATGGAATTACAGAAGATTATATATTAAATAAATATAATTAATATCATATTTAATTATAGTTCCATCATAATGGCCACCATGAGAGGCGGTAGGAGATAATTGAACAATCATCATTTCGTGAGGGTTTGGTTTCCATCCACAAAAACATTATCTTCTTCACCCATTAGATGGAGGTGTGTGTAAGTGTAGTTTGAATAATTCTCATAACAATATCCTAGTATATTTAGGATACTGTTTTTGTTACAAAATCAAAGAATAAGAAGATTTTAGGGGTTGGAGAAGTAAAATAAAAGAAAATAAGTTAAGAGAAATTGTTACCTTTAATTTGGGTAACTCCCTTTGGTTTGAACAAAAAAGGACTCTTGAAGTTCCTTCTGCCTAAGTTGAGGCTTCTAGAAGGAGGATAGATATATAGGGATCTTAATTGGGTAGAGGTTGGACGATCAAAAACGCTTGAAAGGTGTGAGGAATTGGTTAGAAGTGGTGTCCTTTTATAAGGTGGTGGAGGGGCTTTTAGGAAAAACTTAAAGTATTAATTTATAATAAATTAATAATCGGTTTTTAGTAGCTCTAAAGTGAATTATTAATATTATAAGGTGGGTATGGGTCAGAATACACTTAACCAATTTGTTTTATACAGGTTTGGGTCACTTTATTAACCTTATATTTTAGTTTTAACGCTTAGTTACTTAGTTTTACATTTACTATGTCTCTTTGTATTTTTATATTATATGGTTAATAAAGTTACTATAAACTTCCAAGCGACCCCCAAGTGGTCCATTAATGATGAACCTATCATTATATAAGTCCGTTGGCTGAAACTTATATTTTTAGGAAAATAATATCAATTAAACATATAATATTTGTTTTAAATATTAATTTATGTCAATTTTGACACTATTTTGTATTTTGTTTTTGTGAAAGTCATCACAACATGATAACTTAGAACAAGATAAATTGAATCATCCCTAACATGTCATAGTCACCTATAAAATTCGTGGATGTAATAAAAAAATTGAAATTATATTTATTTTAATATTTATATTACCATTTATTTTATTCTTTCAATAATAAGGTAATTACTGCATCATCATTTCTTATAGTCTTCATATTAAAACTGACATAAAAAATGTCAAAACATTAATCGTAAACCATTAATGGAAGAAAATATCTCATCCATAGTCAAGAATATCACAAAACCTTAAATACAATATTAATGATTTGTATCATAATAAATCAACATGAAACAAGTGTAAAATTTATCAAAGGATGTTGACATAGATGAAATCAAAACTATTTGAGAGAAACATCTCTTTTTCGAAATCATTTAAACGTCACATAACTATAGATAAAACCTTTATTTTGAAAATATCTTTATAATCTTCTGAGGGATGCTTCAAAGGTGTAATAACGGCGGAGAATAACCACACCCGCTGTATAAGTGAAAAAAGACATTCTTGCCTTAATTTTGTCGAAAAGGTTAAAAAGTACCTTATTTGGAAAACGAAGGAAAGATTCCTTTCAAACCATTTTATAAAATGTTAAACCAGGGTATAAATGAAATTAACCCATAGTCTAGTAAACAGTAAAAATGTTTTTGAATACATTGTTATGAAACATGGATGTGGATGATAAAGAGGTCCCAGTAGATAATTACGTATAAACAACCACGGATAATGATGAAATTGTGAAATAAACCCCTACCAATTTGGTAACATGTGAAACATACACCCCATGAAAGAGGTATCATACAATGAATATGTAAATACACATAAATTATAATGTATTACACAAATAATACAATTATGGGAAGTACATACACCACACAAAAAGTAATAGTGGCAAAATGGCACGAATCTCACGGGAATAAAGAGTGAGATTAAAACCCCTTACCTTGCACTTTCCTTTAGTCGAGGGTACGTTTAGCCTCTTGTATGAAGACTATAGTATGTTATTAAATTATAACAGAACCATATTAATATTTATGATATCATACATTATTCATTTAAGACTTTATACTACCCATTTAATAATAATTTCCATGTTATATTAATATTTCGAGTAATAATTGCTTTCTTTATCGTACGTGTTTTAACTTGTTACTCTTGATTGTATCACTTAGATCATAATTTAAATACTTCAAGAATATAAAAAATCATTTATTTATCATATATATTTAGAACATAAAAATTTATAATATATTTATATATGAAATGGAAAACACCATTTATGGAGACTCTAGTCTGTACGTACGCATAAACATTGTTTCCGTTTTCATATAGTATTGAACGGAAGTAAGTGAATAAGATATATGTAAGTACATAAATACTTATATATATATATAAATATATATACAGTAGAATTATTATGTCATATATTACATACTTATTAGTAATATATATTTTTATAATCATCAATGATTGGTGAACTTGGAAATGAATCTCATCGCCTCGTGGAGACGGTAATCCGTATGTACGTACGAGTGAAATATCATTCTTTTTTATATTAATATAATATATAATTGGATGTTATATAATATATAAATAATCCTTATCATGTTATATTTATTATTTACATCAAATACACATCATTATTATACCCATCCAAATAATAATGTATTGAATATCAATTACACCACGACGTGGAGACGGTAACTCGTACGTACGCACGTATGGTGACGTGTCATTAAAAGGGTGGATAGAATAATGAATTTGGTAGTACCATAATTATAATAACATCACAGTATATAGAATATAATGGAGTTATTATTTTATAATGGAAACAACAAAGAAAAAGGAAGTGGAAGAAGAAAGGAACTTGAAAGAGGGTGGTGAAATCATTATCTCTTCTTCGGGTTCTTCCTTTTGATTTAATCAAAAGGCCTCCATAGGTTGGATTTATGATCAAACTAAGGCCTATAGGATGAAGTGAGGTAAGTTGATAGAATATTTAGGTAGGGTTTGGCCAATCCAAAATGCTTTGACGGTGTGAAGAATTGGTTAGAAGTGGTGTCCTTTTATAAGGGGGAGGAGGGGCACTTTTGAAAAAACTTAAAGTATTAATTTATAATAAATTCATATTCGGTTTCTAATGGCTCAAAAGTGGATTATTCAAATTATATGGTGGTTATGGGTCTAAATACACTCCAAAAATAGGTTTTAGACAGGTTTGGGTCACATTATTAACCATATCGTTTAGTTTTAACCCTTAGTTAATTATTTTGACATTTACCATGTCTCTTTGTATTTTTATATTATATGGTTAATAAACATACTATAAACTTACAAGAGACACCCAAGTGGTCCATTAATGATTCCCCTATCATGATATAAGTCCCTTGGCTGAACCTTAGTTTTTTAGGAATAGAATATCAATTAATCATATAATATTCGTTTTAAATATTAATTTATGTCAATTTTGATACTATTTGATATTTTGTTTTTGTGAAAGTCATCACAACTTGATTACTTCAAAAACGATACATTGAATAATCCCTATCAGGTCATATTCACCTAGAAATTCTTGGATGTCATAAAAACTTTAAATTTATATTTATTTTAATACTTATAATACCATTTATTTGATTCTTTCATTAATAAGGTAATTACTGCATCATCATTGTGTCATAAATAAATTTTATTATTTAATGTATGAAAATTATAAATAAAATACCATGATTTAGAAAATATTATTATATTTCTAATAAATATTTATAGTCGATTTTATCTTATGTATAACCCTATATTAAAAATGGTTTAGTTAATAAACATTGAATTTAACACTTTAAACTCTTCATTAAATTAAAAAATAATAAATGTCCTAATCTATTCCAATTGGTCCTAAAGGGTCATATTTTATTACTAAGGTTGTTTTTGGTCGAATTACACTTATCCAATAGAATTAGGACATGTGTTAGGGTGATAATAATATCATTTTTATCCTTAATTACCCTATCTATTTCTAACTGTAGTAAATAAAAGTAAAAGGTTACTATTCACCAATAATTATTTTCATCTCATTAAACCACATTTTACTCCTATATATTAACCGTGTCTCTCGGATTTTCGTAATTCAGCTCACAGAAGCGTAAAATTACGTTTTATGTGAATTCGCAAAAGCTCCTAGGAGGTGGGTAAAAGACTGTAAAAAGTTCAATAAAATTTTTATATATCAAAAATTATTATAAATAGAATCCAATGAATTAAATTTAACTTATATAGTTATTATGTATCAATTTTGACATTAAATAATTGAAATAAAATAAATAATTAATTAAATAAAAATTCGGTTTTAAACTCTAACTCGGTGTTTTTCACTATTCATAAAAAATTAAATGTTTTTAGAAAAATACAAAAAATTTACCCTAAGCTAATTTTGATATTACGAATTTAATAATGAAGTCTATTTTACCAAATTAAAAACATAGATATTGCATTTATTAATTTAAAATTAATTCCTGCAGTCAAAACAAAAAGCGTGTTTTTAAGAAACAATAACTATCAAAAGATTGACACTTGTTTATGTCCGGTTTAAATGTGAAATTATGTCCAATGAACAAAATTGGATTAAAATGTAAAAATATATTATAAATATAATTTAAAACCACTAAAATTCATAATTTATCACTATTAATTATTTGGACTAAAAAAGTTATTTTAATAAAAAGTTTGTAATTTTCATTATTCATCAAAATATTAAAGTTATCCGAAAAGTACCAAAATTTCATACTAGGATAATATAGATATTCCAAATCCAAAAATGAAGTCCATTTTGAAAGATAAGATGTATAAAATTTCAAAAAGTGGGTATTACTATTCCTAACGGCTGGTTTGATTGGTTGTGGTGTGTGTTTGAACTCAAAGTTGCGTACAACACATGCTACTATATTATTCAAAGAGAAATGTAACATGGAAGCTTGGGGTGTTAAATTATCCTCTCCTTCAATAAATTGCATCCTCGCAATTTATGCACAATATTGAAAACATGGGGTTGACATTTCAAAATATCTTAGCTGAAATCCCACATCAAAAAAATGTATTAATGAGGCCTCTATTTAAAATAAAGAGTGGTAAGTATGAAGGTTATCGAAAATAACACATACTATGTTTCCATGTAGGAAAATATGGATATGGAATAGAAATCTAACCATCAATATCTGATGGAGAGTGGTAGAGAACATGGCTATGAAAAGGCCAAT
Source organism: Viscum album (assembly GCA_963277665.1). Taxonomy (NCBI): domain Eukaryota; kingdom Viridiplantae; phylum Streptophyta; class Magnoliopsida; order Santalales; family Viscaceae; genus Viscum; species Viscum album. Next base: position 90,851,885 of record OY728163.1, read on the forward strand.
AATCCCAAAGCCATAAATTTGTGATGATCTAAGGTACCATCTAGGACAACATTTTTGTTCTAAGTTCCTTTTCTTAATGTTGAGGAATTTATTTATGAGATTGGATAAGATCATAAGGAGACATACTTACTTTATAATTAGAGTTTTATCCATTAATAAATTTCTACCACAAACTCATCTTTCACTAAAAAACATAATTCAATACAACAATACTCTATTTATCCTAATCGTTAGGGTTCCAAATATAATGATTGTATAATCCACATATAAGACCCATTAAAAACACTACATTATACAATCCAGAGACTTCTTGTAGTCCAGTGGTAGGCGATAAATCCCAATCTCACTATGGTTGTGGGTTTGATTCCCACAGCTTTGTCCAACGTGACGGGTTGTCACACAGTCTGCATGTTGTCCTTTTATAAAAATCCAAAAATAACCTTTCAAACATAATCCATTACAAACTTTAGACTTATCCAAAATACTACCATCCAAACTCACAGTCCAAAATTTATTAGGAAGTTAAACACAATGAAGATCTTTTTTTCCATGTAATAACATGTGAACACCTTCACCATGTAGTATTTTAAAACATGGTAACATCCTGAATTACCATAAAACCTTATTGATTACATTCATGGTCCCTTATTCATTATAGAACACTGGATATACTCCTTCTATCAAAAATATTGCAAACTACAACGATGAAAAATCATTAATCAATTTCAACGTATTCAAGAATATCCAATATAATTTACCTAAATAAACCATATCTTATTCCAAAATCATAACCTCAATATTAGGAACATATTAAGGTTTATCTTTCCTTCAAACATGTAATTTCCAAAACGTTTAACTCACTGTAGAGTCACTTTTCTTAGTAACATAAAATCTCAAATCCTAAATGAAATAGTATTGCAGTACAATCCTTATTTATTTCCAGAACATCATTGATACAACACTTCAATGAAATAATTCCAAAATAAAAACAAAAGAACACCAGTCATTCCTCTTCATTTGTGGTAGTATCATAACTTGATTATTATCCAATAGCATTATTTGTGGCATAGTCTGATGACTGGGAAATTGGTTCATGTAGTGTCCAAACTTCTTGCAGATGAAGCATTGTATATTTGAAACCTTTTTCATACACTTGCAGTCACGTACGTGGTGTCATTTGACTCCACACTTATAACATACTCTCATTCCCTTCAAGCATTTTCTAAGGTGAATCTTTCCAAAGTTATCCCATATGGGAAAATACTTCTTCACCTTCTTCCCTTTATCTGTCCTTATCTCTACCATCCTTTTCTTCTTTAGCTTCCCTTCAATGCCATAGGACTCCGAGAATTCTTTACTCATCTTATCAACACATGATACTATTTCTTTATATGATGACAATACGTGGGAGACTATTTCCCTTCTAAATTCTGGCATAGGACCATAAAAGATATGATCCTTCTTACTCTTTGGATCATGTGTATTGCGGGAGTTCTCATTCCTTATACTAGGCGCCATTCTTAAACAATGGTATACACTATATTTGTTTATGAATAACAATACCTAATCCCAAACTTGTAAAACACTTCACATAAATTAAAAAGTTTATGGATATAATCCATAATCATAAAAATGTTTTCTTTGATTAAATATATACTCATAATCCCTTCATAATGGTTTGTAAAGAAAATGAGAATTATCCTAAGCATATCCCCGGGAGTGTCGTAACCCAGAGTGCAGCAAGGCTAGTTTTCGTGCACCAGTTCTCGTTCAAGTCTAGCTCAAAGAGGTGTTTTCATGTTTTACCCATATGTACATCTGTGGCAGAGCCACCTGTACCTGCTCGTATCCATAAGGGGATGTATTGCACGGAAAACTCACAAAATCTCTTCAATACCAAAATTCTATGAAGTTCTTCTATACTAATCCTCAAAGTCTATCTTAGGACGATGTTCTCTAATCAGAGATTATCTAATTCTAGTTTCCAATGTTATTGCTAAACTTCCTATGATACGAACTGTAACTCCCCGACCCTAGTTACCCTGAGTCGGTACATTATTTTAATGCATTGGAATGATTACAAGGAATCAAGTCCTGAAGGACCGATTGGTTTAACGGTATTGGAAAATAGATTATATACATTAACATTACATTAAAATTTCAAACATAAAACACAACATAAATAGTGCTTTGAGAATTCCATTATTCCCTTTATCTTAACCCTACATATCAATCATAATACACTTCTTGGAATCCTGGAAAAAATAGAGCATATAAAGGGGTGATCTTAGATGCTCAGTAAGGATAACAATATAGCGGAAACTTTCATAAATAAGAATAAACATTTAAGGCAATGTATAACTAAAACAAAAGCCTTTCAATCTTGAACTTCAGCATAATATGGAAAAAATAAAATGAAATAATTCCATTTACTTATTCACATGGATATTCTACTAGTCGAATAATCACATTCAATATCAATAATCACTTTCATAATGATGGAATACATAATACTAAACTTTAATTTCTTTGTCAAGGCCTCGTGCCAAGACCTTAGGGATAACTATAACTGAAACCCAACCCAGAGAGCCTCTATAACCGAACTCCAACCTGGAGTGCCTCTAATAACCGGACACCAACCCGAAGTGCCTCTAATAACCGGACACCAACGCGGAGTGCCTCTAACAATCGGACACCAACCCGGAGTGCCTCTAATAACCGGACACCAACACGGAGGGTCTGCTATAACCGGACCCCAACCCGGAGGGCTTACTTTTACCAGTCCCCAACCTGGAACATACTAGTCCAACACATTCATCTTAAGAAGAGGATGAAATATAACATAAACATTCATATTAAAACTAACATATGAAATATCAGAGCTTTAATCATAAACCATTAATGGAAAAAAATAACACATACATAGTCAAACATATCAAAAAACCATAAATACAATATGGATTATTTGTATCATAATAAATCAAATTGAAACAAGTGTAAAATTTATCAAAGGATGTTGACATAGATGAAATCAAAACTATTTGAGAGAAATATCTCTTTTTTTTTAAATCATTTAAAAGTCACATAATTATAGAGAAAGCCTTTAATTTAAAAATATCTTTATAATCATTCAATGGAATATTCAATGGAGTAATAACGGTGGAGAATAACCGCACCCACCGTATAAGTTAACAAAGACATTCTTACCTTAATTTTATCGAAATGGATAAAAAGTACCTTATTTGGAAGACGACAAAAATATTCCTTTCAAACCATTTTATAAAAAGTCAAACAATCTTATAAATGACTTTAACCCACAGTCTAGTAAACATTAAAAATGTTTTTGAATACATTTTTGAGAAACATGGATGTGGATGATAAAGAGGTCCCAGTAGATAATTACGTATAAACAACCTCAGATAATGAAGAGATTGTGAAATAAACCCTTAACAATTTTCTAACATGCGAAACATACACCCCATGAAAGAGGTATCATACAATGAATATGTAAATACAAATAAATTAAAGTGTATTACACATGGAATAAAATTATGGGCAGTATATACACCACACAAAAAGTAATAGTGGAAATATGGCATGAATCTCACGGGAATAAGGAGTGAGATGAAAACCCCTTACCTTGCACTTTTTTTTAGTCAAGGGTACGTTTAACCTCCTATATGAAGACTAAAGTATGTTATTAAATTATAAAAGAACCATATTAATATTTATGATATCATACATTATTCATTTATTACTTTATACTACCCATTAAATAATAATTTCCTTGTTATATTAATATTTCGGGTAATAATCGCTTTCTTTATCGAACGTGTTTTAACTTGTTACTCTTGATTGTATCACATAGATCCTAATTTAAATACTTCTAGAATATAAAACCTTATTTATTTATAATATATATTTAGAATATAAAAATTTATAATATATTTATATATTAAATGTAAAACACCGTTTATGGAGACGGTAGTAAGTACGTACGCATAAACACTATTTCTGTTTTCATATAGTATTGAACGGAAGTAAGTAAATAAGATATTTGTAAGAACATAAATACTTATATATATAAATTTATATATATCTTCAGTATCATTATTATGTCATCTATTACGTACTTATTAGTAATATATATTTTTATAATCATCAATGAATGGTGAACTTGGAAATGAATCTCATCTCGTCGTGGAGATGGTAATCCGTATGTATGCATGAGTGAAATATCATTATTTTGATATTAATATAATATAAAAGTTGATGGTATACAATATATACATAATCCTTATCATGTATAATTTATTATTTACATCAAATACACATCATTATTATACCCATCCAAATAATAATGCATTGAATAACAATTACACCACGACGTGGAGACGGTAAGTCGTACGTACACACATATGATGACATGTCATTAAAAGGATGGATAGAATAATTAATTTGGTTGTACCATAATTATAATAACATCAAATTATATAGAATATACTGAAGTTATTATTTTATAATGGAAACAATAATGAAAAATGAAGTGGAAGAAGAAAGGAACTTGAAAGAGGGTGGTGAAATCATTACCTCTTCTTCGGGTTCTTCCTTTTGATTTGATCAAAAGGGATCCTTAGTTTGGCTTTCTGATCAAACTAAGGCCTCTAGGATGAAGTGAGGAACGTTGAGAGAATATTTGAGCAGGGGTTGGCCGAACCAAAAATCTTTGAAGGTGTGAATAATTGGTTAGAAGTGGTTTCCTTTTATAAGGGGGAGGAGGGGCACTTAAGAAAAACATAAATTATTGATATATAATAAATTCATATTCGGTTTATAATGGCTCCAAAGTGGATTATTTAAAGTATAAGGTGGGTATAGGTCGAAATTAACTCAACCAATAGGTTTTCGATCAGTTTGGGTCACATTATTAACCTTATCTTTTAGTTTTAACCCTTAGTTAATTAGTTTGACATTTACCATGTCTCTTTGTATTTTTATATTATATAGTTAATAAACATACTATAAACGTCGAAGAGACCCCAAGTGGTCCATTAATGATTCCCCTATCAAGATATAAGTCCCTTGGCCAAACCTTAGATTATTGTGAATAGAATATCAATTAATCATATAATATTTGATTTAAATATTAATTTATGTCGATTTTGCCACTATTTGATATTTAGTTTTTGTGAAAGTCATCACAACTTGATTACTTCAAACAATATACCAAGGAAGGTGGTCAGAGGCGAGCCCCTGACTATTTATTAAAATAAAGAAAAGTGCAGAAAATGCGCAACACAAAGAAATGATCAGTTACATATCATACATATCATACTCATTCCCGCCCCCAGGATAGACATCCTCTGCCGTAGCTGACTCCCACTCCGATCTTTCATAATGCTTAAGCATCTTGGTGTACTTCTTGTGAAGATTCAGTTTCTCCAACGAAATCAACTCTTTCGAAGATTGTTTTAAGGAGGACCGAGTGGATATTGTCTTCGGCAGCTCCAAGTATTCCTTCCTCGGCCTACGGCTTGGAGTAGCAGACACCTCCTTTCCCTTCTTCCCCTTCCCATCCTTTAGTATCTCACTATAAGACATCCTGGTCCTTTATTCAATATACATTGAATAATCCCTAACATGTCATAGTAACCTAAAAAATTCGTGGATGTCATAAAAACTTTAAAATTATATTTATTTTAATATTTATAATACCATTTATTTGATTCTTTCATTAATAAGGTAATTACTGCATCATCATTGTGTCATTAATAAATTTGATTATTTAATGTCTAAAATTTATAAATAAAATACCATGATGTAGTAAATATTTTTATCTTTTTAATAAATTTTTTTAGTCAAATTTATATTATGTATAACCCTATATTAAAAATTGTTTAGTTAATAATTATTGAATTTAACACTTTTAACTCTTCTTTAAATTAAATGATAATAAATTTCCTAATCTAATCCAAGTGGACCTAAAGGGTAATATTTTATTATATTTTAGACTATAAATATTCATTAGGAGTCTAAAAATATTTCCTACATAATGGAATTTTATTTATAATTTTTATACATTGAAAAATTAAAAATATATATGACACAATAATGATGCAATATTTTCCTTATTAATGAAAAAATCAAATAATTGGTATTATAAATGTTAAAATAAATATAATTTGAAAATATTGATGACATCCACGAATTTGATTGGTTAAGTTGAAAAATAATGTCATTTACATATTGACATGCATATTCTACAAATCGAGTAATCACATGCAATATCAATAACCACATTCATAATGAAGGAATGCATAATTCTGAACTTTAATTTCTTTGTCAGGGCCTAATGCCAAGACCTAAGGGATAACTGTAACCGGAACCCAACTCGGAGTGCCTCTAATAACCGGACACTAACCCGGAGTGCCTGTAATAACCGGACACCAACCCGGAGTGCCTCTAATAACTGGACACCAACCCGGAGGGTCTGCTGTAACCGGACCCCAACCCAGAACATACTAGTCCAACACATTCATACAAGTATTCATGTTTATTATTGGTAAAGGTATGTGGTTCCAATTATTCACCATTCTTAATATTTATGTTATCTTCCACTGTATTGCTTACCCTTTCTGAGCGTTTGAGATTACCCCTTTCTATGATTTATTTTTCCCAGGATTCCAAGAAGAGTATTCTGATTAATAAGAAGGGTTAAGCTAAGTGAAAAATGGCATTCTCAAAGCACTATCTATGCTGTGTTGTATGATTGAAATTTCAATGTAAAGTTCATGTATGTAATCTATTTTTCAATACTACTAAATGGATCGGTCCTTCGGGACTTGATTCCTTGTAATCATGCCAATTTATTAAAATAATGCACCGACTCTAGGTAACTGGGGTTATTAGAGGCACTCTGGGTTGCGCAGCAGAAGCGTGGTGGGCCTATAACCCACAAATTGGAGGATCGAAACCTCACTTTGATACCAACGGTGATGCCCCAACCCTAGTTACCTAGATTCGGTGCATTATTACATAATATTGGCATGATTACAAGGAATCAAGTCCTGAAGGACCGATCGGTTTAGCAGTCTTGGAAAATAGATTACATAAATAAATGTTACATTACACTATATGACATACAAAACAACATAAATAATATTTTATGAACACCATTATTCACTTGACTTAACCCTGTATATCAATCACAATACACTTCTTGGAATCCTGGGAAAATAAAACATAGAAAGGGGTGAGCTCAAACGCTCAGTAAGGGTAAACAAAATAGTGGAAACTTTCAAAAATAAGCATAAACATTTAAGGCAACGTATAAAACTAAAACAAAAGCCTTTTAAACTTGAACTTCAGCATAATATGGAAGAAATAAAATGCAATAATACCATTTACTTATTCACATGGATATTCTACTTACCAAATAATCATATTCAATATCTATAACCACTTTCATAATGATGGAATGCATAATGTTGAACTTGAATTTCTTTGTCAAGGCCTCATACCAAGACCTAGAGGCTAACTGTAACCGGAACCCAACCTGGAGAGCCTCTGTAACCGGACTCCAACCAAGAGGGCCTCTAATAACCGGACACCAACTCCGAGTGCCTCTAATAAGCAGACACCAACCTGGAGTGCCTCTAATAACCGGACACCAACCTGGAGTGCCTCTAATAACAGGACACCAACCCAGAGGGTCTGCTATAACCGGACCCCAACCCGGAACATACTAGTCCAACACATTCATCTTAAGAATAATATGAAATATAACATAAACATTCGTATTAAAACTAGCATATGAAATGCCAAAACATTAATCATAAACCATTAATGGCAGAAAAATAACTCATCCATATTCAAACAAATCAAAAACACTTGAATACAATATGGAAAATTTGTATCATAATAAATCAACTTCAAACAAGTGTAAAATTTATCAAAGGATGTTTTTCAATAACCTTGGAAACTAGATTTAGATAAACTCTGATTAGAGAACATTACACTAAGATAGACTTTCAGTATTAGTATAAAAGAACATCCTAGAATTTTGGTAATGTAGAGATTTTGTGATTCTTCCAAGCAAATACATCCTTGTCTGGATACGAGCAGGTAGAGGCGGATATGGCAGAGATGTACCTAGGGGTAAAACCCGAAAACACTGCTTTGATCTAGACTTGAATGGGAAATTGTGCATGACAATGGGCCTTGCTGCACTCTTGGTTACGACACTCTCGGGGGATATGCTTAGGATAATTATCATTTTCTTTACAAACCATTATGAAGAGCTTATGAGTATATACTTACTCAATGAAAACATTTTTATGATTATGGATTATATCCAGAAACTGTTTAATTTATGTTAAGTGTTTTACAATTTTGGGATTAGGTATTGCTATTCATAAACTAATCTAGTGTATGCCATTCTTTAGAAATGGTTCCCAGTAGAAGGAATGAGAAATCCAGCAATACACATGATCCAAAGAGTAAGAAGGATCATATCTTTCAGGGTCCTAAGCCATAATTTATAAGGGAAATAGTCTCCCACGTATTATCATCATATAATGAAACAGTATCATGTGTTGATAAGATAAGTAAAGAATTCTTAGAGTCCTATGGCTTTGAAGGGAAGCCAGAGAAGAAAAGGATGGTAGAGAGAAGGACATATAAAGGGAAGAAGGTAAAGAAGGATTTTCCCATATGTGATAACTGTGGAAGGAATCACCTTGGAAAATGCTTGAAGGGAATGGGAGTATGTTATAAGTGTGTAAAAAAAGGACACCAAGTACATGACTGCAAGTGTAAGAAAAAAGGTTTCAAATGTACAATGCTTCATCTGCAAGGAGTTGGGACACTACGAGATCCAATGTCAAAATCATCAGAGTATACCCCAAATGATGCTATTGGATAATAATCAAGTTATGATACTACCTCATATGAAGAAGAATGACTAGTGTTCTTATGTTGTTATTATAGGATTATTTCATTTGAGTGTTGTATTAACAATGTACTGATTATAATAATTATTAAGTATATAAGGATTGTACTACAATACTATTTTATTAAGGACTTGAGATTATATGGTTATAATAAAAGTGACTTAATAGTAAGATATACTTTTTTGAAAATACATGGTTGAAGGAAAGGTAATCCTTAATATGGTCCCGATAATGAGGTAGTGATTTCAGAATAAGAGATGATTGATTTGAATAATTTATATTGGATATTCTTGAATACCTTGAAACTGATTAATGATTTTTCATTTTTGGAGTTTAAAACATTTTTGTATACAAGGATTATATCCAATATTTGAAAAATAATAAGGTATCATGAATGTAATCAATAAGGTTTTATGGTAATTCAGGATGTTACCATGTTTTAAAAGAATACGTGATGAAGGTGTTCACATGTTATTAACTGGAAAAAAGGATCTTCATTGTGTTTAACTTCCTTATAAATTTTGGACTGTGAGTTTGGATAGTAGTATTTTGTATAAGTATAAAGGTTGGAATAGATTAAGTTTGAAATGTTATTTTTGGATTTTTATAAAAGGACAACACGCAGACCTTATGACAACCCGTCGCGTCAGACAAAATTGTGGGAATCAAACCCACAACCATAGTGCAATTGGGATTTATCGCCTACCAATGGACTACGTGAAGTCCCTGGATTGTATAATGTATTTTCTTTTTTTAAAGGGTATAATATGTGAATTATAAATTCATTATATTTGGAACTCTATACGATTAGGATAAATAGAGTATTTTTGAGTTGTATTATGTTTTGGAGTGAAAGATAAGGTAAATATAATGACCCAAACCTATCTAAAATCTATTTATTGAAAGGATTTCGACCCATACCCACCATAGGCTTTTAATAATCAAATTTGGAGCCATTAGAAACCGAATATGAATATATTATAAAATAATGCTTTATGTTTTACTTAAAGAGCCCCCCCTCTCCCTTATAAAAGGACACCACTTCTAACCATTCTTAACACCTTCAAAGCCTTATGGCTTGGCCAACCTCGGCCCAAATATCCTCCCAAATTCCCTCAATTCAACCTAGAGGCCTTAGTTTGATCATAAATCCTACTTATGGATCCCTTTTGATCAAATCAAAAGGAAGAACCCGAGGAAGCGGTAATGTTTTCACCACCCTCTTTCAAGTTCCTTTCCTCTTCAACTTCTTCTTTCTCTGTTATTTCTATTCTAAAATAATAACTCTAGTATCTTATATATACTTTGATGTTATTATAAATATGGAACAAACTAATTCATTATTCAATCCATCCCTTGAATGACATGTCACCATACGTGTGTACGTACGACCTACCGTCTCCACGTTGTGGTGTAATTGTTATTCAATATATTATTATTTAGATGGGCATACTAATGATGTATAATTCATGTAAATAATAAATATAACCTGTTAATTATTCTGTATATATGATATTCTATCCAATTATATATTATTTTAACATCAAAATAATAATATTGTTGCTCGTGCGTACGTACGGACTACCATATCCACGAATGCGATGAGGTTCGTTCCCCATCGTATCCATTCAAGAATAATTCTCATTTGATGATTAAAATTAATGTTTATGAACTTTATATAATTCTGGATATGAATAATATACAACCTATCCATAACAAGCATGACTTATGTAACAAAACATATAAAAGTAAACGAGTAAGTTAACACCCGAAACGATGAAAATACTAAAATATAATTAACAAATCATTATTAGAAGATCATATATGTTATCATAATTATGTATATGGTTCTTTTATAATTTAATAACAATGTTTTAACTATTATACAGGAGGTTAACATACCATCGACTAAGGAAAAGTACAAAGTTAGGGTTTATTTCACAATCTCTTCATTATCCGAGGTTGTTTATACGTAATTATCTACTGGGACCTCTTTATCATCCTAATCCATGTTTTTGAAAAATGTATTTCAAAACATTCTTACTATTTTACAGAATATGGGTTTAAGTCATTTATACCCTTGTTTGACCTTTTATAATAATTTTATCGGGGAATCTTTCCGTTGTTTTCCAAACAAGGTCCTTTTTGGTAATGTAGAGATTTTGTGAGTTTTCCAAGAAAATATATCCCTGTCTGGATACGAGCAGGTGGAGGTAGCTCTGGCACAGATGTACCTAGAGGTAAAACCCAAACACACCGCTTTGAGGTAGACACGAATAGGAACTGATGCATGACAACGGGCCTCGCTGCACTCTTGGTTACGACACTCCTGGGGGGATATGCTTTGGACAATTCTCATTTTCTTTACAAACCATTATGAAGGGATTATGAGTATATACTTACTCAAAGAATTTTTTTTATGATTATGGATTATATCCATAAACTGTTTAATTTATGTTAAGTGTTTTACATGTTCGGGATTAGGTGTAGCTATTCATAAACTAATCTTGTGTGTTCCATTGTTTAGAAATGGCACCCAGTAGAAGGAATGAGAAGTACAACAATACCCATGATCCAAAGAGTAAGAAGGATCATATCTTTCATGGTACTAAGCCATAATTTAGAATATAAATAGTCTCCCATGTATTATCATCATATGAATAAATAGTATCATGTGTTGATAAGATAAGTAAAGAATTCTCGGAGTCCTATGGCTTTGAAGGGAATCCAGAGAAGAAAAGGATGGTAGAGAGTAGGACAGATAAAGGGAAGAGGGTAAAGATGGATTTTACCATATGTGATAACTGTGGAAAGAATCACCTTAGAAAATGCTTGATGGGAATTGGAGTATGTTATAAGTGTGGAGAAAAAGGACACCAAGTATGTGACTGCAGGTGTAAGAAAAAGGTTTCAAATGTACAATGCTTTATCTGCAAGGAGTTGGGGAACTACGTGAACCAATGTCAAAATAATCAGAGTATTCCCCAAATTATTCTATTAGATAATAATCAACTTAGGATACTATCTCAGATGAAGAAGAATGACTAGTGTTCTTAGGTTTTTATTATAGGATTATTTCATTTGAGTGTGGTATCAACAATGTACTGATTATAATAATTAATGAGTATATAAAGATTGTACTGCAGTACTATTTTATTATGGACTTGAGATTATATGGTTCTAATAAAAGTGACTTAATAGTAAGCTACAATTTTTTGAAAATACATGGTTGAAGGAAAGGTAATCCTTAATATGGTCTCGATAATGAGGTAGTGCTTTTGGAAGAAGAGATGGTTGATTTGAATAAATTATATTGGATATTCTTGACTACCTTGAAACTAATTAATGATTTGTCATTGTTGGAGTTTAAAAAAAATTTTAATAGAAGGATTATATCCAATATTCTATAAATAATAAGGGAGCATGAAAGTAATCAATAAAGTTTTATGGTAATTCAGGATGTTACCATGTTTTAAAGTAATACGCGATGAAGATGTTCACATGTTATTACATGGAAAAAAGGATCTTCATTGTGTTTTACATCCTCATAAATTTTGGACTGTGAGTTTGGATAGTAGTATTTTGGAAAATTCTAAAGGTTGGAATGGATTATGTTTGAAAGGTTATTTTTGGATGTTTATAAAAGGACAGCACGCAGACTGTGTGACAACCTGTCGCGTCGGAAAAAGCTGCGGGAATCGAACCCACAACAATAGTGCGATTGGGATTCATCGCCTATCACTAGACTACGTGAAGTACCTAGATTGTATAATGTAGTTTCTTTTTTTTAAATGGTCTGATATGTGAATTATAAATTCATTATATTTTGAACCCTATACGATTAGGATAAATATAGTATTTTTGAGATGTATTATGTTTTGGAGTGAAAGATGAGTTTGTGGTAGAGATTTATTAATGGATAAAACTCTAATTATAAAGTAAGTATATCTCCTTATGATATTATCCAATCTCATAAATAAATTCCTCAACATTAAGAAAAGGAACTTATAGAAAAAACATTGTCCTAGATAGTACCTTAGATCATCACAAATTTATGGCTTTGTGATTGTTGGCCTTTTCATAGCCATGTTCTCTACCAATCTCCATAAGATATTGATGGTTAAATTTCTCTTCCATATCCATATTTTCCTACAAGGAACCCTAGTATGTGTTATTTTTGGTAACCTTCTTACTTACCACTCTTTATTTTAAATAGAGGCCTCATTAATTCATTTTTCGATCTTGGATTTCAACTTAGATATTTTGAAATGTCAACCCCAAGTTTCCAATATCGATCATAAATTGCGAGGACGCAATTTATTGATGGAGGGTAGAATGTAACACCCCAAGATTCCACGGTATGCTTCTCTTTGAATAATACAGTAGCATGTGTTGTACGCAACTTTGAGTTCTAACACACCCAACAACCAATAAAACCAGCCGTTATGAATAGTAATACCTACTTTTTGAAATATTATACATTTTATCTTTCAAAATGGACATCATTTTTGGATTTAGAATATCGAAATTATCCTAGGATGAAATTTTGGTACTTTTCGAATAACTTTTATATTTTGATGAATAGTGAAAATTAATAAATTTTTATTAAAAACAACATTTTTAATCGAAATAATTAGTACTGATAAATTTTGAATTTGAGTGGTTTTAAAGTATATTTAGAATATATTATTACCATTTCATACAATTTTGGTCATTTAACATAATTTCACATTTAAACCGGACATAAACAAGTGTCAATCTTTTGATAGTTATTATCTCTTAAAAAACGCTTTTTGTTTTGCAAGCGGGAATTACTTTTAAATTAATTTCTGCCACTTCTTTTTTTCTAATTTGGAAAAATGGTATCCATATTTGTAATCAGGATGTCGAAATTATTTAAATAGGTAACTTTTATTTTTATCCATTTTGAATAATTATTTCGGTAAATATTTTATTTACCATGGTTAAAAGATAAATCCAGTAAATAAGGGTAAAAAATAATATTATAATAATAACAAATTTCCCTAAAACGTGTCTTAACCATATTGGTTGATACATTTAAAACCATGGGAATCTTTGGGTCGATTTTGGGACCCCATGGATCCACTTGTAAGTGATAATGACACTTTATATTAATTAAGTTAAAGTAAATACAAAAATGACATAAGCCTATATCTTTTAGGAAAAAAAATTCAAATAGGGTTATATATGTTATATTTTAGACTATAAATATCCCTTAGAAAGATAAAAATATTTCCTACATAATGGTATTTATTTATAATTTTTACACATTAAATAATTTAATTTATTTATGACACAATGATGATGCAGTAATTACCTTATTAGTGAAATATTAATATAATTGATATTATAAATACCAAAATAAATATAATTTGAGACTTTATATGACTTCCAAGAATTTTATTGGTTAATATGACATGTTAGGATTGATTTAATTAACGTTTTTAGAAGTAATCATGTTGTTATGATTTTCACAAAAATCAAATACCAAATAGTGTAAAAATTGACATAAAAGAGTTTTTAAAAAAAATATTATATTATTAAATGATATTTAACTCCTAAAAATCTAATGTTCGGCCAAAAGACTTTTCTTATGATAGGTGTATCGTTAATGAACCAATTGGGGGTCTCTTGGAGGTATATAGTAATTTTATTATCAATATAATATAAAAATATAAAGGGACATGGTAAGTGTCAATCTAATTAACCAAGAGTTAAAACTAAACGATAAGGTTAATATAATGACACAAACCTGTCTAAAATCTATTGGTTGAAATTATTTCGACCCATCCCCACCTTATTCTTTTAATAATATACTTTGGACCCATTATAATCTGAATTTGAATATATTATAAATTAATACTTTAAGTTTTTTCTAAAGAGCCCCTCCACCCCCTTATAAAACGACACCACTTCTAACCAATTCCTCACACCTTTAAAGCCATTTGTCTTGTCCAAACTCTGCCCAATTAAGCTCCCTACATCCTTATACTCCTCATAGAAGCATCACCTTAGGAAGAAGGCACTTCATGAGTGCTTTCTGGTTCAAACCAAAGGGAGTTACCCAAATTAAAAGTAACGATTTCTCTTAGCTTCGTTTCTATTATTTTACTTCTCCAAACCCTAAACTCTTATTATTATTTTATTTTGTAACAAAACCTGTATCTTAAATATACTAGTATAATGTTATTATAAGTATCCAAACTTCACTTACACACACCTCCATCTAATGGGTGAAGAACATAATGTTTCTGTGGATGGAAACCAAAGGCCTCACGAAACGATGACAGTTCAATTATCTCCAACCACCTCTCATGGTAGAAATTATTATGGAACTATAATTAAATATTATATTTATTATATTTATTTTATATATAATATTCTATAATTCCATTTTATATCATACTATTATTCGTTTCATGTTGTATATATATACGATAATTTCATTTGAGGAAGTGCGGACTACCACCCCCTCAAATTGATATGACTCGTTCATACCATACATGGAACGTATAAAGGATTGTGTTAATGAAATTAAGTAACATATATAAGATATTATATTATACTGGAATTATAATATACCTATGTATCATTTTTTTTTATTCCTTTTAAAATGAAAAATGAAATGAAAGTAGCGTGCGTTTGTATGTACGGATTACCATCTTAACGAACGCGATGAGATTCCTTCCCCATCGTATCCATTCAAGAATAATTTTCATTTTATGGTTAAAAATAATGTTTAAGGACTTGATATCATTATGGATATGAATAATATACAACCTATCCATACTAAACACGACTTATGTAACAAAACATATAAAAGAAAATGAGTAAGTTAACACCTGAAAAGACGATAATACTAAGATATTATTAACAAAGAAATGTTAAAAGATCATATATGATATCATATTAATGTATATAATTATTGAAAAATTTAATAAAAATGATTTAAATATTATATAATAGGTTAACCTACACTCTATCAAGGACAAGTACAAGGTAAGGGGTTTTCATCTCACTCCTTATTTGCATGAGATTCATGCCATATTGCCACTATTACCTTTTGTGTGGTGTATGTGCTTCCCATAATTTTATTCTTTGTGTAATACAATTTAATTTATGCATATTTATATAATAATTGTAAGATACCTCTTTCATGGGTTGTATGTTTCATAAGTTACCAAATTGGTGAGGGTTAATTTCACAATCTCTTTATTATCCGCTGTTGTTTTTACGTAAGTATCTACTAGGACATATTTATTATCCATGACCATGTTTTATAGAAGAGTATTCAAAGGGATTATTTTAAGGGACTTTTTTTACTAAAACATCATTTCAAATGTTTTAAATATTTATTCTTCTAAATCATGCTCATTAATGTCCATGTATTCAAAATGGTTTTTAGGGATTTATTTATATTGAATTGAATGTTTTTAAAATTATAATTCCTTTCAAAAGTTTCAAAGTGGTATGGGAAACTTTGATTCAAAAATGTCTTTAAATGACTTCTTTTCTAAATTGTGCGACTTTTATATTTTTTAATGAAGAAGGTGTATTTCTCTCAAAGAGTTTTACAATTCATTTTCATCCATGTCAAGATCCTTTAATAGATTTTAAACTTGTTTTGAAGTTGATTTATCATGATACAAATATTCCATATTGTGTTGATGTTTTTCTGATATGTATTACTATGGATGTGTTATTCTTATACCATTCATGGTTTTAGGGTAAATTATTCACATTTTGTATGCTAGTTTTAATATGAATGTTTATGTTATATTTCATCCTCTTCTTAAGATAAATGTGTTGGACTAGTATGTTCCGGGTTGGGGTCTGGTTACAGAAGACCCTCCGGGTTGGTTTCCAGTTATTAGAGGCACTCCGGGTTGGTGTACGGTTATTAGAGGCACTCCGAGTTGGTGTCCGGTTATTAGAGGCACTCTGGGTTGGTGTCTGATTATTAAAGGCACTCCGGGTTGGCCTCTGGTTATTAGAGGCACCCCGAGTTGGAGTCCGGTTATAGAGGCTCTCCGGGATGGAGTCTGATTACAGAGGCTCTCTCGGTTGGGTTCCGGTTATAGTTATCCATTAGGTCTTGGCACGAGGCCTTGACATAGAAATTAAAGTTCGGCATTATGAATTCCATCATTATAAAAATGGTTATTGATATTGCATGTGATTATTCGACTAGTAGAATATCCATGTAAATAAGTAAATGGAATTACTTCATTTTAATTTTTCCATTTTATGCTTAAGTTCATGTTTAAAAGGCTTTTGTTTTAGTTATACATTTCCTTAAATGTTTATGCTTATTTATGAATGTTTCCGCAGTATTGTTATCCTTACTGTGCATCTGAGCTCACCCCTTTCTATGTTTTATTTTTCCCAGCATTCCAAGAAGTGTATTGTGATTGATATACAGGGTTAAGACAAGGGAATAATGGAAATCATAATGTATTCTTTATGTTGTTTTGTATGTTATGAAGTGTAATGTAAAATTCATGTATGTAATATATTTTCCAAGACTGCTACACCGATCAGTCCTTCGGGACTTGATCTTTTGTGATCATTCCAATGTTATGTAATAATGCACCGACTCTGGGTAAAATGGCATTCATAAAGGATAATTTATTGCTCTGGCATTGATATACCTTTTGAAACTTTTGAATGGAATTAACATTTTAAAAACATTCATGTCCATATAAATAAATCCTTAAAAACCATTTTGAAAATATGGAAATTAATGAGAATGATTTAGAAGAATAAATATTTAAAACTTTTAAAATGATGTTTTAGTAAAAAGTCCCTTAAAAATAATCATTTTCATTAATGTCCATGTTTTCAAAATGGTTTTTAAGGATTTATTTATATAGACAAGATTTTTTTTAAATGTTAATTCCTTTCAAATGTTTCAAAAGGTACATCTGTCCAAGAGTCGGTATATTATTACATAACATTGGAATGATCACAAGGAAATCATGTCTCGAAAGACCGATCAGCTTAGTAGCCTTGGAAACAAGATTCATACATATGTTCACCTTTACAACTTGAAGAGAAATACAACAAAAATATATTTCATTAGAAGCATCCAAGCCTCCTAGATTATGCCTGTAGGTCACTCATAACTAACTTCTTCATATCCTAGGAAAATGAATCATAAGAAAGGGGTGAGCTCAAATGCTCAGTAAGGGTAAGTAATACAGTGGAAAATGACATATATATTAAGCATGGAGAATAATTGAAATCACATCCCTTTACCAATAATAAAAATGAATACTTTTATGGAATGAATATGAGATGAGTAAGTAATGCCATAATTAAACATAATCATGGGTATTCTACTAGTCGAATGACCACATGAACCATCAATATTATTTCCATAATGAGGGAATGTATAATGTCGAACATTCTGAAACATTTTGACAAGGCATCGTCCAAGACATCTAAAAATGATTAAGGTCTTGGCCAAAATCATAAATCAAATTGGGAAAGAGACTCATCCAATTCCACGTCTAGTTGTCTCATGGGACCTACCGATGCATCAAGGAGCTATAGCAGGCTCCACCCGTCACTTACTATGTCCAATACATTCCTCATATGAAATGTTTTAAATCTAACATAAGCATTCGTATTAAAACTTGCATACGAAATATCAATACTTTAACCACAAAAAATTAATGATATAAAAATAACACATCCATAGTCAAACATATCACAAAACCTTCATTACAATATGGAAGTTTTGTATCATAATAAATCAACTTCAAATAATCTTATAACCAATCAAAGGATGTTGACATAGATGAAATAATAACTATTTGAGAGAAATATCTCTTTTTTTAAATCATTTAAAATTCACATAATTATAAAATAAAACATTTAATTTAAAAATATTCTTATAATATTTTAATGGAAGCTTCTACGAGTTTATAATGGTATGAAATAGCCGCACCCGTCGTATAAGTTAGAAAACATTCTTACCTTAATTTTGTCGAAAAGTTTAAAAAGGACATTGTTTGGAAAAAGATAGAAAGATTCCTCTATAAACATCTTATAAATTTTCAAACAAGGGTACAAATGACTTTTACCCATATTCTATAAAATAGTAAGAGTGTTTTGAAATACATTTTTAAGAAACATAGATGTGGATGATAAAGACATCCCAGTAGATAATTATGTATAAACAATCTCGGATAATGAAGAGATTGAGAAATAAACCCTTACCAATTTGTTAACTTACGAAACATACACCCCATGAAAGAGGTATCATACAATGAATTTGTAAATACATATAAATTAAAGTTTATTACATAATGAATATAATTATTCATAGTACATGCACCACACAAAAGGTAATAGTGGCAATATGACATGAATCTCATGAAAATATGGAGTGAGATGAAAACCCCATACCTTGTACTTTTCCTGGGTTGAGGGTAGGTTAACCTCCTGTATAATGGTGAAATTATTGTTATTAAATTATACAAGAATAATATACATTAATATGATATCATATATGATCTTTTAACATTGCATTGTTAATAATATCTTTGTATTAACGTTGTTTCGGGTGTTAACTTACTCGTTTTCTATTATATGTTTTGTGACATAAGTCATGTTTATTATGGATAGGATATATCCTATTCATATACATAATTATATTGTTGGGGCCAAAATGTGGTCCGAGAGAAAGGAGCAAAAAAGGCAGGCAGGCAGGCTGCCTCGCGAAGCCCCGACGTGAAGCATCCACGCGAAGCCCCGCCGTGAAGCGCCCCGACCCTCGCGGCCTCGCGAAGCTCCAGAGGCGGTGATGCTCCGCGAACGCATTTGATGTTTGCGAGCCGCCGTGAAGCTCCAGAGGCGGTACGCGAGCCGCCGCGAATCTCCAGAGGTGGTGATGATCCGTGAACTCATTTGACATTCGCGAGCCGCCGCGAAGCAACAGAGGCGGCGCGCGAGTTCTGCTTCGCGGCGCCCCTTCCCTATAAATACCGAACTCCCCCTGAGTCCCGACGATGGACAATCCGACCTTTCGGCTTCTCCTCTCCCGATCGCGAAGCACTCTTTTCCCCGGGAATCATGAGCTCCACGAGGTATTCCTACTTCGCGAGACGCCTCTGATTTGTCTCGTTTTGATCCCCTCTTCCGAGAGGGATGCCCTTTGCGAAGCTCAAGGGCATTCGCGAAGGAAGGGGATTCCCAAGGGAACCCGGGCAGCTGCAGAGAACTTTTGCTTCACGAAACACCCAACCCATACTAGTGATCCCTATGCTAAGGCAA
Organism: Viscum album; assembly: GCA_963277665.1. Lineage (NCBI taxonomy): Eukaryota > Viridiplantae > Streptophyta > Magnoliopsida > Santalales > Viscaceae > Viscum > Viscum album. The sequence continues at coordinate 90,872,137 of OY728163.1, forward strand.
GATCGCTACACATCGCGAAGCATACTGCTACGCAGGACCCTTCTTCGCGAGGCACACCTTCTTCGCGACGCAGTGCTCCGCAAACACTGTTCCACTTCGCGAAGCACCTACCACCCACACCTATGCCCCATGCCAAGGCCAAGGCATTCCACTTCGCAAAGCACACTCCTTTTCTTAGAAATTCCTCTTCCCGTGCGACCCTCCAGGTTTGCACGATGTGATTTCAAAGTCCCATGGACAATACCACTCGTAGCGTTGCTTCGCCTAATGCTTCTTCTCATAGGCACGCTAACGGCTATTGCTTCTTCGCATAGCCACGCTAACGTGGACCCCTTGATGGTTCGTCCCACGACCCCCCTTGACCATGGACTTACTGATACCTTCCCTTCCCCAAGGACCAGAGGGTACCGGTTATGTAAGTCCTAGGGGTGCAGAGTAAACCCACCTCGTCCGAGCTGTAGGATGTTAAACTGCCAAGCACCACATCCTCAACACATGACGCTAAACTGTGACCTTAGGCCTCCATCCTGGAGTAAGTCCCAGCACCACGGGCCGCCTAACGCGTAATCCCCTCTTTGCTTCTCACAGACGCACCCTTCACGACGTGATCGTCAGGTCCTTGCAACCTCTTGTTTCTCACACCGAGCATGACTCACGTGGGCTTAGAGTGAGCACCGACCCTGACCCATCCCATATGAACTACGAGGACTCTGATCCATGTCAAGGCATGGTACGTAGGAAGCCTCCATGAGGTTCAAGCCACAAGCCACATTACTCGGTCGTTCATTCACGTCGAGTTTCACCCCCTGTCTAGCATGACGTTAAACGGCACACCCCCCTTGTCCTGCATGACATTAAACTGCACACCCATATGAACTACGAGGACTTTGATCCATGTCAAGGGATGGTACGTAGGAAGCCTTCACGAGGTTCAAGCCCACCAATAGTGGACCCCCAGGTCGACTTTCACGTCGGTTCACCGACGAACCCTTAGCGAACTACGGGGATTTTGATCCATGTCAAGGCTGGTACATAGTAATCCTCCATGAGGTTCATGCCCACCCATCATTTCATGTCGGGTCCCATTCCCGTCCAGCATGACGTTAAACTGCACATTCAACCCGATCTACGAGGACTTTGATCCACGTCAAGGCATGGTACGTAGGAAGCCTCCACGAGGTTCAAGCCCACCACTAGTGGACTCACGGGTCTACGTTCATGTCGGGTCACACCCGCGTCCTACATGACATTAAACTGCACACTCCCATCCAGCATGACGTTATACTGTATGTCTCCTTATCCTTCATGACATTAGATTTCACACCCATTCCCTAGTGAACTACGAGGACTTTGATCCATGTCAAGGCATGGTACGTAGGAAACCTTCCCAAGGTTCAGGCCCACCACAAGTGGACCAAGGTCCACCTTTACGTCGGTTCGTCGACAAAGACCCATTTGAACTATGAGCTCTTTGATCCATGTCAAGGCGTGGTACGTAGGAAGCCTCCACGAGGTTCAAGCCCACCCATCATCCAATTCATGTCAGGGTTCACTATCGTCCCGCATGACGTTAAACTGTATTCCATCAATTCTTTTAACTACGAGGACTTTGATCCATGTCAAGGCATGGTATGTAGGAAGCCTCCCCGAGGTTCAAGCCCATCTCTCATCAGACCAAGGCCCACCTTCACGTCGGTTCACTGACGATGCCCATCGGACCAAGGTCCACCACCATGCCGGTTTACCGGCACTGTCCCGAACTACGCGTACTTTGATTGCCTACCACGGGAATACGTAGGAAGCCTCTCCAAGGCTCAATCCCAACCTCACCGTCGCCCCCTACGATGGTCCCGTTTCACTCCCCCTCCATGCTTATCACCCATCCCGATTCTCACCCGGATCGTCATATCTCGGTGCGACCATGTCGGTACGCTCCTCTTCACAGCCGCCCATGGGTTGGCCTCGGTATCTCCATCCCTTCGAGGGAAATCCCTCAGTCCGATCTATCCTAGCTAATGCTCTGATCGGGCTGATCCGTCTCCGCTGGACGTTAAACTCGCGGCATAAAATGTGTTAAACCCAGGAAGCTGAGGAAAACCTCATATATGTGTCTATGGAATATAATTCCCCGTGCTCGATGTGGGATGCCTTGGGATTCCACGCCCTCGAGAAGCCCTGTGACCAGGGACAACAGATAGACATGCCAGGCGCCCCAGCATCCAGACACGCTACTGATGCCTCAACGTGACTACTCCCCTGACTGAATGTTGCTGCCCTGACCGGACCCTTTGGAATGTCCCGACAGAAGCAGTGTAATTAACTGGCGTCCATGGAAACATGGCACTGGGAAGAGTTTCACGAACTACGTATTAAATCTATGAGGGAGACCCGGACTAGGTAATGATCTCCAAGGAGGAATCCATAGAGGGAAGAACCGACATCCCATCATCCCGTTTCGATCAAGGAGCAGACGTACCTGAACAAGGAACGAATGTCGCCCGCCTTTGGAAAGCGGGAATGCGGGGCAACATAGTCGCGCGTCCTCCTTCGCGTGACGGACGGATGCGCGCGCGCCCCAGCGAAATCGTCGGAAACAGAAATCGTGAACCCGACGTGAAAGGTCTTTTCCTCAATATGGAGATTAGTAGCTTTAGAGAGACCAGTAGATTGACGTGTCACCGGATCCAGATATCCGGCGCCTTGTCCCAAAGCAAATAGTGGGCCTGTCGTGAAACTCACCGAAAGTCGGGGAAGTAGAACGTGAGGCACTCCGTTCTACAGCGTGTTGGCGTGGATCCCTCTTACAGACGTGGAGAATAGAAGGACGATGGGGCACTGGTTGTCAATCCTTTTCCCTCTCAATGATGATGAGTTGATCCCTTCGTTTCTCAGGAACCTGGTAGCTGTTACAGAGATTTGATCACCACCCGCTAGCCTACGCAGGGGCAGGGGCAACATTACCACATCCGCCCCACTTGGCGCCGCTCCTTCTACGACGGCTGCCGCATCGCAGAATACGGGGCGCCCACGCCCCCTCTCCCCATCAGAGGTCATCCAGTGAAGGGTGATCAACAACCTCGTGCGCGGGTACGAGGAGGAAGGGGTCATCCCAACTAGGGATATGGCCCGCCTGGACCTGGAGGCATCTAGGCCTCGCCGTCAACGCCGCCCTAACAGGCCGCGCAAGGATCCCCTGCTCCCCAACCCAACATTCAACCGTTTCGGGAGCCTATCCCCGGAACGCCTTGACGACTCCTCGCCTTACGCCGAAGAGGCGGGTGCCGTCCGGCTCAGCCCGCTCAGGGTCCCGACCCAAGGGCTCTAGGCGAGAGCTCCCCCCCGGCCACGCCAGCGCCGCCGTCCAACTTTGCAGGAAGAGCAGGCAGGCCATGCCCCTGCACCACCTGCACCGGCCCGCCTGACCCGACGTCAGCACCGGGCCCGGGACGAGGATGCTTGCACAAGAACGTCGACGTCGACAGCTACAGTGGCCCGAGCCACCGCCGACGTGCATTATGAAGCCCCCGCATACACTGATCTGGGGTACTCTTTTACCCAACCAGGATCGAGACCCCGACCGCCCCACGGGCAGGCTGGGATGACTCTCTGGGTTGTAGGTCCAAGAGTTGATCGCCGCGAACTAACCCGCGGTGATGTCACCCCGTACGGAGGTCCTCCCCATACCACGACTCCACAGAGCGCGGGTCTTCCCCGCCCTGAAGTCTGTCATGGGGGCATGCCTCATGCTACCCCCATCCCGAAGGAATACCTTCCCCACGTTAGTGACGCTCGGCGTAGAGACCTTTCCCGCATCCACTCTACAGGGTATGGAGTCCATCCTCCTGCCCCTGACCGCCAATCTGAATGAGCCGTCCCTCCGGTCCTTCTCCATCGTGGGGGGCATCCCTACGTCCTCTCTGCAACTGGTGAAGGTCCTCTTCTCCCCAACAACTCGAGGAGTGAAGGTCAGCCTCGCTCCGCCCGCAGCGACCATGGAGGTCCTCCCCATGCTCCTGCCAATTCCAACAGAGGCCCCGCCCACACGGGTGCTGTTCGTGGAGGCCCTCCCCACGTACCCTTCGACATTTGCCCTGGTGCCCCTCGCACCTCAGCCATCTCGAGTGGGGGACCTCTCCGCCACGGCGCCAGCGCCGCCTCGAGACTCCATGATGGGGATCAACCCTCTCCCGAAGAGCCACCCCGAGGTAGGAGAGCAGGTCGTCGCCACCACAAGAAGAGTCCTGGGAAAGCCCGGGTGGAGATCAAACCCGCCCGCTTCTCCGAATCTGAGGCAGAATGCGACTCAGCCATGGAGGCTTCTCCCCGATCCTCCGTATCAAGGACTGGGGCAGGAACCAGACGTGTTAGCCTCATTCTCTCAGAACATGAGGTCCACCAGATCCCCATCTCCCTCCGCAGGTATATCCAGGAGGAAGAGATTTTGGGAATTCCGCAGGTCTCGGCCGCGCAATCGCCACCATCGTCACCAGAAGTGCCCTCTACATCTACTCGAGACTATGGAGAGCTGTTTTGGGGGCCAACGACGGTAAAACTACGACGTGACCAGGCGCCGGTAGCTGCGATTCCTATGCTGGAATATGTGGTCATTATCCCATCGTACCGTGACATCGTGGCCAGGTCACCTTGCTCTTCAGAGGAGGGCCCGGAGTTCAGCGGCCAGTCAGCTCGTTCGCCGTATTCTCCGCCTCCCAGCTTACTATCCCAGAGGTCCGCCTCGGTACTGCTACCGGTCCCTCAGCCTCCCCCGGTTGACGAGTGGGGAAACAAAGGGCCAGACCCTGAGTCCGAGCCCATGAGCTTCTGGATTATTCTTGCAGCAGATTACTTCCCGGAAAAATTCTGGCCGACGGCAGCACTGAATTTTCGCGTACCGGAGTCTCTTACCCCTGAAGAAGTGGGCTACTTTTGTCGAACCCTATGGGTGACGCACTTCCGCCTCCATTACGAACGGGTGGTGTACCCCAGAAGTCGAGAGCACTTCGAAGAAATTGGCGAGCAGTGCCGCCTGATCGATGCGGCCGCACTCCTTGTGGCCTAGCACCCTGAGTCGTCAGGCTGCCAGAGCGCCCTTCAACGAAAATGCGTTCAGAGTTTCAAAGAACCCCACAAGATTGTCAGGGAAGCCACCCCTCATGTGCAAGTCTATGGTTGGGGACACTATGCCGCTCTCCTCTTTGACCATATCCGACGGCAGCTCGATTCGCTATGCGACATCGAGGACATGCCCTCGAGAGGCGTTGCGGTCCACATGGCCGACATCGTGGACAAGGAAGACGAGCTCGAACTCCTTGATGGAGACTTACCCCTCGAGGGTGTACCGCCACTACTGGACCCATCAGGGAGGGTTAACCGTCAGCAGAGGAACCTTCTAGGCCTCCATGTACCCTCCGAGTCGCTGATACTCAGTCGAAACACTGGCAAGGGTAAGAAGCATGTCGGAACTGTCAAGCACTCCGACCCGTCTGCCTCTGTGCAGAAAAAAGACGAAGATCCCAAAAAGGCCGCGTCACGCCAGCAGCTTGCCGAGAAGAAGAGGCTGGTTGACGAACTTTTGGCTGAGCGCGCCACAGAGCGGCGACCCGACTATGGTGATCCCAGGCCGGGGCAGCATGGGCAGGAACAATTCCCCCCGGTGAGATGCCTTCGGGCAACCCTGATCATGCTACTGCCCCAGACAGGGCAGAATCCGGGACGTATGGCAAGAGGGCGGATACGTTTCACCAACCCCCCCTGAGTGACGGGGCAACCCGAAGAATCCAGTCCGGGTTCCCCCATCCGCCCCGCAGGTCGTCCAGCCAGTTGACCCACGAGCGGCCGAAGCCGTCTACCGTGTTGAAGAACTTGGCAATGAACTTATTGTTAGGGATCCCCGTCAAGATAGGGACCCCCTCCCGGATGATCTTATTGCGGCACTCACAGCCCTCCTTGAAGCGTTAGAAACGCGGCAGGTGGCGGTCCCACCGGATGGCAAGCCTTATCCCGCGTGGGTGGATGATATGCCCGCACCTCCAGGTTTTGGGAACCCCACTTTCTCGTCCTTCCACGGGACAGGGGACCCGCCTCAGCACTTCGCTCATTTCTCTTCCAGGTGTGTCCCCATGCTGGGGACCCCGACTCAGCAAGAAGCCGCCAAACTCCGATGTTTCGTATAGACATTGGAAGGTCTGGCATTCGTTTGGTACAGCCAGCTCCCTATCGGATCGGTGACCGGTTGGGAGGATCTCCGCCGACAGTTCCTGTACCAGTTCAGCTCCACCACGCGGAAGACCAGCATTCAAGACCTCTTCAAGTGCAAGCAGAGGCCAGATGAGCGGGTTGCCGATTTCATCACCCAGTGGAAGGGACTTACGTATTCCCTCGATATGCCACTGACTCAGGAGAAATTACTGACGATGTGTGTGGGGAACGTCAAGACAGAGCTGGTACCCTCTCTGATCACCCAGAACTACCCTGGAGAGTTCAGGGATTTCTCAGATAAGGCTCAGCGTCTCGAGGAAGCCCTACAATAGGCTAGTCAGGCACGTTTGCTGCCCCCCGTGATCCCAGCTAGGAGGGCCGCCCGGGTTGAACCCGCCGCGGTGGCCCAAATAGGAGCCCCGAGGAAGCTGGAGTTACTGCCGGTTGCACCACCCCCGCAACCCCGCAAATGTCCTCCACCCCAAGCACAGGCTCATGCCCAGCAGCGACCGCCTCAGAATCGACAGGTTCCCCCGCGCAATGCGCCGCCGCCACCTAGGCGGGACAATCAGGAGCCGCCTCCTCGGCAGGCCCCTCCAGCCCCTCGTCAAGGCCAGGCCCCCAGGGCCCCCTATCTGGAAAGAAGGCACCAGACTTGTTCGTTTAATGAAAATTAGGTCCCTGGATATTTCAGAACTGCTCTAGAGCAAGGGATTGTCCGCTTGCCCGAGTACAGAAGGCCGTCAGAGGCAAATCTCACCGATCACCCAAACTACTGCCCTTATCATCAGATTCTGGGGCACACCCTCAAGCAATGTTATGTGTTCAAAGACTAGCTTCAAGACCAGGTTAAAAACAACATAGTCAAGTTGGGCCCGGCACCAGCACAAGTGGCTGGTGTCTTTACAGGATCAGAGATCGGCAGCGACAGCGAAGGCGAGTGGCAGCAGGTCCCCAGCCATGGATCTCGGAAATACGATGACTGGATGGCTCGAAAAACCATCTTCCATGCCCAAGGTATCATTCGGGCACGCCTGAAGCAGCCAAAACCTTCAGAAGAAGCAGCCGGTGCCTCCGCATCATCTTCACAGTCGACCCCTTCCCAAAAGGGCAAGCAGCGGCGACGCAAGAAGAAGAAACACGCACCCCCGGTGTCGTCGTCATCACGCACTCTCGGTGATTTTATGCCCCCTGAAATAGGGATTCCTCCCAGAATTCTCCCAGTGGCAGATGAATCCTCAAGTGACAGTTAGGGGTACGTTTCGGTTAACACCTTGGAGCTAGTAAAGCCCTATATGACCCCCGACGAGGGGGAACGTCAGGCAGACCTCCCCAACATTCCCAGCCGACGTCAACGTCAGCGGAATCGCAACCGCACCGGCCATCAAGTTACGTCAGCGGGCACCTCCAGTCAAGCCGTGTACGCCAATGAGACCAGACAGCGGGCTCAGCACAGAGCTCAGCACGTGCAACCCCATCTAACGCCCTCGGCTATACCTCCACCGCCGTTCGTGCTACTGGATCGGGGAGAGCTGCCTCGTTCGCATCACAGTCAATCTTGCCCGGCTATAGGCCAGCCTCCGCTGTCCAATCCTAGTCTGGCGACTACTCTCCAGGCTTCTACTAGTAGGCATCAAGATGTGCCCAGTACTAGCTGATCGCCAGTTCAACCGGCAGGACCCGCTATGCCTCCAAATGTCGACCGACCTCCTGTAAGCAGAGGTTCGCATTTGGCACAAAAGTATGATGTCATGAAGCACCTGGCCGGCATTCCAGCGAGGCTCTCCATCCTTGAGGCCCTTCGCCTGTCATCCGAAATGCGCGAAGCACTTGCCGAGGCCCTAAGGAGCCCCCTCCAGTTTGAGACGGAGGTGGAAGCTGCAGAAGCCTTCCATACCCAGGCGATTGAAAACGCCGAATGTCAGGCCGTTATCTCGTTCTCTGGTGAAGAGGAGGACCCTCCTATACAGGGGCACATTCGCCCGCTGTATATCACTGGCCACTTTAATGGCGTAGAAATCTGTCGTTGTCTCGTTGACATGGGTTCTGGAATCAATCTAATTCCAACCCGGACGTTGCGGAAGCTGGGTCTGTCTGAAGGTGATTTGACTCCCTCTGACCTTAGGATCCAGGGGTACGACAGGACTGAGAAAACCCCAGTCGGCAAGATCGGCCTGAAGACTCAGTTCGGTGGCTTAGTTGCCAGCACCGAGTTCATGGACGTCTCTCAGGACACCGCCTACAACGCGTTGATGGGTAGGCCATGGCTCCATATGCATGCAGCGGTCCCTTCGTTGTATCACCAGTGCCTCAAGTACTCCCTCAACGGTCGAGTAGGCGTGCTCCAAGGAGATGCGTCCCCTTTCACTTCTTGTGAGGCCCGCTATCTGGATGCGGGTTATTACAAAAGTAAGGGTAAACAAATCCTGGTAAGTGAGGATGGACCCGCCCTGGTCACAGGTGATCCTTGGGCAAGCATGGATGGCGCATACATCCTTCCGATCCACCGGTTGGAGGCCACGACCCCCGACATGGGGCAATGTTTTGTTGTTTCGGGTACGCAAGGAAGGCATGTTCCCGTGTCCAGGTGACGGCGGAAAATCACCTCGTACTCCTACACCAACCAGGCTCAGGTCATCCAGGAACCTCCTACCCCTGTACGGTACCGGGACGTCAAGATTATGACGACAGCGGTACGCCATACGTGTCTCTTCCATCGGGCTGGAATCCACCGACTCAGGCCGACACGCCACCACTACTTTGATATTATCAAACGTCGCCCCTTAGGCCGAAGGCCATATGGGATAGGATCAAATGCCTTTATTGCTACGGTCTCAATGGCAAGTGGGTCTCCCGATGTGATGACCGCTGCTGCCCAAGCCGGCACCAGTTGCCCCTCGGATCTTGATAACCCAAGAAGTACCTCCAGTCTCGGGAAGCCCCCCACGAGTGGGGAGGTGGACCTGGAGGATGCTCCCCCTGCCTTTGAAGAAGGCGTCTCCACCACGGTTGATGAACTGGTACAGGTGAACCTTGGCAGCGAGGCAGATCTAATACCCACATTGATCAGTGCAACCATGTCCCTCGAAGAGCGGCAGCAGTACATAGACTTCCTCAAACAACACCGTGATGTGTTTGCTTGGAGTTACAATGAGATTTCAGGGCTAGATCCCCAGGTAGTCGTTCACCGTCTGGGCCTCCCGACAAAACATCATGGGTTTAAGCAGCCTCCCAGGAAAATACACCCTTCTCATGGTGCAATGGTTGAGGCCGAAGTTGATAAGCTTATCAAAGCCAACTTCATTAAGGAGGTCCAATACCCCAAATGGCTTTCCAACGTTGTGCCAGTCAGGAAGAAGAATGGGAATATCATAGTCTGCATCGACTTCCGCGATCTTAATCGCCACTGCCCAAAGGATGACTTCCCACTCCCGGTGACGGAGTTATTGATTGACGCCACAGCCGGGTTCCAAGCCCTCTCTTTCATGGATGGATACTCCGGGTACAACCAGATCCGGATGGCCCCCGAAGACGAGGAGTCCACTGCCTTCAGGGCTCCCCAAGGTACCTTTTGTTACGAGGTTATGCCGTTCGGTTTGAAGAATGCAGGTGCCACTTATCAGAGGGCCATGCATCGCATATTCAAACCGATCATCAGGACATTGGTGGAATGCTACATGGATGACCTCGTAGTCAAATCATGTCAGCTCTAGGACCATCTCAAAGACCTATAGAATGTGTTCGGTTTCCTCTGTTCCCATCACCTGAAGATGAACCTGCTGAAGTGTGCCTTCGGTGTCAACTCTGGGAAGTTTCTGGGCTTTGTTGTCAGATACCGAGGTATCGAGATTGACCCGGAGAAGATCAAGGCCATCAGCCAAATGCCTCCCCCGAGCAACATTCGGGAGCTTCGAGGCCTTCAAGTCCACTTAGCCTATATACGCCGATTCATCGCGAATCTGGCCGGAAAGTGTAATCTCTTTTCCCGGCTCATGAAGAAAGGCGCCGCCTACGAATGGGATGAGGAGTGTCAGACCGCCTTTGAGGAAATCAAGCAGTATCTGCTCCAACCTCCGGTCTTGATGCCACTCATCTCCAGAAAGCCGCTGGTCCTTTATGTGACCGCCCTGGAGAGAACCCTTGGTGCGCTGCTCGCCCAAAATAATAACGAGGGTACTGAGAATAGTCTCTACTATCTCAGCCGCATGCTTCTCGATACGGAGGTCAGATAGTCCCCCATCGAAAAGAGCTGCCTTGCGCTCGTATTCACCGTACAGAAGTTGCGACATTACCTGCAGCACCATGAGGTGAAATTGGTCTCTCGGGTGGACCCACTGAAGTACATCCTGAACCGCCCCATGCTAACTGGCCGACTAGCACGGTGGGTGGTGATTCTCCAGCAGTTCGATATCAGGTTTTTACCTCAGAGGGATATTAAGGGACAGGCATTGGCAGACTTTTTAGCTGCCCATCCAACCTCCGTGGATCAATCCCTGGACCTGGATTTCCCTGATGAGATGATCCTCTTAGTCGATCATGCTTCCCCGTGATGGCAAATGCATTTCGACGGCGCCTCCCGGAGCCCCACCGGTAGGAGGCTCAACGATCCCAAGCTCAACAGAGTGGGCCTGGCTATTGTATTCATTACACTGGCGCAGGTCGTCCTGCCATACTCGTTCCTGTTGTCAGAAGGTTGTATGAACAACGAGGCAGAGTACCAGGCTCTCATCACCGGCCTCGAGTTGGCCCTCGAGATCCATGTTCCCCATCTACATGTGAAGGGAGATTCCGAGATGGTAATCAAACAGGTTAATGGAGACTATGTCGTCACGAAGCCAGAGCTTGCACCGTTGCTGGAGTACACCCTCCTCCTAATGGCCCAATTCTCTTCTCGGCCAGAGGTTACCCATGTCCCACGGTCGCAGAACGGCCAAGCAGACGCCCTGGCTGGTTTAGCCGCGTCGCTCGTAGAACCCGAGCAATATGATTTGACCATACATGTGGCACACCGGAGAGTCGTTGCCCCCGTCACCCAAGAGGACAATGATGGCCTGCGGGTGAGTCATCTCACTGCCGAACCCTCTACGTCAGGGGTCCCGGGTTCGTCAGACGTAGTGATTGAAGCCACTCCCGACTGGAGGGCACCTTTTGTCGATTATCTCCAAATTGGTCACCTCCCAGACGACCGGGCCGAGCGCGAGCGAATCCGACGCCGCGCGCTGCAATTTACCCTCCAGTGCGGCCCCAGTCTTGAACAGATCCTTTATAAGCAGAGTTTCGATGGTGTCCTCCTCGGTTGCATCCAAGGAGTAGAGATACCTCAAGTCATGCAAGAGGTTCACTCCAGTTCTTGTGGCGCCCATCAAGCTGGCCTGAAGCTGTCCCATTAAATCCGGAGGTTAGGGTACTTTTGGCCCTCTATGATCCACGATTGCATTGGGTATGCCAAGAGATGCCATGCATGCCAAGTTCACGCCAACTTCCTGCATCAGCCGCCGGAGCCCCTCCTCCCCACCAAGTACTCTTGGCCATTTGCGGTATGGGGGCTTGATGTAGTGGGACCGTATCCACCGGAAACAGTCCACCATTGTAGGTTTATCCTGACTGCTACAGATTTCTTCTCCAAGTGGGCAGAGGCGGTTCCGCATAAAGAGGTCAAGACCCGTTCCATCATTGATTTTGTGAGCTCCAACATTATCCACCGGTTTGGGGTCCCTCATGCCGTTCTCACCGATAACAGCACCAACTTCCAAGCGGCTGAATGAAAGAAATTGTACGCCAAGTACAACATCCGTTCGAACCATACCTCCCGCTACCATGCGCATGAGAATGGATAGATCGAGGCATTCAACAAGACCCTCTCTAACATTCTACAGAAGATGGTTGGTCAGAACAAGAAAAGTTGGTCGGACATGCTCCCCAACGCCCTCTGGGAATACCGGACAACGACTCGCAACTCTACCCAGGTGACCCCATATTCCCTGGTGTATGGAGATGAGGTCATCCTACCCATTGAGATCCAGCTGCCGTCGCTACGCACTGTAGTTTATGATCACCAAACATCAGATGAGGTAGCCGAGATCCTTCTAGCTGAACTGGAAGCACTGGACGAGAACCGGCTCCGTGCCCTGCACAATCTGGAAAGGCATCAGGACAAGATAGCGAGGGCCTTCGAAAAAAAGGTTCGTCTCCGCTCTTTTCTACAGGGCGACCTGGTAGTGGCTCTTCGAGCGCCAATGATTCCCGGTAGGAAACCGCCCAAATAAGAACCCAAATGGGAAGGCCTTATATCATCCATAAGGTTTACCCCAATGGAGCATACTCCTTGGAGACCACAGATGGAGAGCGTATAACCCATCCCACCAATGCCAAATTCCTCAAGCGATACTTTGCCTAGGGAAAAAGTTGTCATGCACGACCCTAAACTGCGAAAGGGTCCTGCACGACCCTAAACTACGACATGGTCCCGTACGACCTTAAACTGTATCCTTGTCCTTACTGCAAGACGTTAAACTGCAAGCCAGTCAGGCCTTCCTGACCGAGGCTCAGCCTCAGGCCCCTTGGCCCCCTTGGGCCCCTGGCCCCCGTCTTCACCGCGAGACGTTAAACCGAAAGCCGTTCAGGTCTCCCTGACCGCGGTCTGGCCCCGGCCCCCCTTGGTTCTCTCCCCGACTTACCCTCTCGCGGGGTCGTACGGTGTGGTGTAGGACTACATCCTCATTCACGTCGGATTACATGTCGCACCGTACACATCCCCGAATGAGATTCCCCTCGTCCCGCATGACGTTAAACTTCATGTCAAGAACTACGTGTGGCTTGATTCCCATCTTCATGGGATACGTAGGAAAGCTCGGACTCCTCATCTTGAGCCCAGCCCCAAGCATTTATCTTCCACTATCCCCCCTGGGGGTAGGTTCCTTGGACGATCTTTGTGCAGCAGGGAGTAGGATTTCTTAGCCCCCACTCATACAACCCCGCTTGCACAAGGATTGTAAGGGTCGCACCATGTGCCCACTCCCATTCTTCTATCCTCCCACATCCTCACCGCACGACGCTAAACTGCATGGCCTTCAAGAACTACGTACGGCTTGATTCTCATCCTCATGAGATACGTAGGAACGCCCGGACATTTCGTCTGTTGGCCCAGCCTAAAGCCAAAATCTTCCCCTCCGGTCAAGACATGGAAGGGTGCGCACCTTTGCCTCAATTTACATCGAGAAAGCCTCGACCCAATTGCACATCCCCCCCTGGAGATGTTTGCCTCTTCCGTGGATGGATATAGCTGTGCTTCACCATTCCATGACTGGGATTCCATCATCTTTCACACCCAGAGGGACCCCCAAGAATGGCCTGGATACAACGCCCAAGGGATCTCCTACCGATACGGGTCAATGCCCCCAAGGGTTTTCAAGCAACAAGCCGATACAAGTCCCGCGTTGCGAATTTGGTCAGCGGTCGACGCTCACTTGTTGCCCCCATATCGGGTCACCATAGGAACGCTGTGTTTCGAACATGGTCAACAGTGTCCTGGATCTTCGGGTCCACCCCCAGATGTCCCAGACATCGAGTGCAGTGATTCATTTTGCCCCATCCCGAGGTGACGAAATTCCCTCCGGGTGGTGCTAGCGATCCGGCCCACGGCCCCGATTCCCCTTAGGGGTGTACGGTGTGGTGTAGGACTATGTCCTCATTCACATCGGGATCATGTACCATGTCGTACGATTCCTCTTTCGAGGCCCAGCCTCAGGCCCCTTGGCCTCCTCGGGTCCCCGACCCTTGTCCTCTTTGCAAGACTTTAAACTACAAACCAGTCAGGCCTTCCTGAATGATGCTTGACCTTAGGCCCCAATGCCTCTTCGGGCCCCCTGGCCTAGGTCCCCGATTCCCCAGGGTGTATGGTGTGGTGTGGGACTATGTCCTCATTCACATCGGGATCATGTACTATGCCGAACACCCTCCCTTACGAGGCCCAGCCTCATGCCCCTTGGCCTTCTCGGGTCCCCGACCCTCGTCCTCATGTAAGACGTTAAACTGAAAACTAGTCAGGCCTTCCTGACTAATGCCTGACCTTAGGCCCCTTGGCCTCCTCGGGTCCTCGACCCTTGTCCTTATGTAAGACGTTAAACTGCAGACCCGTCAGGCCTTCCTGATTGATGCTTGGTCTTGGGCCCCTTGGCCTTCTCGGGCCTCTCCGCCCAATATCTTACACGGAGTGTACGGTGTGGTGTAGAACTACGTCCTCATTCACGTCGGGATCATGTACGATGCCGTACGCCTCCTCTTACGAGACCCAGCTTCAGGCCCCTTGGCCTCCTCGGGCCCATGGCCCTCCGTCCTTACTGCAAGACGTTAAACAGCAACCCAGTCAGGCCTTCCTGACTGACGCCTGACCATAGGCCCCTCGGCCTTCTCGGGCCCCTCCACCCAATCTTTCACCCGGGGTGTATGGTGTGGTGTGGGACTATGTCTTCATTCACGTCGGGATCATGTACTATGCCGAACGACCTCCTTTACGAGGCCCAGCCTCATGCCCCTTGGCCTTCTCGGGTCCCCGACCCTCGTCCTCATTGCAAGACATTAAAATGCAAGCAGGTCAGGCCTTCCTGACCAGTGCCTAACCATTAGGCCCCTTGTCCTTTCCAGGCCACGACCCAGGTCCTCCCTTATAGGATTGAATAGTGTGGTTTAGGACTGTGTCCTCATTCACGACGGCTTCTTGGCCATACCGTACACCTCCTTTGTTTAGGGGTATATTACTCCTCTTCTCGTCCCGTATGACGTTAAACTACATTTAGAGAACTACGTGTGGCTTGATTCCCATCCTTATGGGATACGTAGGACCACCTGAATGTCTAGGCTTCGGGTCCAGCCCCATCCCTTGGGAATCTTCATCCCATCTTGGCCCCTCGTCCTACCCTTCCTTCATGAGAGGATTATATGGTGTGGCGTGGGATTATGTCCTCATTCACGTGGGTCTCATAATGACCACGCCATGTACCTCTCCCTACTGAGCTGTTTCGTTGATCCCTTTTCGGCGGTTCACCAATGTGCCTAAGAGTACTCTGGTTTATTACCTGGAACTCCAAGCTTTACTCGGACACATCCGCACCCGCTTTCCAGGCTTTGTGCATCCCTACATCAGGGCTTCCATCATCTTTCACACCCGAAGGGCCCCCCAAGAATGGCCTGGATACAATGCCGTATCGGCTCTCCTACCGTTATGGGCCAACGCCCCCGAGGGTTTCGGACAACAAATCGATAAAATCCCGCGTTGCAAATATGGTCAGCGGTCGATGCTCGTTTGTTGTTCCCACCTCAGGCTAATGCGATGGATGCTGTGTTTCCACCATGGTTAACAGTTTTCCTTTCTCTCCATGCCAACCCATTAGGCCCAAAATGTCGGGTCCACAATTCACACCCTTCGTCACATCACCGTGTCCAAGTAGAGTCTCGAAACCCTTGGTACTTTTACTCCGTGCATGTCTGCGCGTCAGGGGAACAAGCCGTGTCGAAGGTGTCCTTCGGGACTCTCTACCAACTCCCGTTCGACTCACCCCAAGTATTGCGATGAGGATGCCCCCCTTGTTTCCCACACCGAGTTTAGCTCACGTGGGCTTAGGGATCAGGTTGACATATGTGCATACTTGGGAAGTTTTCACCATTAATGGTCCGAGCTCTAAGACCAGAAACTAAGATTCTCATATGGAACTACATTCAGCGTGATTCCCATCTTAATGGGATACGTAGGAATGCCCAAGCCTCCTGTCTCTGGGCCCAGCTTGAGTTTAGCAAATTCACCTCTCTGGTCCTGCCTTCAGGACCACGATTACGGGACCGCGTGGTGTGGTGCGGGATTATGTCCTCATTCACGTCGAGTTTGCAATAGATGCACCACGCATGCCCCCATTCTGAGGTTCAGTCCTCCTATTCCTTGTCCCGCATGACATTAAAAGGCACCCTTCAGAACTGCGTGTGGATTGATTCCCATCCTCATGGGATACGTAGGACCACCTGAATGTCTAGGCTTTGGGTCCAGCCCCCATCTCTTGGTTACCCTCAAGTTGAGTCTCTTGACCCCTTGAAGTGGTTCACCCATGTGTTAAGAGTACTCTGGTCTAGGGACAAGAGCGTTAGATTCAACTTGATCAAGTTCCTTCCACTTGTCAAGCTTCGTGTTCCCCTCCATTCGGGCTTCCATCATCTTTTACACCTGAAGGGACCCCCAATAACGGCCTGGATACAATGCCACATCGGCTCTCCTACCGTTACGGGCCAACGCCCCTGAGGTTTTCGGACAACAAATCGATAGAATTCCACCTTGCGAATATGGTCAGCGGTCGATGCTCATTTGTTTGTCCCCATTTCAGGCTAACGCAATAGGATGCTGTGTTGAGAACATGGTACCCTCAAGTTGAGTCTCTTGACCCCTTGCAGTGGTTCACCCATGTGTTAAGAGTACTCTGGTCTAGGGCCAAGAGCGTCAGATTCAACTTGATCAAGTTCCTTCCACTTGTCAAGCTTCGTGTTCCCCTCCATTTGGGCTTCCATCATCTTTCACACCCAAAGGGACCCCCAAGAACGGCCTGGATACAATTCCACATCGTCTCTTCTACCGTTACGGGCCAACACCCCCGAGGGTTTCGGACAACAAATCGATAGAATTCCGTGTTGCGAATATGGTCAGTGGTCGATGCTCATTTGTTTGTCCCCATTTCAGGCTAACGCAATAGGATGCTATGTTGCGAACATGGTCAGCAGTAATCTTCTGTCGTCATGCCAGCCCCTTCAGTCCTCGAATGTTGGTTGCATGATTCACATCAACTTCCACCTCATCATGTCCAGGTAGAATCTCGACACTTTTGGCGCTATCCCTCAGTGCACCTTTGCATGTCAGGGAGATAAAGCTGCAATATGGCACCCTTCAGGGCTCCCATGGTTTGTGGTCCTATCATACGACCCTAAACTGTGACATTATCATCCTGGCTGCACGATGAAAAACGGAACTGCATTGTGATGACCTCGTTGTAGAGGGAATCACGTTGGTTATTGGTCACGTGCCATTCAATTTTTCAACGCCCATCACGGCCTGATCCTTGTACCGATATTACGACCTACTACTTTACGCCCATCACTTCACAAAAAAAAACCTACCCACCTTAAATAACAAACAAGATTTATCAAATTCCGCTTCTTTTAGTGCAAGGGGCCACGCCCGCACTCCCCCCTTTTCCCCTGGCACTGGTACTTTACCGTGCCACCTTCCAGAACTACGTATGGCTTGATTCTCATCCTTATGAGATACGTAGGAGCACCCGGAAACTTTCTCGCGGGCCCAGCCTAACCTTCGTGTTCGGTCCCTCGACTCGAGAATTTCCCCAGAGAATGCATGGTAAGTAGGGCTTAGGTCCTCATTCACGTCGGGTTTTGTAAACTCCTTTCCATGTACTCTCTGCTCCCCTTACCCATCCATGGTTCGAATTCTACGACCCTAAACTAAGATCTCCCCATGGGAAAGGAATCTGCTCCCCCTATCTAATACGTCTCGTTGTCGTATTCAGATGTGTTTCGACAAAGATTCCGAAGTATGGGATTTTCATGGGGACATTCCCCTCATCCCAGGACCAATCTTTGTGAACTCTCTATTTGGATCCTCATCCTCTTCCACATCCAAAGGACCCTCAGACGACATGGATACTAGGCTTAAGGGCTCTCCATGAATGTTGGACCTAAAGGCCCTCTAATCATTTCGGGCCAACGTCCCTACGGATATCTGAAAACATTTGTGACATGGTCCCGTGTTTCGAACATGGTCAACAGTCAACCCTCATTTGTCTGTCCCCATTCTAGGCTAACGCGACAGGATGCTGTGTTGTGAACACGGTCAGCAGTTATCCTCCATCGTCACGCCTCCATCATTGTGGTCTGAATCGCAAGCGCTATGATTCACACACTTCCACTTCCTCATGTTCAAGTGGAATTCCATCATACCCGACTCTTTCTCTTCGTGCATCTAGGTGCGCCAAATGATCGTGCTAGTGTCATTGGGCCGGTATTTACCGAGCATCCCTTTGCCCTAACCTGCCCCTTTTTGTGTCGGGAAATTCCCACCACTACTGCTTGTTTCCCACACCGAGCACGACTCACGTGGGCTTAGTAGTTTTGGGCAGGATGTGTACCAGCACAGCTAGGCTTCTCATCGTCCCACATGACGTTAAACTGCGCTTCAAGAACTACGTGTGGATTGATTCCCATCCTCATGGGGTACATAGGAACGCCCGACCACTCTTCTTCGGGCCCAGCCTAATCCTCACTCTTGGTCCCTCGATCTGAAGAGTTTCCTCCAGGGGTATGTGGTATGATTTGGACTCCAAGTCCTCATTCACGTCGGTTTCATATCTACCGCTCCACATGATCCCTGGGATCTTCCCTTTTATTCCACGTCCTATCATATGACGTTAAACTACAGGAGTCCGTATGTCCTCAATGCATGACACTAAACTGTGGTTCTACCCTGAACAAGTTTAGGATGCCCCAAGATCCCATTGCGAAGTGACAGATCCCCTCGCCAGAGAGGCCCTGTCCCAAAGAAGGACTCATCCATGATCAGACCGATGCGCCCATCTGGTGTGCTCCCACCACGGTGGTGTAACTACCTAAGTGTTGGATTCTGTTCGGACAAACCATCACTCCATATTCCATGCTTTGTGTACACCTTATTCGGACCCTCGTACCCTTTCATGTCTGAAGGAACCCCCTATCGGCCTGGTCTTATGCCACATCATCTCACCTACCGTCCTGGGCCAATGTTCCGAAAGACTGGTCATGTCTGGAAGGACCCCCTAACAGCATGGATGTCTGACCTATGGTCCGCCAATTGTCCTAGGCTAACGTCCCGAAGGATTGATCGACAACATTTGTGACATGGTCCTGTGTTTCGAAGATGGTCAATGGTCGACCCTCGTTTGTTGTCCCCATTACAGGCTAATGCAGTAAGGATACTGCTTCTCCTCCAAGGTTAACGGTTGTCCCTTATTGTCACTCCACCCCCATAGTGTTCCGGATTTTGGGTATCGTGATTCAAATTCCCATTTTCACTTGTTTGGACCGATTTCAGCGCCCCTAGTATTTCTCCGTTCGTGCATAAGAGCACGCTGGAGAAACGGTAATTCGGCTATCCTGGAAGTTCCTCCCCCGATCAAGCCTCCCCCATCTTTCGGGAATCTGGACTGGCTTGGGGAATTGTCACCAAACGTCCCGCAAACATTGCAGGGATGTAACAAGGCAATTCAAACAGTGGAAATCGTGTGCACTACGGCTTTCAAAACAAAGAAAAAAATTTGAAGCACGAAAGTACCAATAAAAGGGTTTTGGGTTTGTTACAATACTCGTGGGTTGAATCCCCCCATGGACGGGTTGACCCTGTCAAAAGAGCGTTGCAGCTCCACCACCCGTTGACTTGCAGCATCCAAGGCTTGCTACCACTGAATCAGCTACCGCTCCTCCTCAGCAGCGGCGGGGTACAATTCGTCAGCCTTGGCCCTGGCCCTCTCTACCTCAGCCTTAACAGCGGCCATCTTTCTAGAGGTTTGCCCCATATGCTCTTCCTCCTCTGCCAGCTGGGCCTTCAGTCACGAGACCAGCTCAGATTGTGCATCAAGAGAGGCTGAAAGCTCGTCTGCCCGGGTCTGTATTTGTTGGAACTCACCTTCAGCGTCCTGAAGCTTCTTGATGCTGGTCGCCTTCCTCCACTTCCAACCCACGTTGAGCCCCCGATCATGCTCCTAGATCTTCTCAACCATAAGATCTCGGATGAGTGTGTGAGGACGCTGGGCATCCACTCCCCCAGCACACAGTTCGCGCAACCGCGAACGGAGTCTACCCATTTCAGCCAGCCATTGCGCTTGGGGAGTGTCCTTGATAAAGCGTGTGATCAGCTTCCACGACCGGCGGTGGACTATACTGCTGTCTTCCTCGTCGGAGGCCGTTTCGTCCCAGTCCGCACGATCGGAAGGATCGTACACAGGGTACGCCTGTAGGAATTCCTCGGTGGGATCTGCATCTGGTGTTGAATCCGGTACGACACCCGATGCCGAAGCAGGCGCGATAGGAATGGGACCGACCAGTTGATCCTCTTCCTCAGAGTCCACCTCAATGACTTCGGGTGCGGCCCTGCTGATGGTCCCACTAGTGATGGTGTGCATCGTAGCTTGAGGAGATGGGGGGACTATCGCCACCATCACCGGCATGCCCCTAGTAGGGATGCCACCAGACATCCCGACCAGTCTTGCTGCAGCAGCCCACGCCAGTCGGAGAACTGTACGACAGAGAGGGGCATAAACGTTAGTTGGTAGGCATAGTCTACATACGACGACAAGGGAACCAGTGGGGGAGACTTACAGAGATCGACCTCCTGGCGCTGCTCTTGAGTCGGTACTAAGGGGACCCCAAGGCGAGGCCCTTCGTATATTTTTGGGAGGTCTGGAGATTCCGGGAGAGCCTCCACGGGTGCTCTGGTCCCACCAGATGCAGAACTGGACGCAGCCATGGCCGCGGGTTCTGATGGTCCCGCATCCTCACCCGCCAAGTGGCGAGAACGAGGCCTGTGAACAAGTTCCTCCTGCATGGTCCAAACATTGGTGGGAAGTCCATAGTGACCTAAGAAAGGATCGAAAGGAGAGAAGTTCGGAATGCTACCTCGAGAGCCTCCACGAAGTCATCGGATTATGAGCCTCGGTCTCCGACCTCGCCCTCCTCCAACGGGCTCCCTTCTCCAGCCTCATCCTCTCGAGAGGAGTCTTCTGATTCCTCCGGTAAGGGGAAGCGCTCCCTCAGATCGGTAGCCAATAACTGCGGGGGGACCGTCTGATTCAACAGTACCCTCACCCGGTCTGTCATTGGGAGAGGGACACCTCTGGAGTGGACGTAATCCTCCAGCTCGTCCAGGTACTATTCTGCCTCCACTGGAGATGCCATGAATCCAGCCCAAACTGGGCCTATGCCCGGTAATTCCATCCCGAGGTGGTTCAAGTGGGCCCACATCTCGGGTGGGCTGAGGAATTGCCGGTTGACATCCCAAATGACCCAAGCATCTAGGAAGATGGCATCCTCTGCCATGTCAACATGACGCAGACGCTTCCCCGGATCCTTAATGGATATCCTACGAAATCCCCTCGGTGGCCGCCCCTCCGAATGACCCTGCTCTTCCGGAATCAACGGATCCACCACTGCTGGCATATCCTCGGTCGGTGTGGGTCTCGCCGCCATGACAGCCCCGCTACCGTGAGCGGCCTTGGCTACCCTCCGACCTCGACCTCGAGATAGAGGAGGACCACCGTCACCGACCCGGATAGTTGGTTGCTTCAGCATCTCCCCTAGGTAAGCAGCCTCCCAACTGATGGCGTACTCCTTCACCAATCCGAAAGCAGCGGTGGATGGAGGCAAGGCAATCCGCATCTTCCCATCTTCCCGTGTGAACATGAGCCACAACTGCCTCATCACACACGAGTGCTCATCATGACGCACCTCCCAGTAAACCTGTGGGGTCAGCCGCTGGAGGTACCGGAACTGCCTCGCAAACCGATGCGGGGTGTACGGTTCGCAGAGTGGCTCACGATCTATCCGTGCCACCAAAACTCCACCTCGGAAGGCCAGGAGGTAAGCCTGATGTTCTTCCGTTCCCCGCCCATCATCAGTAAGTATCCCCGTTGGCAAGGGGAAGGGGTGGAAGTTAAACTCGTCCGCCCTCCACACCCGATTCAGTACCATCGGAACGGCCAGTTTGAATGGGAAGCTCCCGACTGCGTTCAGGATGGAGGGGCGGAAGTTCGATACCGACGGCAAAATGGGGTTTGGATACTCGTAAATCCCCCTGATATGCGCTGCGACCCACCCATACAGGAGGTGGAAGGGCTCGCATATCCTTTCCGGCTTCTTGCCCTCGCTAATGTGCCGCAGCATTCTGTACAGTTTGGTGAGCATCGGAATCCCCAGATTGATCCGCTGCCCCATGGCCAACATCGAAGCCATGATAAATGAGCTGGGCCGCACCCCATGCTTGTATCCCTCACCGGTAGGATCCAACCATAGATGAGAGCTGCGATGAACGCCGCCAGCCTGACTATCGACTGTTGTTCAGTGCTGACACTGAAACCCCAAGTCTTCCATTGGCTGTCCTCCAAGACCCGCCAGTATGAGTTCCCCTTGCCCCGTTGGGCCGCTCTTGGACAAGTTCGAGGCCTCGGAGGGAACTCCCGATTCTCTGGGAAATTCAGGAAGCACTTGAACCATCTCCTAAAATGGACATCCCTCACTGCCTCCTTGTCCTCTCCAGGGACAAGTGCCATCAGTGTCGATGCCAGTTGTGACATTTGCTCCGTATCCTCCCACGCACTAACGACGGGAAGGAATTCGTCATACATGGCCCCCAAGATTGGGAACCCAGAAATCTGGTGGACATCCCACAGGCTGATGCCCACCTCCCCGTGATGCAAGTGGAATGTGTTGGTCCTAGATGACCATCTGCTCAGCAGTTCTGGCATCAGTTGCTTGGGTTGGTAAATGTGGAATTGGGAGGCCCATGCTGCCTCGTACAACCCCACTATCCTCAGCTCGGCCCCGAACTCCTCGCATGAGGCGCCCACCCAGTAGGCCCAGGCCCATTCATTGGTAAAGTTTCCGCCCTGGCGCAGGTCCCACTCATCATACCATCCTTTCTTTGAATCCTGCAAAGCTGCCTTCAGCATGGTACGGTAGAGGGGAGGGGAAGTCTCTGGTTGCAGTGGTCTCCCGTCAATGTCGTTCATATGGTTGTAGAGATAGTCAGCAGTGACGGGTGTGAAGTTCTCTTGTGTGTGACTATCGGCCGCCCTGAACCATTGGTGCTGACATGGTATTCTCCTGAACCAACAAGCTGGCTCATCCCTACTCGCCTCAGGGATAAAGACGTCATCCCTCAGCCCGAAGCCGTACAATGGCAGTTTCTTGCACTGCAGATAGTCCTTCTGACCCTCTGATAATAGCTCTGTCAAAGAAGTATGGTCCGAGTGGCTTCGGACCATCTCCCCTAGGCCTGGACGGTTGGCCATCTCATCCCGACGAGCAGCATCCGCCAATACCCCCAATACAGCCTCTTGATGGGCCATTTTATATCTGGCCCTCAGAAAAGAATTTTTTCAGCTGGATCACGAAGCTCGACCGCGAAGCTGAATCGTGAAGATGGATCGCGAAGATCGCTCGCAAGACCAGGCCGCGAAGTCTGGCCAAGGCCAACAAGAAGTTCGCTTGGCGCGGACGCGGAGTCGGAGACCCGCGGTTCGCCGCGAAGCTCGATTCGCGGAGGGCTGTCGCGGAGTACGCGGAGCGTCGCGAAGTCGAGAGCACAAAAGGAAAATAAAATCACATGAAGACAAAAGAGTTTGACCCCCCTATTTATAGGCGGTGACCCCGGACCATCACTGTGCGTCTCCCCCGCGCGGACCATCGCGGCGTGTCCGGATCCGCGGCCCCAGTCAGCATCGTGGGCCCCCTTCGCGGAGTGGCATCGCGGACTTCCGACAATTTTGGCGATTTTCCCTCAGACTTCGACCCTTCACCCTCCGTGGCTCCAATTCTGAGGGGGGCATTTGTTGGCACCAAAATATGGCCCGAGATAAAGGATCAAAAAAGGCAGGCAGGCAGGCTGCCTCGCGAAGCCCCGACGCGAAGCATCCACGCGAAGCCCCACCGCAAAGTGCCCTGGCCCTCGCGGCCTCACGAAGCTTCAGAGGCAGTGATGCTCCGCGAATGCATTTGGCGTTCGCGAGCCGCCGCGAAGCTCCAGAGGCAGTGTGCGAGCCGCCACGAAGCTCCAGAGGCGGTGATGCTCCGCGAACACATTTGACGTTCGCGAGCCGCTGCGAAGCAACAGAGGTGGCGCGCGAGTTCTGCTTCGCAGCGCCCCTTCCCTATAAATACCGAACTCCCCCTGAGTCCCGACGACGGACAATATGACCTTTCGGCTTCTCCTCTCCCAAATCGCGAAGCACTCTTTGCCCCGAGAATCATGAGGTCCGCGAGGTATTCCTACTTCGCGAGACGCCTCTGCTTTGTCTCGTTTTGAGCCCCTCCTCCGAGAGGGATGCCCTTCGCGAAGCTCAAGCGCATTTGAGAAGGAAGGGGATTCCCAAGGGAACCCGGGCAGCCGCGAAGCACTTGTTCTTCGCGAAACACCCAAACCATACTAGTGATCCCTATGCTAAGGTAGGATCGCTACACATCGCGAATCACACTGCTTCGCAGGACCCTGCTTCGCGAGGCACACCTTCTTCGCGAGGCAGTGCTCTGCGAACACTGTTCCACTTCGCGAAGCACCTATCACCCACACCTATGCCCCATGCCAAGTCCAAGGCACTCCACTTCGTAAAGCACACTCCTTTTCTTAGAAATTCCTCTTCCCGTGCGACCCTCTAGGTTTGCACGATGTGATTTCAAAGTCCCATGGACAATACCACTTGTAGCGTTGCTTCGCCTAATTCTTCTTCGCATAGGCACGCTAACGGCTATTGCTTCTTCACATAGCCACGCTAACGTGGACCCCTTGATGGTTCGTCCCACGCCCCCCTTGACCATGGCCTTACTGATACCTTCCCTTCCCCAAGGACCAGAGGGTACCGGTTATGTAAGTCCTAGGGGTGCAGAGTAAATCCACCTCATCCGAGCTGCAGGACATTAAACTGCCAAGCACCACGTCCTCAACACATGACGCTAAAATGTGACCTTGGGCCTCCATACTAGAGTAAGTCCCAGCACCACGGGCCGCCTAACGCGTAATCCCATCTTCGCTTCTCACGGATGCACCCTTCGCGACGTGATCGTCAGGTCCTTGCAACCTCTTATTTCTCACACCGAGCATGACTCACATGGTCTTAGAGTGAGCACCGACCCTGACCCATCCCATATGAACTACGAGGACTTTGATCCATGTCAAGGCATGGTACGTAGGAAGCCTCTATGAGGTTCAAGCCACAAGCCACATTACTCAGTTGTTCATTCACGTCGAGTTTCACCCCCTATCCAGCATGACGTTAAACTGCACACCCCCCTTGTCCCGCATGACATTAAACTACACACCCATACGAACTACGAGGACTTTGATCCATGTCAAGGCATGGTATGTACGAAGCCTTCACGAGGTTCAAGCCCACCAATAGTGGACCCCCAGGTCTACTTTCACGTCGGTTCACCAACGAACCCATAGAGAACTATGGGGATTTTGATCCAGGTCAAGGCATGGTACGTAGGAAGCCTCCATGAGGTTCAAGCCCACCCGTCATTTCACGTCGGGTCCCATTCCCGTCCAGGATGATGTTAAACTGCACATTCAACCCGAACTACGAGGACTTTGATCCAAGTCAAGGCATGGTACGTAGGAAGCCTCCACGAGGTTCAAGCCCACCACTAGTGGACTCACGGGTCTACTTTCACGTCGGGTCACACCTGCGTCCTGCATGACATTAAACTGCACACTCCCATCCAGCATGACGATAAACTGTATGTCTCCTTGTCCTCCATGACATTAAACTGCACACCCATTCCCTAGTGAACTACGAGGACTTTGATCCATGTCAAGGCATGGTACGTAGGAAACCCTCCCAAGGTTCAAGCCCACCACAAGCGGACCAAGGTCCACCTTTACGTCGGTTCGCCGACAAAGCCCCATTTGAACTACGAGGTCTATGATCCATGTCAAGGCGTGGTATGTAGGAAGCCTCCACGAGGTTCAAGCCCACCCATCGTCCAATTCACGTCAGGGTTCGCTATCATCCCGCATGACGTTAAACTGTATTCCATCAATTCTTTGAACTACGAGGACTTTGATCCATGTCAAGGCATGGTATGTAGGAAGCCTCCCCGAGGTTCAAGCCCATCTCTCATTAGACCAAGGCCCACCTTCACGTCGGTTCGCTGACGATGCCCATCGGACCAAGGTCCACCCCATGCCGGTTTACCGGCACTGTCCCGAACTACGCGGACTTTGATTCCCTACCACGGGGATACGTAGGAAGCCTCTCCAAGGCTCAAGACCAACCTCACCGTCGCCCCCTGCGATGGTCCCGTTTCACTCCCCCTCCATGCTTATCACCCATCCCAATTCTCACCTGGATCATCATATCTCGGTGCGACCATGTCGGTACGCTCCTCTTCAAAGTCGCCCATGGGTTGGCCTCGGTATCGCCATCCCTTCGAGGGAAATCCCTCAGTCCGATCTATCCTAGCTAATGCTCTGATCGGGCTGATCCGTCTCCGCTGGACGTTAAACTCGCGGCATACCCTGTGTTAAACCCAGGAAGCTGAGGAAAACCTCATATATGTGTCTATGGCATATAATTTCCCACGCTCGATGTGGGATGCCTCGGGCTTCCACGCCCTCGAGAAGCCCCGTGACCAGGGACAACAGATAGATATTCCAGGCGCCCCAGCATCCAGACACGCTACTGATGCCTCAACGTGACTACTCCCCTGACTGAAGGTTTCTGCCCTGACCGGACCCTTTGGAATGTCCCGACAGAAGCAGTGTAATTAACCGGCGTCCATGGAAACCTGGCACTGGGAAGAGTATCACGAACTACGTATTAAATCTATGAGGGAGACCCTGACTAGATAATGAGATCCAAGGAGGAATCCATGGAGAGAAGAATAAACATCCCATCATCCCGTTTCGATCAAGGAGCAGACGTACCTGAACAAGGAACGAATGCCGCTCGCCTTTGGAAAGCGGGAATGCAGGGCAACAGAGCCGCGCGTCCTCCTCCGCGTGACGGACGGATGCGCGCGCGCCCCGGTGAAAGCGTCGGAAACAGATATCAAGTCCTTAAACATTATTTTTAATCATCAAATGAGAATTATACTTGAATGGATATGATGGAGAATGAATCTCATCGCGTTCGTGGAGAAGGTAGTCTGTATGTACGCACGAGCGGCAATATCATTATTTTGATATTAAAATAATATATAATTGGATGGTATATTATATATACAGAATAATTATAATTTTATATTTATTATTTACATGAATTACACATCATTATTATACACATCAAAATAATATTGTATTGAAAAACAATTACACCACGATGTGGAGACGGTAAGCCGTACGTACGCAAGTATGGTGACATGTCATTCAAATGATGGATAGATACTGAATATGGTTATAACATATTTATAATAACATCTTAGTATATAGAAGATACTGAATTTATTATTTTAGAATGTAAATAACAAATAAAGAAGAATTTGATGAAGAAAGGAACTTGAAAGAGGGTGGTGAAAACATTACCTCTTCTTCGGGTTCTTTTTTTTGATTTGACCAAAAGGGCTCCCTAGGTTGGATTTATGACAGAACTAAGGCATCTGGGTTGATGTTAGGGAAGTTGATATAATAATTGGGCAGGGTTTTGCTGAACCAAAAGGCTTTGAAGGTGTTAATAATTGGTTATAAGTGGTGTTCTTTTATAAGGGGGAGGAGGGTCTCTTTAGGAAAAAAATAAAGTATTAATTTATAATAAATTCATATTCAATTTCTAATGGCTCCAAAGTGAATTATTCAAATTCTAAGGTGGGTATGGTTCTAAAACCTTTCAAACAATAGATTTTAGATAGGTTTGGGTTATTATATTAACCTTATCTTTTAGTTTTAACTCGTGGTTAATTAGTTTTACACTTACAATGTCACTTTGTAATTTTATAATATATAGTTAATAAACATACTATATATATCTATGTGACCCCCAAGTGGTCCATTAATGATAAACCTATCATTATATAAGTCCTTTGAACGAAACTTAGATTTTTAGGAATATAATATCAATTAATAATATAATATATTTTTAAGAAACACATTTATGTCAATTTTGACACTATTCAATAATTTATTTTTGTTAAAGTCTTAACAACTTTATTAACTCAAACAAAATTAATTTGAGAAATCCTAACATTTCATATTAACCAATAAAATTCTTGGATGTCATCAAAATTTCAAATTATATTTCTTTAAACATTTATAATACCAATTATTTGATTCTTTCATTAATAAAGAAAATATTGCACCATTGTTGTGTCATATATATTTTTAAATTTTCAATGTCTAAAAATTATATATATAATACAATTAGGTAGAAAATTGTTTTATATTTATAATGAATCTTTATAGTTGAAAATATAATATATATAACCCTATGTAAAAATTGTTTTTCTAAAATATATATGCTTATGTCATATTTGTATTTACTATAACTTAATTAATATAAAGTGTCATTATCACATACAAGTGGATCCATGGGGTCCCAAAATCGACTGAAAGATGTACATGGTTGGAAATGTATCAACCAATAGGGTTAAGACACGTTTTAGGGTAATTTAATATTATTACAATATTATTTTTTACCCTTCTTTACCGGATTTACCCTTTGACCATGGTAAATACAATATTTACCGAAGTAATTATTCAAAATGTCTAAAACTAATAGTTACCTATTGTTGACGCTCCTTTCGTCACAGAATCTAAAGATCGGAAAAGGGAATATCTCAGCTGAAAGTGATTCATCCTTTGAAGAAAACATCAAAAATCGACAAAGGCATGAACAAAGGATCAAAAGCCAATTCACCGCGCAAGTTTTACCACTGTCGCGCAAGTACACTTGCGCGACTACCTTGGTCGCGCAGGTGACTTGCGCGACCTAATTGGTAACCGCCCGGTAACCGCCCGGGGTCTTCTTTTGCCTATAAATAGACCCTATGGGCCCCCCATTCGAGAGGATCTTTTTTGAGAAACTCGGATTGAAGCTCCCGACGCCCAAGTCTCTTCTCAAAGCTTCCGGAACACTTCTAAGGTAATTTCTTACCTAGAACGGAAGATCTAAAGAGAAAAAGGAAGGCCTAAGTGTTGAAACTTATCAAACACTTGCACGCCTACTTAATTCCTTCAATATAACTTGCGCGTCCCTCTTCTGGAAGAACCTCAAGAGGATGGTAAAGGGTTTAATAAAGAGTCGCTCAAGCATTTCAATACTGGTTGAAAATCGCGCAAGTACCCCTAATGTCGCGCAAGTATACTTGCGCGACCAATACTTGCGCACCGCCGCAGGACTTGCGCGCCTTTCAAGACTTGTGCGCCCCTATCTTTTTGGGTGCCCATCTTGCCCATTTTTACCCCTCTTAAGCCATTTCACCCTTCCTATTCAAGATTCAGTCTTCAAGATACTCTTCAAAGCCATTTATGGCATGATTTCTTGATTTGACATCCTTATCTGAAAGGAATTCTGTGAAATACCTCTCAAAACCTAGTGATTTAAACATCTTTATGTCACCAAAGATTGAGAGTTCATTCATTCAACCTCATCCTTTAAGATGAGAGAATCCTAACCTGGGTCTCCTTTTCAGGAATAATCCCCAGTTATAAAAACCATTGATCTGGGCATCTTTCTTAAGAATAAACCCCAATCAAGTCCTTTAATCTTGGGCATCCTCCTCAGGAGTAAGCCCCAAACCTTAATCCCTAACCTGGGTCTCCTTTTCAGGAATAATACTCAGTCATAACCTTGGGCTTCCTTTTCAGGAGTAAGCCCCAAGTCCCCTAACCTAGGCTTCCTTCTCAGGAATAAGTCCTAGTCATAAATCTTGGGCATCCTTCTTAGGAGTAAGCCCCAAGTCTCTTAAAATTTCTCTTAACCAGTCATAATTTACCTTTGATTTGGGTTTTCCTTTTCAGGAGTAAAAAACCCAATCATAAGTCCCCTAACCTAGGCTTCCTTCTCAGGAATAAGTCCTAGTCATAAATCTTGGGCATCCTTCTTAGGAGTAAGCCCCAAGTCTCTTAAAATTTCTCTTAACCAGTCATAATTTACCTTTGATTTGGGTTTTCCTTTTCAGGAGTAAAAAACCCAATCATAAGTCCCCTCCTAAATTGGGAATCCTCCTTAGGAGTAAGCCCCAAGATTAGAGTATTCAAATCTCCATGAAGCACATATAAGTTTATGGACCCTGTTCATGGATTTTCTCCCTAAAAGTAAATCCTAAACCTTCATCTATCTGGGCAGTCATCCATACATAAGCCCCAAAAAAATTCTTATGATTGCATCTTTTATGGCACAATTGTCTAAATTTTTTTACCAATACCTCTTGTTTCTCACACCGAGCATGACTCACGTGAGCTTAGAGTGTAAAAGTAATTATAACATTCATCTTTGAGCCATCAATCATAAACATCATAATCCATAACTCGAACTACGTGGGCTCTGATTCCTTTTCCAAAACAAAGGATACGTAGGTAGCCCATTTATGGGTTCGATCCCAACTTTGAAATAATCTCTGTCCTTCTGAATGACGATAAACTTCAAGTGCCCCACTGAGTGGCTTTAAAACCATCCTGGTCATCATAATGACCAAGAGACTTTTATATAAATGTTTTGAAGGATACCATTGACCAAAGAATCTCTAAACAGATATAGATGATTCTCTATTGATGAAAAACCTTGAATACATATAAAAGATTCTCTAAATTTCTTGCATATTTAATCATTGATTGTTAAAACTAAAGGAAAGCACATTTTATACTTGGTAATGTAATAAGGATTCACGAACATAACTTAAATCTATAAAGAGAGTCCCGGAGTAGACAATAATTCCCCTCAAAAAGGTGTGATGAGTCCGACCTCCCATCCTCTCGACCAATGCGAATTCCTAAGCCTCATTAGTCCACAAACTAATGAGCGCCTGCCTTTGGAAAGTAGGTCCAGACGGATGTGGAATCATTGGATGTTTCCGGTTCTACGAACAAACCCGTTAGAAACCGATTGGAACGTTTGAATCTCCCGTCCAGGAGGTCATCCCCGGATTCCGCGCGAAACAAAAATGGTGAACCCGACGTGAATCCTTAACCAAGTTAAAGTGATGTTCTTCTTATCTGTTAGGCCCTTTGGGCCAACAAGGCAATCATTGACATATGATCATCCAAAAGATGCAGTAGCCGGATTCATCTTGATTATGTCTGTTACATGGAACAGGCACTCTTTTTTCAAGATCTTCTACAAAAATGGCTTTCCTTAAATTCACCCCTGTGAATACTGCTGCTGGGAACACCACTACTGTGAGGTCTGCTGCTATGAAAACCAATGCTGCTACTCCTGCTGGAACGTCATCCCCTCTGAGGATGACATCACCAACTCAGCGTCTTCAATGCTGTGTTTCTAATGCACTGGTTAAGGAGTACCGTCGCAACGGTACTATCCCAACTCTGGAGGCCGCTCGTCAAGCCCTCCAAGTTAACAATTCTACCTGGTCGTCCGGACAACGACGACCAGCAATCAAGAAGCAGGCGGTGCTGACTACCGTCTCCAACCGTTTCGGGTCGTTATCCCCGGAACGCAATTTCCATTCACTCCCTTATTCCGAGGAAGTGAATGAGCAGGTCCCTCAGGGCCTTAATTCAAAAAGACAGGAGTCCTTCTCAAGGGCTCCCATCAACAATCGCCGCCAGACTCGTGCGG
This sequence comes from Viscum album, assembly GCA_963277665.1. Lineage (NCBI taxonomy): Eukaryota > Viridiplantae > Streptophyta > Magnoliopsida > Santalales > Viscaceae > Viscum > Viscum album. The sequence goes on from OY728163.1 coordinate 90,903,855, forward strand.
TAGTGCGCCCTCAACATGATGAGGGTACTGACTCCAGGCATTCAGCTCAGGTTCCTCGAACCCGAGCAGGCAAGATGAACCGCCAGAGACGGAATCCGGTTAATAATAAGCAGGTTGTCATCCATGCCATCTCCGGAGAAGTCCACCAACCTAACTTGGTGGAAAACGAGCAGGCATACACACCTGTTCGTTTTATTTCCGCTGTCCAGCAGACTCGTCTGGCAGCATCAAGCCTATCCCGCCAGGCAATTCCAGCGGAGTACCATAGGCAGGAACATACACCTGCTTATACATCACCAATTAGTCAGCAGGCTCGTCTGACTACATATGATGGATCTCGTCAACCGCGTTTGGCGAAGTGTAATCAGCAGGCACATACACCTGCTAATACTAATCAGGCCTACCAACAGTCTCGCTTGGTAGCGCCCGGAGAAGTCAGTCGGAAAGTCCCGACGACAAACAGGAGGCAGACTCAACTCTCTGCCTCCACACTTGAGTACTGTCAGGATTCACTGACAGGAAAAGGAGGACATGAGAAGGCACATACACCTACTCCAAGCCCGGAATGGACGTATATCCCTGTTCCGGCGGCTGAAGTCACCAAACATATTTTGTCAATGGTGAAAGAGCAGAAGCAAATTCCTGCTCATATTCTGGATGCTTGCCAGGATATCATAACAGCTTCAGCATCATCTCAGGGACAGACACATAAATCTATCCCTAGCAGTGGAGTGACACATCAACAATTCACTCCGGAACAGACACACACATCTGTTCCAGTCCAAGAGGGTTATGGGGCATACTCCCCCATATCATACGGACAACCAAGTCAGGCACATACACCTGATTTGAGCGATGATTGTCAGCCTAACCTGACCATCTTTCCTGATCAGGCACATACACCTGCTCAGAGCAATCACTTTCGTCATCAAGTGGTTTCTAAAGCGAGTAAGAAGGCATCTAAGAAAAAGATCCTCCCAGCACAATCAGGAGATCAAAGGCCAATCTGCAACAAGGCCTTGCTCGATGCTGGAGTTCTTGAAGCCCTCAGACATTTATCTGTCGAAATTAAAGATTCTACTCCCTCAGTTCCCAAAAACAGGAACATTAATCCCAAAGGTCTTCAACAGACACTTCCTCATGAAAACTTGCTTCATGAAAATTCGGTCAATCTTGAAGTTTCTTCTTCAGATGAGAGCCACAGGAACCCTCTGTGTGGTCAGAAGGCCAAGGAGCAAGAGATTTCATCTTTTGCTGTAACCCATCATGATGGTCCTCCTCATGGTGATGAACTTCGCTGCGAAAGTCCTCTCCGCAGTAGTGATTCACGTTGTCTCGAAAATTCTTCAGAAGGCAATGTAGTGACGAGAAAGCCCTCCTATCTCGAGGCACTTGCAAACGTAAAACCAGTCATGTCTGATGCTTTACTATCGGCAGGTGAAACTCTTTCTCCATCAGAAGATAGCCTGGGGTTCAGGTTATTCTCTGAACCTTCCCTGGGTCATTCAACTTCCAGCATGAATAGTGATTCCTCTACCAATCTTGTTGAATCTGATGAAGCAACAAGGAAACACCAACTCTGGTCCAAACAGGTAGAAGAATATTCATTTAATGATAAAGAGGAAATGCTGAACATGAGGAAAAAACTGGCAAAAGGTGATGTACCAGTCATGTTTTGGCATTTGGCTGACTCCCAGTACGACATTCCAAAGATGTTGACGGATGATGGAATCCATGATATTCGTCTCAACATATGGAAAACTCTTTGTCAATTAAAGAAGAAGGTATTATCTTACGATAAATATGAAAATAATCTTAAGATAATAGAAGGGTTACAACGCCAGATTGATTTGGCATCTCTATCAGTCTCTCGGTATCCGAAGGCTGAAAAGCAACAGAGAACCCTTCAACGTTCATGCCTTGGCGCACTAAGAAGATTGCGTCAGTTAATTTCCAATGCTCCATCTAATGTTCATATCAGAGGATGAGGTGTTCACGGAGCACTACATTTCACAGTGCTTTCCGGTCAGCAGAGCCCGCCGAAAATGGTCTCATGCAATGTTGTTGCCCATGGCCGGCCACAGTCAATGGGCTTTGTTCATAATCAAAAGCTCTCTCGAGATCAAGCTTCAACTAGTTCCTCTCAAAGTCAAGTATATAGAGAAAAGGTTGTTGAATTGCTCCTACATCAAGCAGGCGAGAATATTGCACAAGCCTCTCGTCTGGAGCAAACACGTCATCAAATGACAGAAGTTTCGGAAATCATCCAATGGTCTGTTGAACCAGGTGATAAAAGTGGATACAGGTTAATGCATCCAGCTAATTTCCAAACTAAGATTCGCAAGATCAAGAGAGATTTTAAAAAGATCTCAGACATAGAATGTCAAGAGACACCCCAGCTTGCCAGACTGGGGACTTCTCTAACCCAACCCTCAGAATCAACGAATGGGATTCGAGGAGTTGAGCGGAAGCAACAGGAACACCCCCAGTCCACCGGACTGGGGACTTTTTCAAATCTTCAATCCCTCCCTCAGAGAAAGTCAGTATTCTCTCGATTAGGGAATAAGCCTCAAGAGGAACGAAGAGCCAAGATGTCAGGAGATTCTCTCCAAGTGACGGTTCTCCAAGAAATTCCTGAGGGATCAAGTCAACGGAATGCCATGTCTTATCATGGACATAGAAGGAGACAATATCACAGAAATGCTGATAGAAAGGATTCCATGCAATATGCATCCATTAATGTCATCACTGCCGTTGCTGCTGATTCACCAGATGAGGCTCAATCAGAGGGATCAGACGAAGAGGTTCCTGCTCAAGAAGTCGCGCACACAGACCTAAATGAAGAAGGTGTGCGCACACGTAATCAAAGGCTTACCCAAAATCTGGGTATTCCTTCAAGTAACCCACTTCCCCCTCTCCGAAAAGGATCCAATAAGGGGAAAGGAAAGAATCAGGTTACTTCTCACCCTTCCTCTGAAGGAGGTCAATCTCTATCATTAGAGAAAAGGTTTGCACAACAGGAGGAAGAAATGAAAGAATTAAGAAGGTTGAATGCAGAACTACTCCAGAATAGTCTTCTTCTTAAGAATGCTGAAGTCCGATAGCCGAATGAATTTGTTGTAACTACTGAGATGGATCAGGAATATCCTCCTTTATCAGTACACCCACAGAGGTCTAATCCTACGGGTCAAACGCAACAACGGTTGGCAGCACTACCATTAGTTGCAGCACCAACCTCCACGGCTGTCCAAGCTCCATTCATTGCACCTACCCAAAACCAAGTTCAACCTGACGTTTCTCAAAAGTTAATAACTACTATTGAGTCATTAACAGCTCGGTTAGAAACTATGGAAGGGAAACGGGCGCAAGTTCAACCTGAAAAGAAAGTTTACCCTGAATGGGTAGATTCAATTTCTCCTCCATCTAGTTTTGGAAACCCTATTTTCCCTAATTTCAATGGATCAGGCGACCCTGAACAACATTTGACGCATTACGTGTCTTGTTGTGATCCTATGATGGGAACTCCAGAGCAACAAGAAGCAGTGAAACTCAGATGCTTCGTGCGAACCTTGCAAGGACCAGCTTTTGTCTGGTATACAAGCTTGCAATCCCGGTCAGTCATCGGATGGGAGGATCTTCGTCAAAAATTCCTTCTTCAGTTTAGCTCAACTTTGCCAAAAACGACAGTTTTCGATCTTACAAACTGCAAGCAAAGGGAGAATGAAAGAGTCTCTGATTTCATTGCTCGTTGGAAGGGATTAACGTATTCCTTGAGTTTATCACTCCCTCAGGAGGAATTGTTGCCAATCTGTGTGGAAAATTTGCGTGACGAATTACGCACGCCATTGATCCCTGTGAAATACACAGGAGGGTTTCGAGACCTTACTTCAATCGCTCAACAGATTGAAGATTCCCTTATGCAGGCTAAGGTTAAATCTCGTGTAATTCCATCAGCTCCAGGAAGAAGAATGGGTAAAGCAGAAACTGCTACAGTTATGCTTAAACAGGCACCTGTACCTATTTCTACTTCAAAACCTTCATCTTCTCGAAGGGCTCCACCTCCTGAACGCCAACAACAAAGGCTGTTTCATCCAAATGATCAAAAAGATCAACGACGAAAACAATTTGAGGATATGAAGAGTAAAACATACTCTTTCCGAAGTGAGCAAGTTCCTGGTTACTTCATTTCAGCTCTGGAAAATAATTTGGTTCAATTACCAGTGCCGAAGAGACCAAACAAGGAAGGAGATGAAGACCGTCCCAATTATTGTCCCTTTCATCAAATGTTGGGACATCCCATCCAGGAGTGTTTTGTCTTTAAAGACCTCCTACAAAAGATGGTCGACTTGGGACAAGTCAAATTGAAGGGTTCTTCAGCTCATGTAGCGTGTATTACCGCTACAGATCCAGAGGAAGGAGGCGAGTGGCAGGAAGTCAAAAGCAAAACTGTGAAAAAATATGATGATTGGATGGTCAGAAAGACAATCAATCGGACCCATTCCATTTTGCGAACACAATTGAAGAAGCCAATTGTGTCTCCTAAAAAAGCTGCAGTAAAGCCTCCATCAAAGGAAAAATCCTCAAAAGGGCAGCGCAATTCAAAGAAGAAAGAGGAATCAGGAGAAGATGAGTATGTATCAAAGCCTAAATTGTCTTTGACTCTGGCAGATTTCATGCCATCTACTTCAAAGCCACGGGCACCGTCCCACCAAACGGCACAGCCTAAACAGGCTAACCAGGCATAGTCTTTATCAGACGAAGAGTTAATCTTTGGTTCTGTTAATATGATTCAATTAACAGATTCATATTTCAGTCTTGATGAGCCTGAATTCCCTGTATCAAATAAAGGAACCCGAGGAAGTTCTAGAGGTTCAGGATATAGGGGAAGACGTGGATCTTTCCGAAGCCACTACTCTAATTCTACCCCTGCTAGCACTGTATATGCAGCAGAAACTCGTGGTAGAGCCCTTCAGCGAGCTCAAAATGAACAAGCAAGTTCTTTTGCCAATGGCCAACTCAGCTTCGGCACAGTTATTTTGGAAGACCGATTAAAGGTTCCATCTTCTTTATCTCAGCAAGAAAATGGATCTAATCAGTCTAATTTTCCAAAACCAAAGATGTTGCCAACTTCAATACAAGATGCATCAGCTTCCAAAGCATCTGCTTCCAAGGTACCTGTTAAACCGCATATTCCTATTGGGAAACGCAGGCCTCTAGATCAAAAGTATGATATATTGAAACACTTGGCCCAAGTACCAGCCAAATTATCAATTTTGGATGCTTTGAAGCTATCAAAAGATCTTCGGGAAGCACTCATCGAAGCTTTGTCAAGTCCTCAGGAGTTTGAAGCTGAAATTGTTGCGGCTGAAATTTATCACATAGAGAATAATCCTGCAGAATGTCATGCAGTGATATCTTTTACTGATAAAGATGAAGATGATGTTGTGCATGGGCACATAAAACCTTTGTACCTATCTGGCAAAGTCAATGGTATAGATGTTCGAAGAGCTTTTATTGACAATGGTTTAGGAGTCAACCTCATGCCCATTCGCACACTTCGTCGATTGGGCCTCACAGAATCTGATTTATCTCCTTCTACCATGATGTTGCAAGGATATGATAAAAATGAACAAGAACCACTGGGAGAAGTTACGCTCAGAACTCAGTTTGGAGATCTTGTTTCCAATTCAGATTTCATGATTGTTGATCAAGACTCACCTTTCAATATCTTGCTTGGAAGACCCTCGCTACATCAGCATGCAGCTATTCCGTCATCATACCATCAATGTCTCAAATACTGTTTCGATGGTCAAGTTGGAACATTGTATGGTGATAAGGCCCCTTTCAAGACATGTGAGTCTCAATACATTGAGGCGGAATTTTATCACATGAAGGGAAGAGAAAAATCTACAATGAAGGAAATTACCAAAGTTAATGCTCCATATGGTTTGGAAAAAATTCCAATAAATCCATTTTCACATGTGAGTACAGATTATGTGTTACCTATCAGTTGAATTGACAAAATAGGCCCAAATCAAAATACTCTTATGGAAAGATCCATAATGTCAATTACGGCAATCAAGCCAGACAACATGGGAGAAATTGGTAACTTACCAAGCAGTGATGAAAGCATAAGTGGTGACGTTTTCATTTCATCTGCTGAAATCCAACAAGTCTATACTTCGCTAATCAGGCCAAATTAAGTTATAGCAACACCAGAGATGAATATTGATGTCGATTCTCAATCCATCATCTCCTCTTTATTTCCCAAAGAAGACCCTTTTTCATCAATAGGGTCGGAAATGGAAGCTTCTTCTTCAAAATGTGAAAATTTTGACATCTCTTATGATCATGAGAATTTCGTTTTTTCATCTACTTTGCAAGTAGAAACGGAAGAAATAACACATGATGAAGAGGAAGAGGAAGATCTTAGAGATTCTCCTCCAGCATTTGAAGAGGGTATCTCTACCACTGTGGATGAACTCAGAGAAGTAAATCTGGGTACAGAGAAAGATCCACGCCCCACTTTAATTAGTGCGGCCATGACCCTTGAAGAACAAGAGATGTATATTTATTTTCTAAAGCAAAATAAAGATATTTTTTCTTGGAATTATACAGAGATGCCTGGCCTTGATCTTGATGTTGCCACCCATCATTTGGGTTTTCCAAAAGAACATCGAGGATTCAAGCAAGCCGCGAGAAGAACACACCCAACCTATGCTTCCAAAATCGAGGCTAAAGTGGATAAGCTTATCAAAGCTAACTTCGTCAGAGAAGTTCAATATCCCAAGTGGTTGGCTAATATTGTCCCTGTAAAGAAGAAGAACGGATAAATTAGGGTTTGCATCGATTTCAGAGATCTTAATCGGTATTGTCCCAAAGATGATTTTCCAGTTCCGATTACAGAACTCTTAATTGATGCAACAGCTAGCTATAAAGTACTTTCTTTCATGGATGGATATTCTGGATATAATCAGATCCGAATGGCCCCAGAAGATGAGGAATATACAGCCTTTAGAGCTCCTCAAGGTGTGTTTTGTTACCGGGTGATGCCCTTTGGTTTAAAGAATGCAGGTGCAACATATCAACGCGCCATGCATCGTATCTTCAAACCTTTTCTAGGGAAATTTGTTGAATGCTATGTAGATGATTTGGTGGTTAAATCCAAACAACGTTTTGATCACTTGGCTGATTTGGAAATCATATTCCACAAGCTTCGACAACATAATTTGAAGATGAACCCCTTAAAATGTGCTTTTGGGGTAACCTCAGGAAAATTCCTCGGCTTTGTTGTACGCCATCGTGGTATTGAAGTCGATCCTGAGAAGACCAAATCAATCCTTGGTATGTCACCTCCTCAGAATTTGAAAGAATTAAGAGGACTTCAAGGACACTTAGCCTATATTTGGCGTTTCATCGCCAATTTGGCAGGCAAAAGTTTACCTTTTACCAAATTATTGAAGAAAGGAGTCACTTACCAGTGGACTGAAGAATGTCAAGAAGCATTTGATGTTCTCAAGAAATACCTCTTAAGTCCACCAGTACTCATGCCACCTGTTGAGGGTAGGCCTCTTATCCTCTATGTGACAGCTTTAGAGCGATCATTGAGTGCCTTTCTCGCTCAAAAGAATGATGCTGGGAATGAAAATAGTCTCTACTATCTCAGTAGAACTATGCTTGAAGCAGAAACCCGGTATTCGAGTATTGAAAAATACTGCCTAGCATTAATCTTTGCAGTTCAGAAACTGAGACACTACCTGCAACATCACGAGGTCCAATTGGCATCTCGTAATAATCCACTCAAATTCATCCTTAGTCGTCCAATGCTTACAGGACGTCTGGCAAGGTGGGCGGTTATTCTACAGCAGTTCGACATCCAGTATGTGTCTCAAAAGGCAATTAAGGGCCAAGCTCTGGCTGATTTCCTGGCTGAACACCCTTCAGTGGAAGACACGTATTCAGATATCGAACTCCCTGATGAGGAAGTTTTTTCTATTCAAGAGAGTCCTCAAACATGGGAAATGTATTTTGATGGTGCTTCTAGAAGTCCAACAGGGAAGAAAATGGAAAATCCTAAATTCAACAAAGTTGGTTTAGGAATTGTGCTCATTTCTCCAGATAAGGCAGTGTTACCTTATTCATTTTTGTTGTGGGAAGGTGGTACCAATAATGAAGCTGAATACCAAGCTCTCATTGCAGGCTTGGAGTTAGCGCTTCAAGCACAAGTGAATCACTTAAAGGTGAAAGGTGATTCAGACCTGGTAATCAAACAAATCAATGGGGATTATGCCATCAGAAAAGAAGAATTAATCCCTTTGTATGATTACGTCAGAGAGTTAATGTCGGAATTCCCTACAGAACCGACATTTTCTTATGTCCCAAGATCACAAAATGCTCAAGCTGATGCACTGGCTAATATAGCCACAGCTTTAGCAGATCCAAATCGGGACGAGACAACCATCTGTATTGCCCACCGTCGTGCAATTTCACCTTATGTTCAAGTCAGAACAGAGGAAATTAATGAAATTAGTCCCATTCCTGAACCATATGGTCATACTACAGGATGGATGTCACCTATCAGGGAATACCTTCAAAATGGAACACTTCCACCTGATAGAGCCGAGAAAGAACAAATTCGGCGACGTGTGGTCAATTTTACTCTTTATGATGGTCCAAACCACCTCGAGAAAATTCTCTACAAACGTGGTTTTGATGGAGTTCTCCTCAGATGTATTGATGGTGAAGAGACAATGGCTGTCATAAAAGAAGTGCATGCAGGAGTATGTGGTGCCCACCAGTCTGGACATAGATTGTCTGATCAAATTCGAAGGCTTGGATACTTCTGGCCTTCAATGATACAAGATTGTGTTAATTTCACAAAGAATTGTCATTCATGCCAAGTATATTCCAGCTTCATTCATCAACCTCCAGAGTTGCTTCATACAGCTAAATACTCATGGCCATTTTCCACATGGGGAATGGATGTGGTGGGACCTTACCCTTCATCTACGGCCAAGCAGTTTAAGTACATTCTTACTGCTACTGATTTCTTTTCCAAATGGGCAGAGGCAGTACCTCTCAAAGAAGTCAGTTCTAAATGCATTGTTAGCTTCATCAAGTCTAACATCATTACTAGATTTGGTGTCCCTCATACCATATTGACAGACAACGGCACCAACTTCTGTTCTTCTGAGGTAAAGAGATTGTATCAAGAATACAACATTAAGTCCAACCATTCATCTCGATATCATGTAGCGGCTAATGGATAGATAGAGGCCTTCAACAAGACTCTTTCAAATATACTGCAAAAGATGGTGGATAAAGATAAGAGGTCATGGCCTGATAAACTCTATCATGCTTTATGGGCTTATCGGACTACCACTCGCAATGCAACGCGGTCTACTCCATATTCATTGGTATATGGAACAGAAGCAGTCTTGCCAATTGAAGTTCAATTTACCTCACTCAGAATAGCCATTTGTGATCAGTTATCAATAGATGAGCAATCCCAAAAGCGGTTGAATGAATTGGAACAGTTAGATGAGAAAAGATTGTGCCCTTTGCACCACTTGGAAATCTATCAGAATCGAATAGCACGAGCTTTTAACAAAAAAGTTCGTCTTCGTTCATTCATTCAGGTAGAATTGGTATTGGTTCTCAGAACACCAATGATACCAGGAAAGAAGCCTCCCAAGCTTGAACCAAAATGGGAAGGACCTTATTCAATACATAAGGTCTACTCCAATGGAGCGTATTCTCTGATTTCAATGGATGGAGAACACATCACGACTCCAACTAATGCCAGATTTCTGAAGAAGTATTTTCTATAAACACAAAATATTGTTCCCAGAACCAAGACTCTTACATTTGGTTCATACAACAATGGTCCAGTATGACCTTAAACTAAAACTTCGTCCAACATGACATTAAACTGTGTCACACTTCTGTCCGAGATGACATTAAACTATAATACGTCCAGCATGACGATAAACTGTACGGTCCATGCATATGACCTTAAACTATTCGCACTTATGTCCCTGCAACATGACACTAAACTGTGCAGCACCAATAGTCCTAACTGCAAGACTTTAAACTGCATAGTCCCTGATTTTGTCCTACATGACAATAAACTGTATAGAAGTTCCTATATTTTGTCCGAGATGACATTAAACTATATTGTGTCCTAGCAACATGACATTAAACTGTGTGGCACTTTCATCGTCCAACATGACGTTAAACTGTGTCAGTTCCCTTATCGTCCAACATGACGTTAAACTGTCACATTGGTTACTAATATGTCCTACATGACACTAAACTGTATATGTCCGAGATGACATTAAACTATATTTTGTCCGAGATGACATTAAACTATATTGTGTCCTAGCAACATGACATTAAACTGTGTGGCACTTTCATCGTCCAGCATGACATTAAACTATAAAAAATCCCCAGAACTGATATCCTCATATTGGTTCACCTTAGTCCTAGCTACATGACTTTAAACTATACAGCACCAGTTCGTCCTTGCTATATGACGTTAAACTATACAGCAATGGTCCCGTATGACTTTAAACTGCATCATCCCTGGTCCATGTATATGACCATAAACTATTTGCAAATATGTCCAGCAAGACGTTAAACTGTGATGTCCTAACTACATGACGCTAAACTGTATAAAAGTCCCTCACGTCCGGAAAGACGTTAAACTATATAATCATCAAAAGTCCAGCATGACATTAAAACTGCACAATCCCCCTTTCGTCCAATATGACGTTAAACTGTATTGTCCCCATCGTCCTAACTACATGACGCTAAACTGTACAGAAAGTCCTTGATATGTCCTACATGACATTAAACTGTGCATCGTTAAGGTTGTTATTACCTCTTGTTTCTCACACCGAGTATGACTCACGTGAGCTTAGAGCGAACATCAACCATAACACTCCCTTTGGGCCACTAACCATGTGTAAGTCCCAACAACATTTTTTTTAGATCATTGTCCACAAGAAAAACTTGATCATTAATTCATTCTTTAATTGAACTACACAGACTTTGATCCTTGCCCTCCAGGCTGGGTATGTAGGCAACCTCTCAGGGTTCAAGCCCAAAGAACAATCTCTTCACATCGTTTCACCACCATCTCATATGATGATGATTTGTGAAACCGCCCTTGGAATCAATATCTTTACATTGATTAACTTTCGTCCTTGTTATATGACGTTAAACTATACAACACTTCTGTCCGGTATGACAATAAACTACAATATTCTTTGATTTCCTCATTTGAAAGAGAACTATTATTGACATTGATTTTTCAATCATGGTTTTCATTTTTTACGTGCATACATGGTAATGCCTGAACTTTTTATCTCAGGTTAAACCATCATTGCACTAAAGTCCCCTTTTCACCCTTCACATGTACGAACCAAATTTGTACAAAGGGTAGTTCTAGAACTACGTGGACTTGATTCCCATCCTTATGGGATATGTAGGAACATTCGAGTGTCCCTCGAATCCAGTCCCAAGTCTTTTGGGCCTAACCCCAAATTTCACTTTCAGTCCCTTGGCTGAAAAGTCTTCATGAAAACACACACTGTGTATTCATTATTATGGTCCGAATTCTATGACCCTAAACTAAGATCACTCATACTTTCGTCCTGCACGACGTTAAACTGCATTTCAAGAACTACGTATGGCTTGATTCTCATTCTTATGAGATACATAGTGAAGTCCAAGTTTCAATTCAGGACCCAGCCACAACATGATTATGGTTATCATTGACCTATGTATCTCTATATACATTGGACAATACCCATAATTATGTGTTATAATCCTAACCTTAAATATTTTCAGATCTTCATAACCCTTTTCATGACTTCTAGTCACAAAAATGTCAAACTTCTGAGAATTATTTTGCCTGGCTATGCAGCACGTGCCCATAGGTGGCCTTGCATAAACAGTCCACATAAAAGACTTGTCAGCCAAGAGATGCTATTTATTTGACCATGCATCCAATGCCCATAGGTGGCCCTGCATGTTTTCAACCCCCTAACGGGTTTGTTAAATAATAGTAACTTCATTCTTGGGAAGAATGCCTCTTTTGTCCTTATTTGTCTTAAACGACAGTATGTAGGGATCCGCAAAAATAGCCATCCTTAACGTATTTGTCCCATATCCTTTTTCATGATCTGAAAGTATTCAAGTCTATGGTTTATTTTTCTTCCCTACGTTTGGGTCAGACCTTCGTAGGAGTGATATTCATCCAGTTCTTCGATATTCTTGTTTGGAAATATCTTCTCCATATTCAAGTACCTATTTCCATACAACAAACTCTATGCTTTAGAAAATTTGAATCTCCATAAACTTTCACTGGCTTTTAGCACTAGGAAAGTAAATTTCTGGGAGTTCTTTTGCCTGACTATGCAGCACGTGCCCATAGGTGGCCTTGCATAAACAGTCCACATAACAGACTTGTCAGCCAAAAGATGCTATTTTATTTGACTATGCAGCCAATGCCCATAGGTGGCCCTGCATATTTCAACCCCCTAACGGGTTTTGTTAAATAATAGTAACTTCATTCTTGGAAAATACTTCTTCTAAATGCCTTTTAGCTCTTTTTTCATATCATTCCTCAGATTCAAATATTCTTAAGCCATAGTTTACATTTTTTTTCCCTCATACTTGAGTATGGTAAATATGTTTTCATATAAATTATCAAGGAATTGAATCCATTTTAATCCATTTTCGGTCAAAGCTATTTCGACCTTAAACATTAGCCCCTTTATGTCCGGCGTGCATGACTTTAAACTGCCCACACAAAAGACAAAGGAACTCTGAATAAAAGTCAAGTTCTAGCTCACTAAATATACATTTTTTGTATGATTTAGGTAATATTGAGCAGTTAAAAGGTTCAAAGTTTGTAGGGTTATTTGTAATAATCCTAGTAAAAATCAAACTATGCTTACTAAGCCCATTGGCTTAAGTAAATTTGAAGCAGGTAATGGAAGAATGCAAGTACAAATGATAGAAGACAAAAGTGTTTTTCAATGATACACAAGAGTTAGAAGGACATCCACAGACTGGAATATCTTCTCTTTTTCAAGAAATACAGAAGATTGTCAACATAAGTCTTCATTTGATGTATAGAATCCTGAGCCTTATCAACAGTTACTTGAAGCTCGTGCACTTGACCAGCTTCACTCTTTTCAGCTTGCTGAAGTGCCTTCTTAGCATCTGCAATGGCTTTCATGCCATTCATATGAGTTTCATCCAATGATTTATTAAGCTGATCAAGTTCCCCAGTAACAGCATCTAACTGTTGCTGGAGTTGCACCTGCTGGACGACCTTTTCTTTGATTTTTTTGCTTCAGATCCTTCATCTTGACAGCATAATCAGCTTCAGCCTGGGATATCGCAGCCTCAAATTCACCTATGTTGACTAACAATTTCACTCCGGTCAAATCTTCACGACTTGTCTGCATTTGCTCCCTCTTGAAAATAATCTGTTTCACCACAGCATGGATCTTTTCATACCCAAAACCACTAAGTCCCATTATAACAAATTGGGATGACAATCGGGAAATTTTTGATGGTAGCTCTTCTAAAGGCACCCCCGATATGATGTTCCATATGTTGTTCCATGCCTTACGTCGTGAAAAGCTGAATGCTTTAAGCATATCTGGATCTGATTCAATATCATCGTCAGAAGGGGGTATGTAATCTGGAATTAGCGCGCTTAGGGAGGTGCCTTGTCCTGCTCTTTCCCCCCTGACTTGTGCTTCTTCACTTTCAATTCCCGTTGGGACAGAGGCTGAGGCCTCATCTTCGGGTCTAATCATTGCAGTTGATGGTCCTGCATGATTAATTGAAAGATTTAGTTAGCTTCAAAGGATAACAAAAGAATGGATTGTCTTGCGAATAAAGTACAATCACAAATATTGTTATCCATTACCCAATGGTGGTTCAGCAACATGAGAAGACTTCTCCCCATCTTTCCCGGTTTCAACAGGATTTTCAAGATGGGTCTCAGGAGAGTTTATTGGATTTAGCTCTACTTGAGCTAATGTTTCTGCAATGATAGGGTTGACATCAGTGTCCACACCCTCTTCGGGCATTGGCAGTTCAGCAGCTTCTACGGAAGAAACTGCATATTATTTTACATCATGGTTAGAAATATGTTTTTTTTAAGAAAAATTTGGGCGAAGGGTAACACTCACGCCCAAGGTCTTCTAAATCACATGACAATCTAGCATGACCATAAAATTCTTCAAAAGTCATTCCTTGATTCATCATTTCATCCAATGATACTTCAGAATCTTGGTTAGTCTCACCAGTGGGAGCATTTGCTACGTCTTCTTGCTGACTTATGTCCTGCAACCCCTGACCCTAGACAGCATCTTCAGTAGTGGGAGGGATACTGGGAATGGATGGTAGCTCTTCTCTAGGAGCAACCAAGTTAGCTTGAGTCTGTGGTTGTTCTACAGCACCCTCCACGACCTTTGAAGAAGGATCAGTCCCTTCCCTCAAGGGGGAAATTGAAGAAGCCCCTGCAATCCTCAGAAATATGAGTAACCATATGATTATGGGTATAAACTCATGATTGTTCGAAGGACTTACCACTTCTAATGAAACTTTTAGCTAAGGATTTCCTCCTTCGTTGCCTTGGCTTCTTTTGTTTTTTTGGAGTTTCAGTTGTCTCCCTTATTGGCACTTGGATTGGCGAATGAAAGGCTATGTCCAGTGCCTCATTCATGGCCTGCTGGCCTGGAGATATCTCGCCTGGTTCACGAGGAGAATCAGCAGTAGCCCCAACAGCGGTACCACCAGGGCTATATTGTGGTGAAGGAACCCCGGTCCCTTTCTTTGCAAGCTGCAAGATGAAGAAAATAACTTCCTTAAGTAACAAAGCTTCAACTGAAATCAAGTTGCAAAGAAAATAAGGAAAGAAAACTTACATCTTCAGGAGCCACGTACTCTTGCCACTCCTCATCTCCAGAACCACCAGCCCCCTCAGTGGTGCCACGATCAATCATTTCCTTCACCCGCCTGGTGATAGGAACCGAATTATCAGTGGCATATATGAGCATTTCCAGCTCTCTGATGTAAGCTCGCACTTCATTGGGGTTATCTCCGTATTGAAGGTCTTTAGAAGCTAGAAGATATCCTATCCCAGGAAGTTGTAGGCCCTCACAAAAATCCAGCCAGGCGGTCTCAGTATCACAGTATAAGCTCTGCCATAGCTGAACAGCCTCTGGTCTTAGATATAAAGGCTGTGAGGAAGGTCCTACAATTTTTGATTTTAATTTCTTCCCGACTCCTGCAACTACAGATAGAGAATAAGAAAGTGAGACTTATTACTTTATAAAGTAGCAGTGATTGAAGTTATTACAATCAAATAACTCACCAGGAGCTGATGGAGTGGGTCTTTTAACTCTGGCCGGAGGATTATATCGGGCACGAAACCGCTTTGCTGCCGGTTGTGCCTCATCATCCCCATCATGATAATCCGAGGAATCAGTTCTAGAGGAGGAGTCTGTTGAACCTATTTCAGGAGGAGAAGCATCACCTTCATGAGGAAGAGTTTCTTTCTCTACAGTCCTCTTCCTCTTTCCCACTTGATATACAGGGTGATTCAATATCCCTTTAGGGTATGATGCTATCCAGTGTTCGGCATAAAATGTAGTCAGATAATGTGCCGCTTTTTCAACTGGTAGATCAAATACTGCCCCAGTCTTCTCTCTTGATGTCAGCAACCATAGTTGTCGAGCAACCATCAGATGTTGCTCTAACCTGACATGTACTGGAGGGGATACAACAATCTGTTGCAAACATTTGAATTGGCGTGCAAATCTATATGGAGCATAGGCCTCGCATATGATTTCTCCATCAATCCTGGCTACTAACACGCCATCCCTGCAAGCTAGCATGTATGCCCTCAAATCCAAAGGGGCTTTCCCATCATCAACAAACCGCCCAGATGGCGGACTTCCATAAGGAAAGAAGTTGAATTACTTATACATGCTTAGTCTTACTTTTATGTCATAACCATTGACATCTAATGGAGCAATTCCAGAGAATGCTTGCACTGACGGTCTGAAAGAGCTTCCAGGAATTTGTAATCCATTCTGTACATTGTAAGTCCTGAAGTGAGTGGCGATCCATCCCCACAAAACCTGGAATGGTCCCACTATTCTTAAAGGAGATTTACCCTGGAAGACGTGAAGTAAACTCCTGTGAATCTTTGCTAAAATGGGGGTAGCTAACCCAACCATTTTTCCCTCAGCCAACTTGGCCGCAATGACGAAGGTCCCTGTCCTAACGCCTCCCTTCGAATCCCTGACCGACAAGAGATAAATACTGAGCCACATTGCCAAGAAACCCACCAGACGAGTTTTCTTTGGAATTCTTTGATTCACTTCATAGCCCCATTTTTCAAACTCTCCTGCTTCTAGAGTTGGCCAGAATGTGCCAGGAGCTCCTCTCTTCTCAGGTTTTGGACAAGTGGTAGGACGTCTGGGCCGGGTATCCTTGGATTTCTTTTTCTTGGATCCTTTTTCCTTTGGCTCCATCCCTTTCTTCTTAGTAAGAAACACATTCATCCATTCTTCCGGATGGATATCTTTTCTGAAATGAGTTAATGAGGTCTCTGAACTCTTGAGCTTGTGAAAGATTTTGAATAATTCTCGAGCCAAAGCAGGAGTCTTCTCTGGATCATTCCAAGTCACCTTGGGAGGAATGAATTCATCATACATATCGCCCAAGATTGGAGCTCCTGAAATCTTGTGGACATCCCACAAACTGATACCTACTTCTCCATGAGTCAAGTGGAAAGAATTAGTCGCTGGACTCCAATGGCTGAGTATCTCTGGCACGAAGATATCATGTCTGTAAATATATGTTTGCCCTACCCAAACAGCCTCATATATTGCAGCTCTCTTCAGATCCTCAATAAACTCTGCGCAAGTCTGTCCCACCCAGTATACCCACATCCAAGTTGGCTTCACACCTCCCCCAGGACGGAAATCCCAACTTTTCTTCCAGCCTTTGGATTGATCCATCTGAGCATTTCGGAAGATTGAAGGATGACAATGTGGTTGAAGCTCAGGTGTATGTTTTTTCAGATCTGGTGTGCAAGGGCTATGATGAATCACATAAGCCTTCTCCACTGTTCCAGCAGTTTGAAATGATCCTCCGCCTGAGATATTTGCTGAAGCAAAATTGGTATAATTCCGAAACCAAGAAAATGGAAGATAATTCTTTACTTCTGGAATAATGACTTCTTGCAGATGACCATGACCATACAAAGGTAGATAAGTGCAGTGAGGAAAGTCGCGATGATATTTCTTCAGATACTTAGCCAAATATGGAAGAGTGCTGTTTTTGACAGTATAGTAATCAGGGCCAATGATATTCATCATATCATCTATCCGCTTGCTAGCCAGTTCATCAATTAATCCAGGTCTAAGAGCCATTGAATCTGCACAGGAGTTGAATAAATTAAACTCTTAAATGGGTTTTATTTTTCATAAAATTTGTGAAAAGAATTTGAAAAAAATGGCTAAGGCATTAAGGCGCGCAAGTATGGAGATGTCGCGCAAGTGATAGATGTGCCGCGCAAGTTTTGGTCGCGCAAGTATTACCGCGCAAGCCCTATTACCTTGAGAGTAGCGCGGCAGCGAAGAAATAGTGAAAACAAGAGACTTGCGCGGCGAGGAAGACTTGCGCGGCGAGAGCTCGAGAAATTCGGGGTCAGATGCCATCTACGGCCGGAAGCGGTATATTTATAGGCCAGGAGGCCTATCTGCGCGCCGCACCCAGAGCGCTCAAAGCCTGCGCGATGCAGACTTGCGCGCCACCCGCTGACGCTGAAAGACTTGCGCGCCTTCCCTTTTCCTTTTGAGGAATTCAATTTCCTCAGAGTCAAATCCTCATTTTCTCTTCGGATCCAACTCTGAGGGGGGACTTTTGTTGACGCTCCTTTCGTCACAGAATCTAAAGATCGGAAAACGGAATATCTCAGCTGAAAGTGATTCATCCTTTGAAGAAAACATCAAAAATCGACAAAGGCATGAACAAAGGATCAAAATCCAATTCACCGCGCAAGTTTTACCACTGTCGCGCAAGTACACTTGCGCGACTACCTTGGTCGCGCAGGTGACTTGCGCAACCTAATTGGTAACCGCCCGGTAACCGCCCGGGGTCTTCTTTTGCCTATAAATAGACCCTGTGGGCCCCCCATTCGAGAGGATCTTTTTTGAGAAACTCGGATTGAAGCTCCCGACGCCCAAGTCTCTTCTCAAAGCTTCCGGAACACTTCTAAGGTAATTTCTTACCTAGAACGGAAGATCTAAAGAGAAAAAGGAAGGCCTAAGTGTTGAAACTTATCAAACACTTGCGCGCCTACTTAATTCCTTCAATATAACTTGCGCGTCCCTCTTCTGGAAGAACCTCAAGAGGATGGTAAAGGGTTTAATAAAGAGTCGCTCAAGCATTTCAATACTGGTTGAAAATCGCGCAAGTACCCCTAATGTCGCGCAAGTATACTTGCGCGACCAATACTTGCGCGCCGCCGCAGGACTTGCGCGCCTTCCAAGACTTGCGCGCCCCTATCTTTTTGGGTGCCCATCTTGCCCATTTTTACCCCTCTTAAGCCATTTCACCCTTCCTATTCAAGATTCAGTCTTCAAGATACTCTTCAAAGCCATTTATGGCATGATTTCTTGATTTGACATCCTTATCTGAAAGGAATTCTGTGAAATACCTCTCAAAACCTAGTGATTTAAACATTTTTATGTCACCAAAGATTGAGAGTTCATTCATTCAACCTCATCCTTTAAGATGAGAGAATCCTAACCTGGGTCTCCTTTTCAGGAATAATCCCCAGTTATAAAAACCTTTGATCTGGGCATCTTTCTTAAGAATAAACCCCAATCAAGTCCTTTAATCTTGGGCATCCTCCTCAGGAGTAAGCCCCAAACCTTAATCCCTAACCTGGGTCTCCTTTTCAGGAATAAGACTCAGTCATAACCTTGGGCTTCCTTTTCAGGAGTAAGCCCCAAGTCCCCTAACCTAGGCTTCCTTCTCAGGAATAAGTCCTAGTCATAAATCTTGGGCATCCTTCTTAGGAGTAAGCCCCAAGTCTCTTAAAATTTCTCTTAACCAGTCATAATTTACCTTTGATTTGGGTTTTCCTTTTCAGGAGTAAAAAACCCAATCATAAGTCCCCTAACCTAGGCTTCCTTCTCAGGAATAAGTCCTAGTCATAAATCTTGGGCATCCTTCTTAGGAGTAAGCCCCAAGTCTCTTAAAATTTCTCTTAACCAGTCATAATTTACCTTTGATTTGGGTTTTCCTTTTCAGGAGTAAAAAACCCAATCATAAGTCCCCTCCTAACTTGGGAATCCTCCTTAGGAGTAAGACCCAAGATTAGAGTATTCAAATCTCCATGAAGCACATATAACTTTATGGACCCTGTTCATGGATTTTCTCCCTAAAAGTAAATCCTAAACCTTCATCTATCTGGGCAGTCATCCATACATAAGCCCCAAACATATTCTTATGATTGCATCTTTTATGGCACAATTGTCTAAATTTTTTACCAATACCTCTTGTTTCTCACACCGAGCATGACTCACGTGAGCTTAGAGTGTAAAAGTAATTATAACATTCATCTTTGAGCCATCAATCATAAACATCATAATCCATAACTCGAACTACGTGCGCTCTGATTCCTTTTCCAAAACAAAGGATACGTAGGTAGCCCATTTATGGGTTCGATCCCAACTTTGAAATAATCTCTGTCCTTCTGAATGACGATAAACTTCAAGTGCCCCACTAAGTGGCTTTAAAACCAGCCTGGTCATCATAATGACCAAGAGACTTTTATATAAATGTTTTGAAGGATACCATTGACCAAAGAATCTCTAAACAGATATAGATGATTCTCTATTGATGAAAAACCTTGAATACATATAAAAGATTCTCTAAATTTCTTGAATATTTAATCATTGATTGTTAAAACTAAAGGAAAGCACATTTTATAGTTGGTAATGTAATAAGGATTCACGAACATAACTTAAATCTATAAAGAGAGTCCCGGAGTAGACAATAATTCCCCTCAAAAAGGTGTGATGAGTCCGACCTCCCATCCTCTCGACCAATGCGAATTCCTAAGCCTCATTAGTCCACAAACTAATGAGCGCCTGCCTTTGGAAAGTAGGTCCAGACGGATGTGGAATCATTGGATGTTTCTGATTCTATGAACAAACCCGTTAGAAACCGATCGGAACGTTTGAATCTCCCGTCCAGGAGGTCATCCCCGGATTCCGCGCGAAACACCTATTTACACAATTTGGACATAATAATTCCTAATATGGAGTCCATTTTTTCAAATTCAAAACAAATAAGTGGTAGAAATTAATTTAAAATTAATTCTCGTTGTTAAAACAAAAAGGCGTTTTTTAAGAGATAATAACTATCAAAAGATTGACACTTGTTTATGTCCAGTTTAAATGTGAAATTATGTCCAATGACCAAAATTGTATTAAATGGTAAAAATATATTATAAATATACTTTAAAACCACTCAAATTAATAATTTATCACTATTAATTATTTCGATTAAAAATGTTGTTTTTAATTAAATTTTAGTAATTTTCACTATTCATCAAAATATGAAAGTTATCTGAAAAGTAGAAATATTTCACCCTTATCTAATTTCGATATTACAAAAACAAAAATGAAGTCCATTTTGAAAGATAAAATTTATAAAATTTCAAAAAGTAGATATTACTATTCATAACGGTTAGATTGATTGCTTGTGGTGTGTGTTAGAACTCGAAGTTGTGTATAACACACGCTACATTATTATTCAAAGAGAAACGTATTGTGGAAGCTTGGGGTGTTACATTGTAAAATTTTGATGTCCCCATTCTAAAGAATTAATTTATTTAGTCAAATTGAATATATAAAAGTTTAAAATATTGGATTTAAAAAGGGTTCACAATTAAAAGTTGGTAGAAGTGCATTTTTTGAAGAATACTTCTTTTATTTGAAAAAAATGAATTTGTTCTTACATTATGTCTAATAAACTCATAATATAGATTCTAAAATTATAAGTATTATATAATGTTCCAAATTAAGTTAATACTATTCATAACCTCTTTTGAACGGCTTGTTTGCTAAGTCATAGTGCGCTTGAACTCGGTGTTGCGTGTAGTGCAAGTTATTAAATTGTTTTGAAGAAAGAACACACTATGAAATCTTGGGGTGTTACATTCTTCCCTCCTTCAATAAATTACTTCCTCGAAATTTGAATTTTTTTTTTGAAAGTAAAGGTTGAAAATAGAAAATATCTTTGTGGGAAAACCCAAATCGGAAATTGGGTTAATAAAATTTAGTCTTAATTAGAGGAAAAGAGAAATGAAAGGGTCACCACCAAATTATGATCTCGATTAAGAGAACATTGGTGGGAATTAGAGAAATTTAATTGGGGGAAAATGTAAATATTTATAGGTATTGATTGAGGTCATCAATCACAAACATGTGTAAAATTGAGGTCCTTAAATTGATCAATCTGTGATAATTTAAAATACGATCGGTTCAATAAAACATAAGGTATTAGGAGTGAGAATGATTTAGAGGAATAAATATTTAAAACTTTTAAAATGATGTTTTAGTAAAAATTCACTTAAAAATAATCCCTTTTAAAACCCTTTTATGAAACATGGACATAAATAATAAATATTTCCCAGTATATACTTATGTAAAAACAACCTCGGATAATAAAGAGATTATGAAATTAACCCTGACCAATTTGGTAACTTACGAAACATACACCCCATGAAAGAGGTATCAAACAATTAATATTTAAATACACATAAATTAAAGTTTATTACACAAAGAATACAATTATGGGTAGTACATACACCACACAAAAGGAAATAGTTGCAATATGGCATGAATCTCATGGGAATAAGGAGTGAGATGAAAACCCCTTACATTGTAATTTTCCTCGATAGAGTGTAGGTTAACCTCATGTATAATAGTTAAATAATTTTTATTAAATTATAAAAGAATCATATATAAAAATATGATATGATATATTATCTTTTAATAGTGATTTGTTAATAATCTTTTTGTATTATTGTCGTTTTGGGTGTTAACTGATTCGTTTTCCATTATATGATTTGTTACGTAAGATGTGTTTGTTATGGATAGTTTGTATCTTATTCATATCCAAAATTATATCATTCCCTTAAAAATTACTTTTAATCATCAAATGAGAATTATTCTTGAATGGATATGATGGGTAAATCAATCTCATCACGTTTGTGTAGATGGTAATCCATACGTACGCACAAACCCTACTTCCATTTCATTTTTTATTATAAAAGAAATCTAAACCAAATGATACATTTGTATATTTTTATTATATTATAATATAATATCTTATATGTGTTACTTAAGTTCATTAACACCATCCTTTATACGTTCCATGTATGGTTTGAACGAGTCATATCACTTTGAGGGGCGGTAGTCTGCACTTTCTCAAATGAAATTATCGTATATATATACAAAATGAAACAAATAATGGTATGATATAAAATTGAATTACAGAAGCTTATATATCAAATAAATATCATTAATATCATATTTAATTATAGTTCCATCATAATGGCCACCATGAGAGGTCGTAGGAGAAAATTGGACAATCATCGTTTCGTGAGGCGTTTGGTTGCCATCCACAGAAACATTATGTCATTTGCCCATTAGATAGAGGTGTGTGTAAATGTAGTTAGAATGATTCTCATAAAAATATCTTAGTATATTTAGGATACTGATTTTGTTACAAAATAAAATAATAAGAAGAGTTTATGGGTTGTAGAATTAAAATAAAATAAAAGAAGCTAAGAGAAATTGTTACCTTTAATTTGGGTAACTCTCTTTGGATTGAACCAAAAAAGGACTATTGAAGTGCCTTCTGCCTATGTTAAGGCTTCTAGGAGGAGGATAGGGATGTTGAAAGAGTATTTTGTCTGGCTTTGGCCTAACCAAAAGGCATGAGAGGTGTGAGGAATTGGTCAGAAGTGGTGTCCTTTTAAAAGGGGGAGGAGGGGCTCTTTAGAAAAAAACTTAAAGTATTATTTTATAATAAATTCATATTCGGTTTATAATGGCTCCAAAGTGGATTATTCAAATCCTAAGGTGGGGATGGGTCGAAATATTTTCAACCAACATATTTTAGACAGGTTTGAGTCATTATATTAACCTTATCTTTTAGTTTTAACTCTTGGGTAATTAGTTTGACACTTACCATGTAACTTTGTATTTTTATATTATATAGTTAATAAACTCAATATATACCTCCAAGAGGGCCCCAAGTGGTCCATTAAGGATACTACTATCTTGAAAAAAGTCTTTTTTCAGAACCTTAGATTTTTTGGAATTGAATATCAATTAATAATATAATATTTGTTTTAAAAAAACCTTTTTGTCAGTTTTGACACTATACAATAATTGATTTTTTTTAAAATCTTAACAACTTTATTAATTCGAACCAAATTAATTTAATCAATCCTAACATGTCATCTTAGCTAATAAAATTCATGGATTTTATAAAAAGGGAGTTACCCAAATTTAAGGCAACGATTTCTCTTAGCTTCTTTTCTTTTATTTTACTTCTCCAACCCCAAAACTCTTCTTATTATTTTCTTTTGTAACAAAACCAGTATCCTAAGTAAACTAAGATATTTTTATGAGAAGTATTAGAACTAAACATACACACACCTCCATATAATGGGTGAATAACATAATGTTTCTGTGGATGGAAACCAAACGCCTCACGAAACGATGATTGTTCAATTATCTCCTACCGCCTCTCATGGTGGCCATTATGATGGAACTTTAATTAAATATGATATTAATTATATTTATTTTATATATAAGTTTCTGTAATTAAATTTTATATAATACCATTATTCATTTCATGTTGTATATATATACGATAATTTCATTTGAGGAAGTGCGGACTACCGCCCCCTCAAAGTGATATGACTCATTTATACCATACATGGAACATATAAAGGATGGTATTAATGAACTTAAGTAACACATATAAGATATTATATTATACTGGAATAATAATATACCTATGTATAATTTGGTTTTGATTCCTTTTAAAATGAAAAATGAAATGGACGTAGCGTTCGTGCGTACGCACGGACTACCGTCTCCACGAACGCGATAAGATTCATTCCCCATCGTATCCATTCAAGTATAATTATTATTTTATGATTAAAAATAATGTTTATGGACTTGATATAATTATTGATATGTATAAGATACAACCTATCCATAACAAACATGGCTTATGTAGCAAAACATATAAAATAAAACGAGTATGTTAACACCCGAAACAAAAATAGTACTAAGATATTATTAACAAAACAATGTTAAAAGATCATATATGATATCATATTAATGTACATTATTCTTGTCTAATTTAATAAAAATAATTTAACTATTATACAGGAGATTACCCTACCCTCGACAATGGAAAATTACAAGGTAAGGGGTTTTCATCTCACTCCTTATTCCCGTGAGATTCATGCCATATTGAAACTATTACCTTTTGTGTGGTGTATGTACTTCCCATAATTGTATTCTTTGTGTAATACACTTTAATTTATGTGTATTTACATATTCATTGTATGATACCTCTTTCGTTGGGTTTATGTTTCATAAGTTACCAAATTGGTAAGGGTTAATTTCACAATCTCTTTATTATCTGAGGTTGTTTTTACGTAAGTATCTACTAGGAAATATTTATTATCCATATCCATGTTTTATGAAAGAGTTTTAAAAGGGATTAATTTAAGGGACTTTTTACTAAAACAACATTACAAATGTTTTAAATATTTATTCTTCTAAATCTTTCTCATTAATGTTCATGTTTCAAATGGGTTTTAAGTATTTATTTATATGGACATGAATGTTTTTAAAATGTTAATTCATTTCAAAGGTTTCAAAGTGGTATGGGACACTTTGATTCAAAAATGACTTTAAATGACTTCTTTTCCAAATTGTGTGACTTTTAAATGTTTTCATGAAAGGGGTATTTCTATCAAAGAGTTTTACAATTCATTTCCATCTATTTCAAATCTTTTAATGGAATTTAAACTTGTTTTTAAGTTGATTTATTATGATACAAAACTTCCATATTGTATTGAAGGTTTTGTGATATGTTTGACTTTGGATGTGTTATTTTTATACCTTTCATGGTTTGTGGTTAAAGTATTGACATTTCGTATCCTAGTTCTTATATGAATGTTTATTTTAAGATTCATCCTTTTCATATGAGGAATGTATTGGACATAGTAATTGACGGGTGGAGCCTGCTATAGCTCCTCGATGCATCGGTAGGTCTCATGAGACAACGAGAGGTGGAATTGGCCGAGGCCCTTTCCCAATTTGATTTATGGTTTTGGCCGAGTCCTTAATCATTTTTAGACGTCTTGGTTGTGGCCTTGACAAAATGTTTTAGAATGTCTTGTATTATACATTCCATCATTATGAAAATAAAATTGATGGTTCATGTGGTCATTTGACTAGTATAATACCCATGATTATGTTTTATTATGGCATTTTTTACTCAACTCATATTCCTGCCATAAAAGTATTCATGGTTATTATTGTTAAAGGCTTTGGTTTCAATTTTTCACTATGCTTAATATTGATGTTATCTTCCGCTGTATTGCTTACCCTTACTGAGCGTTTGAGCTCACCCCTTTCTATGTTTTATTTTTCCCAGGATTCCAAGAAGTGTATTTTGATTGACATGCAGGGTTAAGCTAAGGGAATAAGGGAGTTCATAAAGGATTACTTATGTTTTGTTGTATGTTATAAATTGTAATATAACATTCATGTATATAATCTATTTTCCAAGACTACTAAACTGATCGGTCCTTCGGGACATGATTCCTTGTAATCATGCCAATGTATTAAAATAATGCACCGACTCCGGGTAACTGGGGTTGGCGTGTTATAGTTGGTATCTGAGGAAGTTTAGAAATAACCTCAGAAACTAGATTTAGATAAAATCTGATTAGAGCACATATCCCTAAGATAGACTTTTAGGATTAGTAGAGAAGAACTTCCTAGAATTTTGCTATTGTAGAGATTTTGTGAGTTTTACGAGTAGTACATCCCTGTTTGGATACGAGCAGGTAGAGGCGGATCTGGCATAGATGTACCTAGGGGTAAAACCTGAAAAAACTGCTTTGAGCTAGACTCGAACGGGAACTGGTACACGACAACGGGCCTTGCTGTACTCTTGGTTACAACAATTTGGGGGGATATGCTTAGGACAATTCTCATTTTCATTACAAACCACTATGAAGGGTTTATGGGTATATACCTCCTCA
Source organism: Viscum album (assembly GCA_963277665.1). Classification (NCBI taxonomy): domain Eukaryota; kingdom Viridiplantae; phylum Streptophyta; class Magnoliopsida; order Santalales; family Viscaceae; genus Viscum; species Viscum album. The sequence continues at coordinate 90,930,277 of OY728163.1, forward strand.
AGAAAGTTTTTTTGTGATTATGGATTATATCCATAAACTGTTTAATGTATGTTAAGTGTTTTACAAGTTTGTGATTAGGTATTTATATTCATAAACAAATCTAGTGTATTCCATTGTTTAGAAATGGCGCCTAGTAGAAGGAATGATAACTTCATCCATACATATGATCCAAAGAGTAATAATGATCATATATTTCATGGTATTAAGCCAACATTTAGAAGGTAAATAGTCTCCCATGTATTCTAAATATATGAAGAAATAGTATCTTGTGTTAATAAGAAAAGAAAATAATTCTCTGAATCCTATGGCTTTGAAGGGAAGCCAGAGAAGAAAAGGATGATAGAAAGAAAGATGGATAAAGAGAATAAGGGAAAGAAGGATTTTCCAATATATTATAATTGTGGAATGAATCACCTTGGTAAATTCTTGAAGGGAATGGGATTTTTTTATAAGTGTGGAGAAAAAGGACACCAAGTATGTGATTGCAAGGGTAATAAAAAGTTTTCGAATGTAAAATTCTTCATCTTCAAGGCATTAAAATAGTAAATGAATCTATGTCCCATTCATAAGAGTATACCACAAATGATGTTATTGGATAATAATCAAGTTATGATACTACCTCAGATAAAGTTGAATTACTAGTGTTCTTATGTTGTTATTATAGAATTATTTAATTTGAGTGTTGTATCAACATTATACTGGTTACATGAATTATAAAGATAAATAAGGATTGTACTAGAGTACTATTTTATTGAGGATTTGAGATTATAGTGAGATACACTTTTGGTAAAATACATTCTTGAAGGAAAGGTAATCCTTAATATGGTCTCGATAATGAGGTAGTGATTTTGGAATAAGAGATGGTTGATTTGAATAAATTATATTGGATATTCTTGACTAACTTGAAACTGATTAATGATTTTTCATTGTCGAATTTTACAACATTTTTGGATAGAAGGAGTATATACAGTATTCTATAAGGAATAAGGGAGCATGAATGTAATCAATAAGGTTTTATGGTAATTCAGGATGTTTTAGTGTTTTAAAAGAATATATGACGAAGGTATTCACAAGCTATTACGGGGTAAAAAGGATCTACATTATGTTTACCTTTCATATAAATTTTGGATTGAGAATTTACAGAAGTATTTATGATATGTCTAAAGGTTGTATTGTATTATGTTTGAAAGGTTATTTTTTATTTTTATAAAAGGACAACACGCAGACCGTGTGACGACCCTTCGTGTCGGACAAAGCTGCGGGAATCGAACCCACAACCATAGTTCAATTGGGATTTATCACCTACTACTGGACTACGTGATGTTCATGGATGGTATAATGTAGTTTATTTTTTAAAGGTTCTATTATGTGAATTATTAATTCATTATATTTGGAACCCTATATGATTAAGATAAATAGAGTATTTTGAGTTGTATTATGTTTTGGGGTGAAAGAAGAGTTTGTGGTAGAAATTTATTAATGGATAAAACTCTAATTATAAATTAAGTGTATCTCCTTATGATCTTATCCAATCTCGTAAATAAATTCCTCAACATTAAGAAAATGAACTTTGAAGAAAAATGTTGTCCTAGATGGTACCTTAGATCATCGAAAATTTATGGCTTTGGGATTGTTGACCTTTTCATAGACATGTTCTCTACCACTCTCCATCAGATATTGATGGTTATATTTCTCTTCCATATCCATATTTTCCTACATGGAACCCTAGTATGTGTTATTTTTGGTAACATGCATACTTATCACTCATTATTTTAAATAGAGGCCCCATTAATCCATTTTTCGATGTGGGATTTCAGTTAAGATATTTTGAAATGTCAACCCCATGTTTCCAATACCGAGAATAAATTGCAAGGACACAATTTATTTAAAGATGGGAGAATGTAACACCCCAAGATTCCATGGTACGCTTCTCTTTTAATAATACAGAAGCGTGTGTTGTATGCAACTTCGAGTTCTAACACACACCAAAACCAATCAGAGTAGCCATTAGGAATAGTAATACCCACTTTTTAAAATTTTATAAATTTTATCTCTCAAAATGGACTTCATTTTTGGATTTTAAATATCAAAATTATCCTAGGGTGAAATTTTGGTACTTTTCGGATAACTTTCATATTTTGATGAATAGTGAAAATTACTAAATTTTAATTAAAAACAAATTTTTTAATCGAAATAATTAATAGTGATAAATTATGAATTTGAGTGGTTTTAAATGATATTTAGAATATATTTTTACCATTTAATCCAATTCTGGTTATTGGACATAATTTCACCATTAAACCGGACATAAACAAGTGTCAATCTTTTGATAGTTATTGTTTCTTAAAAACATGCTTTTTGATTTAACAGCGGGAATTAATTTTAAATTAATAAATGAAACTTCAGTGTTTTTAATTTGGTAAAATAGAATTCATTATTGAATTCAGAATATCAAAATTATCTTAGGGTAAACTGTTGGTATTTTTTTGAAAACTTTCAATTTTTTATGAATAGTGAAAAACACTAAGTTACTGTTTAAAACCGGATTTTTATGTAAGTATTTATTTATATTATTTAAATTTGATTTAGGCTAAAATAGATACATAATACCTATATAAATTCAATGTAATTCATTGGAGTCCGTTTATAATAATTTTAGATATATAAAAATTTTATTGAACTTTTTCACCGTCTTTTACCCACCTCCTAGGAGAATTTGTAAATTCACATAAAACATAATTTAACCACTTCTTTGAGTGGAATTTCTAAAATCCGAGAGACATGGTTAATATAAATGAGTAAAATGTGGTTCAATAAGATAAAAATAATTTTTGGTGAATAGTAACTTTTAACTTTTATTTACCACGGTAAAAAGTAAATAGGGTAATTATGGGTAAAAATGATATTATTATTACCCTAACACATGTCCAAATTCTATTGGGTTTGATTAATTAGACAAAAAAAACATTAGAAATAAAATATGACCCTTTAGGTCCACTTGGATTAGATTAGGACATTTATTATTATTTAATTCAAAGAAGAGTTAAAAGAGTTAAAATCAATGTTTAATAACTAAAATATTTTTAATATAGGGTTATACATTAGATAAATTCAATTATAAATATTCATTAGAAAGCTAAAACTATTTACTACATAATTTTATTTTAATTATAATTTTTAGACGTTAAATAGTTAAATTTATTTATGACACAATGATGATGCAATTATTACCTTATTAATGAAAGAATCAAATAAATGGTAATATAAATATCAAAATAAATATAATTTCAACGTTTTTATGACATCCACGAATTTTATAGGTGATTATGACATGTTAGGGATGATTCAATATATCGTTTTCGAAATAATCAAGTTGTGATGACTTTCACAAATACAAAATACCAAATAGTGTCAAAATTGACATAAATTAATATTTAAAACAAATATTATATGAGTAATTGATATTATATTCATATAAATATAAGGTTCGTCCAAAGGACTTATATCATAATTTTAATATCATTAATGTACCACTTGGGGGTCATTTGTAAGTTTATAGTAATTTTATTAACCATATAATATAAAAATACAAAGTGACATGGTAAATGTCAAACTAAGTAAATAAGGGTTAAAACTAAAATATAAGGTTAATAAAGTGACCCAAACCTATCTAAAACCTATTGGTTAAGTTTATTTCAACCCATAACCACATTAAAATTTTAATAATCCACTTTGGAGCCATTAGAAATCGAATATGAATTTATTATAAATTAATACTTTAAGGTTTTCCAAAAGATCCCCTCCTTCCTCTAATAAAAGGATACCACTTATAACCAATTACTCACACCTTAAAAGCCTTTTGGCTCATCCAACACTTCCCCGTTAATCTCTCTACTTCCCTCTCCTCCTCCTAGAAGCCTCACCTTAGGCAGAAGGAACTTCAAGATTCCTTTTTGTTTCAAACAAAAGGGAGTTACCCATTTTAAAGGTAACGATTTCTCTTAGTTTCTTTTCTTTTATTTTACTTCTCCAACCTCTAAACTCTTCTTAATATTTTCTTTTGTAACAAAAACAGTATCCTAAATATACAAGGATATTTTTATGAGAAGTATTCTAACTATACTTACACACACCTCCATCTAAAGTGTGAAAAACATAATGTTTCTGTGGATGGCAACCAAACGCCTCACGAAACGATGTTTGTTCAATTATCTCCTACCCCCTCTCATGGTGGTCATTATGATAGCACTATAATTAAATATAATATTAATTATATTTTTTTAATGTAAGCTTCTGTAATTCCATTTTATATCATACCATTATTCGTTTCATGTTGTATATATATACGATAATTTCATTTGAGGAAGTGCGGACTACCGCCCCCTAAAAGTGATATGACTCGTTTATACCATACATGGAACATATAAAGGATGGTATTAATTAAATTAAGTAACAAATATAAGATAATATATTATACTGTAATAATAACATACTTATTTATCAATTCTTTTTTATTCCTTTTAAAATGAAAAATGAAATGGAAGTAGCGTTCATGCGTACATACAGGCTACCGTCTCCACGAACGCGATGATATTCATTCCCCATTGTATCCATTCAAGTATAATTCTAATTTTATGAATAAAATTAATTTTTAATGACTTTATATCATTCTAGATATGTATAATAGACAACCTATCCATAACAAACATAACTTATGTAACAAAACATATAAAATAAAACGAGTAAGTTAACACCCGAAACGACGATAATACTAAGATATTATTAACAAAGAAATGATAAAAGATCATATATGATATCCTATTAATGTATATTATTCTTGTATAATTTAATAACAATCATTTAACCATTATACAGGATATTACCCTACCCTCGACAAAGGAAAAGTACAAGGTAAGGGGTTTTCATCTCACTCCTTATTCCCGTAAGATTCAATCCATATTGCCACTATTACCTTTTGTGTGGTGTATGTACTGCTCATAATTGTATTATTTGTGTAATGCACTTTATGTTATGTGTATTTACATATTATTTGTATGATACCTATTTCATGGGGTGTATGTTTCGTACGTTACCAAATTTGTAAGGGTTAATTTCGCAATCTCTTAATTATTTGAGGTTGTTTTTACAAAAGTATCTACTGGGAATAAGGAGTGAAATGAAAACACCTTACCTTGTAATTTTCCTTGCATGAGGGTAGGTTAACCTCATTTATAATGGTGACATAATTTTTATTAAATTATAAAAGAATAGTATACATTAATATGATATCATATATGATCTTTTAACATTGCTTTGTTAATAATATCTTAGTATTATCGTCGTTTCAGGTGTTAACTTACTCATTTTCTTTTATATGTTTTATTACATAAGTCATGTATATTATGGATAGGGTGTATCTTATTCATATACAGAATGATATCAAGTCCTTAAAAATTAGTTTTAATCATCAAATGAGAATTATACTTGCATGGATACGATGGGGAATGAATCTCATCACGTTCGTGGAGACGGCAGTCTGTACATATGCACGAGCGACAATATCATTCTTTTGATATTAAAATAATATATAATTGGATGGTATATCATATATATAGAATCATTGTCATTTATATTTATTATTTACATCAATTAAATATCATTATCATACCCATCCAAATAATAATGTTTTTGAATAACAATTATACCACGACGTGGAGACGGTAAGTCGTACGTACGCACGTATGGTGACATGTCATTCAAAGGATGGATAGAATACTGAATATGGTTGTACCATATTTGTAATAAAATCACAGTCTATAGAAGATACTGGATTTATTATTTTATAAAGGAAAAAACATAGAATGAAGAAGTTTAAGAAGAAAGGAACTTGAAAAGGTTGGTGAAAACATTACCTCTTCTTCAGGATCTTCCTTTTGATTTGATCAAAAGGGCTCCTTAGGTCGGATTTCTGATCAAACTAAGGCCTCTAGGTTGAATTGACGTAAGTTTAGAGAGTATTTGGGTAGTGTTTGTCTGAACCAGAAGGCTTTGAAGGTGCGAAGAATTGGATAGATGTTGTGTCCTTTTATAAGGGGGGGGAGGGGACCTTTAGGAAAAACGTAAAGTATTAATTTATAATAAATTCATATTTGGTTTATAATGGCACCAAAAAGTATTATTAAAAGTATAATGTAGGGATGGATCGAAATCCTTTCAACCAATAAATTTTAGACAGGTTTTCATCATTATATTAACCTTATCTTATAGTTCTAACTCTTAGTTAATTAGATTGACATTTTCCATGTAACTTTGTATTTTTATATTATATAGTTAATAAACTTACTATATATATCAAAGCAACCCCCATGGGGTCCATTGATGATACAACTATCATGATATAAGTCATTTGGATGAGCCTTAGATTTTTAGGAATATAATATCAATTAATAATATAATATTTTTTTAAAAAACTCATTTATGTCAATTTTTACACTATTCAATAATTGATTTTTGTTAAAGTCTTAAAAACATTATTAATTCGAAAAAAATTCATTTAAGAAATAATATCATGTCATATTAACCAATAAAATTCATGTATGTCATCAAAACATTAAAAGTATATTTATTTTGACATTTATAATACCAAATATTTGATTCTTTCATTAATAAGAAAAATACTGCATCATTATTATTTCATTAATAAAATTCATTATTACATGACTAAAAATTAAAAATAAAATACCATTATGTAGAAAATAATTTTATATTTCTAATGAATATTTATAGTCTAAAATCAAAAATATATAACTCTATGTAAAAATTGTTTTTCTAAAAGATATATGTTTATGTCATTTTTGTATTTATTTTAACTTAATTAATATAAAGTGTCATTATCACTTACAAGTGGATCCATGGGGTCCCAAAGTCGACCCAAATATGCCCATTGTTGGAAATGTATCAACCAATTGGGTTAAGACACGTTTTAGGGTAATTTTTTTATTATTATAATATTATTTGTTTACCCTTATTTACCGAATTTACCCTTTAACCATGGTAAATAAAATATTTAACGAAGTAATTATTCAAAATGTATAAAAATAAAATTTACCTATTTACAAAATTTGGATATCATGATTCCAAACATAGAGCCCATTTTTTCAAATTCAAAACATAGAAGTGGCAGAAATTAATATAAAATTAATTCCCGTTGTTAAAACAAAAAGCGTGTTTTTAAGAGATAATAACTATCCAAAGATTGACACATGTTTATATCCGGTTTAATTGTGAAATTATGTCCAATGACGAAAATTGTATTAAATGGTAAAAATATATTCTAAATATACTTTAAAACCACTCAAATTCATAATTTATCACTGTTAATTATTTCGATTAAAAAATATGTTTTTAATTAAAATTTATTAATTTTCACTATTCATCAAAATATAAAAGTTATCCGAAAAGTACCAAAATTTCACCCTAGGCTAATTTCGATATTCTGAATCCTAAAATGAATTCCATTTTGAGAGAAAAAATTTATAAAATTTCAAAAAATAGGTATTACTATTCATAACGGCTACTTTGATTGTTATTTCCATTCTAAAATAATAACTCCAGTATCTCCTATATATTGTGATGTTATTATAAATATGGTACAACCATATTCAGTATTTTAACCCTATTGGTTGATAAATGTCTAACCATGTACATATTTGGGTCGATTTTTGGACCCCATGGATCCACTTGTATTTGATAATGACACTTTATATTAATTAAGTTATAGTAAATACAAAAATGACATAAGCATATATCTTTTAGAAAAACAATTTTTACATAGGGTTATATATATTATATTTTTGACTATAAATATTAATTAAAAAGATAAAAATATTTCCTACATAATGGTATTTTATTTATAATTTTTAGACATTTAAAATTTAAAAATATATATTACACAATAATGATGCAGTATTTTCCTTATTAATGAAAGAATCAAATAATTGGTATTATAAATGTTAAATTAAATATAATTTGAATGTTTTGATGAAATACACGAATTTTATTGGTTAATATTACATATTATGATTTCTTAAATGAATTTTATTCAAATTAATAATTTTTCTATGACTTTAGAAAAAATCAACTCTTAAATATTGTAAACATTGACAAAAATGAGGTTTTTAAAAAAATATTATATTATTAAATGATATTATATTTTTTAAAATATAAGGTTCATCCAAAGGACTCATATAATGATTGGTTTATTATTAATGGAGCACTTGGGGGTCTCTTGGATGTATATAGTAAGTTTAATTACAATATATTATAAAAATACAAAGTGACATGGTAAGTGTTAAACTAATTAACCAAGAGTTAAAACTAAAAGATAAGGTTAATGTAAAGACTCGATGCTGTCTAAAATATATTGGTTGAAAGGATTTAGAACCATACCCACCTTATAATTTTAATTATTCACTTTTGAGCCATTTGAAACTGAATATAAATTTATTATAAATTAATACTTTAAGTTTTTTCTAAAGATCCCCTCCTCCCCCTAATGAAAGGACAAAAATTCTAACCAATTATTCACACCTTAAAAACCTTTTTTTCTGCCAAACCCTGAAAAAATACTCTATCAACATCCCTCTCCTCCTCCTAGAAGCCTTACCTTAGGCAGAAGTCACTTCAAGAGTCCTTTTTGGTTCAAACCAAAGGGAGTTACCCAAATTAAAGGTAAAGATTTCTCTTAGCTTCTTTTCTTTTATTTTACTTCTCTGACCCCTAAACTCTTCTTATTATTTTATTTTGTATCAAAACCAGTGTAATAAATATACTAGGATATTTTTATGAGAATTATTCTAACTACACTTACACACACCTCCATCTAATGGGTGAATGACATAATGTTTCTGTGGACGACAACCAAACGCCTCACGAAACGATGATTGTTCAATAATCTCCTACCACCTCTCATGGTGGCCATTATGATGGAACTGTAATTAAATATGATATTAATGATATTTATTTTATATATAAGCTTCTATAATTCTGTTTTATATCATACCATAATTTGTTTCAAGTTGTATATATATAGGATAATTTCATTTGAGGAAGTGCAGACTACCGCCCCCTCAAAGTGATATGACTTGTTCATACGTTACATGGAATGTATAAAGGATGGTTTTAATGAACATAAGTAACACATATAAGATATTATATTATAATTCAATAAAAATATACCTATGTATCATTTGGTTTTGATTCCTTTTAATATGAAAAATGAAATGGAAGTTGCGTTCATGCGTGCGTACGGATTACCGTCTCCACGAACATGATGAGATTCATTTACCCATCATATCAATTCAAGAATAATTATCATTTGATGATTAAAATTAATGTTTAAGGACTTGATATAATTCTGGATATGAATAATATACAACCTATCAATAACAAACATGGCTTACGTAACGAATCATATAAAGGAAAACGAATCAGTTAACACCCGAAACGACGATAATACTAAAATATTATTAACAAAGCAATATTAAAAGATCATAGATGATATAATATTTATGAATAGGATTCATTTATAATTTAATAACAATTATTTATCTATTATACATGAGTGTAACATACACTCTATCAAGTAAAAGTACAAGGTAAATGGTTTTCATCTCATTCCTTATTCCCGTGAGATTCATGTCATATCGCCACTATTATCTTTTGTGTGGTGTATGTATTTCCCATAATTGTATCCATTGTGTAATACACTTTAATTTATTTTTATTTACATATTCATTGTATGATACTACTTTCATGGGGTGTATGTTTTGTAAGTTACCAAATTGGTAAGGGTTAATTCCGCAATCTCATTATTATCCGAGTTTGTTAATGTGTAAGTATTTACTGGGACATTTTTATCATCCATGTCCATTTTTCATAAAAATGATTTTAAAATGAATATTTTAAATATTTTTGAAAGGTACCCTTTATCAAGATCATAATTTTAAAAATTTTAAAGATTTATCTTTCTAAATATTTTTAATTAATGTCCATGTATTCAAAATGTTTTTAAGGATTTATTTATGTGGACATGATTTTTTGTTAAATGTTAATTCCTTTCAAAAGTTACAAAGTAGAATGGGACACTTTGATTCAAAAATGTCATTAAATTACTTCTTTTCTAAATTGTGTGACATTTAAATATTTTCATTAAAAAGTTTTATTTCTCTCAATGAGTATTACAAATTATTTTCATCTATGTCAACATCCTTTGATAAATTTTACACTTGTTTGAAGTTGATTTATTATGATACAAATCATCCATACTGTATGTAAGGTTTTGTGTATGTTTGACTATGGATGAGTTATTTTTATGCCATTAATGGTTTATGGTTAATGTTTTGGCATTTCGTATGCTAGTTTTAATACAAATGTTTATGTTATATTTCATCCTCTTCTTAATATGAATGTGTTGGACTAATATGTTCCGGGTTGGGGTCCAGTTATAGCTGACCCTCTGGGTTTGTGTCCGGTTATTAGAGGCACTCCGAGTTGGTGTCTGGTTATTAGAGCCACTCTGGGTTGGTGTCGAGTTATTAGAGGCACTCCGGGTTGGTTTCCGGTTGTTAGAGGCACTCCGGGTTGGTATCTGGTTATTAGAGGCACTCTGGGTTGGGTTCCGGTTACAGTTAGCCCCTAGGTCTTGGCACGAGGCCTTGATAAAGAAATTAAAGTACAGAATTATGCATTCCTTCATTATGAAAGTGGTTATTGATATTTCATGTGATTATTCGATTAGTAGAATATCCATGTGAATATGTAAATGATATTATTTCATTTTATTTATTCCATATTATGTTCAAGTTCATGTTTAAAAGGATTTTGTTTTAGTTATACATTGCCTTAAATGATTATGCTTATTTATGAATATTTCTTCTATATTATTATCTTTACTGAGCATCTGAGCTCACCCCTTTATATGTGTTATTTTTTTCCAGGATTCCAAGAAGTGTATTGTGATTGATATACAGGGTTAAGCCAGGGGAATAATGGAATTTGTGAAGCATTATTTATGTTGTTTTGTATATTAAGAAGTTTAATGTAATATTCATGTATGCAATATATTTTCCAAGACTGCTAAACTGATCGGTCCTTTGGGACTTGATTCCTTTTAATCATGCCAATATTATGTAATAATGCAATGACTCTGGGTAACTGGGGTCTGGGAGTTACAGTTGGTATCAGAGGAAGTTCAGCAATAACCTTGAAAGCTGATTTAGATAAACTCTGATTAGAGCACATAGCCCTATGATAGACTTTGAGGATTAGTAGAGAAGAACTTCCTAGAATTTTGATATTGTAGAGATTTTGGGAGTTTTCCGAGCAATACATCCCTGTCTGGATACGAGCAGGTAGAGGTGGTTCTGGCACAGATGTACCCAGGGGTAAAACCTGAAAACACCACTTTGAGCTAGACTCGAACAGGAACTAGTGCACGACAACGGGCCTTACTGCACTCTTGGTAACAACACCCCCAGTATAAATTCTTAGGATAATTATCATTTTTTTACAAACCATTATAAAGGTTTTATGAGTATATACTTCCTCAAAGAAGAAATTTTTATGATTATGGATTATATCCATAAACTGTTCAATTCACGTTATCTTTTTTACATGTTTGGAATTATGTATTTTGATTCATAAACTAATCTAGTTTATGACATTTGTTAGAAATGGAACCTAGTGGAAGGAATGGAAATAGTATCAACGCACGTACTCCATGTAGGGATTTACCTCCTACTCAAGAAAATTATAGTGGAGCTGGTAATGCAACTGGTGCTGATCTGCTAATCACCATACTAGGACAACTCACTCAGGTTATGAATAATAACCTTACCCTTATGTAGAACTTGGATCCACAGCGTGGAGGATCAATGTTAGATCACTTCATGAGGCAACAACCGCCAACATTCAATGGGAGTACAAATCCATTAGTGGCTGAGCAATGGATAAACACCTTAGAGAAAATATTCCATGCTTTGGGGAGTAGCGAAGGGGAAAAAGTTGTCATGGCAGTTTACCACCTCTGTGGAGATGCTGACCAATGGTGGTCCTTGATTAAAAATACAAAGGAAGATGATGAAGTATCAAATATGGAATGGAGGGAATTTAAATATATTTTCTTAGAAAAATACATTCCTCATGACCATCTAGTAGATATGGAAAGGCAGTTTCTGAGTCTGAGGCAAAAAGAGGATGAGAGTGTTGCGAAGTATGAGGCTAACTTTACAACATTAGCAAGGTATGTTGCAGATTATATACATAAACCAAGAAGTAATATTGATCATTTATTTTATGGGTTAAAACCATTTCTCCTTCGAGCATTAGTATCACAATTGTTCTCATCATACGAAGATATTTTCTCATGTGTAATCAAGACAGAAAAGGAAATCTTTAAGTCTTATGACCTTAAATCAAAGTAAGAGAAGAAGAGATCGGTTGAACAATCTGGGAAAGGAAATAAGGAAATAGGGAAGATGAGAAGAAATGAATTTCCACCCTGTGACAATTGGAGAAGGAAGCACCCTGGTGCCTGTCAAAAAGGAAAAGGAGTGTGCTACAAATGTGGATAGAAGGGTCATCTAGCTTGTAATTGTAATGTAATGAAAGATACTACTGATGTTGAATGCTATAATTGTAGAGAAATGGGGCATTATGAAAATGAATGTCCTAAGCACCAAGAAAAAATACCTCAGAAAAGGCCAAGAGAACAAGGCCAATCTTATGATGTTACTACATATGAAGTTGAATAATTATTGTATTTGTGTTTTTGGATTCAAGAACTATATTATGGTTATAAGAATAATGTGATATATATAAGGATTATATTGCAATACTATTTTATTTAGGACTTGAGGTTATGTGGTTCTAAGATAAGTGACTTAATAGTAAGCTACACTTTTTGTAAAATACATGGTTTAAGGAAAGTTAATCCTTAATATGGTCCCGATAATGAGGTAGTGATTTGGGAATAAAACATGATTGACTTGGATAATTTATATTGGATATCCTTGAATACCTTGAAACTGATTAATGATTTTTATATTCCATCATTGTTGGAGTTTACAAAATTTTTGAATAGAAGGAGTATATCCAGTATTCTATAAGGAATAAAAGTTCATGAATGTAATCAACATGGTTTTAGGGTAATTTAGGATTTTGTAGTGTTTTAAAAGAATACAGGATGAAGGTGTTCACATGTTATTACCCGGAAAAAAGGATCTTTATTGTGTTTACCTTCCTTATAAATTTTGGTCTTGGATAGAAGTATTTTTTATAATTTTAGTCTGAGATTATTTTTGGATATTTATAAAAAAACAACACGCAGACCGTGTGACAACCCGTCATGTCGAACAAAGCTGTGAGAATCGAACCCACAACCATAGTGTGATTGGGATTTATCGTGTACCACTGGACTACGTGAAGTCCCTGGAATATATAATTTTGTTTTTTTATGTTCTGATAGATAAATTATAAATTAACGTTTGGATCCTAATACTATTAGGATAAATATAATATTTTTGAGTTCTATTACCTTTTAGAGTGAAAGATGAGTTTGTGGTAGAAATTAGTTGAAGGATGAAACACTACTTGTCAAGTATATATATATATATATATATCACCTATTTTATGAAGAAATTAATTCTTATACATTATTGAAGGTATCTTAAAACCAAAAATTTGTTATCCTAATACCTTAGGTTTTGATGAATCGATGGTATTTTAAATCATCATAGATTGATGAATTTAAGGACCTCAATTTTCCACTTGTTTGTGATTGATGACCTCAATAACTACCTATGAATATTTAAATTTTCAATCCAAATATATGTCTCTAATTTCCACCAATGTTCTCCTAATCGAGTTCAAAATTTTGTGGTGACCCTTTCATTACTCTTTTCCTCTTATTAAGACTAAATTTCATTAACCCAATTTCCGATGTGGGTTTTCCCACAAAGATATTTTCTATTTTCAACCTTTTATTTTCAAAAAACAATTTCAAATTGTGAGGACGAAAGTTATTGAAGGAGGGGAGAATGTAACACCCCATGCTTCTATGGTACGCTTTTCATTGAAAGATACAATAGTGTGTGTTGTACGCAACTTCGAGTTCTAACACACACCACAACCATTCAAAATAGCCGTTATGAATAGTAACACCCACTTTTTGAAATTTTAGAAATTTTATCTCTCAAAATGGACTTCATTTTTGGATTTGGAATATAGAAATTAGTCTAGGGTGAAATTTTGGTACTTTTCAGATAACTTTTATATTTTGATGAATAGTGAAAATTACTAAATTTTAATCAAAAACAACTTTTTTAATCAAAATAATTAATAGTGATAAATTATGAATTTGAGTGGTTTTAAAGTATATTTAGAATATTTTTTTACCATTTAATACAATGTTGGTCATTGTACATAATTTCACATTTAAACCAGACATAAACAAGTGTCAATCTTTTGATAGTTATTATCTCTTAAAAACACGTTTTTTGTTTTAACAACGGAAATTAATATTACATTAATTTATTCCACTTGTGTGTTTTGAATTTGGAAAAATGGAATACATATTTGGAATCATGATGTTCAATTTTTTTAAATAGGTAAATATTATGTTTAGACATTTTGAATAATTACTTCGGTAAATATTTTATTTACAATGGTTAAAGGGTAAATCCGGTAAATAAGGGTAAAAATAATATTATAATAATAATAAAATACCCTAAAATGTGTCTTAACCCTATTGGTTGATACATGTCTGACCATGTTCATATTTGAGTCTATTTTGGGACCCCATGTATCCACTTGTATGTGATAATGACACTTTATATTAATTAAGTTCAAGTAAATACAAAAATGACATAAGCATATATCTTTTAGAAAAACAATTTTTACATAGGGTTATATATATTATATTTTCATCTATAAATATTAATTAGAAAGATAAAAAGCTTTCCTAAATAATGATATTTTATTTATAATTTTTAGACATTGAAAAAGTAAAAATATATATTACACAATAATTATGCAATATTTTTCTTATTAATGAAAGAATCAAATAATTGGTATCATAAATGTTAAAATAAATATAATTTGAAAGTCTTTATGACATACACGAATTTTATTGGATAATATTAAATATTATTATTCCTTAAATGAATTTTATTCAAATTAATAATGTTTTTATGACTTTAGAAAAAATAAATTATTAAATATTGTCAAAATTGACATAAATGAGTTTTTAAACAAATATTATATTATTAAATGATTTTCTATTCCAAAAAGACTAAGGTTCAGCACAATGACTCATATAATGATAGGTGTATCATTAATGGAGAACTTGGGGGTCTCTTGGATGTATATAGTATGTTTAATTACTATATATTATAAAAATACAAAGTTACATGGTAAGTGTTAAACTAATTAACCAAGAGTTAAAACTAAAAGATAAGGTTAATTTAAAGACCCAAACCTGTATAAAATATATTGGTTGAAAGGATTTATACTCATACACACCTTAGACTTTGAATAATCCACTTTTAATCCATTATAAACCGAATATGAATTTATTATAAATTAATTCTTTAAGTTTTCCTAAAGAGCCCATCCCCCCCTTATAAAAAGACACAAATTCTAACCAATTATTCACACCTTAAAAACCTTTTGGTTCCGCATAACCCTGGAAACATACTCTCTAAACATCCTTATCCTCTTCTTAGAATCCTTACCTTAGGCATAAGTCACTTCAAGAGTCCTTTTTTATTCAATCCAAATAGAGTTACCCAAATTCAAGGTAACGATTTCTCTTAACTTCTTTTATTTTATTTTACTTCATCAACCCCTAAAATCTTCTCATTATTTTATTTTGTAACAAAATAATTATCATAAATATACTAGGATATTTTTATGAGAATTATTCTTACAATACTTACACACACCTCCATATATGGGTGAAGAACATAATGTTTCTGTGGATGGCAACCAAACGCCTCACAAAACGATGATTGTTCAAAAATATCCTACCACCTCTCATGGTGGCCATTATGATGAAACTATAATTAAAAACTATATTAATGATATTTATTTTATATATAACATTATTTAATTCCATTTTATATCATACCATAATTCTTTTCATGTTGTATATATATACGATAAATTCATTTGAGGAAGTGTGGACTATCGCCCCCTCAAAGTGATATGACTCGTTCATACCATACATGGAACGTATAAAGGATGGTGTTAATGAACTTAAGTAACACATATAAGATATTATATTAAACTAGAATAATAATATACCCATGTATAATTTGGTTTTGATTCCTTTTAAAATGAAAAATGAAATGGAAGTTGTATTCATGCGTACGTACGGATTACCGTCTCCATGAACGTGATGAGATTCTTTTCCCCATCATATCCATTCAGCACTAATTATCATTTGATGATTAAAAGTAATTTTTAAGGACTTGATATCATTCTGGATATGATTAAGATACAACCTATCCTTAACAAACATGTCTTACGTAACGAAGCATATAAAGGAAAACGAATCAGTTAACACCCGAAACGACAATAATACTAAAATATTATTAACAGAGAAATATTAAAAGATCATAGATGATATCATATTTATGAATATGGTTCGTGTATAATTTAATAAAAATGATTTCACTATTATACATTAGGTTAACAGACACTCTATTAAGGAAAAGTACAAGGTAAGGGGTTTTCATCTCACTCCTTATTCCCGTGAGATTCATGCCATATTGCAACTATTACATTTTGTGTGGTGTATGTACTTCCCATAATTGTATTCACTGTGTAATACAATTTAATTTATGTGTATTTAGATATTCATTATATGATACTTATTTCATGGGTTGTATGTTTTGTAAGTTAACAAATTGGTAGAGGTTAATTTCACAATCTCTTTATTATCCGAGGTTGTTTTTACCTAAGTATCTTCTGGGACATATTTATTATCAATGTCCATTTTTATGAAAGAGTTTTAAAAGGGATTATTTTAATAGAATTTTTACTAAAACATCATTTCAAATGTTTTATATATTTATTCTTCTAAATCATTCTCATTAATGTCCATGTCTTCAAAATGGTTTTTAAGGATTTATTTATATGGACATGAATGTTTTTAAAATGTTAATTTATTTCAAAAGATTCAAAGTGGTATGGGACACCTTGATTCAAAAATGTATTTAAATGTATTATTTTCTAACTTGTGTGACTTTTAAATATTTTCATTAAAAAGGGGTATTTCTCTCAATGACCGGACACCAACCCGGAGTGCCTCTATTAACCTGACACCAACCCGGAGTTCCTCTAATAACCGGACACCAACCCAGAGTGCCTCTAATAATGGGACACCAACCCGGAGTGCCTCTAATAACTGGACACCAACCTGAAGGGTCTACTGTAACCGGACCCAAACCTGGAGGGCTTACTTTTACCAGTTCCCAACCCGGAACATACTTGTCCAACACATTCATCTTAATAAGAGGATGAAATATAACATAAACATTCGTATTAAAACTTGCATAAGAAATGCCAAAAAATTAATCATAAACCATTAATGTCAAAAACAAACTCATCCATAGTCAAATATATCACAAAACATTAAATACAATATGGATGATTTGTATCATAATAAATCAACTTCAAATAAGTGTAAAATTTATCAAACGATGTTGACATAAATGAAAATGATTTGTAAAACTCATTGAGAGAAATACTCATTTTTAATGAAAATATTTAAAAGTCACACAATTTAGAAAAGAAGTCATTTAATGAAATTTTTGAATCAAAGTTTCCCATACCACTGTGAAACTTTTGAAAGGAATTAACATTTTAAAAACATTCATGTCCATATAAATAAATCCTTAAAAACCATTTTGAAGACATGGAAATTAATGGGAAAGATTTAGAAGAATAAATATCTAAAACATTTGAAATGATTTTTTTGTAAAAAAACCCTTAAGAGAATCCCTTTGAAAACACTTTCATAAAACATGGACATGGATAATAAATATGTCCCAGTAGATACTTACATAAAAACAACCTCGGATAATAAAGAGATTGTGAAATTAACCTTTACCAATTTGGTAACTTACGAAACATACAACTCATGAAAGAGGTATCATACAATGAATATTTAAATATGCATCAATTTAAGTTTATTACACAAAGAATATAATTATGGGCAGTACATACACCATACAAAATGTAATAGTGGCAATATGGCATGAATCTCACGGGAATGAGGAGTGAGATGAAAACCCCTTACCTTGTACTTTTCCCTAGTCGAGGGTTGGTTAACATCCGGGATAATGGTGAAATAATTGTTATTAAATTATAAAATAATCATATACATTAATATGATATCATATATGATCTTTTAACATTGTTTTGTTAATAATATTTTAGTATTATCGTCGTTTCGGGTGTTAACTTACTCATTTTCCGTTATATATTTTATTAAATAAGCCATGTTTGTTATGGATAGGTTGTATCGTATTCTTATCCAAATGAAATAAAGTCCATAAAAATTATTTTTAATCATCAAATGAGAATTATAATTGCATGGATACGATGGGGAATGAATCTCATCGCGTTTGTAGAGACGGTAGTCCGTACGTACGCACGAGCGACAATATCATTCTTTTGATATTAAAATAATATATAATTGTATTGTATATCACATATACAGAATTATTATCATGTTATATTTATTATTTACATCAATTAAATATCATTATCATACCCATCCAAATAATAATGTTTTTGAATAACAATTACACCACGACGTGGAGATGGTAAGTCGTACGTACGCACGTGTTGTGACATGTCCTTCAAAGGATGGATAGAATACTGAATATGGTTTCAACATATTTATAATAACATCAAATTATATAGAAGATACTGGATTTATTATTTTAGAAATAAAATAACAATGAAAGAATATGTTGAAGAAGAAAGGAACTTGAAAAAGGGTGGTGAAAACATTACATCTTCTTCGGGTTCTTTCTTTTGATTTGATCAAAAGGGCTCCATAGGTTGGATTTATGATCAAAATACGGCCTCTAGTTTTAACTGAGGTAAGTTTAGAGAGTATTTGGGAAGGTTTTGGCCGAGACAAATGGCTTTGAATATGTGAATTAGTGAGAAGGGGGAGTTCTCTTTCATAAGAGGGGTGAGGGGATCCTTTGGAAAAGCTAGAAATATTATTTTATAATAAATTTATATTCAGTTTATAATTGCTCCAAAGTAGATTATTCAAATACTAAGGTGGGGATGAGTCGAAATAATTTCACCCAATAGATTTTAGACAGGTTTGGGTCATTATATTAACATTATATTTTAGTTTTAACTCTTGGTTAACTAGTTCGACACTTTCCATGTCACTTTGTATTTTTATATTATATAGTTAACAAACTTACTATATACCTCCAAGAGACTCCAAAGTGGTCCATTAATGATACAACTATCATGATAAAAGTCATTTTTCTGAACCTTAGAATTTTTGGAATTTAATATCAATTAATAGTATAATATTTGTTTTAAAAACTCATTTATGTCAATTTTGAAACTATTCAATAATTGATTTTTGTTAAAGTCTTAAAAACTTTATTAATTCGAAAAAAAAATCATTTAAGAAATACTATAATGTCATATTAACCAATATAATTCGTACATGTCATCAAAACATTCAAATTATATTTATTTTAAAATTTATAATACTAATTATTTGATCTTTCATTAATAAGGAAAATACTGCATCATTATTGTGTCATAAATAATATTAATTATAAAATGTCTAAAAATTATAAATAAAATACCATTATTTATTAAATCTTTATATATTTCTAATGAATATTTATAGTCGAAAATCCAACATATATAACCCTATATAAAAATTGTTTTTCTAAAAGATATATGCTTATGTCATTTTTATATTTATTTTAACTTAATTAATATAATGTGTCCTTATCATTTACAAGTGGATCCATGGGGTCCCAAAATCGACCCAAATATGCCAATGGTCGGAAATGTATCAACAAATAGGGTTAGGACACGTTTTAGGGTAAATTAATATTATTATAATATCATTTTTTTACCCTTATTTACCGGATTTACCCTTTAAACATGGTAAATAAAATATTTACCGAAGTAATTATTCAAAATGTCTAAAAATAAAAGATACCTATTTACAAAATTTGGACATCCTTATTTCAAATATGGAGTCCATTTTTTCAAATTCAAAACACAGAAGTGGTAGAAATTAATTTAAAATTAATTCCCACTGTCAAAACAAAATGCGTGTTTTTAAGAGATAATAACTATCAAAAGATTGACACTTGTTTATGTCCGGTTTAAATGTGAAATTATGTCCAATGATCAAAATTATATTAAATGGTAAAAATATATTCTAAATATACTATAAAACCAAATAAATTCATAATTTATAACTATTAATTATTTCGACTAAAAAAAAAAATTTAATAAAAATTTAGTAATTTTCATTATTCATCAAAATATAAAAGTTATCCGAAAAGTACCAAAATTTCACCTTAGGATAATTTCAATATTCTGAATCCAAAAATGAAGTCCATTTTGAAAGATAAAATGTATAAAATTTCAAAAAGTGGGTATTACTATTCATAACGGCTACTTTGATTGGTCGCGGCGTGTTAGAATCTCGAAGTTGCATACAACACACACTACTATATTATTCAAAGAGAAGTGTACCGTGGAAGATTGGGATGTTACATTCTCCCCTCCTTAATTAAATTTAATCCTTGAAATTTGAAAATGTTCTTCGAAAATAAAATGTTGAAAATAGAAAATGCCTTTGTGGAAAACCCACATCGGAAATAAGGTTAATAAAAGTTAGCCTTAATAAGAGGGAAAGAGAAATGAAAAAGTCACCAAAAAATTATGATCTCGATTAGGAGAATATTGGTGGAAATTAGAGACATATAATAGGAGGAAAAACGTAAATATTTGTAGGGAGTGATTGAGGTCATCAATCACAAACAAGTGTAAAATTGAGGGCCTCAAAGCCTTCAATCTATGGTGATTTAAAATATCATCAGTTCAACAAAACATAAGGTATTAGGATAACAAATTTTTTTAATATCCCTTTCCTAAAGTTTAAGAATTAATTTATTCATAGAATAAGAGAGAGGTATATATATATATATATATATATACTTGACAAGTATAGTTTCAACCCTCAACTAATTTCTACCACAAACTCATCATTCACTGAAAAAGAAAATAGAACTCAAAAATATTATATTTATCCTAATCATACAAGGTTACAAATATTAACACATACAATTTAGATTAGGAAAACTATTTTTTAACAACCAGGGACTTCCTATCAGCTAGTGGTAGGTAATAAAAGCCTGTCTCACTATGGTTGGGGGTTCGATTCCTACAGCTTTGTCTGACACGACGGGTTATCCCCTAACCTGAAGGTTTTCCTTTTCCTTAAAATATAGTATTATAATATTCCAAAAATAATCTTCATAAATTTTTTAACGTTAAAAAATACTATCAAAAGTTCAACTTAATCCATTCCAACCTTTTCAGTTATCCAAAATACCTCTGTCCAGACTCTCTCTAAAAGGTCTCTAAATTCCAAAATCAATTTTAACATCAGATTCCCCAAACAAAGTAAAGTTTATCTTATTGTCACATACTAAAATATCATTACCTTCATCATATTAAAACCTTAATGAGAACAATAAGTACTGCAGTACAATCCTTATATATATCACATTATTCTTATAACCATAATATAATCCTTGAGTCCAAATGCACCAATACATTAATTATTCCACTTCAACTGTAGTAACAACATAAGATTGTCCTTGATCCCTTGGACTTTTCTGAGGTAAGTTTCTCTGATGTTTAGGACATTCATTTGAATAATGCCCCATTTCCCTATAATTTTAGCATTCAACATTGATAGCCACTTTCATTCCCTTGCAATCACGAGCCTGGTGACATTTTTCTCCACATTTATAACAAACTCTCATTCCTTTTATGCAAGTACCAGGGTGATTCTTCCCACAATTATCGCATAATGGAAAATCCTTCTTTCCCTTTTTCCCTTTATCTATCTCTTGTTCCATCATTCTATTCTTCTCTTACTTTACTTTATTGTCATAAGATTTAGAGTATTCATTTTCTGTCTTGATAGCACATGAGACAATGTCTTCGTACGATGAGAATGATTGTGATACTAATGATCGATGGAGAAACAATTTTAACCCATCAAAGAAATGATAAATATTACTTCTTGGGTTACGTATATATTCTCTAGCATATCTTGATAACCTTGTAAAGTTAGCCTCATACTTTTCGACATTCTCATCCTCCTTTTGTCTCAGACTCAGAAATTGCCTTTCCATATCTGCTCGATGGTCACGAGGAAACTGTATTTCCAAAAATAGATATTTGAACTACCTCCATTCCATATTTGATACTTTATCATATTCCTTTGTGTTTTTAATCAATGACCACCATTGATCAGCATCTCCAGTGAGGTGGTAAACTGCAATGATAACTTTTTCCCTTTCACTAATCCCCAAAGCCTGAAATATTTTCTCTAGGGAACTTATCAATTGCTCAGCCACCAATGGATTTCTACTCCCATTGAATGTTGGTGGTTGTTTCCTCATGAAGAGATCTAACATTGATCCTCCACATTGTGGATCATGGTGCTCCATATGGGTAAGGTTATTATTCACAACCTGAGTGAGTTGTCCCAGTATGGTGATAAGCTGATCAGCACCAGTTGTATCACCAGCTCTACTATAATTATCTTGATTAGGAGGGAAATACCTACATGGAGTGCGTGCAGTGATACAGTTTACATTTCTTCCACTAGGTTCCATTTATAAAAAATGGCATAAAGTAGATCAGTTTATGAATCAAAATACATAATTGCATACTTATAAAATACTTAACATAAATTGAACTATTTATGGATGTAATCCATAATCATAAAAATGTTTTCTTTAAGGAAGTATATACTCATAAACCATTCATAATGATTTGTAAAGAAAATGAGATTTATCCTAAGTATATCCTCGAGAGTGTCATAACCAATAGTGCATCAAGGCCCATTGTCGTGCACCAGTTCCCGTTCGAGTCAAGCTCAAAGCGGTGTTTTCGGGTTTTACCCCTGGGTACATCTGTGCCAAAGCCGCCTATACCTGCTCGTATCCATACAGGGACGTATTGCTTGGAAAACTCACAAAACCTCTACAATACAAAAATTCAAGGAAGTTCTTCTATACTAATCATCAACGTCCATCTTAGGTCGGTGTACTCTAATCAGAGATTATCTAATTCTAGCTTCCAATGTTTGTACTAAACTTTCTCTAATACCAACTGCAACGCCTCAACCCCAGTTACCCAGAGTCAGTGCATTCTTACATAACATTGGCATGATCACAAGAAAGATCAGATCTCCAAAGACCGATTAGTTTAGTAGCCTTATAAACACTAGATATATTCATAAGTCTTACATTACATCATAAAAATGAAAACTAAAGCAACATAGTCTCCATAGTCCACACTCATATCCCCACATACTATCCCTACAGGTCATTCATAAAATACTTCTTCACATCCTTGGAAAATAAAACATAGAAAGGGGTGATATCAGACGCTCAGTAAGGATAACAATATAGTGGATACTTTCATAAAAAAGCATAAATATTTAAGGCAATGTATAACTAAAACAAAAGCCTTTTAAACTTGAAATTTAACATAATATAGAAAATATAAAATGAAATAATTCCATTTAATTATTCACATGGATATTCCACTAATTGAATAATCACATTCAATATCAATAACCACTTTCATAATGATGGAATGCATAATGCTGAACTTTAATTTCTTTGTCAAGGCCTCATGCTAAGACCTAGGGGATAACTGTAACCGAAACCCAACCCGGAGCGCCTCTGTAACAGGACTCCAACCCGGAGTGCGTCTAATAACCGGGCACCAACCCGGAGTGCCTCTAATAACCGAACACCAACTCGGAGTCCCTGTAATAACCGGACACCAACCCGGAGTGCCTCAAATAACCAGACACCAACCCCGAGTGCCTCTAATATCCGAACAGCAACCCGGAGGGTCTTCTGTAACCAGACCCCAACCCAGAGGGCTTACTTTTATCGGTCCCCAACCCGGAACGTACTTGTCCAACACATTCATCTTAATAAGAGGATGAAATATAACATAAAAATTCGTATTAATACTAGAATATGAAATTCCAAAACATTAATCATAAACCATTAATGGCATTAAAATAACTCATCTATAGTCAAACATATCACAAAACCTTAAATACAATATGGATGATTTTTATCATAATAAATCAACTTCAAACAAGTGTAAAATTTATCAAAGGATGTTGACATAGATGAAAATTATTTGTAAAACTCTTTGAGAGGAATAGCTCTTTTTGATGAAAATATTTAAAAGTCACACAATTTAGAAAAGAAGTCATTTAAAGACATTTTTGAATCAAATTGTCCCATACCACTTTGAAACTTTTGAAAATAATTAACATTTTAAAAACATTAATGTCCATATAAATAAATCCTTAAAACCATTTTGAAGACATGGACATTAATGAGAATGATTTAGAGGAATAAATATTTAAAACATTTGAAATGATGTTTTATTAAAAAATTCCCTTAAAAGAATACATCTGAAAACTCTTTCATAAAACATGGACATGGATAATAAATATGTCTCAGTAGAAACTTACGTAAAAACAACCTCGGATAATAAAGAGATTGTGAAATTAACCTTTAACAATTTGGTAACTTACGAAACATACAACCCATGAAATAGGTATCGTACAATGAATATGTAAATACACATAAATTAAAGTTTATTACACAGAGAATAAAATTATGGGTAGTACATACACCATACAAAATGTAATAGTGGCAATATGGCATGAATCTCACGGGAATAAGGAGTGAGATGAAACCCCTTACCTTGTACTTTTCTTTGGTCGAGGGTTGGTTAACTTCCTGTATAATGGCACTAGTGCAGAAAATGTTTTTTATGTCGGTTATTTTTAAATTTTTACATCGGTTTCTAGCTGACGTTAATACGGGAGACATTATAAATAACGTTTTTTACGTCGGTTATTTAAAAACCGATGTCAAAAACAAAAATCGAGATGTTTATAATGTCGGTTATTTAAAAACCGACGTGATAAAAGGCCTGGGAAATCGTTTATCTCATCAGTTATTTAATAACCAACGTGACAAAAGGCATGGGAAATGGTTTATCACGTTGGTTATTAAATAACTGACGTTATAAAAGACCTAGGAGATCGTTTATCATGTCAGTTATTTATTAACCGACGTGATAAACCACCCCCAGACTGGTTTATCACGTCGGTTATTATATAACCTCTATGATAAACTGGGGGGGTTTATCACGTCGGTTATTATATAACCGAAGTTATAAACCAATCCCCCCCCCTGTGTTTCATGTTGGTTATTGAATAACCGACGTGATAAATCGGTCCGGGGGGGTTTCTCACGTCGGTTATTATATAACCAAAGTTATAAACCCACCCACCCCCCCCCCAATGTTTCACGTCGGTTATTGAATAACCGACCTGATAAACCGGTCCGTGGGGGTTTCTCACGTCGGTTATTCTATAACTACTGTGATAAACCGGGGGGAGGGGGGTTTATCACGTCGGTTATATAATAACTAAAGTTTTAAACCCAACCCCCCGTGTTTCATGTCAGTTATTTAATAACTGATGTGAAAAACCATTTCCTAGGCCTTGTATCACGTCGGTTATTAAATAACCAACATTATAAACCCTTTCCCAGACCTTCAATCACGTCGGTTATTAAATAACCGACTTTATAAACCCTTCCCATTTTCTTTTTCACATCGGTTAATAAATAACCGATGTGATAAACCATTTCCCAGGTTTTTATCACGTCGTTTATGAAATCACCGACGTGATAAACCCTTCATATTTTCTTTATCACGTCGGTTATAAAATAACCGATGTGGAGGCCAATTTTTTTTTCAAAAAATTGAATGCAGTCATCTGCTCTCCCCCAGAATCAACCAGAAAACAAATCAAGAAATCATACCACAAAAATAGAAGGATATCAAATTTAATCATTTACAATGATAACATATAAAACTTGCCCCACTAGGCAGCCCCCACCCTCATCTATACCCCTGGACATCCCTCCCCCACCCCATTGGAGCCCCCACCCTCATGTATACCCCATGGACAGCCCTCCCCCACCCCATTGGAGCCCCCACCCTCATGTATACCCCCTAGACAACCCTCCCCCCAACCCTCATGTATAACCCCTGGACAGCCCTCCCCCCACCCCATTGGAGCCTCCACCACACCCCTAGACTGCCCCCGACCCCTTGGACAGCCCCAAACACCCCTCAACAACCCCCCCCCCCCCACCCCCCTGAACAGCACCCCCTCACCCCCTCACCCCACTTGACAGCCCCCGCCACACCCATGGACAACCCCAAACACCCCTGGACAACCCCCCAAACCTCATGTATACCCCCCCCACCCCCTGGACAGCACTCCCACACCCTTGGACTGCCCTCCCACACCCCTGGACAGCCCTCCCACCCCCTGGACTGCCCCCCCACCCCACCGGACATCCCTCCTAGACCCCTGGACACCCCAACCCCACTAAACACACCCCCATACCCTTGGAACCCCTCCCCCATAGACCAAAATCCATAGCAGAAAAACCATCATATGTAGACCAAAACAAGAAGTAGATCAAAATTAAACATTCACATATATAACATTCAAATCTTACACTGTCAACTTCAAAAAAAAACTAAATCCAACCTAAACAACTACCAAATACTCAATTACAACGACAATATTCAAAATTACAATTTACATTACAAGAAACTAAAATTCAATCAAACCTGTAAAATGATTTGACCACTCAACTTATAAGTGTTTGATGTCTTCAGTAGTATATGGTTGAGGGTCATAAAAAAGCTACAAATGAAAAGTAAAGTAGTTAACATGTATAATGAATAAATCAAATTGAAATATTATGGCAAATTTTAAGAGGAAATCGTACCAGGTCAAAATTTACAATTGTCTTAGTTGTTATTATTTCATACATAAATCTTAACATATAATATCCACATTC
Source organism: Viscum album (assembly GCA_963277665.1). Lineage (NCBI taxonomy): Eukaryota > Viridiplantae > Streptophyta > Magnoliopsida > Santalales > Viscaceae > Viscum > Viscum album. The sequence goes on from OY728163.1 coordinate 90,957,573, forward strand.
GATGAGGCCTTTTTGTTCATGAAAATTCTGTTTGAATGAGTGTAAATTCAATATATTACTTTTATGTAATAAATCAAAAAGTATAAATTATAATTGGATATTTACCTTCGCATTTACATATTTGATCTTTGCATTCCTTTTTTTGTGTTTTTTCGAAAGTAGGCCCATGCACTGTTAGAAAATAATACGAATGGGGTAAATTTACAATTCATTATAATATATAAAACTATTGATAAATTGAAACTTACTTTTCTAATATATTCTTAAAACTTTCCTGCACATCACTATGGACAGAGTATATCCAATAAAGTGCATTCTCCCTTGGGAAAAACCCCTAACATCCAATGATCACTGATAAATGGAAATTAAACGTTAGTGGTTTTTTATGTTAAAAGATAATTAATCCTATGAGAGAAATGTGTTTCATACCTCTCACAAAAAGGCATCATCCAATATTGTGTGACTATATTCTTTTCAAGTCTTTCAGAAATATAAACCATTCTTTGTTCCTCATTCAATGCACATGCTTCAGGGGAAATAAATTACGGGTCCATGAATCCAAATATATCTGTCAGCTCATTCCTCTCACAAATTTTATAAAGATACCTAATAAAAAACATACAAATTATACATTTTGAATAAATATAATGTAGGGAAAAGGTGTTAAGACTTACATGCAAAAAATTTGCACCACGTTGATGCCCAAATTATCTCTAGTAACAAGCTCCAAGATATCTGTGTTCATAATCCCCACACTTATTTCACATCCACAAACATGAGCTTCTATTGGAAACTCATAATAACCTGCCAACAAATTTGAATATCTTGACAATCTGTCAAGACTACTAGAATTTGTATCTGATGTCATAGCCATTTGTCTTTGTTGTTGTCTATACAGTATTTATTTACCTTTAAAGTATTCCTGTAAAAATAAATTGAAAAATATATTTGTTTTCAAATGATAAAACAACTTTAATAAAAAAAACAAAATAAAAGATATAACATTCATACCTCTATGGTAATGAGTCGCAGAAGTCTGGATAACCAAATTAAAAAATGGTCGATACTCTGTCCAACTGTCGCCACCTCATCTGTAGGTATTGGTACCCTATCTGATCTATCTACATTATCCTGTATAGTGACCCTCTGATTCTCTTCCTCTAATTGTTGATGCTGAACTGTATCTCCTATACATTATACCAACCCATATTCTACTATATGATGTTGAGAATCATCAACAAACAACTCACAATAAGTAGGAAGCTGCGGCGGAGGAGTAGGATAAAAAATGGTGTCCACAGGCTGAGGTGGGGGAGTGGAAGCTACTGGAGGAGGTGGAGGATAAATAATGGGGTCTGTAAGGGTAGGTGGAGGAGTGGGGGTTACAGTCTGAAATTGTCTTTGCATTTCTGCAAACATAGACTGCACCAACGCTCTAATCTTGTCCTCCATCGTCACATTAATATTTTGAACTTCAGCCTCCAAGGATTCTATTTTTTTATAAACCCCCTCAACATTAGAAGTATAAGAACATGGAAACACTTTTCTTACTGATACACCTGTCGGATATCCTCTTACACGACCAGGATGTTCTGGCCTTCCCAATACTGCAGATAAAATATCTTCCCTCCCAGTAGCTTTAAATGTCCCCTGTGAACTCTTCTCCTCAAGAGAGTCCTATATTAATTAATTGAACATTTCTTTAATGATTGAAATTATATGAAGAAAATAGTTAACTTAAAAAAATAAAACAGATAACTTACAATCTTCTCAGCTACGATTCTTGATTCTTCCAAAAGATATTGCCCTTTTTTCCCTTCTGAGATCTCTTCCATTTTTCATGTCTAGATGGAGGGCATGGAGGGGCCACCTCTCCAGATCTTGAAGACTCAGCTCTTAGTTGTTGAAATTTTTCCTCCATCATTTATTCTTCCAATAATGCGTACCCTCCCCGAGATAAACTATGAGGGTATACATTTTTAGATTGGATCTCTTGATGATATTTACTTGTTTCCTATAATTTAAGAATAATAAATCATTAACAAAATATTAATAAAATCATTTATATAAGAAAGTTTATAAAAGTTTACATTTCCCTTACCGGAAATGACTCTTTTCTTCAACATTCAAAAAACTGTCTCTATGTATCTTCATCTATAAAAGGATATATATATGAAATGGATTTTCATGACTCCTATGACAATAAATAAAATCAGATGAGAGGGTTTATTTGAAATCCCTCCATCTCCTGGCAGCCAACGATAAGCATTTCTTCCCGACTCCTCTAGTGTCAGGAATATCAAATGTCATCTGATAAAGAAGAGGTTAAACATATTATATATACTATAAACATTAAAAGAATAGTCAAACAATGATAAAAGATCTTACCAAAATCTTCTCCCATAACTGAGAGATTATCAATTTATCCACACCTCTCCAATCATCATACAGAATGCTTACTTTACTCTTAGCTTGAGTTACTACAAAACTCTTAAAATCTTTTGCATTCGGACCTCTAGGAATATCATCATCATCAAACTCAATGACTATCCTCTGATCCTGCGTACGGGCAAGTGATAATTTTGGTAAACCTGTGCACCCACGTTTACCAACCTTTTAACTCTTTGTCTTAATAGGAGCATGTTAATGTTCATCCCCAGAGGTATGACCAACAATATTCTCATCTCCAGAATCATGTGGTTGATCAACTGAATGATCTATCAATATCATTCAAATCAAAAAAACAAACGTCAGTTCAAAAATATAAAAATTCAAATATTTTAATACTATTGTAATCAGAAAATAGAAAAGTGTACTAAGTTACATAATAGTAAACATTTTTGATATGGTAGGCATGTTAAACAATGGAAAATATGGTCAAGATGGTCAAGATGGTAATCATGGTAAACATTGTAAAGTAATTGTCACTGAACAAATATAATAGATATATAATTCATGTAATGGTTATAAACATGATAATGTAAACTAAATAAACTTAAAACAAACAAAAACTTATACTTATTTTGTTTTAAAACATGTTTTAATAAATAAATAACTTACAAATATACAAATTCAAATATTTTAATACCACTGTAATCAGAAAACAGAAAAGTGTACTAAGTTACGTAATAGTAAACATTGGTAATATGGTAAGCATGTTAAACATTGGTAAAGATGGTAAATATGGTAAAGATGGTCAAGATGGTAAACATGGTAAACCTAGTAAACATGGTAAACATGGTAAAGTAATTGTCACTGAACAAATATAATAGGTATATAATTCATGTAATGGTTATAAACATGATAAAGTAAACTAAACAAACATAAAACAAACAAAAACTTATAATTATTTTTTTAAAACATGTTTTAATAAATAAAGAACTTACAATATCTAACATTTATGAAAAAAATAAATGTAAACAGGAAATAAACATATGTTACCTGTAATTTTAGGAATGTACAAATGGATTCCTTTCCCAAATTCCTTCATCGTGATCGTTCCTTATGGCACAAACAATGTATTCAACATGCTCATCATTATGTTCTGTTAATCTTTCCATGGAAGTAGGGATCTCACATAAATCAGTATCTTCATCAAGTTCATCCTCACCAACATATTGTTTTTTCCCTTGTAAAACAATACCCCACTACATATCTGATTGATCTACTACATAGAAAATTTGTTTTGCATGTGTTTCCATTATAAAATAATCAGTTGTGTCTTCCAATCTATTCACATTAACAAGTGTCATTCCAAATTCATCATGTCTGACACTCTTGTTACCGATAAACCATTTACAGTTAAAAACAGGAACTTTGATTTTAATGTAATCAACCTCCCATATGTCTTCAATCACTCCATAATATGCACTTGATGCAGAAATGGGGTTTTTGTCCTTAGCACTTGAAAAATGCATCACTTCTGCAAACACCAATACACCACTATTCTGAACTGCACTTCTGTTGTCCTGAGCTTTCATATGAAATGTATAAACATTAATGTCATAACCAGACCATGTTATCACATTTAATCATGGACCACCCACTATCCATATTAATGTCTCTGATACATCTGATCTACCAAGAAAAGTCTTTTTAATCCATGAAAAAAAAGTTTTGTTGTGATCATTCAAAATCCACATTTATTTCATCTTTGGATGACATTGTTTCAACTCATTAATATGCAATTTGATATATAGTTGAGCATCAGCTATGTTATTCAAGATGTATGATTCTAAATTTATTATCTGTTCAGATGACAATGATTTGACTTTCAAGCCACAAATCCACTTTCCCTCATTATTAACTCCTTCATGGCGAGATGGAGGCAAACCTATGTGTTGCGCCGTAGCCAAGTAGCTCGTAAAAAACTCTGTTACCTCCTTATAAATATACTTTTCAATAATGGAGGCTTCAGGTCGATATGGATTTTTAACATACCCCTTTAATATTTTTCATATACCTTTCAAAAGGATACATCCAACACAGATATACAGGTCCACAAACCTTTATTTCTCAAACCAGATGAATCAATAAATGCACCATTATATCAAAAAATGTTGGAGGAAAATACATTTCCAATTGACAAAGTATAAAAATTGCATCCTTTTCCAAAATGTTCAAAGCATTCACATCAATCACCTTGTTACAAATTGAAATGAAAAAATAACACAACTTCATTATAGTCTTTCTGAGACAAATGGGAAATATTCCACGCAATTCAACTAGTAGAATTTGTTGCATCATGACATGACAATCATGTGATTTCATACCTATCAACTTCAAGTCCATCAATGGGAAAAAAATTTACATTAGAAGAATAACCTTGAGGCACTTTAATATCATGAAGACATTGACAGAAGCTAATTTTCTCCCTCCTCGATAATGTATGACAAGACGGGGGAAGATATGTTCGTCTTCCTTTATGAGTGGGAGCTAACTCCAAATGTATTCCCATTAATAGTAAGTCTAATCTTGTATTCAACCCATCTTTTGTCTTTCCTTTAATATCTAACAATGTTCCAATCAAACAATCATAGATATTATTCTCCATGTGCATGACATCAATATTATGGTTAACTTCATGATACCTCCAATATGGTAGCTCAGAAAATATTGATCTTTTCTTCCAAATATGTCTATCATTACCATATTTCTGTGTCTTTCCCAATGTCACATCAAGGTTTTTCACCCTCTCAAAATAAAGATAAGGGGATAAAGGTTTTGGAGCAGTATCAAATTCTTGTGAGCCATTGAATTCCTTTTTTAGTCTTCTATAAGGGTGATCCATAGGCAAAAACTTTCGATGACCCATGTACACTGTTTTCCTCCCATGATGCAATTGACAATAGGATGTCTGTTGTTCGCAAATTGGACATGCTTTATGCCCTTTAACACTGTATCCAGAAAAATTTCCATATGATGGGAAGTCATTTATAGTGAACAGAAGCACTGCATGCAGCAGAAAATATTCCATTTTATAAGAATCATACACCCTAATAACATCAGCCCATAATAGTTCCAAAGAATCAATGAACGGTGACAAGTAAACATCGATATCATTGTCGGGTTGCTTTGGACCAGAGATCATTATAATCAACATGACATATTTGCACTTCATATAAACTTCAGGAGAGAGGTTGTAAATTACCAATAAAATAGGCCATGAACTATGTGTGCTACTGAGAGTTCGGTATGGTTTCATTCCATCTGTGCACAACCCTAGTCTGAGATTTCTAATTTCATTTCCAAATATAGAATATTGCGCATCAATATTCTTCCATTGTGGAAAATCAGCTGGATGACGTATTTTTCCATCACATACCCGCTCATCAGCATTCCATCTTAACCTTTTTGCATCATGTTAATTAGCGAATAAATGTTTGAAATGATGAAATATAGGAATATACCAAAATACCTTTGAAGGGAGATTTGTAATTTCTACATCAGCCTGTGATTTTTCTTTCACCTTATACCGTGATGTCCCACATTTAGGACACTCTGATAGAAATTCATATTCCTTCATATATATAATGTAGTCATTCGGACATGCATTTATTTTCTTGTATCCCATTCCCATCAGGAATAATATTTTCTTGGCCTTCTAATGTGAATCCGGAAGATCGTTATCTTTTGGAAGAATGACTTTCATCAATTGTAGCAGCACTGTAAAAATTCTGTCACTCCATCCATGTTTCGTCTTCAGGTTAATCAATCTTAACACCACAGACAAAACTGTAATATCTGTACAACCAGGATATAATGGTTTTTCAGCATCACCATATAGACGCGAAACTATCAGTTCTATCTCAAATTGTTATGCTACAATATCGCAAATCATTTCTTCAATTCCATCGGAGTTACCATCTTTTGCATCATCATCATGAGTGACATTTCGTCCAGTTTCACCAAGCCAAATCCAAGGGCTGTAACTCGGATTAAAACCATGACATATCAGATGATCTTTTATCTCTCTACTTTTCAACTTATTCATATTCAAACATTTCAGGCATGGACAGAAAAAAAATGTCAGTACTTGGAACATTTCGTTCAACAAATTCCAAAAAGGCATCAACACCTTCCTCATATTCATTTCTCATTCGATGTGCCATAATCCAACTTCGACTCAGTATTACCTATAAAAAATATCAAATATATATATATTTTTAAGATAAGACAAATATAAGTTTATATGAAAAAAATCATAATTTGAATGTAAAACAATTTTGAAATATAAAACAAATCTATGCGTATTTAAAAAAATAGTCTTGAATATTATTATTAAAACAAAATATAGTTAGATATAATAGTTTTAAATTCCATTGAATAAAAGAAAACCATGGAGCCTACATGGTTGATAAAAAATTGGAGAGAATGGAGTAAACCTGAGAATCAAATCATATTTAAAATAAAAATTCAGATGGAGAAAATCACAATATAAATCCAAACACCCCTGGACCCCCCCCCCAACCCTCTGGACAGCCCCACCCCCCGGACAACCCCCAAAACCCTCTGGACAGGCCTGCACCCCCTTGGACAACCCCCCAACCCACCCCCTGGACACCCCCAACCCTCTGGACAGCCCCCAACCCACTGGACAGCCCCCCACCCCTCTAGACAACACCCCCACCCTCCTGGACACCACCCCCACCCCTACCCCCTTGGACACCCTGCTGGACAGCCCCCAACCCTTTGGACAGCCCCCCCACCCCCTGAACAGCACCCCACCCCCTGGACAGCACCCCACCGCTCCAGAAAGCACCCCACCCCTCCTGGACACCACCCCCACCCCCGACCCCCTTGGACACCCCCCTGGACACCACCCAACCCTCTGGACAACCCCCACCCACCGGACAACCCCCAAAACCCTTTGGACAGGCCTCCACCCCTTGGACAGTCCCCCACACCCACCCACCCCCTTGGACACCCCCCTGGACACCCCCCAACCCTCTGGACAGCGCCCACCCCCCGAAAACCCCCCCAAACAATGGTTTACATATAAAACTAGGGATGGTGAACAACGAAAAACACATGCCTTTAATATAAACTTCAACATGAAATAGATGGAATTAAATATTATTAAATATGGCTACTTATATGATCGTATGATAATTAAGAAAAATCATTGATATTCAACTAGTCAAATGATCACAAGTTTCTCGATAACTAATATCATAATTTATTTTATCAAAAAAGTCACACAAAATAGTCCACAAACATGTTTTTCACAAACATCACAATTTAATAAAACAATTCCTCAATTTATAAAACATTCTGAAAATTTTTGACATCTTAAATCACCTCTTTACCTTTCAAAAACCCTTATTAGGTGAATAACATCGCCAAAATATTACATTTACACCATTTTATCACTTTTTTAACTCACTAAATAATTTTCAATTTTCATAAAACAATCCCAAGAAGAACAACCATGTTTTTCACACAAAAGACATTCCAAACCCCCATTCAAGAAAAAAATCATACCAATACAATTCCAAAATATAAATTTTAGCTCAATACATATTTATTAAACCACCCCCATATTTTAATAATTTACCACAAATAATGTCACAAATAATACACATGAAAAAACTTTTTCATAAAACACCTTCAAGAAGATTGACAAGGTTTTACACATAACACCCATTCAAAACCCCCCTTTTGAGGTCCACATGACAACAAAGAATTAAAAAACCATAATTGGATTCCCCTTTCAAAATTAATGAATCACTTTCATAGGTTATAAAATACACCCAAATATTAACCTAAGAGTCACGCATTAAAAGCACCCAATTTCAAGATAAAATGAATATATAAAATTAAAGACATATCCAAATCCATCAAAAAAAATTTGGGACCACAAAAAATATACGATGTAAGAAAAACGAATGAAAAGAAGCATAAAAAAATATAGTGTTGCGAGTTGAAGGCTTACATGAAATGGGGGTTTTGGAATGCCTTTTGAGTTTCGAGTTAAAAGCACACAAAATGAGTTGAGATGATAGATTTCGGAAAAAAAGAACAAACAAATCAAACGAGTTGAAAGCACACAAAACGATTGAAAAAAAGCACACAAAAAACGCAAAACATAAATATAGACTATCTGAAAAAGAAACGAACGAAATAAATTCGTTGAAGGATTAATTGAGTGTTGCGAGTTGAGATGATAGATCCGAGGAGAGTAAAGATGATAAACGTTGTAGGCGAAACGACCTTAGCAGTGAGATCGACGAGCCGATTAGGGTTTATCGCACGAGAGAGACGAGCCGCCGGACTGTTGAACGAAAATTCGTAAATGACAATCCTCGGGGATTTAAAAATTTTTAAATATTTTTATAACGTCGTTTATTTAATAACCGACGCTATGAACTATTTTTTACATTTATAACATCAGTTATTATAATAACCAACGTTATAAATGTATCAGATACAGATTTTTTTACGTCGGTTATAAAATAACCGACGTAAAAAACTCGTAGATATCTTTTTTTTACGTCGGTTATCAAATAACTGACGTAAAAACATGTAGATATCTCATTTTTTACGTCGTTTATCAAATAAACGAACTAAAAAACCCCACATGTTGTGGTTTTTTACATCGGTTATTTTATAACCGACGTAAAAAACCCGTAGATATATCGTTTTTTATGTCGGTCATCAAATAACTGACGTAAAAAACCCCCTGCGCTTTGGTTTTTTACGTCTGTTATAACATAACTGACATAAAAACCGAACACGAGAAATTTGTAATGTCGGTTATTAAAATAACTGACGTTAAAAATCTACTCACCGCATTTGATACGTCGGTTATAAATTAACCGACGTAAAAAACCACGTTTCACAGATTATCATGTCGGTTATATATAACCGACGTCAAAAATGGTGACGTAAATAACGTTTTCTACGCTACTGTGGTAAAATAATTGTTATTAAATTATAAAATAATCATATACATTAATATGATATCATATATGATCTTTTAACATTGTTTTGTTAATAATATTTTAGTATTATCACCATTTCAGGTGTTAACTTACTCGTTTTCCTTTATATATTTTGTTACATAAGCCGTGACTGTAATGGATAGGATTTATCTTATTCTTATCCAGAATGATATAATGTCCTTAAACATTATTTTTAATCATCAAATGGGGATTATAATTGCATGGATATGATGGGGAATGAATCTCATCAAGTTCGTGGAGACGGTACTCCGTACGTACGCATGAGCGACAATATCATTTTTTTGATATTAAAATAATATATAATTGGATGTTATATCATATATAAAGATTAATTATCATGTTATATTTATTATTTACATCAATTACATATCATTATCATACCCATCCAAATAATAATGTTTTTGAATAACAATTATACAACGACGTGGAGACGGTAAGCCGTACGTACGCACGTATGGTGACATGTCATTCAAAGGATGGATAGAATACTGAATATGGTTGTACCATATTCATAATAACATCACAGTATATAGAAGATACCGGAGTTATTATATTAGAAATGAAATAACAATGAAAGAATATGTTGAAGAAGAAAGAAACTTGAAAAAGGGTGGTGAAAACATTACCTCTTTTTCAAGTTCTTCCTTTTAATTTGATCAAAAGGGCTCCATAGGTTGGTTTTATGATCAAACTAAGGCCTCTAGGTTGAATTTAGGGAAGTTCATAGATTATTTTGGCAGGGTTTGGCCGAGCCAAAAGGCTTTTAATGTGTGAATTAGTGAGAAGGGGGAGTTCCCTTTTATAATAGGGGTGAGGGGCACCTTCGGAAAAGCTAGAAATATTATTTTATAATAAATTAATATTCAGTTTATAATGGATCTAAATTGGATTATTCAAAGGCTAAGGTGGGGATGGGTCGAAATCCTTTCACCCAATAGATTTTAGACAGGTTTGGGCCATTATATTAACCTTGTCGTTTAGTTTAAAATCTTGGTTAATTAGTTTGACACTTACCATGTCACTTTGTATTTTAATATTATATAGTTAATAAACATACTATATACTTCCAAGCAACCCCCAAGTGGTCCATCAATGATACACCTATCATGATTCAATTTCATTGGCCGAACCTTAGATTTTTAGGAATTTAATATCAATTAATAATATAATATTTGTTTTAAAAACTCATTTATATCAATTTGGACACTATTCAATAATTGATTTTTGTAACAATCTTAAAAACTTTATTAATTCGAAACTAATTCATTTAAGAAATCTTATAATGTCATATTAACCAATAAAATTCATGGATATCATCAAAACTTTCAAATTATATATATTTTAACATATATAATATCAATTATTTGATTCTTTCATTAATAAGGAAAATACAACATCATTATTGTGTCATAAATAATATTAATTATTAAATGTCAAAAAATTATGAATAAAATACCATTATGTACGAAATCTTTTTAGCTTTCTGATGAATATTTATAGTCTAAAATCCAACATATATAACCCTATATAATAATTGTTTTTCTAAAAGATGTATGCTTATGTCATCTTTGTATTTATTTATACATTTTATCTTTCAAAATAGACATCATTTTTGGATTCATAATATTGAAATTATCCTAGGATGAAATTTTGGTACTTTTCAGAAAAAGTTTATATTTTGATGAATAGTGAAAATTAATAAATTTTTTTTGAAAACAACTTTTTTAATCGAAATAATTAATAGTGATAAATTATGAATTTGAGTGGTTTAAAATTATATTTAGAATATATTTTAACCACTTAATACAATTTTGGTCATTGGACAAAATTTCACATTTAAACCGGACATAAACAAGTGTCAATCTTTTGATAGTTATTATCTCTTAAAGACACGTTTTTTGTTTTGGCAACGGAAATTAATTTTAAATTAATTCCTACCACTTCTGTGTTTTGAATTTGGAACAATGGACTCCATATTTGGAATCAAGTTTTCTAAATTATGTAAACATGTAACTTTTATTTTTACATATTTAGAACAATTACTTCGGTAAATATTTTATTTACCACGGTTAAAGGGTAAATCCGGTAAATAAGGGTAAAAAATAATATTATAATAATAATAAATTACCCTAAAACGTGTCTTAACCCTTTTGGTTGATACATGTTTGACCATGGGCATCTTTGGGTCGATTTGGGGACCCCATGGATCCACTTGTAGGTGATAATGACACTTTATATTAATTAAGTTATAGTAAATACAAGAATGACAAAAGCCTATATCTTTTAGAAAAACAATTTGTACATAAGGTTATATATGTTATATTGTCGACTATAAATATTCATTATAAATATAAAGAGATTTCCTACATAATGGTATTTTATTTATAATTTTCAGATATTAATTAATTTAATTTATTTATGACACAATGATGATGCAGTAATTACCTTATTAGTAAAATATTAAAATAATTTAAATTATAAATACCCAAATAAATATAATTTGAGACTTTTAATTAATTAGATGAGTCTTATAGGTAAATATGACATTTTAGTATTGATTTAATTAACTTTTTTTGAAGTAATCATGCAGTTATGATTTTCACAAAAATCAAATACCAAATAGTTTTAAAATTGACATAAAATATTTTTAAAACAAATATTATATTATTAATTGATATTAAATTCTTAAAAATCTAATGGTCGGTGAAAAAACTTGTATCCTGATAGGTGTATCATTAATCGATCACTTGAGGGTCTCTTGGAGGTATATAGTAAGTTTATTATCTATATAATATAAAAATACAAAGTTTTATGGTATGTGTCAAACTAATTAACCAAGAGTTAAAACTAAAAGATAAGGTTAATATAATGACCCAAACCTATCTAAAATCTATTTGTTGAAAGTATATCGACCCATCCCCACCTTAGGATTTCAATAATTCACTCTGGAGCCATTAGAAACCGAATATGAATTTATTATAAATTAATACTTTATGTTTTTCCTAAAGAGCCCATCCTCCCCCTTATAAAAAGACACCACTTCTAACCAATTCCTCACACCTCTCAAGCCTTTTGGATCATCCAACCTCTTCCCTATTAAGCTCCCTAAATCCATATCCTCCTCTTAGAAGCCTCACCTTAGTCAAAAGGCACTTCAAGAGTCCTTTTTGGTTCAAATCAAAGGGAGTTACCCAAATTAAAGGTAATGATTTTTCTTAGCTTCTTTTCTTTTATTTTACTTCTCCAACCCATAAACTCTTCTTATTATTTTCTTTTGTTAAAAAACCAGTATCCTAAATATACTAGTATAATTTTATTATATGTATTCGTACTATACTTACACACACCTCTCTCTAATGGCTGAAGAACATAATGCTTCTGTGGATGTCAACCAAACGCCTCACAAAACGATGATTGTTCAATTATCTCCTACGACCACTCATGGTGGCCATTATGATGGAACTATAATTAAATATGATATTAATTATATTTATTTTATATACAAGCTTCTTTAATTACATTTTATATCATACTATTACTCGTTTCATGTTGTATATATATACGATAATTTCATTTGAGGAAGTGCGGACTACCGCCCCCTCAAAGTGATATGACTCGTTCATAACTTAAATGGATCATATAAAGGATAGTGTTAATGAACATAAGTAACATATATAAGATTCTATATTATATAGGAATAATAATATACCTATTTATCATTTGGTTTTCATTCCTTTTAAAATGAAAAATGAAATGGAAGTAGCATGTGTGCGTACGTACGGACTACCGCCTCCACGAACGTGATGAGATTCATTCCCCATCATACCCATGCAATTATAATTTTCATTTGATGATTAAAAATAATTTTTAAGGACTTGATATCATTCGGGATATTAATAAGATACAACCTATCCATAACAAACACGGCTTATGTAACAAAATATATAAAGGAAAATGAATTCATTAACACCTAAAATGATGATAATACTAAGATATTATTAACAAATAAATGTTAAAAGATCATATATGATATCATATTAATGTATATGATTATTGTATAATTTAATAACAATTATTTTACCATTATATAGGAGGTTAACCTACCCTCCACCAAGGAAAAGTACAAGGTAAGGGGTTTTCATCTCACTCCTTATTTCTATGAGATTCATGCCATATTACCACTATTACCTTTTTTCTGGTGCATGTACTGCCCATTATTGTATTAATTTTGTAATACAATTTAATTTATGTGTATTTAAATATTCATTGTATGATTCCTCTTTCATGGGGTGTATGTTTCATAAGTTACCAAATTCGTAAAGGTTTATTTCACAATCTTTTCATTATCTGAGGTTGTTTATATATAATTATCTACTGGGACCAGTTTATAATCCACATCCATGTTTCTTAAAAATGTATTCAAAACATT